>CM073580.1:11883702-13235254 GCA_037074715.1 Magnolia kwangsiensis | reverse complement strand
ATCCACCAGTTTACTATCATTGTTAAAGCACCAGTTTACTATCATTTTTCTCTTCCCAAACAGCCCACCAAATAGCTAGGAGTGCCATTCTCTAGAGCACCATTCTAGCTTTTCCTAAGCCCACCCTATTCCAAGAGGATAAGAGACTGCCCACTGAGTTTGGAGCGACCCACCTCAATTGAAAGCAACCCAACATATCAGCCCAAATTGGTTTAGGAGGGAGCAATGCACAAACAAATGGTCCACGATTTCCTCGTCGTGCATACATAAAATGCATATGTTTGGGAGCACCATAGATCTCTTTCGAAGGTAATCAATTGTTAGAACTTTCTTCCTTCCCACCAACCAACCAAAAGCCACAATCTTAGGGGGAAGGTTGAGGTGCCAAACACATCTTGTGCTTTCTGACTCCTTATGATGCTCACCTCCCCTCACAAGGAAGTAAAAGGATTTCATCGCGAAGGAGCCCGATTTATCAATCTTCCACCATTTTATCCGGCTCGGAGGAAATCAAAGCAAAGAGGTGAATGCGCTCAAGAAGGGAGGCATATTTAATCACTTCCTCATCTCACAAGAAGCGCTTGAAGGTGGCTCCCAAACTATTGCCACTCCAATATACGAAAAGCAATGCGCCACCATGACATCGGGATGAGGGCCAACCAGAAGATGATAGGAAAATTATCTTTTAAGAGGGGAAGATTGTACCCAACTATCTTCCCAAAACCTTATTTTTTCACCATTGCTTATTGAAAATCCCACACCTTCCAAGAAAGCTGCTTTCATATAGTGAACTCCTTTCCAAAGAGCCAAAGCCCTATGCATATATGAATCTCTAGTTGACCACTCCCCATACAAAGAACCATATTTATATTTGATTACCCTTCTCCAAAGAGCCCCCTCTTCATCCCCAAACCTCCAGAGGCATTTTCCAACCAATGTTAAGTTCATGGACTTGAGGCCTTTGAGCAGGTATTAAATTATATGATTCTTGACTTATTTAAAAAAGAAAAAGAAAAGAAAAGAAAAGAAAGTTTTCTTCTTCAATTCGCAGTGGTACTAGTGGGATCCACCTTTCCGTGACCTGATATATCAATCTAGTTAGTCCCATCATGGGACTGGGCACCTACATCAGATGACCCTAACCATCACCAAAAATTGACAATCAGACAATGAACCGCATTTAACAGGGGCCCCATTGACTGTAAAGATCATCAGAAGGGAGTGGGGTATGTCCAATCTCATGGATTACCAAAAGGTGGGCCCACATACATAGTTTATTGGGCCAAAGGAAATGCTTGATTGAACATTGTGAGAACTGAATAATTGCAACCCAACCACTAATGGATGAAAGAATACAAAATGCTGATGCTACCAATAAAAAGACATTGGCGGTGTAGATGTGTAGTACCTTTCTTTCGGCTTCTTCTCGGAACCTTCTCAGAATCTTCACCCGATGCCACTACTATTCCACTTTCCTCTTGTGTGACCCCATTAACCACCTCCGGTACATCATTCTCCACCGGAGTTCTTGAAACCACCTTCTTACAATGCTTAGTAGCTCGTTTTGCACTCTTGGGTGCTTTCTCCACAGCAGCACCGTTGTCATTTGATGAATCTTCTACTCCGGATTGAGCAGCACTTTTCTTGGAGACTGCTCTTATACCCCACTTCTTTGGCAATCTTAAATCCCAAAATTGCACAAGGTCCGATGAGACAAAAATCGAGCAATTTGACTGCCGCCTGGGTCATAGAAGTAACCATTACAAAAGAATAAGCCACAAGGTATTTCTAGTCTAATTTTCATGGGTTTGAGTTCCAATATGTTCTGTTGCAACAGGAATTTACAGTTATATTTAGAAGGGCTTTTACCACCTGTTCCTCTAGAATCCTGATTTTACCGAAAAATGCCTTTCAACTTTTTTGGAACTACCAAAATGTGCTTTTTCAGTATGTGCAAAGACCAAATTGCCCTAGTCTACTTTTTTTCCTCAAAAGGGGTTCAAGTTGAGGATTGTGGGGCCCAAGTGGTGCTTGTGTGCGTTCAACACTCCCAACAGGCACCCTGCACCATGATGATCAGATGAACAACAAATCAGGCCAATCCTCCAAAAAAAAATCATGTTGATCCAATCATCAGGTGGGCCACACCATAAAAAATCAAAAGTTCACCACCCAAAAACCTTCAAATTCACGTTTGACTGACCTGACATTTGATCGGCTTGATTTTTTTATCATCTGGTCATCATGATCATGCATACCTGTTGGGGACAACTTGGACGTCACACGCACACCATTTAGGCCCATAATGCTCAATTCCGTCACTTTTTTATGAAAAAAAAAAGAAGAAGAAGAAGAAGAAGACAAGGGCAAGGTGGTCATTTCATCCCCTGAAAAGCATATTATGGAGTTTAAGAAAAACTCAAGGCACTGTCTGGTCAAATCAGAAAAATAAGAAATCTTCCTAAGGTGAAAACCCATATTTAGAAACTTTAGTTGGAAAAGGAAAAGGAAAAGAAAGTGTTTGATGCATAACAAGCTCCATTTCTAATGCAGTATACCAATACAGACACAGTTAAACAGTAATACGAAACAGAGAGATTAGATGTGTAATCTCCTTTTGTCTCATGCTCTCTTTAGCTAGTTAGATACACATGTATATCCCAGCCCCTCTAAGCACTGCCAGAGATGCCAAGCTAGCTTGTAGAGCTGTCCATCACATGGGTGCATGGGCCCAAAAATCAGGCCAGCCCCCTCATCAGATGGAGTGCAGCATGCGACACATATGGGCTGACAAAAGGAACTTGGCCAAATCATTTTAGCCATCCAATGCATGTGTGGTTGACCTAATGAGTGGCCCCAGCCAGATTTTGGACCAGAGCATCTAGTCATCTAAACAGTGGATCTCCTACAGCTTGGATCCAAACATTTGTGCCAAGTCCATACATGTGGCGGGATGTGGATATACAGGCATGCAGATTTAGTAAACCCCCATCCAAAACGGTTGGGCTGGTAAGATAGTTTATGTCAGCAGCTCTACAAGAGTAGACCTTGTCGAACATGCATGGCCAGATGATTTTTTATTTTTTATTTATCCATCTCCTTATGGCCAATCACACAAATCTCCACTAGAAGCATGTTGGATCACATAAATTTTACTTCATTACCTTCTTAAATGGTCTTGTGCAATTTTAAGACATGGCATGAGGAATCAGAGCAAAAATGTAACATTGCGTCTGTCAAACTGTCATGAGAGTAGAAGACAACTCAAGAATCAAGCAAATAGACATTGGGCTTTGAGGTCATTGATTTTTTTATCTTTCTGAGAACTCATAATTTGATATTAGGTGTTTGGGGACCTTGTGAACTCGCAGGTTTCTTTTATTTTCTTTGATCATTCGAGCTTGGGATTTTAAGAAGGCATCCTTCAAGTTGGAGTGGGAAGGCCTAGAAGGATGTGGGTGGAGGCAGAAAGAAAACACTTGAGAACATGGTTTAACCGAGGATATAGTCTGTGATAGAGTGGAATGGTGGAACAGGATTCATGTAACTGACACCAGTTAGTTGGATACACCAGTTAGTTGGATAAGGCATAGATGATGGTGGTGGTAACAATGATGGTGAGGCATTTGGGGTGATTTCTCATTGCTGGTACTTCGCCTGCCTTTATGTTAGTTACATTAGCAACAAATGAGAGAAAAGATAACACGACCACCAGTAACACTCATGCTCAGGAAGAAATCCTACAAGCAAACACTCTCTAGGACACAACTGGTCTTGCTATCCAAGACTTAACCTTACATTTCGGACTCGATCTTAATTTATATCATTATATAAGAGACTTCATTTACATTCCATTACAATTTTTCTTCATTTCTGGTGCATTATGTGGACTTGAAGCAAGTTAAAATCCGGAAGCTTGTCTTGATTTGCGGACTTGAAATAGGTTGAAATTCAGAAACTTATCTTGATTTGTTGTAGTTGTCCTTAGTGCAACGTGGAACTTATTACTATAGTGATGCTTTTGCTTTATGTGATGTGGCTTGTCAGATTGTTGGAGCTTGATAACGTCTTGACGGCTTGTGGGTGCTTGATGGTGGCTTTTTGACTTGATAACTTATCAGAACATTTCAGGTTCTGAGAGGATATCATCACATTCATCGGCAAGTTCTTGATCACTAAGAGAGGCACCCTTCAAGGATCCAGCAAGGCTTTGCTCTTCAAGGCAGGAGATTGCCTTTTTGAGTTCAGTAATTTGCTTGATTAATTCTGGGATTTGAGTAGAAAGTTCAGTGAGGGCAGCTTCTTTAAAGGATTTTGGTGGAGGAGGCTTTATGCTGGCTGAAGCTGAAAGTTTTTATTTATATCACCATTTGGTGTAGGTAATTCTGAATAAGGCGGGAGAAAGCATAGTAGGACTTGACTTAATTTTGGTATTTCCATTGAAGAATCCAGGGAATTTGGTGCTTAATAAAGAACTTGATTATAAGCTGATTAGATTGAGGGCTATTTGGAGACTGGATTGGGGGAAATTGAAGCTGGTCAAGAATAGGTTTCGGAATGATTTTAAATGGGGCTTTAAAGAGAGTCCACCACTTATAAATAAACCATGTTGGAACTTGATTAACATGGGAATTAAAACTCAGAAACCACGAATGTGTTTTACTGGAGTTTTGAAGCAGGACGTTTTCCCAAGTGTCCATATAATAATAATAATCACAGGAGAATTCTTTCCCTGATGGATGAAGGATAAATTTGTGTTAGAAGAGGGGTATTCCCTATTCTGTTGGGAGAATTACCTTAGCAATTTTGAGTTTTGAATAGGCTAAATCATCTGAATTATTTGCTTGATCGGTATGGTCAATGAAAACACTTTGATATTGAAGGAGGATAGGTTCATAGAATTTTTTTAGATTGGTTTGAGGCTTTTGGGGCAAAGTGCATTTTTGGTGGGTATAATTTCTGGATTAATTGATCAGGATTCAGGAGATAATTTTGAAAGTTCTGAATCTAGGCTGAATAACAAATGTTCTCCATGTGGAACATATTGAGAGCTTGTTTCTCGAGTTGGGGCTTGATTCAGAAGATGTGAAAATTGATTTGATGTGGGGAGGCTGCTGCTCAACAAATGTCATTCATGATTCACTGGAATTCAAAAGGAGCATTTTTCAGACTTAAGGCCATCACATTCCATTCATAATGTCTGAAAGGAACCGTGAATGCAGTCTTATATCAATCCTCTGGTGGGATTTGGATTTGTCAGAATCCCGATTTAAGATCGAATTTGCTGAAAATATTCTATCACAAACATTGTATTTGTAAGAAGAACAATCACGCATGTAAAAAGAAATACTGCAAAGAGATGGAAAGGCCTCTTTGAATATTCGAATTAGAGATGAATGCATAAAACCCATGATTATAATTGCTTCAAACAATCACTTAAAAATGGGGGAAAAAAAAAGAAAAAGAAAAAAAGAAGAAGCTTTTTTTTTTTTTTTTGAGAGAGAGATTTTAACATCGGCTATGATGGAGCTTTCCTCCAAAGCTATAGGAAAAACATCTTGTGGATTTATGACTTTCGAAATAAATTGATAAAACCCATGATTCTAATAACCTCCAGCAGTCTCTTAAAAATTAAAAATTTAAAATTTAAAATAATAAAATAATAATAATAATAAATAGCCTTTTTTTTTCCACGAGTGATAGAAACATCTCTTGAATTTATGGCATTTGGGACAAATGCATACTTGCAATTCCAAACATACCCAAAAGTCACTAAAATGTGAAGAGAGTACTTTCATCCATGAGATGGAAATAATCTCTAGAATTTACAAAGATGGGAGTGAATGTTTGTTAAAAAAAAAAAACTCATTCCACAATTGCATATATGTGAAAAGATTTTTCTTCACAGTTAGATGGAAAAATCCCTTCACTTATGTCTTTGGAAATGAATGGATGAAAACAGCAATTCTGATCATATCCAGCAGTCCCTTAAATTAGAAAAGAAAAGAAAAAAAAAGGATTTTTTTCCATAAAAACTCAAAAAAGAGATGGAAAGTCTTTTAATATAGGAGAAGAATGAATACAACTCATGATTCTAATCACTAACAAGTCAGAATACTCACACAACATGAAAATATAACATTTATTCCACAAAGAGCTAGAGAAGTCTCTTCAATTTATGACATTGGAGATGAATTGACCAAAGCACTGATCCTTATCACTTGCCACAGACACTAAAAGCATAAAAGTATAATTTTTTCTATAAAGAGGGAAAAAAACTCTTGAATGTTAGACTTGGGGATGGATGGATAAAATCCATAATTCTAATGACTCACAACGGTAACTCGGATTAGTATGCTTCTCCATGAGGAGAAGGAAACATCTCTTGGATTTATGACTTTGGAAATGAATGGATGAAACCCATGATTCTAATCACTCCCATGTCCTAACATTCTTTTTTTTAAAAAAGGATAACGAAAACTTTTTGAAAGAAACCAAGCTACAAGCAACTAGGGATGCAAAGAGGCCGACCCAAAAGCCACCCAAGAAAATCAAAATTACAATCCCTTAGCTAGGGAGCAAAAGAGGCCCATTCGATGATCAACGATCTCGCCCTATAGGACATGGGTTTATGACTTTTTAGATGAACAGATGACAATCATGGGTTTATTGGATCATCCATTGGATTTATGACTTTGGGAATGAACAAATGAAACCTCCGATTCTAATCACTCCCTAGTCTGAACATCTGTTGGATTAGTGCCTTTGTAGATGAAAAGATGAAGCCCATGATTCTAATCACTCCCAAGTCTCAACATTCACTGGAACATGAAAAAGATAGTATCTTTTCCATAAAGAAGGAAACATCTCTTGGATTTTTAAATTGGAGATGATTCAATAAACCCATGATTTTCTTGAATTCCAACAGTCTCTTAAACATGAAAAGATGGCATTTCCCACAAAGACAGAAAAAAAAATTCTCTTGCACTCATGAATTTGGAGATGCACTGGCAAAACCATGATTTTAATCACTTCGGACAATTGCTTAAACATGAAAATATAGCATTTTCCACAGAGATCCAAAAATCTATTGGATTTATGAATTTGGAGATGAATGGACAAAACCAGCAAGTTCGATTACTTCCATCAGTCTCCTAAACATGAAAAGAACACATTTCTTTTACAACAAAATTATAGTAAAACATACATAACCCATGATTTTTGATCACTTCCAACAGTCGCTTAAACATAAAAGAGAGTATTTTTTCCATAAAGAGAAATATATATATATATATATTGGATTACAAATTTATAGTTGATTTGATTATCGCTTCGAACAGTCTTTTAAACATGAAAAGATTGCACTTTTCCCATCAAAAGAATGGAAACCTCTTGTATTTACAAGTTTGGAGAAGAGTGGACAAAACCATGATTTTAATCACTTCCAACAGTCGTTAAACATGAAAAGCCAGCATTTTTCCACAACACAGATTTAAAATTTTAAAAAAAAAAAAAATCTCTTGCATTTATGAGCATTGAAATGAAAAGCTCCAGAAACAGATTTAAAAACCTTCCGGCTTTACGAATTTTGAGACAAATGAACAAAACCCGCGATTTCAGTCACTTCCAACAGTAAACATGAAAAGATAGCATATTTGCCGTGAAGAGGTAGAACCATAAAAACCCATGATTTTAATAACTTCAAACTGTCTCTTAAACATAAAAATATGCCATTATATTCTCTCACAAAGATGTAATAAAAGAAAAAACTCTTGGATTTACGACTTGGGAGACGAATGAATAAAACCCGAGATTTCAATCTCTTCCAGAAGTCTCTCAGACATGAAAAAGATAGCATTTTTCTCTAAAAAAGGATGTAAAAAAACAGCAGCAGAAGAAGAAAAGCAGAGCTAGAACAAGCAAGAGAGAGAGAGAGAGAGAGAGAGAGAGGGAGAGGGAGAGAATTAAGACCTGGGTATTTGAAGAGGGTGTATAAAAGAGAGGGATGCCATTGAAGGAGCTTCAATAGAGCTCTCTGCAGCTCCGCAGATTGAGATTTCTTCTCTCTTCCATTCAAAGCCTTGCAGGAGTTGCAGAAAGGAAGAGATGAGACGGAGGGGTTTTTGGACAGCGGATAGTGTACTGACTCACCCAGCTATAGCGCGTTGAGTAAATCTGTGGGACCCACCGTATGTATTTGTCATTATCCACGCCGTCCATCCGTTTTTCCACCTCATTTTAGGGCTTGTTCCTAAAATGTAAGTATATCAAAATCTCAAGTGGACCACACCACATAAAAAAGTGTTGATAATGACGTCCACCGTTGAAACCTTCCTAAGGCCCACAGTGATGGTTATTTGTCATCAGCTGTTCATAAGGTCACAAGGACATAGATGAAGGGAAAAAATAAATATCAGATTGATCCAAAACTTCTGTAGCCCCAATAAGAATTTCAACGGTGAGCATTCAATTCCCACCGTTTCCTGTGGTGTGGTACACTTGAGCTCAAGATATGCTTCAATTCTACGCTGATGTCTAAAATGAGCTGGAAAAACAGATTGACAGCATGGATAGAACTTATATATCATGGTGGGCCCCACACAGTTTGCTATGTCGTGGTAAGTTAATGCACAATGGCTCTTGGGTTTTAGAGGCTATGGTCCCATTTTTGCAAACGTACGAATTATAATACCACTGAATGACTACAATACCACTAGCATAACCTTACAATTACATCAATACCACCCTGCTGCATTCATGACAAGGTGGACTATTTCCCCAGTGGTCCACCGGATCCAAGAGATGGTGTGGATCCACCTGAGTCATAAGTGGGCCCACTTGGGATTCTTCTTCATCACCAGCTCACGAAATGAACTTAGCTCCAACTTGTAGAAGCATTCAACTGATAGCTGGGTGACTGTGTGAAGACAATGTGAAAGATTATTCTATAAGAATTTAGAAATCAGTGAAAATGGGTAGAGAATGAGGCACAATATATATATATATATATATATATATATATATATATATATATATATATATATATATATATAAAATCCGTCAAGTTGAAAATATATTTATAGAGAAGTAATGGTAAATTATTTAATTAGTAAATAAGAAGTATACAAAATATACGATAAGCATTGCTCACATTAGTGAACAGAAAATAAACGTCTCTCATCTCTTCTCAGACAGTAAGAAAATTCTTAGGAATATCATTTCACCTCCTCTTCAAGCTGCTACCTAACGTTTAGGAAAACCATCATACCTCTTCTCTACACTTTGCCAATTATGAGAAAGAAAAATAACCTTGGAAGAAACTTTCCCTTAAAGAGAAATCCTCTCTTCCCTTTTTTCTCTCTTATAAGAACAAGGGAGAACACTTCAAAGCTCCAAAGATAAAAATGATATATCTTATTACAGGGTGAACTTATATGTGAGCCAACCTATAATTACATCAAGCCATTGGATAGGAAGTGTTCACCATGGATTGAAAAGGTCTGATGCAATGAGCCCCATATAATAATTCAGTTAAGGCACATTTGGATACCACCAAATAAGTGATTTCTTCTACTTGTAGCAATAGATAAGTAACTTATTTTAGATAAGTAAGTTTGGTTTATAATTAATTATAAGTAGTTTTTTTTTTTTTTTTCAAAGTTACTGAACTATTTCAATTTAATAAGTAGAAATCAAGATAAGCTAGGTATGCCTTTAAGTAGCTTATCTTAAGTAACTTACGATTCAAACACCCCCTTAATGTCTTGTATGAGAATCATGTCCCATGTTTATACTTTTTAGCTTGTTGTAAGTTGTAATGTTGGAGTATTGGTCTAATGTGTGTGTATACCTTTGGAAGATATTTTACACATTTTATTCATAGATTATTTTTATAGAGGACTGGTTATATGGAGCTAAAAGGGGGGAACTGAATATTGTGAGAGTTTTCTTGCATGTGGAAAGAGAGTAGAGAGAGCAAAGAAAGAAAAAAAAAAGTTTCCTTTGGCTCAGATTTATCAAGCTAAAGATTTCTCTAAAAGGGTTTCTCTTCCATTCATTTAAACTATTGAGTGACGTCATATGTGCATCTGTCGATGGTAAATAAGGTGTTTTCCAACCGCAATGACAATGGTATGAAATGAAATTGGATGGTTGTTTATGATGACAGTGGTGGTTGAAGGAGAGGTGATTCTATGCATATTCGTTGGATTGGTGAGTGTGTATTTTCTCTATATCAAATTCTAATTTTTCTTCGAGGATAGTAAATTCATTTGCTTGTCGCTTTGCCCATGGGTGTAGCTTTGTTGTGGTGAACCACATAAATCTTATCCCTTGTGTTTTGTAGTTTTGAGTTGGTGCATTTTTTCTCTAATTTATTTTCTTTATTTTGTTACACAATAGGTTTGATGGAATTGGGAATTATCAATTATACACACAAAATGTTTGTAGATCTGCTTGAATGGATGACTGGATGTGGGAGGCGGTGTTCGACTGCAATAAATTCACACTGTAACAAGGAAAAAGAAGTCCAAACAACTTCAATTTATTCATGGGATAATAGTAAAGACCTCCCCAACCATGCAAATAAGCAGGATGCACCTTGGAAGATAATCCCACAACCATATTGATTTATAGACTACAACCTTAGATTAGTGGACATGTGTTGATGAATCCTAACTATGTAGGCTTTTCAGTCTAAGTGCATAACATGTCATTGAGTCAGACAGTTCAATTTGAGCTAAACGGCCGTTTGGTTATACAAAAAATTATGATTGGAAAATCTTATCTGATAGTGGCACCATGGGATAATTTACCTGCTCCAATTAAAACAAAGAGGGGGTTGTAGATAAATAACTTTTACTTTACATAAGACAATTTGAATATAAATTTGGTTGTAACATTTTTTTTAAAAATAAAATATAAAATATACAAAAATATAATTATATTTTGTGTGTGTGATATATGTGTCACTTTGCCGCGCGAGTCACATGTGCCAATGCATTGCAGGTGAAATTGTACATCTTCAAGCACCTTCACATATCTAGCATATGTAGCATTCAACCCCCAAGTGTCTCATATATGCCAATGCCCATATGTACATGCATCACTTTCCATTATGAATTTTCAAGTGGTCCAAATGTGCCGCCATGTATCTTCAAGTGACCCACATGTGCCAAACATACCCAATGTTTCCGTGTACCAGTGTTCTAAATATATAAAAGAGCTCATATATGCTTATTGAGATAGTGTTTGACAACAACAATCAGTATAACAGAATAGTCCATCCACAAATGCCTACTCAAATAGACCAAATCCTTTGATTTTGTTTACAAAATCTAATTGTTTAAGATTTCAGTTGTAATTCCTTCAATCTTGGCAATGTAAATCTTCTTGTGTTTTATTTACATGGTTTACCAAAGTGGGCCATCAAGTAGTCTAAGCAGTAGGTTCAAAGGTCACACAACCAAACAGGCACATGTACATTTTCATGTGCATGAACTATGACGCGAGGCCTGATTATAAATTATCCTCCCTTCAAAACCTTACTACCATAAAATTGTTAATATATTGCATTTGTACATTTATTGTAATCATGTCTGTGGGTATTTCTATAATTTGTATTCTATGATTCTATAAATATGTATAGATCTACCTATATTGAGACATCTGATTTCTCCTTTTTGCATGGCATTGGCCATTCTGCTTTCTCCATCTTCTGCTATTTTTCTTCCATGATTTCTCCCTTTTATAACTCTGCGCATATATACATGGATATACCCATACTGGGGCATTCAATTCTCATTTCTACAAAATTTACACAGAACACTTGTGGCAACCCGTGGGCATTGAAGCCGTCCCCTAGGGTTGTCAATGGATCAAATTGCTAACCTGTCTAGATTGGGCTTAGCCCACTTCATGCTAGGCTTGGGCTGGTATATCAAGCCCAGGGGTTAAGACTAGACCTAAAATTAAAGCCAATCTATTATTTGAGCCAAGCTCAAGTTGGTATAAAAGCCCATCATGTTTTCACAATTGAAACTCTTAGTTTGTTTCTTACCATTATAGACAAGCACAAAAGGACCGGGCTTGGACTAAAGGCATATGTGCTACCCATGTTACCATGTCAAATAACAACTTGCTCTAAAAGCTCTGATTGTTATATGATGGTGTATCAATGTATATCAAGGGACTTTAACATAAACAAATAAAAGTCTTAGTTCAGGGTATGTGTGACTTTCGCGTGTATGTAAATGACCTGGCATTTGCGTGCCCATATGTCATAGTGGAACGCGGCCCATTTTGGGCAAGCTTGGACTTTACACTTCAACCTCTCTTCTCCTGAAATTTTTCGTTGTGTTACAAAAGGGGGGGTACTAACTCATATAGAACAATGTATAGTTTTGGAGTCACCATTGGCCAATAAAAGCTCAAAAACTTCGGGCAGCTAGAAATCATAGAATCGCTTACAAAACTAAAGATACAAAGATCTCTCAATTCGAGTGACTCATGCAGTTGGTCTATAGTTGAATATTTTAGGTCAGGGCCTCTGTGATGGAAAGGGAAAGGATTAGGCACAATTTTTTACTCGCACAAAGTACGATCGCTACTTCATGAGATTTTGAGTTTTTTAGGGATTCGAGGGTGTTTTTGAAGCTACTACATCCTAGGTCTAACTAAACAGACACTGGAAAAAAGGAAAGAAAGAAAATAGAAAGAAATGAAGATGTAGTGCTTATGTGTTATTTGTAGGATTCTGGCATGAAACGTTGGAGATGTGAGAATAGAAAGAGAGAAAACAAACTAATAGAGATAGCCAGGTGTCCCTAATTCTATCTCTACTCCATTGATCGTTGAACCCGTTGGAAATTGGTAGCATGTTAGCGAGAAAAAGACTGTTAGAGGAAAAGAAGTACATCGAACTTGCAGAACCCTCCAGAACCTCTTGAAATCTCTTATCAACCCTTCTTTCAGCAAGGTAAGAGCTCTCTACTCGATTCTCGTCTGTTGTCACTTGCACAAAACCTTAGGATCTAGCCTCGTAAAAACACTAGAATTATGGGATAATAAAGTAATGAAATAAATTAAAGCACAAACCACACGACACAAGAGATTTTTACGTGGAAAACCCTCAAAGAGGTAAAAACCACGGGACCTCGTCCAGATCAACAATCCACTATGAAGTAAAATGTTACAACCGATCACAAACACACATAGCTTATATCAAACCTTCTTGACTCACGCAGGAGTGGATGAACAATAAGAGAATAAAAGAAAAATAAAGAGATCTCACCGATCACGAGAACGTAAAAATGCTGAGATGTCGAGTGCATAATAGATCACGTCTACGAGCAGAACCTCCCTTCCACAAGTTTCCTCTCTCTCTTTCTCTCTCTCTCTCTCTCACCTTTGATAGCACTAAACCCTTTAGTAATCCCTTGTAAAGCTTTAGAAAACCCTCTTGCATTACCTCTTGCATACCCTAGAGAAACCCTAAGGGCCCTATTTATAGTTTAGGCAACTCCCTTTCGTACCTCTTGCAAAACTGCCTTAGATTTCTGCAGTCCACACAAGATTCAGACTCAAATTTTCTTAAGCTCAACTGGTCGAACGGAGTCCTCGACTGGTCGAGCAGCCCACTCGATCGGTCAAGCACCTCCCTCGACTGGTTGAGCACCTCGAAGATCCAAAACCAATTGCTCGTTGTACTTTGAGTTGAGCACCACTCGACCAGTTGAGTAGTGCTCTCAACTGGTCAAGCAACGCGATGATTCCACTGTTTGTGGCATCCGAACCGCACCACATCTCCTTTGGCCTAACCTGAGGAGGAAAACTCCATCAAATCTCCCCCTTTTCAACTCAGGAGGAATCCACCTTCTTCAAGCCAGCCCGGTTTTTATAAACCTCAAACTTACCCTTGAGAAAAGCCTTGGTCATCATGTCTGACCCATTGTCATCCGTGTGGACCTTTTCAAGCTGTAACACCTTATGTTCCAAAGTATCCCTGATCCAGTGATACCAAATCTCTACGTGCTTCGACTTGGACTGTTGACTTGGATTCTTGCTAAAGTGTATAGCACTTTGACTATCGCAATAAACCACGTACTGCTCCTGCTTCAGGCTAAGTTCCTATAGGAACCTCTTCATCCAAAGCATCTCTTTACATGCTTCTGTGACTGTAAAGTACTCGGCCTCTATTGTCGACAATGCTACGACTTTCTGTAGCTTGCTTTGCCAAGAGACCACTCTCCTTCAAATGTGAACATTAACCCCGACGTAAACTTCTTGGAGTCTATGTCACCTGCCATATCTGCATCTATGAAGCCCTCTAACACACGTTTTCTGCCACTATAGCATAGGCTTAACCTAGATGAGCCTCTTAGATATCGTAGTATCCACTTCATTGTTATCCAATGTTCTTTACCAAGATTGGTAAGATACCGGCTGACAACACCAACCGCATATGCTATGTCTGGGCATGTATACACTATAGCATACATCAAACTTCCTACCGCTAATGCGTATGGTATCTTTTGCATCTCATCCACATCTGCCTTTGTCTCGGGACACTACTTGTCACTCGATCTGAAGTGACCATCCAGTGGAGTACTGACCGGCTTCGTTGCATTCATATTGAACCGCTCTAGGACTTTCTCAATATACCGCTCTTGTGACAACTAAAGCTTCCTACTACATCTGTCACGGGTTATCTCCATTCCTAAAATCTGTTTAGCCGAACCCAAGTCTTCCATCATGAACGACTTGCCCAATTCCTATTTCAACCTGTCAATCTTGTTGATTTCTTTTCCCATGATGAGCATGCCATTAACATATAACAGCAGAACTATGAAATCATCATCTGAGAACTTGCGCGTGAACACACAGTGGTCCGACTCCGTTCTATCATACCCATGCTTTAACATGAACGAGTCGAACTTCTTGTACCATTGTCGTAGAGCTTATTTCAGCCCATATAAGCTCTTCCTCAGCCTACACACCACATGCTCTTTGCCATTGACTTCGAACCCATCTGGTTGGTACATGTAGATCTTTTCTTCCAGGTCACCATGGATAAAAGGTAGTTTTAATATCTAACTGCCCTATCTTTAGATCCATGCTAGCCGCCAATCCAAGCCACACTTGTATGGATGTCATATTTACCACTGGTGAGAATATCTGTTCGAAGTCTATACCTTTCATCTAACTGAACCCTTTCACTATAAGTCTGGCCTTGAACCTCGTTTGTGAATTCTTTTGCTCAATTTTCTTTCTGAGCATCCACTTGTTGCTCAAAGCTTTCTTACCCTTAGGTAATTTCACCATGTCATAGGTGTGGTTCTTATACAATGATTTCATCTCCTCTTTCATAGCTTTCAACCACTCTCACTTATGTTCGTCAGCTAAGGCCTTAGAATAGTGTTCTGGCTCTTCCCCATCAGTGAGAATAATGTACTCATGCGGTGAGTACCTCTTGGACGACTGTCTGTCCTTAGATGACCTTTTCACATATGGCTCAACAGGTAGATCAGGCTGCTCCCTAGTTCATCTTATATAAGAACTCCCTCGTCCATTGCACCTTGCTATACTCCCCCGTCATTAGGCACCACGGGAGGAATAACCGGATCCATGTCCTCTAACTCTCCTGAATTATGCTGGTTCTTCTCTGGCTTACTAATGTCCTCAATACATTGATTTTCAAAGAATACCACATCACTACTCCCGACGAGCTTCTTCTCGGTCGGATCCCACAATCTATAACCGAACTTTTTATCACCATACCTCAAAAACACACACTGCCTGATCTTCATATCGAGCTTGGACCTCTCGTCCTTTGGTATGTGAGTGGATGCCCTGTATCCAAACACCCTGAGATGACTGTACGATGGATCGTGTCCAGTCCACACCTTCTCAGGTACTTTTCCATTCAATGGGGCTGACGGAGACATGTTTATCAAATAAATTGTCGTGTGCATTGCTTCTCCCCATAACGTGTTGGACTACTTCGCATAGGATAACATGCATCCGATTCTCTCAACAATGATGTTATTCATTCGCTTAGCCACACCATTATGCTAGGGGTCTTGAAAACCGTCTGTTCATGCCATATACCCAGGGACTTACAATACTCATGAAAGTCACTGATGTATTCACCACTATTGTTAGTGCGGATGCACTTCAATGATCTACTTGTACGATGAATGTACGATGGATCGTGTCCAATCCACACCTTCTCAGGTACTTCTCCATTCAACATGGCTGATGGAGACTTGTTTATCAAATACACCGTCGTATACATTGCTTCTCCCCAGAACGTCTTAGGCAACTTCGCATGAGATAACATGCATCTGATTCTCTCAACAATGGTGCAATTCATTCGCTCAGCTACACTATTATGCTGGGGGTCTTAGGAATCATTTGTTCATACCATATACCCAGGGACTTACAATACTCATGAAAGAACTAATGTATTCACCACCATTATCAATGTAGATGCATTTCAATGATCTACCTCTCTTTCTCGACCATAGCATAAAACAATTTAAACACACCAAAGACCTCATCCTTTGATTTCAAAGCATAAATCAAAATCCTTCTAGATGTATCATCTATAAAAGTGAAAAATACAATGCCCTACATAAGGCTTTTGTCCTCATAGGACCACAACATATCAGAATAAACCAAATCTCATGCATGCACTTTATTAACATGAGAAGCAGATTTAACAAATGAAACGCTATATTGTTTTCCTGATAAATAATCAATACAGGTTTTGAGAGGTATACCTATCACGTTTGGAAGAAGTTGCTTCCTTGCTAGTATCTGAAGCCATTTTTCACTCATGTGGCTTAGATGCCTATGTCATATGTCAATAGCTAAATCTTCAGTTGCGTTCAACCCACCCTTGCATACACTGACACTTACCTTGTAAGGGGTGAAACACTTCTTTCCTCTGGTTGCGATCAATGAACTCTTGATGAGCTTCCACCGCCCACCAGCAAACCGGCTTTCATAGCCATTATCATCCAACCTTCCCGTCGACATCAAGTTGAGGCGAAGGTCTGAGATATTTCTTACATCCCTGAGAACCAATGTGCAGCCTACATTGGTCTTCATACAAATATTACCGACCCTTACGATCTTCGATACGCCAGAATTTTTCATCTTCACGGTTCCAAAGTCACTTGACTTGCAGCTTGTGAAGAAGTCCCTGTGTGAATGCGCATGAAACGAGGCTCCTGAGTCTATCACCCAGTCGGTGTCTTGACTTGTAGCCGTGAGACAAACATCATGATCTATTGAAAGAATAACTACAACGTTACCATCTGAAGCGACTGCAGTGGAATTTGATTCATCTTCCTTCTCCTTTCATTTTCTTTTTTTATCATTCTTATTCTTACAACATTCATGTTTATAGTGGCCCTTTTTGCCACAATTTCAGCATTCAACAAAACAACACTAATGTCTCCCAACTGTTAGGCAATGAGCTAAGTAATAGTAAAGCCTGTAATTTATCGTCCAAGACCATCTTCATAGCGGAGAGCTAGTTCAATATATTGCCGACTTCATTCATGTGCTCAGCCACAGAACCATTATCTTTGAACTTGAGATTCACAAGTTGTCTTATCAGAAAAATTTTATTGCCGGTTGTCTTCCTCTCATATAACTCTTGTAGTTTTAGCCATAGGCTAGTGGCTGAGGTCTCCGTAGACACATAGTGGAACATGGAATCATCCAACCATTGTCTAATAAACCCCACCGCCTTCCGACCCAATTTCTTCAAATCATCATCTGTCATATCCTCTGACTTTGCTAATATGCCTTGAATTGAAGAATATAAGTCCTTACAATAAAGCAAGTCTTCCATCTTAGCCTTCCATATGATCCAATTAAAACCATTGAGGCTGATCATCTTTGATGAGCCACCTTCCATAATTCAAAATCGATCCTACTCCGTTCAATGAACTTAGCTTTAATATCACTTTGTTGGGGGGTCGTTGCACAAAACCTTATGATCTAGCTTCCCAAAAAACATCAGAATTATGGGATAATAAAGCAATTAAATAAATCAAAGCATAAACCATACGATACAGGAAATTTTTACGTGGAAAACCTCAAAGAGGTAAAAACTACTGGACCTCGTCCAGATTAACAATCTACTATGAAGCAAAACGTTACAACCGATCATCAACACACATCGCTTGGATCAAACCTTCATCACTTACGCAGGAGTGGATGAACAATAAGAGAATAAAAGAAAAACGGAGAGATCTCACCGATCACGAGAACGTAGAAGCGTTGAGATGTTGAGTACACAGTAGATCACCTCTACGAACGGAACCTCCCTTCCACAAGCTTCCTCTCTCTCTCTCTCACCTTTGATAGCCATAAACCCTTGTAAAGCTTTAGGAAACCTTCTTGCATTACCTATTGCATATCCTAGAGAAGCCCTAGGGACCTCTATTTATAGTTTATGCAACTCCCTTTTGCACCTCTTGTGAAACTGCCTCAGATTTTCACAGTTCGCACATGATTCGAACTCAAATCTGCGTAAACTCGACTAGTCGAACAGACTCCTCGACTGGTTGAGCGGCCCACTCGATCGGTCGAGCACCTTGAAAATCCAAAACCAATTGCTCGCTGTACTTTGAGGCGAGCAGTGCTCTTAACTGGTCGAGCAACGCGGTGATTCCACCGCTTATGGCATTCGAACCACACCACATCTCCTCTAACCTGAGGAGGAAAACCCCATTAGGATATGACTAGTGGGAATTTGATTCCCATCGATTGCTGACATGACATATGTACGTGTTTTCGAGATGATTAGGGTGATACGAGTCTGTGTTGATGATAAGTGGTCATTTGAGGACCGACGGGAATCAAATTGTGGTCATGCATAATTCAAAATTTTCATGGCATTTTTGCCACCTTAGCTCTCAATTTGCCCATGTGACATCCACTCCATCTACCAATTTAGCCATATCATTTTAGGATGTGATCCAAATTTTGTTGAATCTAGCCATCCGTTTATGTTGCAAAATTTGGCCCACCACCTACCTTAAGAGTGAATAAGCCTGACATTTAGGATAGAATAGAAGAGTCTAGATTGCATACTGCTTAACTCAATAGGCTAAATAAACTATTTGGGGCCCACACGTGATGTATGTGTCTTATCCATACTGTCCATCGATTTACCAGCTCATTTTAGGGCATTAGCCCCAAAATTCAAGTATATCCAAAGATCAAGTAGACCGCACCATAGGAAATAGTGGGGATAATGACTTCCATTGTTGAAACCTTCTCAGAACTCACGGTGGTGTTTTTGGAGCTCAAAAAAATTTCAAGCCGAGTTCGACCTTGCCCGAGCTCAACTTGACTCAAATCGAACTTGAACTTGAATTGACTCAAATCGAATTGGCTCGATGATTCAATTATTGCTTGTCAAGTATTTGATGAAATGACTCAATGAAGTGTTGTTTGGGGTGCATACATTCTCTACAGGATTGGTGGGTGGCGAGGAAGGAATGGATATGAAGCAAATCATTACAAACAAAAAAAATCTTTACATTATAAAACTAGTGCTACTTGCTGAGTGTTTGATGAAATACCTGTAAATTATTGTTACTATTTTCCATTATGTGAGAACTTGAAAATGCACTCTATGTGTTTGGAAAAATGTCATACAGGCTCAAACTCTGCTCGAACTGACCCAAGCTGCTAACCAAGCTGAGTCGAGCTAGCTAGTCAGACTCGAGGACCGAGCCGAGTTGAGTTCGAGCTCTGATTAGCTACTGGCCGAGTCAAGCTGAGTAGTGCCAGGCTCGACTCAATTCAACTCATGTACAACTCTATTTTTGAGTCTCTTCACTAGCGTGCATGGATGGCAAGAACAACCATCCAAAAAGCATCCATATTCACATGAGGTAGGCATTTTTCATTATTTAATGGACCTCATTTTAGAGGCATCCCATCTTCATAGTCAGATCAACTTGATTTATAGAGCATCCTGTCTTCACGGTAGGATAACCTTGCTAAATGGTGGAGATGTCGGGCAAGCACTTGGCCCCACACGTGAATCATTTGTTTTAATTAGAATGGATTATGATAGCAGTGATTAAACAATACATGTGCCTTTGTTGGGACAAATCAATATGTATGAAACTTTTCAAATAAAACAAGTAAAAGTTTAAGGCGGTTTGCTCCTATACATCCCAAATGAAATTGAAAGTTGATGTAGAGCGGGTCGCGGACAATTTCATGGCCAAGATGGATCAGAAAAGGCACGGTCGGTGACAGAAGTGATCCGGACCATCGGACCTTAGATCGGGCGTATCTCACAATCCGGAATGAGTTATCCGATGTAAAATATATGATTTTGGGGTAGAACGAGCTACTTTAGCCAACCAACCCTGCTATGCCGGGTTGCGCAGCCTGGATTTGCGAAAAACCCCCTGATCGACGGTCGTTTCCTCATTTTAATTTTGTTTTTACTATAAATAGTAAGTTTTAGTTTGAGTATAACTTTTCATCCGTTGGGCTTTAGGAGTTGTGTCCAACATGAAAAGTGCTTAGGATAATTAGGAGAACGATTTGGTGAAGCCAAATAGGACACTTACTATTTTTGGCTGAAAGCCTTGCGCACTAGTAGACATCGTGACCGTCTATAAATAGTAAGTTTACTATTTATAGTAAGTTGTGAATTCTAGGAGTTTTAGTTGTAGTATGAGTCTGATTTCTTTCATGTTACTTGGTTCCCTTATTTAAAGGGGTGTAAACTCGTTTTTATTTTTTATCATCAATTAATTTCGAATTTATTAGAGTTTATTCCTATTGTCTTGCTTTCTTTCCTCGTGGATTCGAGAAGTCTCTGTGAGGAGTCTAGAGAAGCTTCGTGGATTCGGAGTAGTTATCATTGAGGAAGACGGTGTTCGACCTCATCACGTTCATCCCTGCGTCAATTTGGTATCAGAGCGAAGTTTTTCCTCGGGCCGATGGCAAACAACGAAGGTATGAATCAAAATCCTGTGGACGGTGATCCAGGGATTCGTTATCTTTCGGAAAGAATGGAAGCTTTCCATCGGGAGAGTCAGTTGACCATGCAAGGGCTGCAGGCAACCCTCGACCGTCTTGCGGATGCGCTACTTCCGCCCCGAGCCCTAGGCGGTGCTCCACCACATATGGTCGCCCCACCACCCGTGGTTGCTGTATGACGTGACCCTGATTATCGCAGAGCACTACCAGCGGTAAATCGTAAGGCTACACCAGATGATTCTAGTTCCAGGGACGAGGACATTAATGAGGGTTTTGATCGACGACCAATCCATGGAGGCAATCGTCTAGATTGTGCTGAAAGAGACTATCGAGGTAAGGCTGAACTTCATAGTTTTAACGGTTTATTACGTATCGAAGATTTTCTCGATTGGCTAGCCGAAGTAGAGAGATATTTCGATTATATGGATGTGCCAGATCATAAAAGGGTGAAATTGGTAGCGTTTAAATTAAAATCTGGTGCTTCTGCATGGTGGGAACAATTGCAACTCTCACGAGCCCGCCAGAACAAGGCGCCCATTGCATCATGGCCTTGGATGAGACGTCTTCTTCGTTCACGATTTCTCCCCAGTGATTATGAGCAGATATTATTCTAGCAATACCAGAATTGCCGACAAGAAAATCGAACTATTACAGATTACACTGAAGAATTCCAGCGGTTGGCTACACGAAACGATTTGTCAGAATCTGAGTCACAGAAAGTGGCACGATTTATAGGTGGGTTGCGACCGGTAATTCAGGATCGAGTTCAGATGTACCCAGTCGGGACCGTAGATGAAGCAGTTCAATTGGCAGGAAGGGCAGAAACACAGCTTGCAAGAGCTCCTGCTCGTCCCTATCCTTCAAATCGACCCCCTATGCCAGGTCCCACACAGGATCCAGTGCTGGCTCGAGGAAAAGATCCGATAGGAGAACGTCCTCAACCTCCTCCGCCCGCGAACCGTAATACGGGGAGCGGACCATCCAGACCTCAACGGGCAGCACCCACAACAGGGGGCTCGAGTAGGATTCCGAACTCTTATGCTTGGCCAAGGCCGAACAATTGTTACCGCTGTGGCCAACCAAGCTACTTATCAAACACTTGTCCTCAACGTCCGGAAGCACACTTGACTATAAACGAAAGGGGCACTGAAGATGAGGCCGCCGAAGAAGATCATGACTTTGATGAATATGAACAAACCACGGAAGAAATATCAGGTGGCAATGAAGTGACAGGCGAGGATTGTGGCGAATCTCTCGTTGTGAGGCGACTACTGTATACCCCACGAAAGGAATTACATCCACGGCGGCACAATATATTTCGTACTCGGTGCACTGTCAACGGAAAGGTCTGTGATGTGATCATAGACAGTGGTAGCAGCGAGAACATCGTCTTAAGAGTGATGGTGGATAAGTTGCAGCTACCAACGACGAAACATCCTTCCCCGTACTCAATTGGCTGGATAAAAAAAGTGAACGAGACCAAGGTAACTGAACAATGCACTATCTCGTTTTCAATTGGTAAACATTATAAGGATCAGATACTTTGTGACGTGGTTGACATGGAAGCCTGCCATATGCTACTCGGTCGACCCTGGCAGTCGGACCGTGATGCAACCCATCGGGGGCGAGACAATGTCTACATATTCGTCAAGGATAGTCGAAAAATAATCCTTGCCCCTATGGCACCAGAGAACCACCCTGAAGCCTCTAAAGTGGAGGGGAGTTCTCTCTTGACCATTTGGGATTTCATGGAGGAGTCCAAGGAAACCGGTGAGGTATATGCCATAGTGGTGAAGGGCGAGAAAGAGGAACCCTCAAACATCCCTCCAAGCTTAAGACTGTTACTAAACGAATTCAGAGAAGTCTGGCCTGAAGATTTACCTGATAGATTACCCCCCATGAGAGACATCCAACATCACATAGACCTCGTCCCTGGGGCTAGCCTGCCCAATCGCCCTCATTATCGGATGAGTCCTAAGGAGTGTGAGATACTTCAGGGACAAGTGGAGGAATTGATCCGTAAGGGTTTATTGAGAGAGAGCATGAGCCCATGTGCTGTACCAGCATTATTAACGCCAAAAAAAGATGGAAGCTGGCGCATGTGTGTCGACAGCCGAGCAATTAACAAAATTACTATTAAATATCGGTTTTCAATACCACGGTTGGACGACATACTCGATATGTTAGGAGGGGCTAAAGTGTTCTCTAAACTCGATCTAAAGAACGGGTACCATCAGATTCGTATTCGACCCGGTGATGAATGGAAAACGGCATTCAAGACAAAGGAAGGGTTGTATGAGTGGCTGATCATGCCTTTCGGCCTATCGAACGCACCAAGCACTTTTATGCGTTTGATGAATCAAGTTCTAAAACCGTTCACTGGCCGATTTGTGGTAGTATATTTTGATGACATATTGATATATAACTAAGATGAGGCGGAGCACAAGAAACATCTCAGGCAGGTGCTGCAAGTCCTACAAGATAACAAGTTGTACCTCAACTTGAAAAAGTGTAGCTTTTTAACTGACAGCCTGTTGTTTTTAGAATTTGTTGTAACGTCCACAGGCATTCGGGTGGACGATGAAAAGGTGCGAGCTATTAGGGAATGGCCGATCCCGACAAACATTCATGAGGTGAGGAGTTTTCACGAATTAGCGACTTTCTATCATCGATTTGTGCGAGATTTTAGCACCATAGTCGCGCCAATAACAGACTGCATAAAAAAAGGGCCGTTCCAGTGGACCGATAAAGCTGACAAGAGTTTTCATGAGATTAAGCATCGTTTGTCTACAACACCGGTCTTGGTGCTTCCTAATTTCGATAAATTGTTTAAGGTGGAGTGTGACGCTTCATATGTCGGAATAGGAGGAGTATTATCACAGGAAGGCAGGCCGGTAGCCTTCTATAGCGAGAAGCTCAGTGAAGCCCGAAAGAAGTGGTCGACTTACGAGCTTGAGTTGTACGCAGTTGTTCAGGCGCTGCGACATTGGCGGCATTATCTGATTCAAAGGGAGTTTGTTCTGTACACCGACCATCAGGCATTAAAGTTTATTAATAGTCAGACTAACGTGAATCGTGTGCATGCTAGATGGATTACATTTTTACAGGAATTTACGTTTGTTCTGAAGCATAAGTCAGGTCAGCAGAATAAGGTGGCTGATGCACTTAGCCGTCGTGCGTCACTACTTGTTACGGTGAGCAATGAGGTGGTCGACTTTGACTGTCTCAAGGAGCTATATATCGAGGATGAAGACTTCAAAGATTCTTGGTTGAAGTGCCAAGAAGGCTACTCCAGTGACTTTCATATATAGGATGGTTTTCTCTTCAAAGGGAATCGATTGTGCATCCCCCAAAGTTCTCTAAGGGAGCAGATTATTCAGGAACTACATGGAGGTGGCCTCAGTGGACACCTTGGGTGAGACAAGACGCAAGCTCTTGTGGAAGAGCGGTATTATTGGCCGCAATTAGTACGTGATGTGGGAAGAGCCGTACAACGTTGTCATATTTGTCAGACCTCCAAGGGACAATCTCAGAATACGGGCCTCTACACCCCGTTACCTGTGCCTGACGGTCCTTGGGAGGATTTATTAATGGACTTCGTGCTTGGTCTTCCACGAACACAACGCGGCATGGATTCGGTGTTCGTAGTGGTCGATCGTTTCTCCAAGATGGCGCACTTTATCCAATGCAAGAAGACCCTTGATGCAACACATGTGGCGAATTTATTCTTCAGGGAGGTCGTACGGCTACACGGGGTCCCTAAGACCATTACTTCTGATCGTGACACGAAGTTCATTAGCCACTTTTGGTGGACTTTGTGGGCTCGATTCGATACATGACTTCAATTCAGCAGTGCATACCACCCACAGACTGATGGGCAGACCGAAGTTGTGAATCGTACTTTGGGAAACCTCCTTCGATGTATTTCAGGAGAGAAATCGAAGCAGTGGGATTTGGCCTTGTCTCAAGCGGAGTTTGCATTCAACAACACGGTGAACCGCTCGACAGGAAAATTCCCGTTCCAGGTTATTTACGGACGAGTACCTCGCCACACACTAGACTTGGTCCCTCTGCCCAAGCTCCCAGGCATGAGTATTGCAGCAGAACATATGACAGACAGGATCATGGATATTCATGCAGAGGTGCAGACTAAGCTACATGCCTCGAACGAAAAGTACAAGGAACAAGCGGACAAGCATCGTTGACAAAAGGTGTTCGAGGTGGGCGACCAGGTAATGGTCCATTTGCGAAAAGAAAGATTTTCGACCGGGACGTACAACAAGCTGAAGAATAAGAAGATTGGACCGGTACCGATCATCCGCAAGATTAATGACAATGCTTATGTTGTTGATCTTCCAGATGACATGGCGATCTCACGGACTTTCAACGTTGCGGACCTGACCGAGTATCATGAACCAGGGCAGGACGAGAACTCGAGGACGAGTTCTTTTCAAGTGGAGGGGACTGATGTAGAGCGGGTCGCGGACAATTTCATGGCCAAGATGGATCAGAAAAGGCACGGTCGGCGACAGAAGTGATCCGGACCATCGGACCTTAGATCGGGCGTATCTCACAATCCGGAATGAGTTATCCGACGTAAAATATATGATTTTGGGATAGAACGAGCTACTTTAGCCAACCAACCCCGCTATGCCGGGTTGCGCAGCCCGGATTTGTGAAAAACCCCCTGATCGACGGTCGTTTCCTCATTTTAATTTTGTTTTTACTATAAATAGTAAGTTTTAGTTTGAGTATAACTTTTCATCCGTTGGGCTTTAGGAGTTGTGTCCAACATGAAAAGTGCTTAGGATAATTAGGAGAACGGTTTGGTGAAGCCAAATAGGACACTTACTATTTTTGGCCAAAAACCTTGCGCACTAGTAGACATCGTGACCGTCTATAAATAGTAAGTTTACTATTTATAGTAAGTTTACTATTTATAGTAAGTTGCGAATTCTAGGAGTTTTAGTTGTAGTATGAGTCTGATTTCTTTCATGTTGCTTGGTTCCCTTATTTAAAGGGGTGTAAATTCGTTTTTATTTTTTATCATCAATTAATTTCAAATTTATTAGAGTTTATTCCTATTCTCTTGCTTTCTTTCCTCGTGGATTCGAGAAGTCTCTGTGAGGAGTCCAGAGAAGCTACGTGGATTCGGAGTAGTTATCCTTGAGGAAGACGGTGTTCGACCTCATCACGTTCATCCCTGCATCAAAAGTCAAGTCTCACTTTGCATGGTTAAATGACAATAAATGAAAAGAACTCTAAATTTAAAGTATTTCAACCCTTTTAAACTTTTGCTAATGTGACCTTTGATTAATCAATGTTTGGAAAAATATTCAATTTGAGAGGCTTTTAGGGCATCTCTTGTAAAAAAGGGCCCCATCAAATGAAGAATCTCTGTCATTGGAAGAGCAAACCTGTATGTTAAATACCTAGCATCTGCAGTAGCACACGTGCCTGTATGTCACACATGTTTCAGATCTGATCTTTTCACAAGGTGGGGCACACAACTTACATCCTCTTGCCAAATAAATCAGCGGCTGCAGTCATCCTGTGGGCCACAGTATATAAAACAAATGGTGAGCCTAAACAATATTGTTCTGGCCATCCGTTTTATGAGGTAAACTTTGGTCTATCTCCTGCCTGAAAAAAGAAACGGCCTGACATTTAAGAATCCAGACAGTGAGTGGCCCACAAGATGGACGCACCAAATCCCACACACTTTCCACCTTGGCACGTGCGGTTGCGTGCGGCGTTGGTAGTCTTTACACGTGTAACCCCTGTTACACGAGGCCGTGTAACCGAAAGCTCTGTGAGGGCCACCATGATACCTGTGTGAAATCCACTCCGCACATCATTTTCGTCAGATTATTTTAGACTGTCAGTCAAAATACGAAGCTGATCCAAAATTCAAGCGGGCCACACCACAGGAAACAACGGCCACCATTGGAACTTTATTGGGGCCCACAGAAGCATGGGATCAGAATGACATTCTCTTTCCTACATCTTGGTGGGGATTACTATATGAACCGGTTGGATGACATGTAAAGATTACGGCGGGCCCCAATAAGGTTTCAATGGTGAGCGTTCAATCCCTAACTTTTTCCTATGGTGTGACACAATCAAGATATTTACCTACCTATATTTTTGGTTCAAAGATTAAAATGATCTTTATAAAATGATGGACGGAGTAGATTTCACACATACATCTCATTGGGCCCCACATAGCTTTAGTTATACGTGCTTCTTGTAACTGTGGTTACACGCTAACTCGCACCCGCAAAACCCCTCCCATAAGCACTAGAGATAAACCCACCCACCTCACTGCCCACAACAACTTCAAAACCCCAGCTTCAGAAAAATCTGGCCGTTGCATCAGATTTCCGTCCATCGAGATTCTACTTTCCGGTATCTCATCTGGGTTTTCCGGCGAAGGGTATTTTCATATCATCCAACTCCCATCTTTTTTATTTTATTTTATTTCTTATGTATGCAGTAGATAGCAATAGAAGTGTATTTCTTTCCACCCAAAAGAGTGTTTTTTTTTTTTAAGCACTAAAATCAGTTCCATGAAATTGGTTTTCTGCATATTGATGTATACAAGAGTAGATGCCATAAAATGCATTTTTAGTAAATATTTTTACTAAGAATGATTTTTGTATTAACATGGGAATTGAGAAATGGGTTTCTTTGGATCAATCCTGCGATTAATACCCTTTAAAAAAAATTCCTGTGATGAATAGATGCTTGTGCTGTATCATTACCTGTTTGCAATTTGATTATTTTTATATCACTCAACTCCATTTTTTCTTATTTTATTTTGTGGTTGTATGCTTTTTCCTTTTTTCTTTTTTTCTTTTGTGCAGTAGATAGCAATAAAGAGTGTATTTTAATAAGTAAAGTCTGTTGGATGAAATGGGTTTTCTGCATATTGATGTATACAAGAGTAGATGTCAATAAAAATAAGTTTCTTGGTATCTATTCTTAGTAAGCATGATTTTTATTTTTATTTTTTTAAGAAATGGGTTTTCTCTGGATTAATCCTGTGGTGAATAGATGCTTTTTATGTATCTTTACATGTTTTCAATTCAATTATATCCTGCTTCGGTTTGTGGTATGTGATTCATGGGCTGTCTGTTGTTACAATGTTCATATTTGGCAAATTTTGGGAAATTATATGTACAATCTTTTTTAAAAATAATAAGAAAGATTTTTTTTTTCCCTCAAGTTTCTTTCTTTTTTTTTTTTGGACTTTTTTGAACCATTGCATAATTCATGTACAATTACAAATAATTGATACATTATTTGCAAATAATTCTCATATTATTTGTGAGTTATTTGATTATTTGCAAATAATTCTCATATTATTTGTGAGTTATTTGATTATTTGCAAATTGAATTTTGGCTAAAAAATATGTTGTATTGAATTACATGTATGTTATTCCACCTTGGAATCTGAATGTTTTCAATGTGAGCCTCTGCCATGGTAGTTTGATAGTTTGGGTACAAGATGAAGGTTGATTTCTGTTTGGCAACTGTTTTATTTCTCCGGTCTACCATTCAAAAGCCGATCCCAAATTGTGGGAGAAAGGCTAAGATGATGATTTGCAAATTATTTGAACTTTTCAGAAGCGTCACATATTACTCATTATTTTTTTTAAACAATGTTTTTTTTTTTTTCAATATTTAAAATAAATAAATTATGGGACTGCCTCATGAAGTCAAGAGGTTTGCTAATGTCACATGCATGTAGAGCCATGCCCATCCATATGCAGGGCATGGTTTCCAATATGTCACAACAAGTGTGAGATCTGTGCGTTGCATTAGGTGGGCCACATTGGTTAGATCGGTTTCTTTGCTCCTTTGGTGGGCTGCAATGTACAAAACGGAGAGAGCTAAAACACTTGTTTTCTTCCCGTTCATTTATTTTTGTACATTGTGATCCACTTGTCATACCCTGATTTTGGGAGAAGATCGAAACACTGACGCACATGATGGAAAATCACGGATCTTGTTCACATGTTCTATACTAGCAAATGTGCTTGTACGTGGATTGACAAGGCTCCTCACACGTGTTGGCGTACTCAATGTATATACGGTTCACAACTAAGATACTAGTATTCAGCACTAGATAATTCCCCTACAGTTTTGCAAATAATATCTTCATATGCACATAGAAAGTTCAGGTTGCTATTTATTGCTGATATAATACTTGACAGAAGCTAAGCGGGACCATAGTTAGCAAAACTCCACGTTAAACTCTGTGTTTCAGGAAAAAAAAACCCGTGTATAATTTATTAAATGTATAAAACTTCGTGTATTTTGGAAGATTGGCAAAAAAAAAAAAAAAAACTTTTGGGCAACCAAAACAGAGGTCGATCAAAATCTGATTTTGAGTATAATTGGGCGCTGATGTAGCTAATTTCTCAGCCACCTTCTACCGTCGATTCATTAGGGTCGTCACCTTCTACCCATATAGTGAAAGTATCCACCATTTTCTTTGCTTTGCTTTGTCTATTAAGTAAGTAAGCCTTACAGCTATGTGACTTCCTAAAGAAAACTGCAATTGCAGTTTATCAACCACTCACAAGACCACCGAGATCATGGTCGTCACCATTGATACAATTAGGTAAATGGTGGAAGATTTTAGTAGTGGTAGGTCGATTTATATGAGAAATAATTGAAAAGGAAGGATTAAAGAGAGGCAAAGAATAATATCAACTTGTGCATAATTGAAGTTTTCCATTTTAACCTTATTTAGATAACACACACATTCATATATAGCTTTTTTTTTTTTTTTTTTTCATTCCGTTTTATTAAATCCGAACCGTATTAAATATGAACTTCTCAAAATAAATAAATAAATAAATAAACATGAACTTTTTGTTCTTTGAACTTTTGGTGTTTCTTTTTTTCTTCGACCGAATTTTTTACTGTCTTTTTTATTGATTGAGATTGAATTAAACCTGGACAGTTCCTGTACCCGTTTTTTGCCATATGGTGTTTTGCTTACTATGAGTGGGAGAGATTGACATGGGGACACCGGCCTTTAAAGAAAATGCATTTGGAAGCTACAGTTTTCATATGATGGATGTTTGGATTTTTGCAGGTTAGCTTCCTCATTGTGGGGACCTGCCTGTTTGTTTTTTCTGTGATCATGGATGACATGCGTCGCTTGTCCTGGGCACTTCACCTGCGTGGTCTCTGTTGAATTGTAATTGGACGAGTTCTCATCAAGAAAGAAGCTGCGTTTCAAGTTTCAACTGGATTTCCCTAAGGGTTAAGAAGAACTGTTTTTGTCATGAAAATATTCAAGCATATAATTGCCGATACTAAACATGGTTTTAAAGGAGTTGATAAGCTGAACATTTCTAGAGGTAATTTCAATTCTCTTATGGCTTAGCTTGTAAAACTGTAAGTAGCGAAATGCTATTATGACACGTGGCCTCTCCCACTGTCGACATCCATGTATAATGACTGAAGTGTTGATCTGGTGGGTCTACACACTGATGCACTCTAGGCATAAGATCATGATCGAGTGACTCTAACCATCTAGTTGTTGTGAGTTTTTGCCCATTGGTTGTGGTCTGTTGCTCTTTTATTATTATTATTATTATTTTATAGTTAGCCATCTCATTTTTAGGCTAATCGTTGGATGACTACAAAGTTTTTTATGATTTGGCCTGTCCACGTGGTGGCCGACCAAACCGAGGGTCCTGATCTGATACTAAAATGCCACATGTACAGTACAGTTGTTTTGATATGCACTTCATGTACCATTTGTTCTGCAACTATCCGTAGTTGCGAATTATAGTTCAAAAACTGGAAAACTCGACTTGTTTCCTGGCCTGTTCAGGTCAACTCGAAGACTTGACTGAGTCGTTAATCAACTCAACTCGATCCTTTTAATAATTGAATGTTTATTATTTAATGCATTGAGAACAGTTGGAAACGGATAAAATAATTTACCTAAACAACAAACAACTATACGTTGTAGTGCAGTGGTAACATGTTGTTGCTTTTACAGTTAAGGTCGCCTCTTTGATTCTTGCCCCAAGCATCTTTTGTTTTAAAACAAAACTCAGCTGACTGGGTGAGTGACTCGGTTGAGTCATTTAGAGTCGTCTTGAGTCAGCCAATCTTCCGAGCTTACTTGGCAATTCTTGTTGAGATTTAACCAAGTCACACCACTTTGTGAGTTTCCATGAGACTTGGTCGAGAGCCCATCGAGTCGGGTATAATCGGCTGAGTTTTGAGTAGACTTACTGAGTTTTAGAACTATGTTTCAAACAAGCAGAATATCCTGTTCAAATATTTCCTTTGTCACTGTATACTTGAACTTATGGACTTTCCACTACTTGAATCTACGCAGCGACGGGTTTTTCTTCTCTTCACACACCGGCCGATCCCTCAGTGGAGGTTCATTCACCCGAACACGAAGTAGTGATTGCTTTGGGCAGCAATGTGGGTAACAGACTTCATAATTTCAATGAAGCTCTTTCCTTAATGAAGACATGGGGCATCCGCATCATGAGACATGGTTGCTTGTACGAGACTGAGCCCGCTTACGTGACTGATCAGCCCTTATTTCTCAATTCTGCTGTTAGAGCTATTACAAAACTTGGGCCCCATGAATTGCTGAGAGTACTCAAGCAAATTGAGAAGGATTTGGGTCGGACGGATGGCATAAGATATGGTCCACGACCGATAGATTTAGATATTTTGTTCTATGGGAAGTTCAAGATCAACTCGGAGACTCTTAGTGTCCCACATGAACGCATATGGGAAAGATCGTTTGTGATGGCTCCTCTCGTAGATCTTTTGGGGTCCACCATAGATAATGATACTGCTGCGAGCTGGCATTCTTTTACTGAACAAAATGGCGGGATCTTTGGATTATGGGAGAAGCTTGGGGGTGAGTCCCTAGTCAGGAGAGAAGGGCTAAGACGGGTTTTACCAGTCAGCGGTCGCTTGGTGGACTGGTCGCAGAAAACCCATGTCATGGGTGTCCTCAATCTGACACCCGATAGTTTCAGCGACGGGGGAAAGTTTCAGTCGGTAGAAGCTGCAGTTTCTCAGGTCAAGCTGTTGATCTCAGAAGGAGTGGACATTATCGATATTGGTGCACAATCAACTAGGCCCGCGGCATCTAGGATTTCTCCAGAAGAAGAATTGAATAGACTAGTTCCCATTTTAGAGGCTGTTCTTCAGATTCCTGGCATTGAAGGAAAGCTCTTGTCTGTTGATACTTTCTACTCGGAAGTTGCAAAAGAGGCAGTGAGTAAAGGGGCCCACATTGTCAATGACATTTCTGGTGGGCATTTAGATCCTGACATGCTTAAGACAGTTGCGGGACTCGGGGTCCCTTATGTTGCAATGCACATGCGTGGGGACCCATCGACGATGCAAAATGCTGAGAATTTGATCTACGAAGATGTGTGCAAGCGAGTAGCTTCTGAGTTATATGAGCGGGTGCGGGATGCTGAACTGTCGGGTGTCCCTGCTTGGAGGATTATCATCGATCCCGGGATTGGATTTTCGAAGAAAACCGAACACAACTTGGAAATTCTCATGGGATTGCCAGCAATCCGAAGAGAGCTTGCTTCAAAGAGCTTTGCTGCTTCTCATGCACCCATGTTGATTGGGCCATCGAGGAAGGGGTTTTTGGGTGAGATCTGTGATCGACCAAATGCTTTGGAGAGAGATCCTGCCACCGTTGCAGCCATTTCAGCCGGGATTTTGGCGGGCGCTAACATCATCAGGGTGCATAATGTCAAGGATAATTTGGATGCTGCAAGGGTCTGTGATGCATTGTTGAAGCAGAGAAAAGCTCTTTGATGATTTGGTAAGCAATTGTCTTATGCCGCATGACATGGTCCATGGCCTGGGAATATGCAAAGTGTTCTCAGGTTCAGCGTTCCAGATCATTTGATCTGTTGGGACCCACCGTGGAATGGATGGACCATGTCTAAAAGATCTCTCGATTGGAAGATCCCAGCCACCAATATTGTGCCCTTTTTCGGTTGAATGTGGTCCTCACTCCTTTGTTGTATCTTCACCATCCATGTGCAGGTGACAAATTGAAAACGTTTGGATTGTTCTATCCAAAGGGCTGCGGGGCATGGTCCATCCACATTGAGGCCCACCAACCAATGGCCTGGATCACTAAACCGTGATCCCACTTGTACAAACTAGAAACCCTAGTATTTATGGATTGTATAATTCCTCAAAATTTTTTTCTTTCATATTTTAATTCAAGTCATCTTCAGGGTTCCAAGAATCCGTTGAAATTAAAAGGAAACTCTCTCCTTTTTTTTTTTTTGATAACGATAGGGTGTCCCCACCCCCTTTTAAGGCAGGATTAATCCCTGCTGATGCACCCAATCACTCGCAAACCACGTGCATCGGGTAAATTGCGAGGAGTGGAATCGAACTCGTGTTTGTGGGGAACAAAACCCACGACGCTAGCCATTCGTCCAAACTCCTTTTCGAACTCCATATTTTTTAAAACTTCAACATATAGAACTCTGTGAGCTTCAAGAATAAGAAGAAGAAGAAGAAGAAGAAATGACTCATTTTTTTGGGCAAATTGAATCAACCACGTTTTCTTAACTTTTGTAAGTGATTTAAAAAACAGAAGTTGGTGGTCGCATCCATTGATAGAATGGAGTAGTTGGTGGGGAATTTTAGTGGACATGGATCAATTTATATAGGGATTACTTGAAAGGAAAGGCCTGAGAGGTAAAGAATCATATCAGCCGACTAAATAATTACCTGTATACATTGTTACTCATGCATATAAAATTTCTAATCTATTACCTTTGTCTCATCTCTTAAACACTAAAAAAAAAAATGACTGGAGTTGAACAGCTTTGATCATGACTTGAGAAAAACTCAATTTGGTCATATGACTAAAAAGAATATGATAAAGATCAGAGAAAAACTTGACCCGATGGAAGTCAAGAAAAAGCTTTGATGAAACAAACACTCACCAGAATGTGAACATTTCCCATGCCTTCTTTTTAGCATGGTATTTTGCTTACTATGGTTGTGACTTTTTTAAGGTAAGGATTTACACCTCTTCTTTGTTTTAATCCTCTGGTCTACTTCAAAATAGAAAGGAATTTTATGATCCTCGGGTATGGCGCCAACGGTTGCACGATAGGCCTCTTTGTAGATTGACCTTGCCAAAATGACATCCTGGACTGACAATACAACCTCGTCTTTTCTCTCCCCCATGTGTTCATGTGGTGTTTTCATGATTGGTGGCCCACCCACTTCCTCTCTCTTTCCTCTTCTCTCATGCACCTCACCGAGGGGCCCCACCATGGGAGCATTGCTTTACTTCGAATGAAAGAAGGAAGATGTCACATTCCCATTCTATGGCCCTGATCCATCAACTACGTGTCTCCGAGGATGATCAACATATCAACAGGTTGTCACCCCAATTCAATGGGCTTAGTCCCTTCAATCTTGTTTTAATGAATTATTAAGGGGGTGATTTTATTTTTATTTATTATTATTTTTAACACATGCACCCTCACTCACCTGCGCACGCACACACTCATGAAATCACACGTGTGGCTTTTTTATACCATGATGGGTACTCAAACCCATGACCTAGTGTTGAAACTCTTGTCAGCCTACCACTGAGGCATGAGTAAGGGGTGAATTTTATTAATAGGGAGTTAGTTAATACTCTCATCTGTTGTGTGATGCTTGATATGCAGTGGCATAGATGTAGTACACGTGGCATGTATTAATTCAAACCAACTAAATCATGGAAACCACTGTGGTCAAGTTAAAAAGTTCAAAAACTCAGATTGGTCGCATGAAAACACTTGTTTGTGTCCAGTAAATGTCCACCAATATGATAGTCAGACAATCAAATAAGCTTAATTTTTTGGTTATGACGCATCTAAACTGGTACACATAATATTGATGGTTTCATTTGAATTATGTGTATTACATGCATAATTTCTAAGCACCTGTGTATCATCCATCACAGTTTTCAGAGTATCGAAGTTTTTTTTTTTCCTAATGTTTTGAGCTTACCCATTACCATTGTGTCTCAGAAAAGTATAGGTTGATATCACTTTCATCTTACGGGTTGTTTTGAGCTTACACATTACCATTGTTTCCATGGGGACTACTTGGAAAGTAGCCCCCATGGAAACAAAATCTGTTAATAAGGGTGGTTTCTCACGTTTGTGGGCTCTAGAAGTTGGCTGGAAGCGAATTGTTGTGGGAATCCATTTCATGTAAAGAGCCATTCTATGACTCCTTGGTAAAAGCTGGGGAGAAAATTCTTGGGGAATTTATTCTCCTCTGACTCATATTTTGGAAACGTTATAAAGCTAAGCGATACATGAAATTAATCACCCCTTCTCTCTGTCTGCGTACCCACCTGCTGCCCAAAAACAATTTCCAAATTTGTTAGGAAGCCTTTCTGACACTCTTATCTTTATGTTTTAAGATTTTTGGTAACCAATCGACCATTAAGGCCATGTTTGGATGCATGTATTTTAAGGGAAAAAAAGGAAAGGATAATGATATAAGGGAATGACTATTTTCATGAGTATTATTGAAGCATGGATTTTGTTTTTAGGAGTCTTATTTGGATTGTAATTGAAAATCTCATATTTATGAGACAACGATCATTTGATTTTTTTTTTTTTTATATATAGTAAAAGAATACAAACCTTAGAAAAGTGTAATGAGAGCTTTGTGAAAACCTTACTTTCCTCTACCAAGTTACTTGACGTACCATATATGATTTTAGGGCTGAAAGTTAGGTGGGTTCAACTGGACCAACCTGTGACCCACCCGACATTGGGTTGGGCTTTGGCAGGATGTATCGAGTTTGGTCTCGGGGTTGGGCTATACAAACACCAATTCGATAAAACTTGGGTTGGGCTCGGGTTGAGGTCTCGAGTCCTGACCCAACACATTGAAAACACTTTAAAGAGAGCAATGAAGCACGAATTCATGAATGAAGATTGGAAAGAGAGCCTCAGCTAATCTAAGGGTCATTCTTCCATCCAATCTCAAGCCATGTTCAACCCAACTTCATTGCAAAGGAGATTGTAAGTTTTAAAAAGCAAGACACTAGAAGATATTGCTATAAATAGGTTATACTTTTTTAAATTGATGATTTTTTTATTTTGGTAATTTAGAAGTTGGAAAGGAGGAATTGTAATGAAATGATGAAAACCAAGAGTATGGATCATGTTCAAATGCAAGTCAAATGAGATAACATGGTGAATCCAAAATACTGCTGATTGGAACTGAGAATATATAGGAAAACCAAAAAATCATTGGATTGTCTGAGTTCATAGACCATCATTGTTACGCTCCGAATTTGGAAATCGGGTTCACAAAATTTTCGATTGTCGAATCGGACGCCGACAGCTTCCATAGTACCCCATTCTCGGCTCCCGACACCCATATATCAGGTTCTGATCCTAGGGTACTATAAGGAGAATTTTTAATCATCAATCTGATTCATAATGAGCATAATCACAAGCATAATACACGAACAATAACTACAAGAACATCATCACAAAGTTCACTATGATCAAAAACTTTGAGTACAATGCGTCTAAAGGGAAATACAAGATAATAAAAATAACAGAAACTCCAAAAGCTCGACTGTGTGCTCCAAACTGCGGATTGTATGCTCTAACTATGGCAAGACTACGACTGTGTCCTGCCGTTACCTGCACGCATCGATCGTGCATAAGCTTATAGAAAGCTCAGAGGGTGGTGTAAGTGTGTGCGTAATATAAGCGTGCTCAGAATGCAAGGTCAGAGTAATGCGGAAACATGCTGATGAGTACATAAATGCAATCAGCCGTACCAAGGCTATGCGGTATATAATATAAATACTATTGGCTATATCAAGGCCATACGATGCATAATGCAAGTCAAGCATGCCAATCCACATCCATATATCAATACAACTCTTCACTATAACATCAATTAGTATGGTTCTCAGTTTAGATGATCACCGAAGTTTAGTACACTCCAAATGGCACTGCCGCTCTCCCAGCCACACAGTCCAAGTAAGCGTAAGAAACCTCACTATCCGCCTGGTTAATAGTCTGTCAATACCTATCTGGCACGTCGATAGCGGATCCATTCACGAGCTGGTCAGACTCAGCCTAGTATTGCGCCCTACCCTCGGGCGAGTAAGGCCACACCCCTTTCCAACCGACTACGACACAATGGGAGACGCGACCTTCTGGTATTCGGCGCTCGTGCGCTCATATATCCACTCGGTCTCGACGTTAGAGTCATCCTCTGGTACCATCGACTTTAAAGATTTTCACCCAGGGATATCTATGACGCCCCGATGCTTAGTAACAATATTTTCGGTATCCAATTTAGCCATCCACGGTGTGTCTATGGAGGCTATGGCCCTTATGTCGCTAGGGCACACAATAATCACACAAATGCAAGTGCATGATCACCCTATCAAACATGCAACAATCATGCGCATACCGCGCACACATGTAGGGCAACTTTACATATTAGAGAGCCTATAAATAATCCGCCCGGAGGCATATACTATGATCAGTCACTCCTCATATAAGGCATACATATGATGCGTATGATCATGAATCACGGATCTATACTAAACATGTTATATGGTAATGAGCTCTGTTCATAAGGAAGATGAGCCTAGATGGCCTACACAATACAAGTATGGGCCTACCAATGGGCCTTGGGGTGAGTGACAATGCGGGCATTTAACCGACATCATCCTTACAATGTGAGCATTTAACCATCATTGTTCCCAACGCACGTCCCATTATAAACATCATTATATATACCATGGAGAAATCGCACATTGCAATGGACCTACATTCATCCCACTGGGCCTTAAGTACATCAAATGGGCCGTATCACATGAACCTTACATGCATTGCAATGGGCCATAACCCGTGGGCCTTAGGATGCATCAAATGGGCCTCATAACATGGGTCTCGTATATATCAAGGTGGGCCTCAACGGATGGGCCATAACTACGTCAAGATGGGCCTAATCACATGGACCTTGCATACGTCACAATAGGCCTCATAACATAGGCCTCATATCTATTAAGGCAGCCTCAACAACGGGCCTCATACAAATCAAGGTGGGCCTCAACAATGGGCTATAACCCATGGGCCTTGCATGCATCACAATGGGCCTTATATACGTCCTATTGGGCCTCGACCCATGGGCCTTATATATATACATGAATCATATCAAAAGATTAACCAGACCACACTCCAAATAACAGTGGTGATGATGATTTCCACCATTAGAATTCTTAAGTCCCACCATAGCATTTATTTTCTATCCAATCTGGTCATGGGGTCACACAAACTTGGATTAAGGGAAAAATAATTTCCTAACAATCCAAACTTTTATGACAACAAAAGTATTTCAATAGTAGAAGCTCAATCCCCACTGCCTTTGTACTGGGTGGTCCACTTGATCCTATATCTGTCTCATTTTTTTAGTCTCAAGCCGTGAGACGGGCTTTCAAAATGGTTGGACAGTTGGGATGCAACACATGCATCATGGTAGGTCCCATGGGGATGGACGACATAGATAAATCACATACCTCATGGTGGATGTCTCCATTGATGAGAGGTGTGTGTACAATACATACATTAGTGGGTCCCATGTGGGGCTCAGCACAATGTTTATTTTTCACCCAAACTGTGGATAAGATCACACAGGTCTTGGGCCCACCAAAATGTTCATGTGCCATCCAAACTGTTCATAAGGTCACGTGGACCTGGGGTTCACCGTCATGTTTATTTTCCTCCAATCTGTTGATAAGGTCACGTGGACTTGGATTGAGGAGGAAAAACAAATTTCATATTGATCCAAAACTTCTGACCCCAAAAGGGTTTCAATGGCAGATGTTCAATCCAACCGTTCCCTGTGATGTGGGCCACTTGAACTCCAAATATGGCTGATTTTTGGGGTTGCCCACTTGTCAGAGGGGACCCAACAAATGCAAGGTGTTGATGAACGAAACACATCATGGTGGGGCCCATGGCTGGGACTATGGGTCCCTGCCTAGCCGTCCATGTGTCAGGCGCAGGCGCTGCCTGCGTGCGCTCTATAGCAGCAGCTCAGCGCTGCCACCTCCTTTTTTTTTGAGTTTTCTTGAGGTTTTACATATGTGGCGCCCGCATCAACAAAATTCACACCGTCCACTCGCTCTTACGGCTCAAGACAAGCCAAATGAGTCTAATATCCAAGGTATTTTGGTATATAGGATCATCAAGTGAATTTTTAACGGTAAAGGCCACCATTTTCCAAGATACGGCCCACAAGACACTCGGATTAACTTCATTTTTTGGTTCAAAACCTAAAATGATCTGAGGAAGAGGATGGATAGCTTGGATTAAGTACATGCATCAAGGTGGGGCTTGCATGAGTGGCCCACCAAAGAGTATAATATAATTATTATATTATTTATTTTTTTATTAGCTAGGTAGTACTCACCCATGTCAGTACACGCACTCCATGCTAGCTACCCCTGCCTCATGTCCAGCGTCCAGAGGCGCTGGACGGCTACGATAAACACAACATTATGGTGGGTCCCACGTGTACGTGGCCCATCTGATTTAGATCAATCTGATATTTGCATTTTCCTTCCATCTAGGCTCGATAATGGTTGACGGTGTAGATCAAACACATTCAGTAGGTGGGTCCCACAACGATGGATGGTATGGATGAGTTACATACTTTATGGTGGAATCTATCCGTTGTTCACTCCCCAAGTGCAGGGTTGTGATGTAGTAATAACTTGGTAAGACCGAGGTCGAATCCTAAGGGACTGAAACTTGTACGTTGTTTAAAACTAACCAGAACTAGAACTAGATTAAGATGAAATTTAAACTAAATGTAATTTGAGAAATAATGGTGAAATAATTATATAAACTTGAGAGAAATCAGGAGAAGGGAACTAGGGATTCAGAGGATCCACTTGTAGAGATCAGGGAGATCTTATGCATGTTTCATGGAAATTAACTGAACTGACATTGATCTAGTTTTCAAAGAGATGAAAGGTGTATGAATTGGAATGGATTCCATCACCAAACCATGCCCAAAAGACTATGGCAAACAACAGAATTAAACTAATTACCACCTAATCACATGTATGAAAGTTAGGAAGGGTACCGTCATCCAACCATGCCCAGGAGACTATGGTGAACAACAGGACGTCCTGACGTCATAAACATGAAAAGAAAATAGAAATATTCAAAGCATCGCAGACCCATTGTAATTTCAGTCACAACAGACCATTAAGAACTAAAAATATTCCCATAATAATTAACTAAAATCAAAGTCAATTCATGCATTAAAATTAAAATAAAATCAAATCTCCCATCTTACTACAAGCTTCACCTCTTAGCCCTAGCTAGGAGGATTTAGCCTGCCATGGATGGGCTCAATCCAAATAAATAAAGAGAAAAAGAAAAGGAACAGAAAAGGAAAAGAAAAAACCAAGCTCCTCTCTCTCTCCTCTGCCCACGTTGAAACCCAAGCTCGAGCCCTCTGTTCTTCCTCCCAAGACCCTGAATGAATGCTCCCCACGTCCAAAAATCTCCTTTTATAGCTGCTGGAAGGCTGGAGTCAGTGACAGAGTTGTAGCAGGACACGGAGTGCAATTTTCGCAGCCAAGTTCGGTACCATGAAACACGCCACTTTCCTCGCTCAAATTTCAAAGAAACACCGTCCCTTAGTACTTTCTTGGGTCCTCTACATGATAGACGGTTCAGATCTACCATATGATCAAAGATGGTGGGCCAAAACTGTCCGAAAAAGTCAGTTTTCGCGGATGTGCGAAACCTTTCGCACCATTTCGCTGTTGTGGTCGGTGGGCCCCACAGAAGCATTTTCTGGAAAATCCACCCCGTCCATTGGATTCAGAATGAAATTTCAGTAAAGAATGGGTGGTTTTGAACGTCCATTGACGTGTCCCAGAGAAGAAATAACTAAAAGATCAGATTTGAACGCTACCGGGCAGCCATTTTGTGGCCCATGTATCGCTCACGTGTGTACGCATGGGTACAAAAATTCAACATGTTTTTGTAGTATTCGAGCCCCTCTACACGGTGAACGGGTCAGATTTTCCATATGGTCAATGGGTAGGGCCCACAAACGTCCGCAAAAATGGCCAGCGGCCTGCGTTACGCGGTGCGAATTTTTTTTTTTTTTTAAGAAGAAAGTCGGTCAGCGTCTTGCTGACCGACTTAACTCGTTTGGTGCACGACGAGTGCACATGTGCACTGTACACACTCATCTCATATGGGGTCCATTACACTGTTTTGGAGAAATCTGCACCGTCCATCTGTTTTGACTCCTCATTTAAGGCGTCAATAATAATTTTGAGACAGTTCCAGATATCAGATGGGCCCAGAATCAACGGTTTATGGGCTGATCTGTCAGTTGGGGCACTTCCCGAGATCTTCAATGGCTGAAATTTTATATGTACGGTTAATTTATGGTCCTCAGGCGACGTATGAAGTTTCGAGCCGAACGGATGGTGGGAACCTCATGATCTTGCATTCTGGACGTCCTTCAGGCCACTTGAGCTTCAATTTCTAACTTTTCTCGGATTTCTGACCGTGTATATTTGTCAATCTTGGTCCCCTGGAGTGTGTCCCTTGCCTTTGGCGTCATCAGATCGTTAAATCTCAACTTTTAACGTCCTTTTTCCATCCATGCTCATAAAATCACTTTGCCACACAAGAATGAGAAAACGAGCCATTAGACAGCATTATATTCGTAAATCCAGATAATATTTGGGGTCTAATATGCAATATTTGACCCTCAACACAACCCCCAACCAGCATTTTGCTAGTCCCGAGCAAAGTATGCGAAAAATAAGTTGAGAATTATAGGAGAACTTTCTATGAAATCGAGTGAGATTTTGAACAAAATACGAGAAATTTAATATCCATGAATGTTAGAAATTGTTTTCTCCTGAGCTTAAGCGCACGGTAGACTTCATAATCAAGTGTAAAGTATTAATCCATCAATTAGAAAAATTTTAAACATTGAGATCCATGGATGTATAGTCTAATCTCGACTTATCATCATTAAGAGATCCAATCGTCAATTTCATGATATCATTGGTAACCAACAAGAAAATTCATGACAACCAAAACCTAATCCAAAACTTGCCTCATAGATTAACATATTAACTTGTGATTTTTCTATTCAAAGTAATGCCAAGGAAGGGGAATCAAATCCTCACCTATAGGGAGCAAACCTATGGTGAAGATCGTACATCTGACTCTTTTTCACATATCATTCATGGGGAATTAACTCTACACCTATAGGGAGCAAATCTCTGGTGAAGATTAATTATCCAACCTTTTCAATTTTTATACCATGATGGAAAGATATTTTAGGCTAGTTCCTTTCGTGCTTAGTGATTACCAAATTAACCCTTCAATGTCAGACTGAAATCTTAACGTGAAAGCGAGATGTGACATGTGAAATCCTGATGCGATCAATGTTTTAAACTTCTAATCATGGCTTAGCAACTCGATCTTAACTGCAGAATGCCACCGATACGGAATCCAAGAGTCATAAATTATCAACATTATATATCTCACAATTCTAAATCAATGATATTCGTCAAAATCACTTTGAATTCAAAAAATTTTTCAGAAAAATTCAAAAATTTTTCACAATTGTTGCTCAAGACCAAGAAAATACTGATTAGGTTACCTAATCCCCCACCCCCAACCTAAAATCTACATTGTCCTCAATGTAAAAGATATGAGCATGCAATGCACATGGGACAACGAAAGTAAATGAGAAGTGATGGAAAGATAGTACCTGAATAACGAATCAAGAGAATTTTCAATAGATCACGGCATGGAAGCTTGTTAGCATGAGAGAGAAAGCAGAACAAAAATAACAAAAATAAAATCCTACCTATACCACTTTCGCAGGTGCTCTCGATTGCATTTAGCGTATGCAACAAGCCTTTAAACCCCTAGGTTACCCCTAGTGGACGAGTTGTAGTCTCGTGAGGGTTTGCAGTAATGTTACCCACAAACATCGAATCGATCATACCGCAAGGTTCCCCTTCCGGCCAATATCTTGATAAGTTTCTCAGTAAGTTCCTCAACAGGATCATCCAAAAGCCCTTTTTACAATAGGCTTGGACGCCCTGGAGCATGATTTTCCAGAGAGATTTATATACCTCATAAAAAATCTTCCATTGAATTGCTTGAGGTATCCATAATTTATACGATTCACCTAAGACAGAAGAAGTTTCAACGTTAATATTGCATGGTGAATCAAAGACTACAAGTAAATAAAGTTTAGAAAACTTCTTAAAAAGTAATGTAGTCTCAACATATTTCGAAGGTCCAAACTTCGGTTCTAGATTCAGCTCCTCTTCCTCTACTAGTAGACGTTTAGGATCAGGGGAAGAGAGGGTTTCAGAATAAGGGTTCGTTCGGTTAGTGATGACTACCGAGATGTTGTCTCGCAAGGTATCCACTTTGTCTTTTAACATGGGATCGTTTGAAACCGCAAAGTGTGTCAAGCAATCCCACGAGTTGGAAAATTCAGATGAGCGTGACTCGTTTTGTGGCTTGTGATGATCTGCGCAAAGAATCCATCATCCTTGAAAGTGGATGGAGGTACGCTCTCTTGCTCTCGTCCTGCACAGACAAATTGAGGGTCAGTAGACGAAGTATTGATGGGCGAACTCTGTTCATTGATATTACTCAGAAGAGGCATTGAATCGTCAAAACTTGACAGTTCAGATGGTGTCCTCAACTGGGTGGTTTCAAATTTCAGAGTTGTATCAGGTGGCTCGTTCGTCTCCTGAATCATATCATCATTCGATTCAGAGAAGTGGTCCAAACATGTTTCACAAGAGTTGGAAGGGTCAGTTGTAAAGGGCTTATCCTCCACCTTTGAATCAGACATGTCAGGTGAGGGGAGTGGCTCATTATGACCGACCACTTCATGTACGTCTTGATCATTGATCTGGACCAAACATGAGAGGGATTCCAGGGAGACTGTGGCTGCACATTCAGGATCGCAATCATGTTCTAGTCCAGTGCAGTGCACATTTGGGATGAGATTACTTTCCTCACATTCTACACTTAGCATGGGTTGAGGTTCAAATAAACTAACCTCCTCATCATTGAAATCATGTGTGTCATGTAAGGAAGGTGTGTCATCATCAATGTAATTAAAAGACACCCATGTATCTTCACCATTCTTTCGAACAGTCATCGAGATTGACTCATCGGGAAATTGAATCACATGCTGATTAACGGAATCCAACTCCTCATTCCAAATTTCAGATTCTTTTAAAAGTGAGTGCGGATCACTTTCTTCGCATTGTATTTCTGGATTAGGTCGTGGCTGGGATGATCGAGCCTCCTCTATCCTATCAAGGCGCGCATCGAGTCCTTTTATTGTTTCCATTACTTTTCTCATTTCCACAAGACAGGCCGAAAGATTACGCTGATATGAATCTTCTTGGATCGTTTCTGGATGGATCTCAAAAGTAGGGGATCCAAGAGAATAATCATTATAACATGTAGTTGGTTCATTTTCCCAATTTTGATGTTTCCACTGGTTATAGTCATACTGATCATAAGTGGGAGAATCTGCTGGTTGGTAATACTTATTATCACTCATGATACAATCACGCATTGTTTTATCGGATGAGTGATAATAATTCTCACAACCATAGTTATGATAACCCCAACACTCACGTACTGTTTTGTTAATCCGTGGGGTGTAATTGTTCTCCTGCATATAATCACGTAAGGACTTCTTAACCGGTGGATGTTCATATTTTGATCGGTTCTCGATGATAGTTTCAGAAAATTTTTGAGACATAGGTTGATTTATATCATCATCATCCCAAAATAAGTTATTCTTCTCAGCATACTGACGTTGCCACTCGTGCATATGCATGATGAAACCCTTAATCTGAATTTAATCCTATGAAAAATAGAAGAGAAGATCCTATAGCAAAGTAGAAAGTAAGAGAGGAGAAGTTAGAAAGAATGTACCAGACTAGATATTCCTATATTAAGATCCTAGAAAATAAAACAAAACAAGTTAGTTTCTAAAAATAGAAAGTCTAAGAATAGAAAAGTCTTAATTAGAAGTAAACTAATTTCTAGTTAAAAAGAAGAAATTCCAAAGAAAGAGAATTTAGAAAGAGCTTACTAAATTAGAAACTTCCTACAGAACAGAAAAATTGGATTAGTTTCTAAACAAAAACTTATAAAAAAATTCTAAAACAAGAAACAGGGTTAGGATTCTTAAAAAGAATTAGAATTAGAATCTCACTAAAAAGAAGAAATAAATCTTAATCTAAATCTATAATAGAAAGGAAGAATTTAAGACAGAATTTACTAATTTAAAAACTATCTTAGAAGCCTATAAAACAAGAGAGACAAGTTAATTTCTAAAAATTAAGAAAATCTAAACCTAATCTTAAACTAATCCTAAAACTAATTAATTTCAGAAAAACGTAGTCGACAGTCCCCGGCAACGGCGCCAAAAACTTGTTCACTCCCCAAGTGCAGGGTTGTGATGTAGTAATAACTCGGTAAGACCGAGGTCGAATCCCAAGGGACTGAAACTTGTACGTTATCTAAAACTAACCAGAACTAGAACTAGATTAAGATGAAATCTAAACTAAATGTAATTTGAGAAATAATGGTGAAATAATTATATAAACTTGAGAGAAATCAGGAGAAGGGAACTAGGGATTCAGAGGATCCACTTGTAGAGATCAGGGAGATCTTATGCATGTTTCATGAAAATTAACTAAACTGACATTGATCTAGTTTTCAAAGAGATGAAAGGTGTATGAATTTGAATGGATTCCATCACCAAACCATGCCCAAAAGACTATGGCAAACAACAGAATTAAACTAATTACTACCTAATCACATGTATGAAAGTTAGGAAGGGTACCGTCATCCAACCATGCCCAGGAGACTATGGTGAACAACAGGACGTCCTGACGTCATAAACATGAAAAGAAAATAGAAATATTCAAAGCATCGCAGACCCATTGTAATTTCAGTCACAACAGACCATTAAGAACTAAAAATATTCCCATAATAATTAACTAAAATCAAAGTCAATTCATGCATTAAAATTAAAATAAAATCAAATCTCCCATCTTACTACAAGCTTCACCTCTTAGCCCTAGCTAGGAGGATTTAGCCTACCATGGATGGGCTCAATCCAAATAAATAAAGAGAAAAAGAAAAGGAACAGAAAAGGAAAAGAAAAAACCAAGCTCCTCTCTCTCTCCTCTGCCCACGTTGAAACCCAAGCTCAAGCCCTCTGTTCTTCCTCCCAAGACCCTGAATGAATGCTCCCCATGTCCAAAAACCTCCTTTTATAGCTGCTGGAAGGCTGGAGTCAGTGACAGAGTTGTAGCAGGGCACGGAGTGCAATTTTCGCAGCCAAGTTCGGTACCATGAAACACGCCACTTTCCTCGCTCAAATTCCAAAGAAACACCGTCCCTTAGTACTTTCTTGGGTCCTCTACATGATAGACGGTTCAGATCTGCCATATGATCAAAGATGGTGGGCCAAAACTGTCCGAAAAAGTCAGTTTTCGCGGATGTGCGAAACCTTTCGCACCATTTCGCTGTTGTGGTCGGTGGGCCCCATAGAAGCATTTTCTGGAAAATCCACCCCGTCCATTGGATTCAGAATGAAATTTCAGTAAAGAATAGATGGTTTTGAACATCCATTGACGTGTCCCAGAGAAGAAATAACTAAAAGATCAGATTTGAACGCTACCGGGCAGCCATTTTGTGGCCCCTGTATCGCTCACGTGTGTACGCATGGGTACAAAAAGTCAGCATGTTTTTGTAGTATTCGAGCCCCTCTACACGGTGAACGGGTCAGATTTTTCATATGGTCAATGGGTAGGGCCCACAAATGTCCGCAAAAATGGCCAGCGGCCTGCGTTACGCGGTGCGAATTTTTTTTTTTTTTTTAAGAAGAAAGTCGGTCAGCGTCTTGCTGACCGACTTAACTCGTTTGGTGCACGACGAGTGCACATGTGCACTGTACACACTCATCTCATATGGGGTCCATTGCACTGTTTTGGAGAAATCTGCACCGTCCATGTGTTTTGACTCCTCATTTAAGGCGTCAATAATAATTTTGAGACAGTTCTAGATATCAGGTGGGCCCAGAATCAACGGTTTATGGGCTGATCTGTCAGTTGGGGCACTTCCCGAGATCTTCAATGGCTGAAATTTTATATGTACGGTTAATTTATGGTCCTCAGGCGACGTATGAAGTTTCGAGCTGAACGGATGGTGGGAACCTCATGATCTTGCATTCTGGACGTCCTTCAGGCCACTTGAGCTTCAATTTCTAACTTTTCTCAAATTTTTGACCGTGTATATTTGTCAATCTTGGTCCCCTGGAGTGTGTCCCTTGCCTTTGGTGTCATCAGATCGTTAAATCTCAACTTTTAACGTCCTTTTTCCATCCATGCTCATAAAATCACTTTGCCACACAAGAATGAGAAAACGAGCCATTAGATAGCATTATATTCGTAAATCCAGACAATATCTGGGGTCTAATATGCAATATTTGACCCTCAACATCCGTGTGGGCCACACAGCCACATCATCATAAAGAAAATAAGGAAAGAGAGAAAGAAATATGAGAGAGATGGTGATGGAGAGGAGGGACCCCGCCACTACGGGCCTTCCATTGATACAATACATACATCAAGTGGGTCCCACAACAAGTGAGCCCTTAAAGTTGGAATAAATGATGGATCACCCACCTAACTAGCCTCCTTCTTGGTCCCTTAGCCTCCTTAGCTCTTATGCTCAACGTTTAACGGTGGATGATGAAATTTTAATGGTGTGGATGAGAGATGAGAGGGTGGGCCACACTTGGCTTGGGAGAATGCTTGGGAAGGCGTGGACGTTTGATGCTTTGTTGTTGGGAGTGAAGAGATAGAATGAGAGAGGAAAAATAATAGAAGGGATGGGGTGATGTAAGGAAGGGAATGAAAGGTATGGTTTAGTTTGATTTTTTTTGTAAAAGAGGTATGGTTGTGGTTGAAATTTTGTAAAGGGGAATGATGAGGTGTAGAGAGAGAGTTGACTTGTGGGGAAAGAGGGATGGGTTGCTTATACCTAGGGCATGGTGTGTACTTGACATTGATTGATGAGACATATCGTAGAGATTTTTTTGAAATTCGCAATGCGCAGCGTTTCTTCGAAATGAACGCAGACCCACAACTTCTAGCCTGGGTATCAGTTCGTTGCGCGAGTCGTGGCGTTAGAACCGCGGCGACGGCGCGGTCGCTAAGGTACAAGTTTCGGTTCGAGCCGACTTTGGTATGCGGGACCCGGTTTAGGATCGCGCTTAAATGTCGGATAAGGGTCGAGGGTTGCCAGGAGGACCGCGGAAGCCAACGGAATGGTACGGTATAGGATATGGGTATTACAATCATGATGCCTGTTCTCATAGCCACTAAGTCATACATTTGTACCCCACTTCAGTAGCATTATTGTACTGAACATCTATAGGATAAGCAAAAGTCACCTCATCTTTAGTTCTTTGTTTAAGAAAACACAACTTGATATGACCCTAAAATGAAACAGAATCACCGGGATTGGCCGTGAAATGCATGGAAATGACCATGAAGTGAAGGGGATTGACCGTGAAATGCATGGAAATGACTGTGAAGTGAAGGGAATTGACTGTGAAATGCATGAAAATGACCATGAAATGAAACGGAATCATCGGGATTGATCGTGAAATGCATGGAAATGACTGAAGTGAAGGGAATTGACCGCGAAATGCATGAAAATGACTGTGAAGTGAAGGGAATTGACTGTGAAATGCATGAAAATGACCTTGAAATGAAGGAAATTGACCGTGCAATGCATGGTAATGACCGTGAAATGAAACGGAATCGCCGAGATTGACCGTGATATGCATCGAAATGATCGTGAAGTGAAGGGAATTGAATGTGAAGTGCATGGAAATGACCGTGAAACTAAACGGAATCACCAGAATTGACCGTGAAATGCATGAAAATGACCGTGCAGTTAAGCGAATTGACCGTGAAATGCATGAAAATGACCGTGAAGTGAAGGGAATTGACCGTGAAGTGCATCGAAATGACCATGAATCGAAACGGAATCACCGGAATTGACCATGAAATGCATGAAAATGACCATGAAGTGAAGTGAAATGATCGTGAAATGCATGGAAATGAATGTGAAGTGAAGGGAATTGATCGTGAAGTGCATGAAAATGACTGTGAGTCTAAACGGAATCGCTGGAATTGACCATGAAATGCATGAAAATGACCGTGAAGTGAAGTGAATTGAATGTGAAATGCGTGGAAATGATTGTGAAGTGAAGGGATTTGACCGTGAAGTGCATCGAAATGACTGTGAATCTAAACAGAATCGCTGAAAATGACCGTGAAATGCATGGAAATTACTGTGAAGTGAATGGATTTGACCGTGAAGTGCATCGAAATGACTGTGAATCTAAACGGAATTGCTGGAAATGACCGTGAAATGCATGGAAATGACCGTGAAGTGAAGCGAAATGACCGTGAGATGCATGGAAATGGTCGTGAAGTGAAGGGAATTGACCATGAAGTGCATGAAAATGACCGTGAATTTAAACGGAATTGCTGGAATTGACCATGAAATGCATGAAAATGACCGTGAAGTGACGCAAATTTACCGTGAAATGCGTGGAAATGACCGTGAGGTGAAGGGAATTGACCGTGAAGTGCATGGAAATGAGCGTGAATCTAAATGGAATCGCTGAAATTGACCGTGAAATGCATGGAAATGTCCGTGAAGTGAAGCGGATTGATTGCGAAATGCGTGGAAATGACTGCGAAGTGAAGGGAATTGACTGTGAAGTGCATCGAAATGACCGTAAATCTAAACAGAATTGCTGGAAATGACCGTGAAGTGAAGCGAATTGATTATGAAATGCATGGAAATGACCGTGAAGTGAAGGGAATTGACCGTGAAGTGCATGGAATTGACCGTGAATCTAAACGAATTGCCAGAATTGATTGGGTTCGTGTTGGAAATGACCATGAAGTGAAGCGAAATGACCGTGAAATGCGTGGAAATGACTGTGAAGTGAAGGGAATTGACCGTGAAGTGCATGGCAATGACCGTGAAATGCATGGAAATCAATTCCGACAATTCCGTTTAGATTCACGGTCATTTCCATTCACTTTACGGTCAATTCCCTTCACGTCATGGTCATTTCCATGCATTTCACGGTCAATTCGCTTCACTTCACGGTCATTTCCATGCATTTCACGGTCATTTCCGGCAATTCCGTTAGATTCACGATCATTTCCATGCATTTCACGGTTAATTCCCTTCACTTCACAATCATTTTCATGCATTTCACAGTCATTTCACTTCACTTCACGATCAATTCCGACGATTCTATTTAGATTCACGGTCATTTTGATGCACTTCACGGTCAATTCCCTTCACTTCATGATCATTTTCATGTATTTCATGGTCAGTTCGCTTAACTTCATGGTCATTTTCATGCATTTCACGGTCATTTGCATGCACTTCACGGTCAATTCCCTTCACTTTATGGTCATTTCCATGCATTTCACGGTCAATCTCGATGATTTCGTTTCATTTCACGGCCATTTTCATGCATTTCACGGTCAATTCCCTTCACTTCATGGTCATTTCCATGCATTTCATGGTCAATTCCCTTCACTTCATGGTCATTTCCATGCATTTCACGGTCATTTCCAGCGATTCCATTTAGATTCATGGAATTGACCGTGAAGTGCGTGGTAATGATCGTGAAGTAAAGTGAATTGATCGTGAAATGCATGGAAATGACCATGAAGAGAAGGGAATTGACCGTGAAATGCATGGAAATGACCATGAAATAAAATGGAATCGCCAGAATTAACCGTGAAATGCATGAAAATGACTGTGAAGTGAAGGCAATTGACCATGAAATGCATGGAAATGACCGTGAAGTAAAGGGAATTGACCGTGAAATGAAATGAAATCGCCAGAATTCACCATGAAATGCATTGAATTGACTGTGAAATACATGGAATTGACCAACTGTGAAGTGAAAGGTATTGACCGTGAAATGAATGGAATTGACCTTGAAGTGAAGGGAATCGATCGCGAAATGCATGGAATTCACCGTGAAGTGAAGGGAATTGACCGTGAAATGAATTGAGTTGACCGCGAAGTGAATGTAATGGATTTTCAATCATCGACCTGATGGAATCGTGGAAAATAACTAAGTTGGTTGGCTAAAGTAACTTCTCCTACCCCAAAATCATATGTGGTATGTCAAGTAACTAATTTTGATTTAGAAGATATTCTTGTTAAATGAATAAAGAAAGGAATGAAAAAAAAGAGAGAAATTTTTTTTATATGCTTATATATACATATTTATATAAATATTTATTAGAGAAAAATATAGGTAGCATAAATTTTTCTATGTAAAAAAAAAAAGAAAGAAAAAAATTGCATAGCACTACGGTCATGGCCATAGGCTCAGATCTGACCTGGTCGATGCCGACTCGCTATTCGGCTAAATATTGCTACGGTTATAATTCGTAGCTATAAGGAGCGCCAGATTTTTCAAAAACCTGAAAAAGCAGGGCCACTTTCGACCTTTGGCAAGTCGTCCGTACAGATGGGGTTTATTCTGGTCAGGTAAAATGGGGTGGGCTTAAGCGGGTAAATGGGTCGTACAGTGGTAAATTTCTCACATATATATATATATATATATATATATATATATATATATCGACATTTAATGGTTTGAGTGGGTTTTATATAATCTTTGTGGTAGGCTCCGTAAAAAATCAACGGTGGATGTCTCTCTCTCACAGCTGTTTCCTTTGCGGCCCATCCGAATCACATAATAGCTTAATATTTTAGTTATCTGCTTAAAGTAGGATTACACATCTAATAGTAGGAGCGGATTTGAAGAACTTAGTAAGTGGGGCTTCACCAAAAATATGCCGGATTGCAACTCCTGCGACTGCGAAATCATGTGGCATAAGGAGGTCAAATTTGAAGCCCACCATGATGCGTGCTTTATCCATGCCGTCCTTTCATTTTGAAGGCTCATTTTAGAAGAGGAATCAATAAATGATGTAGATCCAAAGCTCAAGTGGACCACACCACAGAAAACAGTGGAGATTAAACACCCACCGTTGAAACCTTAGGGTCCATCATGATGTTTTATATCCCATCCAACCGGTTTATAATATCATACAGACCTGGATGAAGGGAAAACAACAAATATAAGCCTGATCCAAGGCTTTTTTTTCAGCCTCTAAGAAGTTTTCAACAGAGCGTTCAATCCCCCTTGCTTTTTTTGGGTGTGGTTCACTAGTGCTTTGATCTGCATTATCTTTGGACTCGTTCACTAAAATGAGCTGGCAAAGCAGATGAACGGTGTGGGTAAAACACATACGTCATGGTGGGTCACGTCGTGGCAGGGATAACCTTATTGTGGTACTGCAGTAAATAAGCTTTTTAGATTTATGCAGGGAGTCCATAGGCATGTGCCAGGTATTGTAATTTAAAATTTTTGATTTTTGATTTTTGATTTTTGATTTTTGATTTTTTTGTGTGTTTTTAAAATTCTCAGCGTAACTTTTTCTTTCAAAAATTTCTTTGAAATTGTTCATTTTGTATTAGAAATTGTCCATCATAAAAAGTGTAAAATGAATATGAGGAGATTATATGTAGAATGTGGTTTGTGCCCTCGGCATACTCGGACTTGTGTTGGGTTGTTTCTTTGCGTGCCTGAGTCAAGGAGGGCATGGGTAGGGCTGTACACGAGTAGAGTTAGCTCAGCTAGCTCGCTCGACTCAACTCGACTCGAAAAAGCTTGATTGGACTCGGTTCAAATCTGAGTTTGGCCCGAGTCGAGCTGATTTTTTTTAGTTCGAAAAATTTTCAAATTGTGTTTGACTTTGCTCGAGCTCAACTCGACTCAGATCGAACCCAACTCGAATCGAAGTCAGATCGGAACAATTCGATGACTCAATTACTTTGATGATGACTCAATTACTTTGATATTGTTGTTGCTCACCAAGTGTTTGATGAAATGACTCAACGAAGTGTGGCTGTGGCAAGGAAGGAAGTATATGAAACAAATACCTTTTTATTTTTGTTTCTTGATTTTTATGTTCCTTATAAGGTGTTTGATGAAATACCTATAAAACCACTACTTGTATTTTACATGCAGGATTTTGAAGGTGTAGCCCATGTGTTTGTGAAAATGCTACACAGGCAAACTCGACTCTATCTTGGCTCGAACTCGGCTCAAACTATTCCAAGCTACTGGCCAAATCGAGATGAGCTGGCCAGTCATGCTCGAGGATCGAGCTGAGCCGAGTTCGAGTTGGGGTCAGCAAATGGCCGAGCCGAGTCAAGCTGTGCCAAGCTCGACTCAGTTCAATTCGTGTACACCTCCAGGCATGGGCATGAACGTGTGTGAGTGTACATGAGCACATAAGTGTAATGTGAGTATACTCGCACTCACATCTCTTTGATTTTAAAAATTGAGAGATGTGCTAGCTGTTCGGGTGGTCGCACCAATTGAGTTTAAGCCCAGCAGGACTAACCCATTTTGAAAGAGTGTTTTAACTCCTACTTGAAATCTATAAATAAACTTCATTAATATGATTTTCAAAATCATAAAATCTCTTCGTTTCTTTAATTATTATTATTATTATTTTATTTTTTTAAAAAAATTTTAAGTTAATGTTGAACATGGTTTGACCCTACGTGCAATGAATAAACAGCCAAGATCAGTTATTTATTTGGAGAGTTTTGTGAAGTTAAATTCAATTATGTGGACGTTTAAGTTGACAATGGTGATACTTAGGCTGAAACAGTTGCGCAAATAGAGGTACAGAAAAAGGTGGAGCAGCCACCTAGAAAGAATTCATCGCAGTGCAGGTTATCACTGAGATACAATGACAACTCTCTAATATCACATATGCCCTCATTACAGATTATGGAGATTCGTCTACTCTTTAGGAGTCTCTTAATGAGCCTGATGCAGAAAAGTGGAAGGTAATTATGGACGATGAAATAGACTCCTTGTACAAGAATGAGACATGGGAGATGGTAGAGTTTCCTTTGGGCTGAAAAGTAATCGGGTACAAGTGAATTTTTAAAAAGAAACATGTTAAATATAAAGCAAGGTTGGTAGCAAAGGGTACGCTCAGAAGGAATTGACTTTACAGAGATATTCACGTCGGTTGTAAAGCAAACATCTATCAAATTTGTGTTGGCGCCAGTTGCCCAATACAATCCCGAGTTGGAAGAAATGGACATAAAGATTGCATTCCTGCATGGGGAATTGGAAGAGCATATCTACATGAAGTAATGATGTAGAGCGGGTCATGGACAGTTTCATGGCCAAGATGGATCAAAAAAGGCCCGGTCGACAATAGAAGTGATCTGAACCATCGGATCTTAGATTGGGCGTATCTCACAATCTGGAACGAGTTATCGGGTGTAAAATATATGATTTTGGGGTAGAACGAGCTACTTTAGCCAACCAACCTTGCTACGCCGAGTTACGCAAGCCGGATTTGTGAAATACCCATGGATTGATGGTCGTTTCCTTATTTTAATTCTATTTTTACTATAAATAGTAAGTTTTTGTTTGATTATAACTCTTCAACTATTGGGCTTTAAGAGTTGCGCCCAACATGAAAAGAGCTTAGAAAATTAGGAGAACGGCTTGGTGAAGCCAAATAGGATACTATTTTTAGCCGAAAACCTTACGCACTAGTAAACATTATGACCATCTATAAATAGTAAGTTTACTATTTATAGTAAGTTGCGAATTTTAGGAGTTTTAGTTGTAGTTTGCTTCGGTTATTGCGTGTTGACCACGCCTTGGGGTTCCAATGCGCTATGGTGTACGTGCATCCGGTGAGCGCACACTTGATAGTGGGGTCCACATAGGATTTAAGGTAAATCCCCATTGTCCACTAACCCATATTAGAGTGAAAAAGTGAATTCTAGTCTTAGAGAGTCGTTTCAGTGAAGTTTTTGATTAGCCGTTGATCCTTGCTGACTAAACGGTTGAAATTGGTTACATACTGTCAAGTTAGGGGGATTAGTCCTGGTATGAAGTTTAGCTTGATTCAAATCATGGGAATCATGTGTTTCAGAATTTAGGGGTCTAAAGTGATGGCCTTTTCATATTTATTGAGGATATAAGAGTTTTATAAAATCTAACAGTTCCACGTGTTCGTGGTTGCGTTTCTAAGTACTCCTTGTGAAAGAACATATATCTAAATCCTTATGTGCATAGGCTCATACATCGATTTTCTTAAGGGAATGTACTTGCACTAATCCCCATGATCAACGGTTGGATGATCTGATTTATGAATGAGGATAATTCCTAATAGTTATATTCGTAAGTTTGGATTGTTGGATTGGCATAGGATACTCCATATGTCTTATGTTGAATTCTAGGGTAATGCTGAAACTTTCCTTATTAAGAGGGTGGAAAGTTTGGGGCATTACAATCTACCCCTTTTAAATAAAATTTTGTCCTCGAAATTCTTTACTTCTTATCACGAAATAGGGACCAGGTTGTTCCGTAATTACGTTACTCTCCATCCTTTGGTTAGTGTTTATACTTCTCTGTGATGTCCATAAGAAAGTATTGAAACTATTACTATCTATCATTCTTAAAGAAAATTTTAATCTTACCTCCCGCACTGGTCTTTGTTAAAGAGCTTAGGGTGCTTTTCCTTCATTTCCTCTTAGTGCTCCCATGTTGCTTTCTCTTTGTTGTGATGTGACTACAGAACCTTCACTACAGGGATAACCTTTGTTCTAAGAATTTTCTCCTTGCGATCGAGGATTTTCACGGGTTCTTTTATGTAGGCGGCGTTATCCCTCAGTTCTATTTGTTCCCAGTTGATAGTGTGAGATGTATCCAATTCGTACTTTCTTAGCATGGAGATATGAAAGACGTTATGAACATCGGTCAGCTGAGAGGGCAGTGCAATATGATAAGCTACCTCCCCTACTCTTTCTAATACCTCGAATGGGCCGATGTACCTGGGTGCGAGTTTGCCCTTTTTCCTAAATCGAATCATGCCCTTCATAGGAGAGCCTTTTAGGAACACCTTGACCCCTTCGAAGAATTCAAGATTTCGCTGTCGAATGTCCGCGTAGCTTTTCTGCCTTCTTTGTGCCATTTGTAGGCGCTTCCTTACCAAATCAATTTTTTTAGAAGTAATTTGAACAATTTCGGGCCCTAGCGTGCTCTTCTCCCCTACTTCTGCCCAACAATGCGAGGTGTGACAAGGTTGCCTATACAGAGCTTCAAATGGGGCCATGCTGATACTTTTCTGGAAGCTGTTGTTGTAAGTGAACTTAGCAAGGTGAAGATAATCATCTCAGCTGCCCTTGAAATCCAAAATGCAGGCTCTTAACATGTCCTTGAGTACTTGATTCACTCTTTCTGTTTGTCCATCCGACTGGGGGTGGAAAGCGGTGCTGTGATTCAAGAAAGTCCCTAGTGTTGTTTGTAGTTTAGTCCAGAGATTTGAGGTGAAGCGGGAATCCCTGTTTGATATGATTGTAGATGGAATTCCGTGAAGTCATACCACATTTTTGATATACAACTCTGCTAATTCGTTCATTGATGCAGTGATTTTCATGAGGATAAAGTAAGCTGACTTAGTCAGTCGATCCACTGCTACCCATATTGAATCGTGGCTTCTTCTAATTTTTGAGTCCTATTATGAAGTCCATCGATATAGAGTTTCATTTCCATAAGGGTATCTCGAGAGGTTGTAGTAGTGTAATATCCTGAAAATCGGGGTTCGAGTAGAAGCTCAGCTCCCGAGTTTTAACGCATCACTTATACAACATAGATGATGATGATTGAATGTTGTCCATATTAGTGCATTAAACATGAGTGGGATTATACCAAAATAGCATATCATACTCCAGAGGCAGTTAAGTTTCGCAAGCAGAAGACTGCGGCAGATATATAAAATATATAAACTGTTGTAAGTCTCCAGAATGTGAACATGTTACCAGGTTAAATATGTACATGTACACTCCAAAAATGAACAAAATGAATATACATGGGTGTTCCAAAAGTACAAATAACAAGTGTAAATGGTATTTAATCAACATCCCTGTAACCCCGTCGATCAGAACATGGTCTACATAGACCCGCCTGATAGCTGCATATAAGAGAAATCCTCCTTATCATCATAAAAGTCCAGCTCTGCCTCATACGCATCGTTATCATCTGAAACTAAAACAGGGTCTGGTGGGTGTTTAAAATACCATCCCGTAACGTGGGAGTGAGTGATTAACTCAGTAGAGCTATAAAGTAAAGGTTAACATGTTATCAATTCAGTCAAGCAGTAATGATAAAATAGTATAACAATCATATCCTAAATACTCTTGTTAATGCAAGAATGATATGTGATAATGATGCATGCCCTCGCTTATACTTCCTCAGTGTCTTCATCTTACAGTGCACATGACATCCACCCGAAAGTGCTCTTCCTTACTAAAGCACATGCAGTGCAGTGCATGTATAAGATTAGCCAGGTTCTTACTTAGGTTTATTCATACAATAGGATTGGAAAGCTAAGGTACCTCCCTTATATCAATTCTGAAACAATGATCCATTCTAGGATCGTTAGTCCTAGTAAATCTCATACGTTGTTGCGGTTCTAGGTTACTACAAAGGGCTCGTCACCTGATCAGTGTAAGTCTAGTTTATAATCTAGTTGTTACGGAAAGACTCGACGCCTCAACATAGCCTCAGATTATACTCGAGGTCACTACAAAGGGCTCGACACCTGATCAGTGTAGGCCAACAGCTTGAATACAGTATCTCATACCACCGTATTCGGCTTACGAGTCTGGGTTGCTCACTGGTTACTACGAGTGGGCTCGTCATCCCGGCGTAACCCGACAGCTCGACCACAGTGTCCCATACCACCATAACCGGCTCATGAGTCTTAGCGGATCGAGGTACCAAGGTTAGCGGGATTTCCATTGATGAGTTTGGTACCTTAGGTTCAAGTAGTAACGTCCATACATGGTGAACATACATCGGGTCAATTGGATTACTTAACGAGCTCGATTGGTACGAGCGCACATCAAGTTGATTGACATGAAGTGCGTAAGCACTTCGTGTGGCCTAACAACTGCCGACAACTTAAGTACGGCTCAGATTCATTGAACACGTCCTGTGTGGTGAGACAACCTCATCCACTTGATTAGAATCTGTTACCGATTGCCTTGACTATATCATAGTCCCAAACACACTTCAACAATAAGCATTCAATAATCATTATCTATGTTGCACTAATATGAACAATATTCAATCAGCATTATCTATGTTGGATAAGTGATGCATTGAAACTCGGGAGCTGAGCTTCTGCTTGACCCTCGATTTTCAGGGCGTTATAAGATGGTATCAGAGCATGATTTGAATTAAACTGGACTTGGATTATGGTAATATGACGTACACCGACGCACTCTGATTTAGGAAGGGGGCAATGGAATCTAGAAACCACACTCGAATCCCAAGTTTCACTGACAGGCGAGATTAGCTATAATAGTTTAGCCCATACACGTTTAAGATCATGCGAATGGATCTCAATCACATTTAGACCGTTAGTCGACGAATTGGAGTTGTACTTGACAATTTCAAACTCGAAACAAATCTAAAAAGGCGTGAATATATGCACGTATAGTTAGAAAAAACGGACCCTACGGGCCTAAGGACCCAAACCAATAAATTGACCGGAGTAATGAGAGCCATGACCTTGGGAATATGGATAATACAAACCACAATGACCATCAAATGGTGGGGCCTTTAGAGTTTTGGACCTAGAGTCGGTACGCCTATATTTCGAAAGATCTAACAGTATAGGAAACCCAATAAATTAATAACATGAACCCTAGGACCTCTCTAGCTGGTATAGGCATATGTGAAGTGCTCAAGCACAGTTAAATTCAAGTTCGGGCAACTTGATTCCAATCAGACGACCTTTAACCCTAAGTGATAAAATAATTCCTTATATTAGAAATGATACGAAATCATCTAGCGTATGAGTATAGACTTTGTATCACAACTATTAGATTACAGCTACTCCTAAGTTAAGACTAGGATACTGGTTATACTAAGGAATGTAAAAGACTGATTATGCTAAGATAATTGAAAGATAAACTTAGTTAGTTGGCTTGATTAGGTTAGAGTGAGCATCATTCCTTCGCTGAATCCCTTTAATACTTATAAGCTCCTTTAGTAACTCTCAGGAAGCTTGTTTGACTTAGAACCATTCACGCTCAGGGAAAATTTATAAATCCCTTGGAATTAATGTTAGGTCAAATTCATACACCCCTTAGAATTGTCTTTCTAAGGACTTATTACAATCGAAAACACGGAGTAGAGGAATTATATATAAGCGAAGTATTTATGGTTTGAATTGACTTCTCAATCCTGGTAGTTACCAATGAACTCAATGCTCTGATCAAGCAGAAAATCGGGATCAACTAGGATTAAGAACTGATACGATAAATTTTATGTCCTAGATAGGCAGAAGGTCAATGTATCCGGCTCAGACCCACTACACAACTTTTCTTTCATGTTGGCCCGACCACTTACAACCAAAAGTTTATTACTTCACCTTTGGAAAGTGTTAAGAACATATAGCCAATAGAGATTAGGCATCTTGCCACAAACTCATACTCATTCCTGAAATCAACCACAACACCCATCATTTTTAGCTCCTTTCTATAATCATAGGTACCAATGTCATAGTACACATCATCGATGGAAGGAAGACCAAGGTATTGAGAGATCATTTCCCATTTCATGCCAAGGATAGGTCCTAGATTACACCTTGTTCCGACGTACGAATCAGAATATAGATTCTTGAGCTCTGAGAGTAGAAATAATTTTTAAGGGGGGTAGCACATTATGAGCCCAATCTAGTTAAGTCAATCTATACATCCACTTGATCAAAGTGGCGCAGCAGAAGTGTGGTGGGCCCCTGCCCCACTAGCCCAGGATCAAAGAAAATTGATCCAAACTGTGCGTAGAGATAGGTCACTAAATAGGATCTGACTCTTTTTTAGAAGGTTAATTATGAAGTCATTGCATAAAAGTAATTAGGGTTCAAGTGTTAAAATAATTCATATTAAAGAATATGCCAAACAATAGGTACGGATTGGGTACGAACTGAATTACAATAGCCATGGTCAGTGTACCTACAAATGTGCTCGTTGAATATGAACTTAATAGGAGCCTTAACACATTTTAGGGTGAAATAATTTTAAGGAGGGTAGACTAAAATGCGTCAAACAAGCATAGATAGTATACACCCTACCATGCATATAAACTTGAAATCAGTAAAGCTTATGTGAAAGGAATAATAGAATCTTTACTCATTACCCTTAGCTAATTTTAGGGATGAAATTATTTTTAAGGGGGGTATATTGTAACACCTCGGATTTTTTGCCAACTTAGAAATAGACGTCCTTAAGCAATGAGTCGATTATAATACCTTAATTGATTTCTCAGAACTCAATTCTAAAACCTCAAATCCTCTTTCAATCCATTTCTTTCAAAATCTCACCTTTCACCATCTTATTCTTTAAATTTTTCCGAGTACTTTTATATTAGACACAAATCCTAAAGATTAAATGATGAAAAACAATAATCAAATTAAAATTTACTATAAATGGTTAATATATAAATAAATTGGATACTCTCATATTAGACATAAATCCTAAAGATTAAATGATGAAGAACAATAATGAAATTAAAATTTACTATAAATGGTGAATATATAAATAAAATGGATTTTTCGACCATTAGTCTTATGGAATATAATAAAATAAATAGGTGATTTGGATAGATCAGCTTTCCCTACCTCAAAATTATATATTGTACGTTGAATAACTCATCCTGATTTGTAAAATACTAACCCTAATCTGCTTTAGGGATTCTAAAGGAGTATGTGATAAAATAGCTAACCTATTTCATGATATAGGTTGCCGTTGTGCCGTAGACGATGAGTTAGAAAATGAATTGAGTTCGTTACGTGTCTATCGACGTAAGGTGCGGACTATAAATGTTTAGGTTATGGTTTTCAAGGCTTTCAATGTCAGTAATGATTTATGACTGACTTGATTACTTTCATATGTTCCTAGATACGAGGTTTACCGCATATTATGCATATATGTAAACTATGTTGATTTTACATGCATTTCATATATTTGTTGAAATGTTTGAATAAGTATGAAATTATGATTTATGCTTGTTATGTTTATTGACTAATAATGCATGATTGTTGTACGTATGGTAAATCCTTTTGTAAAGGAATTTGCTATAATACCTGTTATAACTACTATATTATATGTATAAGATATGTGTAGTCTAATTATTTGATAAAATGCCTGAATGTGAAAATGCTTGTTTGAATGCATGTAATGAGGGTGTTAAGATAAGATTCTCAATCCCTTATCTATGGGTATAGAATCCCTTATATAACCTAATTTATTACCATGTGAATTAAGGATAAAATGCTATTTTACGATACATGTGTAGTATATGTTTTGTTGAATTGCTTAAAGTAAGATCTATATTTGATTTTAGCTTTCACATGTTGTCCTTGGTTAATACGTGCGTATATTGTTATTTAGATTGTGTTTGGGGCTACGATGTAGTTCAGGCAATTGGAAATGGTAAATGATCGGTGACTAAACTGTTTAGCCACGACAGACACGCCCTATGAATCTGAGTCGTACGCTGCTTGTCAGCAGTGGTTAGGCCACGCGGAGTACTTACATCCTCCATGTCGATTAAGTCAACATACGCTCTTACTAGTCGAGTGTGTCAAGTAAACCGATTGACCCAATGTATGTTCACCATGTATGGACGCCACTGCTTGAATCTAAGGTACCAAACTCACCAGTGAAAACCCGTTCAACCTTTGTAACTCGATCCGCTAAGACTCATAAGTCGGACGTAGTGGTATGAGACACTGTATTCGAGCTGTCGGCCTACACTGATCAGGTGAGGAGCCCTTTGTAGTGCCTTAGAGCATATTCTGAGATTGTGTTGAGGCGATGAGCCTTTCCGTAGCAACTAGAGTATAAACTAGGCCTACGCTGATCAGGTGACGAGCCCTTTGTAGTGACCTAGAACCGCAATATCGTATGATATTTGCTAGGACTAATAACCCTAGAATGAATTATTGTTTGAGAATTGATATAAGGGAGGTGCCTTAGCTTCCTAATCCTACTGTATGAATAAACCTAAGTAAGCAACTTGGCTAATCACGTGCATGCACCGTATTACATGTGCCTTTGGCGTAGCAGGTCAAGCACTGAGGAAGTGTTTCATGCCGCGATCGTGAGATGAAGTCACTTAAGGAGCGCAGGCGAGGGCATGTATCATTATTTCATATCATTCTTGCATTAACAAGAGTACTTAGGACATGATTGTTGTATTGCGTTATCATTACTGCTTGACTGAATTGATAACATGTTAACCTTTGCTTTATTGTTCCACTGAGTTGATCATTCACTCCCACGTTATGGGATAGTGTTTTAAATACCCACCAGACCCTGTTTTAGTTTCAGATGATGGCGATGCATATGAGGCAAAGCCGGACTTTTATGATGATGAGGAGGGTTTCTCCTATATACAGTTATCAGGCGGGTCCATGTAGACATGTTTTGATCGACGGGGTTACAGGAATGCTGATTAGATGCCATTACACTTGTTATTTTATACTTTTGGAACACCCATGTATATTCGTTTTGTCCATTTTTGGAGTATACATGTATATATTCAACCTGGCATGTTCACACTCTGGAGACTTGCAACAGTTTATATATTTTATATATTTATCACAGTCTTCCGCTTGCGAAATTTAATTGTCTCTGGAGTATGATATGCTGATTTGGTATAATCTTATTTATGTTTAATGCACTAATATGAACAATATTCAATCATCATTATCTATGTTGCATAAGTGATGCGTTGGAACTCGAGAGCTGAGCTTCTGCTTAACCCCTGATTTTCAGGGCGTTATAGAACTCCATATTCTTCTTTACTTCATGAGTAGATTAAGATGTCATTGATGAAGACTATGACGAATTGGCCGAGGTACGGGTTAAAAATACGGTTCATAAGATCCATAAAAACAGCTGGTGCATTCGTGAGACCAAAGGGCATCACCAGAAATTCGATGTGTCCCTACCTCTTCATAAATGCGGTCTTATGTATATCCTCGTCCTTGATTCTCAATTGATGGTACTCCCATTCAGATCAATCTTTGAAAAGAATTGAGCTCCTTTTAGTTGGTCGAATAGGTCGTCGATGCGGGGGAGAGGAAATTTGTTCTTTAGTGTTGCTTGGTTAAGACGACGATAGTCGATGCACAATCTCAGGGATCCGTCCTTCTTTTTAACGAACAATACTGGTGTGCCCCAAGGATACACGCTTGGTCGAATAAACCCCTGATTCAGGAGTTCCTCTAACTGCTTCTTAAATTCCACCAACTCGACCGATACCATACAGAAAGATGGTAGTGCAATTGGGGCGGTCCCAGGCATTAGGTCGATACCGAAGTCTACCTCCCTCCTAGGTAGTTCGGATATCTCCTGGAATACCATGGTGAATTCTTTGACCACTGAAATTTGTTCCACGAATACTTCCCCCAAGCTCATTATTTGTTTCAAGGGCTCCTCCTTCTTTCTCCCTTGTATCATGGTGGGGGATCGCCCCGTTAGGGTAAAGGTGATCCTTTTGGCCCTAATCTCTATGATTGCCCTAGTTTCATCCATACAGTCCATCCTAAGGATCACATCGAAACATTTCATGTTCATTATCACTAGGTTTACAAATATTACGAGGCCTACTATAGTGATAGGGTAGTTTTCGCGATATTTGTTTAATTCAATTACCTTCCCTAAAGATGAAGCCACAATGATTGTCTATTTTGTGCGCTTTAATTTCAAATTTAACCATTCTACTATAGAACTTGAGATAAAAGATATGGTAGCTCCGTAATCAAACAAAAGTATAACTGGGATGTCTTTGTGTAACGCCCTAAAAATCAGGGGTCGAGTAAGAGCCCAACTCCTGAGTTCCAATACATCAGCAATATATATAATGATAATTAAATGTTATCTGTATTAGTGCCTTAAAAATGAGTGAGATTATACCAATTCAACCTATCATACTCCAGAGACAATTTAAATTACATAAGTGGAAGACTGTGATATGTATAAAAACTGTATAGGAGTAATAGTAAGTCCTCAGAGTATTATTATCACTAGGTTAAACAATTACAAGTGCAGTTCCAAAAGGTACAAAATAAGAAAGTGTAATGTTTTCTATCTGAAACCCTGTAGCCTTGCCAGCGCAACTTCAAATCTACATAGACCCGCCAGAGAGTTGCATATAAGAGAACTCCTCCTTATCATCGTAATAATCCGGCTCTACCTCATAAGCATCGCCATCACCTGCATCTACAATAGAGTCTGATTGGTGTTTAAACACCGTCTCAGAACGTGGGAGTGAGTGATCAACTCAGTGGAACTATAGAGCAAAGGTTAACATGTGATCAATTCAATTAAGCAGTAATAATAAAGTAATAAAATCAAGCATCCCTAAGTACTCTAGTTAATGCAACCATGATATATATTAATGATGCATGCCCTCGCCTGCACTCCCTCTTGCGACAACATCTAACGATTGCGGCATGCAACACTCCTGTTGTGCTCTAACCAATGCCGACGACATATGCAGTGCGATGTTATGGACATGATTACCAAGTTCTTATTAGTCCTTTTTATACAACAAGATTGATAAGTTAAGATACTTCCCTTATATTATTTTCCAAACAATGATCCATTTTAAGGTTATCAGTCTTAGCTAGTCTCATACGATGTTGCAGTTTTAGGTCGATACAAGGGCTCGTCACTTTAATACAGGCCTACCATATACTCTAGTTGCTGTGGAAAGGCTCGTCACCTCAGCGCAATTTCAGAATATGCTCGAGGACACTATGAACACTTTCAAACTATCACATCAAGAGGAAAATTGGTTTCTATGGAATTAGTTATATCCAAACATGCCAAGGTCTATACTCTTATGATAAGTTTACCATAGTTTTAAGAATGGTGGTGACTCTTGGTCTATACTCTTATGATAAGTTTACCACAGTTTTAAGAATGGTGGTGACTCTTTACTCAACTGTAGATGGAGCATAGCGGAAAATTTGCACCAGGAAGATATTATTAACCATCTGATTTGCCCTCGGAATTTGGTCCACTCGCAATTGTACTTTTAACCATCCATTTGGCATTATCAAATTACATGGTTAGGATTTGCTTCATCAATGTGATTTAGTAGATGTTCCATCAATAACACCCACAAAATTTTGGTTTGTCTGGATAGCGTGGTGCAACCTGTCACGAATATGGTGGTAAACTATCATATGAGTATACCCTAATCAAGGGCTCTATCTCGGTATACACGTGCCACACAAGTATGAATCTGGACTGCACATCTGCTACTCCCCACCATTTCTGAGCTGCGTCCCTTCCGCTGATTGGATAGAGCCGTTAGAGATAGTCCAACCAACCAGTGGCTCACATTCAACGGGAAAGAAGAAAATCCTACAACCGGCAGTTAAGATCCTGGGACCCTTGTGATTATTGGGGCACAGCCGATCCAAGGTAGGAACCAACAGATGAGAGGTCTAGATTTCATGATTTTGAGCCAGGTGTACACAGATAAAAGTGCTTGATTACCCTGATTGAGAAAGCCAATTCATTTGTATCTTCTTTTTTTTAAACCGTTGGGTTCCCAACGGCTACTAGCAACTTCAAATTGCCTTCACGCCTCCAAAATCCCCCATCTGGCATAACCCATAACGGCTAGTTGTGATTTGAAAATTTGAATTGCCAGCATTGGGTTCCCAACGGCTATTAGCAACTTCAAATTGCCTTCACGCCTTCAAGAGTTCCCATCTGGCCTAACCCGTAACGGCTAGTTGTGATTTGAAATTTGGAACTGCCCTTCCATTTCTCCCCTTTACAAGAATCACGTATGGGTGATTGAGGCTTTCTCTCATATCAGATCATAACCATCACCCAACAATCTTCCAAAATTCAATAAGAAAAGCCGAATCACGATCTGGGCTTTCTTCAAATGGGGAAGGAGAAGCTGATGGAGCAGATCTTCCACCTCAAGCTCACCTCCAAATCGCTTGTCCGCCAGGCGAAGAAATGCGAGCAGGAGGAGAAGTCCGAGAAGGCCAAGGTGAAGAAGGCAATCGAGAAGGGGAACATGGACGGAGCACGGATCTACGCTCAGAATGCCATCCGCAAGCGGAACGAGCAGCTCAACTACCTACGGTTTGCGTCCCGCCTCGACGCGGTCGTGGCCCGCCTCGGGAGCCAGGGCAGCTTCCAGGCTGTCGGGAAATCGCTGGGCGGGATCGTGAAGGCGCTCGAGGGGTCCCTATCAGTCGGGAACATGGAGAAGGTGTCGCAGACGATGGATCGATTCGAGAAGGTGTTCGTGAACATGGAAGTGCAGTCTAGCTTCACCGAGAAGGCGATGGCTGGGACGACATCGCTGTCTACACCTGAAGGGGAGGTGGGGTCCCTGATGCAGCAGGTGGCCGACGATTATGGGCTGGAGGTTTCTGTGAAGCTTCCACAGGCTGGGAATCAGGCTCTTGGATTGAAGGAGAAAGGGGTGGCCGTTTCTGAGGAAGAGCTGAGCAGGAGATTGGCAGATTTGAAATCCAAGGGTTGATATCTAATAGGTGGGACCCACCTGAAGTTGGAGTTTGTAGGTAATTCTGCCCTACATGGGCCCTTCTTAATGATCAGAACCGTTCATCCTATGGGTGCAGTAAGTAAATCCTGTTCTGCAAAAATTTTACCGATTGGATGATCCTAACCGTCCAGTCATTAGTTGTTGGCCTTCCCAGTTTTATCTGTCCTTTTGAAGCCATCACTGGTAACTTTCTTCGCTTTATGGGCCATCTGTGGAGGAGACCGCATTATGAACGGTTCTGATCATGAGGGGTGGGCCTCATATGCATGTAGAAGGCCTGAGGACTAAAATTTCGGGTGGGGGTATTTGCTATGGAACTTCTTCCTATATATCTTTGTATGTATTACACAATGCTCGGAGGGGCATATGGTACAATAAGTTGGGATTTTCAGCTTTAGCAAGTGGGCCCATGATTCAATGATCCATGACGTTGATATGATGGAGCTCACCTTAGATGGCCAAAGCACCAAAATTCGGCCCCAGATTGGAAGATCCAAGCTACAAAATAGTTGAATGAGAACCGTTTCCTATCTATTATTCTTTGGCCACCTATTGAAATATTTCTTCTGTGGTTCTGATGGATTGGTGCAAAAAGATGGGGCCATTCTTCAGGTGGGTCACATGTGGACAAGAAAAACGGACGGTTATAAAGAAACTGACTAACCATTTGGATGTAGAGTTTGAAAAGAGATACATGCATCCATGAGAACTTCTCCATAATTCCAAGCACAACTGAAAGCTCAGCCGAGTCAACTCAGTTTCACAAGATTTCAAGTTTGAGTCACTAGAAAACTGGTTCATGGGTGTGAGTCTCAATTCAAAGCTCAGCTGAGTCAACTCAACTTGACAAGATTTAAATTTCGAGTCACTAATTACTCCAAATCAAAGCTCAGCTGAGTCAAAGCTCATCACATCCAATTCCAAGCACAACTGAAAGCTCAGCCGAGTCAAAGCTCATCACATCCAATTCCAAGCACAACTGAAAGCTCAGCCGAGTCAACTCAGTTTCACAAGATTTCAAGTTTGAGTCACTAGAAAACTGGTTCATGGGTGTGAGTCTCAATTCAAAGCTCAGCTGAGTCAACTCAACTTGACAAGATTTAAATTTCGAGTCACTAATTACTCCAATTTAAAGCTCAGTTGAGTCAAAGCTCATCACATCTATGAGTCAATTCCTTATAGACTCCTCACCTAGCTGCCTCGAATCCACGTGGACAAAAAGCAAGAATAATTTCTAATAAATTCAAAATACCTTGATTGATGAAAATAAAAATAAAAATAAAAATATAACTCTTTAAATAAGGAACTCAAACTTCTAGTAGAGTTTTAAAATTAAGACTTAAACTCAAACATGCTACAATTGTGACGGACTATAGATAGCAATCTTACTATTTACAGGTGATCCCTATTTCTACTGGGCGACGTTTTGTTTTCGACGAGAACTAGTGTCTAATTTGGCTGAACTATGTGTTACTCTTATCTTTTCTAAGCTCTTTTAATGTTGATCATGACTTCTACAACTTAAATGATCAAAAGTTATACATGAAATAAATTTTGTTATTTATAATAAAAATGAAATTAAATGAAACTTTTGACCATCAATCTATGGAATCTTATAAATCCTGCCTGAACAACCCGGCATAGTATGGTTGGTTAGCTTAAGTAGGTCCTCATACATCAAATCCATATATAATATGTTAAAAAACTCATCCAAATTTAAGGTTTTAACAGTTTAGATAATTTCTGCTTTCAATTGAGCCTTTTCTGGTCTATCTTTGCCATGAAAGTGTCTGTCATCCTTTACGTCAATTAGAAAACTGGTTGATACGGGTCTCAGCTCAAAGCTCAGCCGAGTCAACTCAACTGGTTAAGGGTCTCAGCTCAAAGCTCAGCCGAGTCAACTCAACTGGTTAAGGGTCTCAGCTCAAAGCTCAGCCGAGTCAACTCAACTGGTTAAGATTTTAAGTCTTTGCGGGTGCAACCTAGTTTCAAGTTGACAAATGACAAGACTCGTCGAGTCAGCTTGTCGCAATGACGGGTGACTCAACATCACTTCGCTCGATCATCTATCATTTCAGGAATTAAAAGAGAAACCATCTATACAATCTTTTTCTTTTTTTTTGGGGGGGAAATTCTCGTAGAGATGCATTGGGACACTTAGATTAGATGGTTTTTTTCCGTTGATCTAGACCGTTCATTAGGTCCAATACTCATTTCTTGAGCTACAATGAAACATCACACTAATCTGACGAATCTTAACCATTTAATCAATGACCTTCAATATGGTGGTGAATATCACTTACTCAAAAATAGGTCTAAACAAGAATTTAATCTGACCCATCTTATCCAATTAATCAATAACCTGATGGATTGGAAATCAAGATTTTTGAAAAATCACTTTTCTTAGGAAATCATAACCATAGAATCCATGACTTGAGAAAAGGATGGCTATAGAAAATAAGGCCAAGTGTGGGCCATGCAATTTTATTTTATTTTTTATTTTTTCTTCTAGATAATTAAATCAACGATCATAATGGGCTCAGCTGTGGCCGGCTTTAATCGGTCCCGTTCCCATATCCAAGCAACCAAAACAGCTGATATCATGGGGGTGGGCCACCTATTCACTGTAAGTCAAAGCCCCAGCTGCAGTGCTTTGTATTTTAGCAGCCGGCCTGATTGCTTGTTAGCAAAATATTAGGTTGAAATAACAGCTATTTAGTGGACCACATAAATAAATAGGCAAAAAATTACAAGGTGGCAGACAACGGCATTCTTTGCATTGATGGTTTGGAAATGGGAGCAAATAGTGGTCAACCGTCCAATTTAAAGGAAGTTCCCATACTCATGGTGGGCCACTACAATGCCAATCTAACCATTTTAGACATATGCCAGTACACGGTGGAGATGTAGAATGCTAATCTTGGCATCCTATGGTTGTATGTGATCGACCATCATAAAAATAGATAAATAAATAAAAAGCAGTGAGGCCCATCCTCTACGGACGTGGATTTCCTAAGAAAGCCTTTCACATGAAGTTCTTGAGCCGTGAACTTAGGTGGGGCCCACTGTGATGTTTGTGAGAAATCCAGCCCGTCTATCTATTTTGTGAGATCATTTTAGGACTTGTCAAAAATGAGCTGAATCCAATACTAAAGTGGCCCGAAAATGTGAGGATTGAACATCTGCAGTTGAAATATTTGTGGGGCCATAAAAGTTTTGAATCTGGCTAATATTTGTGTTTTCAGTTCATCCTCATAGGAATGATATTATGAACGATATGAATAGCATGTAAACTTGTAACATCTCGAAAAAATCCGTACAAATATCCGAGTACCGTCTCAGGCAGAAATCACTAAAAATTAAATCCTTTAAAAATTAGACGAGAATTAACTAAGTGCTAAATTAGATTATCTGTGAAATTAGCACTAACCACTTTGAGTACGAACTGCAAGACCCAAAACTATCAGAATCGTTAACGCTACATTTCCTAAAAACTTATATTCCATCTCAAAACCCAGTTGTTCTCAGGAGCACACTGAAACTCCGTATCGGACTTAGACAGCGTGTCAAAAGTCCGATTACCACGAAACTATATGATTATGACATTCTTTCTGGACTTGACAACCATCTCGAAAATCAAGTCCTAATAGTACCCATAAATGCACAACTTGAACCTGGAGCAAAGTATGTAAGAAACGCGAATATCTTTAGAAAATGAACTGAAACTTAAGTGAATTGAATTGTTCACTTGCAAGCCAAATCTACAGATTCAGACCATTAGAATCTGGCCCAATTACACCCTCAGATCAGGAAAAATTTCCAACACCGACCAGTACACTTGTGGCCTTGATCGAGTACCGGTGGCTGTTGAATTGAAACTGGTTCCTCGCGGTCGATCCACTGATTCGATCGGGCCGAAATCTTAACCTGACCTAGATCTAATGTCAGGAAGTTTAAGTCCAACCGCATGTAGAAAAGGGGCCTCAGATCAGCTCCGTTGGACCGAAACGACCAGTCTTTAGCTATAATCCAAGTATATCATGGCCCTGGGGCCATTCCCATCAGTTATAGGCCTATATAAGGGCCTTAAACCCTCTCTTTCCCTTCACATACGAATTTTCAAAACCCTAGAAGAGAGAAGAGAGCAAAGAGAGAGAAAGTGAGAGAGAAAGTGGGAGAGTTCCTGGGATTCAATCCCATCAGCCCACGTGCTGAATCATCGCTTCCGTGTCGCTATACCAGCGATTCCGATTCCGTTCTTGAATAAGAAATCCTAAACCTAATCTGTTTTAGATATTCAAATAGAGTAAATGGTGAAATAGGTAACCTATTTCATGCTATACGTTGTCGTCGTGCTGTAGACAAAAACTTAGGGTTTAAACTGAGTTCATTACGAGTCTACCTACGAAAGGTGCGGACTATAAATGTTTAGGTTATAGTTTTTAAGGCTTTCAATGTCAATAATGATTTATGACTGACTTGATTGCTGTCACATGTGCGTAGATACGATGTTTCCATATACTATATATATGTGTGTGTAGACTATATTGATTTTAATGCATTCCACATGTTTGTTGAAATAATTAAATGAGTATAAAATTATGATTTATGCTTGCCATGTTCATTGACTGAGAATACATGATTGTTGTACGTATGGTGAACCTTTTGTAAAGGTATTTGCTATAATATCTGTTATAACTACTTTATTGCATATATATGATATGTGTAGCCTAAGTGTTTGATAAAATGCCTGAATGTGAAAGTGCTTGTTTAAATGTATGTAATGAGGGTGTTGAGATAGGATTCTCACTCGCCTTATCTATAGTTACAGTTCTCTTCATGTAAGCTATTTCATTACTGTGTGATTTATAGATGAAATGTCTAAATATGGCAACATGTGTAGTATGTGTTTTGTCGAATTGCTCAAGTAAGATTTATATTTGATTTTAGTGGTCACATGCTGTCTTTGGCTACTACATGCGAATACTATTGCTTGGACTGTGTTTGGGGCTACAACGTAGTCCAATCGATCGGTAATGATTTTTGAGTTAATGGTTGAGGTCGTTTCCCCACATCAAATAGGTTCGAAGAATCTGAGTTGTATACTGCTTGTCGACAGTGGTTAGGCCATGCGAAGTGCTTACGCGCTTCATGTCGATCAACTCGACGTACGCTCGTACCAATCGAGCTTGTCAAGCAACCTGATTGGCCTAATGTATGGTAATGGACGTTACTGTTTGAATCTAGGCTACCAACTTACTACTACAAAGCCCATTTAACCTTGGTACCTCAATCCGCTAAGACTCATGAGCCGGACATGGTGGTATGGGACACCGTGGTCGTGCTGTCGGTTTACGCTAGGGTGACGACTCTCCTAGTAGTGTCCAGTGAGCAACCCAGACTCGTGAGCCGAATACAGTGGTATGGGACACTATATTCGAGCTGTCGGCCTACGATCAAGTGACGAGCCCGTAGTGACCTCGAGTATACACTAGGTCTACGTGAGCTGACGAGCCTTTCCGTAGTGAACTAGAGTATAAACCAGGCCTGCGCTGAGGTGACAAGCATCTCCGTAGCGACTTAAAAATTGCCTATCGTATGTGACTACTAGGATTGACGACCCTAGATGGATCATTGTTTGGATATATGATATAAAGGGAGGTGCCTTAGCTTCCCAATCCTATTGTATGAATATATCTAAATAAGAACTTGGCTAACACGACCATGCATCGCATTGCACAGTGCTTTGGCGAGGAAGTGCACAGAGGAAGGGGTGCATACCGCGATCGTAAGATGAAGTCGCAGAGGGAGTGTAAGCGAGGACATGCATCATTATCACATATCATCCTCACATTAATAAGAGTACTTAGGACTTGATTGTCGTATTGCTTTATCATTATTGTTTGACTGAATTGATAACATGTTAACCTTTGCTTCATAGTTTCACTGAGTTGATCACTCACTCCCATGTTCTGGGACGGTATTTTAAACACCAACTAGACTCTGTGTTAGATGCAGATTCTGGCGTGACGTACCAGGCCGAGCCAGACTTCTACGATGATGAGGAGGAGTTCTCATTCGTGCAGTTATCAGGCGGTGTTAATGTAGGCCGTTCTGATCGACGGGATTGCAAGGATATATGATTAGTTGGACATTCACATGTTGTCATCTTGTATTTTTGGGACAAATATGTATTTATTTAGCTTAGTAATGCCATCATACTCTGGAGGTGGGGAAACACATCTATGTATTTTATATAGCTATCACAGTCTTCCTCTTGCGAAATTTAACTGTCTTTGGAGTATAATATGATGTTTTGGTATAATTTCACTCATGTTTAAGGCACTAATACAGACGACATTTAATCATCATTATCTATGTTGCATAAGTGATGTGTTGAAACTCGGGAGTTGGACTCCTGTTTGACCCCCAGTTTTTAGGGCGTTACAAAACATCACTTTAAACCTAGGGAGCTTTCAACGGTAAAAATTTTCCGTCCCACCTTTTCCTTTAGTGTGTCCCCCTTGAGTCTTGTATCATGCTTTTTTTTTTTTTTTTTTTAAAGTCCTTAAATGAACTCACAAAATGGATGGACAAGGTGTATAACACACACATAATGTTAGTAGATTTTATTTTTTAAAAATAAAATAAAATAAAGCCTTTCCTATAACTTTGATTGTGGGGCCCTCTATAGTTTTGTTGACAAAACCAACTTATCCATAAGAGTTGCCCCATTTAGAAAGTAGGGATGCCCCCAACAAAAGGTTGAGATCCAACCATTAGGTGGGCAACCGAGTTTACTTGGAAGTTTTAGGTGAAATTTATTATTTTTTATTGAGCGGTCCACATAATGATTATATAAATATGAATTTTAAGTTATCTCTTTATCAGACTGAGACTCACTTAATGTGCGGTTAAGATAGTGAGCGCACACACAATACAGTAGACCCCACACAACAATCAAATTGTATGGGAGAACAAGACCAGACATGTTTGTAAAGTTTACATGCACGTAAATAACTATTTCGAGCACGTTAAAAAAGGTCAACGAAAGCATTTTTAGAAATCCCTTGGAAGATCCACCTCGTGTGCTTTTTCAGAAAAACAAATATTTTATATAGACGAATCCATCAACTGAGAAATTTTAATTTTTATAACAATTATTTTTATTGATATTATTAAAAATGAATTTTATTTTAAAGATTTTGTATATTTTATAACTAAAAAAATGGAATTAAATAATAATTACCTTGTTTTGTGCCAAAAAAAAAACACAAAATATGTTTATATTAGTTGAAAAGGATATTGGAACCTATTTGGATGAGTTTTTTGGAACTTGCTTTGATGGATTTTTGTATATCCATGCCACCCATCTGTATTTTCAGTTCATTTTAGGACTTCAACCAAAAAATTATGTAGATCTAAATCGCAGGTGGACCACATCACTGGAAAAAGTGATGAAAGACCATTTAAAACTTTTTGTAGGCCACAAGTTTTGGATCAAGCTGATGTTTGTATTTTCCCCTTCATCTAGATCAGCTTGAGCTCATGAACAGGTTGGATGGAAAATAAACATTATGGATCTTCTTATGGTGGGCCTTTTTTAATGGTGGGTATTAAATAACCACTGCTTCCTGTGGTGTGGTCCACCTGAGATTTGGATCTGTTTAAATTTCTAGACCATGTATTAAAATGGGCTGGAAAAGCAGATGGTCGGTTTGGATATACAACACATCATCAAGGTGGGCTCCATGGTAAGGGTAACACCTTATCCACTCCCAACTAGAAGACCCAAAATTGCACTAACAAGTCACAAGTTGAACAGTGAGTTTGACTATTCATGTTTGCATCAGTGTCGGCAGCATCGTCTTTCTCGCCAATGGATATCTTGTGCACAACATCCAAGCCATTAAAAAGGTAGGCCTCACTATAAAGATTATCCAAGGTGAAAAGCAAGATCATCCGTTCATCAGGATAGCTAGATGGACAACCAATGGTCTGATTCATGAATGTATTTGAATGGCCCATCTAATTAATCAGTGGGTTGTTTTGATTGTCATTTCAAGTGATTTTCATGGTACTGGACCACTTTTTTTCATGGCTCAGATGTTCCCCAGGAATGACAGTACCCGATATTAACAACATTTTATATGAAAGCTAACATACAATGAGTTGCATATGAACATTTGCCAGCCGGAAGCCATAGTCAAAGTTTGACTTTGAATCCTTCCTGCTGGATCTCGATTCAATTTCCAACGCCTCTTGAAAGCCAAACTCTCTGTGAGTTTCAAACTATTTAATACATGATGTTGATTCGTCCTCTTCTCTGAACATGCTCATGAGCAACCATCCAGATCATCCAAACTGTGGGTCTCATTGTGGATGAAGCAATCCCAACCATCTAATTAATGACTATCGAATAGATGGTTAAAAGTGTAGTAAGTGATCGAAATTCAAAGTTTATTTATTTATTTATTTATTTTTAAAAGATGATTAATACTTAGGGATGAAAGTTGGGCGGGTTCAACCTGACCGACTCGTGACCTATCCAACATTGGGTTGGGCTTGGGCAGGATGTATCGGGTTTGGTCTCGGGCTTGGATCATACAAACACCAACTCGATAAAACTTGAGTTGGGCTCAGGTTGAGGTCTCGGGTTGTCTGACCTAACATGAACACGATCAATATATACGTTCCTTATAAATTAATTATAAGTGAGTGTAGATCGTTTGTGTTGAAGATACATGAAATTCCAATGTCGTCTGGTTTCATTGGTCTACGTCATTTTTTATTACTCAAACTAACAAGATACGTCGAATTTCTCTCTCCCAAATAGATTCCTTGATACACAATACGACTTTTAAAGGAGTAATTATCCTATATATTAACTTGTTTGTTTAGAAAAAATGAACTTTTTTACAATAAATAACTATATGTATAATTAATAAAATTATAGGTACGAAAATAAAACCTGTATTAAAAATATAGTATACTAATGTAATAATGAAAATATTAGCATATATCTACCCGACCAACCTGGCCAACCTGTGCGAGCCCTCTTGGGTTGGGCTTGGGTTGAGAATTCTCAACCCGAGTTTTCGTTGGATTAGGGTTGAGCATCAACCAAATCCAACCCACCATACGTTCAGCCCTATTAATGCTATCATCTAATTGCAATTTTAATTGGACAACTATTTCACGTGGGTCTTTTTTTAAAATAATAATAATAATAATAATAATCAAAAAGACTGCCTTCAGTCCAATGAGTTAGACTGTATTTACAGTACGCCAAGTGGATAAATTCTAACCTCTCATGTGCGCACGACATCTAACCCTTTAAGTAGGTTGGACCCACTATGATTATCACCTTAGGAAAAAATTTAAATATACCAACTTAGGTAATTGACCACACTTGTACTTTACCATTTATCAATAGACATTATTTTCTATGGTGGGGCCTACCTGATGAATAGATATGGCTGATTTTGCACTCGCTGATCCTCACGGTGGGTCTAACCTATTGGAAGGGTTGGATGTCACACGCAGTTAAGATATTGGAAGTCATCCATCAGTGGACAGTAACATCAGACCTTCTCTTTTTTAAACGGTGGAAAACTAAGACAGAGTCTAGACGGGTCTTTAAAAGGAGAAGAGGAAATGAAAATACACAAACCAACAAACCCAATGGATTTCTTTCATTCAAAGCTCACCAATTTCAACGTTCTCTTTCTCTTGTTGCTTCTCTCCTTCATTTCTGCCCAAACTGGTACTCCTCACTCTCCTTCACATACAACCAAAGCATGGTAATCCTATCATGCTACACATCAGCTTGCACAAAAATAAGCTGACCCAATAAGCAGGCATGGCCCACTTGATTAGTGGTCCACTATATGATGATCTTCCTTACTGGGCTAGCTTGGATGTTCTGAAAATATGATACATTTGCCAGAAAAATGGTGTAGCATGTGTAAGCTTATAATACTATGGGTCTTTTTTTTTTTTTTTTTTTTTTTTTTTTTTTTGTGTGGTGGGGGGGGGGGGGGGGGGGGTTAGCTTGTTAGTACAATACTATGGTTTTTATTTTATTTTATTTTATTTTATTTGGGGTTAGCTTGTTAGTATAATACTATGGTTGTCAGTGATCATTTATAATATATGCATTTCACTCCAATTTTTTAGATTGTATATAGTCTGTTAAATTAGATTTGACACTTTGTAATTAGATCTTCTGATTTTTAAATAATTAATCAGATTTTGTGATTTATACAGCTACTTTTAAAATTAAGCTTGTATATTCTCTATCAAAGATTTTCTTCCTCTTCAATGAAAATACAGGTTTGGCTTGTGATTAATCGATCAGAACCGTTGGTAATTCTTTGGTTGCACTGTGGATGGTCAAGGAATGGAAATCCTCTGATATGAGAAATCCATGGGTAGAATTTTGTGCATGGGCCATCCAGAGTGGGACTTGAATATCACTGGTTTGGATTATTGGACCATGGACCTCTTGTATAAAGCTGAAAATCCATGCAAATTGTAGAATTTGTAGTGTCCCCAATGAAGAATCTGTTTGGCTTAATTTGCACTGTGTTTTCTTATCACAGAAGCTTACCATTCAAAAGAAAGGAGTGGAAACATTACAGTGAAATGGGATGTAATGCAATGGACCCCAGACGGCTATGTGGTAAGGTCATCGCAAAATTCTCTCAACGATATAACGGGTTGTTTGGGAGCGTGCATTTGATATCTATTGGATTTCATACGAATTGGAATTGAAGTGAATTGAAATCATAGTCTTCATACGTTTTCAAACCAAAAGGCTTTTGGTGTATTTGTTGTAAATTGGATTCCAATTGACACCAAATACACTTTGCTAAACACTAACTATGCTAATTCACACTAGTTATCACCTTTCCATGATCAGAACCACTCATATAGTGGGTCCCACATTTATGGGTTGTTGGATGTATATACAAATGGTTGTTTTGGAGTGTGCATTTGATATGTATTGGATTTCATACGAATTGGAATTGATGTGAATCGAAATCACAGTCTTGATATGTTTTCAAAACAAAAGACTTTTGGTGTATTTATTGTAAATTGGATTCCAAATCACACCAAATAGACTTTTCCAAACGCAATAACTATACTAATTCACACTAATTATCACCTTTCCATGATCAGAACCACTCATATAGTGGGTCCCACATTTATGGGTTGTTAGATGTATATACAAATGATCATTTGGGAGTGCATTTGATATGTATTGGATTCCATACGAATTGGAATTGATGTGAATTGAAATTGCAGTATTGATATGTTTTCAAAACAAAAGGCTTTTGGTGTATTTGTTTTAAATTTGATTCCAATTCACACCAAATACACCTTCCCAAACACTAACTATACTAATTCACACTAATTATCACATTTCCATGATCAGAACCACTTATATAGTGGGTCCCACATTTATGGGTTGTTAGATGTATATGCAAATATCTAACATCCATTACACTCATAAATCCTGATTTCTCAATATCCATCCATTCCACCTAATTTCTCATTTTGGGGCATGGTCCATCCACTGTGGGGCCCCTACCATTGAGGGTTCTACATTGGTATCTTACTTGGGGTTGGAGAGTACTTGCATATCCCTGAGTATAGATATATAATACCAAATTAGAATAAGAACTGGATTTTGTTACAATGTAGACATGTATTCCAGATGACCGTGTTTGGCTGTGCTAATTGATTGAATTGTGATTATCAGTTCGATAGAGTGGAAATGGCCTGAAATTGCAATTATGTTACATTCAAATTGGACTTGAAAGGAATAAAATTGCAATTCAATTCAATAGCTGATCCAAACGTGGATTCTTTTTTAAATTTGTACGGTGACAGAGAGAAGATGGTGCTGTATGTACTGCCTGTGTTGATTCACATTCACTAATCAAGATAGGAAATGTGAAAATTTGAAACTGTTTTTGTGAATCACAAAAACAGCTATTCGGGAAATCATAGATGGTATAAAATACAAGCACCATCATGTTCGGTCCACTCATTTTTCAATGGTGTAATTGGGTTTTTGGAATTTGATTTGCGATCGATCCAACTCCCATTTTCGCTGCCGAAATCTCAATTCAAATAGCTTCAGGTCTGATTTGAAGCACGGGATAAGAAGTGGGCCGTTCATCAGGCCGTCCACTCTGGTCATCACATGGGCTACATTTGTGTGAAAAAAAAAAACATTGATTTGGGGTGCAAGCAAATACATTAAAAATTATCAACTTGCGTCGGTTTCAGGCCGTCGTATCCATCTACAACTTCCAGCATCACCGTCAAATCCAAACGCCGGGATGGACGCTCGGATGGACATGGCCCAGGAGGGAGCTAATCTGGTCCATGATCGGGGCGCAGACTACTGAGCAGGGTGATTGCTCCAAATTCAAAGGGAACATCCCACATTCCTGCAAGATTGATCCGAAGGTAGTGGATTTACCATCGACAACGCCTTATAACATGCAAGTTGCGAATTGCTGCAAAGGAGGTGTACTTGATTCATGGGACCATGATCCAGCGAATGCACTGAGTGCATTCCAGATTACAGTTGGCGCCGGGGGGACCACAAACACGACGGTGCGATTTCCACAGAGCTTCACGATCATGGCGCCAGGACCCGGATACAAATGTGGACCGGCAAAGAGTGAGAAACCGAGCCAATTTATATCAGCTGATGGAAGAAGAATCACTCAAGCTTTGAGTAAGTTCATTGATAGTTGAAAGTTCTTGATTATTTTCTTCTGTGATTTGATTATGGATTGACAACTTAGGTGAGTCAGATGCAACTCGTCCGAGTCAACTCAGTTGAGTCTAATCTGGTTCGGCACCATGAGTCAGTTGTGAGAACAGAGGGGGTCTCAACACTGGACCTGTACATGAGTCCTCGAGCCAAACTGGCCAGCTCAGCTCGGCTTGGTCCTCGAGCCAAACTGGCCAGCTCAGCTCGGTTTGGCCATAGTTCGAGTTAGCTTGAGCAAAGTTTGAACCGAGCTTGAGCTCGATCTTTTGCACCGAGTTCAAGTTCGAGCCTATAAGCTGAGTTCAAGTTTAAATTTTAGAATTTTTAATATATATATAATGTATAATATATAATATATAAGGGAAATGGTACAATGTGCCGGAACTTCCCACGAGGTCGAGCTGTGTGGGCCCCACCGTGATGTGTGTCGAACATCTACCCCATCAGTTAGATGCACCACTCTATGGTGGGCCATGATGTTAAAAATCAAGTCAATCCATGACTTGGGTGGGCCACACCACATACAACAGTTGAGAGGGGCTACCCTCCCATTAAAATATTCATAATAATTTATTGGACCCACCAAGATGTGGTTCACAAATCCAGCCCATCCATTGTGTGCGTCCCACTTGGATGAGGTGTCAGACTAAGTTTCAGCAGCATCAAAAACTCAGGTGGGCCCCACCAAGTGCTCTTATATGTTTTAGGCATATCTTCACATGGTTTTAGATGGTATGGCCCACCTGAATTCCATATATGCCTGATTTTTGAGATATCCTATAACCTAAAGGAGACTCATCAAATGCATAGTGTTGATGTTTGACATACATCACGGTGGTGCTCACACAGCTCAACCTCATGAGAAGTTCTCATGAAGTGGACCATGTGTTACCATTTCCCAATATATAATTTATTTAAATATAAATATTTACAAAATATTTATATTAAGTGAACCCGATCTGAGTTGAATCAATTTGAACCAAGTTAAGTTCTGAGTTAAGACGATTCTAGATTGGTTTAGCTCAAACTTGATTCGAAATTTTTTCAAACCTAAAAATTTAGCTCAACTCTGGCTTGGACCCATTTTCGAACAAAGTGGAATCGAGCTTTTCTGAGCCGAGCTGAATGAGTTAACCAAACTAACTTGGTTCGTGTACAGCTCTACTCAGCAACATGAGTTAGTCACCACTATTATGAGATCTGGACCTTTCATCTACTGGGCCTACTGATAAAAACAAAATATTCAGTGATCTTAGTTGCTGTTTGGAGGATTCTTGAGGACTAAAAAGTTGGAAATTAAATGGGCAGAGATCCTCTAAATGACGGGTACATGATCCAATCTAGAGAGGAACAATCCTACCCATTAGTCTAACATGATCATAGGTGGGCCCATTTGGGTCTCACGTTTGAACTATTACTTGAACGTACTGTTTCATAGCTCCTACAAAAACAATCATTTTTACTTAGTTTTTTCAGTCATGGTTTATTAATTCTATCCTTTTCTTTTTCAGTGACATGGAATGTAAGCTGTACCTTCCGTGGCCCACCTTCGAACTAGGGAAACAGAGAAACCAACGGCTCATATCTGTGTGCACTCCTGAAGTGGGTGTTGGGCCTTTAATGTAAGAGAGTGCTATGCTTGAATAAAAGACTCTGGCTATTGTTACTTCCTCCCTTTTGAGAAAGACTCAAGTGCTCTCTATACTTCCCCAATCCATTGATCTAGACTGTTCATTAGGTCCTACACACATTTTATGGACTACCATGAAAATATTGCACTGAATGGACAAATATTAACCATTTGATCAATGGCCTTTATTGTGGACGGTCAATGATCATTTACACAAAAATAAGTCCAATTAGCAATTTGATCCATCTATTTTTTAGGGCTCATAATGGATTGTTTGTGACCCTAAAGAATTACTTTTGTTAGACAATCATAACGATGCCATCCATGGCTTGGAAAAGGGATGGCTATAGAAAAAAAGGCCAAATAAAGGATGAATTGGATCATCTGATCAGTGAAATTTTTGGATGAGATTGCTTGATGTATGTTCTAGACTTAATGTACAGTTCAGATCAGTTGATTAGACTGTACAAGGGAATCAATGAAACTAGGAGCACTATAACTTATACAGTGCTCTAAGAGCATTGGAGCACGTCTCTCCCATATAGTCATGCGCTTACTATTTGCTCAAACTCGGCTACGAGTGGAAAAAACTCCACTCAGCTTAGAAAAAGATTACCCAACTAGCTAAAACTTGGTAATATTTACATGTTATGTATACAGGACGGTCCAATGAAAATGCATCTAGTATAAGCCTTGCGTGTAGATCAACGTATGGGGTCAACCGTGATGTTTTAGTGACATCCAATCCATTCATCATGTGTGACCCCTCCAATTCTCCTTGGATTCCAAAACTTGGATGGGCTAGCTATACACCATAGATCATGCCTAAAACCTCTAAAATCAAATCTTGTGCCCACCTTGGTTTTGAAATGATTGTGAACTGTATATTATGGAATTAATGAATCATTTATGCATCAATAATGGAGAGATTTTATACTTTAATCTTAAAAGCGTACTTGATTGGGAAGACAATCTTGATACCGTATTATTACTGAAAAGAAATTTTAGTCTTCCACACCTTACACCCTTAGGAGAACATTTAATAGGACTCGGAGTTTTCTGTTTCTTACGTGGGTGAGGAAATCAAGCCATGTATTTATAAAAAAAAGTGTTAAAGAAGCTTACCCATCACACTTTTTCCTTTTAGAATCTCCACATTGTAGGTTTCTATATCTAGCTTAATAACCGTATATAGGGATTATGGTTCAAGTGTCACGCCTCAAACCTATTTATAATGATCACAACTGTATTGGGGCCCATTGAATCACTCGATATGAATAATCAAACGGTCATATTTATACTGGTGATCACGTGTGGCTCACCTAATGAGAGCTTGATATTCTCTCACTTAGGCTACACTGATCTTTAAAAGAAAACAAAACATTTTATTTTATTTATGAAAAATATTTTATAAAATGTATTTAATTTTGAAAGTTTCTAATGGATGCCCTACTAAATTTCAAAATAATATCGTTGGATAATTATGAGCAATTCTTGTCAGATCCGGTCCATCAAGACCACTGATACTATATCACAATAGTCAACACAATATTTACACTTTTCAAAGTGTGACGAATCATAATCACAAATACCAATAGCGTTAATGACATGGATCAATGATATGGGTGTAGTACAAACTACTACCAAATAATAATATTTAACATGACTTCAAATCTAGAAATGTGTGCCCATGCACATACTTACAAGTGTGGGGACAATATTTCATGGTAGAATCTCATCATATAAGTGTGGGGACAATATTTCATTGTGGAGACTCATCATATGTACAATAGTCACACCACATATAGTGGCCCAAAGATAAGCCATCACAACTTACCTTTTATACATGAAAATGTTTTAGATATATGAAAACATGTCCAATGGTCACACCATACATAGTGTCATAGAGATAAATCATCTCAACTTCTCTCTTATCTATGACAATGTTTTAGATTTATGAAAAAAATGTTAACTTTAGACATTAAATTGTATTTCACATTAAACTTGTCTTATTCTATGTATATGTAATTTATATGACAAAGTTTAGTTTATTTAAAAACCATGCTATTTCACACCTTTAATTGGCCACAAAAAAAATTGATGAATATAAAGTATTAATTTAATTCATTGACCAAATAAGAGTTGGCATGCTCACCTGCGCACCTTTGCACATGTCATTAACTTCTATTCCAAATAGTCCATGTGATGCGGAATCCCATGAAACCTCAAGGGACAAATTTTCACCCTGATTTAAAATTTTTGTGGCTCATAGCAAAGAGAATTAATGCAAATCAAGGGAGAAAACTATTTTCATTTTTCATGGCCTACCAAAGTTTTGATTCAAAGTAAAAATTGGACCCGGAGGATTTCATGAGGTGCTTCTTCATGTGTACCGTTAGGATTTTGGAGTCACATGACGTATGATGAGTTCTCATAAAAGTTCGCACGGGTTCAGTGTGAACTAGTGCGCAGCTGAGCATTCGGCTCTCTCTCTCTCTCTCTCTCTCTCTCTCTCTCTCTCTCTATATATATATATATATATATATATATATATATATATATTAGTGAGGTTTGTTGTTGCTTATAACTGTTTATACTAATAAGGTATTTTTGTGATTTCATAAATATGAGTAACTATTTAACTGTTGCAAACAGAAATTTTGAATAATTAATGGAATGTAAGTATTTGCAATAATTGATAATTATCATATAGCTATTTGTAAATTTTTTTTTTTTATGTGGGTATTTGCAAATACTCATTTATTAATGGGGAAAAAGCAAAAACTTCGAAGATAGCTGCTGGTCCCTCCAATCCAACGTGAGTTGTCCAATTCATATAGTGACCATGGCCCAAATGGAGTGGGCCATCACATAAAACCATCTTAATTTTATACAAGTGGTGTGAGCACAAGTAATGCTACGTTCCATCAACAAAGCTTTACTTGCACTAAACAAAAGGTGATCAATGTGCCATATGGGTATGTTGGTAGTGGATCCCACCGGGAATCCATTCTGGCCATCAGATGTGTGACCCAGTTTAAGTCCTGGAGCTGAAAAACTAGTTCCATCTATTATTGAGGTGGACCACACGATCAAAAATAATGTACAGAGCAACACCCACCCTCCAAACTGTTTCCCTTGGTGTGGCCACCTGAATCATGGATCAACCATGGCCATTTCTCTCCCAACAGTTTCTTTTAGAGGGCCAACCTGAATCATTTGTCAGCCTAGGTTTTTTTTTTTTTTTTTGGCACCGGCTCTAACATGAAATGGCACATGTAATGGTCCGAGTGGCTTTCGAAAATACATCATAGCGGGCCCATTCAAAATCAAGGCCACATGCGTTTAAGGGACGCAGATTGCGTCCTACCCGCACCCGGACGGATTACCTTCCGGGCGGGGCTCTGTGGGAGCCACAGTGATGTAAGTGTTTTATCCACGCCGTTAATCAATTTTATCAGACCATATTATGATGTGATCTTAAAAATGAGGCAAACCCACGGCTCCATTGGACCACACCAAAGGAAGCTGCTAAAAATGAGGCAAACCCACGGCTCCATTGGACCACACCAAAGGAAGCTGCAGTGATAATTACAACCACCATTGAGACCTTTCTAACGGCCACTGTGATTCTTTTTTTTTTTAACCATCGAATCTATTAATAAGGTCATGTAGACGTGGATGAAGCGAAAATACAAATATAAACTTGATCTAAAACTTCTCCATATCCCAAGAACTTTTTAATGGTGTAAGTTCAATCCCTACTTTGTGGTTTAATTAAAATTTGAACCTGTCAAATTTTTTGTATCATAATTTAGAATGATATGAGAAAAATGATGAACAGCATAGATAAAACACTTATATCACGTTGGGCCCCACAGAGCCCTGCCCAGACGGATTACCGTCCCGACGGGGGTAGGACGCAATCCGCATCGGCATTAAATAGGGAACATAGCTCCCATGTGTTTGCATGTGTTGTGTGTGCGTGCTAATAGGTAATATGAGATCAACCTCATGGGAGCTTTCCATTAGTTCAAGGTTCATAAGCTTTTTGTGATCTATTCGGTGGGTACCTTCCAAGTCATGGGATATCCCAAAAATCAATTCTACTCAGTACTCAAGTAAGCCATGCCATTTAAAACCACGTGAATTTATGCTTAAAATATTTATAAAAAAAATAAAATCATTTGGTGGGCCCATCTAAGTTTTTGATATGGTTGAAACTTAATTAATGTGACCTCTCGCTCAATTGAGACGCATATAATATATGGCCCGGATGTCTGTGCTGGCCATATAAACAATTATAAAAGTTTGAGTAATTTCCAACTGTACGGCCATATATGACCCATCAACCTTTTGAGCCATACTCCCTCTTTACCTCTCAAGAATAAGCCCCAGCTGTACGGCCCCTTCTCGAAAGTGACACTGCTTTTTCAGCTTTTTGGTTTGTTAGAGCTGGCGCTGCCTTTGACTACGTATTATAACCGTATCTATACCTGCAGCTATAGCCGTACACATTATCCACTGATTGCAAAAGGGTAGACAGTGAGTCATCAACCCTGAGATACTGTCCCACTGACCCGGTTGACTCCAACTGGCTGTTCCACTTTCGTACTTTTTTTTTCTTTTTTATAAGGAAAACTTTTTCTCTCCTACATTTTTTTTCTAATACATATTTATATAAAAATATATAAGCATATAAAACTTTTTTTTCTCTCTTTTTATTCATTTAATAAACATATCTCTCTAAAATTATAATGAGTTACTTGACTTACCATATAGGATTTGGGGGTAGGAGATGCTGTTTTAGCTAACCAACCTACTTATTTTCCAAGATTCCATCAAGTCGATGGTCGAAAATTCATTTCATTTATTTCGTGGCCAATTTCAATCAGTTCATGGTCAATTTCATTCGTTTCATTTCACGGTTAATTCCATGCATTTCATAGTCAATTCCCTTCACTTTCATGGTCAATTCACTTCACTTCACGATCAATTCCATTCATTTCAAGGTCAATTCGCTTCACTTCATAGTCAATTCGCTTCACTTCATGGTCAATTCGCTTCACTTCACGGTCATTTTCATGCATTTCACGGTCATTCCTGGCGATTCCGTGTTGATTCACGGTCATTTCCATGCATTTCACGGTCAATTTCCTTCACTTCACGGTCATTTCCAAGCATTTCACAGTCAATTCGCTTCAGTTCACAGTCATTTTCATGCATTTCACGATCATTCCCGACGATTCCATGTTGATTCATGGTCATTTTCACGCATTTCAAGGTCAATTCCCTTCACTTCACAGTCATTTCTATGTATTTCACGACTATTCCCAGCGATGCGTGGAAATGACCGTGAAGTGAAGGGAATTGACCGTGAAATGCATGGAAATGATCATGAATCAACATGGAATCACCGGGAATGACCATGAAATGCGTGGAAATGATGGTGAACTGAAGTGAATTGACCATAAAATGCGTGGAAATGACCGTGAAGTGAAGGGAATTGACCGTGAAAGCGTGGAAATAATTGTGGATCAAAACGGAATCGCTCGGAATGACCGTGAAATGCATGGAAATGATCGTGAAGTGAAGGGAATTGATCGCGAAATGCGTGGAGATGATCGTGAATCAACACGGAATTGCTAGGAATGACCGTGAAATGCATGGAAATGACAGTGAAGTGAAGCGAATTGATCATGAAATGCGTAGAAATGACCGTGAAGTGAAGAAAATTAACCGTGAAATGCGTGGAAATGACTGTGAATCAACACTGAATCGTCGGGAATGACCGTGAAATGATGAAAATGACCGTGAAATGAAGCGAAGCGAATTGACCGTGAAATGCGTAGAAATGACCGTGAAGTGTAGGGAATTGACTGTGAAATGCGTGGAAATGACCGTGAATCAACACGGAATCGCCGGGAATGACCGTGAAATGCATGGAAATGACTGTGAAGTGAAGCGAATTGACCGTGAAATGTGTGGAAATGACCGTGAATCAATACGGAATCGCCGGGAATGACCGTGAAATGCATGGAAATGACCGTGAAGTGAAGCGAATTGACCGTGAAATGCATAGAAATGACTGTGAAGTGAAGGGAATTAACCGTGAAATGCGTGGAAATGACCGTGAATCAACACGGAATCGCCGAGAATGACCGTGAAATGCATGGAAATGACCATGAAGTGAAGCGAATTGATCGTAAAGTGAAGGGAATTGACCGTAAAATGCATGGAAATGACCGTGAATCAACACGGAATGGCCGGGAATGACCGTGAAATGCATGGAAATGACCGTGAAGTGAAGCGAATTGACTGTGAAATGCGTGGAAATGACTATGAAGTATAGGGAATTGACCGTGAAATGCATAGAAATGACCGTCAATCAACACGGAATCGCCCGGAATGATCGTGAAATGCATGGAAATGATTGTGAAGTGAAGCGAATTGACCGTGAAATGCGTGGAAATGACCGTGAAGTGAAGGGAATTGACCGTGAAATGTGTGGAAATGACGGTGAATCAACACGGAATCGCCGGGAATGACTGTGAAATGCAAGGAAATGACTGTGAAGTGAAGCGAATTGACCATGAAATGCATGGAAATGGCCGTAAAATGCGTGGAAATGACCCTGAATCAACACAAAATCATCGGGAATGACCGTGAAATGCATGAAAATGATCGTGAATCAACACGAAATCGTCGGGAATGACCGTGAAATGCATGGAAATGACCGTGAAGTGAAGCGAATTGACCGTGAAATGCGGGGAAATAACCATAAATCAACACGGAATTGACGGGAATGACCGTAACATGCATGAAACTGACCGTGAAGTGAAGCGAATTGACCATGAAATGCATGGAAATGACCATGAAGTGAAGGGAATTGACCATGAAATGTATGGAAATGACCGTGAATCAACATGGAATTGACAGGAATGACCGTGAAATGCATGGAAATGACCGTGACGTGAAGCGAATTGACTGTGAAGTGAAGGGAATTGATCATAAAATATATGAAATTGACCGTGAAATGAATGGAATTGATCGTGAAGTGAAGCGAATTGACCGTGAAATGAAATGAATAAAATTGACTACGAACTGATTAAAATTGACCACGAAGTGAATGAAATGAATTTTTGATCATCAACCTAATGGAATCTTGGAAAATAAGTAGGTTAGTTAGCTAAAGTAGCATCTCTTACCATCCAAATCCTATATGGTATGTCAAGTAACTCATTCTGGTTTAAGAGATATGTTTATTAAATGAATAAAGAACGAGATAAATGAAAAGAGAGAATTTTTTTTATATGCTTATATATACATATTTATAAAAATATATATTAGAGAAAAATGTAGGAGAGAAAAAGTTTTTATTGTAAAAAAAGTACAAAGGTGGAATAGCGAGTTGGAGTCAACTGGGTTTGGATCCAGTCAACCGGGTCAGTGGGACAGTGAGTCAGGGTCGACCGGGTTTGGATCCAGTCTACCGAGTCGGGCTGATTTTTTTTCGCTGTTGTAATCCTATCGTTGTTTATGGATCCCATTATGATGTATATGTTATATCCAAACTGTTCATCTATTTGGCAAACTCATGTTAAGGCTTGAGAGGAAAAATAAGTTAGATCTAGCTATCAAGTGGACCACACCATAAAAGTAGTGGAGGATTGAACGTCTACCATTGAAATCCTTTCAAGGGTCATGGGAAGTTTTGGATCATTATGAAATTTCTTTTTCCTCCTCATCCAGGTCTTTGTGGCCTTATGGATAGATTGGATGGAAAATATATGTTATGGTGGGCCCTACAAAAACTTTAACGGTGAAAATCAATTTTCCCGCTGCTCGTTGTGGTGTGGTCCAGTTGATCTTTGGGTATGATTTTTTTTTTTTTTTTGGATAATGCTCGGAAATGATCTCAAAATATGAATGAAATAAATACATAACCGTGGGCCCATGTAACTTTGATGTCTTTTGAACCGTTCGTATAACTCGGAGTTCGAGGAGCGTAGCTGCGTAAGCGCTCGTCTTCGAGCACCAGGCGATCCGCCTCAGGAAGGAAAGCAGGGGCATTTTCGACTTGAGAAATAGGGCCGTACAGCTGGGGATTATTCTTGGAAGGTAAAAGGCAAGTAGGCTTAAAAAGTTTGTGGGCCATATACTGGACGTACAGTTGGAAATTTCTCCAAAGGTTTCACTAGGTGGGTGTCTGTAGCGTAGCCCACTCAAATCATTATTTGACTTATTTTTAAGCTCATGGCCCCCACCATGGATGTGCATATGATGGATGGTGCATGTCCAAAATAGATCACGGTGGGACCCACAGATCTTGACCTCATGTGAAGCTCTCATAATGTGAACTTATATATATATATATATATATATATATAAAAGACACAATTTTACCTAAAATGTACATGTAAAAACAGAAAAATTATAAGTAGATATCATACCGAGAAGGTGAAATGATAGTTTCACCACACACTAAGTGCGTATGTATAAATCTAAAAAAAAAACCCAAATATCTCAGTTCCATGCGTATGACATGCTTTCGAGTTTTGCTTAATCCACATGCGTGTGCAACAAGCTCATGTACATTCCACACATGTGTGCACCATGGCACATAGGTGAGGATCTAATCCATCCATTAGATCAGTACAACCCTTTACATGTTCTCCCAGAGTAAATCTCATCCAATCAGCATGTTGGCCCAATAATGAAAACAAGTAGAGGGGTTAGAAAACCTCACCCAAGTTTTTCAGGGCTGTACGTTTGTTTTCAACCTGTGGCCCACCTGACCATTGGATCAACCTGATTCTTGGGCTACAGCTTCAATATAGTGTTGTCTTTTTGATGGATGGATTGGATCTTGAATCTACCATGCCATGCTGGCACATGTGTGACATCTACAAAAGCTTTACTTCACACGTGTGTGGGCTTAGCAAAGCTCATGCCGTCACAAGAAAAGAAAATATTACAACTCTATCCAGTGCTCATGTTTGACACTGTTATAATCCATCCAGTCCATCTGAACCGTCCTTTATGTACAACACACGCGTCATGGGAGAACATGTAAAATTCACAGAGACAACATTTGTTACCATATGATCAATGGCCCATAAAATGAACGGTCTATATTATTACGAAGAAATAGGCCTGACAAACAATTTGAGCTATCTATTCTAAAATAACCATATTTATTAGAGGTGTGTGGGGCCGCCCATCATGATGTGTGCATGAAATTTCACCCCATCCATCGTGTGAGCCCCCTTATATTCTCTTTGCAGAAAAAAAAATAAATATAAAAAAATCATGTCAATCCGCATGCAAGATCACCTAAGTTTTTGAATGGCCTGAAACGTGAATTTTTAGGTCTCCATTGATCTTGATGAGTCTCATTTTATGAGTGGATGGAATGCATAAAAAGCATGAACTCGGATTGGTTTGTGACCCTTGGTACTGGTTAGTGTTTTGTGGAGCCCATCATAATGAACTCATGCCAACTAGAGTTACTAATGGTTGGAGAATGTGTATTGACTATATAAAATTAAATACCGTCACGAGAAAAGATCACTTTTCTTTGCCCTTCATTGATCAAATTTTAGAAAAGTTAGCTAGTCATTCCTACTACTATTTCCTTGACGGGTATTCAGGCTACAATTAGATAGACATAGCCCTAGAAGATCAGAAAAAGACTCCATTTACATCTCCCTACTTTAAGGATATCTCATCAAAAGAAATTGAGGTGGATAAGGTAAAAATCGATCTTATCTCTAACTTACCTCCACCCAAGAACATATGGGACGTGCGATCCTTCTTATGACACTCTAGGTTTTACAGAAGATTCATAAAGGACTTTAGTCTCATCTTGTCACGCCCCAAACTCGGAAACCAGGCTCACAAAATTTTCGATCGCCAAATCTGGCACCGACAGCCTTCGTAGAACCCCATTCTCAGCTCCTAGCGCCCATTCGCCAGGTTCCGATCCTGGGATGCTACGAGGAGAATTTTCAACGTCAGTTTGATTCGTAATAAGCATAACCAAAGGCATAACGCACAAACAACAACCAAGAACTCCATTACATTTTCACTATGATAAAAAACTTTACAAGTACAATGAGCATAAAGGGGAAATATAATGATGATGAACAAAAACTCCAAAATGATCTGCTAAGCGCTCTTGCCTCAACGCTGCTGCGAGCCAACGTTACCTGCACGCAACGGTCGTGCATAAGCCTATACAAAACTTAGAGGGTGGTGAGAGTGTGTGCGCAAGGTAGTAATATGATCATGCAATATCAGAGTAATGCGAAATATGCAGATGGATACATGAAAATCATTAGCCGTACCAAAGCTATGTGATGCAAGACATGAATGATATCGACTATCACAAGGCCATGTGATGTGAAATGCAACTCAAGCATACAAAATCTCATCTATGTCCACACGTCAATACAGCTCAAATCTGAGATATCACCGGGGTCTAGTACACTCTACACCAGATCGCCGCCATATCCAGTCGGTCCATCGATTTTGTCAGCTCATTTTAGGTTATGAGCCTAAAAATAAGGCGGATCCAAATCTCATGTGGACCAGACCACAAGAAACAGTGATGATTGAATGTCGACTATTAAAAACTTCCTAGTGCCCACTGTAATGTTTATTTTCCATCCAATCTATATATTAGGCCACAACTTAATATTGGATTGGTCACTACTATTTCCAAAACTTTTGTGGCCCCCTTCAATCACCACTACTTCCTGTGCTGTGGTCCACATGACACTTCGATCTGCCTCATTTTTTAGTCCTTGGTTTAAACCGAACCGGCAAATGGATGAATGGCATGGATAAAACACAAATATCATAGTGGACGCACTGAGCTTTTCCAACATTGACCTGTGCCAACTTAATACTGGAGGGGTCACTACCAAATCTGAATCATAAAACATGGTGGGCCACACAAAATAGTTCCACAGTTTAGTTGGTTTAATTCCAATTAGTATATAGCCCATGCACCATTTTACATTGGCTCACTTTAGCAAGTGCCATGAATATGAAGCACTTAAAGATGGATTAAAATCTTGTGGCACAGGTGGCTCAATAGCACATGGCACATGTACATATTTGAATATGATGATGACACATGTTGTACATTGCACATAGGGATGTCAATCCGTCAAGTTCATGCCTAAAAAATAAAATTTTTGAATAGGCCAGCCTGAAATAGTCCAAAATCCAGGCTGTGACCTTCCACAAGTCCAGCCCATTGACAACCCTAATGGTATATTAGGATTTGTAACACAATCATGGGTCACTACAATTTCACATATTGAATGTATGGAACAATGGCACATGTGTGGTGCTTTAAAATAGATGGTGATATATGCTACACGTGCTACAATGACACATGTGAGGCATTTGGAGATAGATGGTTGCACATATACGGGATTTTAAAAGTTTATGAAATATCTTACTTAGGGTTGTCAATGGGTTGGTGCTGGATTTGGTCTCGGCCTAGATTTTGAACTGTTTAGAGTTGGGCTATTGTGGCGGGCCTATTCAAAATTTTGATATTTATAGGCCTGAGCCTGGCCCATTGATGCCCTAATGCTACTATGGTTCTTCACAAAAACGGAGTCATTTCCTCTCATTTCTATTAATTTTATCAAGTTTGTGCAAAGAAAATAAAGGATAGTTTTCAATAAATGAAAAAGGCTTTTCTAAAATATTTACAAAAATAAACAATGAAAATGTCATTTTTAACAAAAGAAGCTGCTTTCCTTGTTTATACTTCAATACATACAAACAAGCTATAATGGGTTTTGTTGAAGACTAGAGATTGAGCTCTTCTTTCTATTCTTCTCTCTCTCTTTAAAATTCTTTTTAACACATCCAACTCCTACTTTCTCTTTAAAAAAATCTTTAAAGTTCTTTTGGCCCTGATTTTGAACTGGTCCAGCCCTCCCCATTCAAAATTTTGGTTTGGCTTAGCTTGTGTCAGGCACATCTACAAACCCCATGCTCAAATGGGCAAGTCTGTTTTGGGATTTTATGGAGATTTTATAAACTATTGATCAGTTTGAGTAAATGTCTATGGCCCAACCTTATAGGGCTAGGGCATGGGCCCTTAAACTCGGCTCTAGGCTGGGGCTTGGGCTTCAAATCTAACCCAGTGTTCAGGCCAAGCCCAGCCTGTAGGCCTGGTCTAATAATCAAGTGGGCCACCATCATACAAAAAATGAAAGATTTAAAGCCAGATGTGAGTAGGGGTGGGCATCGAGCCGAGTTGAGTCGAGGTGGGCCAAGCTCGGCTCGGCTTGTCCATGATGTACTCGAGTTCGAGCTCAAGCTCGAGCTTGGCCTCGAGCTCAACATTAAAGCTTGGCTTGTTTGCCAAAGCTGTCGAGTTGAGTTCGAGTCGAGCTAGTGGTTCGAGTCGAGTCAAGTTTACCTCAAGGCGAGCTCAAGCTTGTTGTGTGAGAGAATAATGGATTCTGTTCTTGATCCTCCTCCATTAATGAAAAATTCAAAAATCTTAAGAGAATCAAAGCAAAACCCGATGAAAAAATCAAACAAAGCTTCGAATCAGACGAGGAAACCTAGTGGTGGTGGTCTGGGTGGGCATGCGGCTGGCAGTGGATAGAGAAAGAGAAGAAAGGGAAAGAGAAAGGGAAAGGGGGTGCGTGCGGTCAGGTAAAGACTCTAAAGTTTATTTGTTTTGTTTTTTTTTTTTTTTTTTTTAAAGTTAAAATTTAAAACTTATATTAATATAATATATATAATATTTAATATTTACTATATTTATTAATCGAGCCGAGTCGAGCTCGAGCTCGAGTTCGAGCTTCGAGTCAAGTCAAGTCGAGTTCGAGTCGAGTTGAAATGCTCCTTGGTCGAACTTGGCTTAAACTCAACTCGACCTTCAAATAATTAGCTTGGCTTAGCTTAAATTAGCCATTCAAGCCGAGTCAATTCGAGCTGACTCAAGCCGAGTCGAGCGAGTTTTTCGAGCTAGCTCGACTCGTGAACAGCCCTGGATGTGAGCACTTCTTAGTCACCATACATGCGTAGTTTAAAGACACATGTTTTTCAGTCATGGTTTATTAATTCTATCCTTTTCTTTTTCAATGACATGGAATGTTATCTGTACCTTCCGTGGCCCACCTTCGAACTAGGGAGATAGAGAAACCAATGGCTCATATCTGTCTTCATTCCTGAAGTGGGTGTTGGGCCTTTGATGTTAGAGATTGCTAAGCTTGAATAAAAGATTGTGGCTATTGTTACTTCCTCCTTTTTCAGAAATACTCAAGTGCTCTCTGTACTTCTCCAATCCATTGATCTAGACTGTTCATTAGGTCTAATACACATTTCATGGACTTCCATGAAAATATTGCACTGATTTGATAAATATAACCATTTGATCAATGGCCTTTAATGTGGACGGTCAATGATCATTTATACAAAAATAAATCCAATTAGCAATCTGATCCATCTATTTTTTAGGGCTTATAATGGATTGTTTGTGACCCTAAAAAATCACTTTTGTTAAGCAATCATAACCATTCCATTCATCGCTTGGAAAGGGATGGCTATATATATATATATATATATATATATATATATATATATATATATATATATATATATATATATATATATATATATAGAAAGGCCAAATAAAGGATGAATTGGATCATCTGATCCATGCAATTTTTGAATGGGAGTGCATAATGTATGTTCTGGACTTAATGGACAGTTCAGATCAGTTGATTGGACTGTACAAGGGAATAGATGCAACTAGGAGCACTATAACTTATACAGTGCTCCGAGAGCATTAGAGCGCCTCTCTCCCTCTCATATGAGTGGAAAACTCCACTCAGCTCATAAAAAGATTAACCCAACTAGCTAAAACATTTTATTTACAGTGGACGGTACAATGCAAATGCATCTAGGATAAGCCTCACATATGGTGTCAACTGTGATGTTTTAGGGCCATCCAATCCGTTCATCATGTGTGACCCCTCCAATTCTTCCTGGATTCCAAAACTTGGATAGGCTACACACCATAGATCATACCTAAAACCTTTAAAAACACATTTTGTGGCCCACCTCGATTTTGAAATGGTTTGACTTTTCAATGTAAAATCATGGATGCAAAGCATTGCGGCCCCACATACTGTCTTCAAGGTTTTTAATGGTGGGCGTCCCATCCTAACTTTTACATGTGCTTGTGGCTGACTTAAGTTTTTCATTAGTTTAGTTTTTGATGTTTGATCAATCCATGTTCCATGATTATTATTGATCCATAAATAAAAAAATAAATGAACACAATTGATTTTACATATTATGTATATGATGATTACACATTATGTATATGATAATCTTAAAATCAATTATTTAATTAAAAGAATTTACAAAAGTAAGTTTGGCCGACCACATTGATCAATGACTCTGATTCATGATGTGACATGAAATTTATTTGATTGATTACTCAACTCACCATGATCCATTAAAAGGCTTTCAGATATAACAAGCATAGGAAGTACAAACTACTACCAAATAATAAAATTTAGCATGACGTCATATCTACACAATGTTTGCACATGCATGCATTTACGAATATGAAATATCAATTTAACTTTCAATTTATTTTATACACTGTGATACACTATGAGAAAAACAAAGCACATTACTTTCAGACTGCGGAAAACAAACCAAGTGATTTTATAGTGAAATTAATTGATTTCATGGTCTAGATAAGAGTTCTTAAAAATATATGTTGGATTACAAAATTCACAGCAAATTTGGAATGCCTGCCGAGGAATGTAGAACATGATACCTACGGCTCTGATGCAAGACTAATAATTACCATTAATCTGGATAATGATAGTTTCAGTTGTGATGTGAGACAACTAAACACTTGTTTTAAAAAATCTAAGTAATAGAGTGTATTTAATTATTCCCTTTGTCTCATAACACAGGCTCACATCCCAGGGTTAAGTTCTCCACTGAACCCATCCTTCACCCCAAAGCCACCCCAATTGTGCCCCTATCATCTCACATGCTATCACATTCAATCCCTGCATTAATTACTCCCGCAAGATTCTCTAACATGAGCTCACAAGTAGCCCACTTGTGGCCATTCTGCATCCTGCGGAGCCAACCCATCCCAATGTGTAGATGCACACCGTAGCATTGTTTCAACTTTAAAAAGATTATTATGACTCACAAGTTTGACTTGATTGTTTGAAGTGATCGCTTCTTTATTTTCCTCCAATATCTCATAAAGAACCAAACTCTGCAAGTTATATTAAATTTAAATAAGAAGTCACTATAATATCTCAATTATTTCAATAATTATCTTATTATTAAAAGATAGATTTGTAAGTCAATATGTTCTTTATATGTTTTAAAAGAATTTTTTTACAAAAAACTACATTAATAGTAATAGGGCATAGATACTCACCTCAAAAAGTTAACTTTGCTAATATGTAATCAATAAGTCATTATTGTAAGTACATATTTTTTTTATTAGTTTTTTGCTATTAAAATTAAATAATAAAAAATAAAAAATAATAATAAAACCCTATCATTTGAAAAAAAAAATAATTGAAAAACTCAAGATACAGCTACTCAGTCTCTTCATTTCTTCTTCTGCTTTTTAATCATACTTTTCCCCTCTCTCACTCCAACCCTAACTTTTCTTTCTTTCATTCACAAAGAACAGACATGAACAAATAAGATGAACAACGGAGGATATATATATATATATATATATATATATATATATATATATATATATATATAGTGAGGTTTGTTGTTGCTTTTAACTGTTTATAATAATAAGTAATTTTTGTCATTTCATAAATATGAGTATTTTTGTCATTATTTAACGGTTGTTAACAGAAATTGTGAAAATTTAATGGAATGTAAGTATTTGCAATAACTGATAATTATGATACAGCTATTTGTTAAGTTAAATTTTTATGTGGGTATTTGCAAATACTCATTTATTAATATAGGAAAAAGGAAAAACCTCAAATTTCATACAATTTAAAGTTAGAATTATCCAATTCATATGGTGATCATGGCCCAAATAGGGTGGGCCACCACATAAAACCATCTTAATTTCATACAAGTGTTGTGAGCACACCTAAAGTCTGAGAGATTGGGGTACACCGACTTTCTTGTTTGCTTCAACAACTAGTAACGTTAAGTTCCCTCAACAAAGCTTTACTAGACGTAAACAAAAGGTGATCTAGGTGGTAAATAGGAATGTTGGCAGTGGATCCCAGCGGGATGTCTTTTCCAAATCCATTCCTACCATCAGATGTGTGACTCAGTTTTAAGTCCTCGAGCTGAAAAACTGGCTCCATCTATTATTCAGGTGGACCACACGATCAACAATAGTGTATAGAGCAATGCCTACCCTCCAAACTTTTTTTTTTTTTTTTGGCACTGGGCCTAAAATGAAATGACACTAATAATCATTTGAGTGGTTTTCGAAAACAGATCATAGTGGGCCCATTCAAAATAAAGTCCACAGGCATTTAAGAGCGAACATAGCTTCCATGTGTTATGAGTATAGGGAAGCACTGCTGTGCATGTGTTGTGTGTGCAAGTGAGTAGGTACTATGAGGACAATCTCATGGGAGCTTCCCATTAGGTCAAGGTTTATCAGCCCTACACACATACACACATTAAAAGAATTTACATACCTTTAGAAAATTTAACATCCTCACCTCATTCTGTTCTAAACCTATATAGCAATTATATTATATTTTTTGTGTAAATGTTAAAAAGAGAAATTATAAGTTGATATCATACTAAGAAGGTGAAATGATAGTGTGGTATGTGTATATATATATACACACACACACACTAAAAGAATTTCCATACCTTTGGAAAATTTAACATCCTCACCTGGGTATATTCTAAACCTATATAGCAATTATATTTTATTTTTCATGTAAATGTAAAAAAGAAAATTATAAGTTGATATCATACCAAGAAGGTGAAATGATAGTGTGGTGTACACACACACACTAAAAGAATTTCCATACCTTTAGAAAATTTAACATCCTCACCTCAGTCTATTCTAAACCTATATAGCAATTATATTATATTTTTCATGTAAATGTAAAAAAGAGTAATTATAAGTTGATATCATACCAAGAAGGTGAAATGATAGTGTGGTGTGTGTGTGTGTGTGTGTGTATACGCGCGCACACACACACACAAAAAAAGAATTTCCATACCCTCTAGAAAATTTAACATCCTCACCTCAGTCTGTTCTAAACCTATATAGCAATTATATTATATTTTTCATGTAAATGTAAAAAAGAGAAATTATAAGTTGATATCATACCAAGAAGGTGAAATGATAGTGTGGTGTGTATATATATATACAGACGCACACTAAAAGAATTTCCATACCTTTAGAAAATTTAACATCCTCACCTCGGTCTGTTCTAAACCTATATAGCAATTATATTATATTTTTCATGTAAATATAGAAAAGAGAAATTATAAGTTGATATCATATCAAGAAGGTGAAATGTTAGTTTCACCACACACTGAGTGTGTATGTATAAATATCATTTTTTAAAAAAAATAAAAAAAACCCAAATATCTCACCATGCGTGTAACACGTTTTTGAGTTTTGCTAAATCCACACGCATGTGCAACAAGCTCATGTACAGTCCACACATGTGCACCATGACACGTAGGTGAGGATCTAATCCATCCATTAGATCAGTACAACCTTTTACACGTTCTCCCAAAGTAAATCGGACCCCATCAGCATGTTGGCCCAATATTGGAAACAACCAGAGGGGTTAGAAAAATTCAGCCAAGTTTTTCAAGGCTATAAATTCTCCTTGGATTTTAAAACTTGGATGAGCGGTTGGGAAACCATGAAAGCATATGGATACAAATCAAGTAAAGTACATGCAATCAGATAATCAAGTCTAAATAAAAACAATTTAAATTTTACATGAAAAATTCCTTTTATATATATATATATATATATATATATATATATATATATATATATATATATATATATATATGAGTAATGCTCACACACAACTAGTTGGACCATCCAATTAGTTGCGTGATTAATGCTAATAAATTTGTTATGGGGAAAGTTGTTTCGCAGATGAGAAGGACTTGATGGCTAGGGTGGGACCCACGGTGGAGTTAAGATGAAATCGACACCAACCATCAGATGAGTCGCCCCATAATGGTCTTAGGGGCAAAAAATTAGTTGCATCCATAAATAAAGTGGACCACACGGTAGAAAATAGAGCCCTGGAAAAGCTTATCCTCCAAATTGTTTCCCTTCCTATAGTCCAATTGAATAATAGATCAGCGTGATTTCTCGACTCTACGTCTAATATGAAATTATACATATAATGAAAGGAGTGGATCTCATATAAACATCATAATGGGCCACATCAAAAGATAAAAGGTGTGCGTTGGTTTTGAAAAAGACTCGGATGGCAAGGCGGGAAACACACAACCGAATGTGTTGATGTGGCAAACCTACATGGTCCTCGCCATGATGTATATGTTATATCCACACCATCCATCTATTTTATCACAACATTTTTAGGGTACGAGACCAAAAATGAGGGAGATCCAACCTAAAGTAGACCACGCCATAGAAAACAGTGAGGATTAAACCTCACCATTGAAAACTTGTTAGGGTGACGGAAGTTCTGGATCACGTTGATATATATATTTTTTACTAATCCAGCTCTGCGTGACCTTATGAATAAGCTAGATATTGGATGGAAAATAAACATTAGGGTGGGCCATAGGAAGGTTTTAAAGATGAGCGTTCAATGTTCACTATTTCATGTGGTGGGGCTCACTTGATAGGTGGATCTGTTTAATTTTTGGGACCATCCATTAAAATGATTTGTAAAAACTGATGGATGGCGTGGATATACAACAAATATATCAAAGTGGATCCCACGGTTAAGGAAGCACATATTGGTATGTTACCTGGGTAACACCTGATCTACTCCGGTCCATTCTCGGTAATGTACCAATTTTCTCCTAACCAACAAGTGCCTCACCGACTTCAACCTTTCATATTTTAACGGGCCACTGTGATATATGTGTGGGATCCACTCCGATCATTATATGTTTAATCCCATGTTGGGCCCACATAAAAAAAATCTATGCTAATTCGTGAATGAAGTGGGTCATACCAAATGGAAACAATTGGGAAAGGCGTCGACCCTTGATTTTTACAGGGCCCACCCGGTTGGGCCTTGGAAATCCACTCCAACCATTATATGCCATACAAAAATTTAGGCTTGATGTCCAAGAAATCGTGCCTATACATGATTCAACCGGGCCATGCCAAGGAAGATGATTTAGAGGATAAGCTCTTCCCATATTCTGTTTTTAGTCGTGTGGTCCACCTTAACCCCGGATGGAGATGATTTTTAGATCATGGGTCCAGCATGAGGTGAATCATGTGATGATTGGGGTGGATTTCCCATTAACACCATGGTGGGGCCGATCAAAGTGGGTAAGCCATTTTCTTTTTTAAAATAATTTTTCAGATACAACATTTATTAACATTAAATGCTCGACTAGTTGGACCAAAACTCACAGTCCAACTAGTTGTGTGTGAGCATCTCTCTCTCTCTCTCTCTCTCTCTCTCTCTCTCTCTCTCTCTCTCTCTCTCTCTCTCTCTCTATATATATATATATATATATATATATATATATATATATATATATAAGTAAAGCACAAAGCGACAAGTAATGCATTATGTAAGCACAAATTACAAAAGATAGAGTCTTACCAATTTGACCAAGCTTCAAATCTCATTTCTCAAACATTACTAATTTACTTCTCACATATAAATCTATCATCATATGTAAGGAGCAATTCTCTATACTCAAACCATGGATTAATTGTGCAAATAATTGATCATCTTCATCCAAGCATGTACAATGGACGGATGACTAATCCAAACTGTCCATTACACTCGTTTGGCAACATATTACATTAAATAAAAGGAATTTGAATTCAATAACTTGTTAACATGTACAAGATTCCCATGATCTCTCTCTCTCTCTCTCTCTCTCTCTCTCTCTCTCTCTCTCTCTCTCTCCTCTCTCTTTTTCCCCCTCTGCAGAATTTTTCCAAGTTGTCACACCTTTTGGTTGTGTTTGGGTTGCTAAATAATTCCTCTTGCAATCCCTTCCTTGAGAGAGAGAGAAATGTTAGGAGATTGAGAGATACGGATATAGCTGTCAATGAATCAGGTAGTCCTGACGAGCCTTCGAGCTTCGCGTGTATTGGACTGGGTTTGGGGTGGTGTATCAGGCCCGATGGTCGAGCTCGGGCTTAAATTAGGAGCCCGATTATAAATCAGGCTGGACTCAGGATTAGCACATTAAAAGCCCATAACCTAACTCGGCCAGGCCCAATAAGTCTTTTCTAAACATAATTTCTCCCCTTTTCTTTCATTCTCTCCCTCTATTTCACACATGAGGCACACCGAAATATCATTTATCTACATAGATATTCAGGGCTCGGACTCTAGGTTGGGCTTTGTGTAAATGTCCTAGGCTGGACTTGGGCAGGACAATTTCATCCTGTCAAAGCTCGAGCTGGATCTAGGCTTAGGTTTAGAATTGTAAGCCGAGCTTAGACAGAGCTCGGACCAACCTTAACCCGACACATTGACTGCCATAGTGTAAAACCCGTATCCTAATTCGTACTGTTCCTTAGGTTTTCGCAGTTATTCCGATCGATTTTCGGCGACTCGCGATCTGTAACCGACGATGCGCGCAATCCTGAGACGGATCCCGTCGGTCTGAGTCGGTTCGACCCGAGACTTGTACCAGTGCGATCGCGTCGTCGGCGCGGTTCCAATGCCGCGTCTCACGCGCCGAGGCGATACCCAGGCCAGGAGATGTGGGCCAGCGTTCAGTTCGGAAAAACACCGCGCGTTGTAAGTATCAAGGGAATCTCTACGAAACATCCCATCAATCCTATCAATCAAAGTACACATCACCAATTAATGCCAAGTACAACCACCCCTCCCCAAAAGTCAACATTTTCTTACAACAAAGTACATGCTTACATCACTCACCATTACTTCTCTCCCACCACATCACTCACTCATCTCTCTCTCTCTTCTCTCTCTCTCATTCTCAAAACAATTCCAAGAGCTCCAACGTCCATGGCTTCCATGGAGGGCTTGGTGTGGCCCACTCTCTACCACCCAATCCCACTCTCCAAAATCAATCTCCACCGTTCAAATGCATCCCTTGGAGCTCTAAGATATGTTGATGGAAGAAGAAGTCCGAAAAGATAAAAGGTGGGTGATTTTATTACTTGATTTATGATTTGAGGGCCCATATATGTGGGACCCATCTTGATGTATGTGTTGTATAGAGGGGCCCATGGTAGCGGGGTCCCTCCTATTTCCACCGATCTTTCCCTCTTTTTCTCTATTTCTCTCTCTCCTTCTCATTTGGCGTTGTAACGTGGACCCACCTTGAAAGATGGTGTTGGACGTTGGATCCACCAGTCAGGTGTGTTGAATCCACACCGTTGAACAACCTTGGGATGGTGCTGGACCCACTAGATGCATGTATTTCTATCCCAGCCGTCCATCAGAGACGGTGGAACCCCCTGACACATGTGTTGTATCCATGGCTGCCTAGTACGTGGGGCCCATGAGATGTATGTATTTTGTCCTGGCCGTCCACCATCCACACGGTGCTGGACATGGACCCCAGCATGACATATATTTTGTACCCAGACCGTCCATCGTCTGGACCGTGGATGTGGGACACCTCACGTCTAGTCCGTGGACGTAGGACATCACCAGGACATTTGTATTTTATTTACATTGTCCTTTGGACGGTGAAGTAGCCCACCATGCTGTAGGGATTTCATCTGCACCGTCCGTGCAGGGGTCACCGTGATGTATCTGTTAACCCTGCCGTCCATACATAGGGTGAGACCCACCTTGGTGGCATCCACACATGTGGGGCCTACTTGACGTATGGCCTGATCTTGCACCGTCCAGCAGCTGCTGGACGGTGGGACGTTATTACGATGTATTTTGAAAACCACCCGTCCTTGCATGGGATGTGGGCCACTTGATGAAGTGTTGAGTGCACACGTGGCACTATTATGATGCACGTGTTTTACAACACCATCCAGACCTAGGACGGTGGGGCCCTCATCTGATGTATGTGCTTATACACGCCGTTCATCCACTTCAGCTCATGTGGGGCCCACCATGTGTGAGGTGTCGCATCCACACCGTCCAGATCTGCTAAACAGCGGATGTGCATTGGCTGGGCTAACATACCATCAACGTAACTGCTGGAGTACGTCAGCAAGCTTGGACCCCCAACCACGTGGTACGTGTATTATTCATGCCATCCATCTGTTTAAGAGACCCCACACGTGTGGCAGGTGGGACCCACCTTGATTTATGTACTGTATAATTCATGTCGTCCCTCTGTGAGTGATGTGGATACCCACCTTGATTTACACATTTTATCTACTCCGTCCATTTGTTTACACCCCACCTGATGGACGGTGTCATCCAGACCGTCCAAATAGTGGGGGGGGGGGGGGGGGGGGGGGCTGGACGAGGAAAACAAATATCAGTTGATCTAAAACTTTGGTGGGCCACCACGTGGCACCACCCTAATGTATGTGATTGCCGCACCGTCCAAACCCCTGGACGGTGGGCCCTGTCTTGAGCATGTGAGGTGTCCTCACCGTCCAACAAAGGACGGTGGGACCCATCTGATGTGGGCTCCATCCCCAATCCGTTCAAACATCCGACTATATAGATGTTGGATTTTTTTCTTTTAATAATAATAAAATAATGATAATATATATAATATTATATATTAGAAGTGGTGGACCATCCATGTGGGACCACCATGATGTATTTATTTTATATTCTAGCCGTCCATCTATTGCCACATAGGACATGTGGGACCTACGTAGATGTATGTATTGATCCCTACCGTCCATCGATTTTGCTAGTGGGGCCCTGCCCTGATTTATGTGTTTACCTCTGCCATTCATCCAGCAGCAGATGGTTGCTGGATTAACGTCAGCAATCTTCTGGAGCCCACACGTGATATGTAAGCACCGTCCGGTGTACATTCGCATCATCCGGTGTACATTTTTGTCCCGGCAGCGGGAGTGGCCCACCTTGGAAATATGTATTTTAGATCCACATTGTCTGTTGGAGTTGAGGCAGTGGGTCCCACTACTGACTGATGTCAGCAAAGTTCCGTGGGCCCACCTTAATATATATATATATATATATATATATATATATATATATATATATCCACACTGTCCAGAATTTCTGGATGGTGGAGCCCACCTGTACGTGTGATCCCCACGCTGTCCTGTCTAGCTAGACGTGGGAACACCTTGATGGATGTGTTTTATCCCTGCCAGTGCTGGATGTGGAGCTCGCCTTAATGTAAGTGTTTCACCTAGCTGGTCCAGATCATGGGGCCTACCATAATATATGTGTTGTATCAGCTGCTTGGCGGCAGCAGGCCCACTATGATATGTTTTATCCACGTTGTCGGCGGCAACAAACCCACTGGGACGTGTTTCATCCATGTCATCCAGTGGCAGTGGGTCCACCATGGTATGTTTAATCTAGGCTATCTGTCAATGGGATATCCAGCCAGCCCATGCTGGGTATGTGAAGGGCCACTTGCCGTATATTGTATACCCACGAGGCCCAATATAAAGTATATATGAGGCCCATATGATGAGGCCTGATTTGGTGTACGCGAGGCCCATTATGATGTGCATTAGGCCCTTATCGTGCGGCACATTGTGACGTGTATTAGGCCCATGACGCGTGGCCCATTTGATGTATTCGAGACCCGGATACATGGCCCATTTGATGAATACGAGTCCCATGTGTAGGGCCCACCTATTGTGTATTCGAGGCCCATGAGTTGTGCCCATTGTGATGTATTTGAGGCCCATGGACGAGGTCCGATGTGTTGTATGTGTGGTCGTTACGTTGCGTATGAATCCCTTATGTGGGCCACTCCTTGTGAGCAATGTTGGTTAGATGTCCACATCGATGGGCAATGATGGCTTAATGTCCACATTGTGACCTTCCTGTAGGCTTTGTTAGGCCCATTCGCACTATTCTCTAAGTGGGTTAACCCAAATAAGTGGGCCCCATTCACCGTAGACAGATGGCTCTACGCTATCAGATGTGATATAACTACGACCGATTGCCGGTTTCGATCGACGTCACCGATTACCGATCGTGACCGATTGTCGATTGACGTGGCCGATTGTCGACTCTGCGTATCATGGCCGATTAACCGATTACCGATCGAGGTCGATTATCGTGGCCGATTGCCGATCATGGCCGATTATCGATTGACGTGGCCGATTGTCGACTCTGCGTATCGTGGCCGATTAACCGATTACCGATCGAGGCCGATTATCGTGACCGATTGCCGATCATGGCCGATTATCGATTGACGTGGCCGATTGTCAACTCTGCGTGTCGTGGCCGATTGACCGATTACCGATCAAGGCCGATTATCGAGACCGATTACCGATCGTGGCCGATTATCGATTGACGTGACCGATTGCCGATTCTGCTTGTCATGGCCGATTGATCGATTCTGATTATCGAGGCCGATTACTGATCGAGGTCAATTATTGTGGTTGATCGCCGATTCTGATTGTCGAGGCCCATGGGTAAGGCCTATTGTTATGTATTCGTGGCCCATGGGCAAGGCCCATTGTGATGCATATTAGGCCCATGATGCATAACCTATTTGATATATTCGAGACCCATGTGTAGGGCCCACATGTCATGTATTTGGGGCCCATGGGCAAGGCCCATTATGATGTATTCATGGCCCATTGTGATGTGTTCATGGCCTATGGGCAAGGCCCATTGTGATCTACGTTAGGCCCATGTGAAAGGCTCATCGTGATGTGTATTAAACCCTTGAGTAAGGCCCATCGGGTTGTATGTTAGGCCTTTGTATGAGGTCGTGGGCCCATTATGTGTTTGGCTCTATGTGGGCCATCCCTCGGGGCAATGTTGGTTAAATGTCCACATTATCGAGACCGATTGTGATACCGATTATGAGTATGTGACTACACAGCATCATGGTACATCCCCATACGCATCACCTGCATGTTTGTTATGAGATGTGATTGATCATTGCATATGTCATTGGGCAGGATGATATAAGACTCCCTAATAGGTGGAGGTTCTCCCACATGAGTGCACGGTTTGCACAGGATTGATGCATGACTGGATTGTATGTCTCATGCATCTCGCATTGTGTGTTGTGATTACTGTATGCCCTAGCGACATCAGGGCCGTAGCCTCCACAGGCATATCGTGGATGGCTAGATGGGACACCGAAAATCTGTTCTACATGGGGTGCTATAGATATCCTTGGGTGAAAGTCCCAGAACCCTCTTGGTTCCAGAGGTTGCTCCAACGTCTAGACCGAGTGGGTAGATGAGTGCCGAGTGCCGATTACCAGATGACTGCCCTCTCCACTGTATCGTGGTCGGTTGGAAGGGGGTGTGGCCTTATCTGCCCGAGAGGAGGGGGCAAAGCTAGGCTGAGTTTGACCAGCTCGAGGAATGGGTCCGCTATCGACGAGCCGGGCCCAATATTGGCAGGCGGATAGTGAGGTCTCTTCCACTCGCCTTATTGCGCTCGATGAGGCGACAATCTGGTTTGGAGTGTAATAGACCTCGGTGATTTTTCAGAGAGGAACCGTACTGATATGTGGACTTATCGAGTAGGAGTTTCATGCTCATTCATTCATTCATTCACTATCCACTCGGGCTGGTGGTGCGCAACTAATTATTGTGTACCTTCGTTACGGTAAGGATTTCGGTTGGGCGTGCGACCAACCTGAGATCTGGAGTTTACCACGTTGAGCCTGACTATCCAAATTTAGGTATGGGACTAGTTTGGATAGAAGTCCTTGTGGTGGACCCCGTAGCCTGCGATACTACGTACTATCATCCCGACTTCACACTCCAGCATGGTCATTTCATTCGCATTGTATATTGCATTGCATCTTCGGCATTTGATTTTTAGTTCTTTATAACTCCTTATCGCATAATTGTTCTATATTGCGTATTCTGATATTGATTAACTTATAGACTTGTCCATACTTCCACTTACTCTGTTATCGTATGATTTATATCTTGTCAATATTTCTGCTTATTCTGATAATTCCTGCTCTTGTTACTGTTTCTGCTTATTTAGACATTGTATGGTTTATGGATTACCAGTTTTTCGGTATCGTATGATTATGGCATTGTATCGAATACTTGACACTTACCTGGTGCACACACTTACACCACCCTCTAAGCTTTCTATAAGCTTATGCACGATAGATGCGTGCAGGTGATGTTAGGTTGCAGCAGGGTTGAGCTTGGAGCGTGCAGTGGTCTTATGGAGTTCGATTTTTATTTATGTATTTCCTTTCAGTATTGTACTCAAACGATTATATTAGTGGATAAGTGATGTTGATGTTGCCTTTGTGAATTGGGTAATCTTGTGGTTATGTTTATTACTAGTCATATGTACAAAAAAAAAAATCCTCCTTGTAGGCTCCCAGGATCGGAATCTGACATATGAATGCTAGGAACCGAGAATGGGGTACTACGGAGGCTGTCGGCACCAGATTCGGTAATCGGGATTCTTATGAATCCGATTTTCCGGGTGTGGGGCGTGACACATAGATACGAAAATGCATTAGAGAGATAAAAGAGAGATAGATTAGGAATAAATAAAATAAGAAGTTAGAATTAGATATGAAACTAGTGATGGGATTTTAGATAAGGAAGAGATAGATACGAAATCTCTCTTAATTTTAAAATTAAAATATGAAGCTCTCTGAGGCCTACTGTGATGTCCAAATAAAATCTACTCCGTAAATCAATCTTGCTAATTCATGTTAGGATGAGATCCAAAATTAGACAGATTCAAGGCCCAAGTAGGCCACATGACAAGTAACCATGGAGATTAAGCTCTCATCCTTGAAATTTTATTGGGCCGTACAAAAGTTCTGGATCAGGCTAATATTGTGTTTTCACTTCATCCAGGTGGAAATCACCTTATAAATGGGTTGGACGGCATCTAAACGTCATGAAGAGCCCTTGGATGATTTCAATAGTCGACGTATCCATCCTCAATCTTTCCTATGGTGTAACCCACTTGCGATTGGGATCTGCCTCATTTTTTTTCTCCCATAATACCATGAGCTAATAAAGCTGATGAATAAGTCAGATTTCACAAAGTAGCTTCCTGTTTCAGGAACTCTCTAAAACAGAAATTGCGGTAAACCAATGGAAGTTTTTGCAATGGTATGCTAAGTGGGGCACACTCGTTCATCTAATTTGCAAGCTTATTTTAAAACATTTGATAATAAATGAGAGGAATTGAAAACCCAAGTGAACCATAAGACGGGAAATAGTAATGATTTAATGACCATTGCTGACATATTCATATGACTACAAAAGTTTTATGTCAAATTAGATATCACCTTCCTAATTTTTCATCTGGTTTGGTCTATTTGAGTTTTGGATCTGTCTCATTATTATTATTATTATTATTATTATTTATTTATTTTTATGTCCTACATTGAGAGTTATGATCCCTCGCAAGAAGAATAGAACAGATTTCTCACAATCATCACAACAGGGCATATAGTGTAGGAACTTGCAGTGACTTTAGTAGGAAATCCATGTTAACATATTATAATCCAAACCTCTCATTACTAGCTTACAAGCTTATAATCACGCTTCATGGATGATTCTAACCTTTGACTTTTGGATTTGAAAAATAAGCCGTCCAAATTTTACTTTTCAATATTCCAAATTAATCATCCACTCAACAAATATTTCTTAGGATGAATCTTCATCTAGAATATGAAGATAAAATCCTCATCTAAGCTCTAATCATTATCACTACATTGATCATGCAATCCTGACCGTTCTATTATATCATACAATACATGTGCACATTCCAAGGGTGGATGGACATGACCCATCGAAGGTAGGGCCCACCTAATGTGTCACGCCCCAAAATTTAGGTACAGAGTGTGCACCCTCAGACCCGAGTTTCAGTTCGTAACTCGTATACAAAGTATAGTAATTTAATTCCTTAATCAGTTTAATTAGAGATAATAATCATATTCAATTTAAATTCCACTATAATTTTAATCACACATACATAACACTTAGCACCAATCAACTAGACATATATAAATATTAACAGCCCTTAAAATAAAATAAACCTTAAAAATCATTCATTTAGTATATCATCGTATTATAATTATATTTATTCCATACTAACATTGTTTTAAAGAAAAAAATCTAAATAATTCATTAAAATCTCAAAATTAATACCATTATACATTATACATTAATCAAACTATGCTAACAAATAAATCACATAATTAAAAATTTTCTAATGTCACCACTTCATCTTCAGATAAGTATGGTTGCGTTTCACATGGGTCGTGTTCAGGTACGATAGATCCTTTCGGTTCTTGCGCCACATCATCTACTAATGGCTCCTTTGTACGGTTTTTTCATCAATAAAAAGGTAAGCTGGATAGACTTAGTGAAATAACCAGTATGGTTCATAATCATAGCAATAAAAATGTATGCATAATTATATGCATGCAAATGATGTATGAATGTATTAGATGGAGTGATCGTCCATCTGCTTGGGTTGGAGGTCGTCAACCTGCATCCACCCGTTGGGTAGGCTTTAACCTTTCGGTAGGCTTGGGCATAGCCCGCATCTGGTAATGCTATACTAAGATCGACATTTTTTCTAAGGATGGCCCCTAGGATCGATCATGCATTATATAAATGTAATGAATGATGGATGATATTTAAATGCATATTTTTCATATTTGGCATAGTTGTCTTAATTAAAATATTCGCATATGAATTTAGCGTACAATTATCACAACAAAATCTTCAAATTAGTATATCAATCAATCAAACAATCACAAATGATTTATTTTAATTTTAATAAATTATGAGACAAGTTGAGTTACTCACCTAAGTCTAATAGTATAGAATCCATAAGGTAATTAGGTTGGTTTGAATTCATAAATCTTATCAGTTATATCAACATTATTATTATTTATCTAGTTATTTTATATGGTGGGGCCCACCTTTATATACATCCTAGGTGGTTAAATCTAAAATAATCAAATAATTAAAAATTTTATTTTATATTTCTATCTTTTATTTCTTTTTTAAGATTATAAAATTGATTGAAAATTATTTGATCAGAATGACCCATCGGATAATCAAATCATTTAGATTTTTGAGGCTTGGTTATGTTTTGCCTCTACACATTGGATGAATAGTGTGTATCTAACCACATATATACCAATGACCCATCTCGACCTTCTACCCCAAGTGATAACAACACTTGCGCAAAAATTCAAGATTCCTTATTAAACATTTATAAATTTGACTAGTGTGGCCTATTAATGGTCAGATTGATCTGAAAATTATGCCCCTTGTATATTTTGGCCTTATAGATCATATGATCCGTACAGATCTATCTTGACACAATCAGATTCCATCCATTTTATTAACTATATCTGAAATCATAAAAACATCACTTTATTAAAATTGACTCTACACACCTATACGATGATGGTGTGGATCATTCACACCATCCATTGTATAGATCAAGAAAAAATTAACAACATAATAAAAAATTAAAAAGATTTAACGATTAGAACTTACCTAATTGAGCCTTCTTAGAATTTTCTCTTACATTTACTTTAGGACTTCCTATCTCTTTTTTCAGAAACCGTATCCAAGAAAATTCTATGAGCACATCCTCCCTTATCCTAAATTTAAATTTTTAAAAAAATATTTGATAAAAATTATTCTTACTACTACAAAAATTGATCCCTAAACCTCTCTCTCAACTAAGAACATCTCCACCAACTCAACTATTAACTTATTTTTCTTTTTTATTTAAAAATAAATTATTTAAATATTTATTTTAAATATTTTTAATGCACCAAAATTTAGGGTTGTTACATGATGAGTGTGTTTAGATTTTTATTTTTTATTTTATTTTTCATTCTTTGAAATGAGGGAATATGTGTGCCTTTATCGGGAGCTGTTTTGTCCTAATATAAACTATAATTTAGTTGCAGTTGAGAAGAATATCCTAAAAACGTATTTTATATTGTCTCCAGCACAACCAATCGGACGATAGTGTTGGCGTCCAACCAATGCAAATTATCTATTTATCCTATGCATATGAAAACCAACCCGTCCAACAGGTAAAAATCACGGATAAGATCATCCAATTCAAAAATCAGCCCCAAGGTGGGGCCCACAAATTTAAGTCAGTCCTTTTGAACAGTTTTTTGAAGCAGAAATACCATCCTATTTTCAAATGAGATGAAATTGTAATAATTGATTATTTACGATGAGTTTGAACAATCAAACAGGCCCTAGGTTTTTCTTACTGCCAGTTTCCTGCAACTGCTTCACGGAGCTCCTGTGATATGAAGCTCTATGGGTCCTACTGTAATGTCCCTATAAAATCCGCTCCGTACATCAATATTGCAATTCATGTTAGGATGAGATCCAAAACCCAAGTAGGCAACATGACAAGTAATAGTGGAGATTGAGCGCTCACCATTGAAATTTTATTGGGGTGCACAAAAGTTCTAGATCAAGCTGATATTTTTGATTTCCCTTCATCCGTAGTGGAAATAACCTTATGAACGTGGTGTTGGATGGCATCTAAACGTAATAGAGAGCCCTAGATGATTTCAACCTTGGGCATCTCCATCCTCAATGTTTCCTGTGGCGTAGCCCACCTGCGACTGGGATGTGCCTCATTTTTTTATTCGTATAGTACTATGAGCTAGTGAAACTGATGAATGGAGCAGATTTCACATAAACATCAAAGTGGGTACCAAAAAGCTTCCTGTTACATAAACTCCCTAAAACACAAGTGGTGGGAAATTACCAAGGGTCTTGCTAGGGCAACACATAACATATCACAAGGAGCTGAGTTTTGGAGGTAGACTTTTTAGTAGAAGTTACTATGATGGGATGTTATATGGGGCTCGTTGTGATGTTTGTGTGAAATCCACCCATCCTAAAGGTGGGCATCGGACGACTCAATCTGGCTAACCAGACTCATCTGACACATTCCAATCCGACTCGACCTGAACCAAATGGGTGAGTCGGTCCGAATTGAGTAAGCTTCGCCCAATTCGAATTCAAACAGAGTCGAGTTCGAGTTACCTAGAAACTCGACCCAAAACTCGATCCAGTTAGACCCAACTTAATCTAAAACCCGACTATCTAAACTTACCAGCCGCGCCATACCTTGATCCGATCCCAAAATCTCTAACTCTCTCCCTCATCCTCCTCATCTACCAAGCCCTATAACCACCCACCACCATCACCCTCCTCCTCCTCCTCCTCCTCCTCTCTCTCCTCTCTACTCTCTCGGTCTCTCCCTCTCTCATCTCTCAATTTGACTCGGTGCCAACTCAACCTAACTCAGTACTTCTGACCAAATCGGACTTGGTCAGGATCAGTCCAGGTCAAATTGAACTCGAATCGAGTCAAGCATGTTGGACTTGGTATCGAGGCGGATCGAGTTCGGGTCAAGCCTAATTGATTAAAAACCAGATCGAGTCGAGTCAGCCCTAACTCAAAGCGACTCGACTTAATGCCCAGCTCTAACTTGCCCATCTGTCTATTTTCCAAGCTTGTTTTTTTTTTTTTTTTTTTTTTTTTAAAAATGGATAGGGTCAGCCACATGACATGAAATAGTAGAGATTTATTAACTACAGTTGGAACATTTATATAGCCACAAAAGTTTTATCAAACTAAGTTTTGTATGATTTCATTTCATTCATCTAATACGGAATAATTTTACAAACAGGTTGAAAGGTATATGAATATTAAGATTTCAACAATAGACATTTCTTTCCTAAAATATTTTGTGTCTTTTCTTAAAGTCAACTAACCTTATAATCAGACTTCATGGATGATCTTAACCTTTGACTTTTGGATTTGAAAAATAAGCAGTCCAAAATTCATTTTTCAATATTTCAAATTAATCATCCACTCAACAAATATTTCCCAGGATGAATCTACATTCAGAATATGAAGCTAATATCCTCATCTAAGCTCTAATCATTATCACAACACTGATCATGCAATCCTGACCGTTCTATTGGATCATACAATACATGTGCACATTCAAAAGGTTGGATGGACATGACCCATGCATCTAAGGTAGGGCCCACCTAATGAGTGTGTTTGGATTTTTATTTTTTATTTTATTTTTCAATCTTTGAAACTAGGGAATATGTGTGCCTATGTCGGGAGCTGTTTTGTCCTGACATAAACTATAATTTAGCTGCAGTTGGGAAGAATATGCTAAAAACGTATTTTATACTGTCTCTGGCACAACCAGTTAGACTTTAGTGTTGGCGTCCAACCAATGCAAATTATCTATTTATCTTGTGCATATGAAATCCAAACCGTCCAACAGGTAAAAATCAAGGATAAGATCATCCAATTCAAAAATCAGCCCCATCTGCTCATTATTTATTCCGAAACAGATTGGCAGTCGTCCATTGTTTTCTATTTTTGTGGCCCATATGATATATGGATTGATCTGATTTTTTATATGTGTGTTTTTTGTTGTTTGTATCACCTTTTGGACGAGTTGGATGCAGTACATACATTGCAGAGTCCAATATTTATGAGTGCATAAGGTGGCCCTCACTGTACTCGACAGCTCATCAGTTTACTGTACTATGGTCCACCTGAGATTTGGATCTGCTTCATTTTTTGAATCATTCATTAAAATTAGTTTTCAAAATTGATGGACGGCGTGGATGTAAGGAAAATACATCAAGGTGGACCCCACAGTCAGGTGGGTGGATCCGGGGATCCACCCAAGCTGCGCTCCCGTTCCACACGCTTACGCGTACGGTTGGCAAAATACTTTCTTTTGGAATGCAAGAAAGTGACGTACTACCAGCCGTTCGTTGGGCCAGCACATATTATATAGATGGTCAGTACGAGTTAGACGATCAGGTCGCTGGTGTAGCCTCGAGGGGCCCACAAGGGTTGAATAGTTCAGATAATCGAAACCGCTCATCAGGTGGGCCGTACTGGTAGTGTATGATTCCTAGACGAAGGCTCTAGAGTATTTTACTTTGAACTGTCCATTCATTAATTGGATGGACAAGATCTTCTAAGCGAGTGATAAATTGGTGGTCGTAGATTGTGGGGTCCATCTCATATGAACGGTTCATAGGATGTGTCTAAGAAGCCATCTGGGCCTTCTTGTCCATGGGTTCCACTGAACCGTGGATGCCCACAGGAGAGAAGATCCTAGCCGTTGGACTTTGGCTTCTTTACACTGTAAATCATTGATTGAGTGGATGGTTTTGCTCATGTTACTCTCAATTCAGGCAATCAAGGCTATTACAGCGGCAGAGCGTCTAACTTGGAAGTACTTGTGCATGTATAATTACGTGGGCCTGTCGGAGCCTAATCGATTCAAAAATATTGACTGAATGGGTTAGTATCTGTGGAGAGACCGATGGATTAAAGAGTAGATTACCCTCTCGATCACCGATTTGTTGACACAGTAAGTGCTGTATTCAAGTGATTTTGGCAAATGAAAGGATTAACCTTCATGAATAATTTTATTTTTTTATCTCTACTTGTGCGAGTGATTATATAATTAATTGATTTAAGAACTTTATATTTTACCAGTGTTTTAATATAGTATTTTTTTAAATCAAGTAAAAGATTTGTACATATATAACAAAATAAAGATTGACATAACACAATCAATTTTTATTAATGTATTGGCCATGTCACAATTGATGTAATTTACAACCTCATTGAAGTGATAAATAAAATAAATACCCGATGTGTTTAACAGAATAAACGATCAAGGTAGATAGTCAATGGATTATGACTAGAGTATAAACAAGTGAATCAAAACCCTACTAGGAAAGAAAAAGTAAGATAAACATGAATGTAAAGTATATATGTAAATAAATGTATTTAGTGTGAGACCTCGAGCTCTCTTTTGTGTGTTCATTTTATAACTTTATGAAGACAGTGAAAACCTCTCTTTAGACTTCTAGATCCTTCAAGGTTTTTCGTGCAAACTTTTCAGATATGCAACATCCTACTTAGCAAAGCAGGACTTGCCCGATAAAGAAAGTACTCCGAGCTCACTGACTCTTTGAATCTTATTTTCATAGCTCGTGGAGATCTTCATGGCCTACCAAAGATCTAGCCTGAAATTGCCAAAGTTTCTCTAATAAAGAAAATCATACCAATGTCTGGGGACTTTATTGGTTGATCTTTATTGAATATGAACACACATCGTCTCTCAATGACCCACCTTGTCAACGGCGAGGTGTTGGACGGTCTAGATCAAACTACCTCATTCATTTTATCACCTTAAAGGGCGATGGCTTGGACTGTTTGACGGATTTGACCCTGATATTGATTTATCATTTGGATAGATGAGATCTCACATTCTCTTTATATAGATCATTATGTAGAAGGGGACCTGACATAGGTTCAATGACTTCCCTATGTTGATTCGCCCCCCTGATCTTCAGAATTTTCTAGGTCACTGTTAATTCTTCAAATGTCTTTGGGAAATCCCCTATTTTAGGACTATAATAAACGTTCTTGCGAATGAGATAATATTCATTTCTTAAATAAGATATGCTAGTCTAATGGGTTTTTTATAGCCAAGTCAGGCGCATCCTTCACCTAATGGGTATGTTAATTATGTGGCAGCATGGTATGCGACAGTTTATCCTCTCAAGGGGCTTGATAGGAATCTACACCATCACAATAATGATAGAATGTGTGATATTGAAGGAAGATCAAACCTGAATATTTTTCGAGTGTTACTATGATTTTAATTGTGCCAAGTATAGGGCTGTACACGAGTCGAGCTAACTTGACTCAACTCGAGTTAGCTTGGATTGACTTGACTTGAAGGGTTAATTCGGGATGAGTCAAGCTCTTTTTTAAAAACTTGATTTGAAATCGAGTTGAGTTCAAGCATGATGCAGATTAACTTGACTTGACTCAAGTCAAAGCTCGAGCTTGACTCAGCTCGATTATATATATATATATATATATATATATATATATATATATATATATATATAAAACTTTTAAAAATAAAAAATAAAAAACAAAATTCTACTTGATCCTCTCTTTTCCTCATCCAATCCATTTTCTTTCTTTCCCTTACTCAACCCGCCGCAGCCTACTGTTTGCCGACTTATGTCCGCCCGATCAAAGCTCTCTCTCTCTCTCTCTCACACACACACACACACACATTCTCATCTCCCTTATTTGCCAGCCCGCGCCCAACCCGACTCGTTTCAGCCCACTCTGTCAGCCCGCGCTCAACCTAACTCGTCTCAACTCGCTCAGCGACTACTCTTTGTCCACTTAACCATCACAAAGGTATAATCAATGAACAATAAATTTTTTAGAAAAAATCATATGTATACATGTGTATAATTTCATATGTATTGATTTTTTATTTTTGATGTAGGTTGAATCCTAAGTTGGTTTAGGTGCTTGGCTAGGTTAGGTTAAGTCAAGTTAGATGCATGGGCGAACATCATATGCTACTATTATCCCAATGCTTGTCAGAACATGACTCTTCGAATTGGCGAACATCCCATGCTACAACTTATTTCTTAATTTATCTGTATGATTTTAAATATGTATATATATTTATAACGTACATATGAGCAAGCCTGACTCCACTCAAACCACTAACCTGACTTGACTTGAGCTCATCTCGGAAGCTTTAACAAATAAGCTAACCTTCAATGTTGAGCTTGAACTCGGTACAAGCCAAGCTTGTCCCACCTTGACTTGGCTCGATGCGGAGCCCTGGCCAAGTATATAATGTCTTCACGTGCCATCTTTTCCTTGATACACGCCAAAATGACGAAAATGGGTGTATATAATTAAAGGATCAGAGATGTTTTTGGGCATCATTCATCTATGTTGTGCCCATCGTATCCACTCGTCTGCCCCACATTTAAAGAATTTGCCACGATGAGGCATCAAACTCCACATGCGGGGCCGTGTTTTAATGATCCATACCGTTGATCTGACAGGCCACGACGTGGATGTGCATTCACAAAAAAAAAAAAAAAAAAAAAAAAAAAAAAAAAAAAAAAGAAAAAAAAAAAAATGAGTCCTACCTGAAAGATCCTGACGGTTCAGTAATTGGCCCTATTATTGAATCTGGACCCTTGTATATATCCTTGATCATCCATTTGTATGCCACCAATGAATGATCATAATCGTCCAATCATGTAGAATTCTTGGTTATTGTCCATCCATTTTGGGGCCTATAAGATCAGCGGTCTAGATCACTATGAGTCACACGTAAGTGACCTTAGCAGTTAGCTATTATAAGCCCGAATTCTTCCTACCTTTTTACCGTGAGGATGAGGATGTCTATGTGGGGCCCATGATGCCCCACTTATTATTAATCAAGACCCTTGGGAGAAGAGGAATCCGCCCTGGATTGCACATATCCCATAAATCACCACCATCGGATAATCACAGCCATAAATTCAGTGCACACAGAACGGACGGTCAGAGTACCCCACCTACTCAAGGTGTCCCACCTTAGCCCCACGTATAATTCCACACAGTAACAGTTTACCAAATATCGTATCGTACCCGATACAAGTGTAATTAATGGGCCCCACATATAAGCAGAGACAGTTAGATTCACACGTGTCTGATGTGACATACATTCACGTATCCAACACAGCTGGCTTAGATCTGTCACCGAAGGGAGCGGATTAGCTAACACCCCGAACTTACTCAAGACGGTACAGCCCTTACCGTAGGGCCCACCTTGATGTATATATATTCTGTATCCACATCGTCCATACGTTTTTAAAAATAATTTTAGAACTTTATGCAACAAATGAATAAGATCCAATAATGCTGTGGACTGTATCATAGGAAAAAGTGTTGATTGACCGTTAATGGTCCAAAAATATTTTGGACCAAGCTTATATCTTTTTTCACTTCATCCAGGCTTATTTGACCTAATCAACAGATTGTATGAAAAATAAACACTATAGAAACATTAAGGTATGCCCTAAGAAGCTTTTAATGTTAGGAAATTCAATCACCACTGTTTCCTATGGTATGGTCCGCCTGATAATTGGATCTCCTTAATTTTTGGGTTAGTGTCCTAACATAATCTGTAAAAACGGATGGATGGCATGGATATAGAATACATATATTAACGTGGGCCCCATGTTAAGGGCCACACCGTGTAGGGTACTTCCGGGGTCTCACCTAATCCGCTCCCGTCACGAAAGAGTCCAAATCCAATAGACTTGAGAAAGATTTCGTGACTTTTTAACCCTGTCTTTTTCCACATTCATACATGAGACTTTGATAGGTGGAGAGCGTGTGCACCACTTATCTAAGGAGATTTACTTTATGCGAATGAGATCCACCCTGTTCATCAGGTAGAAAAATTCCATTTTTACATTTACCTAAAAAACGAGGCTGATTCGATACTCAGGTGGGCCACACCATATGAAATTATACCTGAAAACCCCCCAATTCAATTGTTATAGCCCACTTGAGTTTTGTAATAGCGTGATTTGCGGGGAATTCTTTTATCTAAAAAATTAAGATGGGTGAAATATAGAAGCCACGGTGGCCCTGTACAAATCTAATGGTGGGCGTTCGATCCCAACGGTTTCCTATGGCGTGGCATACCTGAGTTTCGGATCGTTATCATTTTGAATCTGCATCGCAGGGTAAACAAGAGGCAGCGTACCTGATGAACGGTTTGGATCTCCCACCCACGTGGAAGTAGGTGAGCGGACTAGGCAATACGTGCTATCACAGATGCGACGCTGCACACGAGTCGATCCGAGTCGAGCTTGGCATAACTTGACACGGCTCTGCCGCTAGCTGACCCGCCGTTGATCTCGCCTCAGCTTGGTTCAGTCAGTTAGCCTGAGCTAGTTCCAGTCAAGATCAAGCTGAGTTCCTCACGCAGTATTTTCACGAACACATGAATTGTACTTTTAAATTTCTACGACACGTAAAATGTTAGAATAATTTTAGAGATATTTGATTAAACATTTTGTAAGCAACATCAAAATTCAGAAAAAAATATATACCTTCATTATTGCCAACTACACTTTGTTAAGTCATTTCATTAAATACTTAGTGAGCAACATTAATATATTTTTATGTTGTCGAGAAAGTATTTGATAAAATACTTATAAAATCATTGCTTCTGTTTCACATATACAGGAATTTTGAAGATGCAATCTACGTGTTTGTGGAAATGCCTCAATGACGAATTCCGCTCGATCTTGGCTCGAACTTGACTCGAGCTACTGACCGAATTGAGCTGAGCTAGCTAGTCAGGCTCAAGGATCGAGCCGAGCTGAGTTCGAGCTGAGGTCAGCCAGTGGCTGAGCCGAGTCAAGCTAAGATTGGCTCGATTTGGTTCGACTAGATGTGCACCCTTAATTGCTACCAGCCACACTTTGTTGAGTTATTTTATCAAACGCTTGGTGAGCAACATCAATTTCAAAGTAACCGAGTCACCGAACTGATTTTATCTGAGTTCAATTCGAGTTGAGTTCGATCCAAGGCAAGTAGAGCTCAGGCAAACTCAAACTTGATTCAAAAGTTTTTCGAGCTCAAAAAATCAACTCAACTTGACTCAAACTGTGTCAAATCAAGCTTTTTCGAATCGAGTCAAGTGAGCTAACCGGGCTAACTCGGTTCGTGTACGCCCTGACGTTGATTGCTTGACCCTTTCATGCTATCAGAAGTTAAGCAAGACCAATCATAATGTTTGTGAGAAATCCACTCTATCCATCCATTTTCCCAGCTAATATTTAGGCATGTGCCAAAAAAGAAAAAGTTTCAAAAATCAAGTTGGCACACAAGTGAAAAAGGTAGAGAGGGAAATGTCTATGCTGAAACCTGTCCGGACTGGAGTAAAGTTTATATGCCATTCAAACCGTTTATATGGTAATTTCTACTTAGGTTGAAGTGAAAAAACTGAAGTGAAAAAACAAAAAAGAGAAAGTTTTATCCCCATTAATTTCCTATCGCGTGGGCCCCATGACTTTTATCTGCAACATTTTTGAGCTCGAAGTCCTAACATGAGCGGTAAAAATCGGAAACCGGGGTGGATTTCTCCCATAAATCATGGTGAGCCACTCGCAACTTCTGACCGAGTCGCAGCGTCGGAGGCAATCCGGGTCATTCATTACATATGTATATGTACGCATATTGATGAGCGGATGGATTTATCACAAACATCACGTGATCACTACCTGCGACAGGCTCTCGTAGGCAATACGCATGCCCCCTAAGCTGAAGCCATGTGGGGTCCACCGAGATGTCAGTGGTTTCGATGTCAGTGAGAAACCACTCCGTCCATCAGTTTCTCCATCTTATGTTAAGTACATAAAACAAGAAATAAAGCAGATACATAACTCAATTGGGCCACACTGCAGAAAACAGTGCCGACGGTTGAAACCTTCTTAGGCCCATCGTGATGTTTATATGCCATCCAAACCGTTAATAAGGCCATTCCCACATATGGTAGTCTGATCCTTCACTTCAGTGGCCCCACAAAGGTTTCGATGGTTGGGCGTTCAATTCGAAACTCTTTCCAGATGTGTGGCTGCTGGAGTTTGAAGACTCGTAACCGACAGCTGCCATCACTACTCGCGAATGTAGACATTATAAACATATCAAATGTGCCAGCTTGGCAGGTGAGGACCACACTACAGCCGTTCAGACATTCCGAAGCCCGAATATCAAGGTGGTCAAATCCTCGAGCTGCGTTCGTAGAATATGAAAAAATTGGGCAATTTTAACCGTTGATTTTTTTATATACACGTGGCCCACTTGAACAGTATGATTTTTTTAGCCTGACATGTGCCGAGTAGGTCCCACCAGATGAATGATCAGATCAATTGAAGATCTGACACTGAGAGTAGGATTGCGAAAGGCTACTCTCGCGATTAACCATGCATTTCTCTTCGGCAAACCTCATCCGCTGCACAGTTCTGTGCAACGACTTCACAGTCAACGTGGCAAACAGCTATGCGATCGAGACAGTTGTTCTGCTGGTCTACCGTGAGGATTTTCCATATCTGTACAACCGACAGGATCGGCCGTTGGTAACCATTCGATCAGCGGCCCCCTTCCACCTAGCAAATTCATAAAAACTAGATAGCTAGATTTGTCCAATTACCGATGTTTCTTTTTCCTTCTGTAGCCTATCCACATGGTGGGCCACTACATCAACAGTCTCGATCGCCAGATATGTTTTCCACGTCTGTAGAGAGAAGGTAGCTTCATATATGTTTACATACATAAATAGACATTTCCACACTATCGAGTCACACGTGTGAAATATCCAATCCCTTCAAAAGCTGATCCACACCATGCTGATCACATGGTACGAAAATCATGTTCATCCACTCATTGGGTGGGTCACACCAGTATGCCAAATCATACACCATCCACTTTCCATTGATAGATCAACCAGATATTTATACCAGGTGATGATGATGGTGTAACCCACCTTTTCTATGGACAGGATATTCTACGTGCGTCGGCGGAGGCTGCACAGAACTTCATATACATCCGCTGCATCAAATCATTCTAATTCCTTAATGTAAAGAGTGAGAGAGAGAGAGAGGGAGGGAGATCGCCACCGACACATGCACGGAAAAAGAAACCTAACGGACACGAGAGGCAGATTCGCGCGAGTAGATATTTGAGATGCAAACTGCAGCACGTGTGCATAAGTGGCGCACTTGTACGAGATACGGACCATTCAGCGTATGGGGCCACTATGATCTTGACCACGAATGTTAGGTATACATAAGGAAGAAGAATGGACGGTTAAAAAAGATAACCAACAATATATTGTATTCAGCACACATTTGCGGTCCATCCAATGAGTAGATAATCTCTATTCTTAATCCAAGGTGTTTTTCCTGTAGACCCACCCCATGAGTGAACCAGATTCGTTACACGTGTAACGATTTATCTCATGTGTGATCTCCACTCGCGCGAATCGCCTCAGCATTTGCTAAGGTTATTCATCTGTCGGCGTACCAATTCACAGACTTACTTACTCCAATTATTATATATCCTAAAATGTCCCTGACGCTTGAGAAAGTTACCAAGATGCCCCTGATATTTTTGTAATGTCAGAAAAGGGCTTGGTATAGGAGAGAATGGCCAATCTATCCTATCCCTTGATCGGACTAGGGTGTACGGTATAGATGGTATCAACCCTACAAACCCTTTGATCATAGTACTGGTGAAGGATCTGAGACGTTCGATTAGTGGACCATCATAATCCAAACATGTCGTAAGTTGGAAGTTCACAGATATTTGATCCATTGCCCATATTTCGGATGGTAAAAAAAAAAGTGGATTAATGGTCGAGAAAAATGTCCACAGATCGAGTTTTTAACAGTAGCCAGTCGCAGCAAAATTTTCCACTGGCCCATCAATCATGCTGCTGATTTATTGCATGGTTTAGATTGAGCGATCGACTGATTTGCCAATCTTAGATCTGAACCGCCAAATACTAGGAACTACTGAACAAGGTAGATTTGCAAACGTGCACGAATCAGATTGATTAGACAATCCTGGCCTTTGATCAATGGATGGATATTTATTTTTGGAATTTGGAGGGTTTACCATTTTCGTATTGAAGGGGCAAGATCATACTTCTAGTGCAATATTGGGTTATGATCGTCTTTAGTGGGTCCCACCGTTTGAACGGTTTGGATTTGAGGGCACATGCGAGTGTACTTTAAGGAGCCGGACTTGGATGATAACTTCATGAGAAATTCCTCTGCCGTTGCTACTCGTTCTGTAGGAGGATGTAGACACGTGGGTGGGCCACCATTCCAACCAACCAATAGACGGTCAAGATTGCTTATAAAAGAAGACGTCCAATCAACAATTTGAGTGGGGCCCGTTAATTGTGGTTCTTCTGTAACATTCTGATCAGACAATCCTAATCATCCAATTGACGTCATGGAGAAGGGACGGATGTTAAAAAAAGAAAAACAACAAAGGCCAAGATTGGACGGATAAGATCAACCAGTCGGTGGGATTTTCACAAGGTGGCCCACGAAGTGTGTGTTGGACCTAATGACCGTCCATATGCACTGGATGATTTGTCCACGTGTCCTCTGCAATTAGGGCACTCTAACTTATATTGATTAGGTGAGCTTTGCTAAGCCGACACGTGTGTACAAATCAGCTAATACACGCACCACCACATTTGCCAGCATGGCACACATGCGAAATATCCAAACCACCCATCAGAAGTAAAACGCTACATAAAATCTGTCTCCTTAGAATCAGATAGGTCCACTACTCATTTGGGCCACATTTAACTAAAACACTGTATGGCTGATGACTGAAGTTTTCTAGTCCGTACACTTATTTCTAATACCGTGGCATACCTACCGAGTAAACGATCATTATCTTTCGGTGGTAGTATCTATAGAGTCAGGCCCATATGATGGATGGCTAGATATTTCATCTCTTTTCCACCGTGGCATAGATAATGACGTGTGCATTAGCAGGCCTGTATACACGTGGCTATAGACCGTAATTATAAGATCTCGTCAGTTCATGATTAGCAGTATGATGAAATGGGTGTTCATTTTAACTGACCACATCCATTGATTAATAATTAATGAGGAATTATTAGGTATGTTCAATGGTCTGATCTTGGCGGTCCACTAACAAACGGTCCTGATGCGCTGGATGTCTGTGTCTAATTGGGGCCATGGGCTGGTGATCCAGCCCATTTGTCGGAAAAAGCGTCATGTATAGTATGTATTTCATCCAAGCCGTTCATTTAATTATTTTAGAGTATGAGTTCGAAATTGAAACATATCCAAAGCTTAAGTGGACCACACTATCAGAAACAGTATGATTTGAACGCCCACCGTTGATATTTATGTCTATGTAACCTTATGAACGGTTGGATGGCAAATAAATGTTATTGTAATCCTATTAGGGTTCACTAATTCCTATGGTGTGGATCATTTTAACTTTTGAATTGCTTCAATTTTGGGCTCATGCACTAAAGTTAGCTGTTAAAACGGATAGACGGTGTGGATATGATAGATTCATCATGGTGGGCCATACAGTACTCAGTTTACAATTCGGTCCGATAATACATCCTTATTCACTGGACTCGGACGAGTCACCCCATGACTCGGGCCAATCAGTTTAAGTGGTTCAGTCTTCAATATTAGAGAAGCCTTATTTTACTCGGCCTGAATCTTAATGCTCGGTCTGGCCTATTGTTTGATGGGGTGAAATCAGTGACATTTATGTGTATAAACGGCACATATAGAGTCAATCCACACCATCAAAATGGTTGGACCCATTGCGGATGCGTGATATTTCAAAATCACATTGATTATAAGATCTTAATTCGGCCATTTAGCATCCTGGCGGTCCAAAATATGGGTCCTACAGGATGAACGTTAGTCTGATTCGATGTACACGTGTGGCTCATCTAACGGGTGGATCGGCCTGATCTTTATGCCACCTGATTTTAGTGGTGGGCCCCACCTTCCCTACAACTCTGATGTCATACACAGATGACACGTTGGCAATGGTGGTCAGGATGGAGGGTATTCTCACCGTAAATTGGAATGTATGGAGCGTTTATCTACCCAAATTGTACGGGGCATCAGTTGGACTGATATGCATGCTGGAGAAGGTACATACCGGGATGTGGGGTAAACGACTTATGCATGAAATCCAGACCGTCAGTCAGGTGCATCATCCATTTTTGGCCTTTAAAAACAAAATATTAGCCTGATTCAAGACGGAGGTGGGCCACACCATAGAAATTTTGGATGAAGCTGATATTTGTGTTTTTCATTCATCCATATATTTTTGACCTAATTAACAGTTTGGATGGAAAATAAGCATTACAGTGGGCCCTAGAAGTTTTTAACGGTGGTAGTTCAATCACAACTATTTTCCTATGGTGTGGTTCACCTGAGATCTTAATCTCTCTCATTTTTCATGTCAGATGCTAAAATGATATTAAAAAATGGATGGACGGCGTGGATAAAATATGTACATCATGGTGGGCCCACAGAGCACCGACTAGCGAACTCACTACTGGCAGCGTGAATAGGGAGGGAAACCGCGTCCGCGCCAAACACGTTCTCAAATCCGAAGGGTGTAGGTGTAACTTTAATAAATGATAAGGGTATTATTGCCATTTTACTAGTGGCAACTCTGTAATTATCAGCAACATCATGGCGAAAGCCTTAATTAAGCTTGTAAGTGAGTTTTACTGGAAGAATCTGATTACAGACTATAAAAGCTCTCTTCAATTCCCACTTAATAAACTCTGTCCATCTGTTGCAGATCTTGTGCAGATCTTGTGCTTCGAAAGAAGAGAAGAAAAGGATCAGAAATCTGCAATAGAAAATGGGTTTTGATTTCTCCTCCACAATCAGACCCGTTTCAATGCATACCAACTTCACCATTTTGATTGTGATCTTGTTTTTCTGTTGCAGTTTGAATTCAACAGGTGGGTCTTCCAAGATCTCTTTTTCTTATCATTTCCTTCTAAATTTTGTTTTTTTTTTTTTTTTTGTGTGGGGGGGGGGGGCTTTTATTCTCTTGTTTGTTTTAATGGGTTTTGATTGAATTGCGGAGATTTTGCTCCTTTTGATGGATTATGCATCTTGGGATTTGCTAGATTCAGTAAAAAAAGGAAACCTCGCTTCTTCTTCTTCATCTTTTCTGGTTTATTTTTTATTTTTTTGAGAGGTTTGGAAAAATGTTTTCCAGAAAATAAAGTTAGATTTTATTTTTATTAAAATTTGATTTTTTGGGTTATTTTCCTTTTTTCTGTTCATGGGTTTTGGTTGAGTTAGATATTCCTCTCTCTCTCTCTCTCTCTCTCTCTCTCTCTCTGTTTTCATGGCATTTGGAATTTGGTTGATAGGAAAGAAAAGGGAATTTTCCCTCTCTCTCTCTCTCTCTGTTTTCATGGCATTTGGAGTTTGGTTGTTAGGAAAGAAAAGGGAATTTTCCTGTAATTTTTAAAGAGATTTAAAAATCGGATTTTGTAGAAAGGAGTTTTTATTTATTTTTTTCAATTTTGTTGATGTTTTTGGGTGCATTTTCGTGTTTGTGTTAATGAATTCTTGTTGAATTCCGTATTTCTCATTGATTGGAATTTGCATTTCTTGGATTTGTTGATAGATAAAACGAGAATTTCTTGTGAATTTTGTGATAACATTGGAATTTAGAAATTGGGGTTTCTATAAATAAAATTTCTTCTCTTTCTCAAGTTTCTGTTTTTGGGTTGCGTTAATGGGTTTTGTTGAAAACCATAGATTCAGCTCTCCTTTTTTTTTTTTTTTTTTTTTTTTTTTTTTTTTTTTTTTTTCTGATTTTGGAAATTTTAGAAAAGGAAAATGACAATTTTTTAATTATAAATAATAGATTTAGCAATTGGGTGGTTGGATTGGCGTTAGATTACAGAGGAGTTCGAATCTGATATGTGATTTCTTCTATAATTTGAATTAGAAAATTTGGAAATGAAGAAGAATTTATGCTGTGTTAGTAGATTTAGGAGTTGGGTTCTCTTAATTTGGAAAAAGGAAAAGAAGATGTTTTGTGATGGGGAGAAGTAGCATTTGGGCTTTTTAGAAGATTTATGGAGACAACGAAGAACAGAAGAGGGTGCATATTTGTATACAAGTTTTGGAATGTTGGGCTGCATAGATTTGGGAAATTTTTGATAAGGAAAATGGCAATTTTATAATAGATTTAGCAATTGGGTGGTTGGATTGGAGTTACATTATAGAAGGACTCGAATCTATTATTTGATTATTTTTTTCTATGATTAGAAATAGAAAATTTGGAAAACGTAGAAGAATTTATGTTGTGTTAGTAGTTTTAGCAGTTGGATTTTCTTACTTAGGGGGCAAAAAGAAAGGAAGATATTTTGTGATGGTATGAAGAGATGGAGCATTTGGGTTTTTTAAAAGATTTAGGAGAGGATGAAGAATAGAAGACGATCCTTATTTTCCTACAAGTTTTGGAATATGGGGTTGCATATATTGGATAAAGAGAATTCTTTCTATCTCCTGCATCGAAAATCAGAAGGTAGTATTTTTATTAATTTTCAGCTTGGATTGATTCCATGGATTTAAATGTCAATTATTTTTTTTGGAAAATTATTTGGAGATGGAGTTTAGAAATGGAGAAACAATGACATACAGACCTGCCTTTCCCGCTAGTGTAACATGTGCATTGCACAGGATATATGAGTTCTGCAAAATATGGGCCACACCTTGAAGATCATCTGCAGTGAAATCAGTGCGATTTGTTGAGTCAGACCATTGTGTGTCCATTCATCAGTATTGTTTCACCAGATTGGTATACCAGTCTGCTTTTCTATTTGGGTGATCTTCATGGTGTGGCTGCCTTTTGCATGCGATGTCCTTCGCAGCTGAAATGTTGGGCAGAAAGACGGTGTTGTAAATGAAAGTTCACATATAGTGCTTGTATGTGATCGTTCCTCTCTCTCAATATAATCGCATTACATTTTGGTATTTGGGCATCTATTGAAATTTAAAAATGATGATGATTATTATTATTTTACTTCAAATCTGCCTTAGAAAGTGTGATTGTTTAATATAGTTAGTTCGAATTGTGCATTGGGTGTTATGGTTATTTATAATGACTAGGTAGATTCTCATTTTACTTTTAGCAGAAACTTAGAATTTGAATATCTGGATGTGGGACTTTTTCTTGATTTAGAACCTTTTTTTTTTTTTGGGTGGGGGAGAGGGAGATTTACCCAACTGTTCCGCTATTTATGATGAATGTTTTTTTTTTTTTTTTAAATAATAATAATAATAATTATTATTATTTTAATGAGGGATCTGATGCATTTTGTTGTGTTTTTATTTTATTTTTCCGTTTGCAGAAGCCTATGACTCACTTGATCCAACTGGAAATATCACAATCAAATGGGATGTTATACAATGGACTCCTGATGGCTATGTTGTAAGTATTAATATATAGAACACAGATGCATACTACTGTTTTTAGTGTTTACATGGCATTTAGAGGTACCCATATGATCAATTTGCTCATGATCTCTCAATATTTATCCGGTCCATCTGATTCTCCACAAAGTGTTTTGCTACCCCCAATGCAATACAGCATCATTTTTTATTATTTATTGGTTGGTCCTTAGCTTTCTTAAACATGATGCAGAGGCTGCAGATAGTGTTTATGTTGAGCAAACATTAAAACACTACCAAAAGGATGGAAGTGGCATCTGAAATTTGCACTCATCTGATATCGTTGCTGGGACAATCAGCTATTGGAATCTAATGAGTAGCACTTCCAGTCTTTCATTGACAATATAGGAAAACCAATATACTTTAATATTTAATGTCTATGATAATATAGTTGTATAGATGTCAAATCTATTTGCTTTTCTATTTTTTCTTTCTTTCTTCTTCTTTTGTTTTTTTGTAGTTGGAGAGAATCTCGTATTTGTCTGTTACGGTCCTCTCTATCTGGCCGACATAATTAGGAAGGAAGAAATTCAGACTCTCTGTTTGTAATTAGAGAACTGGGTATACCCAATTAGGACTGCAACTTGGGTTTGGTCCAACCTGAGTTTGGGTCAGTTTTTCTGAGGCTGTCAAGGTCCTTGGGTTGAGCAAATGCAGGTTGAGTAAGGTCAGGTTGGGAATAATCACATGTATTTGGGTAGGGTTGGGTTGGGTATAGGCACCTCGGATTGGAATTCAGGTTGCATCAGGTTATGGGTTGGGTCTTCTTGAGGTTGGGTTGGGCTCGGGGTTGAGCCTCAATCCAACCCAACCTGCCTGAGTTGCACCCCTATTCCCAATGTTAGGTACAATCACCTCATTGTCCCATAAGAAAGATTGGAAGGCCCTTGTTTGCTATGTTAGGTGTCAATGAGGTGGTTATCTCATATTCATTGTTAAATTTGCGAATTTCCAGGTGCATTCTCCAGCTGTATAACATCTATGTATATGTGTTGTATCAATTAAAATTTTCTTCCAATTGATTGAAATGAAAAATCATTTTCCTTTTAAAACTTAGAAGCTTTGAACTTCAGTGCAGGTAGCATTCTTAGGATTTTTTTAGGTAGCCATTTGCATTGAAGGTTCAAAATATTGGTATTGGAGCAGGTGCCAATTGGCTCCAAACTGATGTGTATTCGTATGTGTCGGTTGATATGATTATGCACTTCATAAGGGCTGTGTGAGTGTGAATTTTGATGGATTTTTTTTGTCCTGGTGTTGCTAATGGATACGAAAAGTGCGTCGTATCGGGTTTTCAAAATACTGATATCTATCAATTGATAACTTGATATAATATAATATATCATCATTATAATAATTTAAGCCTTGTACTAACTAATTCGGTTTGGGTCAACGAATCCTGTTCTATTATTCCACTGTATTGGCAGGCTTTCCAAGCACACCTAAGAAAATGCAACCCTCTAATCTGTTTTTTATTAGTGTACATCATGGTTGAGATCTGAACTAGAAGGTTTTGTTTCTTATCTCAACCAGAATTTGACACTAGCAGACCTAGTCGGCCTTGGGAACCGTAAACACCCAAACATACAGTTGATAGTTTCCAATTTGATCTCTCTTTCATCTTTGATTCTTCCAAACCATCTGCTAATTTCTGTTTGAACTGATAAATATTACAGGCAGTTGTTACAATGTTCAACTTCCAGCAATATCGTCACATCCAAGCACCGGGATGGACATTGGGATGGACATGGCACAAGAAAGAGGTGATCTGGTCCATGGTCGGAGCTCAAGCTACGGAGCAAGGCGATTGCTCGAGATACAAGGGGAACATCCCGCATTGCTGTAAAAGAGATCCCACTGTTGTGGATTTACTACCAGGAACTCCTTATAACATGCAAATTGCAAATTGCTGCAAAGGGGGCGTGATCAATTCGTGGGTCCAGGATCCAGACAATGCAGCAAGTTCGTTCCAGCTCAGTGTGGGTGCTGCTGGGTCCACCAACAAGACCGTCAAAGTGCCGAAGAACTTCACGCTCAAAGCCCCAGGGCCTGGCTACACATGTTCGCCAGCGAAGATTGTAAAACCGACTAAGTTTTTGACACAGGACGGAAGAAGAGCAACACAAGCTTTAAGTAAGTTGAGCTTTAAAGTTCTTGATTCTTTTTAAAACATGTGCCTCTACTCATGGATGCATGTCATCCTAGTAGTGTGCGTGGCATCTGAGCCATGTATCAGGTGGTCCCCATTAGATGATTACCTTCCCGAAAGCTGGATGACCACACTTGTATGACAACAATGGCAGCTTAAAACCGAATGCTGATTGTCCGTCATTCGGTGATGAGTGGAAAAGCCTGATTCTTGGGTCATATCATTGAAACATGTCCCCATGTGTCATCCCAGGTAGTGTTCGTGGAGCCATGCATCAGGCGGTCCCACCATTAGATGATTACCTTGACCAAAAGTTGGATGACAACAATGGCAGCTTAAAATCGATTGCTTATTGTCTCATTCAGTGATCAGTGGAATAGCCTGATTAATGCATAGGAATTTTCACACCGGGCTCGAGTGGGGTTACCCGTGGGATGCAGGGGCACACTTGGGGTGGGCGGCTCGTGTGAGGAGGTACCCATGTGATTTGGGGCCCATGAAGGGGGTTCGGCCGAGGTCCTAACCCATGCGATGTGGGGCCTGGGCTATGAGATAAATGGATTGATTCGACATGCTCTAACAGTTTGAGCTTTTAGAGCAAGTGGTTAATTGTCCTGCATCAAATTGGTATCAAAGCGGGGGGTCTCGTGTTCGAGACTCATTATCAGGGGTGATTAATGCAGGGGCATTTTCACATTGGGTTGGAGTGAGGTTGCCTGTGGGATGCAGGGGCACACTCGAGGTGGGCGGCCCGTGTGAGGCTGTACCCATGTGATTTGGGACCCACGAGGGGGGTTCGGCCGAGGTCCTAACTCATGCGATGTGGCGCCTGGGATATGAGATAAATGGATTAATTCGCCATGCTCTAACAGTTTGAGCTTTTAGAGCAAGTGGTTAATTGTCCTGCATCAAATTGGTATCAAAGCGAGAAGTCTCGTGTTCGAAACTCTTCACCGGGGGTGATTAATGCAGGGGTATTTTCACACAGGGCTCGAGTGAGGTTGCCTGTGGGATGTAGGTGCACACTCGGGGTGGGCGGAGGGATTGATTGGCCATGCTCTAACAGTTCAGCAATGACAGCTTGAAATCAATTGCCGATTGCCCCTTTTCAGTGATGAGTGGACTAGCCTGATTTATTGGGTCAGATCATCGAAACGGTGGGGCCCAACTGATTTTGGAATTTTCTTAATTGTCAAATTGTTTCTTAACAGGGCTCTACCTTACATGTCTTATTTTGTTGCAGTGACATGGAATGTTACCTGCACATATTCTCAGTTCCTGTCTCAGAAGACTCCTACATGCTGCGTTTCATTATCGTCCTTCTACAACGACACGATCGTCCCTTGCCCGACATGCACGTGTGGTTGCCAAAACAATATAACCCAACCGGGATCATGTGTAGAGTAAGTCCTGATAATCATTTTCTGCCACCATTGCACCTGTATTGTGTTTTTCTTTTCATTGGGAACCGTGATGGCTACTCGTGGGAATAGCCATCCAATTCCTGCTCTCCCCATGCATAAAAATGCTGTATGAGTGCATGATCTGGGGTTCTTCATCTGGTGAGTCTCATCATAAATGTGCCATGGCTCATGTGGGCACATTTTTATGGAAGCATTGACAGTTAAACGGTCCACATTCAATACAAGGGGTCGTTTGGCAGCTTGGATTTGGATTTGGATTCTAATTTATAATCCAAATCCAGGATCTGTGAGATTGGATTCCATCAGTTGGGTTTGGCAACCTGGATTTTCAATCTTGTGGAATTCAGAAATTGTGCTTGACAACATTTCCACATGCAAGGAGTTGGACTTTAAATTCTATCCTGCAAGTAGCAAGAGCACACTCTCTTTTCTTCGGGTTTCGAGATGACATGTTGGGTCCTTGGACTGTTTTGCAGGGGAGATTCACCTTATTTGGCTTCAGCTATTTCGAAAGGTGGCAAAAATAACTATTCGCCTTTGGTCCAGTGTACCAATCACATGTGCCCGATCCGGGTACACTGGCACGTCAAGCTCAACTACAAAGAATACTGGCGGGTGAAGGTCACGATCACGAATTTCAATTACAGGATGAATTACACGCAATGGAACTTAGTTGTCCAGCACCCGAATTTTGACAACCTCACCCAGATATTCAGCTTCAAGTACAAGTCATTAACCCCTTATCAAGCCATAAGTAAGCTATCTAACTCACACATGTTTCCGTCCGTTGATTTTTTTGAAAAATCAGATTGTGGGTTGGAATGATCTTGTCAGTGTATCATCAAGTCATCGAGTTGTAAATAGACCTTTCCTTTCTCTAAAATCTGCTCGGCTTTTGTGCGGCGGAAGTTGGATGTAATGCATTAGTATGTGATACAATTATATGGCCAGTCCACGTAAGTAGGGCCCATGGACCAGCGTTTCAGACTGTTGATCTTATTGGCCCCACTGTGTATTGGGGCTTTCCGCTTTCCGATTGGAAGTTCCCATTCTTTGGCCAGTCTCACCCGAATGTATGTTTAAGAAAGAAATACAGCAACAGTCTTGGGAATATGGTTGGTGATGGGTTGGGTTGAGCTGTTGACTAACTGACTAGGGCTGCAACTTGGGTTTTGGGTCAACCCGAACCTGACTAACCCAACCTGAGTTCAGGTTGGGCTGTCAGGGTCCCTGGGTTGACCAAATTTGATAGGGTTAGGTCTGGTTGGGAATAATCACATGCAATTTGGTCGGTTTGGGTCTGGTTGGGTTCATTTAAGGTTTCGAGTATAGAGGAATTTGGGTTGGAACCTTCGGGTTGGAATTTGGGTTGCGACAGGTTGTGGGTTGGGCCCTTGTGGCAGAGCTCGGTTGGGCTCAGGTTGACCCTCAACCTCACCTAACCTGCATGAGATGCACCCCCTATAACTAACCTGATCTACTTAAAAGGGCAGGTTTGAGGTTGGGTTTGGCCCAAAAGACATGGTTCTCTATGTTGCTTTCTAATGCCTCAGATACGAGCAATAGCATTACAAACACTAACATTTCGAATTTGGTTTTGCAGATGATACAGCCATGCTGTGGGGGGTCAAATTCTACAACGATCTGCTCATGCAAGCCGGCCCACTTGGGAATGTACAGTCGGAGCTCCTCTTTAAGAAGGATTCGGCGACCTTCACTTTCGATAAAGGGTGGGCTTTCCCCCGACGTGTGTATTTCAATGGTGATAACTGCGTCATGCCACCTCCAGATGCTTATCCGTGGTTGCCAAACGCCACCCCTCCATTGACAACCACCCTGCTTCTTCCAATCACTGCCTTCCTTGCATACATGTTGTTCTTGTTGGCTCACGTATAGTCCGAAATTTCCGCTCCAATCAACGAAATATGCAAAGGGCATTCTTGAGCTGGAATGCTGGCATTGACTCCGGCAATACAAGCAGGCCCAGGTGTGTCTCCATTTCAATGAGATTCCACTTCTATTTACGGGTCAGGGGTTTGAATTCAATGTTGTTTCAGTTAAATTTCAATCGGTGTAACACGGTTTTCTTCGGCTGTTGTAATGCTATATTTATTTATATATATAAATCATCTTGCTTGTAGAGAAACATTTGGAATACGTTCTTTCGTATGTAATAATAACGATTATTAACAGAAAACATTGTCTATTTGCTCTTGTTCTCATGATTTTCTTTTTTCAGTATTGTCTTCATATGCTTAGGGTGCATTTGGTTGCACCAAATATCATGAAATTTCATGCTATTTTGGACCCAACCTGATTTTAATGGGTTTGGGTCCGGGTCTGACCTTTTTGACCCAGTTAAAAATTGGGTCCGGTTGGGTTTGGGTTCAGGGCTGGTCCATGTGATGGACCCAGTTAAAGTCGGTTCTGGTCAGGTGCAGTTAGTTTATGTATACATTGACTATTCTAACAAATGAAATGAGGATTCCTGAGCCTCTCATATGTAAGAGAGTCCATTTGCACACCACGCACATGTGTGTGTGATCTAATCCGTGCGTGTGTGATCTAATCTGTCCATCGCGGGAGCCCAACAATGCAAATACATTGATCCCGAACCCAACTCAAAACCCAGATACAAAGACCTGATGAGTACCCAATCAGTGCCTGGACCCAATTAGATCCTGGTCTGGGTCTTCAAGAACTAGATGGTTAGCCCAGGTACAGGTACCATAGGACCTAACCTGAATGCAAGTTGTTGACAGCTCTAATTTGGTACGACCAAACGCACCCTTATAGTATTTATTTTATTTTATTATGATTAGCTTTCTTAGATAAAGAGGAATGCAATGCTTATGCAGATAGATTGGATAGTATGTTTGGATTTTTAGTTTGCAGAAGTGGGGACCATGTTTCAGTGATCCCATATGCTGATTTGATGGGACTTATGGTAAATGGTCCATGCACCAAGAACTGGGCTTTTATATAGGAAGATCCTAGCTGTTGCATATATTGGCCTTTTATCATGGGGCCTATCATACGTTTGGTTTTGGATTACTGAACAATGGCCCCATTTTCGAAACTGAAACCCAAACAGAACTCTTCAATTGTTGGACTGCAGGTGTTTAGTGTTCAATTGTTCAGTCATCCAGATTGCTGATCTGATGGCCCTGCAATTGATTCGGGATGACCCAAAAATTTCCCAGATGGAAATATCTTAACTCTTTGATCAGTTTCCTTATCATTAGATAAAGAATACAGCAATCATAGGGAAGAAAAGGAAAAGTCAGAGATTGGGTTAGGACCTTCCTATCTGGAAGATTTTGAGGGGCATCCTCTACCTAATCATATCAATATATGGAGAATGAACCGTGGGCTCCACTTCTACCACCTAACATGGTTTTAAATTCCGAATTGCGTCGACTCGGTTTTAGTGGATCCAAAGGAAAAAAAGCTCGAAATGGGTTGAAATGAACGAAACAGGCTGAGTTGGGACAAACGAAAGGAAAAAAAAGCTCAAATTGGGGTGAAAATGAACGAAACAGGCCGAGTCGGGACAAACCAAAACCAAGTCGACTCGGATTTCTTCCCATGTTAGGAATTTAGGATCCAATGGTCTACTTTGTGACTAAACAGAAACTGATTCGACTCGATAAAACTGAAACTGAGTTGACTCTGGTTTCTTCTCATATTAGGGCCCAGTGGTCTGCCTCTGGGCAAAACCCAAACCTCAGACAAAAACCAAAAACTGAGTCAACTTGGCTTTCCTCCCATATTAGGATCCAATGGTCTGCATAGGGATAAAATGGAAACCAAGTCGACTTGGGTTTCTTTGCATATTAGGACTTGGTTATTCCTCTTATATTACATAGATGCAAAAGGTCATGTAAACAATGCATACAAACAACACAGTGCAGGGACATTTTTACACCGGACTCGAGTGGGATGGCCTGTGGGATGCAGAAGCACACTCGGAGTGGGTGACTTATGTGAGGTAGGTGACTCGTGTGAAACAGAATCCATATAATATAATGTTGGATTCATGAGGGGGGTTCGGCCAAGGACCTAACCCATGGGATGTAGGGTTGGGCTATCAGATAAAAGGATTGATTCGCTATGCTCTATCAATTTGAGCTTTTAGGGTGGATAGTTGTCCTCGGATCGAGAGGTCTTGTGGTCAAGGCACATTTGGGGGGGGGGGGGGGGGGGGGGGTGGTGATCGGCCAGTGGGGATTGATTCGCTACGTCCTATCCATTCTTGCTTCTAGAGCAAGATAGATATGGCATTTACTCATTGGAGTGGAAATCACCAACGGTCTATATTCGACTTACAGATACGGCCAACCCTATGAGTGGAAATTGAAATTTCTGGATGGGTATCTGTCCTTTTCACTGGATGAATGAAACAGGCTACCTAAAATGCATACATGCAAACATGCATCACATGTATGCAGGAGGTCTCAAGTCCGACTGATTAGACCATGTGGGAGCGGCATCCAACCCTTCCATTAGGTTGTCCCCACCGTAAGGATCACCTTATGCAAAAATCATGCTCATCCACTAATCAGGTGGGCCACATTATAGAAACAATTTCTATTCGTTGATAAATGACAAAATACAAGTTTGGTCCACTTGATCACTAGATACAAGGTGATCCTCATTACGCAGACACAACCTATTGAACGGGTTAGATGCCTTGCACATGGAAGCTTGGGAGTTATTTGATGGGTAGATGGTGATTTATGGTCCAACCCGTTGAACCTTCTCTAAATAAATATAACACTAGAATTTTGTGGTATTTCTGCAAGTGGGTGTTTTTTCTTTATTGAGATTTTGATGTTTTGCCTACTCCTGAATATTTAAATGTGAAGTTATTTAATTCATTTGATAGTAAATGAATCTCTAGCTGATATGTCAATTTGAACCAATTGGATCTATGGTTTTGGGGGGATCCAAACCATTGTTATGATGGGCCCCATTGATGATTAACCTTACCCCACCTTACATCATCCCAAACCTGCCTCATGCATCTACAAATATATGGTTTAAAGAAGAAATAAAATAATGGTTCTCATCCAACTGAAAAAAAGAAAGAAAAAAGGGTTAATGAATGTTTTTTCCCCCTTATGATCTTTCAATCTGGGAGACTTTTTGGGGCATGGCCCATCCTCAATGGGACCCATGAACTCAACGCTCTCACCGTCTCGGTCATTAGACCATAGGCCCGGCTTGTTGGACGACTTGAATCCGACTTTCACAAAATGAATATTGACGATGATATAATAAATCAATACCATTAAAAAAAATAAATTATACTTATTTTTCTTTTTTCTTTTTTTCTTGTGCTTTCTATATTACTTTAATTAAAAGTCGATGGGTGAGTAATAAGTTTTATACTTTGAAAGGATAAATGCTATGCTACACGTTACTCACTATTTAAAACCTGCGTACAAATATTTCTTAAATCACACCTTTACTTAGATGAGCATGCTTCAAAATCAAGAAACTATTCTTTCTAGAAATTTCAAATTTGGGTTCTTCACTTCATAGTGGATATTAAATCCTATACATGAAAATCTTATAAAACAAAACTTACATCCATTTTCCTAATTAAATCTTTATATTTAATTCTTTAAAAATTTATAAGTAAACGCTATGCTACACGTTTTTCACTATTTAAAACCTGCATATAAATATCTCTTAAATCATACCTTTGCTTACATGGGCAAACTTCAAAATCAAGAAACACCATTCATTCTAGAAATTTCGAATTTGGGTTCTTCACTTCACATTGGAAATTAAATCTTATAAAACAAAACTCACATCTATTTTCTGAATATTTATTGTTTCTAGAAGGGTGTGTTTGGTAGTAGGATGCAGAATATATTGTAATACTGCAAATGGACAATCATGAAATCTTCTCCTTTATTTACTTTGTCCTTTCATAGTCATGCCAGGAGTACTGAAATGATTATCAATTGGGCTATTTCTTCTCTATTGTTTTAGCAGCAAATGTTCCTACCACAATATATTTTGTAAATGACTACCAAACATTCCTTAACTTTTCAAAAAATTCTCAATGTTTTAGGTCAGCAGTTTGAATTCTCTAATACATAAAAAATGTGAACTGCCGCCTATAACGATTTCAACAAACTCGGGAATTTTCAATATTACAATCGGCTCAAAAATTAAAAAAGGTTACGCGAGTACCATTAGTAGGAGAAGCATCGAAGCGGCGAAGGCCGTGAAGGGGAGTGCCTTAGCGTGGGCGTAATTAGGCAAATATGGGTATGTATCGGGTGGTGGTAGCATGCATTCATCGCCATTGAAGTAGACTTTCCGCGGGAATGCCCATCCTTGTTTGAGGGTGAATGTTTCTTCATTCTTTTGGAGAAGCACTTCCGATTGAACGTTCCCCAGCGGCCCGGCTTCCATAAGTAAGTCGTTGTAGTACTTCATGCCATAGAACATACCGGTATCATCTGTATGCAAATCAAGCACGGTTTTTAAATAAGATCTATTTTTATTTTTTTATTTTTATTTTTACCATTCATAAGAAAAGAAAATATTTTTTGTACCCTTCATAGTTCAAAATCTCAAAAACTTGGACTCAATTTGATTTGATATATATGTGGTCGGATCAAAGACTCCACTATATGTTTACTTGACTTGAATCAATATTTAATAAATAAATTACAAATATTTAAAATAATGGGTTTTACCTTAAGTGCACTCCTTGTTTGGTGAGAGCACCGCCGTAGCATCACTTTTCAAAACATTATTTTTCTACGATGCTTGAATACACTTACACACATTTTTCTCAAATGACTATGCTCATGATGGATATTAAATGCCCTTCATGCGTCCTTCAATGCAATTGATTTTTAGACGTTTTGTGGGCCCCATGCCAAAGCAAAAAACCCAAAATAATAATAGTAAATAGAGGTTTTGGCATATAGTATACTTCCTTTTGGCTTAAAGACAAATAACATCCTCCCTTGTGCAATCTCCTAACCAATACCTTTCATTTTTCATATGTAGCCGGTATGGATACCACCAAATAAGTTACTTTTTCTACCTATGACAGTATTGTATTTGTTTTAAAATAATGTTAAAAATTTGAATTTTTAAATTTCGATGTTTTCCCTCCACATTTAAAATTTTGGTGTTTTTGAGGTGTTGGTTTTGTCGTACATCGGATTTGACAAAAGAAATTCTCTTGTTTATATGATAGGCTTTTTGCCTAGGGCTTAAGCCCCTTTCAGGGGGCATGTGAATTTGGTCCTGTGGGGAGCTATGTCAATAGCTCTAATTTATGCCATTGACCACATACGCGCGCGCGCCGAGCCGAGCTGAGTCCGTGTGTGTGTGCGCGACGCGACGGACGGGCTGGGCTGGGCGCGGGTGCGGGTGCGGTGTAAGTGTACTCACGTGGGTGCTTATGCACTATTTCGGAGTCTATATAAAGACTTCCGATTCCAGTTTCAATATACGAAAATATTCTATCTTATAAAACTCTCTCTGATACGATTTTACCATTGTTACTGAGTTCATTGCTGAGTCAACTCAGCACTTTCGGATTAAACTGCAAGTGGTTCGAGCCCGTGTACAGTGAGTGCACCGCTGAGACTGGGTCATAGTCGTTGTATCCTGAAGGTCGATTGCTCTGGAAACCTGTTGCACTTGGGACGCTGTCCAAGGGGAGCAAATTTGATTTCAAGCCGAGTGACTCAGTCACGCCTCGACTCAATTCAATAAGTTTTTCTTTCTCTAAATTTATTTTTCTTTTTTAGTTCTCGAATTTTATAGTCTATTTAATTCAACATATTATCCAACATGACAGTAGGCTTAAGTTTGGTTTAAGATCAATTATAAATAACTTTTTTTAAGTCAATCACTCTAGCTTAATAAGTAAAAAATCAAGATAAGTTACTTGAGCTATAAGTAGCTTATCTTTAAGTAACTTAAGATCTAAACGCAACAAACCTATATATTATAGTTAGATTGTTTATAATAGAAAAGACCTTTTAACTCCTGATTTGGAAACCATAGGACTAGAGTTAGGGTTTAGGAAGAGAGAAGAAGTTTGGGATATAGATTGAGTTATGGAGATTTGAGAGAGGGGGAATATTATTATTATTATTATTATTATTTAAATGTTGACCTAACCATGTTTAATTTTTAATTTTTTACTTTAAAAAAAAAAAAAACATAATAGTTTTAGACCATATTTGAAAAACAGGAGGTGTTGTTTAGAAAAATGCATTAGGTTAGGTGTTATTTGTTATTTGGCCAGAAAGAGAGGGTGTTATATGTCAAAACCTTTACTGGATATTTATTACAGAAATACATAAAGAGATGTGTGATCTAGTAGGCCAGCGTCATGGGAACCCTACATACACATAGTTGCATTTGTACTAGGCAGCATAGGGGTAGCCTATCGCCACCGTCCATCATGTCGAGTCCACTCTCTATAGATTTCACTTGAAGAAATCATACTAATCAGATGATCCAAACCATCCAGTCAGTGGCATGCAAAAAAAGGATGGACAGGATCGTCCATGGAAGACAGATCTAGACATATATGTTTAGGGCATCTGATTCATGTGATGTTTGCAAACTATTGCAATTACAAGTCCTTGCTCATGCCTCAGTGGCTGTTGACTCACAGGAGTTTCAACATGGCAAGTTTTCCAGTGACCCACTGAGTGACTTAATGAGTCTTGCCGAGTCAAAACTGAGTCATGCTCATGAGCAAGTTTTCTAGTGACTCGTTAGGACTGAATCATGCCCGTGAGCGAGTTTTCCAGTGACTCGCCTCAAAATCTAATCAATCCGAGTTGACTCAGCCAAGTTTCAAGTTGATTCATTGAGTCAACTCACTGAGTTTTAGAAATAAGGTAGCGCATCGATCATTTGGGGTATTTGGAAAGAAAGAAATATGTGAAGTTTGCATGGACGCACTTATCGATTCGTAGGGAAGGAGTGGTTTATAGTCGAAGCTGAAGACTTGTGTGACATTGTTGAGATTCGGGTGCTGTATGGCGAGCGTCCACAGCGTGTAGTTCATTCTATAGTTGAAGTTAGTGACGGCAATCTTCACGCGCCAATAATCCTTGTAGTTGAGCTTCACATGCCAGTGCACCCGGACCGGGCACATGTGGTGCGTGCACTGCAGCAGCGGCGTGTTATCCTTCCGCGGCGTGTTGATCCCCACTGTGGTCAGCAGTTTCGAGTCGCTTCTGTAATATAACATCCATCAGATTTTCGGCCCACATCACATGTGATGAGATTTGAAAAAGTTCATATGAGTTCTCATGTTCATAGGTGAGCATTCATATATATATATATATATATATATATATGGGAATAGGTTATATGCGCTCGAGCTCATGATAAGCTTATCGTGAGGCCGAGCTGTGTGGGCCCACCGTGATGCATGTCGACCATCAACACTGTGCATTTGATGGTTCCCCTTTAACTAATGGGATATCCTAAAAATCAGCCTTATACGGGAACTCAGGTGGGTCATACCATCTAAAATCATGTGAAGAAACTGTTAAAATATATAAAAGCACTTGGTGAGGCCCACATGAGTTTTGAATGTTGTTGAAACTTGGTCTAAACCCTCATACAAGTGGGAGACACATAATGGATGGTCTGGATTTGTAAAACACATCTTTTGTGGGCCTAAAAAATGATTATGAATGTTTTAACGGTTGTACGGCCCCTCTCCACTTCTGTATGTGGTGTGGCCCACACAAGTCATGGATTGACTTGATTTTTGAGACCTAGGTCCACGGTGGAATGGTGCATCTGACTGATGGGGTAGATTTTTGAAAGGCATTACGGTGGGGCCCACACAGCTCGACCGAATGGGACGGAGCGGGAAAAGGTACAATGCGCTCGACCTCACGGTAAGCTCCCATGAGGTTGAGCTGTGTGGGTCCCACTGTGATGCGTGTTGACAATCAACACCGTGCATTTGATGGGTCCCCTTTAAATTATGGGATATCCCAAAAATCAGCCGTATATGGAACTCAGGTGGGCCATACCATCTAAAATCATGTGAAAACATGTCAAAAACATATAAAAGCACTTTGTGGGCCCTACCTGAGTTTTGAATGCTGCTGAAACTTGGTATGACCCTTCATCCCAGTGGGACACACATAATGAATGGGGCCTATATATATATATATATATATATATATATATATATATATATATATATATATATATATATATATATATATATATATATATTAAAACATGTACACACGCCCCCACACACCCACTCCCTACACCCTGAGAATGAATTCACCCCGATACTCGAACCTGGACGGAGTGTTGAAACTCTTAGGAGTCTACCACCCGCATAGCAGAGAGAGAGAGAGAGAGAGAGAGAGAGAGAGAGAGAGAGAGAGAGAGAGAGAGAGAGAGAGAGAGAGAGAGAGAGAGAGAGAGAGAGAGAGAGAGAGAGAGAGAGAGAGAGAGAGACCTTCGCATCATGCACTCTTTTGTACAACAGTGAGCTACAGTCATGGGCGAGATTCTCCCTGACTTGGCTTAAAAACTCATTCAATCGAGTTGACTCAGCTGAGTTACAAGTCGAGTCACCTAGTTTTAGAACTGTTGGGGAAAATGTGTCGAGCTCGTGTAAAGTTCCGAGATTCGTATGAGAGTAGGTCGGCTTCGCCGACACTGCCTGAAGAATCCGAGGCAACACCGACAGAACAGAAGGTAGGCCAGTAGGCGCAAGCAAGGACGAGTAAAGTCGCTCTGTCAGAGTGATTACCTCGCCTGCGTGACCCTACTAAAGGCCGAGCGTGTGAAAGCCATTCAACCGATAGAGTAGGATCCCCTCAGGGATTTGATTCTGTCGGGCATGGCTGGGAACCCTTCCTCCTGTATCGGCCGAGACTCCCCCGGGGTCGGTCACGACCTGGCCGAGACTCCCCCGGAGTCGGTCGAGATCCAGCCGAGACGAAAAGTGGCTGAACGAGGACAGATGCTGATCTACGGAAATCCAGGGATACGGGTAGCGGATCCTGAGATTCTCGGGATCCTGAGTGATCCCAGGAGAAGAATCCTCCGAAGATAAGGATTGGCAAATTGTATAAATCTCTAAGCTTGGAACAGTAAAAGGTACGCAAGACTAACCGAGACAAGCTTTGGGCCATCGACCAGATAACTGACTTAAGCATCGGAGGTTCCCCGGCTCTAGCCAGGGTCCCCTTGACGTTGTTTCTGTGCAGGTGAAGGAGGGTCCGTCACAGGGAAGCCGTCCCATAAAAACACAGCAACAGCTTGGCGCCGTCTGTGGAAAACGGACAAAAAGCCGCTTTCTCCAACCATTCAAATGGCAAGAACAAGAAGGACGGACCCGGATGAAGCTAGGGAGGCCGCCGCTAGTGTCGCTCAGGGAGCTCCCCCGGCAGCACCGCCTGCGACTACAAGCCAGCCTAACCAAGGGAACGCATACCTGGATCGTGAGGTTCAGGAAATGCGTTCCGAGATGGCTGCCATGAAACACATGCTGGAACAACTGTGCAACCAGCAGATGCAGCGCCAAGAGTCGATGTCAGCTCATCCACCAGCGTCTGTAGCGCAATCACCCGCGCCACGCTCTCCTAGACGACCGAGTCAGCCCCGAGAACCAAGTCACCCGGCACCTGCTCGTTCGGCAACAGCCGTTCTGCCTCCCTCTGACCTAAGGCATAGAATAGATCAGAGGAGGCGCAGTCGGCTACCTGCAGACGCTGAACAAACGGCCGAGAGCGCCGAACCTTGGAAGGCTGACATACAGGACTTCAAGAACGAGGTCCGAGAGAAGATGGCGGATATAAAAAACGGTCGGAACTCAGATCCGACCAAATACGAAGAAAAGGCTTCTCCGTTCGTGGACGAGGTAATGCGGGCCCGATTGCCGGAAAGGTTCTGCTTGCCCCAGATAACTCCATTTTCCGGGAAGACCGATCCAACAGAGCATCTTGAATGCTTCAGGACTTACATGGAATTGCACGATGCCTCAGACGCTGTTATGTGCCGAGCGTTTTCTCTGACATTGACGGACGTAGCCCGACTTTGGTTTAAGCAACTGAAACCCAGGTCGATAAAGTCGTTCGCCGAACTCAGCGACGCATTCCTCAGCAATTTCATCGGCGGAAAGAAGAAACTGAAGCCTCCCGCGCATCTGAACAACATAGTTCAGAGGGAAGGAGAATTACTAAAAGACTACATTAAATACTTCAATTTCGAGTCTCTCCAAGTTCGAAAACATTCTGAGGAGACAGCACTCAACGCTCTCATGCAGGGAGTTAGAGACAAGCCTTTTTTGGCGTCACTGAACAAAAACCCACCCGATACTCTGGGTGAGTTTATGGTGCGGTCGGACAAATACGCCGATGCGGAGGAGAGCGACTCCTAAGAGAGAAAAATCAAAATACGAAACCATTGGCAAAAGAGTCGGTCAAAAAAGAAGCCGACTCAGCCGGAGGGAAAAAGCGAAAAGACGACCAGGGACGAGACGACAGCAGGCCAGGGAAGCGTCCCGACAGAAAATTCTCTGCATATACCCCCCTGAACAAATCTCCTGAACAGGTGTTGATGGAGATCAAAACCGAGGGCTTCGTCAACTGGCCTCGAAAAATGCGAGGGAATCCTGGTCGTCGGAAAAAGGACAAATATTGCCACTACCATCGCGATCACGGTCACAACACGAGTGACTGTTATCACTTGAAGGACGAGATTGAGCGGCTGATTAAGGAGGGCCGGCTAAGAGAACATACGGTTGGGACTGACGTCGTCGCGGGACCGAGTGGAGAGCGGCCCCAGGAAGAAATTCGAACGATCGTCGGGGGTCATCGAGGCGGCGGGGACTCACATAACGCCTGAAGAAACCACTCCAGAAGCCTCGACCGCCCCGAGTCCGAGGTTCTCCTGCTATCCCGGCCTCCCAAGGAGAAAAAATGAGAGAAATATTGTATCTCGTTCACTGAAGAAGATGCTCGAGGCATTCATCATCCCCACGATGATGCACTCGTAGTCACCCTCACCATCGCAAATAGGAAAGTGTTCCGGATACTGGTGGACACAGGATCATCAGCGGACGTCCTATTCGCTCAAGCGTTCGATAAAATGGGGGTAGGCCGGTCGGTACTACGGCCTGTCCGAACCCCGCTAATCGGGTTCTCTGGCGGACAAGTACTCCCAGAGGGAATCATCTCGCTGCCGCTCACCGCGGGAACCGCGCCTCATCAAAAGACCGGGATGGTCGACTTCCTGATCGTAGACCAACCATCAGTGTATAACGCCATCATCGGCCGACCGTCTCTCAGCGTCCTTCAGGCCGTGGTGTCTACCTACCACCTTTCCATGAAATTCCCAACCGAGTCGGGAGTAGGAACAATGAAAGGAGACCAGCAAGAGTCTCGAAAGTGCTACGCCATCGCAGTAAAAGCCCCGACAGAGATTTCAATGATTGAATCTCTGGACCCCCGTATCGGGTTGCACGAGCGGGGCGAACCAATGGAAGAACTTGTCTCGGTGCCGTTAACCGAGACGGACGTTTCAAAAGCAGTCCGAATCGGCTCATCCTTGAGCCAGCCTCTTAGAGAACAGATAATCACCTTGCTTCGACGGTATGCCGATGTCTTCGCCTGAAGTCATGAAGACATGCCTGGGATCGATGCCTCGGTCATAACACACCGACTCAACATCGACCCGGCCTACAGGCCCATCCGACAGAAACGCCGCCCCCTCGGTCCGGAAAGGTACACTATCATAGGAGAGGAGGTCGGCAAGCTTCTTAAAGCCAATTTCATCGAAGAGATATACTATCCGGAATGGATAGCTAATGTCGTACTCGTGAAGAAAGCCAATGGGAAATGGCGAGTCTGTATAGACTATACGGACCTAAACAAAGCCTGCCCCAAGGATAGCTTCCCTCTCCCTCGCATCGATCAGTTGGTTGATAGTACAGCGGGTCACGAAATGTTAAGCTTCATGGACGCCTATTCAGGCTATAATCAAATTGTAATGCATGCGAATGATAAATCAAAAACTGCCTTTGTCACCGACAAAGGCCTTTACTGTTACCGAGTGATGCCGTTTGGGTTGAAGAATGCCGGAGCGACATATCAGCGGTTGGTGAACAAAATGTTCGCCCGGCAAATTGGCCGAACGATAGAAGTTTACATTGATGATATGCTCGTCAAAAGTAAACAGGCGACCGACCATGAGAAGGACTTGGAAGAAATGTTTTTGACTCTGCGTAAATATCAAATGAAACTGAACCCCAGCAAGTGTGCGTTTGGCGTGAGCTAGGGAAAATTCCTCGGTTTCCTCGTCAGTCAGCGGGGAATCGAAGCGAATCCCGAAAAAATCAAAGCCTTACTCGAAATGGAATCTCCCAAAACGATCAAAGATGTTCAAAGGTTAACAGGAAGAGTGGCCGCGCTCAATCGCTTCCTTTCTCGAGCCACAGACAAGTGTCTCCCGTTCTTCAAGCAATTGAAGGGACGACAGACAATGATGTGGACGGACGAATGTGAGAAAGCGTTTCAAGAACTGAAGGTTTACCTCGGATCTCCACCGCTGTTATCTAAGCCCGAGCCTGGTGAAGTGTTGTTGTTGTATTTGGCCGTATCTGAAGCCGCGGTAAGCTCAGCATTGATACGAGAGAGTCAAGGAAAGCAGCTGCCAGTCTATTACGTTAGCAAAGCCTTGTTGCCCGCCGAGACAAGGTATCCTCAGCTTGAGAAAGTAGCCTTCACTCTTATAGTTTCATCACGACGCCTCCGGCCATATTTCTAGGCCCACACCATCGCCGTTGTGACCGACTTACCACTCCGCCAGATTCTCCAAAAGCCGGAAGCCTCTGGCCGACTTACAAAATGGACAGTCGAATTAAGTGAATTTGACATACATTACCGGCCCAGGGCTGTTTTAAAAGGACAAGCCGTCGCCGACTTCCTTGTCGAAGTGGTTCCTAATCCCGACAATATGCCTGAACCAGAGGGAATTAATGTACCCGAGGCTTCCTCCTCCCTCGGGCCGACACCCTGGAAGCTCTTTGTGGACGGATCATCCAACTCGAAGGCAAGCGGGGCAGGGGTAGTATCAGAAACTCCCGACCAAACTTGCATGCAATATGCCTTGCGACTCGGCTTTTAAGCGTCAAACAATACAGCAGAATACGAAGCCTTATTACTAGGCCTCAGACTCGCCGCGAGTTTGGGCGTGACCCATTTGAACGTTTTCAGCGACTCACAATTGGTTGTTAACCAAGTTTCCGGCGTTTATCAGACTCGGAAAGAACAGTTAAAGGCGTACATGGAGAAGGCTAAAGAATTGATCAGCGGATTCCAGAAGTGTGAAATAATTCGAATACCCAGAACCGACAACGCCAAGGCCGACCTACTAGCAAAGCTTGCCTCAGCAGATGAGAAAGACATACCTCGGTCAGTTCCAATTGAACATGTCCCTGAACCAAGCGTAAACGAGCCGACGGTCTCGGTCCTATTTCCAATCGATCCAGCGGCTGCTTGGTTTGACCCACTCGTCCGCTACCTCAACAATGGTGAACTGCCAGAAGACCGAGCCGAGGCGCGGCGACTAAAAATTCGAGCCTCGCGCTACACTATCTTGAATGGGATTCTGTACAAAAAAGGCTTTCATACTCCTCTACTAAGGTGCGTCGACTCCCAAGAAGCCGATTATATCTTACGAGAGATACACGAAGGAATATGTGGAAACCATTCAAGAGGACGCTCGCTCACCAACAAAGTGTTGCGGCAGGGATATTACTGGCCGACCATACAACACGATTCCAAATGATTCGTCCAAAGATACGATAAGTGTCAGCGGTTCGCAGCAATCCCGAGACAACCCCCGAGGAGCTGACTCCGATGTCGGGACCGTGGCCTTTTGCTCAGTGGGGAATAGACATAATCGGGCCCTTTCCATTGGGGAAGGGTCAGACTAAATTCACCGTGGTAGCGGTGGACTACTTCACGAAGTGGGCTGAAGCAGAACCATTGGCGAAAATTACCGAGCAAAGGGTCACCAGTTTCGTTTGGAAGAGTATCATATGTCGGTTCGGTATACCCCGGACGATAGTGACAGACAATGGAAGGCAGTTCGACAATAAACAATTCCGGGAGATGTGCGGTAACCTCGGGATTTGTAACGTGTACGCTTCGCCTCATCACCCTCAAACGAATGGACAGGTCGAAGCGACCAACAAAATCATAAAACAGCATCTCCGGACGAGACTCGACGAAGCAAAGGGAGCATGGGCCGAAGAACTTCTGAATATACTGTGGGCCTACTGGACCACGGCACGAACCGCGACGGGAGAAACCCCCTTCTCACTATGTTACGGTGCGGAAGCAGTCGCGCCGGTTGAGATCGGTATTGGTTCAACCCGAGTCAACTCATATAATGAACGAGAGAACGGTGAACTCCTCTCATTCGCACTCGATTCGTTGGAAGAAAAAAGAGAAAGTGCTCGCTTGAAGATGATGGCACGACAAAGACAGGTATCTCGGTTTTATAATCGCCAAGTTAAAATCCGACAATTCCGAGCCGGGGACATGGTCCTCCGAAGGACCTTCCCAAATACTAAGGAAATTGGGTCGGGTACATTAGGGCCGAATTGGGAAGGCCCCTATGTCGTCTCAGGCACCATCCGACCTGGAACCTACCAGCTGGAAGATCTGAACGGGCAGCTGTTGCCTCATCCTTGGAACGCCGAGAATCTCAAGATTTATTACCCGTAAGATACAATCAAACACGCTGTACTTGAAGTCGACTCAATAAAAGTTCCATTTCGTTTAAGTACCCAAGGTCGGGCCAGTTACAAAAAGTCAGTTACAGAAATTTTTTTTTTTTATTACAAAAAGAAAAATACAATCCTAGGAGGCGCCCGAGGGACCGGCCTCGTCGGCAGCAGCATCTCCTTCAGGGCGTCGCCCTCGGCAGCCTCGGCGATCGGACTGTTGACTTCAAAGGCGGAGAGGTCGAGATCAGGGAAGGCCGCCCTCATCTCCAAAATGCAGGCCTTGTAACCACCTTGATAAAGGTGGTCCCTCTCCTCCTCAAACTCGGCGGATTCGAGGAAGGCCTCCACGGTTCTGTCTCGCTCCTCCTTGTCTCGGCGCGTCTCTTCCTGAGCCTCTTGGACTAGGCCGGCGGCCTCGTCCTTCGCTCGGGCAAGAACACCCTCGCACTCACCATGGACTCGGAGGAGGCGCCTCTCCCTCTCTTCGGCTTCTTGAAGGAGCGAAGTCAGACGAGCTTGGTCGGCCTTCACTCCTTCGAGGGCAGCACGGGCGTCCGCGGCCATCTTCCGAGCAATAGAAAGATCGCCGGTCATGATGCCGATCCGGCCCTCAACGATCTCTCTACGGCCCTCAGCCTCGGCCGCTACCTTCTTCGCAGTCTCTGCCTCGGCTGCAAGCTTCTGGGAGGCGACCAGCTCCGAGCTTGCTTTGACGAGGCAAGGAGCCAGCTGCAATACAGAGATGGTGAGCGGTGTTGAAAAACTTAACCAGAAAGCGACGCAAGAATGAAGAAAATTCTACCTCAAAAAGCAGCCTCGTTGCATGCCCGAGGGTCTGGGCCGTCGGAGCATTGTAGTAGTTGGCGAAGTCTCTCTCGCTCCCGTGGGCAAGTGCCCAAGGAACCATCCCCGCAATGATCTTCGAGAAGGGGGACTCCGTTTGAGTCATCTCCCTTCTCGGGGATTCTTCACGCAGGGCCTCCCTCGGCCCTGAGATCTCCACAGCGGCGGGCCCCAACTCAGGTGTCGCCTGAGTCATTGGACGGATTGGCCCCGCTTCCTCAGCCCTCTCATCAGGGTCGGAGAGAACGACCACCTGGGGAACAGCGGGCACAGCAGCAGTTGGAGCGACCGTTTCCTTCTCCTTGCCCGCGATCTTCTGCTGCTTCGAAGGTCGAGACCCAGACAGCAGAGTCGATCTTGGGGGGGCCTTCACTTTGGAAACAGGCTTCAAGGCGGGTCGGGGCTCAGCCATGCTCTCTGGTGCAGGTCTCAAAATAGGACGAGCTTCGGGGAGGTCTGCAAGGACGAGTGATAAGGTTAAGAGAGCAAACCAAAAAACTAAGGAGACAAATATAAGGAAGAGCGAAATACCCGAGACGAACGAGTCAAGGCCAGCGAGGTGAAGACGCTCAGGTTGCAGGAGCAGCTTCCAAGATCGCTCTGCCGCGCTCAGCTTCCTCAACTCTCTTATCCGAGTCAAAGCCCCGGACTCGAGCTTCCCTCTACTCTTCGAGATGTCTGCGAGACATTGTAGAGTCAAGATCAGCGGAAGAGAATATATAAACGGAGAGTAAGAAAAGGGAAGATCAATGAGCCGAGGCGCCGAGTCACCTGCTCTACGGAATGTGCGGGATACTTGGGGCTCGTACGGCCATGAGTCGGCCGACTCCCACCGACCGCACGCCTAAAACCACCTCTCCTTCCAGAATTTGTTCGAAGTAGGTGGGTCGGTTATTAGAGACCCCCCCTTGCCTCTCCACGCGCTTAGAAAGTAGAGGCCAGGGAAGTTGGGGTTTGGTCGGACTTGGTACAGGTAGAGGAACTCATCGACCGTAAGGGAGGGTTGCTCTAGCTCGGACCAAAGCACGGCACGCCCGAACAAGTTCCTCCACGCGTTTGGGACAATTTGGCCGGGGGCTATTTTGACTCGAGAAAGGAAGTCACGGGCAATGGGCTGGAGCGGCAGGCGCAAGCCACACTGCATCGAGACTTAGAAAATTGCTACCATCCCTGCGGGGGGATGGTCTGGCAAATCACCCGGACGAGGGAGATGAAGGATGACCGAATCAGGGACATGGTAACCAGCCCTGATTCGGTTCAAATCGGATTCGGTGAGAATAGAAGCAACGAGACCGCTGGGCTCGTCTCCTTCCCCTTTCGAAGACGACCCAGAAGCCTCCGCAGTTCGAGTCACAGGGTATGGAACGGCCGTTTCTTCGCCCGCGACTAAATCATCCTCTCCCTCTCCCTCCTCGTCCTCCATCTGATCCGCCCATGGGTTAGGTCTCCCTGGACGAGTCACCAGAGATGTCCCACCGCTCGATGGACCTGTCTGGGCAGGATGCTCAGCCGAAGGGCTGTCGGATTCTCTGACAAGCCGAAATGCGGCGTCAGCTCCGACGGCGAACTCTGTTAACAGGGATGGTGGGTTTGTAACATCCCAGAGGTGTTGGGACACGCCCTCATCTACTGACATTTCCTCCCGAGGGCTTTGAGAGCCGTGTGCGGCCATTAAAGCTAATTAAAGGAGAAGGAAAAGACTCACCAAAGGAATCGACGGTGACTGCAAGGAAAGGTTGACGGAGAAAGAGGCGACAGCGGAGGAGAGGGAGAAGAGAGCGAAAACGTGCTCGGGATAAGACACGGACGGGAGGAAGGAGGGCGAAAACAAAGTTCGCACCGTCCTCCCGCCCGGGCTTTTTATAGCCGCGCCACGTAGCCAGGTCATTATGGCAGAAGCGAACCGACGTTCGCCTCGGCTCCCCCGTTCGACGCGTGGCGACTGCTGATTGACTGCGCCGAAATCGTGACCACGCGTCCGCTTCTTATACGCGGACGGAGCGAGTTGACGGCTGGCCGCGCGTGTGACCTTGGGAGGCGCAACGACGCACGCTAGGAACGACTCAAAGAACATTAAATGCCTCATCATTGTCTCGGATGCTAATGCAAACCGACCGATAAAATCGTACTCCTTGTTGCCATAGACGACACAAGGAGCAGGGGGGCTCACTGTTGGGGAAAATGTGTCGAGCTCGTGTAAAGTTCCGAGATTCGCATGAGAGTAGGTCGGCTTCGCCGACACTGCCTGAAGAATCCGAGACAACACCGACAGAACAGAAGGTAGGCCGGTAGGAGCAAGCAAGGACGAGTAAAGTCGCTCTGTCAGAGTGATTACCTCGCCTGCGTGACCCCACTAAAGGCCGAGCGTGTGAAAGCCATTCAACCGATAGAGTAGGATCCCCTCAGGGATTTGATTCTGTCGGGCACGGCTGGGAACCCGTCCTCCTGTATCGGCCGAGACTCCCCCGGGGTCGGTCACGACCTGGCCGAGACTTCCCCAGAGTCGGTCGAGATCCAGCCGAGACGGAAAGTGGCTGAACGAGGACAGATGCTAATCTACGGAAATCCAGGGATACGGGTAGCGGATCCCGAGATTCTCGGGATCCTGAGTGATCCCAGGAGAAGAATCCTCCGAAGATAAGGATTGGCAAATTGTATAAATCTCTAAGCTTGGAACAGTAAAAGGTACGCAAGACTAACCGAGACAAGCTCTGGGCTATCGACCAGATAACTGACTTAAGCATCGGAGGTTCCCCGGCTCTAGCCAGGGTCCCCTTGACGTTGTTTCTGTGCAGGTGAAGGAGGGTCCATCACAGGGAAGCCGCCCCATGAAAACACAGCAACAAGAACCATGATATAAAGTTCACGTCTCTTTTACACTCTTTGGCTTCATCGTGATATGCTTACACACGAGGAATTCTCTAGTGATACTGGTACTGGGCAGGAGTGGGGCCCAGCGATGTATTCAGGGAATCCAACCCGTTCAGATAGGTTAACTCAGAAAATCACCCGGGACCAAAAAATCAGCACGATCCAAAACTCATGTGGGCCATAGAACAGAAACATATTGAGAGGAAACGCCTACTGTTGATTAGCATGGGCCCCCCTGTGTTGTGTAAACATAATCAAGTCCTGATAGACCCTTCATCCAGTCCAGATAAAATAGTCAGCCAAAATTCAGGCTATTTTCAGACTCAGGTAGGCTCCTGTAAAATTCAAGTGTAGGCATTCCCTCCCAACTCGTTCCCTTTGATGTAGCCTATCTTAGCTTTGGGTCAGGCTGATTTTTTAGTCCTAGAGGTTTTCTGAGGCAACGCATCTGATAGACGGATTGGATGGTGTGAATACAACAAGTGGGACCCACTATAGTGCACCCCCAGGACTAATGCACACCATCCATATTTTGGCATATCCGGGCATGGGAAGAAATCTCTTGAATGCATGGATGATTGTTTCAATGCATGTACACAAGTACCCTGTATACATTCATGTGTGGCGCCATGTATGTATGTATCTATGTATGCATGCATGTATGTGGGATTGTATTAGAAAGCTTACTTGATGCAGTTCTTTCTGGTTTGGCAGCCACAAGCACAAGAAGGACATGGAGTGATAGTGTTATTGTAGAAGGTTGAGAAGGAGACACAACAGCTTGGGTTCTTCCTTGCTAGAAATTGTGAATATGTGCATGTCACATTCCATGTCACTGCACCCACAAAAATGTATACCCTTTAAACACAAATAAATAATATTTCTAGTCATGGTTTTTTGACTCGGCAACTCAGACTCACTTATTTGGTCCCAAATCGAGCCAGGACTCGACCAAGTCGGTCGACATAGTCACCTCCTATCCTCAAAATGGTTAAAAGACTTGGTGACTTGACCCGACTCGTTCGGCTCTGAGTCAAGCCATGGCTTGGTCGAGTCTGGGCTGAATCGGTCATGACTCGGTCGGGTCTGGGCCGAATTGGTCATGACTGACCGAGTCAGGGGTGATCACCCACGGTGTCGACCTGACCATGATTCTCAATGCTGATTTCGATCGGTGTGGTCCGGCCTACTCATCATGGGCCACCTGAATGACAAAATCACATAGATTAGACAATCCTCACCGGCTGATCATCGGGGTTTGTTTTGCCATAGCCATCCATTTTACAACTCATTAGTTGTATGGCTAAGATTGTTGATTGTAGCGATCTTAGGGGACATAGGCAACCCGAGCAGGACACATGGGAAGGGTCCAAATTGATGATTGGACCTTTTTGTTCTAACTGATCTAAACCATCCATACTGCAGGCCATCAGACGGATCATATTAGCTCGTCAAGAGGCGTTCGGACGGAATGGACGGTCCAGATTGATTAGTTGAATTATCCTTCATTTCTTTATGAATTGGATTAGATCACTTATCATAATTCAAATATCATGCAACACAAAGACATAGAATTAATGAAAAATGCAAACTCACTGAGAGCTTGTGTCTTCCGTCGGCGATCCGGCGTTAGGAAGGTAGTCGACGGCACAATGGTTGCTGGGCCACAGGTGTAACCGGGCCCCGGGCCAAACAATGTGAAGTTCTTGGGCAATTTCACTGTCTTGTTCGACGTCCCCCCCTGGCCGACGCTCACTTGAAAGGCTGAGACTGAATTTGCAGGATCTTGTCCATATGATGCGACGACGCCACCCTTGCAGCAGTTAGCAAATTGCTGATTGTAAGGGACCCCCGGCAGCAAATCGACGACTGTTGGCGTCTTCTTGCAGCAATGTGGGACATTCCCCTTGAACTTAGAACAGTCTCCTTGCTCAGTTGTTTGGGCCCCCACCATAGACCAGATCACCTCTTTCTTAGCCCATGACCATTGCAAGGTCCACCCAGGGCTAATGATGTGCCGGTACATTTGGAAATTGTTCATTGTCACCACTGCCTGAAAATGATCCAGATTGGAATAGCTATCAACGGCGCGATTTTGAAATCTATCGAATGGTTTGTGTTCAAGATCATGGATGATGATCTTGATGTGGGGTGGGGATTGGATTGGATTGTTTCCATTTTCTCTACTGACCAGTGAATGGATCATCTTTGAATGGATCACAGATGAAAAATTGTACCAAGGAATGATCCTAACCATCCAAATAACGACGCGAATTTGAAATCTTTCGAATGGTTTGTGTTCAAGAACATGGATGATGATCCTGATATGTGTAGAGCGGGTCGCGGACAATTTCATGGCCAAGATGGATTAGAAAAGGCACGGTCGGCGACAGAAGTGATCCGGACCATCAAACCTTAGATCGGACGTATCTCGCTATCCGGAATGAGTTATCCGATGTAAAATATATAAATTTGGGGTAAAACGAGCTACTTTAGCCAACCAACCCCGCTATGCCGGGTTGTGCAGCCCGGATTTGCGAGAAACCCCCTGATCGACTGTCATTTTCCCATTTTATTTTTATTTTTACTATAAATAGTAAGTTTTAGTTTGAGTATAACTCTTCATCCGTTGGACTTTAGGAGTTGTATCCAACATGAAAAGTGCTTAGGATAATTAGGAGAACGGTTTGGTGAAGCCAAATAAGGTACTTACTATTTTTGGCCAAAAACCTTGTGCACTAGTAGACATAACGACCGTCTATAAATAGTAAGTTGTGAATTCTAGGAGTTTTAGTTGTAGTTTGAGTCTGATTTCTTTACTATTGCTTGGTTCCCTTATTTAAAGGGGTGTAAACTCATTTTTAGTCATTTATTAATCAATTTTGAATTATTAGAATTCTTTTCTATTTTCTACTTTCTTTCCTCGTGGATTCGAGGAGTCTCTGTGAGGAGTTCAGAAAAGTTCTGTAAATTCGAAATATTTATCATCTCGAGGAAGACGGTGCTCGACCTCACATCCTTCCCTGCGTCAGGGTGAGGATTGGATTGTTTCCATTTTCTCTACTGACAAATGAATGGACCATCTTTGAATGGATCACAGCTGAAAATTTGTATCAAGAAATGATCCTAACCATCCAAATGATGGGATTTCTTGTGGGACATTTCCAATAAATTTACAGCCATCCAAAAGTGGGCTATTGAGGGATGGCTAAAAACATCTGACTGATAGAATCTGTGTCCAGATTGATAGGCATGCTTACACTATTGAACGGTTGAGATGATTTATAGTTTATACAACGACTACGAAAAGCAAAAAAAAATGTAGAGATGATACTAACCACATAGCCATCTGGGGTCCATGACATTACATCCCATTTGATCGTGATGTTGCCGTTCGGATCCAACGGATCATATGCAGCTAATTCATAAAAGGAAAAAATCAAATGAAAATAAGTAAAATGAAGTAATATAATCTAATCATATACTTCAATCAGACTAGTTTTGGTACAAAAAGAACACTTTTCAACGATCCTAACCGTTCATCTGGTGGCTCTACTATGGCTATTTGAAAAGAAAATATAGCCAATGATCTTCAATTGAATAGCCAGGATTGTTTGAGTGCATCCATGTTGGGGTCCCACGAGATGAACAGCCCAGATCACTGAAAATGGGGCCCACTGGTATGAAATTCCAGCACTAATGAAAGTAACCCACCTGCACAAAGCCTCCAAAATCCTACCTGTGTGAGAAAAACTGCAGAGGAAGAAGAAAGCGGCAATGGCGAATCTCAGCTCTAGGATTGGATTGAAACGGAACTGGCGCTGGAAAATGACGGCATGGATTCCATCAGAGCTCCTTTGAATTGGGTGTTCAAATCTTTCCATTCCCATGCCTGATAACGGCTCCGATCGTCTATCTTCTGATGCAATTTCAAGTGGTCCGGTGATCAATGGGATATTGGGGTTTTTAAGGAAGAGTAGAGATTGAGCTAGAAAGGTTGGGGCTGGTGATGCTTCACCTACTGGTGGTTGTTGGGTCTTCAAATGCCATTTTCATCATTCCTCTCTCTCTCTCTCTCTCTCTCTCTCTCTCTCTCTCTCTCTCTCTCTCTCTCTCTCTCTCCACTTCCTCTGCTTTGAAGCAATGTCTTTGCTGAGGAATGAAGCATGGACAATATGGCGGGAAAGTTTAAATGTTTGAAGGCTACGGCCCAACGGTCGTTTGGGTTTTGTGGTAATGATTCAATTAATGTACCTAACTTCTGATTTGGAGGATTATCTAAATAATTATAAGCGATCTTAGCCGTTCATTCAGTAGGCTGTTGGACGGCGTCTATTGCATCGTGGCCAACGAAATGTGTGTTGGATGTAATGGAGAGTTTAGATTGATCGATTGGAATGTTGGGTTCGTGTAGCTAACTTTTCATGGTACGCGGATTGGTTACAGTGGATTCCAGCAACCGCATGCACTGTGGGGCCCACCATTTTTTCTTGTGTCGTATCCATTCCGTCCATCTATTTCTCCACCTCAATTTAGGTCATGGAAACAAATTGGAGAGAGATCTTAAACTTAAGTGGGCCATACAACAAGAAACAGTGGGGATTTAATGCGTGGTGGAGATCTTATTGAGATCCATAGAAGTTTCTGGATCAGGTTGATATTTATGTTTTCCCTTCATCCAGATGGTAATCTTCTAATGAACGCGATGGATGGCTTATAAACATCATGGCGGGCCCAGAAGGGTTTCACCGGTGGGTGTTTCCATCCTCACTGTTTACTGTGGTGTGGCCCACTTGAGTTATGGATCTCCCTCATGTTTGGGCTTGTGTACTAAAACGAACTGAGAAAAAAGATGGACGGAGTGGATTTAACAAAACAATCGCGGGGGCCCCACGTTGCTTGGGGTTGCGGGCACTATGCTGCCATGAAGATCTATTCCAACCGTGATATATTCATCTGTCCACAGTATAGATGGCATGAGTATATTTTGATCAGGACCGTCCATCTACTCTTGCCTATCATCGATTACCTATTTCTCAACACCCCTATTAGAACATCCCACCCAATGCTTTTATTTTTCCGATTAAACATTTTTATTCTCTACCGTCTCTTTGAAGGATATTGATCAGGTGGCTAGGATCATCATATCTAAGTTTATTTCGGACCACTCACTATCCAGAGTAGTGTCAGCTTACTTAACGGTCTTGATTGACACATCATCCTGCCACGTGTACTGTGGAGGAATGTCCCTACTACATCCAGATCTTCAGGCTCATCCATTTTCTATATTCCCTTCTGACTTTGGCCACTTTGTCCAGCTGTGACAAATCATAACAAAAATACAACAATGAATGAGAAAGGTTAGAAAGTGTGCCACTTTTTCTAGTGGGCCATCTTTCTTGGTGGATCATTTTTCTATTTTGTCCACCTAGACATTTACTAGATCCAAACCGATCATCAGGTAGGCCCTACCTTGGTGAACCATACTGAAAATTTTTACATCAATTGGAGAATCCTAACCCTAGGATTGGATGACATGTTCTATTTATAACCATCTATTTGTTTCCACAAATTTACTATTAAAACCTCCATATTATTAGGATTTTGGTTGATGGCCCACCTAAGATGTAGCATATCTGTTGGTTGGTTTAGACGTCCCACATGTTTGCCACGTGTATCAAAAGGAAAAATGCTTTTTTTTTTTTCCCCTTGAAAAAAGCTCTGATACTCTAGTGTACAGCGATTAACCGTGCTCCTTCACACAGATACTGGTGATAAAGCATCCATGTACCTCAAATATAGCCGTCCAAATTGAAGGGCCCATTTTAGATGGGCCATCACTCAAAAGTTATCCCGAATGGACGATCAAACACGAAATGGAAATCTGAATTCAACAAACGAATATCCTAAATCAAAGTTGTGATTTTCGATTTATGTGACCACTGACAATGGTCCTACTAGTTGGATGGTTTATATCACATGTTTGCCATTTATTACTCGGGCTTCAAAATCAAGCCCATATGCGACCCGAATCCGGCTGCGCACCAAACCTGATACGCTGGTCCGTCCCGTATCCAAGTGGGCCCCAAAAAAACAAAGCGATCCAAATAGCATTTCACTGTCTAAGAATGAAATTCAGGGGGTAATAACATAGTCGGCTAGGCCCTGACTGTGGGGCCCACCTCGATGCATGTGTTGTATATCCACGCCGTCCATTCGTTTTCCATCACATTTTAGGGCATGGTTTCCAAAAATGAGGCATATCTAACTCTCCGGTGGACCGCACAGTAGGGATTGAATTCCCACCGTTAAAACTTCTTGGAGGATACGAAAGTTTTGGATCAAGATGATATTTTTATTATCCCTTCATCCAGGTCTGTCTGATTTTATCAACGGGTTGGATGGAAAATAAACATTACAGTGGGCCTTAGGAAGTTTTTAGTGGTGGGTGTTCAATCACCACTGTTTTTCTTGTGGTGTGGTCCACCTGAGATTTGTATGTCTCATTTTTGGGATCATAATCTAAAATAAGCTGCAAAAACGGATGGACGGCGTGGATATATAAAAAATACATTAAGGTGGGCCCCACGGTCATGTTTCACCGACAAAGCTATATTACCCCTGCATCAGCAATGCGCGACCGAAATTCCAACGCGGATTGAGTAGCCACCGTGATGTATGAGTTTTATCCACACCGTTCATCCATTTTTATTTATTTATCATTTCATGATATAATTCAAAAATGAGGCAAATCCAAACACAGGTGGACCACACAATGAGAATTAAACTCTTACCATTGAAAATTTCCTGCCGGCCACAGAAGTTTTGGATTGAGATGATATTTAAATTTTCTCTTCATCCAGATCCATGTAACTTTATGAATAGGTTGGATGGCAAATAAACATCATGGTGGGCCCTAGAAAAGTTTCAACGGTGAGAATCATTATCACTGCTGCTTCCTATGGTGTGGTCCATTTGAACGTTAGATCTGCCTCAGTTTGGTATAATATACTAAAATCATACCAAAAAAATAGATGGACGGTGTGGATAAAACATATACATGGCCACTCAAAGCTCCTGCCCGTTCCTAGCCGGAGACGCGAGTGGGTAGGCTGCAATCTCGGTTCCCGAAATTCACGGTGGCGGTGGAATGCAGCCTCAATTGCTAGTAAAGCTACCGTCTAACTTGCATTAGTGGACAACACATCACATGTACAAGACATCCAAGCCATCAAAAAGTTTAGGCCCACCTTAGAAACGCTAGGCACGTTATGAATGCATTTGATCGAACCATCAGCCACCCATTTTTTAATCCGGTTTGGAAGAATTGAATGGATGGGGCTGATTTTACATCCGACGGTCATCAATGTGGACCCAACCTTTTCAATGGCTTATTTTAAATAAAACATCCGCATGACAAGTTCACCGTTGAAAATACGGGCCGCACATCATGCATTAAACTGTGATTTACACCATCTTGAGCGGACGCGATTTGGCTAGAGACCCCAACACTACCCAGCTATCTGGTGTCAAAGCGCTGTAGGATCTACCTTGATGTATGTGTTTTATCCACGCCGTTCGTCCATTTTTGGAGATGATTTTAAGGCATGAGTCCAAAAATGAAGTAGGTCCAAAGTTCAAGTGGACCACACCATAGGAAACAGTGGGGATTGAATCCTTACAGCTGAAAACTTCTTTGGGGCCCACCGCAGTGTTTATTTTCCATCCAACCTGTTCATAAAGTCAGGTAACCCTGTTTGAAGGAAAACCACAAATATAAGCTTAGCTTGATCAAAACTCATGTGCCCCAAGAAGTTTTCAACGGTAAGCGTTCAATCCCCATTAAATGATGACAAAGCTTGTAGACGGTCTGGATTGATCGATTTAAACTGCCCAAGTGTCTCAATGCATCCCAATGCAACTATGGGCACTGTAACTTACAATGCTCTAAGAGCACTGGATCATTTCTCTTTAAAATATAAGAGGATTCTCAAATCCAAATGGACTCACCCAACCATGAAGATCACGTTGTTCAAAAATCAGCTATATCCAATCATTAAGTGGGACACGTTTGTATTTAAAAAAAAAAAAATTATTTTTTATGTGTGGCCCACCTGATTGGGTTTTTTTTGGAAATTAAAAAATATGTAATTAATATGGAATTTACCCTCCGTACTTTTTTTCAAAAAAGTTCTCAAAAAACTACCATAAACGGAATTATAAGTAATGCGGCTCTTGATTTTGATGGGCTACTATGATATTTATGTAAGATTCACTCTAACCATTAGATATTTAGACCCATTTTAGGCCCATGGTCTAAAAAATCTACACTGACTTGTGATTCATAATCATATAAAATCCACTCTAACCATTAAATTTCTTCCGCCTAAAAAATCATACCCATTCCTAATTCATACAGACCAGATTAATGAAAATAGTTTTTTGAAGGGCTAGAAATGGCCTGTACACTATTTCCAATCAAGGTGGTCCAAATGAATCGCAGATGTAGCTGATTTTTGTGCCAGTGGTCTAAACATCAAGGTGGTGGCCAAGCCAACTCAAGCAGCCGGCTCATACTTATGACATTGGTGAGGTAGCTTTTTGAAAATCTTTCTGAAAAAGTTACCAGATTCCATATTAGTTAGGTATTTATTTATTTATTTATGCAAAATTCCACTGTGATTCTAATCTAGGGCTGGGCCCACAACATAAAATGGCCAGCTGTTTAATAACCTGATTTGGTCGTTAGGTAAGGAGTTTTTCCCCCAAGAAAACTAGTTAGCTTTAAATTCCTGATAGACCCAATCAATCTAGAATGGTTGAAAAAGATAGGGCCAAATCTCCTTAGCTAAAACTACAGTTGGTGATGAGATGGCCCACCAACTCTTCATTATTCCAGAAGAGATAACAGATTTCCTCTTTTTTTAAGTTGCCTATAGTTAGAATTTTGTTAGCTACAGCAATCCACCAAAAAATGCCCAATGAATAATTACCCATCATTATGTAGTAAACAGGAGTGGATTAGGTGCGCCCTGGCCTCACCAAAGACAATGATGGGCCCCACATTGATGTATGTATTCTATATCCACACCATCCATCCATCATGCAAGATCATTGTAGGGCATGAGCCCAAAAATGATGCAGATCCAAACCATCCATCCATCATGCAAGATCATTGTAGGGCATGAGCCCAAAAATAATGCAGATCCAAACCTCAGGTTGACCATACCATAGGAAATAGCCCTACCACCGTCTTGGGTGAGGCCCGGGCCGCACCTAATCCGCTCCCATAGTCAAAGAATCATACGGTTCTAGTATGAAAATGATGGAAACAAATGACAGAGGCAGGCATCGGTTTAAAGCACTCATATCGGTGACTTCGAGATTCAAAATCAGTTCCAGAATACAATGTTTTGTTTTGTTTTGTTTTTATTTTATTTTATGTATATAGTTTGTTTAAGGGGTGCATTCGAACAGTACCGGTGAGTTTCCGGCAGTACCAGGCAGATGTGGGGCCCATGTGATGTATGGACGTCACCAATTCATCCATCAGATATGTCACTTCACATTGTCTCCAGGTGCTAAAAAATCATCCTTGACTCAACACTCAAGTGGGCCACACTACAGGGAACAGTGTGAGAGGGGATACCTGCACTTCATTTACACGGGCACCTGATTTTTGGCCTGCCACTTCATCCCTCCCAGGTGAAGGGTCTGAATGGCATGGATTTCATATATACAACTTAGTGGGCCCTACACCCAAATCAAGGGTGGAGATTCCTTGCTATGTGCCCACCTGATTAAGGGATCAGCCTGATTTTAGGGCCCTGGGGGCACAATGCAAGGAAGTGGATTGGGTGCTACCCCCACTAGGACATGGCTAGAGATATGGATGGTCCTTGCAAGGGCTCTGTGGGACCCACCTTGATGTATGTGCTTTATCCATGCCGTCCATCCATTTTGACAGATCATTTTAGGGCATGAGCCCAAAAAGGAGTCAAATCTAAGGCTCAGGTGGACCACACCACAGGAAACTAGGGATGGAACGCCTACCGTTGGAAAACCTCTTGGGGACCACATAAGTTTTGAATCAAGCTGATATTCATGTTTTCCCTTCATCCACCTCCGTCTGATCTTATGAACAGGTTAGATGGCAAATAAACATCACGGTGGGCCCTAGGAAGGTCTCAACTATGGGCATCATTGTCACCACTGCTTCCTGTGGTGTGGTCCACTCAACCCTTAGATTTACCTCCTTTTTGGGCTCATGCCTTAAAATGATCCGTCAAAATGAATGGATTGCGTGGATATTAAAAAAAAAAAAAAAAACATACATCACAGTGGGCCACAGAGCCCTTGCCAGGACCGTCCATCTCTAGCTAGGTCCCGATAGGGGTAGGACCCAATCTGCCCCCACAATGCAATGACGCATCTGATGTACAGGTTGGATTTTATTCATGCATCATGTGAACCCCTCATCTATCTGGTCCTCCCACCATAGCGCACCCCTCGAAATCTAAATCAAACAACCCTAGCCTTGCAAATTGCTTCACATTGACAAAAGCAAGTAATTAAAATGACAATCATACGATAGTAGGCCTTAGATGATGAATGTATTTTATGAGAATATGCTACATAAGAACCTAAAACCTCATTGCATGGAGTCATATACGTGATCTGAAAGGAGATGAAGAGAAAAAACAACCTCCCTAGATGGTAGAGACCCATTTCTATCCGCTCGCTAATCTCTGAGATTACACTAGTTACTCTTTTGAAGAAAGAGCCTCTGCCTCTGCCTCCGCCACTGCCATAGGATCGTCCTTTGTCATGGTTTCTTCTTCTTTCTCCCCTTCTCGTTCCTGAGCCAATTTCTTTCTATGCAATTCCTCAGCAGCTTCCATGACCGCCCGATGCTCAGCCTGAAGACGCTGCATTTCCTCTTCTTGCTGCTGCCGTTCAAACCATGTATCTGCGTCCGCCCAAACTGAAGAAACACAGACAAACAAGCAAATTCACTTCAGTATCAATATCACTGGCTTTTAAGCTTCTTGATGCCATTTGTAATGGTAATTACAATTGAAATAGAGATCATGATAAGATATAGCCAGAAGCCAATATCTAAGTAACCTAAAGGAGACAGAGTGTTGGGCAGTTGAGAAACAACATGATCATGGGATGAGTGTAGCTAAAATGAGGATGATGAGATGGATGACTGGCACAACAAGGATAGAATTAGAAACGAATCCACTCGAGGAAACTTCGGAGTAGCACCAATATGTAGACTTGGATAGTTTACCTATTGTGACGGTTAAAAGGAGTGAGTTGGTACAAATTGAAAGCTCCAAAAGGGCAAGGTGAAGGTCCAAAAGGGTGTGCATGGAGGTAGTAAGAAAAGATTCGGTCTAACTGAAGGTATGGCTTTGATAGAGTGGAATGGTGGAATAGGATTCATGAAGGCAACCATAATTAATTGGGATTAGGCTTTAGATGATGATGATGATCAAAAGGGGACTGAAGTCCCAATATGAAAGTCTAGACGATTAGGACCATGAAGTGCAAGACCTACAGAAATAGCAACCTTCTCATCACTCCCTCTTTAGTGAGCCTATTGGCCACCTCGTTGGCATCCGTGCAAACTAGGACTGCAACTTGGGTTCCGGTTGACCCGAACCCGACTGACCCGACCCAAGTTCGGGTCAGGTTGGGTCGGGTTGACAAGAGTCAGATCAGGTTAGGGTTGGAAAACTTGAACCTGGTTTGAAACCGGGTTGGGTACAGGTTGAGAAAATCTGGGTTGGAAATAATCACATGAACTGGGGTCAGGTTGGGTTGAGTTAGGTTGAGTGTGGAAGACTTCAGGTTGGGCTCGGCTTGGGAACCTTGGGTTGGAACTTGGAATTCAGGTTGGGTCAAGCTCGGGTTGACCCTCAACCCGATCCAACCTGACCAAGTTGGTTGCAATCTTAGTGCAGATACAGATCTGAAAGCTTCAAAAGAGAGAAGTTAACTCATAAACAGAAACCCACTGGAAGGAATTCTGAGAACTTCATTCAATTAGCTTTCTGGGATAAGAGGAAGAGAAAAGTGCAACCCTTCTCTGAGGGAAAAAAATATCCGAGATTACCTCCCACACAGCGCACAAAGAGCACCGGCACCTAGCCTTATGCTTTTTCTTAGAACACCACCCACCTTGGGAGGGGCCCAAAGTTACCCTAAGGGTACCCACAAAACCTGACCAAACCTTAATGAAAACAAGCTAAGTATGCACCTGGCTATGTCACTCCTCCTAATAGATCCACCCTAAATAGCAGCTTTCCATTCTCAAGCCAAATCCAAACAGGAGATAACTTTGGAATTCGATCCTATCAGAAGCCTGCCCGAAAGTGGAGGTAATTTTTATAATTGCTTCTACTGGTGCCACTGTATAGTTGAAATGACACAAACTATTCATGTTTCCTAGTACTCACGATGAGGAAGTAACTCTCATACTGAGATTTTCCTTTTTGAGTCCACTTGAAAATTACAATACTGCAATTTGAAACCTTGATCCTCAATGTGAATGTTAAGGATATCTCAATTTGGCTGTTTCTACCCGTGGTGTTTTGTAAAGGCTGTTACGTAAAGGTAACGGTGGCAACCATTACATGTTACGAGGACATAACGGTCGTAACAGCCATTATGGAAAAAATTACATGTAACCATCATTAACAGCCTATTACGTCCTCTATAAAGGCCATAACAACCCCATAATGGTTTGTTACAGCGAAAACACATGTTTTTCAGTTTTATTTATTTATTTATTATTATTATAATGTTATGAGGCAGATACAGGTTTTTTTTTGGCTTTTTTCTTTCAATAAAAAAAGAAGTCGTAATGGCCGTTACGGGGGCCGTAAAAGCCGTTACAACCCGTATCGTAAAGGAAACAGTGGTGGCCGTTATGGCCACCATTACCATTACGGAATACCTTGTTTCTACCTTACTCAACCAATGCAATTCAGTTCAATAAGGAATTCAAATGCATCCGTGATTTCAGAAAAAACAATTAAACCATAGATACATATAAAGAAGGGATCTCTTGCCATGATTACTTTATGGCGACTAGAGAATTGGAGAAACCTACTCATAAATGAAAGTTTTGATATGCAATATTATGCAAAGCGAACCCATTTACGGTGACAAACCTTAGCCCAAGAAAACCCTGAAACAAAACTGTGGAGAAAATCTCATAACCTTGTTCTTTTTCAACATTTAGCAGTGCAGACAAATGTGTTGGTCATGTACTCGAGGAGCAGGGCTTCCCAGAATGCCGGAGACACTAAGGGAAGCCTAGGTGCACACCTAGAGACTCCAGGAGCATTGTTTTTTTGTTGTGTATTTTATGTCACTATAGACAGTGTTCGAAATATCGGTATCGCACAATGTATCGCACCCTTGGGATACAGATACGTATCGGTTATCGCACGGGATATATCGTTTGTATCGCATAGTTTATCGCACTTTCTGGAAAACATGGGGAAACATTGGGAAAATGGTTGAATTTTTTAATGAAACTTTGGGAATTGTTAAAAAGGCCCTTAATACACACTTTTAAATAATAACATCTAAAAAAAAAGATGCACATAATAAATTTCTTTTGTATAGGGTCCTAAGTTATGCGATGTTTAACTGAACTAATGCAACTATATTTAAATTGAATGCATGATATTTATAAATATATCATAGTCATGTATGAAAACACAACCAATTCATTGAAAAGCAAAATAAGAACTGAAGAAGTAAAATTTGATAAATATACATATCAATGATGGGGACTAGTTGTGGTCTAGACCCACAGAGTTGCATGGTGGCTCGTAATCATTGTTTGTAAGATCACAAAGACATGAATGAAGAGAAACCGTCCATCCATTTTTACAGATAATTTTAGGGGTTAATCCCAAAATTGAAGTAAATACAATGCTCAAGTGAACCATTACATAGGAAACAGTGAGGAATAATGATTTCCACCGTTGAAACCTTTCTAGTGTGTAAAGTAATTTTTATTTGTCATCCAACCTGTTCGTAAGATCACAAAGACATGGATGAAGAGAAACCACAAACTTCAGCTTGATCCAAAACTTTTTTGGCCTCCAAAAATTTTTTAATGGTAGAGGTTCAATCAAACTGTTTCTTGTGGTGTGGTTCACTTGAGATTTTAATTTGCTTCGTTTTTGGGATCAAGCCCTAAAATTATCTTCTAACATGGATTAACGGAGTGGATAAAATAAATAAATAACAATGGACCCCACACAGTTTACTCAGTACCCTAAGGGTACTGAGTTACTCAGTCCGCAATCTGCTTTCCTCAATACGCAATCCGCTTCCAGCGCAGATTACTGAGTCACGTCACCTAGTTACGTAGGTCCCACCATGATGTATTTTTTCTATCCACACCGTCCATCCATTTGAACAGATCAATTTAGGAGTTGAGCCAAAAAATGAGTCAGATCCAGAGCTCGAGTGGACCCCACCACAGAAAACAATGAAGAGAGTGGTGTTCACCATTAAAAATTTTTTGAGGGCCACAAGAGATGGATGGTCAAGATAATATTTGTGTTTTCCATTATTCTATATCTTTCTAGATTTATGAACAGATTAGATCACAAATAAACATTATGATGGGCCCTCAAGAATGCTACGAGTTTCAACAGTGGGCGTCACTCTCTCCGCTTTTTTCTGTGGCAGGGTCCACTAAAGATTTATATCTACATCATTGTTTGTGTCATGCCCTAAAAAATTATTTACAATTTAATGAACGGTGTGGATACGACACACACATTACCGTGGGCCCCACAAAACACGGACATCACTTTATATTAATGTACGTTGAGTAACTAAGTACGCTTAGCGTACTGTGTAAACTCATGTGAGGTCCACCACGATTTATGTATTTTATCCGCTCCGTCCATACATTTTAAGAAATAATTTCAGGGCTTTAGCCCAAAAATAAACCATATACAATGTTTAAATGAGCCACACCTTACAAAACAATTGAAATGAACATCCACCGTTGAAATTCCATTTTTGGCCATAGAAGTATTAAATTTAGATGACTGATAAACATCACTGCAGGACCCATATGATTTATTAAATTCGTATTTTCCTTTCATCCACGTCCATATAATCTTATTAACGGTTTGGATGACTGATAAACATCACTACAGGGGCCAAAAAGGTTTCAACGGTGGAAATCAGTGTCACCAATGTTTCCTGTGGTATGATCCACTTCCCATTCTAAGTTTTGGGATCAACCCCTTAATTTAGATGGGAAAACAGATGGACAGTGTGGATAGACCACATACATTAAAGGTGGGCCCCAACTGAGTTTACTGAGTACGATAGGAGCGTGCTCAGTGAACCACGCTCGCGCACGTCACGAAAGCTGATTGCTACTGACTAAGTCATTACGCTACGTGTACTGAGTAAACTCTGTGGGGCCCACTGTCATTCTTGCATTGTATCAACCCCGTAAATTATGTTTGTCATATAATTTTAGGGCTTTAAACCAAAAATTAATCATATCCAAGGTTTAAGTGGACCACACCACCTGAAATAGTGTGAATTGACGTCTACCGTTGAAAAGTTCTTGGGGGCCCACAGAAGTTTTAGATCAAGATGATATTTGTGTTTTCCATTCATCCATGTCTTCGTGATCTTATGAACAGTTTGGATGACAAATAAACATCACTGGGGCCTTAGAAATGTTTCAACGATGAAAATCAATACTTCCACTGTTTCCTTTGTTATGGTATACTCGAGCTTTTGATATACTTCAGTTTTGGGCTCAACCCCTAAAATGATATGAAAAAACGTATGGACAGTGTGGATAAACCACTGTTTATTTACAGTGGGCCCCACAAAGTTTACTTAGTACGATAAGAGCGTACTGCGTAACTCAATACGCAATCCGATTTCCCATTTCACCGTCCCGCCCCCCATCTTCTTCATTTTCCCTCTCTGTAACGAGCGAATCTCCGAGAAATCCGATTTCCACTCTCCCTCTACGGCCTGATTTCTCGCCGAATCTCCGAGAAATCCGCACAGGCACGCTCCAATTAGCGAAGAAAGAGAAAAAATGAAAAAAATGGGAAGAAAAATTCGAAGAAAGAGGGGTACGGATACTTACCTGTCGAATGGCACACCTCCGATCACCAGGTACTCTCTCTCTCTCTCTCTCTCTCTCTCTCTCTCTCTCTCTCTCTCTCTCTTTTCTAATTCAAAATTATTTGATTTTCTGCAACCCACGGCATCGGCTTTTTATCGTTGTGGGTTGTTGGCTACAGTGGGACTCGTGGGTCGCCTGCAAACGCACCCGTGAGTGTCCGTGACTCTGTTTGTCGATTTTCAACAATAATGGAGGTGGAAATACAGCGATATCTAAATCGGGGTGAGTTGTATCGGCGATATTGCCGATGTATTGCAAGATGTCGATGATATATCGCACGATATCGACGATATATTGCACGATATCGACGATAATATCGTGCGATATCTGAAGTTTTGTTTTTTTGGTATCTTCCGGGTGATATCAGCATAGTTTCGTCTCGCAATAGTGCGATACCGATAATATCGGCCGATATATCGGCCGATAGTATCGATATTTCAAACACTGACTATAGATGCATATACTAGAATTATTTTAAACAAAACTAAATAGAACAACTTTAAATTAATTACGCATATCAGATGCTTAAACTATTACACATGAATGAACCCAATTAACCATTCAAATTCAACACAACCAAGAAATCCAATCATGATTCAAAATCATTCAAATGGATCAAATAACAAAACTAAATGAATCAAATCATCTTTCATAACCGTTTCATTGTTCACATCACAAAACAGTAGAATATCATCAGCAAACTGTAGGTGGGAGATTTGAAAACCTGTGTTTTCTACTGAAAAACCATTAATAAATCATTCTTCAATGATCGTTGCTAAGATCCTGCTTAATGCTTCAACTGCAACCACAAAAAAGGAAAGGAGATAGAGAGTCCCCCTGCTGCAAACGCCACGAGCTTCTGAACAAACCATATGGTGAGCCATTGATAATGATAGAAAGGGTAAATGATCCAACACAAGCCGGCATCATTTCCTCCATCTAAACCAAAACCTAGTCATCTAAATATATAATTCATGAAACCCCTGTCCCTAGAGTCTTTGAACTATCAGTCCCCACATAATGACCCATGCAACATTTTGTACAACAAATGCACTCAAAACCGACCTGAAATCTCCATTTTACAAATCAATTGATCACATTCACTAACATATAGCCGAAAGTCTTGACGACAATCCAATAATCGGATGAAATCAGCCACTTCTACATTTGAAAAGTTTGTAGGCAGGGAGGAGCCCAAACCAATAAGTCCCCAGCCATTGAAAAAACATCAAATGATAAGAATATCATCCTCCGAGAATAGACTTGTTAGCCTCAGAAATTTTTTCTTTATGCTCCCTCTCTGTAGCCCAGGTGTCTTCTCATAAACAAATCCTCTTACCTTACCCCAAGGACAACCCAATTCCATCCTTGAACTTAGCCTCCTAAATATTTACTGCCTTCCAGATTGTTAGCACCCTATAAAGGGAAGAGTTTTTGCTCACCACCCCCCCTTTCCTCACTCCGTAGTTACAGGCTATCAAGTCTCTCCATAAGCCATCTTCTTCCATGCCAAATCGCGACAACCACTTACCCAACAACATTGAGTCCATACCCTCCAACTTCCTTATTCTTGCACCCCCATCCCCATACGGAAGACACACCCCATCTCCCTTTGAGGGATGAAACTTCTTCTCATCTGCACCTTGCCACAAAAAGCCCTGCCTTAACCTCTCCAATCTCTCTAGAACTACCTCAGCGCATCTAAAAAGAGACAAAGTAAAGACATGTTCGACATAGCAGCTTTAGTTAACGTTATTATCTTCCCAAGTATAGATGTTTGCTCTTCCACCTTGATAGTTTTCTTTCAACTTTTCCAATTATCCCGTTCCAAAGATGCTTGGCCAGTTTGCCTACATATAAAGGGGGAGCCCAAGATATGTGGAAGTGAAAGATCCAGCTCAACAACCAAACATCTTCATTGATCTCATCACCTCCTCCTTGGAAGCATGGATCCCTAACATTGAGGACATTGGCCTTCAGTCCGAATGCCATTTTAAAACATCTAATGATTTTCCTCAAGTTGTCTATCTTCCCTGCATTTGCATTGCAAAATAAAATGGTATCCTTGGAAAACTAAAGATGCGATACGTTAAAATCTGCATTCTCAACCCTAAACCTACTAATAAGCCCCACTGATCAACCCCCATCCAGCATCTTACTAAGGGCCTCCACTACCACCACAAACAAAGAGGGAGAAGGTGGTTCCCCCTGCTGAAGCTTCTCTAAACTTTGAAATAGCCTTTGGGAGATCCATTGATTAATTTAGCACTAAAAATTTATCTGAACTACTGCATTCCTGAATTCACTTTATACATTTCTGCTCATAACCTAATCGGCCCATCATATAGTTGAGAAAATCCCAATCTAAGTGATCGCATGCTTTCTTAATATCCAACTTGCAAACAACTTCCGTTTTACCCTATCTATGCCAAAAATCAATACATTCGTGAGCAATGGGAGTACCATCCAAGCTTTGTTTGCATGCCGACAAATGCATCTTGGACTTTGGAAATGACTCTCGCAAGAAACACTTGGAATATGGACGTTAAATTTTTGATAAAATCTTGTAAGGGCCCCCGATAAGGCTTATTACCCAGACACATGGCACCTTCTTTTTTAATTAATAATAGCAATAAAAGATGCACCCAGCTACGACGATTGCCATCCTCTTTCGGAAAATAAAAATAAAAATCAGCGATAAAATCAGCAACTTTCCTTTCACCGTCTCCCAAAAGACTGGGAAAAATGGCATAGGAAAACCATTTGGCCTCGGAGACTTGTCCCTGCCCAACTCATCCACTGCCCTTTTAGCCTCCTCCTAGTCCAACTAATTTGAAATCCTTTCGATTCTAAAGCACATCTCCTAAATATAGCTTTGTGTTTACACCCTCCCTTGTTTTGTCAACCAAAACTATGTCATATGCAAACAACATACACTGTGGGATCTCTTCTTGCAAATGCCTTGCTAACTCATTCATAACCAATTGGACAAGGTAATGGATCAGTGCCAACCCCTGGTGCAAGCCTATCGCAATTGGGAACTCACTTGTTTCTCTGCTAGAGGTCCTCACATTTGTTACTTATCCCTCATACAGATCCTTAATCATGTCAACATACCCTCTTGAAACTCCCCTCCCAAGTCCCACCAGATTAGCTCTCTAGGAGATCGTATCATAAGCTTTCTCTAAATCAATAAAGACCATATAGAGATCCTTCCTACTCTCTCTATATTTCTCCATTAATTGTCTTAGTAGGAAAATAGCTTCAACGTCAAACCTCCTTAGCGTGACACCAAACTGATTTTCTGGTACATTTTCCCTGTGCCTTAGTGTTTGCTCATTCACTCTTTGGCAAAGTTTCATTGCATGGCTCATGAGTTTAATCTCACGATAGTTAGTGCAGCTGTCTCCATTATTCTTATAATTAGATACCACAGTCCACAGTACTTTTCCTCCATTCGCCCGGCATTCTCTTTAATCTTACAATCTTTTTGAACAACTTTGCTGACCAAAATAACCCAATATCTCCCATACACGTACACTTCTAAACACCTATTAGTACATCATCTGGTTAAAGGGCTTTTCTTGTTTTCATCTTTCTCAATGCTTCTTTTACTTCAGTTCAGGTATCCTAATTCCATGCAAGTTTCTATGGAATCTGATGTTATTTGAGTTTATAATTCCTTCTATCTCTACGCTCTTAGAGTAATTGTCATTTAACAAGTTATGAAAATAGCTCTCCACCGTTCATTGATCTCATTGTCCTTGACTAGTCCCCTTTGATTATCACTCTTAATGCATCTAACTTGATTTAGGTCCCTATTCTTCCTCTCTCTCATTTGTGCAAGTTTGAAGACATTTTTCTCATCTTCTCTTGTCCCTAACCTATTGCAAAGATCATTATAAACCTTCAGTTTAGCCTTAAGATCATCATAGCATCAAACTGAAAATCTTACTACATAAAATGATTAGAAATACATGGAGGGGCCGATAGTCCCCGATCCTAATATTAGATCTTGAAACAATCTCCTTTGCAAGAGAAACCAGAATAACAATCAGATATCTACAGACTTGCTAAACAAACAATTCTACCAAGAAGAGATATTGTGAATCTCATAAAGAAATATTAGCAAGTCTACATGAATATGAGTGCTCTTTAGACCACCACAACCAATGGACGACCTCCCTGTACCATCGAGTGCTTCACCAAGCCCGTACATGGCCCTCTACATGCACCTCTACAAGGCACATGTGCCAAATTAATCATGCATTAGGCAATCCTCACCTACTTGGCCAAAAAAAAAACAATGCACGCTTTAGAAAAGCATTGCCAATGCTATACATTCGACATACGGACCAGCCTGATTTTCAGGCTAGGTCATCTACACAATTGGGCCCACTTGACACATAGCTAGGATGCCCTACAAACACAGCAGGTGGTAAGCGTGGGTTAGAAAATTTTCTGGTAAATGGAACTCAGGTGGGTATGATGAAATGCTCCCCCACCAAAGATCTCAATCCCAGCCCTACTCTCACTCTACACCTAATGTGTTTGCTAACTCATCTACAACCTTACTTACAGATAGACCCACACTCAGCCCAGTACACTTTATTAACAAAACTGCGATTCCATCACCCAATTCCTCACCCTCATATTTTTCATTAGTCAACATTCCCCAAATGCAATCTCGTACTTCTCCAAAGTCCAAGGTTTTCTTATCTAGATATGTCATCATCAGTTTAGAAAGGGCTGAGACGTGTACCTAAAAAGTCCAAATTTCAAACATCCATTACCTAATTTGTATAACCATCTCCTTTTGACACACGCAAACACACAACCCAACTACATAGAACAAGAAGAAATAATAGAAGTCGGGTTTCTGTTAGAACTTTGTTTTACATGAAAATAGAATATAAAAAATAGAAAATGTTAATTAGGATTAAGAGTGGGGATGGGCTTGCCTGGCTTGTCTAGTTTTGGGTGCCAGCCCGATATTGGTTAGGCTTGGGTGCAGAGTCAAATATTTGCCTGATCTGAAGGCAAGACTGACCTAGGTTTCACAAAATTTTCTATCAAGGCCCGACCAGAGCCCGAGAAGGCACCCATTTGTGATATTAATTGGGCAGGGTCATGCCTAAAATTGAATGGCTAATTAGTAAACAGGTCGGGCTAGGGCTAGGGCTCGCTCTGACCTTTGCCCAGCCCCAACCCTTTCCACCCCCTAACTGAGTTAGGATTTTGTCCCACTCCCACTATCAAAAGGCAACCACAAACCAATTCCAAAAAAACAAGGAAACTTAAAAAAACAAAAATAAAAGACAATAGAATTACTATTTAGTCATACTCCCGCTATGACAAAATGCCCAATTACCCCAAATATTTTATTTGTTTAAAAAATGAAAATTCTAAAAATATGAAAGAACAAAGGAGATTTATAATTTGGGTTTTTGCCATACTCTTAATCCTAAAATACTAAAAAGAGCCCAATCCTTAAAAACAAGAAAAGATGCAGAATAAATGAATAGAGAGTTGAGGCAATTAAGACTGCTGCTAGGGTTTCGGAGAGAGAATTCTTACTGGGCTGAGCGGCCCACCCTTGTTCACCGCCCTTGATTCGCTCCGGGAGTGCATAGTTGACGGTTAGCACCCTTCCATAGAGCTCGGCATTGTCCATGTTGTCCATGGCAGCTGCAGCGTCTTCCTTCTCAAGAAATGTGACGAATCCGAATGAGCGGTGCTTTTGTGTGGCCTGGTCAAGAGGAGTCTTAACATCTTTGATATCGCCAAAGGGGATGAATGCAGCGTGGAGGATCGACTCATTCACCTCCTCTGCAAGACCACCTGAAACAACCATGGCCCATCATCATCAACGTCATCCATGATTTGCATCCATGCATGTTCAGTCATGGTATGGATGGGTACAAGAATGGAAGCTAGGAAACAGAATCATCACCATCACCATCCATGAGCATCTATGCATGTATATCATGGTCTTGCACAAATAGGCATGGGAATGGAAGCTTAACAAGCATGGCCCATTAACAACCATGACCCATCATCATTCATCAGCATCCATGAGCATGGATGTATGCATGTTATGTTTGTGGAATGGATGGACATAGAACCATGACCCTTCATCTTCATCAATTACCATGCATGCATGTGATTTATGTTGTTAATGGATGTTCATGGGTATGGAAGCTTTAAAATAGAAATAACAATCGCGGGCCATCATCACCGTCAATGACCATGTATGCATGTGTGCTATAAATAGGCAAGGGACTGGAGGCTCTAAATTTTGAGCTGACTGCCATAGGCCACCGAGCCCATCTTTATTTTTTTTTCTTTTCTTTTTTTTCTTTTTTTCGCGGGGGGGTGGGGGTTAGCTTGTTAGTACACACCCCACTGTCAGTAAACACTCCACTGTTAGCCACCCCCACTAGGGAATTGATACCATGACCTCAGGTGTTGAAACGAGGTATCTTCTCTCAGTCTACCACTTGAGATATGGATCAGGGTGTACCCCCAAGCCCATCTTGCAGCAAGCCAAGAGTGTCAACTTGAACCTATTTTGCTAGGAGCAACGAGAGAAGGGAAATACAAACAACAGAGAGCAACCCATCCAACCAGCCAACCTGCGGAATTGAACACAACAATAACCACAACAAACACTTTGGCTTCAACCAGATTCTTCCATCAATCTCTTGGCCCTTGCTTAACTCCTTGTTCCATAAATTGGCCACTGGTTGATCTGATCGGACACCGAACACACGAGAGCCCAACCTAGAGGAATGAATAGTTCCCTGGTGCCTTGGCTAGCCAGTGAGCAATGACTAGCTGAAAAGCCATATGGCCCATCATCACTATCCATAAGCATGGATGCACGCATGACATGTTTGTGGTATAGATGGGCATGGAACCATGACTCCTCATCATCATCCATGACCATGCATGCATCTAAGCTATGTTGTGCAATGGATGAGTATGATGATGGAAGCTATAAAATAGAAATAACAATCATTGCCCATCAAAGACGCAACTTTCTATAACCCGGACAGGGAATTACAAGAATCCACTGCAACCACAATTTTTGTGGGGCCTACCGCGATGTCCGTGTGACATCTACTCTGTCCGTCCGCTTCGCCAACCTATTTTAGGACATGACCCCAAAAATGACGTAGACCCAAAACTCAAGTAAGCCACACCACAAGAAATAGTGAGGATGGAAACACCCACTATTGAAACCTTCCTTGAGCCGACTGTGAAGTTCATATGCCATCCAACCCATTCAAAAGGTTATTCCCACCGAGACAAAGCAAAAACCAAAATACCAACCTAATCCAAAATTACTTTAGCCCCCAAAAATCATTCAGTGGTGGGCATTCAATTCCCACTCTTTCTTGTAATGCAGCCTACTTGAGCGTTGAATCTGTTGCACCCACATGCCCTTACACAATAATTAATTTAAATTTAAAATTAATCAATTTCCTATCTATATGAGTTAGTAGAGATTTGCTATGTATTTATTTCTCCTCCGGAATGAACTGAATGAAGAGTTGCATTCTGCCATTAACCCATGTTTTAGACCCTATCAGAATCTGCCTGATTTTTGAGAAATCGCCCTAACATGAACTGGCTCGAACGTAGTGGATATAACAAAAACATCATGGTGGGCCCCAAGAAGGTTTGGATGTATGAATACATGTATTAATGCATGTTATATGATGGTATTGATGGGCATGGAGATGTAAGCTTGAAAAATAGGAATAACCCATCATCATCAACATCACCATCATCACCATCATCACCATCAACCATGACCATGTATGTACACATGCATGTTATGGATGTATGGGGGGTATGGATGTACGTACCTACGTAGAGCGTGTTCTTCTGCACTTGCAGATTCATCCTTCAATCTTTTCTTCTTTTCGCTTCTCCTCCTCTTTGCTCTGCTTCTCCTCCTTTTGTATCCGAGGAGTCGTATGATACTCGGGCTGTGTATGACGCTTGATACGCAGGCAGGCACTCAGAAATTATAAACGTGGGATATATTAATCAAATAAACCGACTAGATTGTGCGGTCCACTATCTCCAAGTCAGAATCCTATGATCAGATTGGTTGGATAATCTTTAGTCCTGATTTGTAGATTTTTGTTTGTGGAAATAGACGGTTGGATATTTCTCATTTTCAACTGTCCAATAAATATTCATTAATCTGATAGTGACGTTATTAAATAAGATTATATTTTGGTTCATAATATATCTACACTGGTTTCCTTAATTTAGACGGTTTAATTTGATTAATTATATGTCACGTACCTAACTTTTAGGTAATTTCTAAGTGCCTGCGTACCATCCAAAATGCTCTGCCAGAGTATCAAAGTTTCTCTCAGGGGCGCGCTCATCCAACTTACTAATTTCCAGTGCCCGCGTATCATCACCGCTGTTTCTCATGGTACCAATGAATAGTGGACGCGGATTGCGTACTACCCCCGCCCGTCCCTAGCTCCGAACGGGCAGTTCTGCGGGCGGGCCCACCGTGATGTACATCCAACATCCAAACCGTCAATTCCTTTTCTCATATTATTTTAAAGCAGAAACACAAAAATGAGGCATATCCAACGCTCAAGTGGACCACACCAAATAATAAACTTGGTTGCATTAAAATGCACAGAGCATTAAATGTCAGCCGTATTAAATGCAAGAGTCATATGTGGTGTGGTCCATTTGATCGTTGGATCTGCCTCACTTTTGTTTTAATGCCTTCAAATAATATGAGAAAAGGGGTAGACGATTTGGTTGTACAGATATATCACAGTGGGCCCACCCACTAAACTGCCCATACCAGAGCTAGGTCCGGGCGGGGGTAGTACGCAATCCGCGTCCATGAATAGCATGGATACATAATACATACAAAAGGTGGCCCTGGGCCGCACTGTCTTGGGTAAGCCTGCGGTCTCGCCTACTCGGCTTTCGTACGAGGTAGACCATACTAACGGAAATAGTGGTGATTGAATGCCCTACTATTAAAAGCTTATTAGGGCTCATTATAATATTTATAAGGTCAAGTGAGCCAAGATGAGGACAAAAATAAATACCAGGTTGATTAAAAAATTTTGTGGTCTATTAATAGTTAATCATTATTATTTTATATAAAAAGATTCACTTAAGCTTTAGATCTACTTCATTTTTTAGATCTCAGTTTAAAATGATTTGATAAAATGAATGGACAGCATAAACAAAACACATATATCATAAGGGGACCTACAAATTTTGTCTTAATTTTTTTTTTTTTTTTTTTTTTGTATTTAAAAGGTGTTGTTCTCCCTAAGAGTGTTAACGGCGTGGGCCAAATTCTATCGAACTCGCTTGTCTTTTTCAATAAATATTCAAACCTGGCTTGAACCCGTGACGGGCTAAGATGGTCTAGCTCAAGCCCGGGCCAAGCTCAATTGTAACCATTATAAGAAAAAGCTACGAGAGAGGATAGGTAGGTTTTTTATATTTTCAATACTGTAAAGAGGGAGAGAATATACATTGTTGGGTTTTTTAAATTTTTTAACTTTTTGAAGAGGAAAGGTTTTTTATTTTAAATTCTAACTGTTAAATGGTGAATGGGTTGGGCCGGACTTCAGGCTTTCAACATGTAGTCCAAGCCCAGCACGATGTGAAACGGGCCAGAGTTTTAAGCTTGAGCCCAGGCCGTGGGGTCCATACTCCAGACTGAGCCCGACCTGAAGCAGGCTAGGCCCAAAAGCCCGTCAAGCTGGCTCGGTCCATTGATAGCCCTAGTTCTCCGCGTTCCTTCCACTGAAAATTCCCAAGCGGATTATGTCCTGCCCCACCTAGACTATAATCCATCTAGGTAGGGCTCTGTGGGCCTAGCATGATGTATGGCTTTGATCTACTCTGTCAATCCATTTTTTTAGATGACTTTGGAATATGAACCAAAGAATAAGGTAGATCCAAGGCTAAAGTGGACCACATGCTGGAGATTGAACTCCCACCACTAAAAACTTTCATCGAGCAATGAAAGTTTTGAATTAATTTGAAATTTATGTTTTCCCTTCATCCCGGTCTATATGACCTTATGAAAGGATTGGATGACAAATAAACATGAAGGTAGCTCCTATGAAGGTTTCAACCGTGAGTATCATTGTTACCGCTGGCATTTTACACGAATCGAGTTAGATCGGTTAGCTCACTTGACTCAACTCGAAAAAGCTCGTTTCAACTTAGTTCACAGCTGAGTTCAAGTCAAGTGGAGTTGATTTTTTTAGCTCAAAAAAAATTCGAGCCAAGTTCGAGCTTGCCAGTGTTCGACTCTACTCGGATCGAACCCTAACTTGAATCGAACTCGGATCGAACCAGTTCGTTGACTCAGTTATTTTGATATTGTCGTTGCTCAGCAAGTGTTTGATGAAATGACTCAACGAAGTGTCGGTCGGCGAGGAAGGTATGAATATGAAACAAATATCTCTGTATCTTGATTTTTATATTGCCTACTGAGTGTTTGATGAAATACCTATAAATCGATGCTGCAGCTTTACATTCCGTGAGAAATTGAAGGTGCACTCCATGTATTTGAGAAAATGTCGCAAAGGCTCAATCCTGGCTTGAACTCGACTCGAACTGGCTGCTGATCGAACTGAGCTGAACTGGCTAGTCAGGCTCAAGGACTGAGCCGAGCCCAGTTCAAGCTAGGGTCAGCTAGTGGCCGAGCCGAGTTGAGCTGTGCCAAGCTTGACTCGGTTCGACTCATGTACACCTCTAGTTATCGTTTTTCTTGTGGTGTAGTACACTAAAGCATTTCACCTACCTAATTTTTAGACTTATACCTTAAAATGATTTGAAAAAAAAAATGGATGGATAGTACGGATAAAACCTATACATCACAGTGGGCCCCACAGAGCCCTAATTGCATACATGAAGCATTTAAAATGTCCACGTGAGGTGATGCAATCCCCTTCCACAATTTTATAAAAAATAATTAATGCTAAAAAGAGTTCAATACATTATAATTCACATGAGAGTACACCACGTGGTGTTTCTCTCTCCTCAACCACTCCCAAGCTATCATGTCAGTTTTCATCTTTCACATCCCCAAAAATTACCACAATATCATTGGAAACGGCTATAAATAGCCTTCTCCTCTTCTTATTTTCACAACATTATAATTCACATAAGTTAACATCATTTCAACACAAGCCCTAAATAAATGAGTCAGAGAAACAAGGTTGCTTGTGGTTTTGAATATCCAAGTACAGACTCCATTTTTAAAGTGAAGCAAACGATCCAAATCCAACAAACAAATAATCCATTGCCACATAAGTCATGACATTTTAATTAATATATGTTTTGGGAGATGTGTTGGGGGCCTTGCACAAAACCTTAGGATCTAGCCTCCCGAACAAACCAGAATTATAGGATAATAATAGCAATGGAATAAATCAAGGCAACAATCACACACCACACAAGAGATTTTTACGTGGAAAATCCTCAAAGAGGTAAAAACCACTGGAGCTTGTCCAGATCAACAATCCACTATGAAGTAAAACGTTACAACCTTCGTCACTCATGCAGGAGCAGATAAACAATAAGAGAATAAAGGAAAAACAGAGAGATCTCACCGATCACGAGGACGTAGGAGCGTTGAGACGACGGCTCCCTTCCACAAGCTTCCTCTCTCTCTCTTTTCTCTTACTCTCTCACCTTTGATATCTTTAAACCCTTTAGGAAAACTCTCTTGTGTTTTTTCTTCACTCAACATAATACCCTAGAAAAACCCTAGCAACCCCTTTTTATAGTTTTAAGAAACTCCTTTTCGCATCCCTATTGCGAAAGAACTTAAATCAGCAGTTTCGCGTAAAATCGTGGAACAAACTGCGTAACATACGACTAGTCCTGAAAATTTCAGGACTGGTATTAGCCTCCTTCGACTGGTCGAAGCTCACCTACGACTGGTCGAAGCCCACCTACGATTGGTCGAAGCTCACCTACGACTGGTGGAAGACCGTGGAGAAAAAAAGTAAAAACTCGCTGGACTTTGAGTCGTGCTAGGGCTCAAACCTACGACCGGTCGAGCGCCTCCCACGACCGGTCAAGCACTGCAATGAAACCCTCTGAAATTTCAACCACTGCACCGTCTCTCCTCTGAACTGAGGAGGAAAATCCTATAAAATATCTCCCTTTTTGACTCAGGAGGAATTCACATTCTTCAAGCCAGTCGGGTTTATACAAACCTCAAACTTGCCCTTGAGCAAAGCCTTGGTCATCATGTCTAACTCATTATCATGCGTGTGGACTTTCTCATGCTGTAACACCTTTTGTTTCAAAGTATCTCTGATCCAGTGATACCGAATCTCTATGTGCTTCGACTTGAAATGTTGACTTGGATTCTTGCTCAAGTGTATAGCACTCTGACTATCGCAATAGACCACGTGCTCCTTGTCACGCCCCAAACCCGAAAATCGGATTCACAGGAATCTCAATCGCCGAATCCGGTGCCGACGGCCTCCGTAGTACCCCATTCTCGGCTCCTAGCATTTATATGCCAGATTTTCGATCCTAGGATCCCACAAGGAGGATTTTTTTATTTTTATTTTTTACATTTAACTAGTAATAAGCATAACCACAAGTTTACCCAAATCATAAAGGCAACATCATCATCACATATCCACTAATATAATCATTTGAATACAATGCTGAAAGGAAAATATATATGTCAAAATCAAAGCTCCAAAAAATAGTTGTACGCTCTAAGCTCAATGCTGCTGCAACCTAACATCACCTGCACGTATCTATTGTGCATAAGCTTATAAAAAGCTTAGAGGGTGGTGTAAGTGTGTGCACGAGATAAGTGCCAAGTATTCAATACAATATCATAATCATACAATACCGGAAAGCTATTAATCCATAAACCATACAATGACTGAATAAACAAAAACACTGATAAGAGTAGGAATTATCAGCGTAAATAGAAATACTGACAAGATTATAATCATGCGATAACAGAATAAGCGGAAGTATGAACAAGTCTGTTGATGGTCAAATATTACATATCAGACCCCATTTATTGTCTAGATTTACGAGCATGGTACCGTTTAATAGGCCGATTTAATCGTGTTTGTGATACAGGGTGTCTTTATGAGCTTGAACTGAAAATGGGTGTTAAAAATATGGTTTTAGAGCTCAAGATGTACCAAGGCAAGTTACGGGACTCCAAGGGGCCAAAATTGACGGAATCACATGCCAGGAATCGAAGAAAACCGAGAAACTGAAGCTCAAATGGCCCGAAAATTGGTCTAGAATGCAAGATCACAGGGTCCCCACCCTCTGATTGACTTGAAACTTCACACACTTGATGGGGGCCATAAATTAACCGTACATGTCAAATATTAGTCATTGGATGCATGTGAAAATGGCCCAATAGAGAGATCAAAGGGTGTTAGCCATTAAAGCACATCTTGGCAATCCATTAGCGATCAAGGCTCAAAATTAGGCGTTGGAAAGAGCATGAAAAATAACAACTCCTGGTGAAATTCGATCTCATTTGAACGGTGCAATCAAGACATACAGATGGCAGATGTTATAACAAATGAGAATGACAAATTTGTAAATAGATGGCATGCATGGCATAACGTTAAGCAAATTATATTTTTAACGGTAAATATCATGCGCATAGCAGTTGGCCGTGTGGCTCACTTTGAAGTCAGATCTACTTCAAACTTGGGACCATGGGCTATCATGATGTGGTGAAAACGGTGAAGGGAGCAGATTTTTTGAGAAATCACCATAGTGGACCCCACCTATTTTTTGTACAAGACATCCAAATAGTGCAAAAACACATCTAGTGACGAACGTGCTTTGCATTGGGTTTTGACTGTAGGCCACCATCATGGTCCATATGATGAATCTGGACCGTTCATTAGAATCCCACGGCCCATACTACCATCACCTAGGTGATGAAATTTTAAGGTATAGTAGAGATTGATTTTTAACCGCACAAGCATAGAACGGACAGTGGAGCAGAAAATCAGGCGGGCCACATCAATGGACACCCAAAACTATCCCTTCCCGAATGGTTTATCGAGAGGAATCCAACATACGGCTTAGATTGATGAAAACAACATCGAAGTGGGCCCCACCAACATCTCAGTGTAAGACAGTTACGCATGCTCTGTTTTGCAGTCCGTGAAAGCCGGACGTTGTGGCCAGCTGTGTGATCAAGAATGGTATCGGATCAGCAATCCAAACCGTTCAAACTCATCAACAGGGGGCCGTTACCATCACCATGAAGGCCGAAAACGGAGATGGACAGCCATCCGTCCCCAAAATAGTCTGTCCTGCGTTTTCTGTGTAAATACCGACCTTCCGCACCGACTCTAGCAATTTCGCACTCCAGCAAGCCGACCGACTTCCTGCTGCTATAAGAGACACAGAGAGAGAGCCGTGGAGAAGGATCTCTGGGCTTGGGGGCTGGACGTGCACAAGGGGGAGATCTAAGTATTGGAGGCTTGGCTTGGAGGAAGACGTGGAGAGAGAGAGAGAGAAAGGGAGTTGAGTTTGTATTTTTTTTCTTTTTCTTTTTGTTTCTGCTTTATGTTTCTAAGAGATTTGAGTCCACCGTGTCTATGAGTGGCTAAACCTCTTAGCTAGGGCTAAGAGGTGAAGCTTGTAGCGTGATGGGAACTTTTTGCTTGTGTTTTGTTTAGATTGAATTAATATTGATGCTAGTTTAATCAATGGAATGTTCTTAGTCTTTAATGGTCTATTGTGACTGAAATTACAATAGGTCTGCAATGGCTTTGAGTATTTCCTTTTTCTTTTAATGTTTACGACATCAAAAAGTCCTGTTGTTCACCATAGTCTCCTGGGCATGGTCGGATGTCGGTACCCTTCCTAACCTTCATACATGTGATTGGTTGGTAATTAGTTTAATTCTGTTGTTTGCCATAGTCTCTTGGGCATGGTTTGGTGATGGAATCCATTCTAATTCATATACCTTTCATCTCTTGAAAACTATATTAATGACAGTTTAGTTAAATTCCATGATTCTTGAAGCAGGCGTAAAATCTCTCTGATCTCTACAAGTGGATCCTCTGAATCCCTAGTTTCCTTACCTCTGATTTCTCCTAAGTTTTAGATAAATATTCCATCATTATTTCTTAAATACTATTTGATTTAGAGTACATCTTAGTCTACTTCTAGTTCTATTTAGTTTCAGATAGCGTACAAGTTTTAGTCCCTTGGGATTCGACCTCGGTCTTACCGAGTTATTACTACATCACAACCCTGCACTTGGGGAGTGAACAAAGTTCATAAGTTAATCAATATCAGAATACGCAATATAGGACAGCTATGCAAATGATGAATCATAGATAATCAAATGTCGAATGACAAGGATATAATGTAATACACAATTCGAAAGAGCTAACAAATATCATCACTCTCATCTAAGTCACAGGAATACAGAAACATAACAACTCACAATGCCACATGTTGAAGATGTAATGAAATATGCAGTATATGGTGCTAATGGAATGACCATGCTGGAGTGTGATGTCGGGATGATAGTACGTAGTATCGCAGGCTACGGAGTCCGCCACAATGGACTTCTATTCAAACCAGTCCCATACCTAAATTTGGATAGTCAGACTCAACGTGGTAAACCCCTGATCTCAGGTTAGTCGCGCGCCCAATCGAAATCTTTGCCATAACGAAGGTACACAACAATTAGTTGCGCACCACCAGCCCGAGTGGATAGTGAATGAATGAATGAATGAACATGCACTCCTACTCAATAAGTCACATATCAGTACAGTTCCTCTCTGAAAAATCACCGGGGTCTATTACACTCCATACCAGATTGCCGCCTCATTGCGCGCAACAAGGTGAGTGAAAGAGACCTCACTATCCGCCTGCCAATATCGGGCTCGGCTCGTCAATAGCGGACACATTCCTCGAGCTGGTCAGACTCAGCCTAGCATTGCCCCCTCCTCTTGGGCAGGTAAGGCCGCACCCCCTTCCAACCGACCACGACACAGTGGAGAGCGCAACCATCTGGTAATCGGCACTCGGCGCTCATCTACCCACTCGGTCTAAACGTTGGAGCAACCTCTGGAATCAAGAGGGTTTAGGGACTTTCACCCAGGGATATCTATAGCACCCCATGTAGAACAGATTTTCGGTGTCCCATCTAGCCATCCACGATATGCCTGTGGAGGCTACGACCCTGGTGTCGTTAGGGCATACAGTAATCACAGCACACAATGCAAGGTGCATGAGTCATACAATCCAGTCATGCATCAATCCTGCGCAAACCGTGCGCTCATGTGAGACAATCTCCGCTTATCAGGGAGTCTCATAATAACCAGCACTATGACATATGCAATGGTCAATCATATCTCCTAACAGACATGCAGAGATGCGAATGGGCATGTATCATGATATTATGATGTCACATACTCATAAATGGTATCAATAACCGGCGTCGACAATGTGGACTTTTAACCAACATTGCCCCCAAGGAATGGCCCACATAGAATCAAATATATAATGGGCACATGGCCTCACATAAGAGCCAAATATACGAAACAGGTGGGCCCTAGTCATGGGCCTAACACATATCACAATGGGCCTTGCCCATAGGCCTCAAATACATCCGGATGGGTCGCACTCATGGGCCTTAGATATATCACAATGGGCCTTAAATATACTTCGCAGGTGAGTCACATACCTGGGTTTAATACACATCAGTATGGGCTAAATTACATAGGCCTAATATACATCACTATGGCCACAACCCATGGGCTTTAAATACACAATAGGTGGGCCCTACACATGGGCCTCAAATATATACCACGGGTGAGCCTCAATGGACGGGTCACCAATACAAAAGGATGGGCCTAATGACATGGACTCCATAAATATATCAAATAGGTCGCACCAATTGGGCCTTACATACATTGCAATGGGCCATGACCCATGGGCCTTGCAAACATCACAATGGGCCTTGCAACATGGGCCTCATACATATTTAAGGTGGGCCTCAACAACGGGTCTCATACACATCAAGGTGGGCTTCAACAACGGGCCTTATACACATCAAGGTGGGCCTTAACAACGGGCCTCATACACATCAAGGTGGGCCTCAACAACGGGCCTCATATATGGCCTTAGCAACAGGCCACAAATATACCAAGATGGGCCTAATCAATCATATGGGCTAAATCAATCAAATGGACGATACGAGCAGACCGATCAAATGGACCGATACAAATGCGCTGTGCGTCATAGAGTTATGCTAAGCATGTTTATAAAGTAATGCCCTAGCCTTATAACGCAGCTGGCCTAGACGGCTTGCATACAACAAGTACGGGCCTTCCAATGGGCCCTAGGGAGAGTCGCAATGCGGACATTTAATCAACATTATACTCGCAATGTGGACATCAAACCAACATTGCTCCCAAGGTGTAGCCCGTGGTGAATAACATTACGTAAACCAGGTTGGGATCACACATTGCAATGGACCTTAGGTACACCCCATTGGGCCTTAAATACATCAAATGGGCCATGTCATATGGGCCTTTTACTCATCAAATGGGCCACATCAATAGGCCGCACCGATGGGTCATATGTGCATTGCAATGGGTCATAACCCGTGGGCCTTAGATTGCATCAAATGGGCCTAATCCCATGGGCCTTGGAGCACATCAAATGGGTCCACTCTATGGGCCTTAAATAGTTCAACAACTAGCTACATTCATGGAGCCAATTAAATTCAACTGTTGTGGGCCTCAAAAGTGCATTAATTAAGCCCAACATTTAAGGAACTAAATGTATAAATCATTTCCTCTAAGATCTTTATAATATGATGGGCCCCACTCCTCAAAATTTCAGCCCAAGGCCAGCATAATTATAACATGTTGCTGTCCTAAATTTGGGCACTCCATTAGAGTGGGTCCAGGGCCTCTAAAACTCTAAAAATTGAGGACCAAGGTCCCTCATCATGCATACAATGAGAGGAAACCCAAAAAGGTGGCTCATCATTAGAAGAAATATTTTTGAAATATGATTTTTTATCAAGGATATTGCTGGACTGCAGAGCATAAAAAAATTTGAGAGTCTAATCATCTTGGCCCATTCTTTTGGATACCCAAACAGGGTCACTTGAAGCTGAAATTTTATAGAGTGATACTTCCATAGGTGGGCCACACCACCACAAAATTTCATAATTTTTAGATATCTCTAAGTATTTTAATTAATTTAAACAAGACAGACTGTCCAGAAAAATTCGGACAAACCTGGACGTCCCAAAGTGGTGGGCCAGTCCGGCCCTCACCACGGTGTGTACTGGGGTCCATTGGCCCTGAAATTTGGTAGGTGGGTTCTAACATAAGTGGACCACACTCCTAAAAAATTTCAGAATTGTTGGACATTTATAAATATTTTAATTCATTTACATAAATCAATCTGTCCTGAAAATCGGACTGATCTGGACACCATATTATAATGGGTCGGTCCCACCATCACCATGGTGTGTACAGGCGTCCATTGGCCCCAAAATTTTGTAGGTGGGTCCTACCATAAGTAGGCCACCCCTCTGAAAATTTTTATAATTTTTAAACACCCATAGGTATTTTAATAAATTTTAAAAATCCAACTGCCCATGGTGGAATGTTGCTGGAACAGTGCAAAAAAATCCAGACTGTCCACCTCAATTGGACCACACCTTTGGGACCCCAATGAAGGTCATTTGGGGTTAAAATTTGGGAGACATCAAGATGAGATCCCCACCTTTCAGAAGAGTATATTTAATAGGTATGAATAGTCCCCCAAACAGTCCCAAAATCTGGTCCAAAAACAACCAGAAACTGTCCAGAAAATTCTGGATAGCAACATGCACTTAGATAAAATTTATTATATAAGTTAAATAAAAAGGAAAATACATTAATGGGCTACACACATCAGGAAATAAAATGAGGGAAAAGAAAGATAAAAAGATAATTCGGCCATAGGGAAAGGGGCTCCGCCACTATTGATCCCTCCCAAGATCAATCACACCCGCACATCATACCTAGATTTACATTTACAACATGGATCTTGCACATGCATGGCCTATAATTAAAATGCATGGTGAAGATGTCATCCCCACCATGGTTATAAGGTCTAGATGACCCAAACATAATATGATATGAAATAAAACTACCATGATGGGGCCCATAGAGAAAGGCCCCATGCATGGATCATGCATGCATAAGGTAGGCCATTAGGCTACAACCATGGGATTGTGTGAGATCTCCACCATTGATTGGTGGGTCCTACACTTCCCTCATGAAAGAAGAAAAGAAAAAAAATATCTAGGCTATAAAAAAATCATATTTTTTTACATCTAGAAGAGCACCCACCGTTCGATCTTCTTGCTCCTATGAGTTCCTTAGCACCTTAGCTTGGATTTCAATGGAGGAGATGAGAAATGGAGGGTTGAGATGGGAGATGGTGGGGCAGGAAAGTGGGCCACCTTGGAGTTTTTTTGAAAAGGAGGGAGAGCTCATACGTATGAAATTTTGCTTGGAGAATGAGATGAGAAAATGAGAAAGAGAGAGAGTGTTGTAGAGAGAGATGGGTGGATGGATGTGGTGAATGATGGGTGTGTAAGAAAATCTTGACTTTTGTGACCATTTGTGTAAAAAAGGCATGGGAGGTGTAAGAGATTCTTGACTTTTGAGGCTCTTTGTGTAAGAGAGGTATGGGCTTGTAAGAAAATCTTGACTTTTGTGGTTGTTTGGGAATGGGTGAAAGGTGATGTGTACTTGACATGTACTTGACATGTGATGGATTGATGGATTGATGGGATTGATGTGATACCTCGTAGAGATTCTCTTGAGTTTCGTAACGCACGGTGTTTTCTTCGCACAGAACGTTGGCCCACATTTCTCGACCAGGGTATCGCCTCGGCGCGCAAGTCGCGGCATCGGAACCACAACGATGGCGCGGTCGCTATGGTAATAGTCTTGGGTTGAGTCGATATGGGTTGACAGCATATGAATCAGGGTCGCGCGTAAATATCGGCTAAGAGTCGAAGGTTGCCGGAATTCAACCGGTAAGACCGCGGAAGTCTATGTAACGGTACGGTATAGGATACGGGGCTTACACTCCTCCTGCTTCAGGCTAAGTTCCTGTAGGAACCTCTTCATCTAAAGCATCTCTTTACATACCTCTGTGACTGCAATGTACTCGGCCTCTGTCGTTGACAATGCTACGACCTTCTGTAGTTTACTCTGCTAAGAAATCGCTCCCCCTGTAAACGAAAACATGAATCCCGCTGTAGACTTCCTAGAGTCTATGTCGCATGCCATATCCGCATCTATGTAGCCCTCTAACACAGGTTTACCGTCACCATAGCATAGGCTCAACCTGGATGAGCCTCTTAAATACTGCAATATCCACTTCATCGTTGCCCAATGTTCTTTGCTAGGATTGGCAAGATACCGGTTGACAACACCAATCGCATATGCTATGTCTAGGCGTGTACACACCATAGTATACATCAAACTTCCTACAGCTAATACGTAGGGTATCTCTTGCATCTCTTCCACCTCTGCCTTCGTCTTGGGACACTGTCTGTCGCTCAATCTGAAGTGACCATCCAGTGGAGTACTGACCGGCTTCGCTGCATTTATATTGAACCACTTTAGGACTTTCTCAATATACCGCTCTTGTGACAACTAAAACTTTTTGCTGCTTCTGTCACGGGTTATCTCCATTCTTAGGATCTGTTTAGCCGGGCCCAAGTCTTTCATCGCAAATGACTTGTCCAACTCCTGTTTCAGCCTGTCGATCTTCTTGATGTCCTTTCCCATGATGAACATGTCATCAACATATAACAGTAGAACTATGAAATCATCATCTGAAAACTTATGCATGAACACACAGTGGTCCGACTCCGTTCTGTCATACCCATACTGTAACATGAATGAATCAAACTTCTTGTACCATTGCCGTGGAGCTTGTTTCAGCCCATACAAGCTTTTCCTCAGCCTACACACCATATGCTCATTGCCCTTGAATTCGAACCCCTCTGGTTGGTGCATGTAGATCTCTTCTTCCAGGTCACCATGGAGAAAAGCAGTTTTAACGTCCAACTGCTCTATCTCCAGATCCATGCTAGCTGCCAACCCAAGCAACACCCGTATAGATGTCATCTTCACTACTGGTGAAAATATCTCCTCGAAGTCTATGCCTTTTCTCTGACCGAACCCTTTTACCATAAGTCTGACCTTGAACCTCATCTGTGAATTCTTCTGCTCAACCTTCTTTCTGAACACTCGTTGCTCAAAGCTTTCTTGCCCTTAGACAGTTTCACCATGTCATAGGTGTGGTTCTTATGCAAGGATTCTATCTCTTCTTGCATAGCTTTCAACCACTCCTCCTTATGCTCGTTGGCTAAGGCCTCAAAATAGTCTTCTGACTCTCCCCCATCAGTCAGCATAATGTACTCATGCAGTGAGTACCTCTTGGACGACTACCTATCCCTAGATGACCTCATCACTTGTGGCTAGAGGTGGGCATCGAGCCGAGTCGAGTCGAGGTGGGCCAAGCTCGGCTTGGCTTGTCCGTGATGTTCTCGAGTTCGAGCTCGAGCTCGAGCTCGGCCTCAAGCTCATCATTGAAGCTTGGCTTGTTTGCCAAAGCTGTCGAGTCAAGTTCGAGTCGAGCTAGTGGTTCGAGTCGAGTTGAGTTTACCTCGAGTTGAGCTCAAGCTTGTTGGGTGAGAGAGACTCTAGGGTTTGTTTTTTATTTTTTTATTTTTAAGTTTAAACCTGAAACTTATATTAATATAATATAATATATATATTATATTATATTATATAATATTATAATATATATATATATATATATATATATATATATATATATATATATATATATAAAATATTATTAATCGAGCCGAGTCGAGCTCAAGTTCGAGCTTCGAGTCGAGTCAAGTTCGAGTCGAGTCGAGTTGAAATGCCACTTGGTCGAACTTGGCTTGAACTCAACTCGAGCTTCAAATAATTAGCTTGGCTCGGCTCGAATTGACCATTTAAGCCGAGTCAATCCGAGCTGACTCAAGCCGAATCGAGCGAGTTTTTCGAGCTAGCTTGACTCGTGAACAACCCTACCTGTGGCTTGACAGGTGGATCAAGTGGGGGCTGCTCCTCTGGTCCATCTTCTAAAGGAATTCTCTCGTCCTTTGCACGTTGCTGTACTCCCCCATTATCAGGCACCATGGGAGGAATAACCAGATCCATGTCCTCTGGCTCACCTGAACTAGGTTGGTTCTTCTCTGGCTTACAAATGTCTTCTATACACTGATCTTCAAAGAAAACCACATCTCTACTCCTGACGAGCTTCTTCTCGGTTGGATCCCACAATCTGTGACTGAATTTTTCATCACCTACCCTAAGAACACACACTGCTTGATCTTCATATCGAGCTTGGACCTCTCGTCCCTTGGTACGTGAACGGATGCCCTACATCCAAATACCCTAAGATGACTATACGATAGATCCTATCCAGTTCACACATTCTCAGGTACTTCTCCATTCAATGAGGCTGATGGAGACCTGTTTATCAGATACACCGTCGTGTGTATTGCTTCTCTCCAGAACGTCTTGGACAACTTCGCATGGGATAACATGTATCTGATTCTCTCAACAATGATGCAATTCATTCGCTCAGCTACACCATTATGCTGGGGGGTCTTGGGAACCGTTTATTCATGCCGTATACCCAGGGACTTACAGTACTCGTGAAAGTCGCCAATGTATTCATTACCATTGTCAGTGCGGATGCACTTCAATGATCTACCTGTCTCTCTCTCGACCATAGTATGAAATAATTTAAACACACTAAAGACCTCGTTCTTGGATTTCAAAACATAAGCCCAAATTCTCCTAGATGCATCATATATAAAAGTAACAAAATACAGTGCCCCACCCAAGATTTTTGTCCTCATAGGACCACAAACATCAGAATAAACCAAATCTAATGTATGCACTCTATTAACATGAGAAACAGTTTTAACAAATGAAACTCTATGCTGTTTCCCTGATAAACAATCGAGATAGATTTTGAGAGGTATACCTGTCACGTCTGGAAGGAGCCACTTCCTCGCTAGTAGCTGAAGTCCTTTTTCACTCATGTGGCCTAGACGCCTGTGCCACATGTCAATAGCTGAATCTTTCACTGTGTTCAACCCACCCTTGCATACACTGACACTTGCCTTGTATAGGGTGCAACACTTCTTATCTATTGCTGCGATCAACGAACCCTTGATGAGCTTCCAGCGCCCACCAGCAAACTGGCTTTCATAGCCATCATCATCCAACCTTCCCGTCGACATCAAGTTGAGGCGAAGGTCTGAGATATGCCTCACATCCCTGAGAACCAATGTGCAGCCCACATCGGTCTTCACACAAATATCACCAACCCCTACGATCTTCGATACGCCAGAATTTTCCATCTTTACAGTCCCATAGTCTCCTTTCCTTTTCCTTTCTTGTCATTTTTAACCTTACGACATTCATGCTTATAGTGGCCTTTCTTGCCACAATTCTAGTGTTCAACATCTTTTCTGTTACTCTACTTGTCTCTTGATTTATCTTGGGCCTTCCGGCCCTTCCTGTTCTTTCCTCTCCCCCATTCCTGTATCACAAGTGCCTCTTGCTGAGTAGACCCCTGAGACTTCCTCCTTATCTCTTCATTGAAGAGACAGCTAGTAACCTGTTACATGAATATTTTTCCGTTTGGTGCAGAGTTACTTAGAGACACCACGAATGTCTCCCAACTGTCAGGCAACGAACTAAGCAATAGTAAAGCCTGCAATTCATCATCCAGGACCATCTTCATAGAAGAGATTTGGTTCACTATATTGCTGACCTCATTTATGTGCTCGGCCACAGAACCACCATCCTTGAACTTGAGATTCACAAGTCACTTTATCAAAATTTTTTTATTACCGGCTGTCTTCCTCTCATACAACCCTTGTAGTTTCAGCCATAGGCTACCGGCTGAAGTTTCTGTAGACACATGGTGGAATACAGAATCATCCAGCCATTGTCTAATAAACCCCACCGCCTTCCGGTCCAACTTCTTCCAATCTTCATCAGTCATATCCTTGGATTTTGCTAATATGCCTAAAATTGGAGAATATAGATACTTGTAATAAAGCAAGTCCTCCATCTTAGCCTTCCATATGATCCAGTTAGAACCATTGAGGCTGATCATCCTTGATGAGCCACCTTCCATAATTTCAAACCGATCTTATTCGTTCAATGAACTTAGCGCTCTGATACCACTTTGTTGGGGGCCTTGCACAAAACCTTAGGATCTAACCTCCTAAACAAATCAGAATTATAGGATAATAATAGCAATGAAATAAATCAAAGTAACAATCACACACCACATAAGAGATTTTTACGTGGAAAATCCTCAAAGAGGTAAAAACTATGGGAGCTCGTCTAGATCAACAATCCACTATGAAGTAGAACATTACAACCTTCATCACTCACGCATGAGCGGATAAATAATAAGAGAATAAAGGAAAAACAGAGAGATCTCACCGATCACAAGGATGTAGAAGCGCTGAGATGACGGCTCCCTTCCACAAGTTTCCTCTCTCTCTTTTCTCTCACTTTCTCACCTTTGATATCCCTAAACCCTTTAGGAAAGACCTCTTGTGCTTTCACACAACATAATACCCTAGAAAAATCCTAAGAATCCCTTTTTATAGTTTTAGGAAACTCCTTTCCGCATCCCTGTTGCGAAAGGACTCAAATCCGCAGTTTCGCGCAAAATCGAGGAACAAACTGCGTAACCTACGACTAGTTCTGAAAATTCCAAGACTGGTATTAGCCTCCTTCGACTGGTCGAAGCTCACCTACGACTAGTAGAAGACCGCGGAGAAAAACAGCAAAAACTCGCTGGATTTTGAGTCGTACTAGAGCTCGAACCTACGACCGGTCGAGCGCCTCCCACGACCGGTCGAAGACCACTTACGACCAGTCGAGCAGTGCGATGAAACCTTTCGAAATTTTAAACACTGTACCGTCTCTCTTTTGAACTGAGGAGGAAAACCCCATCAAGATGACCAATCTACAGTAGGTCCTGCCATTTGAGCGGTTTAGATTTTTAGTACATGCAATGAACGGACATGCAAATGTGAATAGTATACCTTCCTAGAGCCTCGTGCACCTACTTATACAATGCTAGAATAGAGTTTGTATAGATTTCATCATGTTAAAGTGTAGCCATGGTTTCCTAATACCAAACATTGACAAGGGCTGCATTGTAGGTCGACTATGGACCACAAATCTCCCTAATGAAAAGAAAATCATAACCATCTAATAATAAGTATACTATTCATAGTAAGTCATGTTTTTAGAGTGTTTGAATTGGAGTCCAAGTCTAAAACTCAGTCCTTCGTTTGAGTTCATTATTTAAAGGGTTGTGAGGAGTCCAGCGAGCTCCGTGGCTTCAGAGTAGATATCCCCTAAGGTAGACAGTGATTGACCTCATCACATCCCTCCCCGGGTCAGGAGATCACATATTGAGAAGCACCCGACTTTGTTAAAGAGACTACACAACATATGGATGTTAGACATCTTCTCTTTGTTAATTGTCAAGGCGATCTTAAGTTCCTTAGATGCTGAGGGAAACGAGCAACTTATGTCGCATCCAAACATTATCAGGTGCATTAGTTGATGATGGACTTTCAAGAGAATTAGGTCGTTTAACCCAACTTAAGAAATAAAAGATTGAAAAAGTAAAGGGGAAACACTGCAAGTAACTATGCAAATCCATTAGTAAGTTGCAATGCTTGCGTTCCCTCAAAATAAATGTTCGTTATGAAAATGAACAACTCTAGTTACAAGCATTCTCAAATCCACCACAATCACTTGAAGTGAGAAATTTGGGTGAGGCCAGGTGGTGAGATTTGATTGGACCACATATCATTGTCAGAGATGGGTCATGCCGATTGTGGGGCCGGACCAATTAAATCTCACCATTTCAAGGCCTCACCATACCAGGTGTTTTTTTTTTTTTTCCCAGCCATACAGAATCCAATTCCAAAGTAGCGGCTGGACAATTGCATGGTGACCCCAACACCACCAGGCTAGGTGGTGTTGGGATATCACAGGATGTGATTGGACCATATGCTCCAGTCAGAGGTGGGGTTAAGTACTTTGATGAGTATAGGTCCCACTTGGGTTCAGACAGGGTTTCTTTTTTTTTTTTTTTTCAGCCGTGGGCCAGTTAGAAAATCATAAAGCTTTACCAGCCATCTACATTTGGGCCCACTATTAGAAAGGTATGATTTGAATTAGTTGTATGTATTTGAAAGGTTTGATTTGAATTACTTGTATGTCGTGTGTACAATTCTTTAATGGCTAGATGATGAGTGGTTGGAATGTCTCACACATGTGAGAGGCTATGTTCTTGAAGCCCCTCATCAGGGCAGGAGGTTTGTGTGTACAAGCTCTGGCCCAGAGGTCTTCAGATGGGCCTAACGTGTACACAAGATATTGATTCTTGTGCAATTTTGCCGAAGGGTTTACATTCAAGCATGTGTGGCCCACCAGATGAGCGAACCGGCTCTGAATTTTATTTTATTTTTTCTGGGAAATTTACATTGTGTGACCAGGCTTGCTTTTAGGGCTGTCAACAAGTTGGGCCAGGGATTGTATACGGCTCAGATTTTGAATGGTTCGAACCAGGGCCCATCTGGCCATTTTTATTTTGTTTTAAAAAATAAATCATTCTGATTGGGTTGGGCCCGTCCATCAACGGCCCTTATTACTTTTGTGGAAAGTTGATAAAATCCACTCCGACCATCATGCACGTCCCCTTCTTTTTATCCACGGACCCAAAATTCAGGTCAATCTATGATCTGGGTTAGCCACACAAAAGGAAAAGTTGGAAAGGGGACGTGCAACGCTGAGCCCTGCCCCAGTTTCAAAATTATCTGAGTTTTTAGATGTATCAACATCTAGGGTAGATGTTTCACATCAATGGATGTGATGATATACACACAACGTGGTGGGTCCTTTACTGATCAAGGTTTGGGTCCCCCTCTCACGTGTTCACTATAACGGGGCCCACCTAAATCATGGATTATTCTTAATTTTCTGTGCTAATGGTAAACATAGCATGACATGCATGATGATTGGAGTGGATGTCATTGGAACATCACAATGGGCACCACAAATGTCATTTGTACCACAATTGTGGTGAAAATGTTTGTATATGATCATTTCCATACGCAAATTGACGGTTGAGATGAACTCTACCCAGTTAGATACCTGACCTGATCTGATTTTAACCATGTCACTTCATTCGGACTTATTATATATCATTTATATTAGCCTGGATATCATCTGTACGAGCAAAAGGGTGGGTGGCTCGAGTGGGAGGCTTATCGGAATTTAGGTGGGCCATTACCAACGAAAATAGTTTGGAGTGTAGACATCACCCTGTACAATATTTCTAATTGTGTGGTTCACCTCAATCACAGATGACTCTAGTTTTTTAGCCTTATGCCTAACATAGTGTCATGCACCCGATGCTCGGAGTAGATTTTGGAAACACGTTACTGCGGAGCTCACCCAAGCTACATAGATGAACCCATATGTGTGTGAGCAGGTCTCAAGTCTAACCGGAGGGACCACAAAGTACTGTCCAACCAGCAAATAACATCCAACATTTTAAGTGCATGTGACTTCGACCCCTTCCGATAGGTTAGTCCCACTGGGAGGATCATCCAATGCAAATATCATCCCTATTTACTTATGAGTTGGGGCACATGATATAAAATAATTTTTAATTATTACTAAATAATGAAAATGAAATGCGGTACACTCGATAAGTAGATATTTTTTATTTTTTTACTAAGCCCACCATATTTGATGTCATAATAGTTTGACCCAGTGAATTTGAGACGTGTGTGGGTTATTAATTAAAATAGCCCTAAACTATGATGTAATATAGGCATTGATGCCAGAAATTCATGCTAAATCTTTTTTTTAGCACTCGGGGCACTATTTAGCTTTGTAACAGATGAAAATGTCCATATATTAGCCATTCCCTTATACTGGGGTAGCTTTTAATGGAAGTTGAGAGAGCTTTTTTAAAATGAGATGTATGCCTCACTAAATCAAAGATTAGGGCCACCTCTCAGCTAATTTGATCCGTTCACTTTAATTGGATAGTCGTGAACCCATAGTAGAGTCATTCCAAAAAAATAAAATTGGAGTTGTCTGTGACTCACAACTGCATGTAAAATGTTTCATCTGATGTGGTCCATTCATGATGAGTTTTGCCCTCAAACTTGGGTAGATGGTATGCAATTAAAATTACTTTCATGTGGACGACTCGAATATGCTACAAGACTATCCAATGAGCCTCACACAAGAAGTGGGATGGGTTAAATAGGAGGGTCCCTCACACGAGAAAGCTATTTAGCATCATCTTTCCCTTTTTTCTTCATTTTTTTTATGAGAGGTGACTATTGGGCAATTAGGACCGCTGCCACCTCCATAGGACCTACTCCGGTGAGTTAAATAGGAGGGTCCCTCACACGAGAAAGCTATTTAGCATCATCTTTCCCTTTTTTCTTCAATTTTTTTATGAGAGGTGACTATTGGGCAATTAGTACCGCTGCCACCTCCATAGAACCTACTCCGGTGAGCTTTTAACATTATTCCCTCAATTCCGACTAGCTTTTTAGTGTTTTTTAAAAAAGATTTTCGGCCACACTCTCTGAAAGGTTTAAGTTAGGACATTAGTAGCTTTTGCATTTTATTTTTTTATTAGTGCTTATTAATGATGAGATTTGTGAAAGGGAAGAGGGTGCGGTGGTTCCCTTTATCATTATTTTTTTCATTTTTTTTAATGGGTATAAATGTGTGAGTTTGTGAAATTAATGGATTTTGTAATAAAAAAAAATATTGTAATGGATGAATTTTGAAATCGAAGAATGTTAAAATGGATGAACGTGATAAATGTTGAAATAAATGAATGTTGTGGTTAAAGAATGTTGAAATAGATTAATGGTCATAATTTCTTATGAGTTACAAATCCCATAAAAATAAATCTTTTGTTACATGTCTAATTTGGGTGAGTTTGTACGTGTTAGAAATATAATTTGATGAATTTTTAAATGGCTTTGGAATCACCTTATTTGGACTATTTGATTATCCAAAAGTGGGCCTAAAGTTATTGTGGTTCATCGATACTCACTGTGGATTGCCAATACTTGCTATGGATTGTCGGTCCCATGAAAATGGTCATAACTCTCTTTTTACATGTTTAATTTAGGTGATCTTATACTAGTTGGAAAGGTACTTTGATGAAATTTTAAATGGATTTAGAATCATCTTATTTGAATACTATTTGATTGTCCAAAAGAAATCCCAAAGTTATTATGGTTCTTTAATACTCATTGTGGATCGCTGATACTCATTTTGGAAAAGTAACTTTGGGCTCACTTTAGGCAATTAAATGGTGTCCAAATGAGGTGATTCTAAAGCCTTTTAAATTTTGATCAAATTACCTTTCCGACAAGTACAAGATCACCTAAATCAAACATGTAATGAGGGAGTTATAACCATTTTCGTGGAACCAGCGATCCAAAGTGAGCATCGGCTATCCTCGGTGAGTATTGATGAACCACAATAACTTTGGATCAAATTTTAGGCAATCGAGTGGTGTCCAAATAATGTTATTCCAAAACCATTTAAAAGTTAATCAAATTACATTTTAAACAAGTACAAACTCACCAAAATCGGACATGTAACGAGAGAATTATGATCATTTTCGTGGGATTTGTGATCCATAGGAAGTTATGACCGTTCATCCATTTCAACATTCTTTCACTACAACATTCATCAATTTCAACATTTATCATATTTATTTATTTCAACATTCTTCAATTTCAAAATTCATCCATTTCATAAACTCCCACCATTCATACTTATGAAAAATGGAAAAATAATTATAAAGGGAATCACTGCAACCTCCTCTCTTTTACAAACTCTAAAAAACTAAAAAGCTTGTCAGAATAGAGGGAATAACGCCGAAAGCTCGCCAAAGTAGGTCCCACAGAGATGGCAACTGTTCTAACAACCAAATGGTCCCTTCCTATGAAAAAATGAAGAAGAAAGAGAAGGAAAATGCTAAATGGCCTTCTAATATAAGAGACCCACCTATTGAACCCATCCCACATCTTGTATTGGGTACATTGGATCGTCTTGCAGTACATCCATTCACACAAAAGGAGTTTTAATTTCATGCCATCTGCCTAATTTTAAAAGCTAAACTTATCATGGATGGACAACATCTAAGGAAATGGTTCGAAATTAACTCACAACATTTATACAGTTGTAAGCCACAGACAACTCTTATTTTTTATTTTTATTTTTTTGAAATGACCATATTATGGTTCTCAACTGTCTAATTAAAGTATACGGATCAAATCGGACGAAGGGTGGCACCAATAGTTGATTTAGTGAACCCTACAACTCCCTTTGAAAATGCCCTCTTGACTTCCACAACAAGCTACCGCCATAAAAGGGACGGCTTACAAACAGGCATTTTCATCATTCGAAAAGCTCAAAGGTGCCCAAAAGGCTAAAAAAGATATGAATTTAAATAACTCATGTGCGTAGAGAGTAGATCTGGGCATCAGACTGAGTTGGATCGGATTGGGTCCAACTTGAATCGGTCTGAAATTTACATGGACTGACCCGAACTCGATCCGATCCGGGACCGAGTCTGGGACATCTGACTCAAATCGATCCGATGCACGGTTGGCCTAACTCGAACCGAGTCTGACTCGGTTAGGAAAATTGAGTCGGATCGGGTTGGGTATGGTTCGAATCGGTTGAGTCTGTGGGTCATTCTTGTGTGACTCATATAATTTTGATCTCATTTAGGTTGTTCGTACAACTCGGATCTCAAGGTGTGTCTCCGCTCGTCTTTGCACTTTGATCTCATTTAGGTTGTTGGTACAACTCGGAGCTCGAGGTGTGTCTCTGCTCGTCTTTGCACGACATGTATCTACACAGCCGTAGCACGTAATGACGTAGATTCCTTCCTGCGAAAGGATGCTAGGTGGGGCCCACTGAAATGTTTTTAAGAAATCCATCCCGACCATCCATTTTATGAGATCAGTTTAGGATGTGCGACCAAAAATGAGGTATATCCAACACTCACGTGGGCCATACAAGAGGAAAAAGTGGGCATTCAGTGAGCACCGTTGAAGCATGTTTATGGTCATGAAAGTTTTGTATTAGGCTATAATTTTGGTGTTTTCACTTCATCCCATTGGGAATAACCTTGTAAAAGGTTTGGATATCATATAAACATCAAGGTGAAGCCCAGTAAGGTTTCAACGGTAGAAATTTCTTTCCCCAATTTTCCCTCTCGTGTGACTTACCTGAGAGTTGTATCCACCTCATTTTTGGTAGAATGTACTAAAACGAACTCTAAAAATAGATGGACAGAATGGATTTATAACGTACATTGCAGTGGGCCCCACTAGCATCCTTGCGCAGGAACTTCGAAATCCGCGTCCGGCTTCTGCTGTGTTGACGCGCAAATTTGAATTCGGATTGCGAACTGAGTTAGTCAATACGCTCTTATCGTACTGAGTAAACTCAGTTGGGTCCACCATAAATGTATGTGGTCTATCCATGCAGTCCATCCATGTTTATACCTCATTTAAGGGGTTGGGCTCAAAATTGAAGTATATAAAAGGCTCAAGTGTATCATATCACAAGAAATAGTGGGAATAATAATTTCCACCGTTGATAGGCCCCCACAACGATGTTTATTTGTGATCTAACATGTTCATAAGATCATATTGACTTGGATGAAGGGAAAATAAAAATATAAGCTTGATCCAAAACTTTCGTGGCTCTAAGAAATTTTCAATGGTAGACTTTCAATTCACACAGTTTCCTACAGTGTGGTTCATTTAAGATTTGGATATACTTCATTTTTGGGCTTAAGTCCTAAAATTATCTTATAAAATGGATGGAAGGAGTGGATAAAATATATAAATCACAGTGGACCCCACAGAGTTTACTCAGTACGCTCAGCGTAGTGAGTTATTCAGTAAGCAATCCGCTTCCCATGAAATTGCATTGCAGGCTCAGATCGTACTAAGTAAACTCTGTTGGGCCACCATGAATGCATGTGGATTATCCATGCCGTCCATTCATTTTTTCAGATTATTTTAGTGGTTGAACCCAAAATTGTTGCACATCCAAAGTTCAAGTGGACCATACCACAAGAAAAAGTAGAAGTATTGATTTCCACCATTGAATCACTCCGGATCGGATTGGATTGGTCCGAATCGGATCCATTCAGTTCGGATCGATGTGGATTGGTCACAATCCAGACTCGATCTGATGAACGATCAGATCTGACTGATCCAACTCAAACCACACCGATCCAAGCCTTTGGTTCGGTTCAGGTTGGGTCGGATTGGGTCGAATCCACCAAATCAGATCAAAAATGCCTAGCTCTAGTAGAGATAGACATGGAGATTTCAGAGTGTAAGGAGAGTTCATCAAATGGATTCCAAATCCAAGCTCTCAAATAAGTAATTAGATTTTCTACATCTTAATTACTCTTGTTACCTCGACAGGAAGCCCGTCTCTTGAACGATGCCAAAGGGAATTATCTAGAAAAAGCATAAGTTATGTAGGCCTAACTTATTGTGTTTCCAAAATCTAATTTGCTTACTAATTGATTGGCCTAATTTTAGATGTAGAAATAAATCACATCCATGATTTAGGTGGACCATACAATTGGAAATAGCACAAATGTCAATGCCCACCCTCTAAACTTTTTCCCCTGTTGTGGCTGGAGTCAATTATTGTCCTAAATTTTGGGCCCGGGCTTAAATGTTTTTGTTGCATCTAATGGTTCAAGTGGATTTCACATCATCATCGCAGTGGGTCTTATACAAAATCTACGGTGGATGTCTCTCCCAACTATTTTCTTTGGTGTATCCCATCCGAATCACTGGTTAACTTGATCTTTTGGCAATGGGCCTAAAGTTAGATTATACATATAATGATAAAAGTGGATTTCACATACATATCATGGCGGGCCCTACAAAAATTGGCGGCAGCGGTTCCTCTAGCAACAGACGCAGATTGGGTACTACCTCGCCAGGACCTAGCCATGTATGTGTTTTATCCATGCCGTCCATCCATTTTAATAGGTCATTTTATCATTTTAGGGCATGAGCCCAAAAAGGAAGTATATTTAAGGCTCAAGTGAACCACACCACACGAGCACAATAAACAATGGGGATGAAATACTTACCTTTGAAAATCTCCTTGGTGGCCACATAAGTTTTGCATTGAGCTGATTTTTATGTTTTCCCTTCACCCGGTCTGTCTATGGATGGCTAATAAATATTATGGTGGACCATAAAAAGGTTTCAACCGTGGGTGTCATTGTTGCCACTTTCTCTACTTTGGTCCACTCAAGCCTTAGATCAACCTCATTTTGAGCCGAAAAATGATAAGTCAAAATGGACAAGCTCCTGCCAAGACCACCCAATCCGTGTCCCCTAGCATCCGTTTTAAGAGACTTCAACAGACTTCAACTTTTCTATAATAATAATAATAATAATATTACAAGACACACACCTGACCCCACTGTGATGTGTATGTGAAATCCACTCCGTGCATCGAATTCATAATCACATGTTAAGCTGAAAAAAAATAAAAAATCAATCAAGCTGACCATGATATGGATAGGCCACACCAAAGGAAATAATTGGTAGAGATCCATCCTTAACTTTTATAGGGCCCACCATGATGACGATAAGAAATCTACTCCAACCATAATATGCCACGAAAACATTTAAGCCTAGGGCCCAAAAATCAGGATAATTTATAATTCAGATGGGTCACACGAAGAGAAACAATTTAGAGGGTGAGCATCATCATATACACTGTTTCCAATCATATGGTCCATCTAAATCAGGATGGAGCTGATTTTTTATATCTACCCTTAAAATTAGGTCACTCAAATTATGATTAGACTGGATTTCTGAAACACAATAAGCCAGGCCTACATAACTTCTGTATTTTTATAGGCTCGATTCCCTTTGGCACAGGCCGAGAGAGAGGCGGGCTTTCGTTCACGTAACTCTATATAAAGGATTATTTAGACTTTTTATCCTCTATCTATACAGTCAAAGGTATATCATACACCATCAGTTTCAGGTAAAAGCCCCTAGTATTTAAGGGCCAATGAAGAATGTCCCATGATTGGATGGCCAGGATGTTTTGACCAGTTTGATTTTTGAATGCTACCCCTTCAAGAGTGGGTTGGATTGGATTGACGGCTCTAACTGATGCAATAGCTGTCCACGTGTAATTTTCACCAAAATAGGAACATTGGGTAGTAGATTAGTATACAAAAATGCTATCCGTTGTGTTTTCTACCTCCCTTTCCATCCAGATGTTGGGTGGGGCCCACTGCAATGTATGTGAGAAATCCATTCCGTCCATCTGTTTTTGGAGATCATTTTAGAACGTGCAACCAAAAATGAAATGGATAAAAAACTCAAGTAGATCACACGAGAGGTAAAATTGGGGAAAGAAATTCTTACCGTTGAAATCTTCCTGGGCTCCACCTTGATGTTTATATGCTATCCAAACCGTTTATAAGGTCATTCCCAATGGGATGAACTGAAAACACCAAAAATATATCCTGATACAAAACTTTTATGGCCATATGAATGCTTCAATGATGCTCGTTGAATTCCCATTCCCTCTTGTGTGGGCCACTTGAGTGTTCTATACATCTCATTTTTGTTCCTGCATCCTAATATGAGATCAAAAAACGGATGTACGGAGTGGATTTTCCACAAACATCTATGTGGGCCCCACTCAGCATCCTTGCAAAGGAATTTCAAATCCGCGTCCCCTTGAATGCAACTACAATTAATCTGGGCCAAATATGGGTCGGGATGCCCATTAGACATTTGGGCCAAACCTTCCACTGATCCGGCTTGAGTTTGAATTTACTTACGTGGGCTGGTGTCAGGCCTGATTTTTTAGGGTGGGCCATGCTTAAACATTGTCTATATTTGAGGCCTGGTCTGAATTCGATCATGGCCCACTTACAGTTTCCACATGCTGAGATCAGGCACAACCTTTTAGCCCATGAGCCTGTGCCCATCCCAGCTCAACGGCCTTAGATTAATACTATTTAATGTTTGGGACATCCACCTCTGATTGGGACATCCACCTATGATTTTGGGACATCCATACTAATTAATAGTAATTAATACCAATTAAAGTTTGGGACATCCACCTATGATTTTTATGATTACACCCAATGCTTTTGGTGGACCCATGATTTTTAAACCATGTTTTCAATCAATAACCACTTTCCAAATCAAGTAATGCATATAGACAGCCCTCTGATTAGTCGCCCTAATCTCCTTGATCATGCTGGCCAGGCCCATTTTCTAATTCGTAATCATGACCTTAGTTTAAAAACACGAAAACTTGACTCGACTTGAAACCTAGTTGAGCTGAGTCGACTCAGCTAGTTTCTCGATTTTCATACTATTTTTTTTCTAATTTTTTAAGTATTATTAAATATTTTAAAATATAAATAATATATAAAAAATGTGTGTTGTGACAACTTAAAAGTTTTGTAGGTTTGCAGAATTTTTCTAAATTGAGTTAGGGTTTACTTGAGTTTCGAATGAGTGATGAACAGATTAAGTTTTTCTCAAGTTGTAGTGAAATCCAGTCCACTTGAGTTGACTCAGGCGAGCTGAGTCAAGTTTTTAAACTATGATCATGATGAGTGGTATTCTACAAAGAGAGAGAAGCGGCGCGGTCACATGATCGTCATGCTCGCATGGCCTAACCATCGTGCTAGCTTGGCCTAATTGATAATCATAGCCTTTTAATCCATAGGTATTAAGACCCGGATCACCATAAAAGCCTATAACACTAATGAAAATAAGAATAGAAAAATGCGATCAGATCCGAAAAGGTCCAAAATCAACATTAGTCAATGTTTGACTCCGTGGTTTAGGCGCTTTAAGTATCACTTAAGCACTAAAAATGTTCATAACTCTATATTATTTATTTATTTATTAGTGTATAGCATGTGAGTAGGTAGGTTAGGAGGCAGTTAACACATGCCGAAAAGGTCCTTACTCTTGCTCGGGTGGTAGACTCTCAGGAGTTTCAACTCTTGGTCAAGGGTTCGCGTACCAATAGGTGGTGAAATTCCACGTGAGTGTGTGTAATAAAAAATAATAATAATAAAAAAAGTAGGTTAGGAGGCAGCTTACACATGCTAGCAATAACAAACTTACAAATGCATAATAATTTTTATCATGAAAAATGTTCACATACAGCCCTTTTTCGCCACATCATAAAGATCAATCGGGTTGAAAAATGGGTTCGTTTACTCGTCAAACAGGCTATCGCCATTGAAATCATTGGAAATCCGGTGGTTTGATTCAATCTACAACCGTGGTCCACTTAATAAGTGCATTGGTTCGGATTTGTAACTGGACGAATCTCTATTTCGTTGCCCGATTTTTGCACGGGTCGGATGTTCTATGCAAGTAAAATTCTCGCAGGAAAGAAAGCATTGTATGTGAAAGTTCATATACAACATTGTATGTGAATATTTCACTTGTATTATATGATATCAAGGAAGGTATCACTAACATTACAACATTAGTTTAGTTGTAACATGCTTTGGTGTTGCTCTCTATGTTTGATTAATGGGGGACAAGGGAATGGGGATTGCATGTGGGAATCTTGAATCATAGCATCTTAATCCCATTAGGTTTATAGGCTTAATGAAGTGGAATTAGAAGCAGAATTGTGTCGTCGTGTGGCCATTTTGGGTATGTGGGGTCCGCCGTCCGGTGATCTGGACCATTGAACTAATGGGTCTTATAGTGGATGGATGATATGCTTAAAGTTTTATAGATTAGAAGATCATATCCATCTAATTCTTGATTTCTTAATTGAATACAATGCTCACAATCCAATTCAGGTTGAAATTTAATCAGGAGTCAATCTAATCATGCATCCAAATGGGTTCTAATTGTTGGGTCATAGATTTCTTATCCATTAGTAGGAGTGTTTGCAATTCAAATCAATCGTGTGTCCAAACGCGCCCTTGTCGGTGCAATCGAGACTACATGCAGTAAAGCTAATAAGAAATAGGATATAAGCCATGGCTCCATGCTAGACAGCCTTTTTTTTCAACATTTTGGTCTTGGGTTCCAACCCACAATGACAAATCTCGTTCTCCAAAACGTCACGTGAGATTTTTTAAATTATGAGGTTTTCCTCGAGATGCTATAGGAAAATTCTCATAAAGAATTAAAAAATCTATTATAAATTAGTAAATAATTTAAATTTTCAATATGCAATTAAATAATAAATTACTTAAATTTTATTTTTTATTTTTACTGCAAAATTCCCCCTAAAATCCACTTTTTACCAAATAGTGACTCCACGACTTGAAATCACATGTAGGTGCTTTTGAAGAGAGGAGTTACAAAAAATGCCCTCATCTATATCTATATATATATATATATATATATATATATATATATATATATTCAAAATTAGTGAAAGTCAGGACTTGTGGGCCCACATGGTATGTGTGAAACTTCCAACCCGTCTAAAATATGAAACTCACTATGGCGGTCCCGTGAACAAATAATCAAGCCGATCAAATCATTAAATGGGCTGCAATTGAATTTGAATGTTTTGAGTGGTGTATATTATTTTCTATGAATTGGCCCACTACTCAATAATTTTGGTTCATCTAATCATAATATTGATTTACATCTGCTGACGGGTTGGATTTTAGACACATACTACATGGGCCCATGATTCTCAATTCCGAAAACATCACTGCAATAGCATCATTTTATTTCTCTCAAGCATACCCATAAAAAAAGAAGAACAAAAGCTCGAGAAAACTAAGTTTACTGTAAAATTAGTTGTGGTCCATCTAGACATTGTGTGGCCAAACGAAAAGATCACATCGTTGGAGAGAGAGAGAGAGAGACAACAACAAAGACAAAGCTCTTAAGATCAAACAAATGTCATGGGGACCTTAACACATGGGTGGGTGTTTGAACTTTGTAGAATGGAGCCAATATGTGGGCCAGAATCTGTGCAACATGTTGGTTGGAACCACACATCTTGTACTAACCATCGTTTTCATCACCTAAGCTTTTTTACATTTCTAAATCCCTATACATACACCTTTTTTTTTTTTGGAATGATCCCATACAGTCCAATCTATTTGGGGCCCACTGGTATGCATGTCAGGCATCCAAACCGTTCATCAGATAGGCCCTGTCCATACAATGTGAAACCTCAAAAATCATACAGACCCAACACTCAGGTGGGCTAAACCATCAAGAACAGTGATTAAATCATGCATAAAACTTCTAAATCATATGGCGTGGCTCATCTGAGTGTTAGAATATATTGGATTTTGGAGTATCCTTTCATCCACATGGTTTGAACATAATTAACAAGTTGGATGGTATATAAACAATACAGTAGAACCCACATACAAACCTAAAGTGTACGTCCCTTCTTTAGTATTTTCTGTGGCATGTGTTGAGGGTCAAATATTATATTACATACTAGATCCCATTATTATTTGGTTTTATAAAGATGATAATGTTTAATATTCTATTTTAATTATATTTGTGTTGCAAGGTGAATTTAAGAGCTTTGATTGAAAAGTATGCTAAAAGCATGGATTTAACGCTCAAGAATCACCACGCCAAGGATTAGATCTTAGAAGACCAAGAATGAAGAATTCATATGCCAAAGATTCAAGAAAACCAAGTTAAAAATGAAGAGAGTTGAAGTAAATTTTTATGATCATCGACTAGTCTTGGCTCCTGCTTGACTAGTCATAACTTCCGTTCGACTAGTCTTGGCTTCCGCTTGACCAGTTCTGGCTTTTGCAGGACTAGTCGAGGAAACTTCGACTCAAATTCCAGTAACATCAGATTCTAAATTCGTGTGATCTTCGACCAGTCGAGGGTGATCCAAGACTAGTCGAAGGTAGCCCTCGACCAGTTGAAGATGGTCCACGACTAGTCGAGGGTTATGCAGATTTTGCGCGGATTGCATAAATTTGAGACGCTTTATGAAAATTTTCAACTCGGTGCGAAAGGAGGTGATGCACAACTATAAATAGGAAACCCTATGGCATTCCTAGGTATCTTCTAGGGTTTGAGGAGTGGAACAAAAGCATAGATAAGCCATTGTTAAGAGTTTTTCTTCTATTTCGTTAGTTGTTTTTATGCTTTTTTTAAGAAATTTTAGTTCAATCATGTCTATGGTTGGCTAAATCTCTTAGCTAAGGCTAAGAGGTTAAGCTTGTAATATGATTGAGATGTTTGCTTTGTTTTAATTCATATTTTGTTGAACTCTCTTGGATTTTAGTTTGATTATGAAGAAATATTTTTAGTTTTAAATGATTTGTTGTGACAAATTACAATAGATTTGCGATAGCTTGAGATATCTTCTTTTCCTGAATTGTGATTGTGAATTAGTAAGTCCTGTTATTCACCATCGTCCCTTGGGCATGATAAGGTGATGGAAGCCTTCCTAACTTTCATAATTCTCTTGTGATTGGTTGTAGGATTGAGAAATCTTGTCGTTTATCTTGTCTCCTGGGCATGATTAGGTGATGGAATCACTTTCAAATTCTCACAACTCTCATCTATTGATGATTAGATTCATGAGAAGTTCAGAGATCTGATAAATCTCTTCTTCTTCGAATCAAGTAAGGTAGTATCTCGAAAACCTATAAGTGGATTCTTGGAAACCCCAGTTTCCCACCTTTGAATTTCTTAAGTTTTTCATTAAATCTCTCATAATTATCTTTATACTTCAAGATTTAGGTTTATATCTTCTTCTAGTTCTAGTTACTTTCAGAAATGTACGAGATTTGTCCCTGTGGATTCGACCTCGGTTTCATCGAGATTATTACTGCATCGTGACCCTATACTTGGGGTAGTGAACAAGTTTTTGGTGCCATTGCTAGGGACGGGGGATTAGGTAAGCTAATCAGTGTCAATCAAATATAATAATCTCGGTGAAACCAAATATGTTTTTGAACCAGTGGATCACTAATCTCATATTGCAGTTTGGGATTGGGGAGAGGTTGAGCAGGAAGCATCTTCTTTCCCCCAATAATTAAGTGTGACTCTATCCTTTGAATAGATGACGCAAGCGTTCTCAATGCTGATCTAATATCCTGGTTGAGTAGCTCTTGGTCTCGAATATATTTTTGAACTTGATCCTCTTGAGGTTTCCATTGAATTGGAATTTGATTAGGGAATCCTTGAGGAGTAGCTGTTTGTCCATTCCTCCAAGTGAAGTTTGGATGATTTCTCTAATTAGGATTGTATGTATTGGAGGTGGTTTCATTGAAAGGTCTTTGGTAACTATTCACAATATTAGATTGCTCATTCAGTACCTCTTGAAAAGCAGATATTGTTGGAAAATTTTCAATTGTGTGAATATTGCAAGCACAAATACCATAAACAGTTTCCTTACCCTTATCCTTCTTTAGTTTCATGACCTCAAATTTTCTTATGAGATTAGCAACTTTGGAATTGATATCATCATTCTCTTTTCGAAGATATATTCTGCCCCTCTCCTTTGATTGAGTAGGCTTATAGGTGATGCTTAATTTTGGGAAGATGTCCCATGATTATGTAATTTCAGCGAGTTTGTCAAAGTAATCTCACACTTCATCGACATTTTTGTTCCTGAACTCTCCATTGCATATTGTCTCAATGAATTTGTTTAGAGAAGATGTCAGTCCATCGTGAAAGAAAGTTGTTATGCGTCATGTTTCAAAACCATGTTGTGGGCATGAATTGACGAGATCCTTGAATCGCTCCCAACATTGGAAGAATATTTCATCTTCCTTTTGGGAGAAGTTCATTATCGACTTCCTGATGGTGTTCGTCTTATAGTATGAAAATAATTTTTTTATGAACTCATTCATCATGTCATTTCATGTGCTAATAGATTGTGGACGTAGTGAGTGTAACCACGTCTTAGCTTTCTCTTTCAAGGAGAAAGGAAAGAGTTTCAGCCTGACTATGTCTTCAGACACTTTAGGAAAGTATAAAGTGGCTATAACCTCATCAAATTCTTGCAAGTGCAGGTATGGACTTTTAGATTCAAGTCAAAGGAACTTTGTAACGAGTTGGATCACTCCAGGCTTGATATCCATGTTTCCTGTATTTTTTAAAAAAGTCATACAAGAAGGGGTGCTCACCCCTACCATTTGTAAATAATCTTGTAAAATACGAGGCGGTGGTGCTTGATGCACCTCATTCTCATCCTGGACTTCCTCAACCCGAGGTTGAAGTTGTCTTCCCGGTTGATTAGCAACCATTACTTTAATCGACTCTGAGGATCTCGAGTGGTGTCTAACCTTATAATGGGTAGATAACCTCTCAACTAATCCTCCACTAAAAGACGTCGAGTGTTATCACGGACCCACTTGGGCATGAAATACTCTTAGCCCTCAATTTCAGATTCTAACCTAAGCCCAAAAGTGAAGAAGGAAATAACAATCTAGAAATATAAAGAGAGAGGGGATTAGAAAGAAGTTAGCAAATTAGAAGTTCCAAAATTAAGATCTTACAAAACAAAACAAAATAAGTCAGCTTTTAAAAACAAAAATTCTAAAATTAAAAAGCTTCTAAAAACAGAAAATAGAAAGTTTCTAAAAAGAGAAGAGGAAAGTTTCTAAGCTTAGAAATAGAAAGCTAAGTTAATTTCTAAAATAATTCAGAAAACCCTAATCGTAAAGATAGGAACTAGAAAAACTCTAATCTTAAACTAATTTCAAAACTAGTTAATCTTAAAAAAACACAACCGTTAGTCCCAGGCAATGGTGTCAAAAACTTGTTCCTAACCTCAAGTGTAGGATCGCGATGCAGTAATAATCTCGGTGAAACAGAGGTTGAATCCACAGGGATTAATCTCGCGTGTTTCTGAAAGTAACTAGAACTAGAAGAGGATGCAAACATAAATCTAGAATTATAGAGAGTAATTATGAGAGATTTAATAAAAAATTTAAGAAATTCAAAGGTGGGAAATTAGGGTTTTTAAGGATCCACTTGTAGGTTCTCGGGATGCTACCTTACTTGATTCAATGATGAAGAGATTTGTCAGAGCTTCGAACTTCTTATGTATCTAATCATCAATGGATAAGAGTTGTGAGGATTTGGAAGTGATTCCATCACCCAACCATGCCTAAGAGACAAGGCAAACAACAAGATTTACCAATCTCACAACCAATCATAAGAGAATTGTAAAAGTTATAAAGAATTTCGTCACTCTACCATGCTCAAGGGACGATGGTGAACAACAAGACTTACTAATTTCACAATCTCAATTCAGAAAAAGAAGATATCTCAAGCTATCATAGATCTATTGTAATTTGTCACAACAAACTATTAGAAACTAAAAATATTCCTTCATAATCAAACTAAAATATGAGAGAATTCAACAAAACATGAATCAAAATAAAGCAAACATCTCAATCACACTACAAGCTTCACCTCTTAGCCTTAGCTAAGAGGTTTAGTCAACCATAGAAATGATTGAACTAAAATCTCTTAAGAAAAGCCTAAAAACAACTAAGGAAAGGAAAAAAACTCTTGGCAATGGCTTCTCCACGCTTTTGCTCCACTCCTCAGACCCTAGAAGATACCTAGGAATGCCCTAGGGACTCCTATTTATAGTTTCGCATCACCTCATTTCGCAACGAGTTGGAAATTTTCAGAAATTGCCTTAAATTTACGTAATTCGCACAAAATCTGCGTAACCCTCGGCTAACCATGGACCATCCTCAATTGGTTGAGGGCCACCTTCGATTGGCCGTGGACCACCCTCGACTAGTTGAAGATCGAGCGAATTTAGAATCTGATGTTGCTAGAGTTTAAGTCGAAGTTTCCTCGGCTAGTCATGCAAGAGCCAGGACTAGTCGAGTATCACAGAAATTTACTTCAAAACTTCAATTCTCTTCATTCTTGGCTTGGTTTTCTTGGATCCTTGGCATGTGAATTCTTCATCCTTGGTCTTCTAAGATCCAATCCTTGGCTTGGTTATTCTTGAACGTTAAATCTATGCTTTTAACATTCTTTTCAATCAAAGCTCTTAAATTTACCTTGCGACACAAACATGATTAAAATAGAACATTACGCATTATCATGTTCATAAAACCAAGTAATAAATGGGGTCTAATATGCAATATTTGACCTTCAACACAATCTCCAACCAACATTTTGCTAGTCCCGAGCAAAGTATGCGAAAAATGAACTTTTATGCGCGATGTTTAAACCTTTTTCAGAAAATAATTTTTGTTGTATAATCAAGTATGAATGAGTAGACTCAATGATGAAAAAGTAAGATTTTAAAAACTTAGAGTTGAATCACATAAGCAATCAATCAAATAAGTTTCTTATCCATTAAGTCAGAGCATAGTTTGCATATCAAGTTTTTCAATGTGCACAGTGAAAATCAACTTAAGCATACTATCATTACATCATGTTAGCTATGCTTAACATATTAGGATTAATTGAGAACTTAAGTACTGATTTCAAACTTATCCCCATTTTCTTCTTTTTTCAGTTTTTGATTTTATATCGACGGTCCATTTTTATTCATTCTTTTATAGACCTTGCATTATTTTTGCATTATTTTCTAGTCTTTTTCGGTCTTTTCACCATACATGACTTTTTGGTTGATCTCACTGTTTTTTAACCGGTTCTTTTCATCTTTTAAGATGGATAGAATTCTCCAGACTAGATTCTCACCATCTATTAATGATTCACATACTAACAATTAGAAATTCTAGCATTATTCATAGAAAACAATTTGAACGTGTCTTGTTATTTAGATTAACATGATATTCAAACTTCCTTTTAATCAATTGAGCGTAAGAACTGTAATTAATATATCACTTAGATGATCAAACTCCAACAATTTAACATTCAATCTCTATCTTATCATTATATTCAAAACATTCTTAAATACACAACTTATTTTGAAAATTTTGCTCAAAATCGAGAAAATGCTGATTAGTTTACTTAATCCTCAATCCCCAACCTAAAATCTACATTGTCCTTAATGTAAAAGAAATAAGTATGATTTGAAAAAGAGACAACATAATTGAAGGAGAAGTGATGGAAAGATAGTACCTGATGAAGAATTTTGAAGCTTTTTTCAAAGAATCTTAGCATGAAGGTGGGTTAGCACAAGAATTAAATAACCAAAAAATAAACTATCCTAAACAAATAAAAAACAAACTATACTAAAACAACAGAAGCAAACTATCCTAATCCTAAATTCTATGAAAGTAATAAATCTAACCATACCTCTGTCAGACTAGGAGGTCAATCCTAGTGAACAGGATCAATCAGAGGTATGCACGTCCTCTGAATAAAATTTCTCAATAAGTGACTTTAATCGATGTCTATTTACTTTGAATTCATTATCATTATTCGGATCTTTTATCTCGACGGCGCCATAAGGATAGACATTGGTAACAGTGAAAGGATCAGTCCAACGAGATCAGAGTTTACCCGAAAAGAGATGTAATCGATAATTATATAAGAGGACTTTCTGACCTAGTATGAATGATTTCTGAAGAATGTGTTGGTCATGAAACATCTTCAACTTGTCCTTGTAAATTCTCGAGTTCTCGTACACATCATTCCAAATTTCTTTGAGTTCATTCAACTGAAGTTTGCGTAGCGAGCTAGCGTTGTCCAGATTAAAATTCAAATCTTTGATCGCCTAGTAGGCTCTATGTTCCAACTTAACAGGCAAGTGGCAAGCCTTCACATATGCAAGTCTAAAGGGAGATATTCCAATAGGGGTCTTAAATGTGGTACGGTAAGCACATAAGGTATCGGTCAATTGGATTGACCAATCATTACGATCAAGGTTAACCATCTTTTTCAAGATGTGTTTAATTTTCCTATTGAAAATCTCAGCTTGTCAACTTATTTGTAAGTAATATGGAGTGCTCACCTTGTGAGAGATGATATATTTCTTCATTAAGTTCACAAATGGCCCATTACAAAAATATGAGCCCTCATCACTAATGATGGCTCAAGGCATTTCGAATTTGGAAATAATTTTCTCTTTTAAGAATTTAATGATCGTTTAATGGTTATTATTCCGGTACGGAATCACTTTGACCCATTTAGTGACATAGTCTATGGCGAGCAAAATATATAAATTTTTAAAAGATTAGGAGAATGGTCGTATGAAATTAATGCCCCGACAATCAAATGCTTCAATGATTAGAATGGGGTTCAAAGGCATCATATTTCAATGGGACAATATTCCCAACTTCTGATAATGCTTATAAGCTTTACAAAACTCATGAGTGTCCCTGAACATATTGAGCCAGTAAAAGCTACACTGCGGAATCTTGACCGTGGTCTTTTTAGTAGAAAAGTGACCACCACAGGCCTGAGAGTGACAGAAGAAGATGACACTTTGACGTTTATTATTTGGCACACATATCCTTAAGATTTGGTCTGGACAATATTTAAACAAATATGTATCATGTCAAAAGAACTTACGAACCTCGGCGAAGAATGTTTTTCTTATCTTGCGGGGTCCAATGTGTTGGCGTAAAACCTGTGACAAGATAATTAGCGATATAAGCAAACGAAGGTGAATGAGAGATTTTGAACAATTGTTTGTCAGGGAACATGTCATTTATATATGTCATCTTAAGAAAATTAGAGAGATCAAGACAGGAAAGATGGTCAACCACTACGTTCTCTACTATTTTTTTATCTTTTATTTCCAAATAAAATTCTTGGAGTAGGAGGATCTATCTAATCAAGCGGGGCTTAACATCATTCTTAGAAAGAAGATACTTGAATGTCGCATGATTTGTGTAAATGACGATCTTGGATCTGATCAAGTAGAACATAAATTTGTCCAAAGTGAACACTATGGCTAAGAGTTCCTTTTCTATAATAAAGTAGTTCACTTGGACAGGATTTAGAGTTCTGCTTGTGTAATGAATAATATAGGGCTTCTTTTCTTTTCTCTAGCCTAGAACCACCCCAAGAGCATAGTCAGATGTGTCGCACATAAATTCAAAAGGAAGGCTCCAGTCGGGTGGCTGCATCATAGGTGTTGTGGTTAGCATGTCCTTGAGCTTAGTAAAAGCTTCCTGACATTGCTCAGCCCACTCGTATGGTGCATTCTTTTGAAGTAGATTACATAGAGGACAAGAGAGGTGAATAAAGTCTTTTTGAATCTTCTGAAAAATCCGGCATGTCCTAGAAAGGATCGCACGTTTCGTATGTTCTTGGGTGGAGGTTGGTTAGATATAAGATCAATTTTATCCTTATCTACCTCAATTTCTTTGAACGAGATGATGTATCCAAAGACAATTTCCTTACAAACCATAAAGTGACACTTCTCCCAATTCAATACCAAGTTCTCTTCCTCACATCGCCTTAGTACATTTTTTAAAAATTTTAAGCATTCGCTAAAGGATGGACCAAAAATTGAGAAATTGTCTATGAAAACCTCTAAATATTGTCCCACCATATTAGAAAAAATACTCATCATACATCGCGGAAGGTGGCAGGGGGCATTACACAGTCAAAATTACATCATTCAGTAAGCAAAGGTGGCAAAAGGACATGTGAACGTGGTCTTTTCTTGATCTTCAAGGGTTATCTCAATCTGATTGTAGTCTGAATATCTGTTAAGGAAATAGTAATAGGAATGACCAGCTACCCTTTTTAAAATTTGATCAATGAAGGGCAAAGAAAAGTGGTCCTTCATGATGGTATTCAACTTCCGGTACTCGATGCATATTCTCCAACTAGTAGTGACTCTAGTTGGCATGAGTTCATTGTTAGCATTGGTTATGATGATGATTCCAGACTTCTTAGGAACCAACCAAGTTGGACTCACTCATTAACTATCGGATATAGGGTATATGATACCCACATCCAATAGTTTAAGAACCTCGGCCTTAACCACTTTCTTCATGATTGGATTTAGTCTACAATGTAGTTGTCATGAGGTCATCGCATTATCTTCTAGATGAATGTGGTACAAATCAAAGGGTCAATTCCCTTGAGGTCTACAATCGACCATCTAAGGGCTCCTTTGTGCTTAATGAGAGTAGAGATGAGCATACTCTCCTATTCTTGCTCAAGGTAGGAAGAAATCACTTCCGGGTGTGTCTCATTTTGATATAAATAAACGTATTTTAAATTAGAGGGCAAAGGTTTTAAGTTAAGCTTCGGTGCCTTGAGGTTAAACGATAGAGACACTACATCAATTTGGGACAATTTTTCAAATTGTTGCCTCCATCAGTTAACTTCAAGTACCGGCACATCATCAAGCATGACACTTATCTCCTTAATCATATTATCATCTAAATCATGAAACTAGGCCAAACACGTCTCTAGAGGGTCAGAGGATAAGATCAGAAGTGCTCTATCTTCTACGAAAGAATCAATCAAGGTAATATCGTAGGAATCGTCTTTATCCTTTAACTGTTTACCTATGTTGAAAAAAATATTTAACTCCAATGTCATATTTCCAAAAGACATACTCAATACGCCATTCATGCAATTAATGATTGCATTTGAAGTAGCAAGGAATAGACAACCAAGAATGACGGGAATTTAAGTGCTCATGTCCATGATGGGTTGAGTATCCAGGACGATAAAATCTATCGGGTAATAGAATCTGTCAACCTGGACTAACACATCCTCAATTATCCCTCTCGGTACACGAACTAAGTGATCGGAAAGTTGTAATGTAGTTCGAGTGGGTTTCAATTCACCTAAACCTAGTTGTTTATAGATCGAATAAGGAATCGAATTTACACTCGCTCTTAAGTCAAGAAGTGCATGCTCAATTCGGTAGTTTCCAATTAAGCGACAGTTAGGTTACTAGGGTCTTTGTATTTCTGTGACACATCTTACCTTAGGATGATACTCGCTTTTTCAGTTAAAAAGATTTTCTTTTGAATATTTTGCCATCTTTTGGTCATACACAAGTCATTCAGAAATTTGGCATATGAAGGTATTTGTTTAACCGAATCCAGTAGAGGGATGTTAACCCTCACTTGTTTCAACACCTCTAGAATGTCATGAGAGTTAGAGAGAGGTTTTGGTGCAACCAACTGTTGGGGGAATGGGGTAATCGTCTTGCCTTGGAGTTCCGGTTCCAATTCTTATGGATTAGTGTTAGGTCTATCATCGTTGTCCTCTTCCGGATCCTTAGGCTTTTCAACCCTAAGCAGAATGATTTTGTCAATGGTCTTCCCACTCCTAAGAGTATTGATAGATTTAGCTTGCTCCATCTAATTTGAAGAGCTTGGATCACTTATCTCATATTATAGTTTGAGATTGGGGAGGTTGAGCAGGAAGCATCCCCTTTCCCCCAATTGTTAAGTGCGACTCTATCCTTTGAATAGATAACGCAAGCATTCCTAATGTTAATCAAATATCTTGGTTGAGTAGATCTTGGTCTCAAATATGTTTTTAAACCAGATCCTCTTGAGGTTTCCCTTGAATTGGAATTTGATTAAGGAATCCTTGAGGAGTAGCCATTTGTCCATTCCTTTAATTGAAGTTTGGATGATTTCTCCAACTAGGATTGTATGTATTAGAGGTGGGTCTATTGAAAGGTCTTTAGTAACTATTCACGGTATTAGATTGCTCATTCAGTACCTCTTGAAAAACAGATATTGTTGGGTGATTTTTAGTTGTATGAATATTGCGAGCACAAATACCACAAACAGTTTCCTTACCCTTATCCTTCTTTAGTTCCATAGCCTTGAATTTTCTTATGAGATTAACAACTTTGGCATTGATATCATCATCTTCTTTTAGAAGGTATATTTTGCCCCTCTCCTTTGATTGAATAGGCTTAGATGTGGTGTTCAATTTTGGAGAGATATCCTATGATTGTGCGGTTTTAGCCAGTTTGTCAAAGTAATCTCACACTTCATCGACATTTTTGTTCATGAACTCCCCATTGCACATCGTCTCGATAAATTTGCACATAGAAGATGTCAGTCCATTGTGAAAGAAAGTTGTTATGCATCACGTTTCAAAATCATGTTGTGGGCATGAACTGACGAGATCTTTGAACCACTCCCAACATTGAAAAAATGTTTCATCTTCCTTTTGGGAGAAGTTCATGATCGACTTTCTTATGGTGTTCACCTTATGGTATGGAAAGAATTTTTTATGAACTTCTTTATCATGTCATTCCATGTGCCAATAGATTGCGGACGTAGTGAGCACAACCACGTCGTAGCTTTCTCTTTCTAGGAGAAAGGAAAGAGTTTTAACCTGACCATGTCTTCAGACACGTTAGGAAAGTATAAAGTGGGTATAACCTCATCAAATTCTTGCAAGTGCAGGTATGGACTTTCAAATTCAAGTCCAAGGAACTTTAGAAGGAGTTGGATCACTACAGGCTTGATATCCATGTTTCCTGTATTTTCTGAAAAAACTATACAAGAAGGGGTGCTTACCCCCGCCGATTGTAAATAATCTCGTAAAGTACGATGCAGGGGTGCTTAATGCACCTCATTCTCATTCTGGACTTCCTCAACCTGAGGTTGAGGTTGTCTTCCCGATTTATTAATTGGTTGATTGACAACCATTACTTCAATCGACTTTGAGGATCTTGAGTAGTGTTTAACCCTATGATGGATAGATAACCCCTCAACCAATCCTCCTTCACTCAAAAGCTGTCAAGTGTTGTCACGGACCCACTTGGGCATGAAACACTCTCAACCCTCAATTTTAGATTCTAACCTAAGCCTAAAAGTGATGAAGAAGGAAATAACAATATATAAATAGAAAGAGAGGGAATTAGAAAGAAGTTAGCAAATTAAAAGTTCCTAAATTAAGATCATGCAAAATAAAACAAAACAAGTCAGTTTCTAAAAATAGAAATTCTAAAATTAGAAAGCTTTTAAAAACAGAAAATAGAAAGTTTCCAAAAAGAGAAAAGGAAAGTTTCTAAACTTAGAAATAGAAAGCTAAGTTAGTTTCTAAAATAATTCAGAAAACCCTAATCCTAAAAATAGGAACTAGAAAAATTCTAATCTTAAATTAATTTCAAAACTAGTTAATCTCATAAAAACGCAATCATTAGTCCCCAACAACGACGCCAAAAACTTGTTCATAACCCCAAGTGTAGGGTCGCGATGCAGTAATAATCTTAGTGAAACCAAGGTCGAATCCACAGGGACTAATCTCGTACGTTTCTAAAAGTAACTAGAATTAGAAGAAGATGTAAACCTATATCTGGAAGTATAGAGAGTAATTATGAGAGATTTAATGAAAAACTTAAAAAATTTGAAGGTGGGAAACTAGGGTTTAAAAGAATCCACTAGTAGTTCTCAGGATGCTACCTTACTTGATTCAAGGACGAAAAGATTTGTTAGATCTCCGAACTTCTCATGGATCTAATCATCAATGGATGAGACTTGTAGGGATTTAGAAGTGATTCCATCATCTAACCATGCCCAACAGACATGTTAAACAACAGGGTTTACTAATCCCACAACCAATCATAAGAGAATTGTGAAAGTTAGAAAGGATTCCGTCACTCTACCATGCCCAAGGGATGATGGAGAACAACAGGACTTACTAATTTAACAATCTCAATTCAGGAAAAGAAGATATCTCCAGCTATCACAAATCTATTGTAATTTGTCACAACACACCATTAAAAACTAAAAATATTCCTTCATAATCAAACTACAATCAAAGAGAGTTTAACAAAATATGAATCAAAACAAAGCAAACATCCTAATCACACTACAAGCTTCACCTCTTAGCCCTAACTAAGAGGTTTAGCCAACCATAGACATGATTGAACTAAAATTTCTTAAGAAAAGTATAAAAATAACTAAAGAAAGGGAAGAAAATCTTTTGGCGATGGCTTCTCTGCACTTTTGCTCCACTCCTCAAACCCTAGAAGATACCTAGGAATGTCCTAGGGACTCCTATTAATAGTTGTGCATCACCTCCTTTCACATTGAGTTGGAAATTTTTAGAAATCGCCTCAATTTTATGCAATCCGTGCAAAATTTACGTAATCTTCGACTAGTCGATGGCCACCTTCGACTAGTCGTGGACTACCCTCGGCTGGTCGAAGATTGTGCAAATTTAAAATCTGATGTTGCTGGAGTTCGAGTCGAAGTTTCCTTGACTAGTCCTGTAGAAGACAGGACTAGTCGAGCAAAAGTTAGGACTAGTCAAATATCACAGAAATTTACTTCAAAACTTTAATTCTCTTCATTCTTAACTTGGTTTTCTTGGATTTTTGACATGTGAATTCTTCATTATTAGTCTTTTAAGATCCAATCATTGGCTTGGTGGTTCTTTATCATTAAATCCATGATTTTAGCATCCTTTTTAATCCAAATTCTTAAATTCACCTTGTAACACAAACATGATTAAAATAGAACATTAAGTATTATCATATTCATAAAATCAAGTAATAAATGGAGTCTAATATGTAATATTTGACCCTCAACAGTATGTCCCACCTGAGCTATGGATTAGGTTGATATTTTAGATTTGGGACTAAGTATGGAGGGTCCAACTGATGGAGGGGCTGAAAAGCATCTATGGATCCCACACAGGTGGACACTTTGACAACATGTGATCATTCCCGAGCATGTAAACGACGTGGTTTCACTGTCAATTAGTTGCACGGCAGTGTTATTATCCAACCAGCACATGATTGTCATGAGTATGTCATAATATGTGATGTGACTTATGCAAACTGTTTTGGTATGTCATAATATGTGATGTGACTCATGCAAACTTTTTTGGTATGTCATAATATGTGATGTGACTCCATGATCTGAACGGTCTGTGTGAAGCAGAATCTCATGAAACCTCCCAAGCTCAATTTTTACTTTGATCCAAAACTTTGGTGGGCCATAAAAAATGAAAACATTTTCCTCTCTTGATTTGCATTTCTCTTTGTTACGATCCACCAAAATTTTATATTAGGGTGAAAATATATTCCCTTGAGGTTTCATGGGATTCCACATTACATGGACCGTTCGGATTAGACGCACATAACATGCGCACAAAGGTGCACAAATGTGTAGGTGCATAGGTGAGCATGACTCTATATATATGTTCGAGCATATATATATATATATATATATATATATATATATATATATATATATATATATATAGACACACAATGGGTTGGATGTTAGAGACGTACCATTTGGGCCCGCGATTCTCAATTCCGGAGATATCACCACAATAACATCATTTTATTTCTCTCCGGCATACCCATAAAAAAAGAAGAAAAGCTTGAGAAAACTAAGTTTACTGTAAAATCAGTTGTGGTCCATCTAGACATTGTGTGGCCAAACGAAAAGATCACATGGTTGGAGAGAGAGAGAGAGAGAGAGAGAGAGAGAGAGAGAGAGAGAGCAACAAAGACAAGGCTCTTAAGATCAAACAAAGGATAAGAGAAAAACAACAACAAAGACAAAGCTCTTAAGATCAAACAAATGTCATGGGGACCTTAACACATGGGTGGGTGTTTGAACTTTGTAGAATGGAGCCAATATGTGGGCCAGAATCTGTGCAACATGTTGGTTGGAACCACACATCTTGTACTAACCTTCGTTTTCATCGACTAAGCTTTTTTACATTTCCAAATATTTGTGCATGCACTTTACTTTTATTTTTTTTTTGTGGAATGATCCCATACAGTCCAATCTATTTGGGGCATAGTGTTATGCATATCAGACATCCAAACCGTGCATCAGATAGGCCCTGTCCATACAATGGTACACCCCAAAAATTATACAGACCCAAAACTCAGCTTGGCTACACCATCAAGAATAGTGTAAAATCATGCATAAAACTACTAAATTACATGGCGTGGCTCATCTGACTCTTATAATATACTGGCTTTTGGTGTGTCCCTTCATCCACATGGAGTGCACATAATGAACGAGTTGGATGGTATATAAAAAATACAGTGGGCCCCACACACAAACCTAAAGAGCCAGCGCCCCCTCTCTACTGTTTTCTGTGGCATGGCCCACCTGAGTTATAGATCAGGCTGATATTTTGGATTTGGAACTAAGGATGGAGTGTACAATTGATGGACGGGCTGGATTTTCAGAAAACATCTGTGGAGCCCACACAGGTCGACACATTAACAGCATATGATCATTCCTCTGCATACTGTCAATTAGTTGCACGGCAGTGTTATTGTCCAACCAGCACATGATTGCCAGCATGCCATGTGTATCAAACAGCAACCCATCTGCAGGGTGGGCCTCACTGTGAAGAAGATCAAGCACAAAAATCAGACTGATCCACAACAAATCAAGTGGGTCCCAGGTGCTCTTCGGACCAGATCAACAGTTATCCATTCATTGCTTTCTATGTTCAGACCATTTAGATTGTCGATCTGATTTTTCCGTCAAGTGTCTTCTTCTTCTTCTTCTTCTTCTTTTTTATTTATTTGTTTATTTATTTTAATCTCTTAATGTTAGGACATCCTCTTGAATAGATTGGATGTTCTATACTCATGACAGTTATGTGCTGGTTAGATACTAATAATGTTGTCCAACTAATAGCATATCTAAACACTTTGTATGTGTTCCGTATCATGGCAATTTCTCAAGAGATTTTCAAAACTTGTGGTTTTTCCTGCGAGATTACTGTGACAATCTCACCTAAAATAAATTATTTAAAATAACATATATATATATATATATATATATATATATATATATATAGAGAGAGAGAGAGAGAGAGAGAGAGAGAGAGAGAGAGAGAGAGAGAGAGAGAGAGAGAGAGAGAGAGAGAGAGGAATGCGTGAACCTTGATGTCGGCCGTATAATATGACGTATGGTTTAGATGATGTGCAAGTTTGAGAGTGAATTTCAGTCACGCGCATCTCGCGGAGAGAAATGCTCTCTCACTTGCACGCCTCTAAACGCAAGTTTCCTGCCAAAGCCTTTCGCATAAAGTTATTTTGATAGGATGTTAGGTGGGGCCCACCAATGAGAAATTCACCCCTTCCATATGCTTTGCGAGATCATTTTAGTACGTTATACCAAAAATGGGGCCCACTCGAATTTTGAATGTCCAATTTTTGGTCGTATATCCTAAAATGATCTCGCAAAATGGATGAACAGGGTAGATTTCTCACAAACACCATAGTGGGCCCCACCTAGCATCCACAGTAGTAACTTCATGCGAAAGGCTTATATAAGAAACCCGCATAAGAAGGCATGGGAGCGAGAGAGTATCTCTCTTTTCACGAGGTGTGCGTAACCGAAATTCACTCTCAAACTCGCACATTATCTAAACCATATGTCAAATCCTACGACTAATATCAAAATTTGCACGTAATGATGTGCGAACCGATGCATAGGTAAGCATTCATATATATATATATATATATATATATATATATATATATATATATATATATATCCAAATGCTCAACACTAAGGTCTTGGTATCGATTCCCTAGTGGGGGTGGCTAATAGTGAAGTGTGAACTGACAGTGGGATATATTAACAAGCTAACTCAAAAAATAAAAAATAAAAAATGCTCAGATGCACACCAGTTCACACGAAACTCGTGTAAATCTTTTTGAGAACTCATCATACGTTATGTAACTCTAAAATCTGAACGGTCCATGTGAAGCAGCACCTCATGAAACCCCTCAGGCCTAATTTTTACTTTAATCCAAAACTTTGGTGGGCCATGAAAAATGAAAACAGTTTCCTCCCTTCATTTACATTTCTCTACCCCATGGGAACTTCCCATAAGGTCGAGTTATGTGGGCCACACCGTGATGTGTGTTAAACATCTATCCCAATAGTCAGATGCACCATTCAATGGTTGGCCACTAGCTTAAAAATCAAGTCAATCTATGACTTGGGTGGGCCATGCCACATATAATAGTCAGCAGGGGTTACCCTTCCATTAAAACATTCATTATCATTTATTGGCCCTACCAAGATGTGGTTCACAAATCTAAACTATCCATTGTGTATCCCACTTGGATGAGGGTTCAGAGTAAGTTTCAGCCACATCCAAAACTCAAGTTGGCCCCACTAAGTACTTTAATAAGTTTTAAGTATATACATTTGATATGAAGTTCGTATATGTACTTGCCAGATGTGAGAGATCTGCCTCTAACGTATGCGTCTTACATAGTGCATTGACACATTCCACTGATCGCTTTACTATTCTCAAGGGTACTTCGTGTATATCGTTATGATCGAACATCTTGATAATAAGATTTCTTATGAAATTATATTGATAATTACTCGTAATTAATTGTAAGTAAGTACTACGTAATTAATGCTGGTTATACTCATTCTCCTGGATTTATGACTTTTTAGCGCAGTGTACAATATCATCTCAATGAATACTGCACAGGCCGCAATCCTTCCAACAAGAAAGAATTTTTCAACTACCAGCATACTCAATTACGAAACATTATAGAGTTAATTTTTGGAGTGTTGAAAGCTCGTCAATCCTCAAATCAGCTCCACCATATAACATTCTAACACAAGTGAAGATATTGATCGCATGTTGTGTGTTACACAACTTTATCCTTTTATCTGGAGGAGATGGTTTAGTCAAAAATCAATCTATCACTATATGATGTTAATGTGACATAACGTGAGAAAGACGAATGAACGACATTCCGAGACAATATTATTTCAAGGATGTGGAATGAATCTCATCATGTGAGTTGTAGCGTATGATAATTGCATTCTAAATTGTCATTTTGTAGGAGGTAATAGCCTCAGAGGATTGTAATCTATTACCTACAAACATGTGTTTAAATTATCATCATTTTGGATGATTGAAAAAAGATAATCATCTTGCTTCAACTTTTATATCATGTTTGGAATATATGTATATTTCTCTAATTTGTTAAATATTACCTTTATATGACTTGTATGCAAGGTCGTAATGTTTATTAAATATGTTTATTTCACTATTTGGAGGTAATTAAAGTTAGTGATGAGAAAATGTCATCGAACAAACAAATCAACTGGTCAACCCCAATGAAACAAACCGGTCAAGACCTGTGTGTTTCACCATGAAGGACATCGAGGAAATATAAATTAAAATCACTTGATGATAATGGATCGTCTACTGGTGTGATCCGCTAGACCAATGAAATGGATGACTGCTTACGCTGATGGATGTTGTTGCGAATGGCTATAAGAGTGTTAATAAATTTAAGAAGGAGACCAATAAAACAGTCGTGGAAATTGTGAAGAGTACATTAAGGATATCAGTTCAGGAGAAACATGTTGGGAATCGCCTCCGCATGTTGACGAGGTTGTATTTTGAGGTTTGGGATACCCTAAATGCTAGTGGGTTTGGATGAGATGATGACAAGAAGTTAGTGATCGCTCTGGACGAGGTTTGGGAGGATTACGTACAGGTAAGATTAACTTTTTTGTAACTTCAGCAAAATGTTTCGTTTTGTAATTGTACATATATTCTCATGTTTATTTATTTATACCAATTTTTCTTCGTTGTCAATAGTCACATTCTTATAGACAACATGTTCGGGGCAAAGCCGTGTGAAAGTATGATGACTTAACGTACTTATTCAAAAATCACCGAACTACTGGATTGCGTGCTTCAATAGGAAACATACATAATACTCTACATTCAAGAAACTCTAGGGATCATGATATTTCACCGACAACGACAGTTGATCTAAATAACGATACACTCGTGTCATCAAGTGATGATGCAGGGGACAATGCACCTAACATCTAATGGTCATATCAAAGTCGTGACGGTACTCATATTGAAACTAAAGTCCGAATGTAAACATGAACAACTCGGTGAACACAAGAAGCACATCCAATTTAAGGAAGAGAGCAAGAATGAATCGCCCTGGTGACATCATAGGCAAAAGAATGAGCTATGTTTCTAAAGCTGTCAAGTCACTAACTATAACTATATACCAAGGGAAAGACATGGTACGTATGTCACAGATTGTACCTACCTTGGAGCAGATTAAGGGCTTTATAAGTCATGAGATCCTGTGTGCAACAAGGATCCTATTGAAAGATGAACAACAATCTATTTCATTCATTTCTCTCCCTGAGCATAGGAGTTTGGACTTTGTGCTGATGGTGCTTTCACCAGATCAGTCGTCTGACTGATCACAGTGCCCTCCACTTGATCGATGGGTTTATGGTTGCTTTGGCTGGTCAGCCAAGTGATTTTTTGGATGAAACTTTTTTTTTTTTTTTTTTTTGCTATAGGGCTAGTTGTGTTGACTAACTGAATTTATGTGAGATTTTTTGGATGATCACTTTTATTTTTTTTGGATTCTGATGTGTATTTAATGCTTCATCCTTCAATGCCTTTTAACCTGCATTACTTGTTTTTAATCTACTGGAATATTTGATTTAAATTATGATTATGCTGCTTATATCTGCATAATGTATATGATAATTACACAGGTTTATTTCCAACAGTCACAACTTCAAGTATGTTGTCTTCGAATCGTTATATCACCAGTTTTCTGCTATAGTTGGAGACAGATTGTGATGTTTATATTAATATGTTCGATCATTAATACAATCGTTTTATCCTTGTACATAATATTTCATTATGTGCATATGGGTAAGAGGATGTATGTAATATTCAATGGATGCCAACCCAGGATTTATTATACATGGGAAGAGTGTCGTGAGCAGGTTAAGGGATGTTCAATGGCCCGTTTCCATACATACAAATCAGCCTTGGAGGCATTTTTTCAATGGATAACTTATTGTGAGACTTTGGAGCTTACAAATGCACCGGTACGGGAAAACGAAGACGATCATGACAATAAGGGTTGCTGCATGGATGGTGTAGCATTGCCAATTGCAGCAACCTCCCTAGTACCAGCCTATTATTGTCCATCCAGTGGTGGCGACGCGCAGAGGAAAAAGGTGTTGAGGAAACGTTGCATTCACTTGCGGCCCTGACTAGGATAATCTTCGCTTGCTTGGTTTTAATCTTCACCATTCAGCTCATGTTGTGGCACTAATATATAGGGCTTGCTGGATCACAACTTCACTTTACTAGCTTTTTTATTGTAGATGCTTAAAAGGACTGTTTGGACATTTTTTGCACAATGATTTGCATCCGTTTGTCAGTATGAAAGACTGGAAACTGCGGGGTTAACCTTGATAGAGGTTTTATTCTCCCTGTACCTATGTAGGCGGTACACATATATCATAACTGACTCATAGCATTGGATTAAATTCTGTTGGAGTTTAGGTATACCGTATATTTTCACAAATTCAGGCTTCCCATCAGACAACATATACAGTGGGTTGTTTATCCTACATCCAAACAACATCATAGGGAAGTATTTTTATTTTTTATTTTTTTGGAGGCCTACAAACAACACATTGGACTCTATTGGTCCAATAGATTACATTGCCGTAATGAGGTGAGGATCTGCTAATAATCTAAAAATGATATTGAAAATTGAGGAGAACAGGGAAGCTCGTATGTGGCCACCTTGCTTCCAGTGTCGATTTATCCACACTGCCCGTCCGTTTATATATGGTCAACCATATAGTGGGCGATTCCCAAAATTGAAGGATATCCAAATATATTGTGGACCATACAACAGGAATGAAAGAACTTGCTGATATTTTCCCACGTTGAAACCAAACTAAGGCCCCCACTAATTACAACATCATACCAAATGATTGGTACAGATGGATCAACTACGTGGATGAAAGATGCAGAGAAAAGTGTGTCCCACAGGACATTGAGCACTAACCACCTATCTAATGAGAGGGGGAGACTACAATCCATAATTCCCATCTGGATTGCAAATGAATTCAAACAGTGCTTTGCATTTGTAATAGAGAGGTGCTGGACACCATATGAGCAAAATAGGAATGACATGACTAATACACCGTCTACCCCAAACACACGGCCAGGGAATTCATTCCTATTCTACCAGAAAATTTGTTAAAAAACAAATGTGTGAGAGCAGTCAATAGAAATACACGGACGATCATTGCAAATACAAGTAAAAAGTAATCATGAGTTCTTTACAACCAACTACCATGGTAATTGGAAAACCAAATAAGCCCTAAAATCTTAGCTAGTAGAGAATATGGTGTATCAATGTATGTGGAGCTCCGCATGGGAATACATGATAAGGGTAGACGGACACTCACACTATAAATAGGCCTGACTTGATTTCTAAGTCTTGGCGGACTTGATTTTCATGGGAAAATATATTATGAGGCATCTATTACAAAGGCCGACTCTAATACGTGTCCGCCGCTTACTTGTGCACCGCTTACTTGATGCTTTTGCAGGGTTGTGCCATCAAATAACTAAAGGACCATTTGGATACCACCAAATAAGTTACTTTTTTCTACTTCTAGTAGTAGATAAGTAACTTATCTAATATAATTAGGATTAGTTTAAGATTAATTATTAATTTTTTATTCAAAGTTAATTACTTTAGTTTAATTAGTAGAAATCAAGATAAACTACATAAAGCAGTACTGCAGAGCTGTACATGTGTTTAGTTGGTTCAATTAGCTCGCTTGGCTCGACTCAGAAAAGCTCGACTCGCCTTGGCTCAATATTGGATTCAGACCGAGTCGAGTTGTTTTTTAGATCGAAAAAATTTTGAACTGAGTTCAAGCTTGCTCAGGCTCGACTCAGATCAAACTTTAACTCGAATCAACTCGGATCAAATCGGCTCAGTGACTCGGTTATTTTGATATTGATGTTGCTCGCAGAGTGTTTGATGAAATGACTCAATGAAGTGTTGTTTTGGGTGCATATATTATCCGCGGGATCGGCTTGTGGTCCTCATATCTTGATTTTGGTGTTGTCCGCCAAGTGTTTGATGAAATACTTGTAAATTGTTGTTAACGTTTTGCATTTTGTGAGAAATTGAAGATGTATTTTATGTATTTGAAAAAATGTCGCACAAGCTCGAACTCGGCTCAAATTGGCCCGAGACACTGACCAAATTGAGTCGAGCTGGCAAGTTACACTCGAGGACCCAATTGAGTCAAGCTCAAATTGGGGTTAGCTATTGGCCAAGCTGAGCCCAGCTGTGCCAAGCTCGGCTCGACTTAACTCGTGTACGGCTATAGGCATTAGCAACTTATCTTAAGTAACTTGTGATACAAACGCCCTGAAAGTCCACCCAAATGCATGAATTTCATAAATTCGGGGAATTTTCCTTCCCTTCGCTACCCCTAATGGACCACAACTTATTTGATGTGGCTGGTTGATGTCGGTGGGTGACGGTTCAATTCTATTGTTCGTTCATCGGATGCCCTCTACCGTGGATGGGAAGTGCTTAGAAAGCCTCCCAAATCAAAGAATTCTAACCCTTTGACAAGAGCCTGAAAATTGACAGACATGACGAAAGACCTCAAAGATATGGAGAGAAAATTTTATAGGATCTTTCCAGACAATTGTGGAAGCCCCATCGACAATGGGACCCATTACATTAACGGTCTGGATCACTGATCAGTCATCTCCCCATCAGTACGGGCTGGGCTGGTGGTGGCACTACGTACGGTATTCACTCCTTGGAGTATCGGGTAATTACTTCCACGCACAGGACTCTTATGTTAGTTTTTCACTGTTTGGTGGTGACTGCTGCCTCTCTCATGTGGCACTGATTTACAGCAATCCTGCTGATCCAGATAGTGGGTCCCACTTTGAATGCTGATATATGATCACACTGATGAAGCAATCCTTACCATCCAATTAGTGGCTATCAAAATGGATGATTAAAAGTAAAATAAAGAATCATCAAAATTCAACTGAAAAAAATCAGATGGTTAACATTATCTTTTCAATGCAAAATTTCCTTTATGCTCCATCCCAAGTTAGGCCAGCGGTTTAGACGGTCTGATTTGCCTTAGCTGTACCCAGTGTACGTTTGAAGAGTCATCAATATTCTTCAATTAATGGTGAAAAACTAAAATAAGGAGTCTTCCTTGCAAAACTCTAAAATTAGAATATTTTCAATGGCCCATTGTTTTGTAAGCCACTGATTGAAAGTTTAGAAATTTAGGGATGGTAATGGGCTGGTTTGGGTCAAATAAAATCAATATTTTGAATAAGCTCAGCCCAACTAGTTCAACATCCATGCCAAAACCAACCTTAGGCCCGCCTGTTGCTGGGCGTGTAATTAAGGATCTTCAAATCTTTAATATTTTATATATGAGCAGCCATAATTAACAGTAGAAGTCATAGATATTCAACGGTTTGGATCACCCAACATGATCCTGAATCCAACAGTATAGTCCAATTTTATCTTATGAAATGGAACAACACATTGAGACATTGTACCAAACCTGCCATTCCCAACCAACACAAGACACAAATATTTCATTAAAATTACTAAAGAAGATACAAATATTATTGGGAACTGAAAGAGAATTTTCCATTTATCAGATCAGGTAAATCAGGTCTAGTATATATATATATATATATATATATATATATATATATATATATATATATATATATATATAAAGAAGGCTGGTCCAGTCTTCAGATGGGTGGAACGTGAATATGGACCATTGATAGTTTTTCTGGAACCTATACTTTGTCACACGTGCTTCTCACGAGGGGAGAGGACGGAGGTGATGTCGACAAAGGACCAACCTGATGAGTGGTCTGGATCTTACACATGGATGCTACATTGGCACGTATGAAGAAGGGGAGTAGGACTTAAGGTTGGCTGTTGTAACTAAGAAAACAAAATACAAAGAGAGTGATAGAGGTTTTAGGGTTGTGGAGGAGGTTGACCTCTGCAACTAAATACTTTCTCGCATGTTCGACCAGTGTATTGTCGTCCACGTATGGAATCAACAGGAGCTTGTCGATTTGCCTCTAGAGGCTTATATAGTAGCGTTGTCCCTGCAAGAATCCTTCTGTTGATATCAGAGTCCATGAAAAATTCTACTTGCTCTTCATAGCATTCTCCAATGGAACCATTGCATGGTGCACTTGCCTCACTACTTTCGCAACTCCCACCACCAATAAGACTCCCAATCACTATTACAACGATTCCTGCAATGATACAAACTCTCAACTCTCTCTCCATTGTGGCCTCTCTCTCTCTCTCTCTCTCTCTCTCTCTCTCTCTCTCTCTCTCTCTCTCTCTCTCTCTCTCTCTCTCTCCTTCTTATTCTATGGTCTTATTTAATGTAAAATCCTCTCTCTCTTTCTCTCCATCTTATTTTATGGCCTTATATAGTGTAAAATCCACTCCTCTCTCTCTCTCGCCCCCCCCCCCCCCCCCCCTCTCTCTCTGCACGTGTTTGCACTTGCACTAGACAACAAAGAAGAGGTTTTAGCCAATACTATATCTCAGCTCATTGCAATACGATACTAAAGGGCTTTCGGCCTTTGAATCGGGGTCATCTTGTAATAATCGTAACCGTACGTTTATATGAATATTTTCACTTTGTATCTGATGTTAAGCGGGTGGTGGATAATTTCATAGCTAAGATGGATCAGAAAAGGCTCGATCATAGACGAAGGTGATCCAGCCTGTCAGAAATCTCGCAAACTGGAATGAGTTTTCCGCCGTGACATATATGATTTTGGATAGGATGAGCTACTTTAGCCACCCAACCCAGCTACCCTGGTTGCGCCCACCGAATTTGCCAAATACCATCATATCGACGGTCGAATTCCTATTTTAATTTCATTTTATTATCTATAGTAAATTTTAGTTTGAGTATAACTCTTCATCCATTAACAAACAAAAAGAAAAAGTCTAATCAGGATTATATTTAGAAAAAAATAAAAAAGCTCTAGGAGTTTCACTCAACCTAAAAAGTGTTTATAATAATTAGGAGAATCACACAGTTGAGCCAAATAGGACACCTACTAATTTTTACCAAAAACCATGTCCTCTAGTAGGAACCATGACAGTCTATAAATAATAAGTTACAATTTCAAAGAGTTTTATCTATATTTTAATTCCGAAACTTCTTCATAAAGTTTATGTTATTATTTAAGAGAATGTAAACTCAATTTTAATCATCAATCAATTTATTACAAATTTTATTAGAATTATTCTCTATTTTCCATCTCTCTCGTCATGGATTTGAGGTATTTCTGTGAGGAGTCCAAAGAAGCTTTATAAATTTGTAGTTATCCTTGAGGAAGGCAGTAGTCGACCTCAACACGTCATTTTCTGCATCAACAAATAAAAGCTCTCAGTTGGATTATTACAGCCTTTTATAATTTGGCTCTTTTGCTCTGAACATGAACGATTAAAATAACCATAGAACAATCAAAGGTTTGAGAATTGTTCTCTCCCATAGATTTTTTTTGAATAATCTCCATCCAACGGAGCCGTATCAAATGAACGGTTTGTACCATTAAAAAAAATCTCAACACTTCTTGTCATACATCGAGACGTACTGGAGCAACGCGGACAAAGAGCGAGACATAATTAGATCACTCTTGCATCATCAGTTCATCCTACAAGGAACAAAGAGAAATGCAGAAAGTTACTCGCTAGAGAGCAGGGTACTCTACACTAGCCTAGATCCGCGATCTCCACCGTCCGTCTGCTGTTGTAAATCAGGTCATCATTGGGTGACTAAAAAAGATCTGACCAATCAATCCACATTCGCCGTGTGCTCTTACCTGATCACTGGACCAATCTGCTTTTGGAGCAATGTGACATAGATGGTGGGGTCAACCTGATGAACGGTGAGGATCCTGCACATGCGTGTGACATTGACAGCTGTCACGTGTAATGTGACGCAGGTAGTGGGGCCAACCTGATGGACGGTACGGATTATGCGCTCGCTTACGACATTGGGGTGTGACGGCAGTAGCCTTAGCTGGTGTAAGAAACGAAATGAAAGGTAAAACATCATCATGCACCCACATCGATCATGGTTTCCACCCGTGTTCCACATGACTTCTGCTGCAATGAATACCACCTATTGCTCTATTTTTATTTTTATTTTTATTTTAATGTTCAGAAGAATCTCAAAACCATTTATACTATGGACCGTGGATGGACAAAAACCAAAATAAATAAATAAATAAATATTGGAAATTCTTATCAATGGCCCACCAAAAAGGGGCCGGTCTATATTAAAATTAAAGAGTTGAAGATGAAATTATTGAAATTTAGAATCTGAGATTTCTTTTTCGAGTAACCCTCATCTACGATTGGGCCTATTGAATCAACGATTCGGATCATTGCAACATGAGCCCAGATCCAAAATATAAAGTGACGGTGTATAAATAACAATGGGTGGGGTGGATTGGGAGCCGATTGGGTCAGGTCGGTGTTACACATAGCTCGGTGATGCTAAAACCGTGTGGCTCAAATTGATGTATGTGTTGTATATCCACACTGTCCATCCGTTTTTCCGCTCATTTTTTGGGCATGAGCTCAAAAATAAAATATATCCGAATCTCAAGTGGAGCACACCACGTGATAGTGGTGATTGAATGCACTCCATTAAAAACTTCTTAGGGCCTGCCCTAATATTTATTTTCCATCACTATAGACCTTTACCAGCGGTCAGAACAGCTTTGCTGGCAAAGGCTTTGCCAGCAGTAAGCAAACCATGGGTAAAGGCTCAGTCAGTAAAAGGTCTACTGACAGCCATTAGGCTTTCGCGGCGGTTTTTCTTACCGCTGCTATTGTGGGAAGTTTGCCCACCTTTACGGGCACCCCTTCTGACTGTCATTATTGCCTAAAAAAGCATCGTTAAAGGTCTTCCTAAGCACCGTGAAAGACAAACAGCCATCAATGATTCTATTGGTTACCAAAAACTACAAAATAGATATCTTACACGCGTGATTCATCAAACTTCCCACATCTTAAAATGATCAGGGCGTGCATAAGGAAAGACTTTTTTGGAAGGATCTCAACATTAGAAGTCATAGGTGAATGCTTTTGAGGGGTAAATTTACATACAGGCACCCATGTGCCAACAAGGGTTTCAGCACCCACAGCAACAAAAGATTTTGCTATCGCCCACCCGTACCCATTGTCATCAGCTATTCCAGCAATAAATGCCCTTTTACTTGAGAGCGAAATTCCCTCAAATTGTTTATATATTGTTCCCATTAGGTGGAACTATAAAAAATCAACCCAAACATATTACATACATTTGTTATCAAACACTTGATGGCATTTGCATGGGGACCAAATGCAATTCCATACCACCTAATCCCATCTAATACCATGCACCAAACAACATGTATGGTCTTCAAAAAGATACTGCAACGCAGCTGACCACATCTTTGTGCTGCTGGATGCTCTGCACCATCCTGCCATCATTCAGGGATAAAACCTGGAAGCTATTCTCCCAATTGCCACATGAGATCAAAAAGTTTTCAGACGGCATTTGCAATGCAGCAAAGCACTGTTTTGCAAGCTCAACATTCTGAGCCAAGGGAGCAACAATTTTGTGAGGGGAAAGAACATCAGAACCAATTCCAAAAATGGGATCCTGCAAAAAGGTGAATCTGCCTCAGGAGAGAAGCAATTAACACAAAGATATAGAAGAAAAAAAAAAAGTCAGAACACATGAACAAGATCTATTTAAGGTGGTGACTGTTAAATTCCTCCTCGCTGTGCGGAAGAAGTTGGCTTAGAAGCCAACCACCATCCCATAATATCTCTGCAGACGTACCCGACCTACATAAAAGACTGGCCAATGCATTGAGCACCTACAAAAAGAAAGCACATTTTACTGTTTCAAGTTAAATGAACCATTTCAAGAAATTACAGGTACCAAGGAAATATTATAATCCAACACCCGAATTTTCTAGAACTATGTAACATCAAGAAAAGAAATTTGGTATCATTTCCTCTGCAAAACATGAGAAAATACCATTCCATCCAGCCCATGGAATACTATCTATGTAAAGCTATTGTCTGATCTGCTTCAATCGAAATCATTTTTCAGCTCCCTCTTACTAGGATTTCACGCACATATCATCACACCTAGAAATAAAGTACAAGGAAAAATAAAATAAAATCATTCTTTTAGATATTACCTAGAGCTTACTTTAATTTCAAATGTGAAACATCAAAAAGTAAACAATGGAATGCAGAAAAGAAGAAGAAGATGCAGAATTAGGACATGTGGGCACTCAATCATCAATCGGGACTGTTCATTCAATAGTACCATTTGGTAGCAAGCCATGGTACAAGAATCAAGCTGATTGGATGATCCTCACCCTTTGAATGAGTTAATTTGTTACAACCATCCGTTGTTTTTGAGCCATAGATCACATGATTTGAGTATTGTGTTTCAACCCACCTGGAAGAATGACCATTGATTCCTCTTTGGCCAGCTTGCAGCAAAAGTCCACATCATCTAAATGTCTGCCAAACGTTACACATCCAGCTTTACCTGAATCATAACCCATGCCCGTTTATATGATGCAATTTTACATATTGTAAATAGAAACACAGAGTAATGTAAAATAAAAATAAAAACAATGACTAACAACAATGCTCAACAAGAGAGGGACCTGATTTCATAAAAATGGAAATAATAAAATCATGCTTACAGGTCCAACTTCCTTTGTGATGTTTCTTGATACAAAAATAGAAAATAAAAAAATTTAAAGAATCAAGCCAATGTTTACACTGAATAGAAAAATAAACAAGATGTGTTATGGCCCTTATGGAAGCTTGCAGCTCATACATTTTCTTGCAAAGTCATAGGTTAGAATCTCAGTCATACCATATGATTCTTGTGAGAATATGAGTTTTGCACGTATAGTATGTTCAGATCCACCAACAATCTGAAATATTTCACATCTGCGCTAAATTATTATTATCAAGAAACAATAAAAACACTACAGAAATGATAAAATCAGATATGCATATTGGACCCAAGACTCCTCTAAACTACATAATGTGGACCAACCACTGCTACTTCCGGGTCGAACAAATCCATATTGTTTCTCCCAATCAAGCATCATATAACACCTCTAAAGTAAGAGACAGGTCTCGCAATCAACAAAAAAGTTTTTTTTTCCCCCGCTAGGTTCTTCCTTCTGTGCAAGATTCCAGTGTAGACAGTATGATCTAGAAAGCACGGCAAAAGCATCCATACGGGAGTATATACCTTGTCTATTTCAACGTCAAACAGTTGATTTAATCCAACGATGTAAACATTCATGAAAAATGCAGGCACCAAAGCCTGCAAACATTGATTAACGAGAATCAAAACAATACAACCATATGAGATACAATCAAATGTATACATACTCAGAACTGAAAGCTGTTCATCGTGTTACCTCCAAAATTGTTCAAACATGTGGTGCAGAACATGGGATCAGCAAATTGGCATAGCATATTATCTGCCAAATACAGATATCTCCTGTCATATAAAAGCATATAAAAAAGAAAAAGAAAGAAAGAGAGACACAGTTCATACCATGTCCAAGAGCTTTTCTTCTAGTCTGTGACAAAAAGTAAACGATGATTTTCTGGTAGATGCCAACAGTTAAGGTAGATGCCAAATTAGAAAAGGTGACAACAAAAGTCATTGCCTGGTTCAAACAGAGAAACCAAAGCCAACCTGCATTTCACATATGAATTGTCAAATATCTCCATAAATGCTCCTACACCCAAAGAAAAGAAAAAATAAAAATAAAAAATCACTCTATAGCTTCATGAAATTCAACACAACTTAGAGGCATCAATGTAAATGATGAGTTTATTACAACTAAGGGAGCACCATGATATAGTCCAACAACGAAAGATAGCTTGGTGAACTTCTTACACCGTGGGTACAATTCCTGATCGGTGTCTTCCACCAATTTGAAAAATTGTTGTGCTTGGGTATTAAGCCCCAGTGTAGGTTCATATTCTACATCACTCTCTTGACCATCTGGGCACGAAAAACCAAACATATCTTCCAACAATCCGTGCATATCATCACATGGATCCGGATCATCACCTTCAACATTTGCAGTAGCAGGCATAAAAGAAGACGTAGCTTCTTCATGAAAATGTCAATGGCTGTAACTCGTATTAAATCCATCACACACAATATGATCATATGCTTCTTGTCAAGACACCCAGAAGTTGTCGTCCTACTTCTATTGTTTGCATTTGGAAACGCAAAATCTAGGAATTTCATAGCTCTACTTAAGTATTCATTGCTCACCCTAAACCATCCAATGAAATTGGAGGACATGTCAAAAGAATGGATCTTAACCATTGGGCCATAACAACTAGAAGGAGAAGTTATTGAGGTACCTTGACATACGAATCCAACACTTATCCATCACTATGTTCCTCAGCTTGATGATTGACTGCGAAATACAACGTAGGCCCGACAGCTTCCTACGAAAGAGTAACTAGAATGACTCACTTGATGATTCACTATCGTCAAAGATTTAGATATCCAATAGAATCCCTAATGGTATCTCTAACTGATTGACTAAATCAGTCGCCAATCTAAGACCAGATAGATTGTAATGCTTTCATGTTCCCATTTAAATGCTCACACCGAAATTCCGACAGCATCTCCCCATGTCTCTGCAGATACATTGATCTTGCATTTTATTCCCACATCAAGTATCCGCACAATGTGAGGATATTTGACATTAGAAATAAATGTAAGAAACGTAACCAGAGAAAAATAAAGAGATGTAACGTACAACAAGCATGAACATTTAAATTAAGGAACCGAAAGCATTCTAATCTATCCAACCTTGAATTGTCCAAACGTGGGACAATTTAAGAATCTTCATGCCTCCAAAAGCATACTATATCTATGCTTGGCCACATAAAAATTCTCAAATGGACAACTGATTATCTTATACTTAAAACAATTCCATAATCAATCGTAATTGACATTCATCATCTAGCTAACTAATAACAAATTCAATATCAAATCCATTAAATTAAGTATCTTCATAGGTATAAGCATAAAATAAGATTAACAAACAAAAACAAAAAACACTGTGTCTCACTTTTAGACTCAACGGGCAGACCTGATAGTTCCATGCTAGAACCCTTGGGTTGACGTGAAAGCGGGCTCTAAAGGAGCTACTGCTCAGAGAGCACAGGTAGAGGTGTTACCTCTTCTACCAAACGGGTTGTTGTTATAAAGAAATCAAACTCTCTTTGAGTATATTTGCCAATCTACATTGAGGTAATTATCTGTAAAATTCTCAAAAATAAATTAAGCAAGATCATGTAGCCAACCCCAAATAATTGGAATAAGGCTTAGAGGATAACGATGTTGATGATGATGTATGGTGAATTGTTAGTTCACTGAACTAAAGTAGGTGATGATTTTTAAGGTGCATGCCTATCTCTTGAAGTTGATAAAGAGCAACTTGCACAATTCATCAAGATTGCATCAGGATCAACCTCAAAGGTGAGGTTATTGGTATACCTTGTGGTTGGAGTCATTGCAAGAAATGGTCCTGCATGTCCATGCTTGCATAGGGGCTTTCTGCCAAAAGGTATGCATGACCTTTTATGACCTGTTGTGGTATATTGTATACAAAGTTTGTTCTTGTATGGAACATTGTCAATGAGAGTGGGATAAATTTGCAACTAGTCATATGACTGGTATCTAAAGGTGGAGCACCTGAGAATTACTAGAACTTTCAGCAAATGTCTGATCTGGAAACTTTAAAATTGTTTTACTATAGTTTTTTGGACAAGTTCAGCTGTTTAGACTACTAAGGCTTGAATGATGTCGCTAGTCATGAAGTAGGACTTGATACATGAAAGAAGGCTGGTCTCTGAGAGACAACATGTGTGGATAGTTCTTATATGGACTAGTGAGAGATGAGCATTAAGCTTCTTATGACTGCGTCACAGATAAAGACTCTTGTCAGCTTGCCCCATGAAGGGATAGGAAATGATATCAGAATGAACTTGTTGATAAGTCTTCATTACACCTTGCACATAAAGTATGCTCTGTTCTCCTGACCAGATGTTCTTTTCTCTGAGGGCTAGCAACATGTTCTTCTTCTTTTTTTTCTTTTTTTTTTTAGCTAACCTTCCCACCAATTTATGGAAGTACACTCAAATGAAACAGATGTATTGCACCAACAAAGAAAAACAGTATTCTGCTCTTGGATGTTACTAAGGAACAATCTCTTTAGATAATCCAATATGTTGCTTGTATACTTTTACCTAGCATCATGCATCCAACTAATTCATGATATAGTGAATTACTTCGAAGTTATAAATAGTTCAAATTTCAAATTAAAAAATAAGGTTAACCGCAGCAGTCATATAGTACTGATTGGTATTAATATTCAGCATTCCAAGGAAAAACAATATGAGAAGAAAGAACAATGTTTACAACACTCTAATCATGAAAAAGAGCTATACCGAGTCTGCAATAACAAAATCTAGCTCTTTGACAAAATTTTCTCTACGACATTCCCACTCTGCAGCAGACTGGAAAATGTAATCCAACCATATTAGGATTATGCACATGGCACGACCCTAAGAATCAAACTTATAAAGAGAAAATTGAATTGTCAATTAAACTTTCAAATCTGGTCACATGCAATGGAAAACACTTCTAAAATTCATTATGTGCTCTGGCAAATGTCATCAGTGCTAGTAAATGAACCATCCGTCAAAAAACTGCTTCCCATCAATCATAAAAATAAATAATGGATCTTTCATATGCTATTTTATTCAGAAGAAATTCTTAATAGATTAGAACTCAAGATAGAAACAGTGAAAGAATCAAATATTGACCGAAATTTATTTCTGAAAACAGGAAAATGTGTGGTGAAAAATCAATGCTAGAGGACCAGTTGAAAAGTGCCACCAGCTGACCAATCATATCATGGAAAGGAATGGACGGCACGGAACTTATATAGTGGCATGAAAACGTAGACAATCATGGCCAACAATACAAGCCAAGAACAACATAACCAAGAGTGATCATCAAGTATTCCATACATCTACAAGCATAACCAATAGTAAATGTAAGATTAAACAACATAGTGAAAGAAAAAAATCCAACTAGCCTGACTTGCAGCACCAAAGTTATAGTCCCCCAAGCTTTCCCTGCAAATCCTTGATAAGTGATAGTGCCCCTTTGCAGCTCCTCATCCACTCATTACCAAACATGTAATATTAAAACCATAGACTCCAAAGCATCTACAGCTCTAATATTCAAAGGCATGGTCATGGATGAGGTAGAAAACAGCTATAATAAATTGCCAATCTCATATCTTTCAACATCCAGTTCTTCAAAACATCACAAGTACCATAAGCTAAACTCCAAGCAACCACCATCTCACGAGACATCCAAAATAGTGAGTTCACTATCTCTTCTAATTCCCACAACACAGTAAAGGGAGGAACCCAAAAGATCAAAAAATGCCCACGTAAAAACAAGAAACTGGGGAAAAAACCATAACCTGATTATGAAGGTACCTGAGATGAGTTAGAAAAAACATTCAGCACCCTAAAAACCACAAAATCATCATAAAGCTCAAAAATTCAAAGGAATAATAACCAAAATAAGGAAAATTCACATATAACACACACATACATATACACATATCTTTCATGTTAACTATTTATGATATGGACCCAAAGTTATATTTTTGACTGGTTATGGTAAGTGAATAAGGTAATCTTTTAGATTAAGACATTTCTTTTCTTTTTCTTTTTTCCTTTAAAAAATAAAAAATAAAATTGTATCTCTTAACTGATCTCCACAAATTTCTCCCTAGAAATCCCATCTCTCTATGTATAATTTCCCCATTGTTAGTGGAATAAACATACATATATGTAATCTTACAGTTTAACATGACTCATTGGTGATCACATGGAAAAAGTTAGCTGTCTGTGCGCAATTATTTTAAGGTACTTGTGGACTTCGTGTTATTGACATACACTGAAGAAAATTTTGAGGCGAAGAAACTTCCATTCCTTGTGATATAATCATAAGTAGAATATGATACAAATATTATGAGCAGCGATGATCTATTCAGACATTCCACATGAGAGGAAGAAAGCCTTCTCTAGAGACACATTCAGCACCACACACTATTAAATTTAGCCAATGCATTCAGAAAATTCTAGCAGAATCATTAAATGATAAATTTGATACTATCTAATAAGCTTCCAGATGTCAAAATGCTAAACTTTTCCCACAGTACAACAATTAGGAGGATATATCCAACTTACATCAACATCTCTCGCTTTCAAATTCTTTGGTTTTACCAAATTGGGATTTTCGATCTCAATAACACCCTGTGTGCCTTTCTTTTTCTGCCAAACATCAGGCATAGTTACATAAAAGAAAGAAGTGAGTACAGATAATGACAACCAAGTGGTGCAAAATGAAATTGTCAAGTTGTAACATAAGATTCCCAGAGTAAGAAGAGACAAAGAAAAGCACAAAAGAAGCAATAATCAGAGAGACATCCCACTGACCTCAGTTTCTTCTTCAGATTCTTCTTTGTATTCCTCTTCTTCTTTGTCTTTAGCTTCTTCCTGATGGTATTAAAGTTTCTGCTTAAAACCCAAAAGGATAAAACAGAAGTGCAGGCAAGACAATAACGACAAAATGAAAAACTATGTAGCTAGTTTTATAGTTTCACAATCATTCAACCTCAAAGAAGCTATGATTGGCTCCTAACATATGTACATGCCTTTTCCTACGTAGCTACTGTCAGTGATATCAACTTGGTCTGTACAAGAGAATGCTCAGATCATCTGTATGCAAGTTGGGTCTTCCCAGAATTGCCTATTGAAGCACTAGGCTCTCCCAGCATGGAAGTAGCTCCTGATGAAAACATCACAAGCAAGGGTTAATAAAGGGTCAGTCCAAACATACATGAGCAGAAATACCAAAAGGGAAATGCAGATCAGGTGGGCCACACATGCATCGAGCATTCTTCACATGTCTGCTTTTAAATTTAGTTAATTCTTATCACACTCATGCACTAGCCTACCTGACGAGTGGACCGGCCTTAGCAAGAATCATACAAAAGACAGCTCGGGAGGGGATTATCCATTATAGCTGCTCACACCCGAATCACAAAATAAAGGAGTCAGGTGGGGCAGACTACTCCTTACTAGTTAATTCTTCACATGATGTTTGTTTGCAAAACTGGTAAAGAGTCCAAAGTGGGTTCATGTACATCATAAACCTAGTGTCTAGAGATGGTCTTTGGCCCATAAGATATCAATGATTGATGCACTCTATAATGCCAAAAAATAATCCATACAACCAATCATGCCACAACCAAAACAAACAGCCCATGACAAGCAAGTAATCAATGTGCTAACACCAAATACAAAGCCGTCAAAAACAATCTACGCATTGCTACCCAACAACGTCAAGCAATGGAATCATTATCGATTACAGACAGCGATTGAGGGCTGACGGTGAACAATAATAAAAGGTGGTTAGAACTAGTGTATCTAACGTGCAGGGACCAGCAATCACACATTGATTAACAGCTTGGTTACCAAAAACAGAGTATGGATTCCACTGAAAACAGGGTATTGATTGCAGCTATTTGCAGTTGTGAAATACAGAAAGTGAAGCATGCCACAGTCCTAGATGATCTAATTCCAGGTGAAGATAAAGGCATGAGATCAATCAAAACATCATAATAAATGCAGCACAATACCCTTGGTTATAAAATAAAATAAAGTTATAAAAAAAATAATAATAATAAATAACTAAAGACAACAAGGGATACCACAAGTTTTTAATCTATAATCCACAATTAGGGAATCAACACTACAAATCCCTAATTAGGGATTCAAAACTCAAAAATTCCCAACACACAAATCATTGCACAATGTTACTTGAAGGATTAAAAAATGCCAAAAAAAAAAGAAGAAGAAGAAGCCCAAATTGATATGAATAGATGAGAGAGAGAGAGAGAGAGAGAGAGAGAGAGAGAGAGAGGGAGAGAGAGAGAGAGAGAGAGAGAGAGATACCTGATGTTGCAGCAAAATGCTCCTTGATGTGCGGTAGATCGAGCGGAGAGGGAGATACCTGATGTTGCAGTAGAGGGCTGAGGAGATAGAGAGAGAGGACTAGGGTTTTGAGAGAGAGTGAGAGGGAGAGCGAGAGGGAGAGCGAGAGGGAGAGCCAACGGAGAGGGAAAGGGAGAGGCAGAGAGAGGGAGGGAGAGGGAGAGGGAGAGGGAGAGTGAGCGGAGAGGGAGAGGCAGAGAGAGAGTTAGTGTCGTTTGAGAGAGGGTTAGGGCTTTGTTATATATATATATATATATATAGGGACCCTTTGCCGGCGGCCATTAAAACTAGCTGCCGGCAAAGGGTAGCCCCATCAATCAGCTAAGGCCCGTTTTCTTGTAGTACATCCAGCCTATTGATAAGGTCACACATTCCTAGATGAAGAGAAACATAAATATTAGGTTTATCCAATATATATATGGCCCACAAGAAGTTTTTAATGGTCGATCACCACTATTTATTGTGATGTAGTGTAGGCTAATGGGATGGATGGACCGCTGTTTCCTGCGATGTAGATAGATGGTGGCCAACTAGCTTGGCCTCAAGTTAATTAACAATAGGGCCGTGCCCTAGGGAACAGCTAGATGTTGTGACAGGGAACTATTGAGAATGTAGTTGGGAGTCCTCAAACTAATGCAAGTATTGTACTTACTCTCCACGAAATGCCTTAAGATGTATTGTAGGACACCTGATATTATTATACCTTTTAAATTTGGGCACCTTAAAGTTTTAAGACACCCGTATGTGAGGAAATGAAGAAAAGTCACTAGACTTTGTAGATGAAAAATCCACACCTACCTGCCTCTTAGAATTACTCTCCATGACAGGCAGCTACTCTTGAAATTGCTCCCTGGGTTGCTCGAGGAGCTAGACTTGAGAGGTTTTAATGCAGGGACATTTTCACACCAGGCTTGAGTGGGGTAGCCCGTGGGTGCGGGGACACACTCAAGGTGGGTGACCCATGTGATTTCACACTGGGCTCGAGTGAGGTAGCCTGTGAGATGCAGGGACATACTTGGGATGGGCGGCCCGTGTGAGGCGGTACCCGCGTGATTTGGGGCCCACGAGGGGGGTTCGGCCGAGGTCCTAACTCATGCGATGTGGGGCCTGGGCTATGAGATAAAGGGATTAATTCATCACACTCTAACAGTTCGAGCTTTTAGAGCAAGTAGTTAATTATCCTGCGTCAGATTTTGACTCCTGCTATAATTGGATTACTTATTCTTCGTGGTAGTCGATCTTCTACTTCTACTATTAGTGTAGGAGAGGTTGGAATATTTGACTATTGCTCCCATTAGAGAAATATACTAGGCTAGACTCTTATAAAGGAGAGGATGTAATTGAAAAGGATTCCAGCTTGTGGGAAAAAGGCTTAAATTGCACCCATTACTGAAGTTTAGGTTTAGGGTTAGGGGAATGTGAGATTAGAATTTCACAGCTTGAGTTAAGCCTTAACAGAAAGTTCAACAGAACCTTCTATGGGGATGTTTGGTACATGGACTTAGATGGGATTAGGTGGGATGGAATTGCATTCGCTACCATGTGGGATTTCTGGAAATCCACTACACATGTGGGCCCTACATTGATGCATATGTTTTATCCATGCCGTCCATCCATATATACCTTTTACACGTGACATTTTAGTTATATTCATGTACAAATGACCAATATCTATTGTGAATTTAATTCATTGTTTAAAGTTCCATGGTACACAAACAAATTTTTTTTTTTTTGTTTTTAGGGCCTGTTTGGTTTTCCAAATACCATGGTATTTGGTTGTAAAGAAGTAATGATTGCTGTTTTACTTGTATTTATAATGATTGTTGATATTTCGGTTGACTATAGTCACATGTTTGTTTTCTACAATCTTTTGAGTGGACTCTAGATCAAATCACCAGCCTTGTGTTTGGTGTGAAGGTGTATTACAAGCATCACACCAGCTAGGTTATTATGGTGTCCACCTCATATCTATTTTCACTGCAATGGTTGTTTGATTTCTTTTGTTTCCATTGCATTCTCATATAGAGAAGTGGACTGTCCATTTCTCCTTCACAGTGGACCAGCAGTCATGGTCAATGTGTTGTGGGCCTCGCCTTCTGTGCATGTTTCCTCCATGTCTTGGTATATGGGCCCCACTTTCTGCACATGTTTCATCCACACCCATTGTAACAGTGCGCCACACCTTCGCTTTTGTATTCATCCACGCCATTCATCTTTGGGCCCCACTTTCTGAAGGTGTTATATCCACGTCGTTCATCTGTGGGCCCAACTATCTGTAACTGTAGTATTCACGCAGTTCATCTGTGGTCCCCACTTTCTATAGTTGTTTTATCCACGCCGTTCAACTGTGGGCCCCACTTGCCATACATGTTAGGTTTCATGTCGTACAGAGGAGTCAACGTCTGTACGGACATTGCAGTGTACAACTAGAGAGGGCTAACGAACTAGGGCGGTGGATATGATATTGTATGGCCACATCTTCCCTGGGTTTAGGTGGATATCACCATGTTATGGAGTGGGACCCGTTCATTTTCAAAATCCAAAAAAATAGTCCATGCACTGCGAAACCAGACGGGATGAAGACAGCAGAATGGACGACCTATTCTGCCACATCCACCAAATGCGGGATATCCAAACAGTCCTAAAAAGGTATTTTCCTTTTTAGATATTTCTTTCCATGGGGCCACACTGCAATCCCTGTCCGACTACAAATGTTGTTGAACCCTCATATGCGGCTCCAAGCTAATATCTTCCAAAATACTCAAAGTAAACCTCAACAATGAGAACACAGATGCCAATAGACACAAGGTTTCTCTGAAAAAACTTCAAAAAAAAAAAAAAAAAAACCCACTGGAATTCCATGGAAGATAACAGCAATCCGAGCATTACCTCTGTAGTCTATTTTAATCAGAATACGTAGCCGTGAAGACAGTATTTGATAGGGTTCCAGTAAGATCTAATATTCTTGGCCAGAAAACGAGAGAGAGAAGGATGGTTAGCATGGACGATGAAAGGAAAAAACACCACAACGGCTTAGAGGATTACATTCAAGTACCTGCATCATAGCAGGATATGGAGTATGCTTTACCGTCGTTTCCCACCAATTACAGCTTTGATTTAAATCCTTTTAAATACCATTAAAAATCAAATATATGGAAAAGTCATAATTGCCCATTGCAGGCCGAATACTGTTATCTGGGAAAACCAAACAGGCCCTTAATCTAGCGTTTTTCTCATAACAAGAATTTTATTCCAAACATGGGGATTGGATGGCCAAAATACCAAACGCGGATTGCATCCTACCCCTGCTCGTCTTTAGCTGGGAATGTGCAGGGGCTCCGAGTGGCCACCATGATGTATGGGTTTTATCCACACTGATCATCCATTTTTCAGTATCATTTCAGGAATTAGACCCCAAACTAAGGCAGATTCAAGAGATTGGTGGACCAAACAATGAGATTTAAACTTTTACCATTGAAAACTTCTTAGGGGGCACAAAAGTTATGAATCGAGTTAATATTTATGTTTTCCCTTCATGCAAGTCTACATAACTTTATGAATATTTTGGATGGAAAATAAACATCACAGTGGCCCTAGCAGAGTTTCAATGGTGAGCATCCCTATCATTGCTACTTCTTGTGGTGTGGTCCACTTGAGACTTGGATCTTCCTAAAATTTGGTCCTATTCTATAAAATTCCGCGGAGAAATGGATGAACATCACAGTGGTTCATGATAATTGAAGACATGGTGGAGATTTTTGTCAAATGTCTTCAAATTGTACATGAAACAAGGGTTCGATTGATCAATTGAGTGAGCCCCAAATTATACAAATTGTTCTCTGGACAGTTTCAATTGGTTGAATATGTGGAGTTCGATCGATCGAGGATTGCTCGATCGGTGTTGATTGATCGATGCTTAGATCAACGTCAAGCACGAATTTGCATAATTGCATAATCAGTTTCCTATTTAGAGTGTTATGCTATATATATATATAGTGTAATTGCGGGATTGAGGTATTCTAATAAGGGCTAAGTTGTTTTTAGAGCTTAGAGAGGAGAAAAACAAGGGTTTTCTAAATTGTAAGTTCATCCATCCTATGTACTTTTCATTTTCATAGTGATTATTGTCTCTTTTTGCCGTAATTTTTTCCCCGTAAGGGTTTTTCCATGTAAATTTCATGTGTCCTTTATGCATGCTTTATTGCGTTTATCTTTCAATTATTCGATTTGGATTTGAGGGTTTGCTTCCACAATTCCCCAATACCCTACACCAGCATATTGCTGGCTCTATATAGGACATTCAAATCTTGAATATTTTAGGACCGGCCATAATTAACTGTAAAACTCATTAGATCAATGGTTGGATCGCCCACCATGATCGAATATCCAATACCAATAGTCCCACTGTATCTTATGACATGGAACATTACATTCAAATCAGTAGAAAACCTACTCTTCCAAACCAACACAAAACACAAAATCTTTCATTGAAATCAGTAGAAAAATACCAATGTACATTGAATACACAAAAGATAGAATCAAATGAGAAGGAAGATACACACATGTTTGGAACCGGAAGAGAAATGTCACATCTCTCTGATCCGATGTCAAATCAGAAGTGATTACATTGTGAAAACTATAATTTATTTATTTCAATACACACAAGATGAGAAAGAACTGTAGAGATCTTAATAAATAAATAAATAATCTAATATAAGGAGACTATCCTAATTATTCTAAGAATATTTTCTTCCCGTGGCCCATCTAAGGATAGGTCTGCAACACCAAGGAACAGTGAGGATGAGGTTGTCCCACCATAGAAACCATCCTGGGGGTACTGTTTTTTATATGCCTTCCAACAAGGAATGGTGAGGAGCTGTCTTGCTTGACAATTTGGGCTTGCAATCGATCAGGATGGTGTAATGGCTGACAGAGGTTCTGTATTTTGCGTCATTGGTGCTCTCTTGGCTTCTTCTCCTGAGCTGACATTTATATCAAATTGCATTTGCATTGGAGTTTGTATCTATTACTTGTTTGTTTTCCAGGCTCTGCAATAGAATCTGAGTGCGTGGGCTGCGGATGGTGGCATGTTCCATGCTAGAGCAAGGTTAGAAATACAAATGTATGGGTGAAGGTATGCAGAGTCTCCATGTGTTGCTCTACCCATTGTATGGTGGCCCCATACACCCCTGTCCATTGTTCTGTCCAGAGATCATGGTCATCTGTTTGGTGTGGTGTGGTGTGGATGTGATGCTAATCTTTTTAGTTATTTTATTGGTTTTGGGGGCATCTGTAGCAGCAGATGGGGGATTATTTGGGCAGCATTTCTGGTTATTGTGGAAGCATGGGAGTTGTGTTGGGTTGGCTCTATCCCCTTTTGCACACTGAATGCAGTGTAAGAATTCTATAAGGTGGGGCTTGTTGATCAATGGTCAGGATTGCCCCAAGGGTTGGATAGTGTGATTGGGAGTAACAGTGGACCCCACTCAGATGTGATTCATCTAAAATCGTGTAAGGGGTGGTGCGCTACAACTGTGTGACAAATTCATGTGGAGCCTAAGGGAGAGGAGTTTCGATGGTTCCGAGCTTCTCAACCCAAACTCCTCACTTTACACCCTTTAGAGAAGCACTGGGATAAGGAAATAACTAATGTTGTATATAGGCTTTTAGATCCAGTCCTATTTATATAACTTGAGAGGGTTGAGGTCCTTGAGGAGTTTGGAACCCATCGAAACTCTTCTACTTAGGCTCCACATGAATTTGTCAAATCCTAGCCACTACCCCTAACATGATTTTAGATTAATCACAACTAAGTGGGGTCCACTAGTACTCCCGATCACACTATCCAACCCTTCGGGCAATCCAGACCATTGGTCAACAAGGCCCACCTTATAAAATTCTTTCATAAATCTGTTTGCTGTGTTGACTAAGGGCATATATTTTCTTTTTTGTTGCAGCCATTATGCCCAGCCCTGAAGGTGGACCCCCTCATAATGTTGGTTGTGTGAAATTTTGTAGAGATCTATTTTGACACCTATATGGAGTGTAGCGGCAGGTCAATTACAAGTCCTGAGAACAATTACGGTTCAATAATAGGTCTCGAAACAATTGTGGTCCGATTAGAGGTCTAGAGAACGATTATAGTACAATTATAGATCCGGGAATTACAATCCAATTAGAGGTCCTAAGAAAGATTACGGTCCGATAGTAGGTCTCATTAGTATGACACTGTTGTTTTCTGAGGGGAGCTAGCAGAATTTGATTATGGTGGCCTAGGAGATAACCCTTGATAAACTTCTTCCAGGATGGATGGTGTGTGCTGTTCTTGTATTGGCAATTTTGTTGTCTGTACATCCGCGCGGTCTCTGTTGTGAGGGTGGTAGTGTTTGTGGATTAGTAATGTCTGTGCTTGTATATGGCCCTCCATCTACTTTAAGTCTTAATTATCATGGAAAGAAGAAAGAACGATACAACGATCAGGTGTTCAGTTGGTTGTTGTTGGGTCTATCTCACGGCTTGAAAATTGGGTGATGTTAGGTTCTCAAATGTCTTGGAAATTTGGTTAGCAAGTTCAGAACAGGCCCAGGGACTGAGGTCATTCTGTGTGGAGCGAAGTGGCTGCTAAGCAAGTGTTTCACACCCTCCAGCTTTTTCGCATCCTACAAACTAACTCATACCATCAGTGGGAAGGATTAGCTATGTATAGAAGGTTGGCTGTGTTTGCGAACACTGGTCATTGCTGATGGAGTACTAATGGACCCGTGGTGATGTTGGTTTTTGTTGTCGCCTTAGCCCTTAGCATAATAAATAAGGGTCTTGATGGGTTTGAAGAGGAGGTGTTAGCAGCTTTATGTGATCAGTAGAGACTGATGGAGTTGGGAATGGTTTGTGGCTATGTTTGATTGCTGTAAGGTTTATTATTACAAGATGCCTCTGAGTTATATAATAAATTTTCTTTAATCAACAAAGTTATAGGTGGAGATATATAGTAATTTTGTTTTAATCAACAAAGTTATAGGTGGTGAGCTTGTAATTTTCCTTATAACCAAAAAAAAAAAAAACTTTATTCAGGATTTTACATTGTTCCTGTAGTGTGGCCCACCTGAGATGTGGATCAGCAGCTTTCTTTTTAAAAACGGTGAAAATATGGTGTAAAAACTGATGGATGGAATGGATAGGCACACAAGCATCATAGTAAGTGTATGTGATTTATGTTGTTAATGGATGTTCATGGGTATGGAAGCTCTAAAATAGAAATAACAATCATGGGCCAGCATCATCATCAATGACCATGTATGCATGTCATGATGTGCTATAGATAGGCAAGGGACTGGAGGCTCTAAATTTTGAGCTGACAGCCGTAGGAGAAGCAACTGGTTGCAACCCCTGAGCCCATCTTGCAGCAAGCCAAAAGTGTCAACTTGATCCTATTTTGCTAAGAGCAACGAGAGATGGGAAACACAAACAACAAAGAGCAACTCATCCAACCAGCCAACCTGTGGAATTGAACACAACCATAACCACAAGGAACACTTAGCTTTGACCAGATTCTTCCATCAATCTCATGGCCCTTTCTTAACTCCTTGTTCCATAAGCTGGCCACTGGTTGAATTGATCAGATGCAGAACACGCAAGAGCCCAACCTGGAGGAATGAATGGTTCCCTGGTGCCTCGGCTAGCCAGCGAGCAACAACTAGTTGAAAAGCCATGTGGCCCATCATCATTATCCATAAGCATTGATGCATGCATGCTAATGCAGGGGCATCTTCACATCGGCTCAAGTGGGTTGGCATGTGGGATGCAAGGGCACACTCAGGGTGGGCGGCCCATGCGAGGCAGGTGGCTCGTGTGAGGCGGAACCCATGTAATGTGGAGCACATGAGGGGGGTTCAGCCGAGGGCCTAACCCATGGGATGTCGAGCCTGGGCTATAAGATAAATGGATTGATTTACCATGATTTATCAGTTGAAGTTTTAAGAGCGAGTGGTTAGTTGTCCATGGGATGTAGGGCCTAGGTTATGAGATAAAGGGATAGATTCACCGAAGACCTAACCAATTGTGCAATGGATGAGTATGAGGATGGAATCTATAAAATAGGAATAACAATCGGTGCCCATCACCCCCACCCCCACCATCACCCCCATCATCAAACGCAACTTTCCTATAACCCGGAGTTACAAGAATCCATTGCAACCCCAATTTTTGTGGGGCCTACCACGATATCCATGTGACATCTACTCCGTCCATCCGCTTCGCCAACTCATTTTAGGACATGACCCCGAAAATGAGGCAGACGCAAAATTCAAGTAAGCCACACCACAAGAAAGAGCGAGGATCGAAACACCCACTATTGAAACCTTCCTGGGGCCGACTGTGTAAGTTCATATGCCATCCAACCTGTTCATAAGGTTATTCCCACCGGGACAAAGCAAAAACAAAAATACCAACCTGATCCAAAATTCCTTTGGCCCCCAAAAATCTTTCAGTGGTGGGCATTCAATTCCCACTCTTTCTTGTAATGTAGCCCACTTGAGCTTTGAATCTGTTGCACCCCCATGCCCTTATCCAATAATTAATTTAAATTTAAATTTAATCAATTTCCTATCTATATGAGTTAGTAGAGATTTTCTATGCATTTATTTCTTCTCAGGAATGAACTAAATGAAGAGTTGCATTCTACCATTAACCCATGTTTTAGACCCCATAAGAATCTGCCTGATTTTTGAGAAATCGCCCTAACATGAACTGGCTCAAACGATGAACGGAGTGGATGTAACAAAAACATCATGGTGGGCCCCAAGAAGGTTTGAATGTATGAATACATGTAGGAATACATGTTATATGGTGGTATTGATGGGCATGGAGATGTAAGCTTGAAAAATAGGAATAACCCATCATCTTCAACATCACCATCAAGCAAGACCATGTATGTATACATGCATGTTATGGATGTATGGGGGATATGGTTGTACGTACCTACGTAGAGCGTGTTCTTCTGCACTTGCAGATTCATCCTTCAATCTTCTCTTCCCTTGTCTTCTCTTTGCTTCGCTTCTCCTCTTTTGTATCCGAGGAGTTGTATGATACTCGGGCTGTGTATGACGCTTGATACGCAGGCAGGCACTCAGAATTTATAAACGTTGCATATATTAATCAAATAAACCGACTAGACTATGCGGTCCACTATCTCCAAATCAGAATCCTATGATCAGATTGGTTGGATAATCTTTAGGCCTGATTTGTGGGTATTTGTTTGTAGAAATAGACGGTTGGATATTTCTCATTTTCAACTGTCCAATAAATATTCATTAATCTGATAGTCACGTTATTAAATAAGATTATATTTTGGTTCATGATATATCTACACTGGTTTCCTTAATTTGGACGGTTTAATTTGATTAATTATATGCCATGTGGTGGGGTCGGGGTCTAACCTAATCGGCTTTCTGCTGAGGTGGACCATACTTACAGAGAATAGAGAATAGTGGTGTTTGAATGCACTACTATTAAAAGGTTTTTTGGGCCCACGATAATATTTATTTATCATCCAACCGGTAGATAAAGTCATGTGGGCTGAGATTAGGGAAAATAAATAAATCAGCTTTGATTCATAACTTTTGTGATTCATTAATGGTTAATCACCACTATTTTGTATAGTATAGCTTACTTGGGCTTTGGATCTATCTTATTTTTAAGATGTTGGTCAAACTTAGTCTAGACTTGTCTATCTTTTTTAATCAATATTTAAACCTGGCCTAACATTTGATGAGCCAAAATACTCTAAATTGGCCCAGCCCAAGCTTAATTATAACCATTCTCAAAGAGAGAGAGGAGGGAGGATAGGTGGGTTGTTTAATTTTCAATATTGATAAGAAGGAGAGGAGAAATTGTTGGGTATTTTTATTTTTAAACTTTTATAAGAGGAAGTGAGTAATTTCAATTGTGTGAGGGGAGAGAAAAGAGATGTGGCTGGTTTATGAATTTTCAAATTTTTGAAGAGGAAAGATTTTTTATATTTTAAATTCTAACTGCGAAATGGTGGACGGGTTGGGGGGCTGCGGGCTTTAGACATGCAAGTCCAAGCCCGGTACAATTATGAAATGGGTTAAGCTCGAGCCTAGCCTGTGGGGTTGATACTCCAGCTTGAGCCTGGCCCACAATCCTATCAGGCCAATTTAGCCCATTGACAGCTCTAGTTCTCAGCATTCCTTCCACTAGAAATTCAAATTCCCCAACAGATTATATCCTGGCCCACCTGGACCATAATCCATCTAGGTAGGGCTCTGTGAGCCTACTGTGATGTATGACTTTTATTTATGCTGTCAATCCATTTTCTCATATGATTTTAGAATACAATTAAATAAATAAATTTTATTTATTTATTTATTTTTAAAAAGTAGATTTAAGAATCAAGTGGACTACACAGTGGGGTTTGAACTCCCACCATTAAATACTTCTAGAAGTTTTAGATTTATTCGATATTTGTGTCTTCCTTTGTCTAAGTCTAAATGACCTTATAGACTGGTTAGATGTCAAATAAACATCAAGGTGGCCCTAGGAGGGTTTCAACGGTGAGTTTCATTGTTACCGTTCTTCATGTAGTGCAATCCACTTGAACATTGGACCTACCTTTCTCTTAGACTCTATTCTAAAATTATTTGAAAAAAAAATAAAATAGATGAATGATATAGATAAAATCTATACATCATGGTGGGCCCCACGAAGCCCTGCATGCATGCATGGATTAAGCATTTAAAATGTTCATGTGGGACATGGATGCAATCTCCTTCCACAATTTTATAGCAAATAATTAATGCTAAAAAAGAGTTAAATACATGATGATTCACATTACTTGCATCATTTCAACACAATCCCTAAATAAATGAGTCAGAGGAACAGGGTTGCTTGTGGTTTTGAATATCCAAGTACAGGCTCCGTTTTTAAGTGCAGCAGACGGTCCAAATCCAACAAACAAATAATCCATTTCCACACAAGTCATGACATTCTAATTAATCAATCTTTTGGGAGATGACCAATCTATAGTGGGTCCTACCCTTTAAGCGGTTCAGATTTTTAGTACATGCAATCTACAGTGGGTCCTACCATTTGGATTGGGAGATGACCAATCCAACAAACAAATTATTTTTTCTACTTACAACAGTAGATAAGTAACTTATTTAAGATAAGTAAGTTTGGTTTAAGATTAATTATAAGCAACTTTTTTACTCAAAGTTAGTTAATCACTTAGCTTAATAAGTAGAAATCAAGATAAGTTACTTGAGGCATAAGTAGCTTATCTTAAGTAACTTATGATTCAAACACCTCCTAAGGGTCCGTTTGGATACCACTAAATAAGTTATTTTTTCTACTTATAACAGTAGATTATTAATTTATTTGAGATAAATTTGGTTTAAGATTAATGATAAGTAACTTTTTTACATAAAGTTACTTAATCACTTCAACTTAATAAGTAGAAATCAATTGATGAGTTACTTGAGGCATAAGTGGCTTATCTTAAGTAACTTATGATTCAAATGCCTCCTAAGGGTCCTTTGGATACCACTAAATAAGTTATTTTTTCTAGTTACAACAGTAGATAAGTAATTTATTTGAGATGAGTAAGTTTGGTTTAAGATTAATTATAAGTAACTTTTTTACATAAAGTTACTTAATCACTTTAGCTTAATAAGTAGAAACCAATTGATTAGTTACTTGAGGCACAAGTACCTTAAGTAACTTATGATTTAAAGGACTCCCAAGGGTCTGTTGGATACCAACAAATAAGTTACTTTTTCTACCTAGAATAATAAATAAATAATTTAGTTGAGATAAGTAAATTATTTATTTAAGATTAATTATAAGTAATTTTTTACTTAAAGTTAATCACTTTAACTTAAATAATTAGAAACCAAGTTAGGTTGCTTGAGGCATGAGTGCTTATCTTAAGTAACTTAGGATCCAAACCACCCCGAGGGCCCATTTGAATGGTAAATTGTTTAAGACAAGTTGCTTACTTAAGATAAGCTATTCATGCCTCAAGTAACTTATCTTAGTTATGATAAGTTACTTATACCACAAGTAACTTAGCTTAGTTTATACTTATTAAGAACATAAATATGTTTGGTAGACAACTTACGTATCAACTTCTCCTTTATTTGGTCTCTCTTGTACATTTCATTTCTTCAGTAACTTAAGAAAAAAAGAAAAGCTAATTAAAGTAATTAAGTAATTTCAAATTTAAAGAAAAGTTACTTTTCACTAATTATAAACCAAACTTGCTTATCTGAAATACTTTACTTATCTACTCCTGTAAGTAGAAAAAGTAACTTATTTGACATAAGTTTGGTTTATGATTAATTATAAGTAAATTTTTTAACTTGAAAGTTACTTAATCACTTCAACTTACTAAGCAACTTATTTGAGATAAGCTACTTGAAGACTGCATGATGGATGACCTACATCAAGGTGGGCCTCGCATAAAATAGGGCCCACATCAAAGCTCAGTCCCAAATGGCCTACATTCAAGGTAGGGCTCGCATGATGGACGGCTCACTTTGAAGGTGGTTCCATTGTGGATGGTCCACATGCATTATAAGTCTATATTCCTCAGCATATCCTGAGGACTACACAAAAACAACCATTCTATCAACAGCTCTCCCACTCTCAAATTTCAATCGAGGATTACAAAGGAGGTGAGACACCACCATCATCGAGACCAATTCATGGGTGTCTTCTTTTCCATGCTTGCTTTCCCAAATCTTCTCTTTTCCTCGGTGATGTTTGGGATAAGGGGAAATGTGCTTTGCCTTGTGATGGCAAAGGCAAGATCATTTTCATTGCTCATAGCTTCTCCAATGAATGAGAGATGCTGCTTACATAAACTCAAGCCATTATCTAATGAATTGGTGTGGGAACTCTTTAGAAAAGAAGCATTTATGAACAAAAATTTTCAAAGAACTTTCTCCGAACATTTGAAAGACGCGGCCAAAGCCATAGTGGGATGATGCAAAGGCTTACCAAAGTGGAATAATGTGCTTAACGATCTTCATTGGAGCCGCAGTCAAGATCTTGCAAGACTAAATCAAGTCCTGCTTACAAGTTACAACCATTTACCTCCGGAGCTCAAATATTGTTTATCGTACTATGCTCTATGATGGGGTTTTCCTCCTCAGTTCAGAGGAGAGACGGTGCAGTAGTTGAAATTTCGGAGGGTTTCATCGCGCTACTCGACCGGTCGTAGGTGGTCTTCGACTGGTCGTGGGAGGTGCTCGACCGGTCGTAGGTTCGAGCCCTAGCACGACTCAAAGTCTAGCGAGTTGTTGCTAATTTTCTCCGCGGTCTACGACCAGTCGTGGGTGAGCTACGACCAGTCGTAGGTGAGCTATGACCAGTCGTAGGCCGCTAGGACCAGTCCTGAAATTTCTAGGATCAGTCATAGGTTACGCAGTTTTTGCGCAAAATTGCGGATTTGAGTCCTTTCACAACAGGGATGCGGAAAGGAGTTTCCTAAAACTATAAAAAGGGGTTCCTAGAGTTTTCTAGGAAATTATATTGTGTGGAGAAAAATCACAAAAAAGGTTTCTTAAAGGCTTTGCAAGGGTTTTGCTAAAGGGTTTAGGGTGAGAGAGTGAGAGATAAGAGAGAGAGGAAGCTTGTGGAAGGGAGCCGTCGTCTCAGCGCTTCTACGTACTCGTGATCGGTGAGATCTCTCTGTTTTTCTTTATTCTCTTATTGTTTATCCGCTCCTGCGTGAGTGACGAAGGTTGTAACGTTCTACTTCATAGTGGATTTTTGATCTGGACGAGGTCCCGTGGTTTTTACCTCTTTGAGGGTTTTTCACGAAAAAATCTCTTGTGTGGTGTGTGATTGTTGCTTTGATATATTTCATTGCATTGTTATTCCATAATTCTAGTTTGTTCTGGAGGGCTAGACCCTAAGGTTTTGTGCAAGGCCCCCAACAAAGTGGTATCAGAGCGTTAAGTTCATTGAACGGGTATGATCGGTTTGAAAATATGGAAGGTGGCTCATCAAGGATGATCAGCCTCAATGGTTTCAACTGGATCATATGGAAGGCTAAGATGGAGGACTTACTTTATTGCAATGATCTATATTCTCCAATTTTAGGCATATCAGCAAAATTCAAGGATATGTCTAATGATGATTGGAAGAAGTTGGACCGAAAGGCGGTGGGGTTTATTAGAGAATGGCTGGATGATTCTGTATTCCACTATGTGTCTACGGAAACCTCAGTCGCTAGCCTATGGCTGAAACTACAAGGGCTATATGAGAGGAAGATAGCCGGTAATAAGATTTTTCTGATAAGGCGACTTGTGAATCTCAAGTTCAAGGATGGTGGTTCTGTGGCCGAGCACATGAATGAGGTCAACAATATAGTGAACTAACTCTCCTCTATGAAGATGGTCCTGGATGATGAATTGCAGGCTTTACTATTACTTAGTTCGTTGCCTGACAGTTAGAAGACATTGGTGGTGTCTCTAAGTAACTCCGCGCCAGACGGAAAGATATCCATGGAACAGGTTACTAGCTGTCTCTTCAATGAAGAGACAGAAGAAGTCTTAGGGGTCTACTCAGCAAGAGGCACTTGTGACACAAGAACAGGGGAGAGGAAAGAACAGGAAGGGCGGGAAGGCCTGAGATAAATCAAGAGGCAAGTCGAGTAACAAAAATGATGTTGAATGCTGGAACTGTGGCAAGAAGGGCCACTACAAGCATGAATGTCGTAAGAATAAGAACGACAAGAAAGGAAAAGGAAAGGAGAAGAAAGATGAATCAGATTCTACTGCGGTCGCTTCAGATGGCGACGTTGTTATTATTCTTTCTACAGATCATGATGTATGTCTCACGGGTACGAGTCAGGACACTGACTGGGTAATTGACTCAGGAGCTTCTTTTCATGCCACTCCACGCAGGAATTTCTTCACAAGCTACAAGTCAGGTGACTATGGAACCGTGAAGATGGAAAATTCTGGCGTATCGAAGATCGTGGGAGTTGGTGATATTTGTGTGAAGACTGATGTGGGCTGCACGTTGGTTCTCAGGGATGTGAGGCATATCTCAGACCTTCGCCTCAACTTTATGTCGACGAGAAGGCTGGATGATGATGGCTATGAAAGCCGGTTTGCTGGTGGGCGCTGGAAGCTCATCAAGGGTTCCTTAATCGCAGCCAGAGGAAAGAAGTATTGCACCCTTCATAAGGTAAGTGTCAGTGTCTGCAAGGGTGGGTTGAACGCAGCGGAAGATTCAGCTATAGACATGTGGCACAGGCGTCTAGGCCACATGAGTAAAAAAGGGCTTCAGCTACTGGCGAGGAAGCGGCTCCTTCTAAACGTGACAGGTACACCTCTCAAAACGTGTCTTGATTGTTTATCAGGGAAACAACATAGAGTTTCATTCGTTAAAAATGCTTCTCATGTTAATAAAGTGCATGCATTAGATTTGGTTTATTCAGATGTTTGTGGTCCTATGAGGATGAAAACCTTAGGTGGGGCATTGTATTTTATTACTTTTACAGATGATACATCTAGGAGGGTTTGGGTTTATGCATTGAATTCCAAGGACGAGGTCTTTAGTATGTTTAAGTTGTTTCATGCTATGGTCGAGAGAGAGATAGGTAGATCATTGAAGTGCATCTGCATTGATAATGGTGGTGAATACATCGGCGACTTTCATGAGTACTGCAAGTCCCTGGGTATACGGCATGAACAAACAGTTCCCAAGACCCCCCAGCATAATGGTGTAACTGAGCGAATAAATCGCACCATTGTTGAGAGAATCAGATGCATGATATTCCATGCGAAGTTGCCCAAGATGTTCTGGGGAGGAGCAATGCACATAGCAGTGTATCTGATAAACAGGTATCCATCAGCTCCGTTGAATGGAGAAGTACCCAAGAAGGTGTGGACTGGACAGGATCCATCGTACAGTCATCTCAGGATGTTTGGATGCAAGGCATCCGTTCATGTACCGAAGGACGAGAGGTCCAAGCTCGATATGAAGATTACACAGTGTGTGTTTTTAGGGTACGGTGATGAAAAGTTCAGTTATAGATTGTGGGATCCAACCGAGAGGAAGCTCGTCAGGAGCAGAGATGTGATTTTCTTTGAATATCAGTGTATTGAAGACATTGGTAAGCCAGAGAAGAATCAGCCTAGTTCAAGTGAGCTAAAGAATATGGATCCAGTTATTCCTCCCATGGTGCCTGATGACGGGAGAGTACAGCGAGGTGCAGAGGACGAGGGGGTTCCTACAGAAGATGGACCGGGGGATCAGCCCCCACTTTATCCGCCTGTTGAGCCACAAGTGAGGAGGTCATCTAGGGACAGGCAGCCGTCCAAGAGGTACTCACCACATGAGTATATTATGCTGACTGATGGGAGAGAGCCAGAAGATTATTCTGAGGCCCTAGCCGATAAGCATAAGGAGGAGTAGTTGAAAGCAATGCAAGAGGATATAGAATCCTTGCATAAGAACCACACCTATGACACGGTGAAATGGATGCTGCGGTATCTAAGAGGCTCATCCAGGTTGAGCCTATGCTATGGTGACGGGAAACCTGTGTTAGAGGGCTACAAAGATGCAGATATGACAGGCGACATAGACTCCAGGAAGTCTACGTCGGGGTTCATGTTTACGTTTACAGGGGGAGCGATTTCTTAACAAAGTAAGCTACAGAAGGTCGTAGCATTGTCGACTACAGAGGCCGAGTACATTGCAGTCACTGAGGCATGTAAAGAGATGCTTTGGATGAAGTTCCTACAGGAACTTAGCCTAAAGCAGGAGGAGCACGTGGTCTATTGCGATAGTTAAAGTGTTATACACTTGAGCAAGAATCCAAGTCAGCACTCCAAGTCGAAGCACATAGAGGTTCGATATCACTGGATCAGAGATATTTTGGAACAGAAGGTGTTACAGCTTGAGAAAGTCCACACGGACGATAATGGGTTAGACATGATGACCAAGGCTTTGCTCAAGGTCAAGTTTGAGGTTTGTAGAAACCTGGCTAGCTTGAAGAAGGTGAATTCCTCCTGAGTAGGAAAGAGGGAGATTTGATGGGGTTTTCCTCCTCAGTTCAGAGGAGAGACGGTGCAGTGGTTGAAATTTCGGAGGGTTTCATCCCGCTGCTCAATCTGTCATAGGTGGTCTTCGACCGGTCGTGGGAGGCGCTCGACTGGTCGTAGGTTCGAGCCCTGGCACGGCTCAGAGTCCAGCGAGTTGTTACTAATTTTCTCCGCGGTCTATGACTAGTCGTGGGTGAGCTACGACTAGTCGTAGGTGGTCTACGACCAGTCATAGGTGAATTACGACCAGTCGTAGGCAGCTAGGACCAATCCTGAAATTTCTAGGACCAGTCCTAGGTTACACAGTTTTTGCACAAAATTACGGATTTGAGTCCTTTCGCAACAGGGATGCGGAAAGGAGTTTCCTAAAACTATAAAAAGGGGTTCTTAGAGTTTTCTAGGGGATTATGTTGTGTGGAGAAAAATCACAAGAAGGTTTTCTAAATGCTTTGCAAGGATTTTGCTAAAGGGTTTAGGGAGAGAGAGTGAGAGGTAAGAGAGAGAGAGGAAGCTTGTGGAAGGAAGCCGTCGTGTCAGCGCTTCTACGTCCTCGTGATCGGTGAGTTCTCTCTATTTTTCTTTATTCTCTTATTGTTTATTCGCTCCTGCGTGAGTGACGAAGGTTGTAACGTTCTACTTCATAGTGGATTGTTGATCTGGACGAGGTCCCGTGGTTTTTACCTCTTTGAGGGTTTTTCACGTAAAAATCTCTTGTGTGGTGTGTGATTGTTGCTTTGATATATTTCATTGCATTGTTATTCCATAATTCTGGTTTGTTCTGGAGGGCTAGACCCTAAGGTTTTGTGCAAAGCCCCTAACACTCTATTTCCCGAGGATTGTGAAATTAAGAGACAAGCTGATTCGCATGTGGGTGGCGAAGGACGTGATGAGGTCAATCACTATCTTCCTCAAGGATAACTACTCTGAATCTATGGAGCTTCTCTGGATTCCTCATAGAGATTCCTCGAATCCAAGAAGGATAAAAATAAAAATAATTTCTAATTATTCGAAATAAATTGATTAATGATAAAAAAAAATGAAAGTATAATTCTAATCCTTTAAATAGTGAACTCAAACCGAGGACGGAGTTTCATACTCAAAACTCCAACTGACACTCCCTAAAAACGTTACTTATTATAAATGGTAAACTTACTATTTATAGATGGTCATGATTCCTACTAGACTTCATGATTTTTGGCTAAAAATAGTAAGTGTATATTTTGGCCTAACCGCATTATTCTCCTTATTTTTATAAGTCCTTTTCATGTTGGACAAGACTCCTATAACTCGTAGGATTAAGAGTTATGATCAAATTAAAAGTAACTATTTTTAATAAAAATGAAAATAAAATGGACTTTTGATAGTAGATCTAATGGAATCTCACAAATCCAGCATGGGAAACCCAGTATAGTGGGGTTGGTTGGCTAAAGTAGTTTCTCCTACCCCAAAATCATATATAATATATCGAAAAAATTATTTGGTTTGCGAGATATGACTGTTTTAAAGTTTTGATGGTCCTGATCATCTCCGCATCTGATCAGGCCTTTTCTGGTCCATCTTGGCCATGAAAGTGTCCGCGACCTTCTCTATATCAAACTCATGGATAGAAACCTAATACTACCTGTGTTTGATGAATATGAAAGGCAAATCACAGCGTGCCAATTGCACGAAGTCATGTGAGACATTGATATTTATGTTGGGGATTTTGACCTACGGAATCACACAGATCTAGATCTAAGATAGCAATTCAATGGCACCAAGCACACACAAGAGAACTCAGATTTAATGTGAAAAACCCTTGACCTCTTCTCTTATTTCTGTATCACATTATAGCTTATTGTGCACACTTTGTCCTTCTTTTACGCCATCGCCAAGCCCAGAGAAGTTTCACAGAACTTGAACTTCTCTACAGGAATGACCTAGGAGAGCATATCCGTCGGATTAGAATCCACATGCCCAACCATCCTTGCTCCTGTCTTTTCAAAAGAAAAGATATAGTCTTCTTACCATCTCACCGCTACCCAATATTGTTTGTCGGGGTACTTGCTCACAAAACTAACAGCCTGTGAAATAATAGGTCTAATCCAGACCATGGCATACACTGTCAACCGCATTCGAATAAGACTCATCAGATATCCTGCTTTTCCTCATCTGTTTTGAGACAAATCCTGAGAAAAACTTAAGGAGAGACGCGTAGGGAACGCTCTCCAGCTTTACCCGGCCCATCACATCCTTGATCAATACTTACGCATAAGGTATTCCTCCTGTAATTACCAAAGCCTACTCCTCCTTCAGTCTCAATGCCAAGAACTATCTTTGTAGCACCTCGATCCTTTATCCTGAATGTCCCACTTAACCGAGTCTTCAGTACATTGATTTCAAACATGTTATAATTGGTGATCTACATGTCATCAATTCCTAGCTCACCATGAAGGAATCAAACCACTGCCTAGGCGACAGGTCGAATCACGACCTCCTGCAAAGTCTTTTCTCAGTCCCTTTAACTTCGAACTGCTCTGGTTGCTTTATGTAGATCTGCTCTTCATTTTTCCTTACAGAAGTGCAAGCTCCACATACATTATTCCAGCTCAAGATCACATTGGCCAACCAGCGCCAATCACGGATCTAATAGACACCTGTTATACCGTCGGCGCGAATATCTCTGAGAAGTCGATCCATTCTCTTTGAGCATAACCCTTCGCTACCAACCTCGTCATGTATCTATGCTGTATTCTTTTGAAGATCCACCTGCATCCAACCACTTTTCAGCCCACTGGAAGCTCCACCCGCTCCCATATGTCGGTCTGGTACAACGAATCCATCACATCGCCCATAGTCACCTTTCACTTCTCAGCACCAGGCTCATCTAGAGCCATCTGAATAGAAGATGAATCCTCCTACGATATTGAAGTCGTCCATGTATCTCGCTGATATCCTGTGATCATGCCATGTGATCCTCCTCACAGGTGGCTGCTCCATCTACTCTGTATCTCTGTCCACGCGTCTCAGCCTTTCTGCCCTGCTCACTCATGTGGCCATACCCATCATGCCACACACGTGCAAAAGTGGAATCCGCTACATCCACTGTAGCTCCACCTTTTGAAGTGCTCTCGATCAACCTGTATAAGTTGCCGAGTCGTTGCATTTTCATGACTACCCATGCCCCCTTAGATACTTTAAGAGCATCATCAATACCTATGTACTTGCATCCTTTTGCCTCAAGCACACCAAGAGAAATCAGATACTGCTTTAAATCAGGAACGTGCCTCACATCTGTTAAGATACGCTCCACCCCATCAAACATCCTGATGCGCACCGAACCAACAGCCACAACATTACAGGCAATGGCATTGCCCATAAATACCTGTCCACCATCGTACTCCCTGTAGCTGGTGAACCAACTCCGATAAGGAGTCATGTGAAAAGATGCCCCTATGTCTAGCATCCACTCATCCTTACGATCCTCGTATGACTGTCTGAGTGAAGACACAGATAAAACATTACCATCATATCCATCTGACGTGGCAACGTTGGCCTCCCTGCATAAAGCCTCAAAATCTTCCCTCTTTAATTTAGGATTTTCATAATCCTTCTTCACATGTCCTTCCTTCCCACAGTTCCAGCACTTTACCTTTCATTTGCCCTTGCCCTTGAATTTGAATCTAGAACTGAAGAACCTGTACTTGTCCAGGATTCCTACCCACTGTAAACAGTGCATCAGAATATGTCCCCATGTCACTGTTCAGTTGTCTCATAGCCTTCCCTTGAAGTGCTAAGATAACGGTGTCGACACTTAGGGTTTTATTCATGCTGCACATAGTGTCTTTGAATGACTCATAAGACGCCGGAAGAGAATTTAGGAACATATATGCTTGTTCTTCATCTTTTATTACTTCCTCCATATCTAGCAATTTGTAAACTAATTTATTAAAGTTGCTGATATGAGCCTTCAGATCTCCACCCTCTGCCATCTTGAAGTTATACCACTGCCGCTTCAAGTGCAGACGATTTTCAGAAGATTTTTTCGCATAAAGATCCTTTTAATTTCGCCCATAACTTAGCCGCAGTTTTCTCTCTCATGACATTGTAGAGAACCTCATCCGTGAGACATAAACGGATCGATGATAAGGCCTTCTTATCAAGAGTATTCCAATTAACATCAGTCATAGTAGACTTCTGCTCCTCAAGACCACCATCTTCGCCTTGCTTGATTAAGGAACTCATCATCTTGATTTTCCATAACTCAATATTATTTTTCTCTGAGTACTTCTTAATCTCATACTTAGCGCTCGCCATTATTACTAGTCCCTCAGATTCAGATCTGTGCCCTAACGATCGCTCTGATACTAGTTGTTGGGGATTTTGACCTGCGGAATCACACAGATCTAGATCTAGGATTGCAATTCAATGGCACCAAGCACACACAAGAGAACTCAAATTTAACGTGAAAAATCCCTGTAGAAAAAAATCACGGCACAAAGCGACAGATCTCCACTATGAAACCAGAAATTACAAAGAGAGAGGACTTACCTGATTCGAACAACCTCGAATCTCACCCTTGCTACACCCTTTAATTTTCCTAGAACCCCTTTAGAAATTCCCATACTCTAAAAAAATCCTAGGAACACCTATTTATAGTTTAGGCAACTTTCCTTCCACATCCCGGTTGCGAAAGGACACAGATTTTTGCAATTCGCAAAATCGCGGAACGAATCTGCGTAACCTACGACTGGTTGAAGGAGAGCTACGATTGGTCAAACAATCCCTACGACTGGTCGAAGGACCCCTTTAACCGGTCGTGCAGTCCCTACGACCGGTCGAAAGCGGTGAAGACTTTTTTCTCAACAATTTACATGTTTAAGAAAGAAGAATTTAGAGCAATCCTAACAAACCTAGAAGATAATTCCAAACAAAAATGATGTCACTTGGCGATTCAAAACAATGCAAATGGCATTCTAGGAAGCACAGTTGAATTGAATCCTGGATCGTTGCTCTTGTGTTTAATAAAAATGAGTTTTCCTCTCCCACTTTGGGCATAATGTTGTTTGAATTTAAATTTATGAGAGTATTAGATCTTAAAGGCATTAAAATTCAGGGCTTGCCAAATGAAGTGAGCAACATGATTCTAAGTAAGGAGATGATGTAGAGTAGGTCGGGGGTACTTTCATGGCAAAGATGGATCAGAGAAGGCCCGATTGGAGGTAGAAACGATTCAGGCCGTCAAGACTTTAAACCAGTCGTATCTCGCAAACACCAAGACGAGTTTTTTGACATATTATATATGATTTTGGGTAGGAGAACCTACCCAAACCAACCAAGCCGCTATGTCGGGTTGCCCACACCGGATTTGCAAGATTCCATTAGATTGACAGTCAAAAGTCCTATTTATTTTAATTTTAATTATAAGTAGTAAGTTTTAGTTAGAATATAACTTTTGATCCTTTGAGTTGTAGAAGTCGCGCCCAACATGAAAAGGGCTTAGAAAAGTTAGGAGAATAACATGGTTGGGCCAAATTGGACACTTACTAATTTTGTCCGAAAACCATAAAGTCTAATAGAATAGAGGTCATTTATAAATAGTGAGTTTACTATTTATAGCAAGTCATGTCTTTAGAGTGTTTGAGTTGGAGTCCAAGTCTAAAAATCCGTCCTACATTTGAGTTCATTATTTAAATGGTTGTAATTTCATTTTTTTTTTTTTTATCATCAATCAAATCATTTCAAATTTAGCAAGAATTATTCATGCTTTTATTCCTTGTGGACTCGAGAAAGCGAGTCTAGAGAGCTCCGTGGATTTAGAGTAGATATCCCTTTAGGCAGACGGTGATTGACCTCATCACGTCCCTCCCAGCGTCAGGAGATCACAGATTGAGAAGCTCCCGACTTTGTTAAAGAGACTATACAACCTATGGATGTTAGAGATTTTGATGTGAAAAGATTGCCCAATAGGATTGTGAAGCTAGTGCAATTGAGACATCTTCTCTTTGTTAATCGTCAAGGCGATCTCAAGTTCCTTGAGATGCCGAGGGGAACGAGTAACTTACGTCGCATCCAAACATTATCAGGTGCATTAGTTGATGGACTTTCAAAATGAATGTTGGTTATGAAAATGAATAACTTCAGTTACAAGCATTGTCAAATCCACCACAATCACTTGAGAAACTATATTTGGAAGGCCTCATGAGATAGTTTCCTCAGTGGGTTGTGCTCTTGCCAGAGGGCAGGGCATAAACATTTATATGTTCTTCCTTGTCCCCCTTAATCATCAGATGCCCCCATGGCTCAGATAGGCTTCTTGAATTCCTATTAGCAGCTTCTTATTCTGGCAACAGGGTTGGGCCTGCTTGTTTGTTTCAAGTGGCTAGTTTGGTGAAAGAAGCTCAAGTGGTTGGTTTGCAATTTTAGTGGAAGGCTTTTTCAAATGGATGGTTTGAAGCAAAAGATGTTTTTAGGTTCTTTTCTTGGGCTTTGTTAAAGTAGATTAATCTAGCATTACTAGACTAAGCTATTTCCTTTTATGTTAAGATGAGTATTTGCTAAAATATTGTATGTCTTTCACACATCTCTTTCTTTTTCTATATATTTCTAATATTCTCAGTTATTAAAAAAATAATAATAAATAAAATAATAATAAATAAAAAAGGAAAAAGAAAGAAGAAGAAGAAGAAGTTATATTTAAACAATGTAATCTATATTGTGGTTTAAGAGAGTTTGGAGATCTTTCTTTTCTTTTCCACACTTAATGGAATTCCCTTAATGTAGGGGCATTTTCACACTGGGTTTGAGTAGGGTGGCCTATGGGATGCAAGGCCGTGGTGGGCTGTCCATGTGAGGCGGGTGGCTTGTGTAAGGCAGAACCCATGTGATGTAGGGCCCACGATAAGGATTCGATTGAATACATAAATGATGAGATGTGGGGCATGGGAAATGAGATAAATGGATTGATTCGCCGCACTGCTAGTTCAAGCTTTTACATTAAATGGTTAGCTGTCTTATATCATTAATCAGCGAGTTAGAAAATCATAAGCTTTGCCAACCTATTTGAAAGGTTTGATTTGAATTACTTGTATGCCATGTGTACAATTCTGTAAGGCCAAGGTGATGAGTGGTTGGAATGTTGCACATGTTGTCAGGGCAGGAGATCTGTGCATGTACAAGCTCTGGCCCAGAGGTCTTCAGATGGGCCTAACGTGTACTCAAGAAATTGATGCTTGCTTAATTTTTCTAAAGGGTTTACAATCAAGCATGTGTGGCCCACCAGATGAGCGAACTGGCTCTTATTATTATTATTATTATTATTATTTGCTAGGAAATCTACATCGTATGACCAGGCTTGTTTTTAGGGCCGTCAACAAGCTGGGCCAGGGATTGTACACGGCTCAGATTTTGAATGGTTTGAACTAGGGCCCATCTGGCCATTTTTATTTTTATTTTTTTATTGGAACATCACAATGGACCCCACAAATGTCATTTCTACCACAGTTGTGGTGAGAACGTTTGCATATGATCATTTCCACACGTAAATTGACGGTTGAGATGAACTCTACCCAGTTAGATACGTGACCCGATCTGATTTTAACCATGTCTACGACAATGCACTTCATTCGGACTTAATATATATACCATTTATATTAACCTGGATATCATCCGTACGAGCAAAAGGGTGGGTGGCTCGAGTGGGCCCACCTTAATTTGTTTCTGAAATCTATTCTGACTGTTAGATGCATGACCTCATGTATTGAGTTTATGAAATCCACGCCGACTATTAGGTGCATGACCTCATGTTCGGCCTCGGGTTAAAAAACTAGGGGAAACCGTCATTTAAGTGGGCCACAACAAGGCAAATAGTTGGGAAGGGGACACCCTCCATGATATGTATGTAAAATCCACCCCAACTATTAAATGCTACATGTGCTCCAAGGATTAGAATGTCACACAAAAAGTTATGCCTGGGCTTGAAAATTAGGCCCATCGGTTATTTAGGTGGGCCATACCAACAGAAATAGACCGGAGGGTAGACATCACCATGTACAATATTTCTAATTGTGTGGTCCACCTTAATTATGGATGACTCTAGTTTTTTAGCCTTATGCCTAACATAGTGGGACCACGAAGTACAGTACTCCAACCAGAAACTAACATCCAAACTATTAAGGGCATGTCACATCCAACCCTTCCAATAGGTTAGTTCCACTATGAGGATCATTTAAAGCAAAAATCATCCCTATTTACTTATTAGTTGTGCCACATCATATAAAACAATTTCTAGACATTAATAAATAGTAAAAATGAGATATTGTGCACTCAATGAGTAGAAATTTTTTAATTTTTACGAGTGATCCTCATGATAAGGCCACCATATTGGATGGGTTGGATGTCATACACATTGGGTGGACCATAGCTAATAGTCTAACCGGTTGGACTTAAGATGTATGTGCGTGGGTTATTAATTAAAATAACTCTAAATTATGATGTAATATAGGCACTGTAATGTTTTGGATTTTTGTTATTTTGGATTTTCAAAAACCCATGAAAATTTTTATTCTAATTAACTTATATTATTACTTACTAACCATTAACACTTGATGTTAGCCTATACGTGAGTGATCCTAATAAAGAACCGCACCAATCTGATTAATCAATCATAGGAAGCCAACGAATCCAGCTGATCACTTAAACACCAAGTTTAGCCATAAGATTTGCTCACATAGAGTCCAAATCTAGCCGACCTATCACTGATTAATCAAGACAACCGTAATTGAATAAAGATTCATCCTAAGCCAAGACGAGTAGGGATCATATCTTAATTAACAAATCAAATCAATCTAATTATTCCTTTAGCCTAAAAACTAACGGCTTAGGGTTATTAAAATGGAATCCTCATTTTATTAATTACGAATAAACCACGGTATGAACATAGTTAATCCAAACCCTAATCATCGCGCACAAGAAATCTTACTATCTAATTCATTCCAAAAATGTCTTGATTATCTAAATGAGCTCTAAACCGCTCATTAGTGGGCTACTAGTTCTAAAACTATACAATAATGTCCGTATTACTGGGCTTGGCATCCATCCCGAAAGTCTGACCTGAATAGTGTCCAGAACCGCTCAACTTAAGCTGGGGGACGATTGCATGAGAAGTACAAATACCTTAAAGGAAGAAACTGAAACTTAAGTGAATTGGGTTGTCTACTCTTGTGCAAAGTTGAGAATTTCAAACCGTCAATTTGCCATCAAACTTCACACGTAAAGTAAAGATATTTCTCCACACATATCTGTATAGCCGTAGCCTCAATTGACCATATGTGACCGTTGAACAGACTTCTGATCATACCCGTTGATCAGCATATCCAAATGGTAGGCCGATCATATCTATACATAGATCATCATTGGGGCTAACTATCATATGGTGTATATCAACTTGTATACCCCATAATGAGCCCTAGAGGTTAGAAAAACCCGCCTATAGGGCTAGTATAGTAAATACCCAACCCTTGGGCCATTTACACCAAATCTGGTACTAAATAAGGGCTTCATTTAGGCACCCCATTTCTCCATACGAATTTACATTCTCCAAAAGAGAGAAAGAGAGAAAGAAAAAAAGAAAGAAAAAGAAGAAGAGTGAGAGTAGGAGTTGGAGGTTTTGGTGCTTCCTTTCATTGGTGTCCTTCAACCAAGGCCCTAACCTTGATCATTTTTCTTCACCGAATCCATCATACTTGTGATTGGGAGGTAAGAAACAAATCTTACTTTCTAACCTAGGTTTTTGTAAAATAAATTGCATAAATCTCACATAGTTCTTAGTATTTATATAGGAATTTGTGATTTTCTCAAAATCCTTAACTTTAGGAGCTCAAAATCGGATATTCCTTCTTAAGGTGCAGACCATTACGCCTAGGTTTCCATCTATCGACTCTTGAGGGTCTCAGTTAATTATTAGATACTTGTAGATGAATTTATGCATGCTAGTATGTTAACATTTTAATTTTTACTATAATATATGTTATTGCATGGATATGGATGCTCATATGTTTGATGAAATGTTTAAGTGGTGGAATATCTTGCTTTGTCGATGTTCACATGCTTGATTTAATGCTTAGGTAGTTATATTATTTTACGCGTGTTCATATGCTTGATTTAATGCTTTAATGAACGTAGTACACTATGAATGCTCACATGTTCGATAAAATGCCTAAGTACCTGTGCAGTGAAACTAATACTATAATTATATGATATAGTGTTAGTCCATAGTGATACTTAGGATTGTTATGATATTGGGTCAGTTAGCTAATCGCTTGAACTAAAAGGGAGGCCCAAGTTAGGGAGGCCACCCTAGGCTTATTTGATCGACTCGGGTTGGACACAGATGACCGACAGTAGCTGGATTACACGGGATGCTTGCACCCAATGTCGGTTGCATCATGATTCTCCCAAGTCAATGAAATTTGCCCACTAGCCGACTGATCATGTATGTTCACAATGTATGACATGACTAAATGGAATCTAGGATATCTCGTTCCCAATGGATATGTCTATTCATAACCGTTAGTGTGATACAACCCTACTAAGACTCATGAGCAGAGCATGATGGTAAGGGATACCGTGTCCAAGCTGTTGGCCTACGCTGGGGTGATGAGTCTCCCCGTAGTGACCAGTGAGTAACTAAGACTCATGAGCTGAGCATGGTGGTATGAGACACTGTGTCTAAGCTTTCGGCCTATGTTGGGGTGACGAGCCTTCCCATAGTGACCAGTGAACACTAATGGATGTGATATACCATTGTTCGAATGACCCTCGTCAAATTACTCGATCGATGGTTCCGTGTCAAAGTACCGTTCGAACAGTTTGAGCGTGAATGGAATTAAGTGACGAGCTCTTTCCTTTATGTGTTTTTTTATGTGACAAGCTCGCACCTCGAAACTAAGTGATTATACTCGGCTTGGGTGACGACCCATACCAGGTTGATCCTCATACATTTAGGTATCATACCGTACCTTTGAAATTATTGATTTGTGAGATAAACATGTGACATATAAATTTGGATCAAGGGACACTAGTAAGGAGTCGCTACATGCAACAATGAGTCACGTGATCCAGATAAGGACTTGTGATATAACGTCGGTATTCTAGCTTTGTCAATACACTGGATGAGTTGAACTTAATAATTACTTGGCTAACATGATTATTCACTGCATTGCATTAGCTTTTAATGTGGCGTATAGGCGTGGTTACTGCGTGATGAGGAAGTGTTATCATTTATGAAACAGGTGGTCAGAGTTGCCTATGAGGGAGTGTTGTTTGGAAAGGACATGCATCATGTCATATCTTCATATGCACATTTAACAAGATTATTTAGAAATTATTTGTTTCCTGTTTATTATTCATTGCGCTGACTGTGTCAATAGCATGTATAACTTAGAACTAATGGAACTACTAAGTTAACTATTCACTCCCACCTGGGACGATTTTTTAAAACACCAACTAGGAGTATCATTGGTGCAGGTACTAGTGAGACCTTAGACAGGTAAGCTTATATTGGGTTGTGCCAACACCATTACGTTTTAGAGAATTGGACGTAAACTGAAAGCTTTATATTTTAACCATCTTAGATATATATATTGTGGCTTGTATAATCTCTATTTTGGGCGATCACCACCATTGAAATTGTATGTTTAATTGTTAGTTCTACTATTCTGAATCTTTCGTTATTTCTACTACGCTTTGGATCTGCTAAGTGAATTGCGTTACTCTAATTATCTGTGTATGAAATGAATTCAAATCTAAATAAGGACACACGTGCGTATTCATTTGGTTGACACCTGAGAACTTGGGATCAAAGTCTAGTACTCGAGTGCCGATTTTTGAGGCGTTACAGGCGCTGGTGCAAGAAATTGAAGCTAGATATTTTTTAGCCATCTAGACATTATTTAGTTTTTTTTTCCATGATGAAAATGCATTTCTGTTATTCGTTGACTCGTATTGCAGTATTTTTTCACGGAAGTTGAGAGAAGCTTTTAAAAGTATGATATGGGCTCACTAAATCAACGTTTGGGGCCACCCTTGGCCAATCTAATCCGTTTACTTTAATCAAACAGCCGTGAACTCAAAGTAGATTCATTCCAAAAAAAATAAAAATAGAGTTGTTTGTGACCCACAACTACATTAACGTTATGAGTTAATTTTGAAATATTTCTACTCATGTGATCCATCCGTGATGAGTTTTGTCCTCAAACTTGGATAAATGGCATGTAATTAAAATCTCTTTCATGTGGACAGCTTAAATATGCTACAAGACGATTTAGTAGACCCACACAAGATGTGGGATGGGTTCAATAGGTGGGTCACTTGCACGAGAAGGCCGTTTAGCCTTTTCTTTCTCTTTCTTCTTCGTTTTTCTTCATGGGAGGGGACCATTTAGCCATTAGGACCACTGCCACCTTTGTAGGACCTACTCCGGTAAACTTTTAACATAATTTCCTCCATTCAAGTGAGATTTTGAGTGTTTTTTTTAAAAGATTTCTAGCCACACTCTCTCAAAGGTTTAGGTTAGGATAATAGTAGCTTCTTCTTTTTTTTGGTATCAATGATAAAAGTTTGTGAAAAGGAGGAGGGTGTGGTGGTTTCCTTTATCATTATTTTTTCATTTTTTATGGGTATGAATGGTATAAATTTGTGAAGGGATGAATTTTGTAATGGAACAATGTTACAATGGATGAATTCTGTAATGAAATAATAAAATGAATGAATGTCATAAATGTTAAGAATTAATGTTGTACTTGAAGAATGTTAAAATGCATGAATGGTCATAACTCTTTATAGGTTGTAGATCTCACAAAAAAGATCATCACTCCCTTGTTACATACCTAATTTGTGTGAGTTTATACTTGTTAGAAATGTAATTTGATGAGCTTTCAAATGGCTTTGAAATCACCTTATTTGAACACCATTTGATTACCCAAAAATGAGCTTAAATTTATTGTAGTTTGTCAATACTCATTGTAGATCGTCGATACTCATTATGGATCATCAATCCCATGAAAATAGTCACAACTTCCTCATTACATGTTCAATTTAAGTGATTTTATACTCATTGGAAAGGTAATTTGACGAAAATTTAAATGGCTTTAGAATCACCTTATTTGGACACCATTTGATTACCCAAAAGTGATCACAAAGTTACTATGATTTGTTGATATATATTATTGATCACCGGTACTTATTTGTAAAAATGTGACTTTGTGTTTTAATTTCATGTAGAGCCCACTAGATTGTCTTGTAGAAGATCCAAGCTATCCATATGAAATGGATTTTAATTTCATGTCATTTGCCCAAGTTTGAAGGCAAAACTGATCACGAATAAACCATACCGGAAAAAACGGTTCAAAATTAACTCACAATGTTAATATAGTTGTAAGCTGCAAACACCTCCAAATTTTTTTTTTGAAATGACCCTATTATGGGTTTCCGGCTATCCGATTAAAGTGAACAAATCATATCGGCTGAAAGGTGACCTCCATCATTGATTTAGTGAACTCCACAACCTCCTTTAAAAAGGCCCTCTCGACTTCCATAACAAGCAACTGCCGTACAGGGGATGGCCTACGGAGGGGCATTTTCATATTTTGAAAAGCTGAAAGGTGCTTAAATGACTAAAAAAGATATGAATTCAAATAACTCATGTTTAGAGAGAGAGGAAGAGAGAGAGAAAGAGAGTCAAATGCATTCTAAATCCAAGCTTCCATATAGGTTAATAAAGTATATCATATTTAGGGGTTATTGATAGAGGATGAAATGTTTAAATTACTCTTTTTACCTTAATTGGAAGTCACATCTCTTACATGGTGTGAAAGGAAATTATCTAGAAAAAGCAAAAGCTATGTAAGCCTTAACTTGTTGTGTTTTTAAAATCTAATTTTCTTACTAATTGTTTGACTTAATTTTAGGTGTAGGTATAAAAAACCAGTCCCATCCACAATTTAGGTGGACCATATGATTGGAAATAATGCAGATGTCAATGCCTACCCACTACACTTTTTCCCTTGGTGTGGCCCAGCAAAATCAATTATTGTGCTGAATTTTGGGTCTAAGGCTTAAATTTTTTGTGACATCTAATGGTTCAGGTGGATTTTGCATCATCATCATAGGGGGTCCTACACAATCTATGGTGGACATCTCTCCCAACTTTTTCCTTTGGTGTAGCCCATTCGAATTACTGGTCTACTTGATCTTTTGGCAGTGAGCCTAAAGTTAGATTAAACCTATAATGATCAAAGTAGATTTCGCATACACATCATAGTGGACCTTGCAACAATTGGTGGTGGTGGTCCCTCTAATAGCATATTGGGTACTACCCTGCCATGACCTAGCCAAATGGTCTAGGCAGGGGCTCTATGGGTTCATCTTGATGTATGTGTTTTATCCAAGCTGTCCATCCATTTTAACAAGTTATTTTATTATTTTAAAACATAAGCCTAAAAAGAAGGCATATCTAAGGCTCAAGTGGACCACACCACAGGAGCATCGTGCCACGAAAGTTTTGGATCAAACTAATATTTATGTTTTACCTTCACCTAGGCCCGACTAACCTTCTGAACAAGTTAGATGGCTAATAAACATTATGGTGGACCATAGAAAGGTTTCAAAGGTATATCATTCACTACCAGTTTAAGTAAAAATTCCTTAGTATTTATAGGCCAATGAATAATTGTAACGTCCCGAATTTTCACTGCTTTGGATTTTCAAAAATTCTAAAAAATAAATAAATTGTAATCAACTCATATTATCACTTATTAACCATTAGTACTCAATGTTAGTTTATATATGGGTGGAACCAGTAAAGAACCGCACATGTCCGATTAATCAACCGTATTAAGCCAATGAATCCGTCCGATCACTTGAACATCAAGTTTAGCTCATGATTTACTCACATAAGGCCCAAATCTAATCGACCCGTTGCTAACTAATCAAGACAATCATAACTAAATTAAAGATCTAACCGAAGCTGAGTCAGATAAGGCCCGAATCTTGGCTAATAGACCAAATCAACCCTGTTACTCTTTTAGCCTTAAACCGACGGTTTAGAGTAATCATGACTAAATATCCATTTTCACTAGTTATAAATAGGCTACACTATGAACATAGTTAACTCAAACCCTAGTCATTGCCCACGAGAAATCTCAATACCTAATTTATTCCAGAAATGCCCTGATTTCCCGAACAAGCTTTAGACCGCACGTTGGTGGGCCACTAGTTTTAAAACTATATAATAATATTGGTCTTACTGGGCTTGATGTCCATCATGGGAGTTGGACCTAGGTAATGTCCAGAACAGCTCAACTTGAGCCAAAGGACGAGTGCATAAGAAGTACAAATACTCTTAAGGAAGAAGCTGAAACTTAAGTGAATTGGATCATCTACTCTTACGCAAAGTTGAGAATTTTAGACCGTCGGTTTACGATTAAACTTTACACATAGAGTAAGGATATTTTCCTGCTTATATCCGCATATTCATGGCCCCGATCGACCATCAGTGACCGTTGAACAGGCTTCTAATCATATCTGTTGATTGGCGCATCCAAATGGCGAGCCGATCATATCTATACATAGATCACCACTAGGACTAATTATCCTACGGTGTACATTAATATATACACTCCATAGTGGGCCCTAGATCTTAGAAAGACCCTCTCATAAAGCTAGTACAGTAAAAACGTAGCCCTTGGGACCATTTACACCAAATCTAGCCCTATATAAGGGCTTCTTTGGGGCACCTCTCTCCCCATACGAATTTACCCTAGAGAAAGAAAAGAGAGAAATAGAAGAAAAAGGCAGAGAGTGAGAGAGAGAAAGTGGGAGCCACCACCTTGTATGCACCCTCGTCGGCCAGATCTCGTCTATTCCGACCTCTTTCTCCCCTTCTCTCTTAAAATTTTAAAATTTCTTGTTATTGGAAGAGGGATCTTACCCTAATTAAGGTAATGTGGTGATTCTCTCTTTAATTTTTATGAATTTCAGCTTCATCTTTGATCCTTATGCATTCTGCACAATGTAGGGCCCCGACAGTTCAAGCCTATGGACCCGGCTCCGTTAGGATCGCTTCTTCCCTCTCCGATCGTAATTAGGTGCGAACTATTATTCTTAGGTGGCCTAGCACCAATTTCAGTATGAATCTAATGATTATAATTACTTGGATGATGTATTTGAAGAATCTAGAGAAAACGTAAGTTAGACCTTACATTTTAGATCCTCTTAATTAATATGGATTGTTATGGCATGTTTGTTGTTCCTCAACATAATTGGGCATGAGTTTGGTGAATGCATGTTTATTATTGCTTGATTCTTGTTGGTGATCTCTTATAGCTTGTATGTTACATTAATCCTTGTTGTATATATGTGCTTGCTTAAGTCCTCAATGTATGTTATGCTAGTATTAGTTCTTGTTGCATGTTTGTGCTATGAATGGTGTATAACTCTTGATATCTTCGCTAACCCACACTACACACATGAACATTTATCTTGTAATGTTGTTAGTATTTACATTTGTAGAAAAATCTGAATTTTCATGTATTGAAATATGAATGCATGACATCACTTGTGTTAGATGTTGAATTTTAAATTGTTGAAGTGTCATTGATTACCCTCAAATCCCTAAGTTAGTCAGGACACCGAGGTGAGAGAAGATGGTTCCATCGGTAGGACTTCCATGAGGCTAGACCGGTGGATTTGGGAGGATACGAATGGGCGACAGTAGTTGGAATATATTGATCGCTTGTACCCTATGTCGTCTGTCACGTACTCGCCTGGACTCGATGTTGTAGTCCACGTACTGACTAATCATGTTTGTTAACCCTGTTTTCTCACGCCTATATGGAACCTGAAACACCCTTCAACCATTGAAGCTCATTAAAAATCGTCTAAAGTCGATCCACTGACTCGAGAGCCAGACATGGTGGAATGAGACACTGTATCCGAGCTGTTGGCCTACGCTAGGGTGACGAGCCTCCCCGTAGTGACCGGAAGCTATCCATCTCCTTAGCACTCCCCATGTACTTGAAGTCGGGGATGAAGAACCCGAGGGGATCAGGGATCGCGGGGTCTTGGCCTCACACATTGGGGGGCTTTAGCCTTGCAACCAGTTGAGAACATTGATATCGTGAGGTGTACTAGTTTTTCAATTTGCTGTTTGAATGGACTTAATTAAAAATCTGGCTAACACGATCATGACTGCATCGCACTAGTTAGATTAGCGACTCGATAGTTGAGGTCGCAATAAGGGTGGTTGGTCATGCATGATCGTTAGATGGAGTCGCTCGAGGGAGTGTTGTTATGAGGGCATGCATCATATCATAACACATGCACATGCATTAATAAGATTAGTTAGGATTTCATGAATGTATTGCCTTTTATTAAATTCATAATATAATTGATATTTGTGTGACTTAAGACTAATAACACCCAGTGAGTTGATCACTCACTCCCACTTTAGGACGGTGTTTTAAAATACCAACTAGACTCTTCAGTAGATGCAAGTGACACAGAGTACAAGGAGCATAATGGCGCGAGTCTAGATGAGGAGGACGAGTTGTCCTATTTTCAGTTGATGGGCGGCTCGCCCTAGTTTTGCGAGCGGACTTGGATCGCTAAGTAGGAGACTTAACGAATCATTCTTTTGGACATACTATTTTTTGTACCTTTATTGGGCAATGTCTTGTGCGACCCATAGTTATATTTTTTTGGACTTGTAAACATTTAGCATTTTCCATTACAGTAGACTAGTTGTGAATTGTGATTCATGTTTCAAGTAATTTCATATTGCATATTTAAACCTAATTAACAATAAAATAATATAATTGATTATATGTGATACCCGGGAACTTGAAAGTCGAGTGTATGTACGACCTCCAATTTTCAGGGCATTACAAGTTGGTATCATAGTAATGGTTTGGAATTAATTGGGTCGTGGACTATGAACTCACTGATGCATCCACTGACTTGAGAGAAAACACGAAAATGCTAGGAACCACCCCAGTCATTAAACCGACCGTATTAGACAGAAGGTGAGACCTCTAAGGTGTTAGGGTTGGGTAGTGAGAGAAAGTAGCGACAGTAGGAAACAGGTCCGAGAGACTTACAATACCTTAACCCGATGAGAAGAATAAACCGAAACTAAATGAGTAGATAGTCGAGACCACCGTCCAAGTCCAAATGAGCTGATACCGGGCCAAATTTTATAGTTCCGACCCATTGGGAGATAAAGAAATAGAGGTGAACGAAAATTTACCAAAATTAGTGAAACTGCAGAAGAATTGGATTTTGGCCTCTAAGCGGAAGGAATTTAGTGAAATAGATAGGCTTATTGTGTAGATCAGTTTTCTTACCCCAAGATCATATATGACACATCGAATAACTCATTTCGGTTTGCGAGATATGGCCTTTGCAAGTTGCCCCCACTAGGAAACAGTGGGTCAGTGTGACCCTGCCAGTGCAACCCCGCCCGGGGGTCCAGCGGCTTGGGGTGATCTCGCCCAGAAGCCAGTTTCGGTGTTACCCTTGCCGGAACTTCCTGTAATTTTGGGTCAACTTAAAAAATTTATCTCCTTTATTACAACTCTTATTTTTGTGATTGCTAGATTGAAGCTTGATAAGTCTAGTTTTATATAAAAATAATAAAAAATAAAATAAAAATTATAATATAGTTAAAATTAAGATGTTTTTCCAACTATCCAAAAATTATTAATTTTAAACAACTACTACTCCTAGAATTTTAATAATTTATTTAGAATTTCAAATTATATGAAATTTTGTAGTATGACTTTAAACTTAATGATGAAATATTATAAAAAATTTAAAAGTAATTCAGTTACTAAAAGTATAAGAAACCTTATAAGAAATAGAAACATTTTCTAATCATAAAAAAAAAAATAAAAAAAAATCATTAGATTCAGACAACTGTCACTATTAGAATTTTAATAATTTTTATACAACTCGAAATAAAATAAAATTTTATAATATGAGGATAAACTTACTGAAAACTCATTATAAAAATTTAAAAAATAATTTAGTTATTTTAAGTATGAAAAACGTTACAAGCAGTAGAGGTATTTTAAAAACAAATAGAAAATCATTGGTTTGGGACAACTAACACTTTTTGAATTTTTATAATTTTATGAAAATTCAAATAAAATGAAATTTTGTGAAATAAAATTAAGCTTAATGATGAGTTACTATAAAAATTTTAAGAATAATATAGTAACCAAAGGTGATGAATATATTGCAAATAATAAAAGGGTTAAAAATAAAAATTTTGTAACTTCGAATTGTCAATAGACTAGTCATGTCTTTTTATATTAAAGTTTAACATTGGGTGTCTATTTAGAAATTATTTATAATCATGTTACGAATCATCCTGTGATTAAATTTGATTATATATATGTATTTATTTAAGTTGTTTTTGGGTAATTAAGTTAAGACCCTTAAGTAGGATTGAATTTCATAGTTTAATACTCTGTAAGCTAAGCTCATGTTAGAGGTGGACTGCAGTAAAATATATTAAGTTTTCCTATTCTCTTATGGACTCAAGGTTCAAATAACATCGAGAAGATGATATCCTTCATCTTTGCCTTTCTACGTCCTTATTAGCGTTATTAGCGCTCCAAACCTCCAGAATACCTTAAAACTTTCGACCAGTCCTTCATTCTTGAAATTTATGAAACCGAAGTGTAGTCTGCTCATAACCCACTAGCCATAAGATTGAAATGGTGATTCATATAAAAATTTATGCATTTAGAAACTTTTTAAGATGATCTTAACCATAGGCATATTGAGAGATTTATTAACCCTAATTTGAACATAAATTAAAACGAGGACTCTCTTAGACTAAGACTCAAAGGACAACTTTAGAAATAGGAGATTTAAACTTTTCAATTATGGTCATTCCCTAAATATTTAGATAAATTGGACTACGAAATTACGGAAGTATAAACCTGCGAAGCATTCGCGGCTTGACCCAATTCTCAATCTTGAGTGACTACCAATAGACTCATTGCTTTGACTGAGTAGAAGACCAGGATCCACCAGGACGAAGAAAGGATACAATGGGCCGTCTACCCTGATCAGGTAGATGATCGAAGTATCTAGTTCAAGCCCATTACAACCGTCTCTCCATGTTGATCGAACATTAAAAATAAATATTTTTACTCTAGATAGAGAAAAATCGTCATCATGAATCCAAATCTTTAAAAATAAATAAATTATAGTGAACCATCAGGGTGAAAAAGTTTTAAGGGGAGTAGACTAAAATAAGACAGACTAACATAGATAGTATACACCTTACCACGTATAAAAACTTAAATTCAATAAAACTTAGGCAAATGAATTAATAAAATCTTTACTTATTACCCTTATACAATTTTGGGGATGAAATTATTTTTAAGGGGGTAGATTGTAACGTCCTGAATTTTCACTGCTTTGGATTTCCAAAAATCCTTTAATTTTATTTTTTTTATAATCAACTCATATTATCACTTACTGACCATTAGTACTCAATGTTAGTTTATACATGGGTGAAACCAGTAAAGAACCGCACAAGTCCGATTAATCAACCGTAGGAAGCCAACGAATCCCCCCGATCACTTGAATATCAAGTTTAGCCCATGATTTACTCACATAGGGCCCAAATCTAACCGACCCGTCGCTAATTAATCAAGACAATCATAACTAAATTAAAGATTTAACCGAAGCCGAGTTAGATAAGTTTCAGATCTTGGCTAATAGACCAAATCAACCCCGTTACTCTTTTAGCCTAAAACCGGCAGTTTAAAGTAATCATGATCAAATCTCTACTTTCACTAGTTATAAATAGGACATACTATGAACATAGTTAATCCAAACCCCAATCATTATCCACAAGAAATCTCAATACCTAATTCATTTCAGAAATGCCCCGATTTTCTGAATAAGCTCTATACCGCTCGTTAGTTGGCTACTAGTTCCAAAATTATAAAATAATATCCGTCTTACTGGATTTGACATCCATCACGGGAGTCGGACCTGGGCACTGTCCAGAACTGCTCAACTTGAGCTAAAAGACGAGTCAATAAGAAGTATAAATACCCTTAAGGAAGAAGTTGAAACTTAAGTGAATTGGGTCGTCCACACTTACGCAAAGTTGAGGATTTCAGACCGTCGGTTTATGACCAAACTTCACTCATAGAGTAAGGATATTTTCTTACTCATATCCGTATATCCGCGGCCCCGATCGACCATCGATGACCGTTGAACAGACTTTTAATCATATTTATTGATCGGCGCATCCAAATGACGAGCCGATCATATCCATACATAGATCACCATTAAGACTAACTATCTTACGGTGTACATCAATATGTATGCCTCATAGTAGGCCCTAGACCTTAGAAAGACCATCTCATAGGGCTAGTATAGTAAAAACCTAGCCTTTAGGGCCATTTACACCAAATTTGGCCCTATATAAGGGCTTCTTTGGGGCACCCCTCTTCCCATATGAATTTACCTTAGAGAAAGGAAAGAGAGAAAGAGAGAAAGAGAAGAAAAAGAGAGAGAGTGAGAGAGAAAGTGGAAGCCATCACCTTGCATGCACCCCCAGCGGCCGAATCTCATCTATTCTGAGCTCTTTCTCCCATTCTCTCTCAAAATCCCCAAATTTCTTGTCATTGGAAAAGGGATCTCACTCTAATTAAGGTTATGTGGTGATTCTCCCTTTAATTTTTTTTAAATTTTAGTTTCATCTTTGATCCTTGTGCATTCTGCACAATGTAGGGCCCCGACACTTTAAGCCTACGGACCCGGCGTCGTTAGGATCGCCTCTTCACTCTCCAATCGTAATTAAGTGCGGACTATTATTCTAAGGTAGCCTAGCACCAATTTTAGTATGAATCTAATGATTATGATTGCTTGGATGATGTATTTGAAGAATCTAGAGAAAACCTAAACTAGACCTTACATTTTAAATCCTCTTAATTAATATGGATTGATTATGGCATGTTTGTTGTTCCTCAACATGATTGGGCATGAGTTTGGTGAATGCATGTTTATTATTGCTCGATTCTTGTTGGTGATCCGTTATAGCTTGTATGTCACATTAATCCTTGTTGTATATATGTGCTTGCTTAAGTCCTCAATGTATGTTATGCTAGTATTAGTTCTTGTTGCATGTTTGTGATATGATTGGTGTATAACTCTTGATCTTCTCGCTAACCCACACCACACACATGCACGTTTATCTTGTAATATTGTTAGTATTTGTATTTATAGAAAAATATGAATTTTCATGTTTTGAAATATGAATGCATGACATCACTTGTGTTAGATGTTAAATTCTAAATTGTTGAAGTGTTATTCATTACCCTCAAATCCCTAGGTTAGTCAGGAAACCAAGGTGAGAGAAGGTGGTCCCATTGGTAGGACTTCCATGAGGTTAAACGGGCGAATTTGGGTGGATACGAATGGGTGACAGTAGTTGAACTACATGGGTCGCTTGTACCCGATGTCATTCGTCACGTACTCACTTGGACTCGCACGATCTAGTCCACATACTGACTAACCATGTTTGTTAACCTTGTTTGCTTACACCTGTATGGAACCTGGAACACCCTTCAACCATTGAAGCCCATTGATAATCGTCTGAAACTGATCCACTGACTCGAGAGCAAGGCATGGTGGAATGGGACACTGTATCCAAGATGTCGGCCTATGCTAGGGTAACGAGCCTCCCCGTAGTGACCACGAGCGATCCCTCTGCTTAGCACTCCCCGTGTGCTTGAAGTCGGGGATGGGGAACCCGATGGGATCAAAGATCATGGGGTCTTGGCCTCATACATTGGGGGGCCTTGGCCTCGGAACCAGTTAAGGGCATTGATATCGTAGGGTGTACTAGTTTTCCCAATCTGTTGTTTGAATGGACTTAATTAAAAACTCGGCTAACACGACCATGACCGCATCACACTAGTTAGGTTGGCGACTCGGCAGTTGAGGTCGCAATGGAGGTGGTTGGTCATGCGCGATCGTTAGATGGAGTCGCTCGAGGGAGTATTGTTGCGAGTACATGCATCATATCATAACACATGCACATGCATTAATAAGATTAGTTAGGATTTCATGAATGTATTACCTTTCATTAAATTCATAATATAATTGATGTTTGTGTAACTTAAGACTAATAGCACCCGCTGAGTTGATCGATCACTCCCACTCTGGGACGGTGTTTTAAAACACCAACCAAATTCTTCGATAGATGCAGGTGACGCAGAGTACGAGGAGCATGGCAGCGCGAGTCTAGATGAGGAGGACGAGTTGTCCTATGTCCAGTTGATGGGCGACTCGCCCTAGTTTTTGCGGGCTGACTTGGATCGCTAAGTAAGGGACTTGGCGAATCATTCTTTTGGACATACTATTTTTTGTACCTTTATTGGGCAACGCCTTGTGTGACTCATAGTTATATTTTTTTGGACTTATAAATATTTAGCCTTTTCCATTACAGTAGACTAGTTGTGAATTGTGATTTGTGTTTCAAGTAATTCCATGCTGCGCATTTAAACCTGATTAACCGTAAAACAATATAATTGATTATATGTGATACCTGGGAACTTGGGAGTCGAGTGTCTATACAACCCCCAATTTTTAGGGCGTTACAATAATGAACCATGATTTGATGGTTAGGATGTTTTGACCAGTGTGATTTTTGAATGCAAACCCTTCAAGAGTGGTTTGGATTGGATTGACGGCTCTAACTAATGCAATAACTGTCCACATGTAATTTTCACCAAAATAAGAATGTTAGGAAGTAGATTAGTGCTCCAAAATGCTATCCATTGTGTTTTCTACCTCCCTTTTTATCCAAACATGGAACAATTTATGTCATGGGACACGGATTTCCTGTTAAAGCCTTTCCCATGAAGTTCTTGCACCAGGATGCTAGGTGGGGCCCAATGCAATGTATGTGAGAAATCCATTCCGTTAATTTATTTTTTTGAGATCATTTTACTATGTGATACCAAAAAATGAGATAGATAAAAAAAACTCAAGTGCATCACGTGAGAGGGAAAATTGGAGAAAGAAATTCCTACCGTTGAAACCTTCCTGGGCTCCACCTTAATGTTTATATGCTATCCAAACCGTTTATAACCGTTTATAAGGTCATTCCCAGTGGGATGAAGTGAAAAAAACCATAAATATGGCCTGATACAAAAATTTTATGGCTATAGGAATGCTTCAACAATGCTCACTGAATTCCCACTATTTCCTCTTGTGTGGCGCAATTGAGTGTTGTATACATCTCTCTTTTGTTCCCACGCCCTAAAATGATCTCGAAAAAAGGATAGACGGGGTGGATTTCCCACAAACATCTAGGTGGGTCCCACTCAGCATCCTTACTAAGGATCTTCAAATCCGCGTCCCCTTGAATGCAACTAAAATAAAGCTGGGCAGTATATGGGCCGGGCTGGCCCATTATACATTTGGGCCAAACCTTCCACTGATCCGGCCTGGGTTTGAATTTAGTTCCATGGGCTGGTGTCAGGCCTGATTTTTTTAGGGTGGGCCCATGCTTAAACAGTGTGATCTAGATTTGAGGCCTGGCCTGAATCCAATCATGGCCCACTTACAGTTCCCACGTGCTGAGATTGGGCGCAACCTTTTAGCCCATGAGGCTGAGCCAGGCCCAGCTCAACGGCCTTAGATTAATACTATTTAATGTTTGGGACATCCACCTATAATTTTTATGATTACACCCAATGCTTTCGGTGGACCCATGATTTAAACCATGTTTTCAATCAATAATCACTTTCCAAATCAAGTACTGCATATAGACAGCCCTCTGATTAGTCGCCGTAATCTCCTCGATCATGCTGGCAAGGCCCATTTTCTAATTCATAATCATGACCCCAGTTTAAAAACATGAAAACTCGACTTGACTCGAAACCTAGTTGAACTGAGTCAACTTGAAAACTTAGGCTAGTTACTCGATTTTCACACTAATTTTTTTCTATTTTTTTAGTATTTTAAAATATAAATAACATATAAAAATTGTGAGTTGTGCAAACTTAAAGTTTCGTGGATTCTGCATAATTTTTTCAAATTGAGTTAGGGTTTTCTTAAGTTTTGATTGAGTGATGTGAGTTGTAGTGAAATCCGGTCCACTCGAGTTGACTCAGGCGAGCCGAGTCAAGTTTTTAAACTATGATCATGATGAGTGGTATTTTACAAATTAAGAGAGAGAAGCGGTCACACGGTCGTCATGCTTGCATGGCCTAACCATCGTGCTAGCTTGGCCTAATTGATAATCATAGCCTTTTAATCCATAGATATTAAGACCCGGATCACCATAAAAGCCTATAACACTATCGAAAATAAGAATGGAAGAATGCGATCAGATCCGAAAAGGTCCAAAATCAGCATTAGTCAATGTTTGACTCCGTGGTTTCAGTGCTTTAAGTATCACTTAAGCACTAAAAATGTTTATAACTTTATATTATTTATTAATTAATTAGTGTATAGCATGTGAGTAGGTAGGTTAGGAGGCATCTTACACATGCTAGCAGGATCAAGATAACAATAACAAACTTACAAATGAATAATAATATTTATCATGAAAAATCTCCACATACAACCCTTTGTTTCCCGCCAACGTGTCATTTCTATAGCGTATTCGATCCGTGCAAATGCGGGCCACATCGTAAAGATCAATCGGGTTGAAAAATGGGTTGGTCTACTCGTCAAACGGGCTATCGCCATCGAAATCATTGGAAATCCGGTGGCTTGATTCAACCTATGGCCGTGGTCCACTTAATAAGTGCATTGGTTCAGATTTTTAAGCGGACGAATCTCTATTTTGTTGCCCGATTTTCACACAGGTCGGATGTTCTATGCAAGTAAATTCTCGCGGGAAAGAAAGCATTGTATGTGAAAGTTTACTTGCAATGTTGTATGTGAATATTTCACTTGTATTATATGATATCAAGGAAGGTATGACTAACATTACAACATTAGTTTAGTTGTAACATGCTTTGGTGTTTGCTCTCTATGTTTGATTAATGGGCGACAAGGGAATGGGGATTGCATGTGGGAATCTTAAATCATAGCATCTTAATCCCATTAGGTTTATAGGCTTAATGAAGTGGAATTATCAGAATCCGAAGCGGAATTGTGCCGTGGTGTGGCCATTTTGGGTACGTGGGGTCCGCCGTCTGGTGATCTGGACCATTGAACTAATGGGTCTTTTAGTGGATGGATGATATGCTTAAAGTTTTAAAGATCAGAAGATCATAGCCATCTAATTCTTGATTTTGTTAATTGAACACAATGATCACAATCCAATTTGGGTTGAAATTTAATCAGGAGTCAATTATCTAATCATGCATCCAAACACGTTCTATTTGTTGGGGTCATAGATTTCTTATCCATTAGTAGGAATGTTTGCAATTCAATTCAATCGTGTGTCCAAACGCGCCCTTGTCGGTGCAATCGAGACTACATGCAGTAAAACTGATAAGAAATAGGATCTAAGCCATGGCTCAATGCTAGACAGCCTGTTTTCAACATTTTGGTCTTGGGTTCCAACCCACAATGACAAATCTCGTTCTCCAAAACGTCACGTGAGATTTTTTAAATTATGAGGTTTTCCTCGAGATGCTATAGGAAAATTCTCATAAAGAATTAAAAAATCTATTATAAATTAGTAAATAATTTAAATTTTCAATATACAATTAAATAATAAATTAGTTAAAATTTTGTTTTTTGCTGCCAAATTCCCACAAAATCCACTTTTTACCAATTAGTGACTCCACGACTTGAAATCACATGTAGGTACTTTTCAAGAGAGGAATTACAAAAAAGGCCCTCATCTATTTTATTTTTTTTCAAAATTAGTGAAAGTCGAGACTTGTGGGCCCACATGGTATATGTGAAACATCCAACCTGTCTAACATATGAAACCCACTATGGCAGTCCATGAACAAATAATCAAGTTGATCAAATCATCAAATGGGCTACAATTGAAATTAGATGTTTTGATTGGTGTATATTATTTTTTATGGATTGGTTAGATTTATGATTGAATCCTTTATAATTTGGTTCATCTAATCATAATATTGATTTAAATCTGCTAATGGATTGGATGTTAGACAGATACCACATGGGCCCACGAGTCTCAATTATGGTGATATCACCGTTGTATCATCATTCATTTTATTTTTCTCCGGCTTGCCTTAAAAAAAAAAAAAAAAACACAGCTTGAGAAAACTAATTAAGTTTACTGTAAAATCAGTTGTGCCCATCTAGCCAATATTGTGTGGCCAAACGAAAAGATCACATGGTTGGAGAGAGAGAGAGAGAGAGAGAGGATAAGAGAAAAACAACAACAAAGACAAAGCTCTTAAGATCAAACAAATGTTATGGGGACCTTAACACATGGTGGGTGCTTGAACTTTGTAGAATGGAGCCAATATGTGGGCTAGAATCTGTGCAACATGTTGGTTGGAACCACACATCTTGTACTAACTTCGTTTTCATCGACTGAGCTTTTTTGCATTTCTAAAAATCTATACATGCACATTTTATTTTATTTTATTTTTTTTGGAATGATCCCATACAGTCCAATCTATTTGGGGCTCACTGTTATGCATGTCAGAAATCCAAACCGTGCATCAGATAGGCCCTGTCCATACAATGGTACACCCCAAAAATCATACAGACCCAATATTCAGCTGGGCTACACCATCAAGAATAGTGTAAAATCATGCATAAAACTACTAAATTACATGGCGTTGCTCATCTGAGTCTTAGAATATACTGGATTTTGGTGTGTCCCTTCATCCACATGGATTTCACATAATGAACGAGTTGGATGATATATAAAAAATACAGTGAGCCCCACACACAAACCTAAAGCGCCAGCGTCCCCTCTCTACTGTTTTCTGTGGCATGCCCCACCTGAGTTATGGATCAGGCTAATATTTTGGATTTGGGACTAAGGATGGAGGGTGCAACTGATGGACGGGCTGGATTTTCAGAAAACATCTGTGGAGACCACACAGGTCGACACTTTAACAAAATGTGATCACTCCTCTGCATGTAAACGAGGTGGTTTGACTGTCGATTAGTTGCACGGCAGTGTTATTGTCCAACCAGCACATGATTGCCAGCATGCCATGTGTATCGAACAGCAATCCATCTTTGGGGGGGGGGGGGGGGGGGGCGCTCACCGTAAAGAATATCAATCACAAAAATCAGACCGATCCACAAATCAAGTGGGTCCCAGGTGCTCTTTGGACGAGAACAACAGTTATCCATTCATTGTTTTCTGTGGTCGGACCATCTGATTAGAGTGTGGATCTGATTTTTTCGTCAGGTATTTTTAATTTTTTTTTTTTTTTTAAATGTTAACAACCTTTTGAATAGATTGGATGTTTTGTATGTTTGTGATTGGATTTGATTATGTGGTACTAGTTGGTGAGGATTGCGGAAGCACACAAAGATGAATTAAGCAAAGTATTCCAAATGCACAACAAAGTTCAATTACAAACACTCCGAATTTAACATAGAAAAATTCTTTCGACAAAAAACCACGGCACAAAGTGATAATAACCAGTGTTCAAGTTGTCGGTATCGCTACAAGTTTCGCCTGCCGGAGATAAAGATATAATATCGTTATCGTCGATAATATCGCCGATAACTGAAAATGCAGGGAAAAAGGAAAAAACATGGAGAAAATGGTGAAATTTTTCAGTGAAACTTCAGGACATGACTAAATACACATATTTACATATCCATGAATGAAAAAATTACAAAATAATGCATTAAATAATAAGTTTCCATTTAATGGGGGATAAAAGGCGTACGTTGTCGTAAGAAATCACTCAAATGGTAATCAAAATAGGTTTATTTAATATAAATACAAATTTACAAGAAGAATGAGAAAAATTTAAAGTTCAAGTGGACCCACCATAGAAAACCGTGGGATCAGTCAACCCATCATTGAAACATTTATAGGGCCCACCATGATGTATTTTTTAGATCCAGCCTATTCAGTTGAAACATTTATAGGGCTCACCATGATGTATTTTTTAGATCTAGCCTATTCACAAGTTAACATAGATATAGATGAAGTGAAAATAAAAATATAAGCTGGATTGAAAACTTCTGTGGCCCCTAAGAAGTTTTGAACGATGGATGTCACTGTCTCCACTGTTTTCTACAATGGGGTCCACTTAAGCTTCATATTTGTCTCATTATTTTTCTCTTGTGATAAAACGATCTCTTCAAATGGATGGATGGTATGGATACAACACATGCATCATGGTTGTACAGAGGTGCGCAAAGAGGAAGTGGATTGGCTGGTGTACCACACACCAAATATATAGCTGCCATAGGTACGTGTCATGCGACGAGCACTGACGCTCCTCTTATACTGACGGTTCAGAGTAGATCAAAGTTACATGGGCCTACAGTGATGTATTTATTATATCTATACCGTTTATCTATTTTTATAGATCATTTTAGAGCATTATCCAAAAAATGAATCATATCCAAAGATCATTTGGACCACACCACAAATAGCAGCAGAGATGATGATTTTCACGTTAAACAATTCATAGGGCCTGCCATAACATTTATTTTCCATTCAATCTGTCTATAAGATCACAAAGGACGGAATGAAGAGGAAAAACAAATTTCATATTGATCCAAAACTTCTGTGACCCCAAAAATGGGTTTCAATGGTAGACGTTTAATCTCCCACTGCATTTTTTTTTCAGTGTGGTCTACTTGATAGTTAGATCTATCTTATTTTTTGTCTCAAGCCTTAAGGCGAGTACGCCAAATGGATGGACGGTTTGGATATAATACATACCTCATGATCAGATCCACAGAACTTGTTGACGTCAATACACCAGATATATAACTGGTGTGAGGCAGCCAATCCGATTCCGGTTGGAAGCGGATTGCTTACTGAGTTATTCAGTAACCTTAATGCACTGAGTAAACACTGTGGGGTCCACCATTATTTATTTATTCTATCCACTCTGTTCATCCATTTTGATACATAATTTTATGGTTTTGCCACAAAATGAAAGAATATAAAATGCTCAAGTGGATCACATCACAAGAAACAATGTGATTGAACCTCTACCATTGAAAAAATCGTGGAGGCCACAAAAGCTTTTCCTCAAACTGATATTCTTGTTTTCACTTCATCGAGGTCTGTTCAACCTTATGAATAGGTTGGATGACAAATAAACATAATCGTGGGCCCTAACAAGGTTTCAACGGTGGAAATCATTATTCCACACTGTTTCCCATGGTACGGTCCATTTGAGCTTTGGATTTACTTAAATTTTGGGATCAACCACTAAAATTAGCAGAAAAAATGAATAGAAGGTGTGGATAAATCACATACATTAACAGTGGGCCCAAATGAGTTGACTCACTACCATAAAAGCCTATTGAGTAGCTCCGTACGCAGTCCCATTTAAAGCCTCGCCACTGGTCCATGCTCCGTGGTCCCACCATGATGCATATGTTTAATCCATTCCATCGGTTCATTTTTCTAGATTATTTTATGATAATAGTCCAAAAATGAGATGGATCAAAATCTCAAGTGGACCACACAATGTTGATTGAACGTATACGATGTACCATTTAAAACTTCTTGCGGGCTACGAAAGTTTTGGATCAAGCTGATATTTCTTTTTTCCCTTCACCCAGGTATTTAAGACCTAATCAACAGCTTGGATATCAAATAAACATTACAGTGGGCCCTAGGAGGTTTTAAATGGTGGACATTTAATGACTACTGTTTTCCTGTGGTGTGGTCCACCTGAGTTTTAGATCTAGCTATTTTTTTCTATCAAGCTCTAAAATTATATTTAAAAATTAATGGCTAGAAGGGATACAACAAATGCATCATCATGGGGCCCACGGAGCATCGACCTGCACCGTCAAAACCCAAACCCCCGATTTAAAGTTAAATCTCATCCCCAATTTCCATAAAAACCCCGAAAATCGTCTCTTTCCACCAAAATCTCCGGATTTTCAACACGAAAATCCCTCTCCCTCATCCCAAAATTAAAAAAAAAAACCTTTATTTTCCAACAAAATCTCGAGATTTTCATAGCCCGCAAGTCGATTTTTTCTTGAGAAGCTGTCGGAGGATTTTTCGACGGAAAAGCCGATTTTTTTGGGTTAAATCTTATCAGAAAGTTGTCGATCCGCACTCAACAGCCATGAAGCTCTTGAAATTCGTGTTTTCAACCAGATTCGGACGAAAAATAGGTATTTTCTTGCATTTTTTATTTTTGATTTCGACGATTTTATCGCCGAAAACATCTATTGTTGGCTACAGTTCCACCCTTCGAAAATATCAGCGATATTTCGAAAATATTGGCGATATCTGGTAGCGATTCGAATAAATGGGTTTTTGGTATCGCTGAGCCAGCGATACCGATATTATCGGCGACAATTCGATATTGTCGCCGATAATTTAAACATTGATAATAACACACTATGAAAGTCAAAAATTACAAGAGATAGAGATTACCAAATTAGAAGAAGCCTCGAATCTTACCAAGATATGCTCTCAAAACCCTAGAATGAATTAAAAATCTCTCACCTACCCCAAATCCAAATTACACCCATATATATAATATCTATGAAAATCACAATCGAAATTGAAAACAAATCTTGCGCTTACGCAATTTTGCATGCACGCACACTTCGATGACATTGATAGATTGTTGATGGCATCGAATACCCTTGATGTTATCGAGCAAGACACCAAAACTTTCCAGCAACAAAATATAAATTTTTTGAATTTTTTCGATGGAATCTTCAATGGGACTTTGATGACATCAAGTAGGATACCACAAGGTATCTAGCAACCAACATGAGTTTTTTGAATTTTTCCAATGGCATTAAGCATCCTTCGATGACATCGAAGTTTGCTTGATAACATCAAGTTGTCTGTTGATGGCATCAATAGGCCTGTCGTTTTTAGATTTAAGACATCAATAACACTATACTTATGACAGTTATGCGCTAGTTGGACACTAACACTATTGTCCAACTAATTGCATGCTGACCTTCTTACTCTACGTGTGTTAACACATTGTATGTGTATTGTCTCTGGGCAATATCCCACGAGATTTTCAAAACTTGTAGTGTTTCCACAATAATATAGTGACAATCTCAATGAAAACAAAATATTTAAAATAACATTTTAATAAATATTTAAAATTCACACACACACGTGCACACACATATATGCTCACCTGCACACCTTTGCAAATGTGTCATGAGCCTAAAATTTGAATGGTTCTGTGATGTGGCACCCCATGAAATTCCCATGGAATAATTTTCACCCTCGTCAAAAACTCAAGTGGGTCATAGCTACGAGAGAAGCAAATCAAGGGAGGAAATTATTTTATTTTTCCATGGCCCACCAAAGTCTTGGATTAGGGTAAAATTTGTGCCCTGGGGTGCTACATCACATGGACCATTCAAATTTTGGGCTCACATCATTTATGGTGAGTTTATATATATATATATATATATATATATATATATATATATATATATATATATAAAATTTTAAATAAGGGTGCATTTAGGTCCAACAAATATTATAAAGTTTCACGAGATTTTGGTATAAATTAGATTGATTGATCATAAAATATATTTGAATTTCATTATATTTGTTACAACCAAACATAATTTAAAAGTATGCAGCAATTCTTATAGTGATCATATCATTCAAAATCTCAGCCATATTTTTCAATGCTTTTTTTAGGAGGTTCATAAGCACTTGGCTGAATCAATAAGTCTTGTCAAACCGTTCAAGAGGTTGGCCCTACATTGAAGAACACCTGATGCAAAAAATCAGACCGATCTACCCATCAACTGGGCCACACCATAAAAAAAGTACATAACTGTTGTTCTAGTCTAGAGCACAAGTTTGGCCCTCTTATTGAAAAGATTGGGCTGATTTTTGGACTAGATGATTGTAGCGCCCTGAAATTCAAGGACCGAGTAGTTACTTGGCTCCCAAATTTTCGAGTGCTACGTGTGCAATAATGAGTCACATATGCATATAGTTAATCAGGAATTAGCAAGCAATGATGAATTAGACTAAGCATGTTTAATTGCTAGTCAGATAATTAAATTCCAAGTGCTATTAACTAAATAAAGTTCCATCATAAATTCATATCCAGCATAACAACTTAATATATTCGAATAACAGTCATCCAAGGATCCAATCTCATATGCTCAAGTAACGTCCTGAAAATCGGGGGTCGAGCAGGAGCCCAACTCCCGAGTTTCAACACATCACTTATGCAACATAGACAATGATGATTAAATGTTGTCTGTATTAGTGCATTAATTATGAGTGAGATTATACCAAAACAGCATATCATACTCTAGAGACAATTAAATTATGCAAGCGGAAGACTGTGATAAGTATATCAAGTATATAAGCAATTGTAAGTCTCCTGAGTATGATCATGTTACTAGGTCAAATAGTTACATGTAAAATTCCAAAATGTACAAAATGTGTAATGTCATCTAGTTAACAACCCAACAATCCTCGTCGATCAGAGCGGCCTACGTAAACCCGCCTGATAACTGCATATATGAGAACTCCTCGTCGTCGTCGTAGAAGTCTGGCTCAGCCTCATACGTTGCGCTATCATCTGCATCTAAGACAGAGTCTGGTTGGTGTTTAAAACACTGTCCCAGAACGTGGGAGTTAGTGATCAACTCATTGAAACTATAATGTAAAGGTTAACATATCATCAATTCAATCAAGCAGTAATGATAAAGCAGTACAATAGTCAAGCCCTAAGTACTCTTGTTAATGCAAGGATGATATGATAATGATGTATGCCCTTGCCAACACTCCCTCAGTGAACTTCGTCTCACGTTCGCGGCATGCACCATTCCAGACACATGTTACTTCCTCGCCAAAGCACCGTGCAATGCAATGTTGTAGTCGTGATTACCAAGTTCTTACTTAGATTTATTCATACAGCTGGATTGGGAAGTTAAGGTACCTCCCTTTTATCAATTCCCAAACAATGATCCCTTCTAGGGTCGTCAGTCCTAATAAATCTCATACGATGTTGTGATTCTAGGTCATTACAAAGAGCTCGTCACTTGATAAGTATAGGCCTAGTTTATACCGTAGTTACTACGGAAAGGCTCGTCACCTCAATACAATCTCAGAGTATGTTTGAGGGCACTACAAAGGGCTCGTCACCTGATCAGTGTAGGCCGAAAGCTCGAATACAGTGTCCCATACCACCGTATTCGGCCCACAAGGCGGTGTTGCTCATTATTCACTATGGGGAGACTCGTCGCCCCAGCGTAAATCGACAGCTTGACCACGGTGTCCCATATTACTATGTCCGACTCATGAGTCTTAGCGGATCAAGGTACCAAGGTTAACGGGGTTTCCACTGGTGAGTTTGGTACCTTAGGTTCAAGCAGTAGCGCCCATACATGATGAACATACATCGAGTTAATCGAATTACTTGACAAGCTTGACTAGTACGAGTGCACATTGGGTTAATCGACATGAAGTGCGTAAGTACTCCGCGTAGCCTAACCACTGTCGACAAGGAATGTACGACTCGAGTTTGTCGAATGCATCTTGTCTGGCGAACCAACCTCAGCCACCGGATCAGGATCGGTTACCGATTGCCTAGACTATACCATAGTCCCAATCACAATCAATTCTAACAAGTAATCACATAAGATAGTCAAAACAGTAAAGAATAAATAAATCAAATACTACATGCATGTAAGCATTTATAAGAACACATATTAAACACGTCATCCTAGGCATGTAATTGCACATAGTTCACATAGTTATATTTAAGTCTTACAAGGAATTTATATATATAGCCAAGGTAGTTGAGAATCTCATCTCAACCCCCTTAGAAAATACCAATCACCAAGCACTTACTCTTTCAGACATTTCATCAAACACTTAGAATACACATATTAACATACATGTAATAAAATAGTAAAACACGTATTATGACAAATCCTTTCACATAGGAGTTACCACATGTACAACAATCATGTATTTACGATCAATCATCATGACAGGCACAAATCATAATTTCATACTCATTCAGTCATTTCAACAAACACATGGAATGCATTGAAAAACTAACCTAACCTACATATATGAGTAATATGCTGAAATAATCTAACTAGGCGTGTGTGATAGCACTCAAGTCAGTCATAAATCATTGACTAACATTGAAATCCTTGAAAACCATAACCTGGACGTTTATAATCTGCACCTTTCGTCGATAGACTCGTAACTAATTCAGTTTGAATACTATTTCTTCGTCTACGACACAACAACAACCTATAGTATGAAATAAGTTAGCTATTTCACCATTTGCTCTATTGAAATCTCTAAAGCAGATTAGGGTTAGGATTTCTTACCCAAGTACAGAACCAGAATCCCTGGTATAGCGACACAGAAGTGATAACTAGGCATGTGGAGCAGCAGGGATCGAATTCCAGGAGCAACTCTAACTCTCTCTCTCTCTCACTTTCTCTCTCTTTCTCTCTCTTTCCTCTCTTCTCTCTCTTTCCTCTCTTCTCTCTCCTAGGGTTTTAGAAAATTCGTATGGAAAGGGAGAGAGAGGGTTTAAGACCCTTATATAGGCCCAGAACTGATGGGAATGGCCCCAGAGCCATAGTATACTTAGGTTATATCCAAATACTGGTCGTTTCGGTCCAATGGAGCTGTTCTGGAGGCCTCTTTTCTACATGTGATCGGACTTAAACTCCCTAACCATGGATCTAGGTCAGGCAAAGTTTTCGGTCTGATTGGGTTTGCAGATCAGCCATAGCGGACCCATTTAAGTTCAACGGTCACCGGTACTCGATCAGGGTCACAAGTACTCTGACATGTGTTGAAAATTTTTTCTAATCCGAGGGTGTAATTGGGTCAGATTTCAACAGTCTGAATCCTTAGATTTGTCCTGCAAGTGAACCAACTCAATTCACTTGAGTTTCAGTTCATTTTCTAAAGATATTCACGTTTCTCACACACTTCGCTCCGGCTCAAGTTGTGCATTTCTGGGTACTATTAGGACTTAATTTTCGTGGTTATCAAGTCTAGCAAGGCAGTCATATTTGTATAGTTTCGCGGTGTTCGGACTTTAGATGTGCGGTCTAGGTCCGATATAAAATTTTAAGGTGCTCCCGAGAGTAACCAAGTTTAGAGATTGATTCTAGATTTCAGGATAAAGTAGCGTCAATGATTTTTCACGCTTTGGGTCTTACAGATCATATTTAAAGTGATTAGTACTAATTTCACAGGTACTCTAGTTTAGCACCAGCTAATTCCTGTCTAATTTCTAAAGGATTTAGTACAGAGTGATTTTTACCTGAGGTGATACTTGGGTCTTTGTACGGATTTTTTCGAAACGTTACAGCTCATCACACCCCAAAATGATCTGGGTTTTGGCCCAGTCCCGCCGACATCCACCTCGCTAATATGCCCTGCCAAACTCCTGATAGTACGCCTGCTCCTCGCCGTCATCGACACCGACATCGTCTATTACGTGCTGCTCCATGGTACCTGCATCTATATCGAGTTCTGGTTGGCATTTTAGAACACTGTCCCAGAGTGGGAGTGAGTGATCAACTCAGTGGTACCATTAGCAATAGGCATACAAATTATCATGCATAGGATACATTTAATGAATAGCAAGCAGCATGAAATCCTAAACACTGTTGTTAATGTAAATGTATGGTTATGATATGATGCATGCTCCACACAAAGATCAGCACTCCTTGAAGCGACGACATATTAGCAAAGCCAGACGATACGCAACCGACCTATCCGATCCAAGATCTGAAAAGTGTCGATATATCGTAGGGTAAGTTTCCCCTTCTTACTAAAATGTAGAACTCCCTTCATTGGTGAAATTTTCATAAATATATGGTATCCTGCTTCGAATTCCAAATCTCTTCGCCTTGTATCCGCATAAATTTTCTTCCTGCTCTGGGCTGTCAATAATCGTCATCTAATAATTTCAATCTTTTTAGTAGTCGTCTGTACTATTTCAGGTCCCAACGAACTTTTCTCACCAACTTCAACTCAGCATTGCCGAGCTCAGCACGGGCGCTCGTATAAGGCTTCGTCGGGTGCCATGCTGATGCTAGCTTAGAAACTGTTGTTGTAGGCAAACTCGGCATAAGGAAGACACTCATCCCAACTGTTCGAGAAATCCAATGTACACGCTCTTAACATATCTTTTAGTATTCGATTCACCCGTTCTGTTTGTCCCTCAGTCTGAGGGTGAAAAGCGGTGCTGAACTTCAACTTGACTCCGATGGCGTTTTGCATTCGAGTCCAGAGCATTGAAGTAAATCGTATGTCTCGGTCCGACACAATTTCTAAAGGAACATCATGAAGTTGAATTATTTCTTTGATATATAATCTGGCTAAGTCATCCATGGAGTATGAAATTCAGATAGGGAGGAAGTGGACTGATTTGGTCAACCGGTCCACAATTACCCAAATTAAATCATGCCCTTTCTTTGTCTTGGGTAAACCCGAAATGAAATCCATGAAAACGTAGTCTCATTTCTATTCAACGAGTAGCATGGGCTGTAGGAGACCTGGCGGTCGATGATGCTTTGCCTTAATTTTCTAATACGTAAGGCACCGAGATACAAAGCCAACTATATCTCTCTTCATTTTGTCCCACCAGTAATTGCGCCTAAGGTCTTGGTACGCCTTGGTACGTCTAGGGTGCATGACTACCTTGAAGTTATGGACCTCAGCTAGCAGTGTTTCCTTCAATTTAGGATTATCTGGGACATAAAGACGGCCTTGAAAGCGTAACTCTCCATCAGTGCCAATTCTCCATTCAGAATCGCTTCAAACGGCTGCAAGTTCTCTCATTTTTAACAATAATTCATCGCCCCTTTGGGCCTCAATGATATGACTGTCGATCATAGGTTGGGCATGAATATGTGCAATGACTTCATATGGCTTTTCTATTCTTAATCTTAGCTCGAAGTCCCTCACGATTTCTATCGTATTCCATTCTTCCACTATTAGTGGAGCCGCAAACTCGACAGTTTTCTTTTGGCTCAAAGCATCTGCCACCAAATTGGCTTTTTCAAGATGATAAGAAACCTCGAATTTAAAATCTTTTAAGGTCTCCATCCAACGTCGTTGCCTCATATTCAAATCTCTCGAGGTGAAGATATACTTGAGGCTCTCGTGGTCACAAAAGAGTTCAAATTCTTCCCAATACAGATAGTGTCTCCATATCTTCAGGGCAAATATGACCGCGGCTAGTTTGAGGTCATGAGTGGGGTAATTTTCTTCATGCTTCCTTAATTGCTAAGAAGCATAAGCAATAACTCTATCCTTCTGCATAAGGATGCAACCTAGACCCATGCGAGATGCATCAGTAAAAATTGTGTACTTAACCCCTTGCTCAGGTAGAACAAGGACTAGGGTTGAGGTTAACCTTTCCTTCAATTCTCGAAGGCCGCTCCGCCTTTTCATTCCAGACAAACTTGAGGTCCTTTTAGGTAAGTTGGGATAACGGTCGGGAAATTCTTTAGAAATCTTTAATGAATCGGCGGTAGTATCCCGCCAATCCTAAGAAGCTTCTAACTTCCGTAACTGAGCTCGGCCGCTTCCAGTCCTGTATTGCTGCCACTTTGGCCAAATCAAATCCACAGAGATGCCTTCTTTAGACACTACGTGAGCCAAAAATTTCACTTCTTCTTTCTAAAAGTCGCATTTTCGAAACTGAGCGTACAGCTTGTTCCGTTTGAGCATTTCTAGGACCTCTCGCAGATGTTCTTCGTGTTCCTTGCAACTCTTGGAATAAATTCAAATGTCATCTTTGAACACGATAACAAACCGATACAGGAATGGACTGAAGACTTTGTTCATTAAGTCCATGAACATAGCCGGCACATTTGTGAGTCTAAAAGGCATAACTAAGTACTCATAGTGCCAAAGCTAGTCCTGATCGCCAACTTTGGCACATCTTAGGTCTAATCCGCATTTAATAGTATCCAAATTGCAGGTCGATCTTTGAGAAGTATTGAGCACCTCTCAATGGGTTGAACAGATCATCAATTCGAGGCAGGGGGTATTTGTTCTTTATGGTGACCTGATTCAACCTTCGATATTCAATACGCAAACACAGGGAGCCATCTTTCTTTCTCACGAATACAACTGGGGTTCCCCATGGAGACACACTGGGTCGGATAAAACCCACTTCTAACAACCCATCAATTTGAAGTTGGAGCTCCTCCATTTCTATCGGAGGCATCCGATAGGTTGGGAGAGAAATGGATGCAGTGCTCAACACCAAATCAATGGTGAAGTCGATCTCCCACCGAGGAGGAAGTACCTGAATGTTCTTGAACACACCAACAAAGTTATTTACTATGGTGGTGCAAGCTAATGAAATCTCTTCACGATCTTCTTCTAGCGAAGCATAACAGAGGACTCGTTGTGGGTAGCTAACCTGTATTGTGAACGTGAAGGGAGAGCTACCGTCTTCATATATGGTCACCATTCGGTCCTCACAATCAATCTTGGCTCTCATTGTAGAGAGTCAATTCATTCTCAAAATTATATCATAGTGGAAGACCTTCGTGACTAAGAGATCCACTTGAATCTTCTTTCTCCCAAAGTCAATGGGATAACCTCGACAGACAGATGTAGCTTTGGTGAATGTTTTGGCTACCACTATAATTCTTACCCCCGATATGGGAGTAGTTGGTAGTATTAGATTCTTGACGGTTGTAGATGATATAGGTGAGGTTGTGGACCCAGTGTCCACAAGGAGAAAAATAGGTATACCTTGAACATGGGCCATAACCTTAAAAGTTGCAGGAGTAGTCGCGGCTGCATCAACGCCCTCAGTTGTCAAGCGTGAACTCATGCTTGCTGAGTCGGTTGGGCTGATGTGTAGGTCGAGACGGCGACCTAATCGGAGGGGCCAGAGGCCTACATGATTGTTGAGACAGGCCTATAACATGTTGAGGAGGTGTAGGTTGTCACCCTAAACTCGAAAACTGGGCTCACAAAATTCTCGATCGCCGAATCCGGTGCCGATAGCCTCCATAGTACCCCATTCTCAGCTCTCGGTGCACATAAGCTAGATTTCGATCCTGTGACCCTACAAGGAGGATTTTTCAACGTACATTTATCTCGTAAGAAGCATAACTATAACTTTATCCAAATCACAAAGGCAACATCATCATCACATATTCACTAATATAAATAATTGAATACAATGCTGAAAGGAAAATACATATATTAAAAATCAAGCTCCAGAAGACGGCTGCACGCTCCAACCTCAACGCTGCTGTGACCTAACGCCACCTGCACGCATCTATCATGCATAAGTTTATACAAAGCTTAGAGGCTGGTGAAATTGTGTGCACAAGGTAAGTGTTAAGCACACAAATATCAGAGTAAGCAGAAATACTGGCAACTCTATAAATCATACAATATCAGAGTATGTGAAAATACTGACAAGTCCATGAGTCGTGCAATATCAGAATATGCAATGCAGATTAGCTATACAAATGCGGAATCATAGAGAACCAAATATCAGATGTCGAGGATGCAATGCGAATGAAATGATCAAGCTGGAGTGTGAGGTCGGGATGATAGTACGTAGTATCACAGGCTATGGGGTCCATCACAAGGGACTTCTATCCAAACCAGTCTCATACCTAAATTTGGATAGCTAAACTCAATGTGGTAGACTCCTAATCTCAAGTTAGTCAAGCATCCAACTGAAATCCTGGTCATGCGAGGGTACACAACAATTAGTTGCGCACCACCAGCCCGAGTGGATAGTGAATGAATGAATGAGTGAGTGAGTAAAATACTGAGTATGCAACTCTTACTCAATAAGTCCATATATCAGTACCGTACATCTCTGGGATCATCACCGGCGTCTAGTACACTCCAAATCATATTGCCATCATATCGCACGCAATAAGGTGAGTGGGACCTCACTATCCGCTTGCCAATATCAAGCCCAACTCATTGATAACGGACCCATTCCTCGAGCTGGTTAAACTCATCCTAACTTTGCCCCTCCTCTCGGGCAGGTAAGGCCACACCCCCTTTCAACCGACCATGAGATAGTGGGAGATGCGGCCTAACAGCATACGGCCCTCATGCACTCATGCATCCACTCGGTTTAGGCATTGGAGCAACCTTTAGAACCAAGAGGGTTCTGAGACTTCCACTCAAGAATATTTATAGCACTCAATGTAGAATAGATCTTTGGTGTCCCATCTAGTCATTCATGATATGCCTGTGAAGGCTACGACCTTGATGTTGCAGGGCATACAGTGTTCATATCATACAAATGCCAGATGTATGAGTCATACCATCCAGTCATGCATCAAACCTGCATGTACCGTGCGCTCATGGGGGGAAACTCAGCCTATCAGGGAGTCTCACAAACAACCTACCTTATGGCATATTCAATGGTCAATCATATCTTATAACAAACATGTAGATGATGCATATGGGCATGTATCATGATGCTATATTTTCACATACTCATAATCAGTATCAATGTCCGGTATCGATAATCGACCTATCAAAGGGCCTAAGGAAAAGTCACAATGAAGACATTTAGCCATCATTGCTATCAATGTGCACATTTAACTAACATTACTCCCAAAAAGTGGCCCACATAAAGCCAAACATATAGTGGGCCCATGGCCTCACACCAGGGCTTCACACATCAAATGGGCCGCATCGCATGGGCCTCTTATACATCACATCTAGCCTTACTCATGGGCCACATATACACCACAATGAGCCATATACACCACAATGAGCCGCATTTCATGGGCCTAATACACATCACAATGGGCCGCATGTCATGGGCCTAATACACACCACAATGGGCCGCATGTCATGGGCCTAATACACATCACAATAGGCCACGTGACATGGGCCTAGAATACAACAAGTGGGCCACATCAATGGGCCGCACCAATGGGCCTCCTATACAACAAGTGAGCTGTATCAATGGGCCGCCCCAATGGGCCTTATATATATATCAGGTGGGCCGCATCATATGAGCGTCATATACATCAAGTGGGCCTTGAAAAATGGGCCACAAATATATCCGAGTGCGCCCCATGGATGAGCCATAAATACCTCAAGGTAGGGCCTTATACACATCAAGTGAGAGCTTGGATTACACCAAAAATCATTTCAATAGTTACGGGTATAACATGTGTATCACTATACACTATCTTTCTATGAGGCACAAGGCTCACTAATGATGATCGACACTGTCCAAGCATTGTCCAGCACCGTCCAACCTAATCTAGACGGTGTGGATGAAATGATGTAATTACATCATGTTGGTCCACAGATGATCAGCATTGATAAAACACATGCATCATTGTCAGGGCCCACCGTCCAGTCCCTCCTGGACGGTGCTGGTAAAATACATAAATCCTAGTGGGTTCCACCATCTGGACAACTAGATTAATGGATGGTTTGCAGGAAAAATAGATGGATGGTGTGAAGAAACATATACATTAGGGTGATGTCCACCGTCCAAATAATGAATGGTGTGGATATCACATATATATCATGGTGGGCTGTACCTACCACTGTCCAAGTACGGACGGTGTGGATATAAAACACCTGCATTAAGGTGGGTCTCACCCCCACACATGCCACACGTGTGGGGTGGGCCCACGCCCCAAACAGAAGGATGGTGTGGAGAAACATATATATCATACGTGGCCCACCGTCCAGCCATCTGGACGGTGTGGACTAAGACACATACATCATGGTGTGGTCCCACGTCCCTTGCTAGACGGTATGGGTGCCATACGTGCAGAGGGGGGGTCCATGAATGGACGGTATAGATAAAACTCATGCACCACACGTGGGTGGACCACAAAGCTTTGGATCAAGCTGCTATTTGCATTTTCCCACCGTCCAGACCTGCTGGACGGTGATGATGAGGCACAGAAATCATGGTGGAGTCCCATGATCATCAGTTGGACGGTGTGGGGACTCCACACATGCAACATTGGGGGGGGGGGGGGGGGGGGGGGGGGGGGGGGGGGTTACATTAGTGCATGTGGTCTACTTGCTTTGAAATAAGGTGATATTTGTATTTGTCTTTCATCAACGCTTGCTGCTGGACAGCAGTAGGCCCAGTTGATCTCCCCCATCCTGGCCATGCGTTGGACGAGTAAGTGCTGAACAGTGTGGATTCCCTTCCCCAACAAGGCCACGTTCAGGGATGGATGGCCTAGATGAAAGGCATACATCAGGTGGGTCTCACCATATGGACTGTGAGGATTTCTCACATACTCCAAGGTGGGCTCCACCATGATGGATGGCATGGATGCACACATCAGGTGGGCCATCAAACAAAAGAGAGAGAGAGAGAGAGGTGGAGATCGAAGTAGCGGAGGGAACCCACCACAATGGGTCCCTCTTTCATACAACACATACATCAAGATGGGTCCCACATATGTGGGCCCTCAAATCATAAATCAAATAATAAAATCACCACCATTCGATCTTCTCTTCCTTCTTCCACCTATAGCCTTTAGAGCTCTAAGGGAACAATTTCAACGGTTGAGATGGATCAAGGAGGGTAGGATTGGGTGGTAGGAAGGTGGGCCACACTAGCTTCTCCTCTCTCCCATGAAAAATGTTTGGACGTGGGTTGCTTGGGAGAATGAGAGAGAGATGAGAGAGAGGTTGTAAGAGAGAGAGAGAGAGAGAGAGAGAGAGAGAGAGAGAGATGGGTGATGGATGGAGTAATGAGTGAGTGAATGATGGGTGTACTTGACATGTATGGGTGTGTAAGAGAGAGAGTTGACTTTGAGGGGGTGGGGGGGTTGCTTATACTTGACATGATTGTAAATGCTATCTTATCTAACTCCTAAGATTGTCAAATTTTGTAGTGCCAAAATCTCTTGGAATCTGTATCTTGTGTAGCTTAACTTTATATCATCTTTTTCCTACACTTAAGTATAAGTTTAAGAAGTTCAAATTCAAGTTCAAGTATCTCAAGTACAAGATTTAGAAGTTTATAAATAAGAAGCTCATGTACTATATCAAGTTTTCAAGTTTTAAATATATCAAGACAGTGTGCATTACTCACGTTGAAACTCAAGTCTCAAGTTCAAGCTCATCTTCGTATATACGTTGACAAGCTTTAAAGTACTTCAAGATAACAAGCTTCAAAGTACTTTAAGATAACAAGCTTCAAGTACTTCATGACAATCTATCTATCGAAGCGAACGGTGTTTCGATGTTTAAATTTCACCTATAAGATATGAATGACCCTAGATTGATCATAGGTTAGGTCATACTAATTGCATACTTAATTTGAGTTATTATATAATTTTATAGGCTTATTCTCTGCTAGTCTTAGCCTATGTTTGACTAGTTCATGTCGTGGCTCGACCAGTCTAATATTTTTCTTGACTAGTCTAAGATTTGTTGTAGATTTTTAAAATTTTTGTTGGACCTTCGACTAGTCCTGAAGACTACTCAACCAGTCGAGGATCAATCTTATCTTATCGCGTCCAAAATTTTAAACTCTTGTTGGCCTTTTGACCAGTCGAACTGACCTCTGGGCCAGTCGAGTGAATAGTATTTTTGCCTATAAATCGAGGACAATTTTCAGAGATTTTTATTCCATTCCAATATATCCAAGTGACTACTCTGAGAAAACTTGTCCCCACATTTGAGAAGCAAATTGATTAGTATTTAAGATTCTTTTAATGCTTTTTGTATTTGATTTTGTGATCTCTATTCTATTCTAATTTATTTTAAAGGGAATATTGCTTTTACCCTTTTGAGATCGAAATCAAATCAAGTGAGCCCAGCTTAATTTAATCTAAAAATCATTTAAATCTAAGAACCCTTTCATATGTGAGTTTATACATTGAACAACTACATCGAATCGATTCAACCGAGCTTCATCAAAAGAAGAATCGTCAGATAAGTACTTTTCAATTTTCTGTATTTGGTTTGTAAGATTGTCAGGAAATCTTTCATTTTTAGTTTGTCTGAGGTGATCCAGAAAATCTCAGAGTGTGGGGTTTTTGAATTGTGTAAGACCACTTGAAAGACATAATTGTGAAGGTTTTAGGTGAAACTTGAAAAACCTATTTTATAGTGAAAGCCGATATCTCGAGGGAGAGGATATTAGGAGTGGAGTAGTTGTGCGACTATTTTCTAATAGTTGGTGTACACAAAAGAAAACCACTATAATTGTTGGTGTTGTGGTGGATGCTTGAATGTAGTTGAATGATTGAATGTTATAATTTATTTTTCAGCATTTGTGGCGAATGATTGTAATTTACTTTTTGCAATTGTGGGAATGCTGTAATAGCTTAGTTTATTTTATTTTCTATTTTTATTATCCTTTGTATTGGTTTAGGATTTTGATACACAGACCATTCTAGTAATCAGGTTGTCTTATTATAAGCCAATGGTTTTTGGTGTAAGGTTGTCCTTAGAACAACATCTGTATCAACCTCTCAATACTTATACATTTGAGGTTTCTATTCATTTTTGCTATTTGAATTGATAAGTGCTATCATTGTTTATTTCTTTATTATTCCGCATTAAAATTTTTAATTTGGCATAGTCCTATTCACCCCCCCTCTAGGACTTTTTTCTCGGCCTTTTCAATGATGTGTACTTGATTGATGTGATTGATGTGATGTTCTCTTGGGTTTACAAATACGCGGTATTTTTTCGAACTAAACTCGAGCCCACATCTCCTGGCCTGGGTATTGCCTCGGCGGGTGAGACGCGGTGTCAACACCGTGACGATGGTGCAATCACTAGGGTACAAGTATCGGGTTGAGTTGACTCTGGAATATGGGATACGACTTAGGGTTGTGCGCAAATGCTATCTATGCGTCGTGGGTCATCAGAATTCAACCGGAAGGACCACGAAAGCCTATGGAATGGTATGGGCTAAGATATGACCCTCACGTAGGTGATGCTAGCTATGGCAGATGACTTATGCACTATGGGGGTACATATTCGTGATCTCTCATCCTTAAAAAATAGTAGGCCTCTGAATGGCCCACCTTCCGATAATACCAGCACAGAAGGTTGGGACGAGTGTACGCAGGTGGAAGAGGCATGTGTCGGGGTGGCAGATTGGGTGGCCCTCTCTTTCCTGATGAGGACGAGGATTGTCCTCCAATTCTTCCTCCAGACTCGACTTGTATACGTGCTCGAGAAACCCTTTTGCCATTCTGCTTTAATCGTAGGGATGTTTCCACCAATTTTGCATAAGTCTGAATATTCGTATAGCACATTTTTGTGCGAATCCCGACTCTTAAACCCTTAGCAAAATGCCTCATGCACGTCTCTTCGTTGACCACAATCCTCAGAGCATATCGAGATAATTCAGTGAGCCAGTTTTCATATTTGGCCATCGACCTACCTCCCTGCTAGAGGCGTAAGAATTCATTCTACTTTTCTATACGGTAGGTTCGTGGGAAGTATTTTTGGAAGAAACATGTCTTGAAGTCCTCCCACGTCCACATAAAATTCTCAGGGACCGTTCTCAATACATTGTCCCACTAAACGTCAGCTTCCTTCTCGAATAGGTAGGATATCAACTCCACCTGCTTGGCTTCCGAGCAATGAAGAGGCTGGATCGCTTTTGTAACCTGGTTTAGCCAACTCTCGGCCTCCTCGAGTCTGTGAGTACTAAAAAAAGTAGGTGGTCTTAACATTTAAAAGCGCTCAAAAAGATTGTATGGTGCGGCTGACGTTCCGACTTGGCCTGACATTGGTACATTCATATGATGGGTCATTGCTCCCACCAAGGTATACAGCGACGGTTATTATTGTTGTATCACGTGCAACATCTGCTCTATAGTGCCCCCAACAGGGGCGTTCCGGTGAGTAGAGGTCTCACCTTGACTTAGTGGTGCTCCAGGAAGTTGGTTTGACATCTCATCGTCCATGTCGATTTCACTGGCTCCGCCCTGACTAGAAGGTAGTTCATTTGGGGCGAGCCACTCACGATCGTCTCTCCCGCCCAAGGTTAGACGGACAAGACGGCTATTGCCTTGGGGCCTCATCGTCTTGAAAGACAGTTTCTTAAAATTTAGGCACCAAACATCCACGGATATATTATTAGTATTTATGGAGTTAGAGCAGTATCATTTGGGCATCATTAGATCTCCAAGCATTCCACACATCGCTTAACAAAAGTAGTTTCATGCATTTCATTAAACAAAATTTATCACTATTACATCTGCTATGACATAACATGTACAATGACATAGGATGCATGATTACTTGAACGAACATAGAAATTCCAAAATAAACAACCCGAAACAACTAATTGAGCCTATCCAAGGCTATTACAAAAAAGAGAAACAACGACCACACACTACACTCCTAATCCTCAGACTCCAGTAAAGGTGGAGGTGCTCCCTTATCCTGCATGCAGCACAAGAGGGCTTTCAAAGTGTGAGACATCTTCTTAAATTTCTTCTTCAAATATTCCTGGTTCTCCACCACGTTTGTTAGGGTTTCCCGCTCTCTACGGGTGGGAGGAGGCTCCTAGTCGAAGTCGTGGGCTTCCACTTCTTCTTCTTGTTCTTCATCCTCACTTTCCTCCTCTATCTCTTCCCCCATCTCCTCTGGTTGGGTCATATACTGCCTAGGGCCCATCTTCATATTGTTGAGGGTGTTCTCGTTGATGAAGTGGATAGGGGTAAGGTCGTCCATGTGTAGTTTGAACCCAAATTTATCGGCAATTTTGCAAATCAGTCAGCCAAATGGGAGAGACTGATCCTCCCGACTAGATTGCGCCGCTGTAACACCCTGAGTTTTCAAGGGCCGTGTAGGAACTTAGCTCTCGAATTCCTAGGTGTCATGGGTGCCCTAATGGGATTCAGATTTTAATTATATTTGGATGATCCCATAAACAATTGAAAGTTTAGCAAGGCATGAAATATAAGTAAGTCATAAAGCAGTATTAAGTGCCACTAAATATAAAAATATCCAAACCACAAATCTAAAATCATGTAAATAGGGAACTAGTCCCACTCATACATGACCCAAAGTGACTAGAGCCCTGGCCCATACCCCGTAGTAGGCCGAACTTAGACTAGAAGGATCCACCGAAAGTCTAGAATAAGGAAGCTCCTTTGGTTGGTGTTTTAAAACACTATCCCAAAGTGGGAGTGAGTAGCTAACTCAGTGGGTGTCATTAGCCATAAGTTACATCAAATAATAATTCCATGATGAATTTAATGAAAAATATAAATTCATAAATCACTAACTAGTCTTTGTTAATGTGTATGCATGAGTTATGTATGATGCATGACCTTACCCATAACACTCCTTCTAGCGACTTCGTCTTACGGTCACGTATGACCAACACTCCCTCATTATGACATCAACTATCGAGTTGTTAAATCCTAGCTAATACGATGCATGAATAATATATTAACCGAGTTTTTAGTTAATTCTGTTCATCTAGTAGGTTGAGGAAACTAGTACACCCCGACGATATCAATGTCTCATCCATTTGCAAGGCCAGGACCCCTCAACATGCGAGGCTAGGACCCCATAATCCTTAATCCCATCGGAGTCCCCACTCCTGATTACCAGCACGTGGGGAGTGCTGGGAAGCGGGATCGATCGCGGTTACTATAGGGAGGCTCGTCACCCCAGCATAGGCCGACAACTCGAATATAATATCTCATTCCACCATGCACGACTCATAAGACTGTAGATCAGTTTCTAGCTGTTGTCAGTGAGCGTCAGTGGGCGAGGGGTGTTCCAGGTTCCAAATATGCGTGAAAAAATATGGTTAACAAATATAGTTGATCAGTCAGTGGACTAGACTGCCCAACTTCAGGCGAGCCCGTAACGCATGACATTAGGTGCAAGCAACCTATGTAGTCCCACTACCATCGCCCATTCGTGTCTACCCAATCAGTTGGACTAGTTACAGGACGGCCCAATCAACGAGGCCACCCTTACAATTCGCAGATCTTGACCAACCTAGAGAATGGGCTATATTCAATAACAATTCTAAACAGATAAGATTCATACTCAAGAACAGATAGAAACAAACATGTGCTTAATCAAAGCATAAAATCCATGATAAAAATAACGCAAACTACTCCTAGCAGTGAAAAAATAGTCGTGTGTGCATGCAGTGTCGGATTTGCTCGAGGAACAAAGAATTTGCAAGTCAAACATATTGCAGGGGAAAACAAACATACATGCAACAAGGGAAGATGCAAAAAATCAGATGCATAAACAACATACAACCAAATTTCTAGGTCTAAACAAGTTAGAGATAAATCAAACATCAAATTTTTGCACATGCATGTTAGGTAGACTTATCAGACAAGATTCTAATCAGATTTTCCTATAAGCTATACATGTACAACAATCTATCATCCATAATCATTAAATCTATCTTGAAACTAGTACTTGGTAACCTAAGGATAATGATCCACACCTATAGGTCACCGAGGGCTTGCGGAATCGTCCTAGGGGTGTTGGACTCATGGGAGGGTTTGCCAAGGTCCTAAGTCAAATACACCCGCATGTTAGGATACATGTAAGGGCCTAACTTATAAAACGCATATATGGAGAAGAATGGTGATTACTTGGAAATCTTACTCTTATGGTGGTGAATGCAAGGTTACTATGGAGGAAAGGTAGGAGGTCCTTCAAGCTTCCAAATCCCTCGGCCCCACGTCCTTCTACCTCTCCTTCTTTTTCTTCCTTCTCCCTTCTCTCTCTTCTCTCTCCCTTGTTGATGGAACTTGTTATGAAAGTGAGTGAGAGAGAGGGAGTGTCAAAAGGTTTTATTTTCTGGATTTGGGCCATAATATCCTTCCAATGGCCCTATGGGACCCCTTTTGGTCATTGTGGCCACCCTAATGGGCCCCTGGCCACCAAATTTTTAGGATATGTGCCTTATGGCTTGATGAAGGGTTGTGAAAATTTTGGAGAGAAACGGACACGGAGTTTTTCCGTATGGGTCTAATCTTCAAATGATCCTGTGAGTCCCAATTTTGGATACTGGGGCCACCCTGATACGCCCTTAGTCATGAAATCTATAGGATAAATGCTCCATGGCCTGATGAAGGGTTGTATAAAGTTTGATGGCAAACGGACATGGAGTTTTATCGCACGGTTTCAATTTGCGATCAACGGTCATCATCCCTCGATCAGGGTCAGACTCCACGGACGAGTGTGGAGAATTAATTTCAACCTTCGGCGTAATTTTAGAAGAGATCTGATGGCTGAAATATCCCATATTAATATATTAAGAAAAGAGCTAGTGATTTTGGGTTTCAAGTCTCAGGCCAAGATTATGGCAAGTCGCACTTGGCAAGTGCCGATTGGATGACATGAGAATCTCATTTTCAGGTGACATCTAAGTCCGTAGTTCACGATGGACCATAAGCCCAGTGAGGCAGACATTACTCTAAAATTTTGGAGCTAGTAGCCCACTAACGGGCAGTCTAGATCTTGTTCGGGTAATTAGGGTATTTCTAGAGTAAATTGGGTAGGGAGATTTCTTGAGTACAACTGTTGAGGTATGGATTGAATAAGTTCACAGTATGGCCTACTCGAAATTAGTGAAAATAGAGATTCGGTCCTAATCACTCTAAACTTTCAGTTTTAGGCTAAAAAAGTAACTGGGTTGACTTGGTTTATTAATTAAGGTCCAGGCCATATCTGACTCGATTTTAGTTAGATCTTTAATTTAGTCATGATTATATTAATTAGTTAGCGATGAGTCGGTTAGATTCAAGCCCTATGTGAATAAATCATGGGGATAAACTTAATGTTTGAGTGATTGGTTAGGTTTATTGGTTTTATACGGTTGATCAATCTTATTTATACGGTTCTTTATCGGTACCAGCCACGTATAAGCTCACCTCGAGTGTCAATGGTTCGTAAGTGATGACGTGGCTAGTTATTTAAAAAAATTAAAGGATTTTTGGTAGACCCAAAATGGTGAAATTTTGGGGTATTACAATCTACCCCCCTTAAAAATAATTTCATCCTCGAAATTGCCTAAGGTAATTAGGTAAAGGTATTTTAATCATGTATGCCTAAGTTCTGTTGATTTTACGTTCATACGCATACTAGGGTGCATACTATCTGTGCTAGTCTGGCTTATTATAGTCTACCCCCCTTAAAACTTTTTCACCCCAATAGTTTGCTCTAAATTTTATTTTATTTATATATATTTTTTTATATATAAGATTTGGATTGATGACGAAGGTTCCCCTCTATCTAGAGTAAATTGTATGTTTTCAATGTTCGGCAAATACGGAGAGACGATTGTAGTGGGTTTGAACCCGATACGTCGATCATCTACCTAACTAGGATAAAAGGTTCATTGTATCCCTTCTTCGTCCTTTTGGATCCTGGTCTTCTTCTCTGTCAAAGCAGTGAGTTCATTAGTAGTTGTCCAAGATTAAGAATTAGGTTAAGCCACGAATGCTCGCAGGTGTATATTTTTGTAATTCCGTAATCCGATCAATCTAAATGTTTAGAAAATGTCTATCATTGAAAAGTTTAAATCTCATATTTATAAAGTCATCCTTTGGGTCTTCGTCCAAGAGAGTTCTCATTTTAATTCTTGTCTAAATTAGTAATTAATAAATCTCTCACTATGCCTATGGTCAAACGATTATCTTGGATGGTGTCTAATGGCATAAAATTTTATAGGTGTATTGTCATTTCGATCTTATGGTTAGTGGGCTATAAGCAAGCTGTAGTTCACTTTCATTAATCTCAAGAGGGAAGGAAAGATTGAACTTTCTAAGGTATTCTAGAGGTTTGGAGTTCTAATAACGCTAAAAAGGACATAGGAAAGGAAAGATGAAGAATGTCATCTTCTCAATGTTGTTTAAACCTCGAGTTCATAAGAGAATAAGAAAACTTAAAATATATTACTGTAGTCCCCTCTAATATGAGCTTACGGAGTATTGAACTACAAAACTCAATCCTACTCAAGGGTCTTAACTTAATTGCACCCAAACAACTTAAACAAAAAGATATATATATATATATATATATATATATATATATATATATATATATATATATATATATATATATATATATATATATATATATATATATATATATATATATATATCAAATTTAATCATGAGATAATTCTCAGTACAATTATAAATAATTCGTAAATAGACACCAAATACTAACTTTAATATGAAAAGACACGACTAGTCCATTGACAACTCGAAGTTGCAGAAATTTTTGGTTTCAATCCTTCCATTATTTGTAACATATTTGTTACCTTTAGTTACTATATTATTCTTAAATTTTTATAGCAATCCATCATTAAGCTTACTTTTATTTCATTTAAAGTTCCACAAAAATTAAAAAGATTCAAAAAGTGCTAGTTGTCCCAAACCAATGATTTTCTGTTTGTTTCTAAAATACCTCTACTGCTTGTAACATTTTTCATACTTAAAGTAAATAAATTATTTTCTAAATTTTTATAGTGAGTTTTCAGTAATTTTACTCTCATATTATAAAATATCATCTCATTTTGAGTTGTATAAAAATTACTAAAATTTAGAAGTTACAGTTGTCTGAAACTAACAATTCTTTATATGATTGCGAAGTGTCTTTATTTCTTGAAACGTTTCTTATACTTTTAGTATTTAAATTATTTTTAAAATTTTTGTGGTAATTTATCATTAAGTTTAAATCTATCATGCAAAATTTCATCTCATTTGGAGTTGTAGATAGACTTTTAAAATTCTAGAAGTAACAATTGTCCATAACTAATGATTTCCATATAGTTGTCAAAATATCCTAAAATTAACTATATTTTAATTTTAATTTTTTATTTATTTATTTTTATGTAAAATTAAACTTATTAATTTTTAATCTGGCTTTTGAATCACCTCAATCGGAGTTGTATCGAGGGAGATATGATTTTTTAAAGTTGATACAAATATGTAGATTTTTTGGCAGGGGCCACACCGGCCGGGCAAGGGCCCTGTCGAAGTCTGGCTGCCTAGGCCAGGGCCACGCCAGTCGGGCAAGGGCCCCACCGAATTCTGGCTCCCCAGCTGCAAGAACTTCTAACACACATATCTTGCAAACTAGAATGAATTATTCGACGGGCCATATATGAATTTGAGGTAGGAGAAGCTACTCTATTCAAATAATATGGTTATTTCGTAAGATTCCATTAGGTTAATGGTCAAAAGTATGTTTTATTTATATTTTTACTATTTATAGCAAATTTTTATTTAATTATAGTTCTTTATCCTTGAACTTTAGGATTTGTGTCTAAAATGAAAGTATATAGAAAAATTAGAAGAATAAAGTGGTGGAAGGTGAGATTTTTGAAGAAGATGGATTGGAAAGGGAGATTCTAAAGGTTAATGGGTCTGGGAAGAAATGAGATTTGAAATATTAGCTTAGAGAGGAGACTTTTCGTGGAAAAAGAATGGATTTGGAAGAGAGTTAACGGCGGCCCTTTTTGGATTCAAGCGGCCGTTCACTTAGTAGTTTAGGTAGGTCAGAAGTCTCTCAAGCTTAAGGTGGAGACGACTCAGCAAATTAAAACCAAAATGAGAGTATGTCCTATCTCAGATCAGATTATCGGACATGCAATGCACGTATCTGGGGCAACACGTGCTACTTCAGCCACTTGACTCCTTGACATTGGATCATATTGCCTCCAATCTTTGAATTCCTAACTATATGTGATTTAGATCATTACTTATGACCTGGGTCCTTTCTATACCTAAACCTTAGGCTAAGACTTCAGAGTTCAGATTAGTCAGATGGCTTGATCCTAGGGTCCTATAAGTGTAGCTAAGTTTGATCACTCCGTCCTACGTCAGCGAATGCGCTATGGCAAGTTCATAATCCATAGCCCAATTTAATCCAAACCATTGCTCTGATATCATCTGTAACACCTCGGGTTTTCAAAGGCCGTGTAGGAACTTGACTCTCAAATTCTCAGATGCCACGGGTGCCTTAATGGGCTTCAGATTTTAATTACATTTGGATGATCTTATAAACAATGGAGAGTTTAGTAAGGCATGAAGCATAAGTAAGTCAAAAAGTAGTATCAAGTGCTACTAAATATAAAAATACTCAAACCACAAATTCAAAATCATCTAAATAGGGAACTAGTCCCACTCATACATGACCCAAAGTGACTAGAACCCTGGCCCATACCCCGCGGTAGCCTGAACTTAGACTAAAAGGATCCACGAAAAGTTTGAAAGCAGGGAAGCGCTTTTTCCTCATCCATGCTCACCCCACTCAGCTCGTCAAGCTCCGCCTCACCTACATCAAATGACGTGTCTGGTTGGTGTTTTAAAACACCGTCCCAGAGTGGGAGTGAGTAGCTAACTCAGTGAGTGTCATTGGCCATAAGTTACATCAAATAACAATTTCATAATGAATTTAATGAAAAATATAAATTCATAAATCACTAACTAGTCTTTGTTAATATGTATACATGAGTTATGTATGATGCATGACCTCACTCATAATACTCCCTCGAGTGACTTTGTCTCATGGCCGCGCATGACCAACACTCCCTCATTGCAACATCAACTGTTGAGTCGCCAAATCCTAGCTAATGCGATGCGTGAATAATGTATTAACCAAGTTTTTATTTAATTCCGTTTATCCAGCAGGTTGGAGAAACTAGTACACCCCGACAATATCAATGCCCTCATCCATTTGCGAGGCCAGGACCCCTCAACGTGCGAGGCTAAGACCCCTCAATCCTTGATCTCATCAGAGTCTCCACCCCCTATTGTAAGCACGTGGGGAGTGTTGGGAAGAGGGATCGCTCGCAGTCACTATGGGGAGGCTCGTCACCCCAGCGTAGGCCGACAGCTCGAACATAATGTCTCATTCCACTATGCCGAACTCACGAGACTATGAATCAGTTTCTAGTTGTTGTCAGTGGGCGTCAGTGGATGAGGGCTGTTCCAGGTTTCAAACAGGCGTGAGCAAACATGGTTAATAAACATGGTGGTCAGTCGGTGGACTAGATGGCCCAAGTTTAGGCGAGCACGCAACGCACGACATCAGATGCAAGCAACCTATGTAGTCCCACTACCGTCACCCATTCGCGTCCGCCCAAATCAGTCAGAATAGTCACAGAACGGCCCAATCAACGGGGTTGCCCTTACAATTCACAGATTCCTGTGGAACCCAGAGACTGGGCTACATTTAATAATAATTCTAAACAGATAAGATTCATACTTAAGAACAGACGGAAACAAACATGTGATTAATCAAAACATAAAATCTAAGATAAAAATAATGCAAATGACTCCTAACAGCGAAAAAATAGTCGTGTGTGCATGTGGTGTCAAATTTTCCCAAGGGACAAGGAATTTACAAATCAAACATACTACAGGGGAAAACAAGCATACATGTAACAAGGGAGGATGCAGAAAATCAGATGCACAAACAACATACAGCCAAATTTTCAGGTCTAAACAAGTTAGAGACAAATCAAATATCAAATTTTAGCAAATGCATGTTAGGTAGACTTATCAAACGGGATTCTAATAAGATTTACCTCTAAGTTATAAATGCATAGCAATCTAACATTCATAATCATTAAATCTATCCTGAAACTGGTACTTGGCCACCTAAGGATAATTATCCGCACCTATAGGTCGTCGAGGGCTTGCGGAATCGTCATAGGGGTGTTGGACTCGCGGGAGGGTTTGCCGAGGTCCTGAGTCAAATGCACCTGTATGTTAGGATACATGCAAGGGCTTAACTTAAAAAATGCATATATGGAGAATGATGTAGAACGTGTCACAGAGATATTCTCAGCATGGTTGAGCCATAAGGAGATGGACCGTGAATTAACCATAACTTTTGATCCAGGTATCGTTATGGGGCGTACAACCTATCAATCTTTACTAAAACGGGCCATCTGAGGTGAACCAACCCACGTGGTGGGTCGCATCTGTCCGTTTCATCAGAAAACGCGCGCTTTCAGCTTAAAAATGAATTTTTAAGAAAATTTTACTATTTTTAGTAATTCCGATTTTTTAATATTTTTAGAGTTTTAGATTTTCTTTCTTTCTAAAAAGAAACTTTAAGTTATACTAGGACTCTTCTAGAGAAAGTTTATTTGTAATTTTTATTTTTAGAAATTAGACCTTAGAAGAGTTTTACTATAATTAGGATTCTAGTTAAAGTTAGAATTTTGCTATTTTTGGTAATTACGAATTTTAGTTTATCTTTTTTCTTTATTTAATGGTGTAAGGAGACACATTAGACAATTGTCAATGATTCATCAACTAATTTCGAATTTATTAGAATTTATTTCTATTTTCCTACTTTCTTTCCTCGTGGATTCGAGAAGTCTCTGTGAGGAGTCCAGAGAAGCTCCGTGGATTCGGCGTAGTTATCCTTGAGGAAGACGGTGATCGACCTCATCACGTTCATCCCTGCGTCAATTTGGTATCAGAGCGAGGTTTTTCCTCAGGCCGATGGCAAACAACGAAGGTATGAATCAAAATCTTGTGGACGGTGATCTAGGGATTCGTTATCTTTTGGAAAGAATGGAAGCTTTCCACCGGGAGAGTCAGTTGACCATGCAAGGGCTGCAGGCAACCCTTAACCGTATTGCCGATGCACTAATTCCGCCCCGAGCTCAAAGTGATGCTCAACCACCTATGGCCGTTGTACGACACAATCTCAATTTCTGCAAGGCACCATCAGATGATGGTAAATCACAGGCCACCACTTCAATTATGAGGAAGTCGTTATACATGCCAAAGGTAGAGATAGAATTACAGAGAGACAACATCTTTCGAACAAGGTGCACTGCATACAAAAAAGTCTGCAATGTGATCATCGATATAAGGAGCGATAAGAATTTCGTGTCAAAAATAATGGTGAAAAAGCTACAACTGAAAACAGAAAGACACCCATCTCCATACACGATTGGATGGATCAAGGAGATCAACAAAACAGAGGTAACTGAACGATGTCGTATATCTTTTTCCATTGGTAAATATTATAAGGATGAAGTAATGTGTGACGTGGTCGACATGGAAACTTGTCACATGTTACTTGGCCAACCCTGGCAAAATAATATTAATGCTACACATAGAGATCGGGATAACTTATTTATCTTCTTTATTAAAGATGGTAAAAAGATTATCCTCGCCCCTATGGGAAGGGCGAACCAGCTCAAGACTTCTAAAGTTGAGGAACAGTCTCTCACAACTGAACAGGCTTTTGTTAAACAATCTGAGGAAACAAGAGATGTATATCCATCAGTTGAAAAGAAATAATATATGGAGTCTGTGAATATCCCAAAAGATTTAAAGCCAATGTTGCAGGAGTTCAAAGAGATTGTGCTCGATGAACCCCCCAATAAATTGCCTCCCATACGAGATATATAAAATCACAATGATCCTGTCTCAGGGGCAAGTTCGCCTGATTGCTCACATTATCAGAAAAAATATGAGATCTTAAAGACGGATGTGAAGGAACTGACCAATATTAGTCAAGTCAAGGAAAGTATGAGTACATGTATTGTGTCAAATGTGAAGGAACTGATCAATATTAGTCAAGTTAAGGAAAGCATGAGTACATGTATTATGTCAGCTCAAGAGCTTAATGTCAAGTACAAAAAAATGGCTAATGAACATCGGCGTCAGAAGTTATCTCAGACTCATGTGCCAAGTCTCTTGCGTAACTCGAGGACGAGTTTTTTTCAAGTGGAGGGGTCTGATGTAGAACGTGTCACAGAGATATTCTCAGCATGGTTGAGCCATAAGGAGATGGACCGTGAATTAACCATAACTTTTGATCCGGGTATCGTTATGGGGCGTACAACCTATCAATCTTTACTAAAACGGGCCATCTGAGGTGAACCAACCCACGTGGTGGGTCGCATCTGTCCGTTTCATCAGAAAACGCGCGCTTTCAGCTTAAAAATGAATTTTTGGGAAAATTTTACTATTTTTAGTAATTTCAATTTTTTAATATTTTTAGAGTTTTAGATTTTCTTTCTTTCTAAAAAGAAACTTTTAGTTATACTAGGACTCTTCTAGAGAAAGTTTATTTGTAATTTTTATTTTTAGAAATTAGACCTTAGAAGAGTTTTACTAGAATTAGGATTCTAGTTAGAGTTAGAATTTTGCTATTTTTGGTAATTACGAATTTTAGTTTATCTTTTTTCTTTATTTAATGGTGTAAGGAGACACATTAGACAATTGTCAATGATTCATCAACTAATTTTGAATTTATTAGAATTTATTTCTATTTTCCTACTTTCTTTCCTCGTGGATTCGAGAAGTCTCTGTGAGGAGTCCAGAGAAGCTCCGTGGATTCGGCGTAGTTATCCTTGAGGAAGACGGTGATCGACCTCATCACGTTCATCCCTGCGTTAGAGAAGAATGATAAATACTTGGAAATATTGCTCTTGTGGTGGTGAATGCAAGGTTCCTATGGAGGAAAGGTAGGAGGTCCTTCAAGCTTCTAAATCCCTTGGCCCCACCCCCTTTACCTCTCCTTCTTTTTCTTCCTTCTCTCTCTCTCTCTCTCTCTCTCTCTCTCTCTCTCTCTCTCTCTCTCTCTCTCTCTCTCTCTCTCTCTTCTCTCTCCCTTATTGCTGGAACTTACTGTGGAAGTGAGTGAGAGAGAGGGAGTGTTAAAAGGTTTTATTTCCTGAATTTGGGCCAGATGTCCTTGAGTTATATAATATCCTTCCAATGGCCATGTGGAACCCCTTTTTGGCATTGTGGCCACCCTGATGGGCCCCTGGCCACCAAATTTTTAGAATAGGTGCCTTATAGCCTAATGAAGGGTTGTGCGAAGTTTGACGGCAAACGGACGAGGATTTTTCCGTATGGGTCCGATCTTCAAATGGCCCTGCGGGGCCCAGTTTTGGTTGTTGGGGCCACCTTGATTCCCCCTTGGCTATAAAATCTATATGATAAATGTTTCATGGCTTGATGAAGGGTTGTATAAAGTTTGACAGCAAACGGACATGAGGTTTTATAGTACAAGTTCAATTTTTTATCAACGATCATCATCCCTCGATCGGGGTCCAGACTCTGCGGACGAGTGTGGGGAATTAATTTTAACCTTCGGTGTAAATTTAAAAGAGATCCGACGACTGAAATGCTCTGTATTAATATATCAAGAAAAGATCCAATGATTTTGAGTTTCAAGTCTCAGGCCAAGATTATGGCAAGTCGCACTTAGCAAGTGCCGACTGGATGACGCGAGAATCTCATTTGCAGGCGTCATCTAAGTCCGTAGTCCGTGATGGACTATAAGCCCAGTGAGACAGACATTACTCTGAAATTTCGGAGCTAGTGGCCCACTAACGGGCGGTCTATATCTTGTTTGGGTAATTAGAGCATTTCTAGAGTAAATTGGGTAGGGAGATTTCTTGGGTACAGTTGTTGAGGAATGGATTGAATAAGTTCACAGTATGGCCTACTCAAAATTAGTGAAAATGGTGATTCGGTCCTGATCACTCGAAATTGTCGATTTAAGGCTAAAAGAGTGTCTTGGTTGACTTGGTTTATTAATTAAGGTCCGAGCCATATCTAACTCAGATTTGTTTAGATCTTTAATTTAGTTATGATTGTCTTGATTAGTTAGAGATGGCTCGGTTAGATTCGGGCCCTATGTGAATAAATCATGGAGATAAACTTAATATTTAAGTGATTGGTTGGGTTCATTGGTTTTCTACGGTTGATCAATCTTATTTATACAATTTTTTATTGGTACCAGCCGCGTATAAGCTCGCCTCGAGTGTTAATGGTTCGTAAGTAATGATGTGACTAGCTATTAAAAGAAATTTAAGGATTTTTGGTAGACCCAAAATGGTAAAAATTCGGGGTGTTACAGCTTGCCTTCAGTCTGGGCCAAGACAAGAGTGGGCAGGCACAACTTATCTCCTTGTCCTACCCGGTACAAGAAGTCCACCATGAATCTCGTGCACTCTGTGTAGCTGCTCGACTTGAGGTACACGTTATATGTGAATATATGGTGGAGCAGGCGATAGTCAAGGGTCATGTGTATTGTTTTGAGGATGTTCTCTCGCCTTCATTCTACGAGCCAGCCGCATAGGAAGCCGTGTCGCGATCTATCTTCCGCCTCTCAGTGAGATTAGTCTCACTGACATGAACAACGTCGCGCTCCACTCCCAAAATGCAGGTAATAACATCTACATCAACCCCGGTTTCCTATCTACCTAAGAAAATGATAAAATGGAGAGGTTCAAGGGTTAGGTCCTTCATGTGTGCGTAAAAGGTTCGCACAAAACCCCCACTAGCGTGAGAGTTTCCTTCGAATATAGGACCCCAACCATTCGCCAAAAGGTGGTCGATCACTGAAAATTCTCCAAATAACCTCTCATTCACATGAGCTTCAAAAACAACCTTGCGTTAACAGAACTTACCAAGCTCAATGCCCGCCGGTAAAGATCTCTCTATAGGGACTTGGGGATCAAGGTCCCACTTTGATCCTTACTCGGTGTTTGAACTTGCACCGGCATCTTCTTCTTGGAACCACTCGGACGGCTTGGCTCGGCTTTGTCCGGGGCCGCTCGCTTCTTTTCCATGAGAGAAAGGAGCATAGAGATGGAGAAAATGGAGGTTACCACCTCAAAGAAGGCCATAGAGGTGGAAAGGTATATGGAATGGAGAGATTTCAAAGAAATAGGGATTTAGGGGCCCTAGAAAGAGGATAGGTGCTCAAATGGATGAGAATAGGGAAGTGTAAATAGGGTTTAGAAAAGTTGAAGTTGAATAAGAGTTAGACATGGAGCATGCAAGGAGGAAGATGAACTTAGGAGTTTAGAGATGGAGATTTAGGAGTAAAGAAAGGTTTAGGAGGGGTTTAGAGGGTAGAAGAGGGTTTAGAAAATGCTAAAAAGGGGTAGAATGAGATGTGGGGCCGTAAAAAGGGGACCCCCGCACGTGGGAGGGGCTCACATGGTCAGGCCGGCGGTGCCGTCGGGCTCCTCTGGAGCTTGCAGCAGTGCGCCGCCGATCTGGTGGTTCCACCGCCCCTCTCTGGAGGTTTTGGTGGCGTCGCCGCCTTTCGACGGTGGCCACCCCCCTGGGGTCTGTGTTTTTGCTTCGTAGGACCCCTTAGGTCCCCTTAAATGTATCTGTTTCATCTCTAAGTTGATTAAGGTGCGTGTATTACGATCCAGGGACTATTTTCTGCCTAAATGAGGGTTCGTAAGCTGAGTACACTAGCCCACGTGGTTTATATTTGATATAGAAACATCCTAAGCTTGTCCTACCTGAGATTAAACTGATCCACCATCAAATGAGACCGTCAATTTCACAGACTGGACTATAGAAATCCTCTGAGATACTAGAGCGGCTTGGACTTACTTTGTTTAACTTTGGTCAGCTTAGATCGTCAAATTTCCACTTAGAAGTGACTTGGATCACTTCGTATAACTTAATTGGTCCTACTTATTATCCTAAGCTAGTCTACAGGGGTTGATTTCGCCGATTAGGCAAAGTTTCAGGATCCTAGTACTGTCTTTAAATTCAGTCGCTCCCTCCTAAGTCAGAGTGCAACATGTTGAACTTGTTATCCTATGCCCACTTTAATCCAAATCATGCTTTGATACCAAGTTGTAGCGCCCTGAAATTTAAGGACCGAGTAGCTACTCAGCTCCCGAATTCCAGAGTGTCACGTGTACAATAATGAATCAAAAATGCATATAGTTAATCCGATACTAGCAAGCAATGATGAATTATACTAAGCATGTTTAATTGCTAATCAGATAATTAAGTTCCAAGTGCTACTAACCAAATAAAGTTCCATCGTAAATTCATATCCAATATAGCAACTTAATAGATTTAAATAACAGTCATCCAGGGATCCAATCCCATACGCTTATCACACCCCAAAATGATCTGGGTTCTGGCCCAGTCCCGTCGACATCCACCTTGCTAATATGCCTCACCAAACTCCTAATAGTATGCGTGCTCCTTGCCGTCGTCGACACCGACATCGTCTAATGCATGCTACTTCGGGGTACCTACATCTATATCAGGTTCTGCTTGGTGTTTTATAACATCGTCCTAGAATAGGAGTGAGTGATTAACTCACTGTTACCATTAGCAATAGGCATACAAATTATCATGCATAGGATACATTTCATGAACAACAAGTAGCATGGAATCCTAAACACTGTTGTTAATACAAATGCATGGTTATGATATGATACATGCTCCTCACAAAGACCAATACTCCCTCAAGCAATGACATCTAACGTTCGTAATGAAACAACACTCCTTCGAAAGCGACTTTGACTGCATAATCGCCATAAATATAATGCAATGTCGTAAAATATATTAGCCTAGTTGATTAGTTAAGTTCATTCATCCAGCGGGTTGGGAAAATCAGAATATCCTTAGTGGAGTTATTGCCCTAACCCGATCACGCAGCTCAAGGGCTGTGACCATATGACTCTCGCGACCCTTAGTCCTACATTGGGGGCGTCAATCTTGAAAAGTAGTATAAACATAGACAAAATAGATTGGGACTTAAATATCCTACTCATGGTCATTGTAGGGAGGTCGTCACCCCAACACAGGCCGACAGCACGGGTACAGTGTCCCATACCACCATTCTCAGCTCACGAGTCAAGTGCTCAATGGACACTATGAAGAGGCTTGTCACCCCAGCATAAGCCGACAGCATGGGCATAGTGTCCCATACCATCATCCCCGGCTCATGAGACTTTGTGGGCCGTAAATCATAGTTAACAATGGACGCAATGGTCTTAGGGTACTTCGGGTTCATATAGGCATAATCAAATAAAGTTAACATACAAGGATGGTCGACTATTAGTCAATGTATCCCAACGGGCTGAACCATAACTAATCGGCTTGAGAACGTAGTCCCACATAGTCCAATTATGGCCGACAACTTATAGTTCAACTATTAGGGTCAGATTCACTCACGGACAGGTCCAATAAAGACCGCCCAAGAAATTTCAGGTAATCGGTCAATCTATAGAGGAAATATGCATTATACACTTCAACATGACATCTATACATACATTTCACATAAGACAAATATAATTTTAGTGAAATCAATACATGAGCAGCTACATTCATAAAGTTCTATTTAATTTACAAGTTCTACACAACATGTTCCAGCTTATACAATTATATGGATAGTCATATAACAATGCACATAAAATAAATCCTCCATAGGTTATCATGCATTATACAGTTCAACCATGCATTAAAATCCAGGCAAGTGACTCGACCCAATCAGAAATTCTTCATCATTACATGTCCACAACAAAGCATGTGTTGAGAATATGGAGGCACATTGGGGCCGGCTACGACCGGTCGTAGGACGGCTACGACCGGTCGTGGGGCTTGGTCGACTGGTCGTGGGGGAGCCACGACCGGTCATGGGAGGCGCTCAACCGGTCGTGGGTTCGAGCCCTAGCACGACTCAAAGTCCAGCGAGTTGTGCTGTTTTTTTTTCGGGGGCCTAGGACTGGTCGTAGGAGAGCTACGACTAGTCGTAGGGGTCTACAACCGGTCGTAGGAGGGCTACGACTAGTCGTAGGTTACGCAGTTTGTTCCGCGAAACTGCGGATTTGAGTCCTTTCGCAATCGGGATGCGAAAGGGAAGTTGCCTAAACTATAAATAGAGGTTCCTAAAATTTTTCTAGGGGATTCTAAGGAATGAGAAATATTTTTAAAGGTGTGGGCTCAGGGTTTTCTATTCTTCCAAGGGAGAGGTTAGTATTTTTCCTTGTAATCTTTGTTTCTTCATAGTGGAAGTTTGCATCCGTAATTTTTTACCCTAGTTAGGGGTTTTTCAACGTATATCTTGTCTTGTGGTTTGTTTGGATTGCTTTGATCTGTTTTTAGTTTATATTCCTTTTTGTTTATCATTTGTGGGTGAGGCCTGAGATTGGATCCCGGTCCACTGCATTGTTGGCGTCATGCGCAACAACTGGTATCAGAGCTATTGGTTTAGTTCTATTAGGAGTGATGGCGGAAGATGAAAAAACTAGAATTGAGAAGTTTGATGGTTCAAACTTTGCCTTTTGGAAGATGCAGATGGAGGATTATCTGTATCAGAAGGACCTCTATATTCCTCTAGAAGGAAAAGAGAAGAAACAAAAAAAGATGACAGATGATGAATGATTTTTACTGGATAGGAAGGCTTTAGGAACGATCCGACTCTCTTTGTCTAAGAGCGTCGCCTTTAATATATCCAAGATGAAAAAGATAAAAGAATTAATGGAAGCCCTAGCCACCATGTATGAAAAGCCCTCAGCATCCAACAAGGTTCATCTTATGAAATAGCTATTCAACATAAAGATGTCGGATGGTGGGAGCGTGGCTGAACATCTAAACAAGTTCAATACAGTCACGAGCCAGTTGGAATCCGTTGGCATCATTTTTGAGGATGAGGTCAGGGTACTATTGATCTTATCCAGTCTGCCAGACAGTTGGGATGGTTTGGTGATTGCTGTGAGCAATTCTTCAGGATCGACAAAGCTGAAATTTGATGATGTGGCCGGTCTGATTCTCAGCGAAGAGTCTAGAAGGAAGGCATCAGGAGTTTCAGGGGATTCCGGGAATGCTCTAAACGTTGAAGGAAGAGGAAGATCGCAGAACAGAAGAGGCAATAAACATGGACGTTCTAAGTCGAGGAAGAAGTCCAAGGGACCGAAAGACAAAGACGGGTGTTGGCATTACGGCAAGAAGGGACACATGAAACGTGATTGCAGGGCGCTTAAGAAATAAGAAAGAAGCTCTCAAGGTGGAAAGGATTCAGTGAATCTGTCTGAGGAGAGCGACACAGAGGCATTAATCTTGTCTCTTGATGCGAGGGATGAGTCATGGGTTATAGACTCGGGTGCTTCGTTTCATGCCACTTCATGTAAGGAAGTTCTGCGTGATTATGTGTCAGGTGACTTTGGGAGAGTCTACCTGGGTGATGATGAGTCGTGCAGTATTGTTGGAAAGGGGGACGTTCACGTCAATAAGAAAGACAGAACGGTTTTGAAACTAAAGGATGTCAGACATGTACCGAGTTTGAGAAGGAATCTGATCTCAGTGAGGCAGTTGGCCGATACCGGTTATGTGACGACATTCACTAGTGATTCCTAGAAGATCACAAAAGGTGCCTTGGTGATATCTCGAGGCAAAAAGGAAGGCACCTTGTACATGACTTCAGGATCGTATGGTTCACTCTCAGTCGCATCAACTGGAGTGAATGGGCAGTTATGGCATCAGAGGTTGGGACATATGAGTGAGAAAAGGATGAAAGTGTTGTTGTCAAAAGGGAAGCTACCAGGGCTGAAATCTCTTGACTTGGAATTCTGCGAGGACTGCATATATGGCAAGCAGAAGAGGGAAAGCTTCAAGAAGACAGGACGCGCTCCAAAAATGCATCTATTGGAGCTTGTACACACTGACGTGTGGGGACCGGCACAGGTATCATCTCTTGGTGGCTCACGTTATTTTGTTTCATTTATTGATGATGCTAGTAGAAAACTGTGGGTTTATTTCTTAAAGCATAAATCTGATGTATTTGATGCGTTTAAGAAGTGAAAAGTTATGGTAGAAAATGAGACAAGTAAAACAGTAAAGTGTCTCAGATCTGATAATGGGGGAGAATATTGTGATAAGAGGTTTGAGGAGTATTGTGCAGCAAGTGGAATCAAACATCAGAAAATGATTCCAGGGACACCACAGAAGAATGGTGTGGCTGAGCGCATTAACAGGACCATCCTTGAGCACGCTAGGAGCATGAGGTTACATGTAGGGTTGCCCAAGACCTTTTGGGCAGATGCACACTGCCGTATATTTTATCAATAGAAGTCCCTCAGCACCATTGGATGGTGGGCTACCAGAAGAAACGTGGACTGGGAAAGAAGTGAACCTTACACATCTTAGAGTGTTTGATTGTACTTCATATGTTCACATTGATGCAGAGCATAGAAACAATCTGGATGCGAAGTCCAGGAGGTGCACGTTTATAGGCTATGGGCAGGATGATTTTGGCTACAGGTTTTGGGATGCAGAAAACAGAAAAATCATTAGAAGCAAGGACGTAATCTTCAACGAAAAAGTGATGCATAAGGACAGTGTGCAGGAAAATAAGGCCGAGAAAAAGGAATTCGTAGAGTTGGAAGAGTTACCGGACATGGGTGTTACAGCGCCACAGGATGATCATGCACAGGAGCAACATGAGGCAGAGCTACAGACACCGGTTGTAAGGAGGTTTACTCGGGAGAAGAGACCCACGGTCTGATACTCACCCTCCTTACATTATCTACTGCTGACAGATAATGGTGAGCCAGAATGTTTTGAAGAGGCATTACAGTCAGATACACGGGTTAAGTGAGAGCAAGCCATGGATGAGGAGATGGACTCTCTTGAGTCTAATCATACATGGGAGCTAGTCACTTTACCTGAGGATAAAAAAGCTCTTCATAACAAGTGGGTTTACAGACTGAAGGAGGAGCATGATGGTTCAAAACCGTACAAGGCGAGACTGGTTGTAAAAGGTTTTCAACAGAAGGCAGGTATCGATTTCACTGAAATATTTTCACCGGTAGTGAAAATGTCTACGATTCGCATGGTCTTGAGTATAGTGGCTACAGAGAACTTACATCTAGAGCAGCTAGATGTTAAGACATCCTTTCTTCATGGGGATCTTGAAGAAGAAATATATATGCATCAGCCGACAAGATACGTAGCACCAGGTAATGAGAACAAGGTGTGCAGACTGAAGAAAAGTCTATATGGCCTGAAGCAGGCCCCAAGGCCAGTACAAGAAGTTTGATAGTTTCATATCGGGAAACGGTTTTAGGAGATGTCATGCAGACCACTGTTGTTACTTGAAGAAGTTTGATACATCATACATCATCCTTCTTTTGTATGTTGATAATATGATTGTTGCCGGTTCAAGCATGAAGGACATCTCAGATCTCAAAAGACGACTGTCTAGAGAATTTGTCATGAAGGATTTAGAAGCTGCAAAACAAATCCTAGGCATGAGGATAAAGCGTGACAGGAAAAACAAGAAACTGATTTTGTCACAGGCAGAGTACATAGCCAAGGTACTTGATCGATTTAATATGGGAGGTGCTAAGCTGGTTAGCACTCCATTAGCCAACCACTTCAAGCTATCCAAGGAGCAAGGTGCAAAGACGCAGGAGGAACGAGACTACATGGCCAAAGTCCCATACGCGTCAGCGATTGGGAGTCTCATGTATATTATGGTAAGCACGAGGCCAGACATTGCTCAAGCAATGTGAGTTGTTAGCAGGTTCATGAACAACCCCGGGAAGGAAATTGGGAAGCTATGAAGTGATCCTCAGATACCTGGTGGGTACTAAGGATGTAGGGCTGTGTTATGGTGGATCGAAAATCAAGCTACAAGGCTATATGGATTCAGATTTGGCAGGAGATATCGACAGCAGAAGAAGCACTACAGGTTATATCTTTACTCTGGGTAGTGCTGCAATCAGTTGGGTCTCTCAGTTACAGAAGATAGTATCTATCAGTATGATAGAAGCAGAATATGTTGCGGCTACAGAAGCATGTAAGGAGATGGTGTGGATGCAAGGCTTTATGGAAAAGTTGGGTAAGAAACAAGTAGATTGCAAGCTGTACAGTGACAGTCAGAGTGCAATACACTTGGCTAAGAATTCAGCCTTTCATTCAAGGACCAAGCATATTGCCATCAGATATCACTTCATACGTTCGTTACTGGAAGATGGATCGATTATTCTGGAGAAGATTCATACAAGTGAGAATCCTGCAGATATGTTGACCAAGGCGGTCACAAGGAAGAAGCTGAAGCGCTATTCAGCTTTGATTGGTCTTCAGGGTTGAAGACGGGGAGGTGGTGCACTCCGGATGAAGAAGACGAAGGTTTATGACAATCTGTCTCCAAGTGGGAGATTGTTGAGAATATGGAGCCACATTGGGGCCGCCTTCGACTGGTCATAGGACGGCTACGACCGGTCGTGGGGCTTGGTCTACCGGTCGTGGGGGAGCCACGACCGGTCGTGGAAGGCGCTCGACCGGTCGTGGGTTCGAGCCCTAGCACGACTCAAAGTCCAGCGAGTTGTGCTGTTTTTTTTCGGGGGCCTAGGACTGGTCGTAGGGGTCTACGATCGGTCGTAGGAGGGCTACAACTAGTCGTAGGTTATGCAGTTTGTTCCGTGAAACTGCGGATTTGAGTCCTTTAGCAACCGGGATACGGAAGGGAAGTTGCCTAAACTATAAATAGGGGTTCCTAGGGTTTTTCTAGGGATTCTAAGGAATGAGAAATATTGAGAAATATTTCTAAAGGTGTGGGCTCAGAGTTTTCTATTCTTCCAAGGGAGAGGTTAGTATTTTGCCTTGTAATCTTTGTTTCTTCATAGTGAAAGTTTGCATCCGTGGTTTTTTACCCTAGTTAGGGGTTTTTCCACGTATATCTTGTCTTGTGGTTTGTTTGGATTGCTTTGATCTGTTTCTAGTTTATATTCCTTTCTGTTTATCGTTTGTGGTTGAGGCCTGAGATTAGATCCCGGCCCACTGCGTTGTTGGCGTGCTGCGCAACAGCATGCTCAATCATAACTCAGAGAATCATGAAATCAAACACTAAATAACTATTTACAGCAATTCATATTATCATGGTAGGCATAGTTAACACCAAACTAAAAGAAACACAATTAATCATCAGCAAATTAGGGAAATTCACAAATTTATAACCAACATAGCATGTGCATCAGCAATTTAATTTATTTAAAGGTTTGGGGTCAATCCCTCTCCCATAAATTTCAGAAATCTCATTTGTCATCCTAGTTATACCTAATAAGAAAAATTCAACCACATGCACCAACATTCATCAAACAAATTTGTTAAACCTATACTAGGCGCGATAATCGACTGCCTAAAGGTAATAGACCTCACCTAAACTTAGCCGAAGATTGCTGAAACGATTCTAGTGATGCCCGGTTCACAAGCTCAAGGTGTCGGGGCCCTGCATTGCATTGGGTGGACAAAGATCACATGCATGTTGAAGAAATTATGAAAATAGAGTGAGAATTCCTATATTACCTTAGATGGGTTGGAATTCCTCTTCCAACAGTGGAGAACAATCAAGATTTTCGGCGGAGGAAGGGAGAGGACGTCGGAATTTATGAATTTCAGCCACCAGGGTCACATGCAAGTGAGGTGCCCCAATCTCTCTCCTATTCTCTCTCTCTCTCTCTCTCTCTCTCTCTCTCTCTCTCTCTCTCTCTCTCTCTCTCTCTCTCTCTCTCTCTCTTTCTCTCTCAGCTGCTAGAAATGGGGTTTGAGAGAGAGTGGGCAGTCTTTTATATGCCCAAAGTTATTTCATTTAACCTTAATGTTTTGGGTAATTTCTCAAATAGCCAAATGGGGTCCATGTGGGTTATTGGAGCTGTTCTAATGGACCTCTAACCCATATGACACATGGGATAGGTGCCTTATGGCCTGATGAAGGGTTGGGCGAAGTTTGATTGTAAACAGATGTGAAGTTTTGCCGCAACGAACCGATTCGCGATCAACGGTCACTGTTCCACGATCAATGGCTAGATTTTGTAGGCGCAGGTCTAGACTTATTTCCAAACTTTGTTGTGAATTTAGAAGAGATCCGACGGCTGGAATGCCCGGATTTGCATACTCAAGTAGCGGGGTTATTGGGGTAAATTTCAGAATTTTGTCACTTTTGGCCTAGCGACTTGCAGTTTGCAAGTGTCAGTAAGGCAGCGCTACTTGACAGTTTTTGGGCATCTTCGGGGCCTGGCATCCGCGGGGACCACAAGCCCAATGAGCCAAAGGTCTGACAAAGTTTCGAGATTTTTGGACCTTCCTCGAGCGATACATGGCCCGTACAGATAGTCGCCGAATATAAAGGGGCTACCTAGCTCTACGGCCCGTGCTCGACTTGAGCACGATTTGATTTAATCCCATTAGTGGTTAAGTTTGTCATTAATTAGTCCATAGTAGGCCCACATGTGCGACTGAATTTTTCGATCATGTGTCGGTTCGCACGTGCGCCTCAAGACGACAGGGTGTTACAATGATCTTCATGGTTGGACCAAGATGTTGGATGGATTGGATGTCATACATGCATGATACTTAGACTTAGACAGGTATGCACTAGTTAGACACTAACATAATTGTCCAACTAATTATATGTGAGATATTTAAATGCATGTTATATTACTAAATGCCCATGTCCTTTGCTAGAGTATGGTTGATGTATGCTCATTAAAGAAAGGAATATGACTTCTACACCCACCCTAATTTTAATGATTTGTGTACACTAGTCTTCCATTTTGTGAATTGAATGGTGTAAAAATATACTATTTCAATTCCTAAAATGGAAAGTAGGAAGAAAGAGTTGTGATCCAATAAGAACCTTGCTTATCATTGGAATGCTCATGTGGGGCCCACCAACAAACATCAATTATCAATGGATGCTGTGGATTACACAACCCATCCAAAGTACTTGCATTAAAAGCACGTAGTGTCTTTTGTCAACGTTTGAAATTAGTATGTAATTCTAGGGTTAGTTTGGATAAGAGAATTCCATGGTAAAAGAAATCAATTCTAAAATGCTTACAAAAATCCTTCTTCACATTAATCTCTAAACCAAGATTCAGATGAATGAATGCCGCGAAGTATTTATTAAGAGGATTTTCTAACACAAAAAGAGAGGTGACTCATGTTTAATGGATTTTAAATTACTGCTTTCCTAAGTTTAACAACCTACTTTATACAGCAAAGATGAAAATGATCAAGTATATTTATTATAATTTTGATCATATTGCACCTTGGATTCCCTACAATCCAAATATAATATAATTGTAAGGAATTTTCTAATTCAAATCATATCCTCTAAATAAATGAAAGGTTATGAATTTAAAAACATCTAATTTGTTTATATTGCAGAAAAATGGAAGGAAAAGAAATTTTAATGTTTTCCATCATTTGGATGTAAGACTAAATGCAAAATAATGGTTTGCTTATGCATCAACTATGAAGATTATGAAACTGAATAATTGAATCTTAAACACATACTTGAATGGCGTTAGATTGTTCATATGTAGATTTGTGAACTTAGCCTTCTACATAACATTTTGCACCTAACACTCTTTATGAAAATCTTTTTAATAGGAATAGAAAATGGTCCTGGAGTAGGTCAACACATAACATCTATTCCACCATCGGAGTCTCCACACTTGATAGAGACTATGTCCAACTAAAATATTGTGGATACATAACATAATTCAAGCGCACAACCCCATTATGTATCTAAATCGATTACGACTGTAGTGAGGTCTACCAATATACTTAATCTAAATATTCAACGGTCAAATCATCCAAACCATTGATCATATGGGACCCACCTAATAAAAGTCTTACACTTGACCCTTTGCATTGTTTGGATGATAAAAGTAATATTGAAAATAGAATAACAATTCTTTCTCCATTGTCAAATTCTCATACACAAGATAGAGGTGACCATTCTGATTTAAAACAATAATAATAGTAATCAGACTTTTACTTGCTATCCAAACGATATCATAAAATTAAAATTCATGAAAATTCATATTCCAATAGTACTCCTAGGAATCCATCTTTGAACAAACATTCCACCTTTCTTTTCATTTCATATAATCCAAAAATAGTGAAAGAAAATGATGGTAACCAAAAACCTTCATTGATTACACATGCATTATCAACGTCCGTAGATTTTTGTCCTAATAACCACTGTGTCCATATATTTTGGGCAATGAGATTATGATGTATTATCCTTTTCTGAACCAATTATTGAGAGATCTAATCATCAACTAAGAAAAATGAGTTGGGCTGGGCATATACAAAGCCAAAAGAATGATCTTGACGTCCATGACGTCCATGTTGCTCTAGATGGACCAAACTGCAAAAATCACACCCATTGGATGATCCTGATTGCCCCAAAGAGGCTCCTTCATTTACGGTGGTTGCTTTTAAGATGGGGGTCGGTTGGTTTTGATCTTTGGGACAAAGTGAGAGGAGATATAAGCAATATGGTTCTATTGGATGGACTATCTCTTTTTCTTCTTAGACCTTATAGCATATGGCTTATTTTTATCTATAGTGTTTCAAAGACATTGATTGGATGGTCAGGATAGTCTGATGAATGCAATTTAGGGTCTGTGGCACATAATAGACCAAATGGACGGTCCAGATCAGATAACGGTGAATATATAAAAACAAAATAAGCCTTCTTTTTCTTAGTATCTCTACACGCATGTACAAGTCAGCTAATGCACACGCTGCCACCACGTATGCCACCCTGGCTGACCGGTGCAATATCCAAACCATCCATCACAATGGTCCTTCTATTTAGAATCTCTATCCCAAGAATCTGGTCCGTTCACTGGTCAGGTGGGCCACAATTAACTGAACAAACGCAGGGTTGTGAAAAATTAGCCAAAGTTGTCTAACCCAACAACTTATTTCTAATATGGTACACTTAATGAATGGACCAGGTTTAGCATCCATGCAGTGAGGTCCACCTAATGGATGGTTGGATATTTCATCTCCCTTGCAACGCTGGCATATGTGGCAGCATGTGAATTAAATTACTTGTTGGCTTGTGGGGACCAGAGCTGGGCCCACCCTCTGCCGATCCAAATGTTCGCTTGTAGGGACCAGAGCGGGACACGGAATGACTTGACTGACTTGTCCAACTCCTTCGGATCCAACTGGATACGAACCAGGTGGGTGAGTGATCCAAATTGAATTGACTTTTTCCGATCGGAACTCTGAGTCAGCTCAAATTACTCACTCAACCCAATCCAAGTTTAGCATCATTTAGATAGAGGCTGTAATTCTAGCAAGTGAATATGGGTTTTGAAGTGTGATTTCAAACCATGAAAACCAGCCACACCTAACCCAAGATGGTTCGACTTAACCTAACTTAGTACTTGTTGTTGATGCTGTTTTCTGCTTACCTCTCTTGTGACCTTGGGATCTGCACATGTAAGAAAGAAAATGTGACCCTGATCTTGTCAAGGGATCCTTTGTTGCTAAAGTTAGAATCTGAGTATCTTTAGAAAGGTTTTTAGAACGAAAGTTTTTGCATACTTTTTACCATGAAGGTTCTTGTATTTATAAGCTATCGTATCTCATAAGGTTTTCATGAATCCAGTAGATTACATAATTAGAATAGATTTCAATCTCTTTGATCCGTAATCCTCGATACTCCCTGATTCTCGAAGATTATGTTCTTATCTCCTGAAGATCTCAGGCAGAGTCCAGAGTTTTATTAGATAACTCCCGAATATGGAGCAATATAGCTTGGTTGATGCTTATCTTCCCAACATTGTCATGCTGAGACAAACTCTACGGCTGATTCTCCGCCTACTCTATTGGCCGACTCAATCATTGAGTCGGACTAAAGTTTGGGCGGCTCTAGGACCGACCGATCTTACTCTGTCAGTTTAGGTTTTCTTCTGTGAGGCTTTGATTGGGCCTTGAGGTGCGCTTCCTCTCTTAGAGGTTTTCGCTTTACGGCTTTAGACGCTCAGGCTACGGCCGGGTCAAGGGCCTCACGGTCTAAGCTACATCTCTCCATCTAGTGTTCGTGGACTTTGAGCTTTATTCAGACTCGGCATCCAAAGAGTCTAAGCCATTGCTTCACTATTCTTCTGAATCTCTTGCTGACTCAAGGACTTGTTATATTTTTTTCCCCAACAATTATGATTAGGTCAAAATCAATCTAGATTAGTCCAAGCGAGACCCAAATTTAGATATGGTTGTTGAGGAGAAGCCTTCAATTTTCAAGTTTTCATGTTGTTGTGGGAGGTGCTCGACCGGTCGTAGGTTCGAGCCCTGACACGACTCGAAGTCCAGCGAGTTGTGCTGTTTTTTTCGGGGTCCTATGGCTGGTCGTAGGAAAGCTAGGACTGGTCGTAGACCTCCTACGACTGGTCGTAGGAGGGCTACGACCGGTGGTAGGTTACGCAGTTTGTTCCGCGATTTTGCGCGAAACTGCGGATTTGAGTCCTTTCGCAACCGAGATGCGAAAGGGAAGTTGCCTAAACTATAAATAGGTGTTCCTAGGGCTTTTGTAGGTATGACAAAAGCTTTCTAAAGAGGTTCTAAGGTTTCTAAAGGGTGTAGCAAGGGTGAGATTCGAGGTTGTTCGAATCGGGTAAGTCCTCTCTCTTTGTAATTGATGCTTTCATAGTGGAGATCTGTCGCTTTGTGTCGTGGTTTTTTCCCGCAAGGGTTTTCCACGTTAAATCTGTGTTCTCTTGTGTGCTTGGTGTCATTGGATTGTTATCCTAGATCTAGATCTGTGTGATTCCGCATGTCCAAAATCCCCAACAACTGGTATCAGAGAAAAAGTTGGGGCACAGATCTGAATCTGAGGGATTAGTAATAATGGCGAGTGTCAGGTATGAGTTTGAGAAGTATTCAGGAAAAAATAATTTTGAGTTATGGAAGGTTAAGATGATTAGCCTGTTAACCAAGCAAGGCGAGGATGGTGCTTTTGAGGAGCGGAAGTCTACCATGAAAGATGATGAATGGAATACTCTTGATAAGAAGGCTTTATCATCGATCCGTTTATGTCTCACGGATGAGGTTCTCTACAACGTCATGAGGGAGAAAACTGCGGCTGGTTTGTGGGCGAAGTTAGAGGATGTCTATGCGAAGAAATCCTCGAAAAATCGCCTACACCTGAAGCGGCAGTGGTATAACTTCAAGATGGCAAAGGGTGGAGATCTGGAGGCTCACATCAGCAACTTTAATAAATTGATTTGCAAATTGCTGGATATGGAGAAAGTGATGAAAGATGAAGAACAAGCATGTATGTTGCTGAATTCTCTCCCGACGTCCTATGAGGCATTCAAGGATACTATGTGCAGTATAAATAAAACCCTTAGTGTCGATACTGTTATCTCAGCCCTTTAAGGGAAGGCTATGAGACAACTGAATAATGACATGGGGACGTCTTCTGATGCACTGTTTACAGTGGGTAGGAATTCTGGACAAGGTACAAGTTCTTCTGGTTCTAGATCTAAATCCATGAGCAAGGGCAAAGGAAAGGTAAACTGTTGGAATTGTGAGAAAGAAGGACATGTGAAGAGGGATTGTAAAAATCCTAAATCGAAGAGGAAAGATTCTGAGGCTTCATGCAAGGAGGCCAATGTTGCCACGTCAGATGGATCGAGTGGATGTGATGGTGAAGTTTTTCTATGTTTTCGCTCAGACGGTCATACGATGATCGTAAGGATGAGTGGATGCTAGACACAGGGGCATCTTTTCACATGACTCCTCATCGGAGTTGGTTCACCAGCTACAGGGAGTGCGATGGTGGACAGGTATTTATGGGCAATGACATTGCCTGTAATGTTGTGGCGGTTGGTTCTGTGCGCATCAGGATGTTTGATGGGGTGGAGCGTACCTTGACAGATGTGAGGCACGTTCCTGATTTGAAGCAGAATCTAATTTCTCTTAGTGTGCTTGAGGCAAAAGGATGCAAGTACACAGGTATTCATGGTGCTCTTAATGTATCTAAGGGGGCACGGGTAGTCATGAAGGCGCAACGACTCGGTAACTTGTACAAGTTGATCGGGAGCACTTCAAAAGGTGGAGCTACGGTGGATGTAGCGGATTCCACCTCTGCACGTACGTGGTATGTTGGACATGGCCACATGAGCGGGCAGGGCAGGAAGGCTGAGACATGCGGACAGGGATACGGAGCAGGTGGAGCAGCCACCTGTGTGAAGAATCACACGGCATGATTGCAGGACATCGGTGAGGTACATGGACGACTCTAATATTGTAGAATATTCATCTTCTATTCAGATGGCTCTAGGTGAGCCTGTTGCTGAAAAGTGAAAGGTGACTGTGGGCGATGTGATGGATTCGTTGTACCATACCGACATCTGGGAGCGGGTGGAGCTTCCAGTAGACCGGAAAGCGGTTGGATGCAGGTGGATCTTCAGGAGGATACAGCATAAATACAGAACGAGGTTGGTAGCGATGGGTTATGCTCAGAGAGAAGGGATCGACTTCTCAGAGATATTCGTACCGACGGTATAGCAAGTATCTATTAGATCCTTGATTGGCGTTGATTTTCCAATGTGATCTTGAGCTATGATGAGATGCAGAAATAAGAGAAGAGGTCAAGTAGCTACACGGTTGAAGAATGAAGACTAGGTGGAGATTGTTGAGGAGAAGCCTTCAATCTTCAAGTTTTCACGTTGTTCGACCGGTAGTGGGGGAGCCATGACTGGTCGTGGGAGGTGCTCGACCGGTCGTAGGTTCGAGCCCTGGCACGACTCGAAGTCCAGCGAGTTGTGCTGTTTTTTTGGGGGTTTAGGGCTAGTCGTAGGAAAGCTAGGACTGGTCGTAGACCTCCTACGACTAGGACCGGTCGTAGGAGGTCTAGGACCGGTCGTAGATTACGCAGTTTGTTCCGCGATTTTGCGCGAAACTACGGATTTGAGTCCTTTCGCAACCGGGATGCGAAAGGGAAGTTGCCTAAACTATAAATAGGTGTTCCTAGGGCTTTTGTAGGTATGACAAAAGCTTTCTAAAGGGGTTCTAAGGTTTCTAAAGGGTGTAGCAAGGGTGAGATTCGAGGTTGTTCGAATCGGGTAAGTCCTCTCTCTTTGTAATTGATGCTTTTATAGTGGAGATCTGTCGCTTTGTGCCGTGGTTTTTTCCCGCAAGGGTTTTTCACGTTAAATCTGTGTTCTCTTGTGTGCTTGGTGCCATTGGATTGCTATCCTAGATCTAAATCTGTGTGATTTCGCAGGTCCAAAATCTCCAACAATGGTCAGGCATACTAGATTCGGTACCAAGTTAGGTCGAGTTCGAGTTAAACCTATTTCAAAACCGAATCAAGCCAGATCAACCCTAACTCGGTTCAACTAGAATCGATGCCCAACTCTAGTGCGGACCCATGGTTCATGTGGGATAATTCCAAAATCTCCCTGATCTTAACCATCCCATCTAGCCTGCAATCTGTCCAATTTTATCAGATTGCCACGATTGTCTAATGTGATTCCCATGATGGACCCACCGAATCAACAGCTTAGTCACAAGAAGATTGGACCCATAGATGATTGTTTTATCTACCAAACAATGACTCTCTCAACTTCTGATTCATCCAAGATTGTTTGGTATTTTTCATTGTCAACCGTCCAATCAATACCCACCAGTATGATGGTCAGATCCTCAAATCAAATCTTAAATAGTCTCATGGACAGATCATCAAATCAAATCTTAATATTTAATTCATTATACATCTATCTAAAGTGGAACTCATGATTTGGACAATTTAATTTGAATTATTCATACAATACATATGCAATTTTAAAACAATTTCTAATTATCCATTTTTATCAGATTGCCACGATTTTCTGACGTGGATCCCATGATGGGCCCACCAAATCAACAGTGGTCACAAGAAGATGGGCCCCACTGGACAATTGCTTGATCAACCAATTAATAACCGTCAAAAATTCAGATTGGCTGAACAATCTAAACTTGTGAGTGAAATGTAATAAATCAAACTTGTGAGAGAAATGGAATGAATCATTGGGTATTTTTCATTTTCAACCGTCCAATCAATACCACCAATTCAACGGTGAGATCATCAAATTGAATCTTAATATTTAATTTATCATACATCTAAAGTGAAGCTCAAGATTTGGACATTTTAATTTGAATTATTCATAGATACATATGCAATTTTTAAGCAATTTCTAATTGTCTATTTTTATCGTATTGCCAGGATTGTCAGATGGCCCACCAAATCAACGGCGGTCACAAGAAGATGGGCCTTCTGGATGATTGCTCGATCAACCAAACAATGACCGTCAAAAATTCAGATTGGCTGAACAATCTCAACTTCTGATTCGTGGACACTTGTTTGTTGAAATAGAACCATTGGCTATTTTTCATTTTCAACCGTCCAATCAATGCCCACCAATCTGATGGTCAGATCATCAAATAAAATCTTAACATTTAATTCATTATACATCAAAAGTGGAACCATTAGTTTTGACAGTTTAATATGAATTATTCATATGCTACATATGCGAGCAATTTCTAAGTGACTGCAGATCATCTATCACACTCTTCAGTGTATTTAAGTTTCAATTTTCTTTTAGATTACACTGTAGATGAATGACCATTTTAACCCTAGTGTTTTTCAATCACAGGTGTGCAATTTTGACTTAGGGTCCAATCATTTCATCATCCATGCATGATTTCAAACCCTTGATATATCTGTCCCTTTCGGTGGGGCCCACTTTGGTGAAAGTTAGCAAAACCTCTCAATCTGAGCCTAACTTCAGAAGAAAAACCCTAGTCTGACCACAGACGCAATTCTATCCATTCTAGAAATAGAAATGGGTGCACGTGAGTGGAGATACCCGCACGTGCACTCAGGCAGGACAATCATACACAGCCCTATTTTCTAAGGGGATAAGCATTTCAAGGACGATTTTATAATAGATTTGTTTGTTGAAGAATGGATAGGTTTAAGTGTCTGTGTGGACCATCTCTCAATCCCCACGTGAGAATTTCCCCATATCTCACCTCCATTTTATCGGATGGATGGTATTGATGACTCGGAACTTGACTCAGTCGACCCGGTTGACTCAGATACGTCATTTTCTGTAGCTGTATCTCAGGCAGCAAACCGTAATTCAATCTCAACTGTTAAAAAGACTGATTTTTTATTTTATTTTCAATGGAAGACATAAAGAAAAATTTTGGAGAATGAAAGAATCAGATTTAATACAATTTAGAATATAAAATAAAATAAATAGACGTTATATATATATATATATATATATATGAGGGAAATGGTATTATAAGGTCAAGCTGCGTGGGGCCCACCTTGACGTATGTCAAACATCTACGCCATCAGTCAGATGCACCATTCCATGGTAGGCAATGAGCTTAAAAATAAAGTCAATCCATTAGTTGGGTGGGACACACCACATACAACAGTTGAGAGGCGTTGCCCTCCATTAAAACATTCATATTCATTTGTTGGGCCTACCAAAATGTTGTTCACAAATCCAACCCATTCATTGTGTGTGTCCCACTTAGATGAGCTGTTAGACCAATTTTCAGCCGCATCCAAAACTCAAGCTACTCCAACCAAGTGCTTTTATATGTTTTAGGTATATCATCATATGGTTTTAGATGGTATGGCCCACCTGAGTTGTATACAACTGATTTTTGGGATATCCTATGACCTAAAGAGGGCTCATATCAAATGCACAATATTGATGTTTGACACACATCACAGTAATCTCCACACAGCTCGACCTCATGAGAAGTTCTCATGAATTTGACCTTATAGGACCATTTCTCATATATAAATAAGGTTAAATTGGACTACTTTAATTAAAATAATTAAATTTTCTATAAACAAGGGCTATAATATATATGTGTAATCCATTCTTTCATTTTTAAAAAAAGAAAAAATTTTAATATTGCATAAGTTGGCTATCAATGGGCTAAGGTGGCGCTAAGTAAGAGCTAATTTTTTAGGAAGCCTGGCTTACACCGTTTAAAATTGGGGCCAAAGTAGACCTATGCCAAGCAATTTTTATTTTTTAAATCATTTTCTTTTTTTCCTTTTTAATAAAATGAGTTATTTTATTTTATTTTTAAAAAAAAAATTGTTTAATTAGATTCTTTATATTAATTTTTTTTTAAGACTTTTTAAACTATTAATCATTTATATGTGTTTTTTTTTTTAATCTAAAAAATACATAGTTTAAAACAGAGTTTTATGGACAATTATCTTAATAAAGAATGGATTTTGATCAGGAGAATATGTTGGATGCATGGATGGTCGATTGAGATGGTTGTTGTGTCTATGAAAGAAGGAGACCAGGTGCAATGATTGTGGATTGAAGTGGGCCGCACCTTTGTTGTATGAAGATAAAATCCGCTAGACAACAGACATACTTCACGAGTTGATCATGGACAGCCAGAATTGAAAGATGGTGACAGGCTGACAACAGGTTAGTTTTGGCTAGAGATTCAGCCGTGTGGATGATTTAGACAACCCAGATTTATCAGTAGATGACTGCTATGCAACCAAGAGCTTTAAACCACTGCTCTACTATTATGATAAAAAATTAAATTTTGAAAAAAAGAAATTAAGTTTTCATATAATTCAATAGATACATCTATCTCTCTCTATATATATATATACACACACAAGCGCACGTGGAAACGCTCACCTGCAAACCAGTTCATACGTATTACATACGAACATTTTTGAGAACTCATCATATCTGATGAGTCTCGAAAATCTAAACGGTCCACGTGAAGCAAAACCTCATGAAATCCTTAAGCATTAAATTTTATTCTGATCCAAAACTTCGGTGGGCCATGAAAAATGTAAACATTTTCTTTCCTTGATTTGAATTTCTCTTTGCTATGGCCCACCAGAATCTTAGATCATGGTGAAAATTCACCTTATAAGGTTTCATGGGATTCTGCATCTTATGGACCGTTCGGATTTGACACCCATGACACGTGTGCAAAGGTACACATGTGCATAGGTCCGCATGCCCCTCTCTCTCTCTCTCTCTCTCTCTCTCTCTCTATATATATATATATAAAGAAGAGCTCTATGAAAAATATTACAATCAATTAAAACCTAATCAAATCTATTTAAAAAAAAAAAAAAAAAAAAAAAAAAAAAAAAAAACAGAAGAAAAATAATTTCTTTGCTTATAATACATATGATGAGCCAAATTAGCCGGCGTGGATCAATAGAGCTTAGTTAATCACAAGAATTACAATATAAGTTCGTAAACCACTACCTTGTTCCATTCCTATTTGACTTAGTTTGATATGAGTTAATTTAGAAGAGTCGTCTTTCAGTTGAGCCCCAATTTGATTCAAGATTAAACATGCCGATCAGAGTGATTGTTCCATTCATATTTGACTTAGTTTGATATGAGTTAATTTAGAAGAGTCGTCTTTCAGTTGAGCCCCAATTCAATTCAAGATTAGACATGCCGACCAGAGTGATAGTCTTCAACCCATGATCATTCTTGCTTAAGTAATCATATTTAATCATAATGAAGTTGTTGCTTGATGAGCTTGGATTCAACATGATTAGGGCTCGAGCCGATGTAGACTATTTCTTGATCATAGTTCAAAAGCCTAGAAACCCGAAGACATCTGTCTCCACTTGAATTGGATCAACTCAAAGCTTAACTACGTCTTTACTGGACTTGACTCAGTATTTTCATCAACACATTAAAGCAAGTGACTCAGCTAAGTCTCCACAAGCTATGTCATGTTGACCATGTTGGTATGTCAAACAAGTCTAAGTCACGCTTAGATTCACAACTCTCTCGATTTGAAATCCTCTGGTTTTGTTTGGCACCTTGAATTTAAAATCCTGTATTATAAAAGTAGCCATGCATAATATATCTATGGGGGTTTAAATTTAATTATTAAATTAACTTTAATAGCTCTAACTAGTGCATGTATGTAATGTTTGACACAATGGTTATAACAAGCCTGTTGAAATATATATTTTCCCCAAAATTGATGATATTCGAAGCCTGTGATGGACCACAACCACAAGATCACATTCAAGTGACTAACCAATGATTTTTAACTATTGATTAACATATGCAATGTTTGGATAGCGCATATCATCATATTAAAGTAATTATAGTGATGCAATTGATAATCTAATTATTTTGAGATATCATCAATGGGACATGTGCCTAATTGATTAATAATGTGGAGGCGCACGTAGAAACACTTGCAACTCTTGAAAGTATTTTTGATGTAATCTAACATTTCATCTTGGATTTCTAACCTCCTAGGGAATAGAAAGTTCTTTTATGGTGCGAACATACTAGGGGATTTCAAAAATACCATCAAGTTGAGTTAACTAATCTGTGTTTAGAGTCCGATAATCAGGTTTTAAAACTAACGATATTAATTGATTTGAGTTTTTGAAAATGGCCACAGGTGAGTGGGCCAGTGAACGGGTGGTTGAAGTTCCAGACACTTCTATCAATTTCTCCCGATACTTTGGCACGAGATATTCAATATCTCACTTATATCGTACCACAGGTGTGTGTGGTCCACGTTCTAAGTGGCAATACAGATACATGAAAAGAATATGAACCTAAATTCCCACGTTAGTCAAGCAATATTTTAAAATAGTAGTGACTAGTACACCTCTGATATAATAACACTGATTTGCACCCATCCAAACCATTCAAAAAATGGATCCCACTGCAAATGAATCATAAATCTAAACCCACACTCATAAATCAATCCCAACCATTCCATTAGAAACTATCTAATGAAGGGTCAAAACGAAATATCAAATGAAAAATCAGACAATTTTTCAGTTATCATCCATCCACACCTGGAACAACAATTTACACGGTCTGGATTGTCTTAAAAGTATCCCATAATATTCATTTAAAGAGTCACCACTATTTTATAAGTGATGAAGAATAAAATAGAATTAGGAAGCAAAGAATATGTGGGTGTACAGACAGAAAAATGTGGGTGTATATTCTCTCAGAGCAATTATGTAAAGGTAATAATGTTGGGAAAATAAGGGCGTACCCATCTGGCAAAAAGCAGAAAAAAACAAAAGTGAGGCCCTCGTGCAATTGGGGCTTTGATGGTGAGAGATTGATGTGTGTCCCTTACATCCACACCTTTATTAATTGAATTGGGTTGCATGTGGGTAGACATTCCTGCCATCCGTATACAGGTGCGTACATAAAATAATAAGTGACCTCTTTTTCCATACGGTACTTGATCACACCTACTTGATATAGTTGGATTTAATGGTATATATTATATAAAAATGAATTATAGGAAGAAAGAACTGGGTACATATACATGTAGAAATAATCAAACGCTATAATCATATTAAAATTACCATCTGACAAGCGTTAAATATTAAAGTCCTACCAAACTAACTTTTCATAAAGCTTCTCACATAAGAGTAAGCAATGTGAAAACTTCAGCAAAACATTTAACGTATGTAGAAAATTTAGAAAGTTTATATTACTCGCTAAGTTAATCTTTTATAATGGTATATGTTATTTAAGGACCCCGTCTCTTTAAATTTATAAAGGCAGAGCACTAAGAAAAGCTTCAAGGATGACGCTAATATAAATTAATCAATTTTTTATTAGCACAATGTTGTAATTAATCATTCATTTCGTATAAACACTCTCATGGATGCTTATCTCTTTATTTTATTCTAGTTTAACTCTTGTAGCTTCCAATATAATGTTGCTCATTGTATATGAAGGATCTAGCAAAGCATCTAACTTATGTAAAAACTTAGGAAAATTTATATAGCCTCCTAACTTAATCTTTCATGTTGTCATATGTTATTTAAGGTTACCGTCTATCAAAGTATATAAAAGCGGGATAATAAGAAGAGTTCTAAGCTTAATGCTAATATAAATTAATCAATTTTTCTTTATTACAATGCTGCAATTAATCATTCATCACTCATAGGTGCTCGCATGGACGCTTATCTCTTCATTTTATTCTACTTTAGCTCATAGTATGAGGCTCTAGTTTTTATCCTTAGTTTATTTTGTTTAACTTTCATTCCTGACATCCTATTAGGATTGTAAAGAATATCGTTCAATTTCAAACGAAAGGTTGTGGAGCTTTTTTGTTTCCTAATAAGTGATTTTGTCAGCCGTCTTGCTACGAATTATGGTTCATAGTTGACGGCAAATAGATAGTTGAATAACAATTGTCTCAATATATGTTTTTTTCCCAATAAGTTTAGGAGAAGACTTTCACTTGACCAATCATCTCACTACAAAGTTTGATTTTCAAATAAGCAAAGAATAGATTATCGAAGATATGCCCTCCATCAATTGGTTCTCCATGAAGCCTGGTTTTTATCAAGTAATTAACGGACAATCATCCCACACTTCACGACAGTCTTATTATGAAATTTAGTCTAACCCAAATAATGAATGGATCATCATCTCTTAAGTTAATCAAGAATGTCCATATTATAAAATTATTAATAAAATATAGTCATTTTTATCTTCTTTATCCATTTTTCATTACAATCACACAATTATTAAAATCTTTTCAACTAAAAGGCAAAAAAAAAACTCCTTGAATGATGATTTCTTTTATTCACAAATCACCTCATCTCATATGACTGATGGTTGAATAGACAACTGATTTTCACACACCCAATCTTAATCGGTCATCTCAATATCTCGAATCATAAGGAGTTCAGTTCTAATCCATCCACATTTGACCCTTGCATGCTGTGCACACAACGGGTGGGAATTTTAATCCCAATAGTATGAACCTTTTCTTTTCAAAAGCTTTGTTGATCCACACGCTCGTCCATATTAACACAATAATTCTGAGATCCAATCCATCCATTAGGAAGGAAAACCACAATTTTGATGCTCCAAATCAAGAATTAGGTTTATCCACTGGGGAGGTGGGCCACAGTTTCAGAAAAAAGTGTACGGTTTAGGGTTCACTTGATGAGCGGATCAGATTTAATTTTGGAAAAATTTAGGAGGTCAGAGAAAGATGATAGATGGATTGGATCGAAGCTATGTGACATGTGCTGCACGTGTGTGGTGCAAATACGGTTTATTGCACACGCGCATGCGCTTCGCAAAGCTCGCCACTGTCTGCGTTTGGAGAGCTTAGCTATGCCCAGACGGGTGTACTTGACTAATGCACACGCCATCATTTATGCCCACGTGGAAAATAGGTGAAGTATCTGAAGCATCCATTAGAAGGGTTCCACAATTTATATTAAATATTTCAAAATTTGTTTCATTCAATAACTCATATGGACCACAAATGAACTGAAAAAAAATATACAGCTGTGGAAAATGATCCGAAGTTTTCTAAACCGTCAAATTATTTGTAGTATCATGGAATATCTGATGAATGGAAAACCTTTAATCTAGAATATAAAAAATTTAGATGGTGAAATCCACCTGATGAATGGCTTGGATATTTCACCTTTCTGCCACGCTGGCAAATGTGGTGGCGTACGCACTAGCTAATAAATACACGCGGTGGGCTTAGAAAACCACTGTGGATCCATGAAAATGGACGCTACAACCCCATTTCTACGCAGCGCGTAAACCACCCCAAGATCTGTGGCCCATCATATTGTATGTGTGAAATCTGATACGTTCATCATGTTTTATTCTTGGTTCTAGTTCCTGGGGTGAAAAATCAATTATATCCACAACTGATGTGGGCCACAAGAAGGAACGATTGGGATGGGATGTAAACCACAAGTTTTTATGTGGGGACATCATGGATTTTATCTTCCATCAGACCCGTTAATCAGTTAAGTACGGTTAAAATAACCTCTATCACCTGATGGATGGAATAAATTTTACATTGATAATATGGTGGGCCCCACAGAACTGGGTATTTTACGGGCTGCGTAGAAAAGGTGTTGTAAATGAACTGTCCTGTGCTGACGGTTGCACACGCACGTGGGAGGCCTGCCTGTCCACATGCAGGTCTGTATAGATCTTGTACGTTAGAAACCAGGCCATTTCACACCTGAGGTGATCTGTAACGTAAAAAAGCAAATAGACGGCTAGAAAAAAAAAATGTTTTATACGTCAGGTTGGTTTGTCCACTGTGGCCCACCTGAGGAGCCATCAACTAGATGGAAAGATCAGATCTCGCGCATGTCGTCCATGTTGGCACGTGTGCCTGCGTGCGGATGGTCTCTGATCTCAGTTCTAGGGCTATCAACGGGCCAGGTAGGGGTTCTTCTTGGCCCGGATTTTGAACTGTTTCAGTCCGGGTCTGCGGGCCAATCCATTCAAGTTTGATTTGGATGGCCCGAACCGGGCCCATTGACACCCACCTACCCAATCTCTAATTCCACACAAGTGTATAGCCTTACACATCCACGTGCGGGTACACGTACAAATATGAAACACTGTGTAAGATCTGAGCTGTCCATAAGGCTGGAAATAGTGTCCAAATATTCTAATTAAAAGCTCAGATAATTTCACTTCTCAGATGGGCCACAATGTAACAACGTGAATTGACGGTTAATAAATTACCATCCATTCATTTGTTTTGATACGTTGTGACCCACCTGAGGGGTGAACGGCCTTATTTTTATAATAAAAGAATTAAAATGCATAGCTCCCCTGATGGAAAGCTTAGATATCACACGTGTGTTGCTGCCGCGTGTGGACGTGGAGGGAAACAGAGAAGTGGTGTCGGCCCACTCGTTCTGGTGTCGTACGTTTGAAAGTGATCCGGGACGTTCGTCGTGTGGAGTCTACAGCGGACATGCACAGATCTGAAAATCAGGTCAGTTCGTTCATGAGATGGGCCATCGTAAGCGTGCGTTGAACGTGAACCGTTGTTCCAGTTTTTCCTTACCGTACATTTTTCTCGTACAAGTGTTGGCACAGTGGATAACTGGAGACAATAGATTTTGGTCCATGGTATTTTCATGGTGGATCCCACCTGATGAATGGACTCCATTTCACACACGTGTAACACGTGGACAACGAGCGGTACCACCATTTCTCTGTGTCTCTGTAAAGTCCCGAAGGAAAACATAAATATCAGCTTGATCCAGGACTTCTGTGGCCCCCAAGAAGTTTTCAACGGTAAGCGTTCAATTCCCACTGTTTCCTGTGGTGTGGTCCACTTGAGGTATGAAGATACTTTGATTTTGGTCTAATCTACTAAAGTGAGATGTAAAAAACTGATGGACGGTGTGGATAAAACACATACACTACAGTGGGCCCCACAGAGGCTTCATACCACGGTAAACGGTGGTGAGCGACTCAGTACACGATCCACGTCCTCGCAGATGTACAGGTAACTTTAATTTCATTCAATCAGTACTTGTGGGCCCCATCTGTCTCTGCAGGAATAATAGGATACATGACGTGAGGCATTGCAACTTTCTGCGCTGGTTTTCATCTTTGAAAGTGGGCCCCATACTTAGAAAATCCAGACCGTTCGTCTGTTTCATCCTACTGTGGATGGACTGTGACCCGAATATATCCCAGATTTGAAGTTGTTAGCCTCCGCCCTTTGTAAATGTGCACTGTTGCTGTGTTTCTCTTAATGCTCGTTTATTTGTGGGTCCCGAATTGATAGGTCAGGATTATTATATGGAGAAGATTTTTGGGCGATGGTCCACCGACGGTTGTCATCAGATTAACGGTATGGATTACAATACGTGGATCCTGGATAAAGCAAGTGAATCCTATATACTGATTTTGCTCCCAATAAGCACATGTAGGTCCCATGGTTCAATCTTCCAAAATCCAAACCGTTGATGTGGTGGCCCAACAATGGGCGGAGGATTCCCGAGTCTGTCGTAGATAGAGCTGTACATGACTCAAGTTAGGACTCGACTTGGAAAGGCTTGACTCGGTTTGGCTTTAAATTAAATTCAGATTGAGTTGGGCAGGTTTTCAAAAAAAATTCGAGTTTAGTTTGAGCTTGCTCAAGCTCGGCTCAAACCCCAAGGCAAATTGACTTGAATTAAATCAATTGGGTGGTTCAGTTATTTTAATCTTGATGTGGTTCACGGAGTGTTTGACGAAATGCCTTGAGGAAGTGTTATTTTTTATACATCCTTTATATCAGTATATTTTCAAATTGGATATCTGAAGGAAGATTGAATGAACAAATTTCTAAAAAATGTTATATAGTATTAGGGGTGCATACAAGTCAAATCGACTTGAGTTTAGCTCGGCCACTAGTTGACTCTAGCTCGAATTCCGCTCGGCTTAGTCTTTGAGCTTGATTGGATAGCTTGGCCAGGTTCGGTCAGCAGCTTAGGCCAGTTCAAGCTAAGATCAAGCCTTTGCAACATTTTCTCAAATACATAGAGTGTACTTTTAATTTCTCACGAGATGTAAAGCGGCAACATTAATTTACAAGTATTTTATCAAACACTTAGTAGATAATATAAAAATCAAGATACGAAGGTATTTGTTTCATATCTATATCTTTTTCGCCACCAGCCAACACTTCTTTGAGTCATTTCATCAAACACTTGTTGGGCAATATCAATATCAAAATAACCGAGTAATCGAACTGGTTTGATCCGAGTTCAATTCGAGTCGAGTCGAGATCAAGCCAACTTGAACTCGGCTCAAAATTTTTTTGAGCTAAAAAAATCAGTTCAACTCGGCTTGAACTCAATTTTAAACCGAGTTGAATCGAGCTTTTTTGAGTTGAGTGAGCTAACCAAGCTAACTCGATTTGTATATACCCTTATATAATATAAGATTGTCTTATTATTTTAATCTTGATGTTGCTCACCGAATGTTTGATAAAATATGTGTAAAGTATTTTTACTAATTTGCATTGGAACAATAAATTTTTAAGAATGTAATTTATACGTATGTGAAAATGTTGCGTACATGACTCAACTCAAGCTTCCCCAAGCTGTTGACCGAACCAACTTGAGTTGTAATCAGGCTCGGGACTGAGCTGAGCCAAATTCAAGCTAAAGTTGGCTGCTAGCCTAAGCCAAGCTCGACCCAATTAGACTCTTGTACAACCCAACTCCGAGATCACGACCTTTCTATCTTAAGCCTTATTCATTTATTTATTTGATGGACACCCCTCGTATCCGAATGAGTTCCATCTTATCTACGGTGTGGGTGAATGATATGTACGGAATCGGACAATCTGCACCGAATCTCCTCTTAGTGTCGGCATTCCAATCTCGGAGTCGGCCGCATGGTGACGAATCAAGAGCTTGCGCTCAAAAACTCTACATGTGTCATACTCAACCGTCAGAATCGTCGGGCCCACTTCAGATAGATTATATCTCTCAAGTCAAATCAAATTGAAGGATCCAAGAATCTGATTAATATCCATTTTGATGGTTGAATTGTTTTCATCTTAACCGTCCATACATGTCCCCTAATCATTCAGTTAGGACATCACTCTAGACCGAATTTTATTTCCTTATTTATAGCTCATCTAAGTTGGGACCCACAATTTGAACAGTTTAATTAAGTTACGTATGTGCCACGTGTAATATTTTTGAGAGTATGCATATGAAGAATCCTACTCTGCCCGAGTATTAAAGCCTCTCTCTAACTTGAATGGCGTGGAACCATGAAGTCCACTGCCTCTCATGCACAAACTGCCATAAGTAGCCATACTCAGTACGGATAGATCATGATTTCACATGGGTGTCCACGTCCGAGTGATTGGTCCACTGTTCACTTGGGTGTCCATGCTCTGACCTATGGGTACGGCTTAGGAGAAAGTTCACAATCCATCCCTACTTTTCTTTTACAGGATTTACCTGGGCATTATACATATTTCTTCCCAAGTTAAAATCTTAATACATGTATGAAGTGGATGTCATAAATTACTTGTTGTAAGTTTTATGGTGCTTTTGTTAGCATGGGCAATGTTATAGTTCTATGGAACTTTTGCTTCATGAGCTTTCTATTGAGAATTTAATAAGATTAATATAATTTCTGTATAATGTGGAAATAAAAAATTGTAAAAGAATTTGAAATGTGGACAGGCTGAAGCACATTTCAGACGCTGTCTTTAAAGCGTTATTTACCCATACTCAAGTGAATTGAGTATGCTGATAGGTTACAGGAAAACCACTTATAGAATACGACGAGCCAAGTGTGGGTCTGCATTCAACGAACACGAAGGCCCACTAAATGGAACTCTATTACACTTGATCTGGTAGAAATACAATAAAGAAAATTTCAGAAGAAAGAAAAAAAAATGTTTAGACCACTGCACTGGTTAAGTCTTCAGTCGTTGGTTCAGTTGAATCGTTCTAGACCACACCTTTGGTTTGTTCTTCAAGCTAAGGTTCAGGCCTTACTATATTGCTGGAATCTCTGGAGTATAGGAGTGGAGTAGGGCTGGCTGTCTCAGTTCGTATGGGTTTGCTAGAGTGGATTGAGATGGTTTGGAAACCCATCCAGACCCTCTATATATAGGCTATGGTGACTAGAGGGTTATGGTCCAGAGAATTAAATCCCATTAAGTCATTTCTAGCTGTTGAAAAACTATCCGTTTTATGGCCGTTTTCTGATTGTTGTGCATGGACCATTAATCTGCTGCATGTTGACTATTGTGAGACAGCAGCTAGCCATTTTCTAGCTGTTGGGCTAGCCATGCAGCAGTTACAGCTGGATCCCGCATTAATGGCTCAGCTGTTACAGTTTCTGCTACAACAGCTCTTTTTAGTCCGTCTATATATACTGAGACATCTTTCTCTCAGTCCTGTAGTCTCTCTGCCAACCAGCCACCCGCCATAGCCACTTAGTCGCACCGCAACTCGCACACGTCTTTCTCCGATTCGTGTAGGGAGCGACCCTCTACGACACGATGCACACGTGCAAAGTACAAAGTGCATCACTAACACCTCTAAAGTCACACTACCTCACATGCCCACGCCCTTACACCGAGCCCTAGCCCGAGCGCGAGCGCGACACACAAGTTCCATACTTCTTTCTATCATGTGGGTAAGTATTATAATACTCCACCATAATCATTTAAACTACAAATTTTTCTTCTCTTTTTTCAATGTGGAACTATTCCCAAAAACCCACAAAAAGTGTTTTTTTCAAACAACTTTTTTAATATATTATATTTTTATTATTAAAATATATTTTATTAAAATCAATATAAATTTTTTTGTAACAATCCCCCACTTGATTTTATAAAAATATATTTTCTCGGTTAAACATTTTTGCCAGAATAATCAGCTTATATGTATAAAGAAAGATATCTTTCGATTTTAATATTTTCTTAGTGTAAATATCTCAAAACTCTGTTGAAATGACTGGTAGCCGTAACTTTGAACCAATTATTCCTAGATAATAGAGTTGGAGAAATCACACACATATTCGCTATCTGTTGTTAGAGTTCCCACAATCTTACTCAGCACAATTAATGGCCATGTGTTTATCCTAATTCGTGAACGATCCCGAGAGAAAACTCCTAACTCTCATGAGATACGACACCATCTCTACGTTCATATAAGTGAAATCCTTCCAGTGTCTCCGTAACTATAAGACACTTGTCCTAAACACTGGATTTCATTAAGAGTTCTAAGACTCAACCCTCTTTCGTAACGCTCAACACTTATCTATTATGGATGGAGTTTTATAATTTAATGCTGAAAACTTTTCATATATCGATGACTTGTTCTTACCCATTAAATCCAAAATTAGAGATTTTCTGACTTTAGGTTGGGTTACCATCATTGGTGAAACTTTGGTTGGAGAGTTTCAACCCCATCCCTTTAGATGTAGTCTTTACTACCTCTCTCGATAGAGGTTTAATGAAAGGATATACTAAGTTATTGCTTGATTTCACATAGGAAATAATAATGATTCCATTTCGAATCAACTGTCTGACATAATCATGTCGAAGACTGATATGTCTAGACTTACCATTATAAATGCCATTATAAGCTCTAGCTAATGTGGCTTCACTATCACAATTTAGTGACACAGTAGATATAGGCTTTACACAGAAAGAGATTTCTAATAGAAGATTTCTTAGCCACTCATCCTCTTTGCCTATCGCAGCCAAGGCTATGAATTTAGACTCTATAGTCGAGTGCGTTATGCAAATCTATTTTTTAGATCCCCAAGATATAGCTGCACCTCTATAAGACTCGTATCCTAGTCTGTACTGTTCCGTCAACTCTCACGATCCTCCCGGTCGAATTCCGACAACCTGCGACCGATGATCGACATTTGCGCTCGACCTTAAGTCGTATCCTGTATATCTGAGTCGGTTCAATCCGAGACTTGCACCATTGCGACCGCACTGTCGCCGCGGTTACAACGCCGCGACTCATGTACCGATCCGATACCTTGACTAAGAGATGTGAGCCGGCGTTTATTTTGAGAAAATGCTGCTCGTTTACAATCCTAAGAGAATCTCTACAACATGTCCCATCAATTCATCAATCAATCAATTAACCCATCAATCCATCAATCACTTCATATCAAGTACACATCACCTTTCACCCCATCCCCAAGCAATCACCAAAGTCAACTCTTTCTCACCATCTCTCTTACACCACCTTACATATCAAGTACTACATCCATCACTCACCTCACCCATCACTCACATCCATCACTCTCTCTCTCCTTACATCTCACCCCTCTCTCTCATTTCTCATCTCACTTTCCAAGCAAGGAAGAGAAAGCTCACGTCCAAGCTCTCTTCCATGAGAGAGTGCATGTTGGTGGCCCACTTCTCATCTCAAATCTCTCATCCTATCCATCCATTCTTCATCTTCCACCATCAAAGTGAAGCGTAAGGAGATAGGCTATCCAACGGACCGAGAAGATCGATAGGTGGGTGCTCTTATAGGGTAGTTTTCATATTTTTATGATGGACCAAGTAAGGCCTACCGATCGATGATATGGATCTCACTTTGGACCCTTGATGTGGCCGATGGACCACCTTGATCCTCATGATCATTCCATAATGGGGTCATTCTCCATGGACCCCATCATGATGTTTATTTTCCTTGTATGGAAGGGGTCATCTAGACCTTACATCTTGGTGGAGAAGGGATCTTCACCGTTGATCTTTGATTTGATGAACCCACATGCAATAGGACCCTCTTGATGTATGATTAGATGTACGGAAGGGAGGGCTCGTAGTGGCGGAGCCCTCCATGCACGTGTGTCCCTCTCTCTCTCTCTCTCTCTCTCTCCCTCTTTTTCATGTTTTGTGTGATGATATGGCCGTGTGGCCCACCTGGATGGACTCCACCATGAAGCATGTATTTAATCTGAGCCCTTTGTAGGTAGGGCCCACTTTACATATGCATTGTGTCATCACCATCCAACATTTGGTGGCTCACCTGAGCATGGCCCACCTTATAAAGTGGTTTGCCCAAAACTGTCTAGCGTCCAGGGACGCTGGACGTTAACTGAACCAAAAAAAATAAATAAATAAAATATTAGCTTGGTTCAAAGGGTTTTGGGTGGGTCATTCATGCAGGCTCCACCTTGATATACATATTTAATATCCAAGCCGTCCATCCCATTTTCCAAATCATTTTAGGCGTTGAGCCGAAAAATGAAGCTTATCTGAATATCTGGCGGCCCATAGTATGGAAAACAGTATTTTCTACATTTAAAATCACCTTTTGATGTTCTTACATGCCAAGGCATGTCGCATATTGGACTCATTTGGTCCGTCTTGAGTCCTGAAAAACGGTGGTTGGGTTAGATTCATCGGATGTGGGCCCCACATGGGAAAGACCGTGAGAAAACCAATTTCAAAAAAAAAAAAAAAACCATGCAGCAGTTAACACTGATAATGGACTCATTTGGTCCGTCTTGAGTCCTGAAAAACGGTGGTTGGGTTAGATTCATCGGATGTGGGCCCCACATGGGAAAGACCATGAGAAAACCAATTTAAAAAAAAAAAAAAAACCATGCAGCAGCTAACGCTGCTGCTGTCAGAGAGGCAGGCAGCGCCAGTGGTACGCTGGCGGGCGGGCGGGCAGGCCCACGAGCAGGGACCCACGGTCCAAGCTGTGGGCCCCACCATGATATTCATTTGTCATCCAACCGGTTCATTAGGTGGGCCCCTTCCTACAGTGGGCCCCCTCCAAGTTTCAATCACATCCAACGCTTAGGTGGCCTACGTCATAGGAATCAGTGTGAATTGAGTGTCTACCATTGAAGCCATTTTATGGGCCACAGAAGTTTTGGATCAAGATGAAATTTATTTTTTTTTTCCTTTCATACAGGACCGTGTGATCTTACTAACCGGTTGGATGGAAAATATATGTTATGGTGGGCCCCACGTGGAGCCCACAGTGATGTATGTATTTTTTGAGCACCATCCATAGCCGTGGACGGTGGCAGCCACCGTGATGTACGTGTTTTAAGGTCGTCCAGTCATTGGACGGCCAGTAGGGCCCCACTCTTGGTGTCTGTGGTGGGCCACGCGTGTGGACTCCACCGTGAAGTGAGACGTGGGCTCACCTTGATGTATATCTGGCCGTCCATCCATCCCAGGCCAATGGACGCCGGATGCATTTCTATATAAAATGATATATATTATAATATTATAATTTATGGGCCACACCCACGTGGGATCCACCTGTTGTAAATTGGTTGGTTCGTGTACCGCACTTAGTTATAGAGCTGATGATTTTACATCAATGAGTGTGGAGGTGGGGCCCATCTTCATGTGTGTTTTGTATATCCACCGCCCATCCATTTTGATGTGTCTACACCATGATGTATAGTTTAATCCACACCGTCCAGATATTGCTAGACAGTGCTGGATCATGTTTGAATGGTCCCGTGGACCCCACTTTGATGTATGTTCCATATCCACACCGTCCACAATGTTTGGGCAGTGCTGATCATCATACGTGGGTCATGTGTGCAGTGATACACATGTTACACCTACAACTATTGAAATGATTTTTGGTGCGACCCATATGATGAGGCCCACTTAGATATATTTATGGCCGTCTATGTGGTGTATTTGAGGGCCCATGAGTAGGGCCCACCTATTATGTATTTGTGGCCTATTGTTGAGGCCCACCTTCATATTTATGAGGCTCATTGTGATGTATTAGGGCCCATGGGTTAAGGCCCACTGTGATGTATTATGGGCCATGGGTTAAGGCTCATTGTGATGTATTCAAGATCGTTGTTGAGGCCCACCTTCATATTTATGAGGCTCATTGTGATATATTAGGGACCATGGGTCGAGGCCCATTGTGATGTATTAGGGCCCATGGGTTAAGGCCCACTGTGATGTATTATGGCCTATGGGTTGAGGCTCATTGTGATGTATTCAAGATCGTTGTTGAGGCCCACCTTGATGTATATGGGGCCGTTGTCGAGGCCCACCTTGATATGAATGTAAAGCCTATGTAAGAGGCCCATCTTGATTTATTTGTGGCCGTCTTTTGAGGCCCACCTTGGTATATATATGAGGCCCAAGTGATTAGGCCCACCTTGATGTATTTGTGGCCCGTTGCTGAGGCCCACCTTGATATAAATGAGGCCCAAGTTATGAGGCCCGTTTGATGTATTGGAGGCCCATGGGTCAAGGCCCAATGGGATGTACCTAAGGCCCATTGAATGTGATTTCACCGTGGTGTATGTGTTGACCTTTATGGCAAACCATGCCTTGGGAGCAATGTTGGTTTGACGTCTACATTATAAGAATAATGTTGGTTAAATGTCTGCATTATGACTCTCCCTAGGACCCATTGATAGGCCCATACTTGTTGTGTGTAGGCCGTCTAGGCCCATCTTCGTTGTGAGAGTAATTCATCACCCTATAACATGCTTAGTGTAACTCCATGATCCATGCCCATACACATCATATGTATGCCTGATATGAGAAATATTTGATCATAGCATACGCCATTAGGCAGACCATTTATGAGACTACTTATGAGACGGAGTGCCCCACATTTCACGTAATATGCGCAGGATTGTTGCATGACTGGTTAGTGTGACTTATGCATCTCGCATATGTGTGACTTGATTATTATACGCCCTAGCGATATCAGGGTCTTGGCCTCCACAGGCACATCGTGGATGGCCAGATGGGACATCGAAAATGCTTGGTTCTAACACTATGGACACGTAGGATGTCCTTGGGTGAAAATCTCAGAACCTCCTTGGTACCAGGAGATGCTCCAACGTCTAGACCGAGTGGAATGTGAGCGTCAGTGCCTATACCATGAGGCCGTGTCTCCCACTGTGTCGTGATCGGTTGGAAAGGGGTGTGACCTTATCCACCCGAGTGAGGGAGCTATTAGCTAGGCTTAGTATGACCAGCTTGTAAATGGGTCCGCTATCGACGAGCCGGGTAGGTATTGGCAGACTGCTGGCTAGGCGGATAATGAGGTCTCTTCCACTCGCAGGGCTGTACAGCTAGGGAGGAGGCAGTCGGTGTGGAGTGTAATAGACCCCAGTGATTTTCCAGAGAGAAACCGTACTGATATGAGGATTGACTTGATAGTATGACACCCTGTCACTGTTACACATGTGGGCGGGCGCATGTGGGCGGACGCTGATGTGGGCAGGATTGAGGCCTGGGCGAGCTACCACACTGGGCGAGCTACCAGCGGTTGGCAGGCTACTGTGCTGACAGGCTACTGAGTAGGAGTTGCATACTCATTCATTCATCCATTCACTATTCACTCGGGCTAGTGGTACGTAACTATTTGTTACGTGTACCTTCGCAATTGTCAGGATTTTAGTTGGGGCGCGCGACTAACCTGAGATCAGGAGTTTACCACATTGTGTTTGACTATCCAACTTTATGTATGAGACTGATTTGGATAGAATTCCCTTGTGATGGACCCCGTAGCCTGCGATACTTCGTAATATCATCCCGACTTCACATTTCAGCATAGTGCATTACATCCGCATGCATATGATATTTTGGGTTACTATGTTCTTACACTTATATGGCCTAGATAAGGTTGATGGTATTCATGGCTCGTCAGGATTTACATATTGCATTGCATCCTCAGCACCTATTATTGTCTTGTTATGTTTTGCATCGCACGACATTGGTACGACTGATATCACTCATGGACTTACCAGCATATTTTCGCTTACTCTGATATCGTATGATTCATGATCTTGCCAGTATTTTTGCTTATTTTGATTTTATATGATTTATCAGCTTTATGGTATACTTGACACCTATCTTGTGCACACACTTTCACCACCCTCTAAGCTTTCTATAAGCTTATGCACGATAGATGCGTGCAGGTAGCGTTAGGTTGCAGCAGCGTTGAGCTTGGAGCGTGCAGCTGTCTTCTGGAGCTTTGATTTCGATATATGTATTTCTCTTTCAGCATTGTATTCAAATGATTATATTAGTGGATAAATGATGATGATGTTGCCTTTGTAAAATGGGTATACTTGTGGTTATGCTCCATTATAAAAATAAAATAAAAATTCATACTGAAAATCCTCCTTGTAGGATCCCAAGATCGGAATCTGGCATGCGAGTATCGGGATCCGAGAATGGGGCACTACGGAGGCTGTCGGCACTGGATTCGGCGATCGAAATTTCTGTGAATCAGATTTTCGGGTTTAGGGCGTGACAACCTCCTAGGGTGAATACCCACCCTGTAGTAGACTTGTTGTCCCCTGCACTCGATATCCAGCTTACATTGGTATATCCTTCCAATATGACAGGAAACTCTGAATAAAATAGTCATAAGTCTTTAGTTGCTTTTAAGTAACCAATGACTCTACTGATTGCATTCTAGTGTTCAGTACTGGGGTTATTAGTAAACCTACTAAGTTTACTCACAGCATATGTGATATCAGGTCTAGTGCATTGCATAACATATATAAGACTTCCTATAGTACTTGCACATTCTAATTGTGCAACTGTTCTTCCAGTATTTTCTTTTAACTTGATACTTGGATCAAATAGAATTTTTTGTTTCCTTTATATTTAGATGGTTAAACTTGTTTAGTATCTTTTTAATATAATGAGATCGACACAAAGCATAACCCTCACAATATTTTATAACTTTGATACCTAGGATGGTATCAATTTGTCTGAGATCCTTCATTTTAAATACGGAAGAAAGAAACCTCTTTGTTTCAGTCACACCTTCCATTTTATTACTTATTATTAACATGTCATCAACATATAGATGGATAATAACCATATAACTACCATCTACTTTAGAATATATGCATTTGTTAGCTACATTATGCATGAAACTATGAGATAGCATTTTGGAATCAAACTTCTCATACCACTGTTTTGGTGCTTGTTTTAATCCATACAAAGATTTAACTAATTCACATACTTTATTTTCATTTCCTAGTAGAATAAAACCTTCAGGTTGTTCCACGTATACCTCCACACTGAGGTCACCATTCAGGAATGCGGTCTTTACATCCATTTGGTGGATGTGAAGATGATGTATGGAAGCTAGCGCAAATAATATCCTAATAGATGTTATCCTAACTACAGGTGAATATGTGTTAAAGTAATCTATCCCTTCTTTTGTCTAAAATCCTTAGCTACTAATCGAGCTTTAAAGGTTTGGATAGTTCCATCAGTATCATATTTCTTCATAAATACACACTTATAACCTATGGGTCTAGAACCTAGAAGTAAGTTTACTAGTTCTCATATTTGATTTGACATTATGGATTCCATTTCATCATTTATAGCTTCTTTCCAGAAGATTGAATCTCTAGAGGATATAGTCTCTTTATATGTTTTAAGATCATCTTCTATAGTCATTACTATAGGTATTTGTCTTATACATTTTCTCTATCTGCTTTTACTAGATGGAAAATGACGCGCTGTGAGTCTATGTAGTCATCTCCTAGACTCTTCTCTATTCTTGTCCTTTGACCCCTACAGGGTTCAATAGGAGCTTCCACTATCTATGGAGCTGTGTTATCTGGTTCTCTATTAGGAGTTTGGATTTCATTATCCTTTAACTCCAAGGATAGTGAGTTCTTAAAGAATTCAATATCTCTTAATTATATTATTATATTAGACTCAATGTCTAGAAGTCTATGAGTTTTACTATTTTGTGAATACCCTATAAAAGCGCACTTAATAGCTCTTGGTCCAAACTTGGTTCTTTTTGGATCAAGGGTTCAGCAGTATGCAAGACATCCCCACACTTTAAGATATCCTAAGTTAGGTTTTCTACGTCTCCATTTTTCATATGGAGATATATTATATTTTTTAGACAGAATTCTGTTTAAGTGCCTCACCCCATAGACTTAGTGGTAACTTTACTCTTATCAGCATTGAGTTGACCATCTCTACTAATGTTCTATTCTTTCTTTCAGCTATTCCGTTTTGTTGAGGTGTGTATGGTACTGTATATCGATGTATCAGTCCTTATTCTTCACAGAAGTTATCGAATTTATTGGAGAAATATTCTCCTCCTTTATCGTTACGGAGAATTTTTTATCTTCTTATTTAGTTGATTCTCTACTTCTGCTTTATATATATTAAATATGTTCAATGCTTCATATTTGCTCTTTAACAGATAAACATACACATATCTAGAGTAATCATTTATAAAGGTTATGAAGTATAGTTTACCTCCACGAGAAAGAATGCCATTTAACTCACAGATATCATTGTGCACAAGATCCAATATTTGAGATGATCTATCAACACTTGGAAAAGATTTCTTTGTCATTTTGGATCGTACGCACACTTCACATTTATCGGTTTCATTATCTGTGTATGAAATTAAACCATTCTTAGCCATGAACTTCAACGTACTATACCCTATATGGGCTAGCCTATCATGTCATAGTCCAGCGGATTCAACCATATACGTAGAAGTGCTACTTTCATTCAAAGAAAACTTAACCATTCCGTTACAAGCATATCCCTTTCTGATAAAATTCTCATTCTTAGACAGAATCAGTTTTCCTGACTCGTACACCACCCTTATACCTGATTTTCCTAAAAGATCCCCAGAAACTAAGTTTCGCCTCATGTCTGAGACGTGCAGTACATTAGTCAGAATCACTTTCTTTCCAGAGGTGAATATCAGTTCGACAATTCCTTTACCGACGACCTTCGATCGGACTTCATTACCCATTTGGACTTCTTGACCATTGGTCAATTCCTCATAGGTTTTGAAGGCTGATTTATTGTAACACACATGTACTGTAGCGACAGTATCATACCACTACCCTTAAACTTTGCCTTGGATGATATTCACCTCAGTGAGCATAGCTACGATATTACTTTTTTCTACTGCACTTGCCTCTTTTTTAGATTTGCGATATCGGCATACTCGAGCATAGTGCCCGATTTTTCTACAAACATGGCATAAGCCTTCGAACTTTTCATTCTTCTTTTAGGCGTTTTTCTTAAATTTTTTTTTATTGGGTTTAAGGGAATCGTCCTTCTTGAGATTCTTGTTATTGGTGTTCTCTACTGCATGTACCTTGGACGAAGCATTCCTGTTATCATTTTTTTTATCACGGTTACAGGATTCTTCCTCAATCTTGAGGTGTTTCTGAATTTGTTCCAGTGTGTAATCCTCAGTTTTATGTAACAATTTCTTTTTATAGTCTTTCCACATCGGTGACAATTTAGCAATTATAGCCCCGACTTGGAATGATTCAAGAAGATCAATCTTTATCGCTTTGATTTTATTTACTATTAGTTGCAGTTCTTGGATTTGGGGTAGCAGCGGTTTATTATATACCATGCTAAAGTCAAAATACCTGGCGATGAGAAATTTGTTGGTCCCTTCTTCTTCAGCCTTATACTTGAACTCCAGAGCAGCCCAGATCTCCTTTTCTGATGATGTTTGTTGGTACAGATCGTACAGACGGTCGGAGAGCGCATTCAGAATATGTCCTCGACACAAAAGTTTATCTTCGGCTCGTTTGGCGCGGGCAGCCACTTGTTCAGGTGTGTTGTTGTCGATTGCTTCACATAGCGCTTGTACATTTGGATCTAGTATGTAGTAGATCTTTAGCGCAGTTGGGAGAAATTTCAGCTTGTCTTGCCATCTTATAAAATTGGTTTCATCGAACCGATTAAGAAGTATCAAGTCCTTATTCATCAACTTGATGGACGAAACACCGTAGGCTTCCATCTCAAATAACGCTTTAAGATTGTTGAGAATTTATACAGATTAATATAATTTCTGTATAATGTGGAAACCAAAAATTGTAAAAGAATTTGAAATGTGGACAGGCTGAAGCACGTTTGATACGCTGTCCTTAAAGCGTTATTTGCCCCTACTCAAGTGAATTGAATATGCTGATAGGTTACAGGTAAACTACTTCTAGGATACGACGAGCCCGGTGTGGGTTTGCATTCAACAAACACGAAGGCCCACTAAATAGAACTCTATTACACTTGATCTGGCAAAAAAACAATAAGGAAAATCCCAGAAGAAAGAAAAAAAGAAAAATGTTTAGACTACTGCACTGGTCAAGTCTTTAACCGCTGGTTCAGTTGAACCGTTCTAGACCACACCTTTGGTCTGTTCTTCAAGCTAAGGTTCAAGCCTTGCTATATTGCTGGAATCCCTGGAGTATAGGAGTGGAGTAGGGCTGCCGTCTCAGTTCGTATGGGTTTGCTGGAGTGGATTGAGATGGTTTGGAAACCCATCCAAACCCTCTATATATAGGCTATGGTGGATAGGGGGTTATGGTTTAGAGACTTAAATTCCATTAAGCCATTTTTGGCTGTTGAAAAACTATCCGTTTTATCGCCATTTTCTGACTGTTGTGCATGGACCATTAATCTGCTGCATGCTGACTGTCGTGAGACATCAGCTAGCCATTTTCTAGTGGGCTAGCCATGCAGTAGTTACAGCTGGACCCTACACTAATGGCTTAGTTGTTATAGTTTTTGCTGCAATAGCTCTTTTCAGTCCATTTATATATACCGAGAGATCTTTCTCTCAGTCCTCTAGTCTCTCTGCCAAACAGTCACCCACCATAGCCACTTAGTCGCATCGTGAAGTGCAAAGTGCAAAGTGCGCCACTACAGCCACACCACCTCACATGCCCACACCCTCATACCGAGCCCGAGCCCGAGTTCAAGACTGAGCCCGAGCCGAAGCGCAAGCGCGAGTCCGAGCTCCATATTCCTTTGTACCATGTGGGTAAGTATTATAATACTCCACCATAATCATTTAAACCACAAATTTTTCTTTTCTTTTTTCAATGTAGGACTATTCCCAAAAACCCACAAAAAGTGTTATTTTCAAACAACTTTTTTTATATATTATATTTTTATTATTAAAATATATTTTATTAAAATCAATATATATTTGTAACACTTTCTGTTAGCACAGGCTACATGAAAAGGATAGAAAATGTTAGTTTGAATAAGTAGATGTTACGAAGTTTTTATGTAAGACCTATAAAGCTTCTGTTGTATGTGCTTCCAAGTGGAGGAGACAATAGGGCAAGCCACTGACATTAAGGGTGATATTGAGCTAGGATAAGGATGAGTTGAGGTAGGCCCTATTAAAACCCATGGAAACAAATTCCAAATGCGAATATATATAAATGCAAACAAAGCAACCATAAAGAAAACATAACTTTATATGAAAAATCCTTGTAGGAAAAAAACCACAGCATAAAGTGACAAATGATTTACTGTGAAAATGAAAGTACAAGATAGAGAATCGACTTTAGACTCTAGTTTCTCTTTAGAGCAAGCTTCTCGATCTTTTTAATTACCTTAATCTTGCATTACACTCCTATATATAGTATTGCACACAGAATAAGAAACAAATCACACAATTATGTAGAGCCGCGTGTCCCGTGAATTAAAGCTTCGATTGATCGAAACCCTATGTTCAATCAATCAAACATACTCAAAAGTGTCCAACAATCAAACTAGAAAATTCACAGAATTTCAATCAATCAACCTGGATAGTTGCTCGATTGATGACCCCTATTTCAACATATATATTAATGGCACCCGATTTCAACAAGCCCTAACTTGAGTTTAGAGCCCCAAGCCCTCCTGGTCTTAGCCTTAGCCTTAGCCAAGCCCTGATGGGCTAAAAAAGCCCCGACCTTGGCCTCCCCAAAGGGCTGAGTGGGCAAGGGTTGGACTAGGGCTAGGTTAGGGGAGGGTAGGTCCATGACCAGACAAGGCTTTCCCTGAAAGTTAAAATATAATTACATGTATGCTATTTTGAAATTGTTGTAAAATTGGTGTGTTCATGAATCATTATCCCCATGGACACTCGTACCAAATAAGTTCATTCATCAATCAAGTGTAAGTCCCACCCAATTATCCACTGTATTTATGGACTTAGAGTGTATCAATATATAGTTCACCATCTAAATAGTCATACCAAGTACGAATAATTCAAAAATATTTCACATGGGTGTCCACGTCCGGGCCATTGGCCCACTTCCATGATAGGTGAGTATGTCATGACATCCATTTCTATTTTTTTCTTACACGAGCTTAACTTGAGTTTTAGTTTTAATTTATTTTTGCACTGAAAACATGATCCAGACATGATGTACCAAGTGAATGTCACTTAAGTCCTCGTAATAAGACTAGCTTCCTGTGAGTATAGCCTGCATGCAAAGTGGAGGAGACATTGGAGAAATCCACGCTGGCATTCAGGGTGGCAATGAGTCAGTATAGGGTTGAGTGTAGGTAGGCCCTGACTGAGCCCTAAAATCCTAGGCCATGGCCTTAGCTTGGCCCAAACCATAATGGGCTAAAGAAGCCGTAGCTCTAGCTCCCTTAGAGGGTCAGGCTAGACTAAGGTCAGGTCAGGAAAGGCTGGGCTTATCCTAAAAGTTAAAGATAATTACATGCATGCTACTATAAAATTATTGTGCAATTGGTGAATGTGTAGTGTAAACCATCACGCTCTTCCATGAAATTGAAGTTTTACCATGGCATGCCCATGTCAAATAAGATCATTCATCATGCTAGCCGAAATAATATAGACTAGCTTTCAACCTTTAATTCAGTTATTAGGTCAAGTTTAATAGCCTAAGCCTTAGCTCTTCAGGGTCATTTTAGTCGGGCCATATTCTTCTATATATGTAAATTAGAGATTATTTCAATGGCTTGTTTAAATAATCCCTTCCACTTTTCTTTTTTCTTTTTCTATTTACATATACTCCCACAGGCACGCACTACATTAGAACTTGAACCCATGATCTCATTGTTAAAACTTACTCATGTCCACCACCGAGCCATGACTTCAGTCTATCTTTTACTATTTGTCAATCACACGATATGTGAAGTAATATGCGTGGTTCTGCAACAAGTTTAAGGTTAGATTAATATATAATTTCAATAGAACTTGCACTATTTATGGTGGGCAGTATCTACGATTGGCTAATCAATGAATGCATTTCATTAGTCTGACAATGGACTAAGGTAAATAACTTTACTTTGGTTAACTAACCACCTCGAGATGGTCAATTTACTGACATTTACAGGCCTAAGCGCTTGATTAACCCATCAGACCTATAAGTCGATGGTTAATAATAACAATTCTCTATCTCTCACACACACATTCGCCATGTTGGAAATAACATGATCATAGTCCAGACAAATGGAGCCGCAAATCTTGGTAATCCAATCGAATCTATATCTAATGGGTCTTATCATGGGTGGACATTTATCTAATGGGTCTTATCATGGGTGGACATTTCAATCAGTGGCCAGCAGCCAATGGAGTACTTACAAAAACACAACAATGGTTATTGTCAAACGTAAAATATTCAATAGTAGAAAAAGATCTGGTGATTGAAATCATCAATCTGATGGGTCTCCTCATGGATGGACACTTCAGTCAGTGGCCTGCCCATGGGTTGCTTACAATACAAGCAGCAATTGTTACCATCAAACACAAATGGCCTAATGGTAGATGGATAGGTTCATCGAATCGAGGACTTCTTAAGCAAACGGTCCATCGATGTTGGGGTCCATCGAATGAACGGTAGCGATTAGAACTTGTGGGTCCCACCTGTAAAATCTAAGGGATCAAATGTAGTCCATACATACATACCCTCTTGAGGTTACATAAATCCACACAAATGCTTGCATTTAATAAGAATAAAGTTCACTAAACTTTTGACAATATGAAAAAGTAAAAGGGAAAAATAAAGAGGGGGAGATATTTTTATAATAAACAAATGCAGTTGCATCTTCTCCGTCAATTCCTCCTCGAAGGATCTGCTTCTTGGGTCCATTGCGTTGCTTCAAGTCACCATCCAATCGACCTTTTTCTCACATTTCAAGACAAGCCGCCCACTTCAAAGGAAGTCAAAAAATTTTATTTTTTATTTTTTAAAAGCATTAATGATAAAAAACTAGAAAACAGTCACCCCTCATTTAAAACCCCATATAAAAAATAAATAAATCCAGTATAGGCTCCTATGCTAGTTCTGCACTGTTTAGAGAATGGTATGATGACTCAACCTCCTTACATGGGGCACTGGTTGATAACTATCCAGGCCATCCAAATTGTGGGTCCCACTGTCAGTGGATCATGACACAGCTATCTAATCGGTGGCTATCAAATGGACAGTTAAAAGTTAAAATTTGAGTGGTTCATGTTTGAAGGAACATTATTATGGTTAATATTATTTTTTAGCACAACTTTTGGGTTATTCTCCATCCATAGTGGGTCAGAAACTTGGACGGTCTAGATTGTCATAGATCGACATACTTTTAAAATGGTATAAAACTAGCAAACAACCTGAGTCCTTACTCATGCCATAGTGTGGGTCAGCAATTTGGACGGCCTAGTTTGTCATAGATCTATGACATGCTTTTAAAATGGTATAAAACTAGCAAAGAACTTAGTCATTAATCATTAATGCAGAGCGGGTTGCAGACAATTTCATGGCCAAGATGGATCAAAAAAGGCACGGTTGATGATAGAAGTGATCCGCACCATCAGATCTTAGATCGGGCGTATCTCGCAATCTGGAATGAGTTATCTGATGTAAAATGTATGATTTTGGGGTAGAACGAGCTACTTTAGCCAACCAACCCGCTACTTTAGAAACCCCCTTATCGACGGTCGTTTCTCCATTTTAATTTCATTTTTACTATAAATAGTAAGTTTTAGTTTGCTTTTAACTCTTCATCCGTTGGGCTTTAGGATTTATGTCCAACATGAAAAGTTCTTAGGATAATTAGGAGAACGGTTTGGTGAAGCTAAATAGGACACTTAGTATTTTTGGCCGAAAACCTTGTGCACTAGTAGACATCACGACCGTCTATAAATAGTAAGTTGCGGATTCTAAGAGTTTTAGTTTGAGTTTGATTTCTTTCCTATTGCTTGGTTCCCTTATTTAAAGGGGTGTAAACTCATTTTATTAATTTCAAATTTTATTAGAATTTATTTCTATTTTCCTGCTTTCTTTCCTCGTAGATTTGAGAAGTCTCTATGAGGAGTCCAGAGAAGCTCCGTGGATTCGGAGTAGTTATCCTTAAGGAAGACGGTGATCGATCTCATCACGTTCATCCCTGCATCAATTTGGTATCCGATCGAGGTTTTTCCTTGGGCCGATGGCAAACAACGAAGGTATGAATCAAAATCCTGTGGACGGTGATTCAGAGATTCGTTATCTTTCAGAAAGAATGGAAGCTTTCCATTGGGAGAGTCAGTTGACCATGCAAGGGTTGCAGGTAACTTTCGACCGTCTTGCGGACGCGCTACTTTCGCCCCGAGCCCTAAGCGGTGCTCCACCACCTATGGTCGCTTCACCACCTGTGGTTGCTGTACGACATGACCCCGATTATCGCAAAGCACTACCAGTGGCAAACCGTAAGGCTACACCAGATGATTCAAGTTCTAGCGACGATGACATTAATGAAGATTTTGCCCGACGAACAATCTATGGAGGTGATCATCCAGATCGTGCTGAAGGAGACTATCGCGGTAAGGCTGAACTTCCTAGTTTAATGGTTTATTACGTATAGAAGATTTTCTCGATTGGCTACCCGAAGTAAAAAGGTATTTCGATTTATGGACGTGTCAGATCATAAAAGGGTGAAATTGGTAGCGTTTAAATTAAAATTTGGTGCTTATGCATGGTGGGAACAATAACAACTCTCACGAACCCGCCAGAACAAGGCGCCCATCGCATCGTGGCCTCGGATGAAACGTCTTCTTCGATCACGATTTCTCCCCAATGATTATGAGCAGATCTTATTCCAGCAATACTAGAATTGTCGACAAGGAAATCGAACTGTTACAGATTACACTGAAGAATTTCAGCGGTTGGCTACATGAAACGATCTGTCAGAATCTGAGTCACAGAAGGTGGTACGATTTATAAGTGGGTTGCGACCGGCAATTTAGGACCGAGTTCAGATGTACCCAGTCGAGACCGCAGATGAAGCAGTTCAATTGGCACGAAGGGCAGAAACATAACTTGCAAGAGCTCCTGCTCGTCCCTATCCTTCAAATCGACCCCCTATGATGGGTCCCACATAGGATCTAGTGATGGCTCGAGGAAAAGATCCGGTAGGAGAACATCCTCGACCTCCTCCACTCGCAAACCATGATACGGGGAGCGGACCATCCAGACCTCAATGGGCAGCACCCACAACAGCGGGCCCGAGTAGGATTCTGAATCCTTATGCTCGGCCAAGGCCGAATAATTGTTACCGCTGTGGCCAACCAGGCTACTTATCAAAACACTTGTCCTCAACGTCTGACAACACACTTGACTATGAACGAAAGGGGCACTGAAGATGAGGCCGTAGAAGAAGATCATGGCTTTGATGAATATGAACAAACAACTGAAAAAATAGCAGGTGACGATGAAGTGACAGACGAGGATTGTGACAAATCTCTCGTTGTGAGGCGACTATACCCCACGAAAGGAATTACATCTACAGCGGCACAATATATTTCGTACTCGGTGCACTGTCAGCGGAAAGGTCTGTGATGTGATCATAGACAGTGGTAGGAGCGAGAACATCGTCGCGAGAGTGATGGTGGACAAGTTGCAACTACCAACGACAAGACATCCTTCCTCGTACTCAATTGGCTGGATAATAAAGGTGAATGAGACCAATGTAACTGAACAATGCACTATCTCATTTTCAATTGGTAAACATTATACGATCAGATACTTTGTGACGTGGTTGACATGGAAGCCTGCCATATGCTACTCGGTCGACCTTGGCAGTGGGACCGTGATGCGACCCATCGGGGACGAGACAATGTATACATATTCGTCAAGGATAATCGAAAAATAATCCTTGCCCCTATAACACCAGAGAATCACCCTGAAACCTCTAAAGTGGAGGGGAGTTGTAACATCCCGAAAATCGGGGGTTGAGCAAAAACCCAACTCTGAAGTTTCAAAATGTTATTTATGCAACATAGATATGTATGATTGAATGTTGTCTGTGATGATGTATTAAACATGAGTGAGATTAAGCTAAAACAACATATCACGCTCCAGAGACGGTTAAATTTACAAGCGGAAGACTGTGATAGTATGTATAACATATATAAACTGTTGTATGTCTCCAGAGTGTGAATATGTTACCAGGTTATATACATACATGTACACCTCAAAATAGAAAGAAAGCATATACATGAGTGCTCTGAAGATATAAAATGACACGTGTCAAGGCATCTAATCGACCTCCCTGTAATCCCGTCGATCAGAACACGCATAAAGGAGGGATCCTCCTCATCATCATCAAGTCCGGCTCCGCCTCACAGGCCGCGCCATCATCTGCAATCACAAAAGGGTTTGGTGGGCGTCCAGCAACACCGTCCCGTAACGTAGGAGTGAGTAGATAACTCAGTGGAATAGTAGAGCAAGGATTAACATGTTCTCAAATCAATCATGCGATAATAGTAAAGCAGTAAATCAAACAATCCTAATACTGTTGTTAATGCAATATGACATGACGTGATGTATGCCCTCACCGACGATCTCCCTCATACGGCACCATCTTACGACCGCGGCATGCCACACTCCCTAAAGTGCTCCACATCTTCCAGGCACATGCAATGTAATGATGATATGATTTTCGAGTTGTTATTAATCCATTCAAACAGTAGGATTGGGAAACTAAGGTACTTCCGTTGTATCAATCCCAACACAGATCCTGTCTAGGGTCGTCACTCCTAGTTATCTCATACGAGGTATATTTTGTAGGTCGCTGCAAGGGCTGTCAGGGCTATTGCACGCACTCGTTGCTCCGCTCCCCCATCACCTTATCAATACAGGCCTACTGTACTCTACTGCTACTGAAGGGTCGTCGCCTCCCGTAGACTCAGAATACGCTCGCGGTCACTACAAAGGACTCATCGCCTGATCAGTGTAGGGTGACAGCTAGAATATAGTGTCCCATACCACCATAATCTGCTCACGAGACTAGATGCTCACTGGTCACTACAGGGAGGTTTGTGGCCCCAGCGTAGGCCGACAGCTCGACCATGGTGTCCCATACCACCATGCCCGGCTCATGAGTCTTTGTGGATCAAGGTACCATGGTTAACAGGATTTACAATGGTAAGTTCAGTATCCTAGGTTCAAGCAGTCATGACTCATGCAGGGTGAACATACAACGGCCAGTCGGGTTACTTGACGGGCTCGACTAGCGCGATCGCATCTCAAGTCGAACGACATGAAGTGCGTAAAACACTTCGTGTGGCCTAACCACTGCCGCCAACTCCAGAACACGGCTCGCGTTCGTCTACGGGTCGTTCGTGGCCAAGAAAAGCTAACCACGAATTCGCTCGGTTACCGACTGCCTGGACTAAGCATAGTCCCAAACAATTATGGAATCACATCAGCAAATCATATGAGAGTATTGGAATTGAAATATAACTATGTGAGCAAGTTAACACATGTTATAACATACAACTTAAGTAAATCATCAAGCACATACATTTCATGCATATAATGAAATCATGCATATAGTCAACAGGTAGGAAATCATTTACGTCAGCATATTAATTGAGAAATCCATCTCAAACTATTTCATAACATCATTTAATTCAATACATACTAATACAAACATTTATACAAACACTTACACTACACACTTAAGTCTACATATAGTATGTCGACCCGAAGTGCGCATTTAGGCGAATCTCTTCGCCAAACTAATTATGCACGCATTCCTAACATTCTAATGCGACAACAAATCATGTCAATCATATCAGCAAAATATGAATGAAATCTGTACTTCCTACAAATGACTAAAATGCCCTACATCTCATATTCTTCGTTGATTTACGAAACAGGAAACGGACAGCATGTTGTACATGTCAAACGGCATTGCCGTCGATAATCTACTATTAAACGACATTGAAAGCTTTGGAAACAGTCAATCAAAGCATCTAAAATCCGCACCTTGTCTCTTATAAACGTGTGAATTCGAACGGAGCGTATACTCTTCGTCTACGGCAAATAGAGGACCTAATTTACAAGATTTATGAGTTAACAAGCTACGGAACGAAAAGAATCCCAAATCAGCAACTTATTAGGGTGTTTTCTTACCTAGAAAAGTGGAGAAATCACCGGCGAAGTGATTGAATCGGGTGGCTTAAGCACGTGTAGCAGGTGGCACGAGCAGCAAGAAATTCTCTCCTACTCTCTCTCACAAACTCTCACCTTTTCTCTCTCCCAATCTAGAGATTTTTGCAAATTCGGATGGGAGAGAGGTGTGAGGGTTTTAACCCTTTTTATAAGCCCAAACTTGCCCGAAATAGGCTCGGGAACAAGTTTCACTTGAGGGGTAACCAAATCGGGGCTGTTTCAGTCCAAAAGGACATTTTTGGAGGTCTCCTGGCCAAATGCGGTCGGACTTAAGCTCATGCATACTGGATCTAGCATACATCAAGTTTTCAGTCCGGCAGGGTTCGCAGATCGCACGTGGCGGTCCAGTTTCAGTTCAGCGGTCACCGCACGTATATCAAGCCTACAAATCTCATGATATGAAATAAAAATTTTTTCTGATCCGAGGGTGTAATCTGACTGAATTCTGACGGTCAGAACGCTTAATACTGACACGTCAAGTCGTGTACCATATTTGAATTTGAAATTCCAATTCTGTCCCTATTCGCACTCTCTTCAGTTCGGACTCAATGAAATAGCCTGTGATTATCGGTTTGACTTGATTTTCGAAATGATTGTCAAGTCCAGCTAGACAGTCCTAACGGTCTAAGATAGGAGGTATCGGACTTTCGACATGCGGTCTAGATTCAATACAAAATTTCAAAGTGGTCCAGAGAACAAACCGGCTTAGAGTTTGATCCGAGGTTATAGAGTGTTATAGCACCATTGGTTCTACAAGGTTTGGGTCTTGTAGAATGCATTTAAAGTGGTCCAAGTTAATTCTACTGAGTATTCAATTTGGTACTCAACCAAATTCTACCCTAATTACGGCAGAATACGGTCCTAGGGCCATTCTATCCCCTATTTTGGAAACTTCTAGGTATCATATAATTTTTATTATTTTTTTGGAGGTTCATCATCAAGTTTACCCTAACTCAACAAAATTTTATACGATTTCTAGTTGTAGAAAAATTCTAAAAATTCCAGAAGCAGCAGCTGTCCAACAATTGATTATCGGATGTTGCTCACAATGACCTACTTTAAACTATATTAAATATTTTATTATATTTTTCACATATTTTTATATAAAACTAGACTCATTTATCTTCAATATGGTTTTTGAATCGCCTAAATCGGAGTTATAACGAAGGAGATATGATTTTTCAAAGTTCGAAGAAATGCGCAGGAAAAAAGGTGCAGAAACTCGCTGTACGGACGAGTTCGGCGATGCATCGCCAAACCGGCAATGGCATCGCCGACCACTAACCTGTTTGGGGTGATTTCTCCGTCTGATATTTGAAATGGGTGTATTTTAGAACCTGGGATGAGTTATTTGATATGCAATATATGATTTTGGGGTAGGAGAAGCTGATCTATCCAATTAGTCTACTTATTTAGTGAGACTCCAAAAGGTTAATGGTTAAAAACCCTTTTTATTTATTTATTTACTATTCATAGTACTTTTTAGCTTAAGTATTGATCAACATCACCTAAACTTTAAAATTTGTATCTAATATGAGAGCTCCTAGAAAATTTTGAAGGATAAAGTAGTGAAAGGTGAGATTTTCGAAGGAAATAGGGATTTGAGACTTTTGAATTGAGTTTTGAGAAGTTAATCAAGTGTTAGGATTGACCCATTGCCTAAGAACGTCTAACCCCAGGTTGGTAAAAATCCGGGGTGTTACAGGAGTTCTCTCTTGACCATTCGGGATTTTATGGAGGAATCTAAGGAAACCGGCGAAGTATACGTCGTAGTGGTGAAGGGCGGGGAAGAGGAACCCTCAAACATCCCTTCAAGCTTAAGACTGTTGTTAAACGAATTCAAAGAAGTCTGGCCTGAAAATTTACCTGATGGATTGCCTCTCATGAGGGACATCTAACATCACATACACATCATCCCTGGGGCTAGCCTACCCAATAGCCCTCATTATTGGATGAGTCTGAAGGAGTGTGAGATACTTCAGGGGCAAGTGGAGGAATTGATCCGTAAGGGTCTATTAAGAGAGAGCATGAGCCCATGTACTATAGCAGTATTGTTAATGACAAAAAAAGATGGAAGCTGGCACATGTGTGTCAGCAGCCGAGCAATCAACAAAATTACCATTAAATATCAGTTTCCAATACCATGGTTAGACGACATGCTCGATATGCTGGGAGGGGCCAAGGTGTTCTCTAAATTAGATCTAAAGAGCAGATACCATCAGATTCGTATCCGACCCGGTAATGAGTGGAAAACGGCATTCAAGATAAAGGAAGGATTGTATGATTGGCTGGTCATTCCATTTGGCCTATTAAACACACCAAGTACTTTTATGCGTTTGATGAATCAAGTTCTAAAACCGTTCACTGGCCGATTTATCGTTGTATATTTTGATGACATACTGATATATAGTCAGGATGAGGCAGAACACAAGAAACATCTCAGGCAGGTTCTACAAGATAACAAGTTGTTCCTCAACTTGAAAAAGTGTAGTTTTTTAACTGACAGGCTATTGTTTCTAGGATTTGTTGTAACGTCCACAGGCATTCGGGTGGATGATGAAAAAGTGGAAGCTATTAGGGAATGGCCAATCCCGACAAACATTCATGAGGTGAGGAGTTTTCATAGGTTGGCGACTTTCTATCATCGATTTGTGCGAGATTTCAGCACCATAGTTGCGTTTATAACAGATTGCATGAAAAAAGGGTCATTCCAGTGGATCGATAAAGCTGACAAGAGCTTTCATGAAATCAAGCATCATTTGTCTACAACACCGGTCTTGGTGCTTTTCGACAAATTGTTTGAGGTTAAGTGTGACACTTCATACGTCGGAATTGGAGGAGTATTATTACAGGAAGGCAGGCCGGTAGCCTTGTACAGCGAGAAACTCAGCGAAGCACGAAAGAAGTGGTCGACTTATGAGCTTGAGTTATACGCAGTTATTCAGGCGCTGCGACATTGGTAGCATTATCTGATTCAAAGGGAGTTTATTTTGTACACCGACCATCAAGCATTAAAGTTTATTAATAGTCAGACTAACGTGAATCGTGTGCATGCTAAATGGGTTCCATTTTTACAGGAATTCACGTTCGTTCTGAAGCACAAGTCAGGACAGCAGAACAAAGTGGCTGATGCACTTAGTCGTCGTGCATCACTACTTGTTACGATGAGCAACGAGGTGGTCGGCTTCGACTGTCTCAAGGAATTGTATGCTGAAGATAAGGACTTCAAAGATTCTTGGATGAAGTGCCAAGAAGGTCACCCCAGTGACTTTCATATACAAGACGATTTTCTCTTCAAAGGGAATCGATTGTGCATCCCCCAAAGTTCTCTTAGAGAGCAGATTATTCAGGAGCTGCATGGAGGTGGCCTCGGTGGACACCTTGGGTGAGACAAGACGCGAGCTCTTATGGAAGAGCGGTATTATTGGCCGCAATTAGTACGTGATGTGGAAAGAGCCATACAACGTTGTCATATTTGTCAGACCTCTAAGAGGCAATCTCAGAATACGGGCCTCTACACCCTGTTACCCGTGCCTGACGGTCCTTGGGAGGATTTATCAATGGACTTCATGCTTGGTCTCCCACGAACACAACGTGGCATGGATTCGGTGTTCATGGTGGTCGATTGTTTCTCCAAGATGACACACTTTATCCATGCAAGAAGACCCTCGATGCAACACATGTGGCGAATCTATTCTTCAGGGAGGTCGTACGGCTACACGGGATCCCTAAGACTATTACTTCTGATCGTGACACGAAGTTCATTAGCCACTTTTGACGAACTTTATGGACTCGATTCGATACACGACTTCAATTCAACAATGCTTACCACCCACAGACTGATGGGCAGACTGAAGTTGTGAATCGCACGTTGAAAAACCTCCTCCACAGTATTGCAGGAGAAAAGCCAAAGCATTGGGACTTGGCCTTATCTCAAGTAGAGTTTGCGTTCAACAACATGGTGAACCACTCGATAGGAAAATCGCCATTCCAAATTATCTACGGACGAGTGCCTAACCACACACTTGACTTAGTCTATCTACCTAAGCACCCAGGCACGAGCATTGCAGCAGAACATATGGGAGATAAGATCATGAGCATCCATGCGGAAGTACAGGCCAAGTTACATGCCTCGAACGAGAAGTACAAGGAACAAGCGGACAAGCACCGGTAACAAAAGGTGTTCGAGGTGGGCGTCCGCATTATGGTCCATCTGCGTAAAGAGAGATTTTCGACCGAGACGTACAATAGGTATAAAAATAAGAAGATTAGATCGATACCGATCATTCGAAAGATCAATGACAACGCTTATGTTGTTGATCTTTCAGATGACATGGCGATCTCACAGACTTTCAACGTCGCGGACCTAACCGAGTATCATGAACTAGCGTAGGAGGAGAACTCGAGGACGAGTTCTTTTCAAGTGGAGGGGACTGATGCAGAGCGGGTCGCAGACAATTTCATGGCCAAGGTGGATCAGAAAAGGCATGGTCGACAACAGAAGTGATCCAGACCATCAGACCTTAGATCGGGCGTATCTCGCAATCCGGAATGAGTTATCTGACGTAAAATATATGATTTTGGGGTAGAACGAGCTACTTTAGCCAACCAACCCGCTATGTCGGGTTGCGCAGCCTGGATTTGTGAGAAACCCCCTGATCGACGGTCATTTCCCTGTTTTAATTTTATTTTTACTATAAATAGTAAGTTTTAGTTTGCTTTTAACTCTTCATCCGTTGGGCTTTAGGATTTGTGTCCAACATGAAAAGTTCTTAGGATAATTAGGAGAACGGTTTGGTGAAGCCAAATAGGACACTTACTATTTTTGGCCGAAAACCTTACGCACTAGTAGACATCATGACCGTCTATAAATAATAAGTTGCGGATTCTAGGAGTTTTAGTTGTAGTTTGAGTCTGATTTCTTTCCTATTGCTTGGTTCCTTTATTTAAAGGGGTGTAAACTTGTTTTTATTCATTCATCAATTAATTTCAAATTTTATTAGAATTTATTTCTATTTTCCTGCTTTCTTTCCTCGTGGATTCGAGAAGTCTCTGTGAAGAATCTAAAAAAGCTTCGTGGATTCAGAGTAGTTATCCTCGAGGAAGACGGTGATCGACCTCATCATGCTCATCCCTGCGTAAATCATGCTTAAGCATAGACTTACAAGAGTTTCAATGTGAGGTCGTGAGTTCAAGTATCCACTGAGGTGAAATCCCTCTTACCTGGGTGGTAGACTCCTTGGAGTTTCAACACCGGGTCAAGGGTTCGAGTACCCGTTGTGATGAAATCCCACGGTGTGCGTGTGGCGTGAGTGTGTCGGGGTGTGTGTGCATGCGTTAAAAAAATATTAAAAAAAAAAGAAGAAAAAAAAAGTAAGTATCCATTAAGGTGAAAAGCCATTATAATATGAACATGAGGTCACCCGTTCAAGCATCCGTTGTGGTGAAAAACCACTGTAATATAAGCTCGTGAGCAGAAACACCGTGGGCCCCACCATGATGCATGTATTGTATCCATACCGTCCAACCATACGTAGAGATCATTTTATGAGATGATAAAAATAATGAGATGGATCTAAAGTTCAAGTGGACCCACCACAGAAAACTATGGGATCAGTCACACCCACCGTAGAGACATTTATAGGGCCTACCATGATGTATTTTTTGGATACAACATATTCATAAGTTAAAATAGAGATATATGAAGTGAAAACAAAAATATAAGCTTGATCGGAAACTTCCGTGGCCACTGAGAAGTTTGGAACGGTGTATGTCACTGTCCCCACTATTGTCTATGGTAGGGTCCACTTGAACTTTAGATTTATCTCATTCTTTTTCTCATACCATAAAACGATCTCTCCAAGTGGATGGACGGTATGGATACAACACATGCATCGTAGTGGGGTCCACAGAGCTTGGTGACCTTGTCAGTATCTAATCCGCGCCCCTTTGACACAGGCCGCGGGCCATGGATTTTATTCCGTGATAAGTGTTGCATCCTTGACATAAGAGCCCCTCCTTGAATAAGACTCCTCTCAATCAAAGAAGTGGCAATGGGGACAGACTCTTATTTTAGTTTACTATAATTTAAATAGAGAGGCAATGATTTACAACTAGGCCATCCAAATTGTGGGTACCACTGTGGATGGACCATATAATATAAAATCATATTAATCAAACAATCCTGCAATCAAATTAATGGCTATCAAATAGAGCTAAAAGTCAGATAGTGAGTGGACCAAATTCATGGGCGAAAATTCAATGGTTAATATTATAGTCTCAGTGCTTCTCTCTCTCTCTCTCTCTCTCTCTCTCTCTCTCTCTCTCTCTCTCTTAATAATAATTTAAATACTCCATCCACAGTTGGGTTGTCCATTTAGATGATCTGAACTGCCATAGTGTGCCATGTGGAATATATTAAAGAGCTAAGTCCTTTTTAAAATTTGAAAAACTATGAATCATGACTATCTGGACCGTCCATTATGTTTGCACTACTTTTCATTGGTTATTATTAAAAAATTTTCACTGATCTCATCAGTTCAGCACGAAAATGAACGGCTTGCATATAAGGTCCAATTATCAATCTGAATTGTTCATTTTACAGAGTCCACTCTAGATAAGATATGTTTTCCAAGAACAATTATGATAAGATGGCCATAATCATCTTATCCCTTGCCTAGCTATTTTAACTAAATGTTACAAAAAGATAAGTAGGGTGAACCTAATGGATGGTCCACATTAACATTTAGGTCCACATTAACAATTAGGTCATCCTAGCTAGTATCATGTGTGGGGGACAGACTAATATGGTTACTGTCGTGGGGGCACATAGGTTATTTTGATATTATAGTGGTAAAGATATCTTTCTTGTACCATAGATTGGAGGCATAAACCCTAATTTAGAGTGGTTTTTGAGATTTCACTCTACTTTTTACGGACAATGAAAAGTGTTGTGTTTGTTACCTCCCATCAACGTAATCACACAGTCACCAACCATAGACATCATTTTCTTATGTTCTTATTCGCCCTCCTTTAAGACTTTAGCTTGCCATAGATTGGACGCATAAACCCTAATTCTGAGGGGTTTTTGAAATTTCACTCGACTTTCTACCGAAAATGAAAAGCATTGCGTCGGTTACCTCCTATCAACGTAGCCGCATATGGTAACGAACGGCATATCATTTTCTTATGTTTTTGTTTGCCATCTTTTAAGAATTTAGCTTGCCATAGATTGGACGCATAAACCCTAATTTAGAGGTGTTTTTCAAATTTCGCTCGACTTTCTACCGGTAATGAAAAGCGTTGCGTTTGTTATCATTTTCTTATGATCCTATTTGCTCTCTTAAAACTTTAGCTTCTCATAGATTGGATGCATAAACCCTATTTTAGAGGGGTTTTTGAAATTTCACTTGACTTTTCGTGGATAAAGAAAAGCATTTTTGTTTATTACCTCACATCAACGTGGTCACACACAGTAACAAACCACATATATCATTTTCTTTTTGTGTTGTTATTTGCTGTCTTTCAAGACTTTAGCTTGCTATCATTATCTCTTGACCATTTCAAAAAAATCCAAATTTTACTACAAAAGTTTCTCATTAGAAATGGCCAAAATGATAAAGATTATTATTTTCACATGGAAAACAAACGCATTTTGGTGCAATCATAGTTTTAAATATTGTCGGAAATGAAGCTAGTCAAGCCCTGCATATCTACCATGTTGGCATCGCTACACACGCAAGTGGGCTTGTCAAATCTCAAAGATTTAACACCAAGGGATACATTACTCATTTTTAAGATAGAGAAATGATCTAGTAGGCTTAGTGTAAGAAAACTTTGCCAAGCATATAGCTTTATTTGAATTCCAACAATCAAATAATTCTAACATATAGGATTGGATCTATTTTCTAATTATGATCTTGTTCGTCAATTTTTGCATTATGCTAATTGGATGGTTTGGATCATTGGTGAACATTATAATAATAAATGGGACACAAGAGACCTAATAAATATTGCAAAAAAAGAGGCCTATAGATAGAGTTGGGTAGTGAGACAATACTAGTTATTAGGTTAGAGAGACACTTGTGTTGTATTTTAAATAATTTTAAAATAAATTAGTGTTTCAAAATTTCCATCGAGACGGGCCATGGCCATAGGTGCGCGCATGCCCTATGGATGTGTTTTTTCACGCAAGTTGGAAGGGTTGTACCCTTTCATATTTTATTTTAAAATGTTGTCTTTTTAAACTTAAGGGTCACACTGATTAGATTTAAACCCAATAGTCGCAACTCTTTTTTAAAGGTTTTCTCTACAACCTTAAGGGTGTCTTCTCAAAGTTTATAAATAAACTTTTTCTCTTCAGTTTTAATATGGATTAGAAAATGAGATTTTATTTTTAAAAACGTGTTTAAGTATTTTTTGTTTGGACGTAGTTCAATCCTACGTACAATAAGTGCACCACTGGGACCGAATCATAGTCATTTTATCCTGGAGGTCGATTGTCCTAAAAACTTGTTACACTTGGAATGTTGTCCAAGGGAAGAAAAATCGATTTCAAGGCAGGTGACTCACGTCACCTCTTGACTTCTACAAATTAATAAAAAAAATCATTTTTCTCAATTTAAATTTATTTTATCTAAATAGTTTTTCAAACTCTGTATCCCAATACTTGCTTAATTTTTTTTGCCGGCCTATGAAAAATAGACTAAACCTAATAAGCAATCCTGATTGAACATGTGGGTGCTAATAAGTTCAAATGCAAGTACGTGCATCGAAAGGCTCCCATACACTTAGACCATTAGATTGTTAACAAAGTCTTAACTCTCAAATTCACACATGTGCCACCATATAGATTCAATCACCTTATATGTATCATGTGTGCTACAATTCAACTTCAAGTTGTTGGGGGCCTTGCACAAAACCTTAGGATCTAGCCTCCCGAACAAACTAGAATTATGGGATAATAATAGTAATGAAATAAATCAAAGCAACAATCACACACCACGCAAGAGATTTTTACATGGAAAACCCTCAAAGAGGTAAAAACCACGGGACCTCGTTCAAATCAACAATCCACTATAAAGTAGAACGTTACAACCTTCATCACTCACGTAGGAGTGGATGAACAATAAGAAAATAAAGGAAAAGCAGAGGGATCTCACAGATCACGAGGACGTAGAAGCGTTGAGACGACGACTCCCTTCTACAAGCTTCCTCTCTCTCTTTTCTCTCACTCTCTCACCTTTGATATCTCTAAACCCTTTAGGAAACCCTCTTGTACTTTTTCTTCACACAACATATATCATAGAAAAACCCTAGGGACCCCTTTTTATAGTTTTAGGAAACTCATTTTTGCATCCCAGTTGCGAAAGGACTTGCGATACGAAATTCGCGCAAAATTGCGGAACGGATCTGCATAGGTTCGACCGGTCGTGGACCTCCTACGACTGGTCGAGCACCTCATACGACCGGTCATGGACCACCTACGACGGGCCGAGTAGGGCCTACGACCGGTCGAACACGGGGCAAAAACTCCATCAAATCTCTCCCTTTTTGACCCGGGAGGAATCCTCCTTCTTCAAGCCAACCAGGTTTCTACAAACCTCAAATTTATACTTGAGTAAAGCCTTGGTCATCATGTCTGACCCATTATAGTCCGTGTGGACCTTCTCAAGCTATAACACCTTCTGTTCCAAAGTATCCCTGATCTAGTGATACCGAATCTCTATGTTCTTTGACTTGGAATGCTGACTTGGATTCTTGCTCAAGTGTATAACACTCTAACTATCGCAATAGACCACGTGCTGCTTTTGCTTCAGGCTAAGTTCCTGTAAGAACCTCTTCATCCAAAACATCTCTTTACATGCCTCTATGACTGCAATGTACTCGGCTTCTGTCTTCAACAATGATATGACCCTTTATAGCTTGCTCTGTCAAGAAATCGCTCTCCCTGTAAACGTAAACATGAACCCCGATGTAGACTTCCTGGAGTCTATGTCACATGCCATATCTGTATCTGTGTAGCCTTCTATCACAGGTTTTTCATCACCATAGTATAAGCTCAACCTGGATGAGCCTCTTAAATACCGTAATATCCACTTCACTGCTGCCCAATGCTCTTTGCCAGGATTGTGAAGATACCAGCTGATAACACCAACCGCATATGCTATGTCTGGACGTGTACAAACCATAACATACATCAAACTTCCTACAGCTGACGTGTAGGGTATATTCTACATCTCTTCCACCTCTGCCTTCGTCTTAGGACATTGTCTGTCGCTCAATATGAAGTAACTATTCAGTGGAGTACTGACCGGCTTCGCTGCATTCATATTGAACTGCTCTAGGACTTTCTCAAGATACCTCTCTTGTGACAACCAAAGCTTCATACTACTTCTGTCACGAGTTATCTTCATTCCTAAGATCTGTTTAGCCGGGGTCAAGTCTTTCATCGTAAAAGACTTGCCCAACTCCTGTTTCAGCATGTCGATCTTCTTGATGTTTTTTTTCATGATGAGCATGTCATCAACATATAAGAGCAGAACTATGAAATCGCCATCTGAGAACTTACGCGTGAACATACAGTGGTCTGACTCCGTTCTATCATACCCATGTTGTAATATGAAAGAATCAAACTTCTTGTACCATTGCTGTGGAGCTTGTTTCAGCCCATACAAACTCTTCCTCAGCCTACACACCATATGCTCTTTGCCCTTAACTTCGAACCCCTCTGGTTGGTGCATGTAGATCTCTTCTTCCAGGTCACTATGGAGAAAAGTAGTTTTTACGTCCAACTACTCTATCTCCAAATTCATGCTAGCTGCTAACCCAAGAAACACCCGTATGGATGTCATCTTCACCATTGGTGAGAATATCTCCTCGAAGTCTATGCCTTCCCTCTGACCGAACCCTTTTACCACAAGTCTGGCCTTGAACCTCATCTGTGAATTCTTCTGCTCAACCTTCTTTCTGAACACCCACTTGTTGTTCAAATCTTTCTTGCCCTTAGGCAGTTTCACCATGTTATAGGTGTGCTTCTTAAACAAAAATTTCATCTCCTCTTGCATAGCTTTCAACCACTCCTCCTTATGCTCGTTGGCTAGGGCCTCAGAATAATTTTCTGACTCTCCCTCATCAGTCAGCATAATGTACTCATGCGGCGAGTACCTCTTGAAAGGTTTTCTATCCTTAGATGACCTCTTCACTTATGGCTCACCAGGTGGATCAAGTGAGGGCTACTCCCTGATCTATCTTCTGAAGGAACTCCCTTTTCCTCTGCACCTTGCTGTACTCCCCCATCATCAGGCACCACGGGAGGAATAATCGGATCCATGTCCTCTAGTTCACCTGAACTAGGCTGGTTCTTCTCTGGCTTACCAATGTCTTCTATATACTGATTTTCGAAGAAAACCATATCTCTACTCCTGACGAGCTTCTTCTCGGTCAGATCCCATAATCTGTACCCGAACTTTTCATCACCGTACCCTAAGAACACATACTGTCTGATCTTCATATCGAGCTTTGACCTCTTGTCCTTTGGTACGTGAACGGATGCCCTACATCCAAACACCCTGAGATGATTGTACGATGGATCCTATCCAGTTCACACCTTCTCAGGTACTTCTCCATTCAACGGGGCTGATGGAGACCTGTTTATTAGATATATCGCCGTGTGCATTTCTTCTCCCCAGAATGTCTTGGGCAACTTCGCATGAGATAACATGCATCTAATTCTTTCAACAATGGTGCGATTCATTTGTTCAACTATACCATTATGCTGGGGGGTCTTGGAAACCGTCTGTTCATGTCGTATACCCATGGACTTGCAATACTCATGAAAGTCGCTAATGTATTCACTACCATTGCTAGTGCGGATGCATTTCAATGATCTACCTGTCTCTCTCTCGACCATAGCATGAAACAACTTAAACACACCAAAGACCTCATCCTTGGATTTCAAAGCATAAGCCCAAACCCTCCTAGATGCATCATCTATAAAAGTAACAAAATACAATGCCCCACCCAAGGTTTTTGTCCTCATATGACCACAAACATCAGAATAAACCAAATCTAATACATGCACTTTATTCACATGATAAACAGATTTAACAAATGAAACTCTATGATGTTTCCCTGATAAACAATCAATATAGGTTTTGAGAAGTGTACCTATCATGTCTGGAAGAAGCCGCTTCCTCGCTAGTAGCTGAAGCCCTTTTTCACTCATGTGACCTAGACGCCTGTGTCAGATGTCAATAGTTAAATCTTTCGCTACGTTCAACCCACCCTTGCATACACTGACACTTGCCTTGTACAGGGTGCAACACTTCTTTCCTCTGGCTGTGATCAACGAACCCTTGATGAGCTTCCAACGCCCACCAGCAAACCAACTTTCATAGCCATCATCATCTAACCTTCCCGTCGACATCAAGTTGAGGCGAATGTCTGAGATATGCCTCACATCCCTAAGAACCAATGTGCAGCCCACATCGGTCTTCAGACAAATATCATCAACTCCCACGATCTTCGATTTGCCAGAATTTCTCATCTTTACGGTCCCATAGTCGCCTGACTTATAGCTTGTGAAGAAGTCCCTGCGTGGAGTTACATGAAAAAAAGCTCCTGAGTCAATCACCCAGTCGGTGTCCTAACCCGTAGCCGTGAGACATACGTCGTGATCTGTGGAAAGAATAATAACAACGTCGCCATCTAAAGTAACCACAATGGAATCTGATTCATCTTCCTTCTCCTTTCCTTTTTCTTTCTTGTCGTTTTTAGCCTTACGATATTCATGCTTATAGTGGCCCTTCTTGCCACAATTTCAGCATTCAATATCTTTTTTCTTACTCGACTTGCCTCTTGATTTATCTCGGGCCTTCCCTCCCTTCCTGTTCTTTCCTCTCCCTCGTTCCTGCGTTACAAGTGCCTCTTGCTGAGTAGACCCCTGAGACTTCCTCGTCTCTTCATTGAAGAGACAGCTAGTAATCTATTCTATGGATATCTTTCCGTCTAACGCGGAGTTACTTAGAGACACCACCAATGTCTCCCAATTGTCAGCCAACGAACTAAGCAATAGTAAAGCCTACAATTCATCAACCAGGACCATCTTCATAGAGGAGAGTTGGTTCACTATATTGCTGACCTCATTCATGTGCTCGGTCATAGAACCACCATCTTTGAACTTGAAATTCACAAGTCGTTTTATCAGAAAATTTTTATTACCGGCTGTCTTCCTCTCATACAGCCCTTGTAGTTTCAGCCATAGGCCAGCGGCTGAGGTTTCTGTAGACACATGGTGGAATACAAAATCATCCAGCAATTGTCTAATAAACCCCACCGTCTTCCGATCCAACTTCTTCCAATCTTTATCAGACATATCCTTGGATTTTGCTAATATGACTAAAATTAGAGAGTATTGGTCCTTGCAATAAAGCAAGTCCTCCATCTTAGCCTTCCATATGGTCCAGTTATAATCATTGAGGCTGATCATCCTTGATGAGCCACCTTACATAATTTCAAACCGATCTTACCCGTTCAATAAACTTAGCGCTCTGATACCAATTTGTTGGGGGCCTTGCACAAAACCTTAGGATCTAGCCTTCTAAACAAATCAGAATTATGGGATAATAATAACAATTAAATAAATCAAAGCAACAATCACACACCACACAAGAAATTTTTACATGAAAAACCCTCAAAGAGATAAAAACCACGGGACCTCGTGCAAATCAACAATCCACTATGAAGTAGAATGTTACAACCTTCGTCACTCACGCAGGAGTGGATGAACAATAAAAGAATAAAGAAAAAACAGAGGGATCTCACCGATCACGAGGATATAGAAGCGTTGAGACGGCGACTCCCTTCCACAAGCTCTCTCTCTCTCTCTCTCTCTCTCTCTCTCTCTCTCTCTCTCTCTCTTTTCTCTCACTCTCTCACCTTTGATATCCCTAAACCCTTTAGAAAACCCTCTTGTGCTTTTTCTTCACACAACATATATCCTAGAAAAATCCTAGGAACCCCTTTTTATAGTTTTAGGAAACTCCTTTCCGCATCCTAGTTGCAAAAGAACTTGCGACACGAAATCCGCATAAAATCGCGGAACGAATCTGCATAGGTTCGACCGGTCGTGGACCTCCTACGACCGGTCGAGCACCTCCTACGATCGGTCGTGGACCACCTACGACCGGTTGAGCACCCTCCGAAAAAAATAGTCCAATCGCTAGACTTTGAGTCGAGCTACGACTCGACTCCCACGACTGGTCGTATCAGTCTTCGACCAGTTGAGTAGGGCCTACGACTGGTCGAACACGGGGTAAAAACCCCGTCACAAGTGTGAAATGTGCTAGGTATGCCACATACGCTAGCATCCATCTTCAACCATCCCACATGTCTCACATGTGCTAATTTGACACTTACAAGTGATTATCTAAAAATTTTCATTTTTTTTTAAAATTTTACAAAACAATAAGTTTAAAAATAAATTCTAAAATTTGAGAAAAAATATATTAAGAATTAAATAAAGAAAATAATGTTTCTTTTTTCCGTAGTTTTTTGAAAATAATATTTTTAAGAAACATTAATTTCTTTCCCATGCTTTTGAGGAATCCACATAGACCTAAACTATATATGGTGGGTTAAAAAAATGAGAAGAAGACAACGTATCTTCCCAATTTGAAATCGAGCTTATGCCATTGGTTTTTCGTCTTATTTTAAATTTTTTGACCTAATTAACCCCAAATGGACCACATGATGAAGATTGCTTAATTAGGTGAGGCCCACTCAAATGTAATGTTTAACAACCTTATCATTTCATGTCAAATCCTTCCCTATCACATGCAAGACTCTTCAACTCTCCTTATGCAAATCCATGGATTGTTTTGTACACTTGCTAACAGGATCTTTCATTTTAATTCAAGACTCTCACAATCCATAGTTATTTCTGGTGAAGAACAGTCCAATGGCCCACATGGTATTTTCTTTAAAAAATAATGGGAATTTTGTAAATTTCTTCATGTCCTTGGAGTGATATTTTATGGAAATCCGGGGGTAATTTTGGACGTCCATGTCCATGTAGCCATGCTTCGTAGTCATGTAAGCAGGGCTCTTTACTGTCCACAGCTTCTCACTGTCAAGCTACAGCCCAACAAGGGCATTCCAGATTGGCCATCTTCAAGCTCCCAATATAAGTGCACTGCGTATGCCCACGTGAGATATGTGTGAGAAATGTGGACCGTTCATACTTGATTTCCCCAAGAACCCATCTCGTTCACTCATCAGATGAGGCACAGTTAAGAAATATATAGCTAAAAAATGAAAACCGTTGGTCTGAATCTAATGCTCAGATATTGCTAACCTAACCATTGGCAGTTTATTTTTGGAAGCATATAAATTCAGTCAAGGAAAAATCTGATGAACGTCTCGGATCTCATCACACGTGTCATGTTGGCACATGCGACGCGCATTTATGTTTGGCGCTTGAGGATGGGGAGTATGGAATCAGCATTCTTCTTTCAATAATATTTTGTAGGCACGAAAAGGGTAATTTCGTACATCCACTTCTACGTGTAAATGGACAACAACAGCCCAAGTTCCAAGCCTGCACGTAAAAGCGCAAGAAAAAACTTCTGGTACTCTGGCAGCGAATGACTATTCATACACATGCACTTAAATACTATACAAGAAGCTGACGTGTAACTAATTAGACCATCCAAATTAATGGACCCATTTTAGATGGTTTATAAATCAGTAGTTACCTTGAAATATAATCATAATTGAATAGATTGGTGGACATCTAATGGATGTACAAAATTCAATAAATAAATTTCCATTAATCAGATGTTAGTATTGTCCAAAGAATTTAATTTCCAGATACTGATCTATCTAAAATGGGTCCCATGGATCCAACGGTTCAATTTAAAGATTAATATATGAAATATAAACAATTTTTAAGTGCCACATGCATGTGGAGTACTGGCCTTTGGTACTGCCTCCGTTGGGTGGTGGCCATGTGCCTCTTGATTAGTTGTCATTTTCCTCCTCAAACATTTCAATGGCCACATCATTAAAAAAAAGTACATAATATATCAATATTTCCATGGATTCCAGCTTACACAGATGAACAGTCTCCCAAGTTCCCCAACCCCACACATGTGGGGCCCATGGTTTAATGATCCAAACCGTTAATCCAATGATATCTAGTGTGGATTAAGGAACCCAAAAAAATAAAATACCAAATCAGAAAATTCTAACCATTTGATCGGTGGCTATAAATAGACACACGACAAAATCAGGCACCAGGTGCTTCAGCGGAACAGATCGGACGGCTCGGATGATCGAATTCGGAGTACTTCGGAAGCATTGACCATCGACAGCATTGCGGGTTAGCTCAACGGCATAGATTTCTTAACTAAGTGGGTCCCACCAGTGGAAATCAAGCATTCAATACCATTTCTCTCATTGGCCATTTGAGTATCTACTCATGCTAAGTTTGGAAAGATTTTCTATAATAAAACATAAATGCTAGTATTGATTTTTCCCTAACTATAGATATGAGGGACGCGGATTGTGTACTGTAGTTAGAGCAGCGGTGTGGGTACTGGACGGTGCTCTGTGGGCCCCAAGATGATGTATATGTTTTATCAATGCCGTCCATCTATTTTAACAGAGCATTTTATGAAATAATGCCAAAAAGGAGGTAGTTTCAAATCTCAAGTGGACCACACCACAAACGAAAAGTAGTGATTGATCGCTAACATTAAAAACTTCCTATGGCCCGCTGGAATGTTGATTTACAATCCAACCTGTTGCTTAGCTAAAACATACCTGGATGAGGGGAAAACGCAAATATCAGCTCCATCCAAAACTTTTTGTCGCCTCCATATTTTTTTAACGGTGGCCGTTTAATTACCACTTTTTCCTGTGGTGTGGTGCCCATAAGAGTTTGGTCTTCCACATTTTTTGGATCATGCCCTACAATGATCTGGAAAATTAGATGGACGGCGTGGATAAAATACATACATCATGATGGGGCCGAACAAAACCTTCCAGTAGCCAATCTGCATCCACATGTGAGAAGGCGAAAAGGGTATTTATTTAATACTTTATCTGGGTGATCTTGATGCATAGGCACTTAGAAAACTGCATAGCTCATGCACATTAGCTCAACTAAAACCTACAAAGTTGTAAAAATCATGTCTCGGGGTGTATTCCAATGACCATATTAGCTAGGAATTCTATGTTAGGAAATTACGGAAGCAAATCTAAATTCGAATCAAATAAGAGAAAATCAAACGCTAACAAAGCACATAGAGAATATACTTTTTTTTTTAAACAAAAAAAAGAAAAGAAAAACTCTCAAAGAGAAAAACTACATCACAAAATAATAGTGAATCCATTATGAAATCGGATATATAATAGATAGATGGATTTACTAATCTAAGAAATCTCAAAATCCATTTACAAAAACCCTTACTTTACTATAGAACACCTTAGGAATGTATTAATCTACCCTTATCCCGATTACACTCACGTATATAGTGTTATAATTAAATTAGGAAACAAAATAATCACTTTTGTAAAATTGCACAATTTTGTCGATAGGATATTCGATAGGATCGATAGCTATCGAGACTTGTCGAGAGGATCGAAGCCACTTTCGATGGGATCGAAGAATGCCCAAAAAATCATCCAATGAGCATAGGGAATAAATTAGGATTTTCTCGATATCAGTGATCTGTCAATGGCATCGATAGACTCCTTTTCCGGTTAGATTGAAGACATCTCACAACAATCTTTATCATGGCTTCAATCATCATGAGTCACAGCTCCATGCTACCCTCACCATTTCTAATTGACTTCATCATAGATACATCATCACTATCGCTTTTCATGCACACTTCATCTTCATCAACCTTTTGTCAGACTGAGAGAAGTTGAATAGAATCGAACCTTTTATGTGGGAATCACATTCGTAAGTATGTTGGCTGGGTTTACGCTTGTATGAATCTTTTTTAGAGTAACATCGCATTCCTCAAGCACTTGTTGAATAAAATGATGATGGACATCAATATGTTTATTATGATAATGTTAAACCAAGTTCTTTATCAAATTAATCATGTTTTCGTTGTCTCGATTAACGAGCACGGCATCTTACTGAAGCCCAAGCGAATTTATTATTGCTCTCAACCAAACACCTTCCTTGAAAGCCTCCGTAACCGCCATATACTTAGCTTCTATTGTGAAAAGAGCAACCATAGACTCAAGCATCGACATCCAGCTGATCTATCTACTTGCTAATATAAACGAGTAATCAGAAGTCAACTTTTTTATTATCTACATTTCTTACGTAGTCTGAATCCACATATCGTATCAACTTTTCCTTTGATTTTTGAAATGTTAAGATGTAGTCTTTTATACTCCATTGTAACGCCCTAGAAATTGGGGGATCGTGCATATACTCAACTCCCAAGTTCTAGGGTATCACTTATAACCAATTTTTCACTGTCTTGCATTTAATCAGGTTTAAATGCACAGTATGGAACTACTTGAAATATGAATCACAATCACAACTAGTCTACTGAATTGAAAGTGGCTAAATGTATACAATTCCAAAATAATATCAATGGGTCGCGTAAGGTGTTGCCCAACAAAAGTATTAAAAAAAGGTATGTCCAAAGGAATGATTTGCCGAGTCCAATACCCAGCGGTCCAAAAGTCCGTCTACTAGACCTATGGAGAACCGCCCATCGGCTGGAAGTAGGATAGCTTGTCCTCCTCATCCAGGCTCGCGCCGCAAGGCTCCTCATACTCAGCGTCACCTACAACTACTGAAAAGTCCGGTTGATGTTTTAAAATACCGTCCCAGAGTGGGAGTGAGTGATCAACTCAATGGGTGCTATTAATCTTAAGTGGTAATAAGCATCAATTACATTAAGAACTTAATGAAAAACAATCATTTATAAATACCCAACTGATCTTGTTAATGCATATACATGATAGATGATATGATGCATGCCCTCGCCACAACACTCTCTCGAGCGACTCCATCTAACGATCGCGTATGACCAACACTCCCTCAAAGCGAGCTCGACTGCCAAGTCACCACCCTAACTAATGTGATGCAATATGATCATGTTAACCGAGTTCTTAATTAAGTCCATTCATCCAGCAGGTTGGAAAATCTGATACACCCTACGTATCAATGCCCTTAATTGGTTGCGATGCCTAGGCCCCTCAACGCGTGAGGCCAGGGCACCGCGCTTCTTGATCCTGTCGGGTTCCCATCCCCGACTTCAAGCACATAGGGAGTGCTAAGAACTAGGATTGCTCACGGTCACTATGGGGAGGTTCGTCACCCCAGCGTAGGCCGACATCTCGGATATAGTGTCCCATTCCACCATGCCCAGCTCACGAGTCGGTAAATTTATTTCAATTAGTTTATGATGGGCTATAACGGTTGTAGGGTGTTCCAGGTTCCATACATATGGAAGCGAACAGGGTTAATAAACAGGGTTGAAAAGTAATAGGCTAGACCGCAGGAGTCTAGGCAAACACGTGACAGACGACATCGGGTACAAGCGACCCATGTAATCTAACTACTATCGCCCACACGCACTCGCCCAAATCTATAGGTTTAATCTTAGGATAGTCCTACCAACGGGACCGCCTTCATTCTCCTCATTTTCCTGACCAACCCAAGGGTTGAGGTTAATTCCATAACATGTCACAATCAGGTTTATCAACTAGCATAACAATATCATGGTTTCATACATCTCAGCATACGATTCAGATATTCCTAACAAGCAAGCTACATTATCATGAAAAAGGTGCATGTGAGTTGTGTGAGTTATTAAGGAAGTTAAGCACTTCCTACACACATGGAACCAAATTGCACAAGAATTAATATGGCATACATGTTATAGGGCAACATCATATGAGAAATCAAATAAGACATAAACATGAGATCATCAATTTGTACCAAATCATGTAAGAAGCAAGAACAACATCATATGAGAAAATCAATAAGACATACAATTCCATACAATTCCAAACAAACCAACAATTCATAGGTTTTCTCTAGATTCTCCAAATACATCATCCAAGTATACAAAATCATTAAACTCCTAATGAAATTGGTGTTAGGCTACCTAAGGATAATAGTCCGTACCTATGAATTTGTTGAAGACTTGGAAAATGACATAAGAGTGTGGATTTGAGGTCGATCGGTCGGAATCCCTAAAGCAAACACTTGCATATTAGAATTCCATGCAAAACCCTTCTCATCACAAGGGTTTCAAGAAAAGGGATGATGGATCATACCTAGACGATCAACGAATCGATTCTTGTGGTTGTGGTGTAGGGTTTTTCTTTGAAGAAGGGATAGAGAGTTATAAGATTTGGTTCCCTTAGGCCCACCTCGATCTATGGTTCACCCTTGCTCTCACCTTCACTCTCTTTCTTCACTCTCCCTAGCTCTCTCTCTTCCCTCTTTACTCTCTCCCTCTTCACTCTCCCTTTCGTTCTTCTTCCTTCCTTCTTTCTCCCTTTCCTCTCTTCTCTTTCTCTTTTTCTCTCTTTCTTTTCTCTAAGGCAAAATCGTATGGGGAGAGGGGGTGCTCAAATGAGGCCCTTTTATAATGCCAGATTTGGTGTAAATGGCCCCAAAGGCTAGGTTTTTACTATACTAGACCTATGAGACGATTTTTTCTAAGCTCTAGGGCCCACTATGAGGTGTACATATTGATATACACTGTAGGATAGTTGGCCCTAATGATGATCTATGTATACATATGATCGGCCCGCCATTTGGATGCGCCGATCGACAGATATGATTAGAAGTCTGTTCAACAGTCATCGATGGTCGGCGCCGCGACTATACAAATATGAGTAGGAAAATATCCTTACTACACGGGTAAAGTTTGGTTGTAAACCGACGGTCTGAAATCCTCAACTTTACACAAGAGTAGACGACTCAATTCACTTAAGTTTTAGTTCATTCCTTTAGGGTATTCGCACTTCTCATGCACTTGTCCTTTAGCTCAAGTTGAGCGGTTCTGCATAGCACCCAGGTCCGACTCCAGCGATAGACATCAAGCCCAGTTAGACGGACATTATTATATAGTTTTGAAACTAGTGACCCACCAACGAGCGGTCTAGAGTTTATTCAGAAAATCGGGGCATTTTCAGAATGAATTAGGTATTGAGATTTCTTGTGGACAATCATTAGGATTTGGATTAAGTATGTTTATAGTGTGACCTATTTATAACTAGTGAAAATGGAGATTTGGTCATGATTACTCTAAACCGTCGGTTTTAGGCTAAAAGAGTAACAGAGTTGATTTGGTCTATTATTCAAGATCCGGGCCTTATCTGACTCGGCTTCGGTTGAATCTTTAATTTAGTTATGATTGTCTTGATTTATTAGTAATGGGTCGGTTAGATTTGGACCCTATGTGAGTAAATTATAGGGCTACACCTGATGTTCAAGTGATCGGTGGATTCGTTGGCTTCTTACGGTTGATTAATTTAACTTGTGTGGTTCTTTACTGGTTTCACTCCTATATATACTAACATTGAGTGCTAATGGTCATTAAGTGATATGATAAGTTAATTACATGAATAAAATTTTTAAGGATTTTTAAAAATCTAAAATAGTGAAAATTCAGGATGTTACATCAGTAGATACTAAATTAGTCATTTCACTATCTTCTAATGTTGCTTGCCAAGGTTTAACGTGTATCTTCTTACAACATCGAGTACATGTGAAATATCTAGTGTCATGCCCCAAACTCGGAAACCGGGCTCACAAAAGTCCCAATCGCCGAATCTGGCGCCGACAGCCTCCATAGAACCCCATTCTCGGCTCCTAATGCCCATTCGCCAGGTTCCGATCCTGGGATGCTACGAGGAGGATTTTCAACGTCAGTTTGATTCGTAATAAGCATAACCAAAGGCATAACCCACAAACAACAACCAAGAATTCCATTACATTTTCACTATGATTAAAAAAACTTTACAAGTACAATGAGCACAAAGGGGAAATACAATGGTAAAGAATAAAAACTTCAAATGATCTGCAAGGTGCTCCTGCCTCAGCGCTGCTGCGATCCAACATTACCTGCACGCAACGGTCGTGCATAAGCTTATAGAAAGCTTAGAGGGTGGTGAAAGTATGTGCGCAAGGTAGTAATATGATCATGCAGTATCAGAGTAATGCGGAATATGCAGATGGATCCATAAATATCATGAGCCGTACCAAGGCTATGGGATGCAAGATGTAAGTCAAGCATACAATCCTCATCTAAGTCCACATATCAATACAGCTCAACTCTGGGATATCACCGGGGTCTAGAATACTCTAAACCAGATTGCCGCCTCATCGCGCGTAATAAGGTAAGTGGAAGAGATCTCACTATTCGTCTGCCAATATCGGGCACGACTCGTCCATAGCGGACCCATTCCTCGAGCTGGTCAAACTCAGCCTAGCATTGCCCCCTACACTCGGGCGGGTAAGGCCGCACCCCCTTCCAACCGACCACGACACAGTGGAGAGCGCAACCGTCTGGTAATCGGCACTAAACGCTCATTTATCCACTCGGTGTAACGTTGAAGCAACCTTTTAGTACCATAAGGGTTTAGGGACTTTCACCCAGGGATATCTATAGCACCCCATGTAGAACAAGATTTTCGGTATCCAATCCTACCAACCACGATACGCCTGTGGAGGCTACGGTCCCGATGTCGCTAGGGCATACAATAACCATGTCACACAAATGCGAAATGCATGAATCACGCTATCCAGTCATGCAATAAATCCTGCGCATATCGTACGCTCATATAGGGCAACACCGCCTAACCGGGAACCCATAAACAATCTGCCTGAAGGCATATGCTATGATCAGTCAATTCTCATATCAGGCATACATATGATGCGTATGATCATGAGTCATGGAACTATACTAAACATGTTATAATGAAATGAACTATCCTCATAATGCAGATGGGTCTGGATGGCCTACAACAAGTACTGCCTATCAAAGGGGACCTAGGGAGAGTTATAATGTGGACATCCAACCAACATTACACTTGCAATGTGGACGTCGAACCAACATTGCTCCCAAGGTACGATCGTCGCAAACATCGTTACATAAGCCGTGTTGGGCTCACACATTGCAATGGACCTTAGGTACATCCCATTGGGCCTCAAATACATCAAATGGGTCATATCATATGGGTATTTTACTCATCAAATGAGCCACATAAATGGACCACACCAATGGGCCTTATGTGCATTGCAATGGGTCATAACCCGTTGGCCTTAGACTACATCAAATGGTTCTCGACCCATGGGCCTTATACATATCAAATGGGCCTACTCCCATGGGCTTTAAAATACATCAAATGGGTCCAATCCCATGGACCTTGGAATACATCAAATGGGTCCACTCTATGGGCCTTAAATAGTTCAACAACTGGCTACATTCATGGACCCAATTAAATTCAACTACGGTGGGCCTCAAAGTGTATTCATTAAGCCCAACATTTAAGGAACTAAAGGTATAAATCATTTCCTCTAAGATCTTTATAATATGGTGGGCCCCACTCCTCAAAATTTCGGCCCAAGGCCAGCATAATTATAACAAGTTGCTGTCCTAAATTTGGGCACTCCATTGGAGTGGGTCCAAGGCCTCTAAAACTCTGAAAATTGAGGGCCAAGGTCCCTCATCATGCATACAATGAGAGGAAACCCAAAAAGGTGGCCCACCATCAGAAGAAATATTTTTGAATTATGATTTTTTTTTTATCAAGGCATATTGCTGGACTACACAGCAGAAAAAATCTGGGAGTCCAACCATCTTGGCCCATTCTTTTGGATACCCAAACGGGGTCACTTGAAGCTGAAATTTCACAGAGTGATACTTCCATAGGTGGGCCACACCCCCATAAAATTTTATAATTTTTTGATATCTCTAAGTATTTTAATTAATTTAAACAAAACAGACTTCCTAGAAAAAATCGGACAAAATCAGGACGTCCCAACGTGGCGGGCTAGTACGGCCCTCACCACGGTGTGTACAGGGGTCCATTGGCCCTGAAATTTAGTAAGTGGGTTCTAACATAAGTGGACCACACTTCTAAAAAAATTTAGAATTTTTGGATATCTTTAAATATTTTAATTCATTTACATAAATCAATCTGTTCTGAAAATTGGACTGATTTGGACACCATATTATAATGGGCCGGTCCCGCCATCACCATGGTGTGTAAAGGCGTCCATTGGCCCCAAAATTTTGTAGGTGGGTCCTATCATAAGTAGGACACCCCCCTGAAAATTTTTATAATTTTTAAACACCCATAGGTATTTTAATAAATTTCAAAAATCCAACTGTCCATGGTGGAATGTTGCTGGAACAGTGCAGAAAATTCAGACTGTCCACCTCACTTGGACCACACCTTTGGGACCCCAATGAAGGTCAGTTGGGGCTAAAATTTGGGAGACATAAAGATGAGATCTCCACCTTTTAGAAAATTATATTTAATAAGTATGAATAGTCCCCCAAACAGTCCCAAAATCTGGTCCAAAAACAACCAAAAAATGTCTAGAAAATCCTGGACAGCAACATGTACTTAGATAAAATTTATTAAATAAGTTAAAGGGAAATACATTAATGGGCCACACACATCAGAAAATAAAATGAGGGAAAAGAGAGATAAAAGGACAATACGGCCATAGGGAAAGGGGCTCCGCCACTATTAAGCCCTCCCAAGATCAATCACACCCGCACATCATACCTAGATTTACATTTACAACATGGATCTTGCACATGCATGGCCTATAATTAAAATGCATGGTGAGGATGCCATCCCCACCATGGTTATAAGGTCTAGATGATCCAAAAATAATATGATATGAAATAAAACTACTATGATGGGGCCCATAGAGAAAGGCCCCATGCATGGATCATGCATGCATAAGGTAGGCCATTAGGCCACAACCATGGGATTGTGTGGGATCTCCACCATTGATTGGTGGGTCTTACACTTCCCTCATGAAAGAAGAAAAAAAAATATCTAGGATATAAAAAATCAAATTTTTTACATCTAGAGGAGCACTCACCGTCCGATCTTCTTGCTCCTATGGGGTCCTTAGCACCTCAGCTTGGATTTCAATGGAGGAGATGGGGAATGGATGGTTAGGATGGGGAAATCATGGTGTAGAAAGTGGTAGGAAAGGTGGGCCACACTTGGTGTTTTGGAAGAGAGGGAGAGGCTTGGAGAGCTCACATACGTGGGATTTTTTTTTTTGCTTGGAGATTTGAAATGAGAAAGAGAGAGAGAGAGAGAGTTGTAAAGGGAGAGAGAGAGAGAGTGATGAATGGATGGAGTGATAGATGTGTGTAAGAACTTTTTGACTTTTGAGGCCTTTTGTGTAAGAAAGGCATGAGTTTGTAAGAGACTTTTTGACTTTTGAGGCTTGCTTGGGAAGGGTGAAAAAGTGATGTGTACTTGACATGTACTAGACATGTGATGGATTGATGGATTGATTGATTGATGGGATTGATGGGATTTATGTGACACATCATAGAGATTCTCTTGGGTTTCGCAACGCGCAGCGTTTTCTTCGCACCGAACATTGGCCACACCTCTTGACCAGGGTATCGCCTCGGCGCGCAAGTCGCGGCATCGGAACCTTAGCGATGGCGCGGTTGCTATGGTAATGGTCTTAGGTTGAGTCGGCTCGGTTGACGGCATATGAATAAGGGTCGCGCGTCAATATCGATTAAGGGTCGAAGGTTGCCGAAATTCAACCGGTAAGACCGTGGAAGTCTATGGAATGGTACGGACTAAGATACGGGTCTTACATCTAGTCTTGTAGAGACCATGACATACATTAAACTGTCAATTGCGCTCGAATAGGGCACTCAAGACCTAACCTATTTTCTTCATTTGTAATAGGACATTGTTATGAAAAGAGCCTAAAATGAGCAATATGAGGTGTTTAGGTTTTGTCTTATCCATTTCAAACTTCACCAATACCTTCTCAAGGTATTTAACCCAAATAATTGTAACTTGTTCATTTCCCTATCTCTATCTATGTGTATATAAATGCCAAAAATTATCTTTATAATCCTCAAATCTTTCATTTCAAATGTCTCTGATAGCTGTCAGACCCGTATCCCAACCCGTACCATTCCATAGGCTTTCACAGTCCTCCCGGTTGAATTCCGGTGACCCACGATCTGTTATCGGTGTTTGCACACGATCTTGAGACGTGTCCCGTATATCAGAGTAGGCTCGACCCGAAACTTGTACCAGTGTGACCGCATCGTCGCCGCAATTCTGACGCCGTATCTCGCAAGTGAGGTGATGCCCGGGCCGGGAGATGTGGGCCCGCGTTTAATTTGAGGAAAACGCCGCGCTTTATGAATTTTGATAGAATCTCTACGATATGTCCCATCAATCACATCAATCATAAATCAAGTACATTCCATCACAAGCCATCACTCACCCTTACTTCTCCTTACCCAAATTCAATGCAACCCATTCTTAGCCCATTCTTTTCTAATAAAAGTCAAAAGAACTCATCCCTTTCCACTCCATCACCACTCCTCTCTCTCTCTCTCTCTCTCTCTCTTATTTCTCACTCTCCCAAGAAACTCCTAAGGAGAGAAAACGTCCAAGCTCTCTATGAGAAGAGCCATGTGTGGCCCACTCCATACCACCGTATCTTCCATCTCCACCCTTGGATCATCATCTCAACCATTGAAGGAGAACTTTTGGAGCATTGGAAGGCTAGGGAGAAAGAAGAATGATAGGTGGGTGCTTCTCTCTCTCTCTCTCCCATATGTTGTGGACCCCACCAAAATATGTGCATCCACGTTGTCCAGCCGTGGGCTACCTACTGTCCAGCAGCAATGGCAGCCCACCTAGCTGCTGACCGGTGCGGATGGAGGAAAAATATAAATGTCAACTTGATCATAGGGTGGCCCATTCACTTGGGACTCACCTGATGTGTTGGGTCCACCGTCTAGCCATGTGGGATGTGTGGACCCCAGCCATGATGAATGGGTTTTATCCACGCTGCTCGGACCGTGGGACAACATTGCCATCCACCGTTGAGCCCACCTTGCTGCCTAGTTGTGGCCTGTGTGACCGGCTGGTCACACAGGCCCAAACGAAGGGAAAGACACAAGTCACACAGGCCCAAACGAAGGGAAAGACACAAATATTTGCTTGATTTACCAAGCTGGTGGGCCACCTGTGTGGACCCCACCTTGATGTATGTAGTATAATCCTCACCATCCATCTTCAGACCGTCTATTTGGTGAGATCATGAACCCTGATTGGGGCAGATACAGTGGTAACGAGCAGTAGCAGTTTGCAACTAGACCGGTTGAAAGGAGAACACAGATATTAGTTTGATCCAAAACCAGGTGAACCACATGCACGTGGGCCCACCTTGTAGCGCTTAATCCAAGTCGTCCGTCCAGACTAGGGATGCGAGGCCACCTTGAAGTATTCCATCCAGGCCGTTCGCTTACTGGATGCCCAGGACCTGGATGGATGAAGAAGAAAATATAAATATTAGCTTTGTCAGAAGTTGGTGGGTCCCACACGTGTGGACCCACCTACGATGTATATGCTTCAATCCATGCCATCCACCGTCCAGGAGTCTGGACGGTGGAGCCTACTTATGATGTATGTGTTTCATTCATGTTGTCCATCCAGTTTCATCTGGACCATCCAATTGTGTAGACCCCCATCAGCAGCTGAGGTATTGACGTCAGCAAATTCTGTGGGCCCACACATGATATATGTGTTTTAACCATGATGCACGGTAGTCGTGGGACCCACACACACGTGGAAACCACGTGATGCGTGGTTAATCAAGACCATCCATATGGACGGTGACCCCTTTTACATTTCATGTATATTATATTATATTATATTATATTATATGAGAGGGTATGATAAGATATTATATTATATTACATAATATCTATAAACAGCAAGAGAGAGGGGGCAAGTGGGGTGGCTACGTACGTGGGACCACCTAACGAGCTGACTGCTCCTTTGGCGAGTTTGTCTTGCTCCACACCGTCCATCCATCTGCCATTGTTGTGGGTCCCACTCTGATGGGTATTTTCCATCCAAACTGTCCATCCACTTGGTGGATTTTGGACCGTCCATCTACTGGACGGTCAGCGCCCCACCTATGATGGATATTTTCCATCCAACCATTTGTTTATTTGGTGGACAGCCACCTATGTGGACCCCACATTATTATATCAACCATCCATATATGTGGTGAGCTCGTCCTTATGCTTGAAAAAAAATAAAAAAAATAAAAAATAAAAATAGGACAGATCCAATATCAAGTGGACCACATTGCAGAGAATAGTGGTGAATTGAACGTCAACCATTCAAACCCTTTTCGGGTAATAGAAGTTTTAGATCTATATGAAAACTGTTTTTCCTCTTAATTCAAGTATTCATGACCTCGTGATCAGATTGGGTGGAAAATAATGTTATGGTGGGCCCTACCTTGATAACGTGTTGTATACACCGTCCATCCATGTGGGGTCAACCGTGATGTATTTATTATCCACGCCGTCCATCTTATGCAATGTGGCCCACCTTGATATATGTATTCTATACTCATGACGTCCACCGCTGGACGGTGCCATGTGGGGCCTACCATTGATGCATGTATCGTATACCTCTGTCGTTCGCCCCTTGGACGTGTGGCCTACCTCAAGGTACGTGTCATATCCAAACCGTCCAGCCATCTGGGTCATCCAGGTTGTCCAAATCATGAGGCCTACCTTGATGTGTTTGTGGCCCATCCATGATGCCCGTTGATGTGAACCACTTGATGTTTATGAGGCCTGTGTATGGGGCCCATAGTGATGTGTATGCGGCCTAGATATGAGGCCCATTATGATGTGTTCGAGGCCATGGGATGGGGCCCGATGCGATGTATGAGAGGCCTATACGTGCGGCCCAATGTGATATATTTGTGATCCATTTGGTGAGGCTCAGTATGACGTATATGTGACCTATTTGGTGAGGCCCATCATGATGTATATTAGACCCTTGTATGAAACCGTGGACGCATTATACAATTGACCATATGAGCGTCATTCCTTGGGAGCAATGTTGGTTAAAGATTCACATTGATGGGCAATGATGGTTGGACGTCCACATTGTGACCTTCCCTTAGGCCTTGTTAGGCCCTTCCTCATCATTCTCTCGCGGGTAAACCTAAACACTTGGGCCCTGTTGATTTTAATTGGTCCATCATCGACTGTCTATCTATAGACCTCACCTCGCGCCGAGGTTGAATATCGAGGCTGTTTATCATGACCGATTGCCAATTATCGATCAAGGCCGATAATCGATTCTGATTTGTCGTGGTCGATTGCCGATTATTGATCGAGGCTGATTACCGATTCTGATTTGTCGTGGCCGATTGTCGATTATCGATCAAGGCTGATTATCGATTCTGATTTGTCGTGGCCGATTGCCGATTATTGATCGAGTCCGATTATCGATCGAGGCCGATTATCGATTCTGCTTTGTCGTGGCCGATTGCCGATTATCGATCGAGACTGATTACCGATTATCGATCGAGGTCGATTACCGATTCTGATTTGTCGTGGCCAATTGTCAATTATCGATCAAAGCCAATTACCGACTCTGCTTGTCGTGACCGATTGACCGATTACCGTTTGAGGCCGTTATCGAAATCGATTACCGATCGTGGCCGATTATCGATTGATGTGACCGATTGCTGACTCTGCGTGTCGTGGCCGATTGACCGATTACCGATCGAGGCCGATTATCGAGACCGATTACCGATCGTGGTCGATTGTCGATTGACATGGTCGATTGCTGATTTTGCTTGTTATGGCCGATTGACCGATTCTGATTATCGAGACCGATTATCGATCAAGGCCAATTATCGTGGCCGATTGTCGATTCCGATTATCGTAGCTGATCGCCGATTCCGATTGTTGAGGCCCAATGTGATGTATATGCGGCCCGTTGTGATGTGTATCCAGCCCGTGTTAAAGGCCCCATTTGATGTATATGAGGTTTATGTGATGAGGCCCACTGTGATGTATTTGAGGGCTAGGCGATGGAACCCATTGTAATGTATGTTAGGCCCATGTGAAAGGCCCATCGTGATGTGTATTAAACTCTTGAGTGAGGCCCATGGTGTTGTATATTTGGCCCCTGTGTGAGATCATGAGTCCACTGTATGTTAGGCTCTATATGGGTCATTTCTCTTTTGGGGGACAATATTGATTAAATGTTCACATTATCGAGGTTGATTGTCGATGCCGGTTATTGATACCGATTATGAGTATGTGACAGCATAGCATTATGATACATGCCCATACGCATCATCTGCATGTTTGTTATGATGTGTGGTTGACCATTACATATGTCATTGGGTAGATTGTTATGAGACTCCCTAATAGGCGGAGGTTATCTCACATGAGGGCACGATATGCACAGGATTGATGCATGACTGGATTGTATGGCCCATATATCTTGCATTGTGAGTCATGATCACTGTACGCCCTAGCGACATTAAGGCCGTAACCTCCACAAGCATATCGTGAATGGCTAGATGGGATACCGGAAATCTGTTTGAGCATTGGGCTGCTATAAATGGCCCTGGGTGAAAATCTCCAAATACCCTCTTGGTACCAGAGGTTGCTCCAATATCTAGACCCAGTGGGTAGATAAGTGTCGAGTGCCGATTACCAGATGACTGTACTCTCCACTGTGTCATGGTCGGTTGGAAGGGGGTGCGGCCTTACCCGCCCGAGCATAGGGGGCAAAGCTAGGCTAAGTTTGACCAGCTCGCGGAATGGGTCCGCTATCGACGTGCCGGATACGTATTGGTAGACTATTGGCCAGGCGGATAGTGAGGTTTCTTACACTCACTTAGACTGTGCGGCTAGGGAGAGCGGCAGTTCCATTTGGAGTGTAATAAACCTCGGTGATTTCTCAGATAGTAACCGTACTGATATGTGGACTTATTGAGCAGGAATTGCATACTCATTCATTCATTCATTCACTATCCACTCAGGCTGGTTGTGCGCAACTATTTATTACGTGTACCTTCGCATGGCCAGGATTTTAGTTGGGTACACGACTAACTTGAGATCAGGAGTTTATTACGTTGAGTCTGACTATCCAAATTTAGGTATGAGACTGGTTTGGATAGAAGTCCCTTGTGATGGACCCCATAACTTGCGATACTACGTACTATCATCCCAACTTCACACTCCAGCATGGTCATTCCATTTGCACTGCATGTTGCATTACATCCGCGGCATATGATATGACTAACGTTATTTGTGTTACTCATCAGGAATGTATATTACATTGTATCCTCTGCATCTAATATTTGGCTCTCTATGACTCCTCATTTGCATAGTTGATTTTTATTACGTATTTTAATGTTGTATGACTCATGCACTTGTCAGTATTTCTACTTACTCTGTTATTGTGTGATTTATGTCTTTGTCAGTATTTCTGTTTACTCTGATAATTCATGATCTTATCAGTATTTCTGCTTATTCAGACATTGTACGAGTTATGGATTACCAGTATTCCCGGTATTGCATGATTATGACATTCTATTGAATACTTGACACTTACCTTGTGCACACACTTACACCACCCTCTAAGCTTTTTATAAGCTTATGCACGATAGATACGTGCAGGTGATGTTAGGTTGCAGCAGTGTTGAGCTTGGAGCGTGTAGTGGTCTTCTGGAGCTTGATTCTCTATTTATGTATTTCCCTTTTAATATTGTACTCGAATTATTATATTAGTGGATATGTGATGATGATGTTGCCTTTGTGATTTGGGTAATCTTGTGGTTATGCTTATTACGATTTAAATGTAAAAAAAATAATCCTCCTTGTAGGATCTCAGGATCGAAATCTGGCGTATGAACGCTAGGAGCCGAGAATGGGGTACTATGGAGGCTGTCGGTACCGGATTCGGCAATCGGGATTCCTGTGAATTCGATTTCCGGGTTTGGGGCGTAACAATAGCCGAGTCTTCAATATATTGATTTCAAACATGTTATGACTGATGATAAGTATTTCATCAACATATAATGCCAGTAAGATGAATTTTCCATTACTTAATGTTTTAAATTAGATACAATGGTTATATTCACTCCTAGTAAACTGCTGACTCATTATAAAAGTATTAAACTTTTTAAACCAATACCTAAACGACTATTTCAGGTCATACAATGACATCCTCAACATACAAACCTTATTTTCTAACCATTTTTCTTCGAACCTTTTTGGTTACTTCATATAAATTTGCTCTTCCAACTCTCTATGTAGGAAAGGAGTTTTCATATCCATTTAATTAAATTTCAGGTTGTATTGGGCAACTAGTGCCAACACAAATCTAATAGATACTTAACAACTAATGCGAATATTTAATCGAAGTCGACGCCTTCTTTTTTAGCATATCCATTTGCAACCAATCTTGCCTTGTACCTATCATGTTTCTTCTTGTAAATTCACTTCAACCCGATCATTTTATGCCCAACAAGAAGCTACACCAGCTCACAGGTCTCATTCTTGTAAAAAGAGTTTATCTTATCTTATATAGCCGCCATCAACTTCTCAACATTTGGGTTATCTAATGCTTCCTAGAAGATAGATGGATCCCCCTCATTCGTAATGAGAGCGAATACAACATTCGAATTATCTCTGTATCTAGCTGGTAATCTGCGATCTCTCAGTGAATTTCTTCTGAGAGGTGGTTGTTCTACCTGCTCCTATAATTTTGTCTGCGGCTTGGGCTCTGCCTGTGTATAAAGTTTTTCAATCTTGACATCAATGATTGTTGATTTTTCCGGCTTCTTGTGTTCGTCCTTATGGAATAAGAAATCTTCATCAAATCTGACATCTTGGCTAATTATGATTTTTCGAGTGACTCGATTATACATCTTGTATCCATTCACTCCATTACTATAGCCTACAAAAGTACACTTTTTGCAATTTGGTCTAGCTTATCTCTCTTAAATGATAGTATATGAGAGTAAGCATCAAAACCAAATATGCACAACTGCGAGAAGTCTACATTATGAGTATTTCACACTTCTTTTAGAATCTTATAGTCTATCCTCATAGAAGGAGACCGATTTCAAGATAACAAGCCGTATTAATGGCCCCTGTCGATAATTCCTTGCCTAAGGTAGCATCGCTCAACATGCTTTAGGATTTCTCTAAGAGAGTCGATTTATTAATTCCACCACACCATTCTACTCAGGTGTGTGCCTTACTCTATCATGCCTTATAATCCCATCATCTTTACAAAAGTGGTTAAATTCCTTTAAAATGAATTCACTACCATTGTCTGTCATCAAGACTTTTAATTTTTGCCACATCTGCTTTTAAACCAATCCCTTTCATACATTAAATGTAACAAACATATTAGATTTATTTTTCAGAAATAAACTCATACCTTTTGGAGTAGTCATTTGTGAATGAGATAAAAAATGATAACCCCCAGCAAAAATACAAGCAATGAGCCGCATACATTTGAATGCACATACTTCAAGACACCCTTATATATGTGATTTCCAATCTTAAAAGTTAACTACAATTGTTTACTATATATACAATGCTCGCATATATTAAAATCAGCAAATCAAGCAACGATCATAAAGTACATTCATACTGCTCTCACTCGCATGACCTAGACACATATTTCACAAACGTGCCAATGTGGACTCCGCTACGGACGTTGCAACTCCACCCAATATGGTATTCTCGATAAACTTATAAAGGTTATTGCTCCACTGCGTTTTCATTACTATAAGTATCTCATCTAAAACTTTAAGGACATGATCTAAACCAGTGAATTTGCACCCAGATGCCTCTAATGCCTCAAGATATATCAGATTCTTCCTTAAGTTAGGAACGTGTCTCACATCCTTCATGATACACTCTCTCCATTAAATATTTTAATGCGCACTAATCTGACACCAACAACCTTACATGTAGTGTCATTGCTCATAAATACTTGTTCACCATCGCACTCGTTATAACTGTTGAACCAATCTACTAAATAGCCATGTAATATGAGGCCCCTATATCCAAATTCCACCCGTCGGTGAGACACCCAGATTTGTATACAGTCAGAACATCACCGCCATCAACTTCCTCGCTGGAATCTGCTGTGTTAGTCTCTTTTGGTATATTGTCTGATTTCTCTCCCTTCTAAGTCTTATGATAATAACAATCTTTATTCATGTCTCATCATCCCACAGTTCCAACACTTTATCTTGCCTTTACCCTTCGATTTGGATTTCGATTGCGAGTTATCTTTTTTCCAATCAAAATTCCTTTCCCTAGTGACAAACACATCTGTAGAAGAACCGTCATCGTTGTCCTTTTTTCTCAATTGCTTCGCATAAAGAACTAAGATGATTGTTTAAACGTCTATGGTCTCCATAACATGACACATAGTGTCTATGAGATTCTGGTAAGACAGTGGAAGAAACTTTAACAAGATTATGGCTGGATTCTTCTTCTTTGATATTCGCATCTACATTGCTCATTTTGTAAAGCAATTCACTGAATATGTCAATGTGTTTATTGATATCAGACCTTTTCATGATCTTAAGATTGTATAAATATTTCTAAAGATACAGATGATTGCTTGTGAATTCTTTCATGTATAAATTATCAAGTTTCATCCATACCCCTACGGTGGTCTTTTGATGCGGGACATTATAGAAAATATTGTCCAGTAGACACAATTGGATTGAGGTAGTAGCCCTCTCATTAAGTTTATCCCACTCCTTATTGCTCATAGATGCAGGATGCTTCACCTTAACAAGGGGAGCGTGTTGCAATCTTTGTTGAATTAGAAAACCTCTCATCTTCACATTTGATAGTTCAAAGTTATTTTTATCGACGAACTTCTCTGTTTCATACTTCATGTTTGATCCCTTCAACGATACGTTTCATATTCAAACTCAAATCCTAACGTTAGCTCTAATATCGCTTGTGGGGGGATCGTAGAAGCAAACCTGAATTCAAATCAAACAAAAGAAAATTAAACACAGACAAATCATATAGAGAACACACAATTTTACATAGAAAAACCTTCGCGAGAAAAAACTACAGCACAAAATGTCAATGAATCCATTATAAAATCAAATTTACAAGAGATGGATGGACTTACCAATACAAGAAACCTTAAAATTCCATTATAAAATCCTTTGTTCTATAACACCTTAGAACAATTACATCTACTTATATAGTTTTAAATCAAATTAGGAAACAAAATATGTACTTCCACAAGATCGCACATTTATGCCATCAAGACCCTTGATGGAATCAACAACTCTTGAAGCATGTCAATAAGATGAAAGCCATCTACAATGGAATTGAATAATGCCAAAAAAAAATGTTCAGTGAGCACAAAAAATAAATGGAGATTCACTCTACATTGTGAGTGTTCTATCGTGGGATCGATAGATACCCAATGGGATCGAGTGATCGATGGCATCAACATGCCCTTCTTCTGTTCAAATTAAAGACATCTCAATACATCATAGCCTCCTATTTATGAACCATTGCATATTTTCTTTTATTTTTAGCCGTTCAAGTACTATTCACCACCTTTAGATAATCAAATAAACAAAATTCCATGGTGCATAATCTGAAGTAGGGCCCATGATATTAACAACTTAATTTTAGTTATCGCGATGCAAAGAATGTAATTTATAAGTGCAGGTGTAACATCTATCGTACTATGGCAGAGTATGGGTCTTTCTCATGGGTGAAATGTTGGTGGGCTTGGATAAATGCTAGCATTTACTGAAAGAGTAAAATCTCAGAAGTACATAAAAGTCTGGCAATGGATGGTGGACCATACTCTCTGCACCAATCCACCATGTGGCAGTCACGTGTGCAATCATATCTGCTCCAGTAGTGGGCCCCACAGTGTTCCACAGCCGACAGATCACAGAAGACGGTTGTATCAGCTATCATCTTCGGTTGGTGGGCCTTCCATGATCAGTGCCTGAGCTATGGCCCACCTACACTGGGGCCCACAACTCTCTCTCTCTCTCTCTCTCTCTCTCTAATTAAATTGGGTTACTTGGGTTTATTAGTTTTACCATTTCAGAGAGCCATTTCAGGGGGTGGGTTGGCTTTTCCATGTACAGGCCTATATATACAGCTTACCTGAGCAGAACTGGTGCAACCCAGTTCATTTATTTTTTCCTGAGGTGGGTTGATAGCTTGTTGAGAGCAGCAAGCAAAAATGGTGGTCTTGATAGTGGTTTTGGGAGTGGTTTTGGGTCTGTGTGTATGCACTGGCCTCCTCAGGTGGAATGAGGTGAGGTACAGGAAGAAGGGTCTGCCTCCGGGGACTATGGGCTGGCCAGTTTTTGGTGAAACTACAGAGTTCTTGAAGCAGGGCCCAAGCTTCATGAAAAACCAAAGAGCAAGGTCAGCTTTTTTTCTTTTTTTCTTTTTTCTTTTTCCTTTTTTAGCATTTTTTTTTTCACCTCCATTTTAAAAAAATAAAATTTATTGAGTTGAGATGCTAAGAGATGTGATTTTTGTTTCTGTGCACATGGGTTGTAGCCTCTGAAGTGATTTTTGTACACATGCATACATATACATGTATACATGTGTGTTTGTGTAGACACAAAGAAGAAGGTGAGATTTGGGGTGATGGGTTTTTGAGTTGAGATGGTAAAAGAGATGGGTTTGGTTTTTTGAAGCGGTCTTTGTTGTTGTGCACATGGTTTCAGCTTTGGAAACGATGTGTGGATGAGTACATACATATATACCATACACATGCATACATGTGTGTTTGTATGGAAGAAGAAAGGAAGGTGAGATTTGGAATGGTGGGTTTTTAAGATGAAAGGTGAGAGAGGTGAGTTTGTTGTTTTAAAATGGTTTTTGGTGTTCTCTACATAGTTTTCAGCTTTGGAAATGATGTTTGTGTACATACATACATACATATACATACATCTTATGTATATACAGATATACATATATGCATGTGTGTATATGTATGGAATCAAGGGAGCAAGGTGAGTTTTAATTTTGTTTAAACATACATACATACATATATACATGCAGACATGTGGAACCAGGTGTTTTGGAGTGGTGGGTTTTTGAGTTGTTATACACATGGTTTCCATCCGTAAGAATGACTATAAGAAAGGAGTAGTTCTATGTCACGCATGTATAGCTTCTGTTTCTCTTTGTTGTTACATACATCCACAGAGATGCATATCGCTTGGTTTGGGCGGCATTTGATTTTTTGAAGAATCATCCAATCTAGTTTAGCAAGAAATGGAATTTTTGTTTTCTTCTGGTTTGAGAATTTTTGGAAGATTGGTTATCTGCCATGAGACATGAAGCTTTTGCAGTTTAGAGGTGGATTTTTCTGGTTTTGTAGTGATGTTTTCTAGATTGGATTCTTATTACTACAAAGTGGTTTGTCTTGTTTTAAAAGATTGTTTTTGAGCTCCATTTCCCGAGAGATGAAAGAGTGGTAAAAGGAGTTTTCCTTTTCCCCATATATTCTGTGTTGCTATGAAAGTACTGGATGCTGTACTGCTTTTATTTTTTATTTTTTTGGCTTTTCTCTTTTGAACAGATAGATGCTTTGGCCTTGTTTTCAATCAAAGAAAACAGGGTATTTTCCTTCTTTCATAGAACCTGGTTTTTCTAGATTCTGTGCTTGAAAATCCTCACATTACAATTCATATCTCATCTTATACAAGGTGGGTCTTTTTCCTTTATGTATATGTTTCATTTAATTGAGAAATCCAGATAGATGTTGAATTTTCTTTAATCTTAAATCGATCGACAAACCGCCTCTAATTAGCTTTGTTCTAATGGTAAAAAAGTTCTATTGGAGTTTAGCTGTTTTATCTCATCTTATACAGGGTCTTTTTTTTTTTTTTCATATATGTTTCATTTAATTGACAAATCCATATAGATTTTGAAATTTGCTAATCCGAAATCGTTTGATAAACCTCTTCTAATTAGATTTTTTTGCTAATAATAAACAGTTTTTCTTTTGGGGGTTTAGCTAGTTGGGTCCTTTTCCTTTAAGCATATATGTGTTTCATTTAATTGAGAAATTCATATAGATGTTGAATTTTCACTAATCCTAAACTGTTCACTAAACCACATCTAATTAGATTTTTTGCTAATAGTAAACAGTTTTATTGGGGAATTGCTGTTTCAAGCCTTCAATTCCCATTTAAAACCTCTGATCTTTAAAACTACAGATCTGCTCCAAAAGGTTTAGAGGAAGGTTGTCATTTGAGCTATGAGCCTAAGTGCCTTTGTGGGTTTTGGGCTAGTTTGATGGGAATCAAGGCGCTGCCATTGCAATTTTCTTTTGATGTTTTATCTTTTTAGCCTCATTATCTTTCCAAAAAAGAAAAAAGAAGACGAAGAGAGAATTGACTGTAACAATGAATCATCTGTATCAGTGTGCATTTTGACTGATTTAATGCTGTGTCGGCGATGCTCGCAGGAGATGTACTATATCAAAGACTGCATTTCTCATACCGGATAATATTCCAAGCCATAGTCGTCGCACTACATTTTGTATTTTCTGTATTTTAAATGATGCTCATTGCACATTATTTTATTTTTCTACAACTTCCATTGATCTAGGATTTTTTTATTTTTTTTCTTTTTCTTATTTACAGATATGGGAATTTGTTCAAGTCCCACATCTTGGGCTGCCCCACTGTCGTTTCAATGGACCCGGAGCTGAACAGATACATTCTCATGAATGAAGGGAAGGGCCTTGTTCCAGGCTACCCGCAGTCTATGTTAGATATCTTAGGAAAATGCAACATAGCTGCTGTTCATGGCTCCCTTCACAAAACCATGAGAGGGGCTATGCTTACTCTCATCTCCCCTACCATGATTAGAGATCAACTTCTTCCAAAGATCGATGGATTTATGCGCTCTCACCTTAGCAACTGGGGTGGCCAAATCATCAACATCCAAGAAAAAACCAAAGAGGTTGGTAGATTCTTCAAGAGAATCAAGACCTGTGAAAAGAAGCAAAGAGTCAGATTGCAGCATTAGCTGAGGTGTGGGACCCCATTGTTTGGTACCTTTGATCTGATCAGCACATCCTTGATGGTGGATGCCTCAAAAGATTGCCCTGATTGGAAGATCATAACTAGGCATGCAACTTGGGCGGATCGGGTTGGGTTGATGGTCAAACAGCTCAAACCAAACCCGACTCAAGCTCAAGAGGACCCAACCCGAATTCCAACCCAAAATGCCAAACCCAAACCCAACCTGAATTCCTCTATGCTCGATCCAATCTGACCCAACCCAATGCCACCTGACCCAAATACATGTGATTATTCCCAACTGGACCTAAGCTGACTAGAATTTTCTCAACCTGAACCTGGCCGTCTTTGAAAACCTGACTCAAACCTAACCGGAATGTGGGTTGTGTCAATCGGGTTTGGTTCGACGAACCCAAGTTGCAGCCCTGATCCTAACTGTCTGACTGGTGGCCTACAATAATACATGAACAGTCCACAGTCAAAGAGTACATAATCCAAAGATTGAATATTTAGGTCCTGTTTGGTTGCCACTTAAGAATTATTACATCTAATTTTAGTTACCATTAATAATTTATTAGAGATTTTGGTAAGGATTAAAAATAATCTAACACATAATTACTGTTAATGAGATGAACTTATTTTTAAGTGACAACCAAACAGGGCCTTAGGGGCATCATCACTCATCCGATCAACATCTGAACTACCGAACCATGGGACTGACATGTATGAAGTTATAGGTTCAGGATCTATAATTTCTCTAAATTCAAAACCATGAAGAAAAGGAAAATTCCTGGAATTTACAATACTTGTTCATTTGTTCAGATGGCACTGCTCTCATCACTGAAACAGATCGGTATCAAATCCAGTTCAATATCCGAAGCCTTCACCCCGGAATTCTATAAACTGGTATTAGGAACTCTGTCGTTGCCCATCAACCTTCCAGGCACAAATTACCGCTGTGCATTCAAGGTATATTATTCTCACTTCTCCTCAAATTCTGCCACCTTTTCATGGTTCAAAATGTTGTCTAATGGTGCATTTGGTTGCACCCAATATCTTGATATTTCATGATAATGTTCAAATATCATGATATTAGGTGCAACCAAATGCTCCCTAAGTATGATATCTATCACATAATATAGAATGTTCCTCTATGATATGTTTTCTGTATGCATCGCCAATCCATTAATGTGGAATTCTAGAGTCCTGTGTCTCAGCAAACACACAATTTACTGAGTCCATACATGCATGGCCCATAGTTCAGTGGCCTAGGTGTTATGATGGCCGTGCCCCAAAAAAATATATCCAAGATCAGAAGATCCTAACCTCTCGAAGAGCGAAAATTACAAATACAAAGAAATAAGAACATGTATAGCAATGGTCGATGTTCAACAGAAAATAGGCCAAAATCATCCCAAATCCACTAAGAGGTCCTTCCTTTCTTATCAATGGTCTGGATTGCCAAACCATGAATGCCACATGAACCGATCATACATACAACAAACCATACATTTCCCGAGTCTCATGAGTGCCTGCAAGCGATGAATCTGTCAAAATTCAAAGCTGGTGCAGATCATGATAGAGTTTTTATTTATTTATTTATTTTTTCATGCAGGCAAGAAAGAAAATCACGAGCATTTTGAGAGAAATCATAGAAGAAAGAAGAGCTCTTCGATGTACCCAAAATGACATGCTCGATACCTTACTGAAAATTGACGACAGCTCAAGATACACACTCACCGATGAAGAGATCATTGATCTAATCATTACACTTCTATATTCAGGCTATGAGACTGTTTCGACAACTTCAATGATGACCGTCAAGTATCTCCATGATCACCCAAGCGCGCTCGAAGAACTGAGGGTATGAAAGTACTTGGCCTGTGTTTGGATGCACAAGCGAACTGAATTGTGAAAATGATGTTTCGTGGTATTTATAACGAGGATGTAGCCCTTGGGTTATTGTGTTTGTTTCAAGTCCAAACCCGAAAGTAACACAACTGCAATATGGGTCTGGACAAGAATGCTAACAAAGGAAATTACTGTTTGTTTTTCCACTTCATTGGACTAGTGATTGCAATTCAGTTTGATAGTTCATCCAATCACCATTGTAATTCAAAACAGTCATTTTTGTTTCGTTCTTTGCTGATGTTTCTGACACTGGACTTTGTTTTACAGAAAGAACATTTGGAGATCAGAAAAGGCAAGGCACCTGAGGAGGCAATTGACTGGAACGACTACAAATCCATGAGCTTCACTCGTGCGGTAAGCAATTGAATTGAACGCCTGTTTGCATTGAATCTGGGCTTCTTCTCCAGAAGAACAGGACATAAAAGAGAAATCTAGCTTGGGTGCAACTCAGGTGGGTCAGGTCGGGTTGAGGATCTGCCCGAGCCTGACCTCACCCGACCTCCAATCCGACCTGGATTCCAACCTGATGTGACTAATGCAAACTCAACCTGAATTCCTGTGTACTGGACCCAACCTGATCCAAATACGTATGATTATTCCCAACCTGATCTCAACCAGAACCCAACCTCATTTCAAATCCTGTTGGTGTTTTCCAACCCGAACCGATCCGAGGACCTTGGCAACCCCATCTAATCCGACCTGAACTCGTGGGTTGGTTTGGTTTGACCTGAACCCAAGTTGCAGCCCTGTATCTAACCCATGCTCTGGTCACAGTCTACCGCCCAAATGCTCCCCATAGAAATTGGGTATGGCATGATAGTGCAGTGATCCAAACCATTCATCTGGTAGGCCCGCTAGATAATCTAGGAATCTCATCTGGGACGATCTCACCCAATCACTCAATGACTTGTAAATAGTGTTGGGAAGCGCGGAATGTGAGCCCTCAAGATCTGACGGTCTACACGAATTTTGGAACCCTCACAATGCAGAAGATTGATGCTCCAACGGCCCGCCTATCTACTACTGGAGCAGATGGATCTATTCACACCTCTGATCCTACGGTATATATAGTGGTCCCGGATTGCGATATATGGATTAGATCGTCCTAAAGACAAGCCGAAATGGACAGACTACTGTGCACACTATATCTCTCTCCGTATACTCTCGGTATATCTTTTTTGCTATCTCACGGGAGAGAAGTCTCATCCTTTATATAGGGAAGGAATGAGAGATCGCATGAGATTGGACGAGACCATATCATCCGGTCTTATCCCTATCTCTTATCATAAATCAAATTCAACTGTGAATTTGAAATATAACAGAAAAGGAAAAAACCAGAAGAACCCACTAGTGATTGCTCACGAGTGGGCTCCATTGGCCTACGTCCAACAAATAGGCAGTAATATAGAATATCTCTGTGGTTCAACATTCAATGAGAAAAAAGTTGCATTGATCGGAAAGCTGGGACTGCTCATTGTAAGATTTTAGAAAGAGTGGGGTCCATCTGATGACCAATGCTGATCATTGGACAATTTTTCCACTCAGTTGCAGTTGTAGGATTTCAAATCCTACTTTCCTACCAAGAGCCATTATTAGCATGTGGCCCTTCTTGTACCCATGGCGAGAAAATCAGGCCAGTCTAATCATTCAGTTGATGAATAGCAATGTCTGCATGTTTGAAATCCTTAATAAAAGAAACTAAGGTTGTTCTGTTCTTGTTGCAGGTGATCTTGGAGACCATGAGAATAGCTACAATTGTCAATGGGGTGTTGAGGAAAACTACCGAAGAAATGGAAATGAAAGGTGGGTTCAGGATTCCAGGATTATCTGTTTATCTGTCTTTTTTCTTGAAATAAACTATGAATTGTGGAGAACTATCCCGCCTCGCGCCGAATGGTATTTACTATTTTGCGAAACTGATGTGATATTGCTAACATAAAATAAGAAATAAAAGCCAAAACAATGTGTTTGATCCTCAAATTTCAAGAAATTGATGTAGATTCGAATATCCGCATACATCTTATCAAGGAATACAATGAGTACATCACACTTCATGGATTTCCATGTGTATCAAAACATCTCCATTTTACATTTGACGCATGTCTGTTGATTTCGTTAGTCATATACCAGCAATCAAGTGACCGTTATTGTGGTGTCCATCTGATCAGTAGCATGAATGAAAGGATGATTGACTTATAGTTCTTGCCCAAGAACGACTTTTCGGCATATATCCCATTCCCTTGGTGGCCCATCATATCACCTTCTAATCACTGTCCATGTTTTCTGCTAGTATGCCGCACTCCATGAAATACAATGAAGCATCTGCCATAGAAGTTTTTTTTTTCCTTATCGACTAAAATCAGTAACAGAGTAATATGATGCTGACTTCAACATTGCTTTTCAGGATATGTGATTCCAAAAGGGTGGAAAATCTATGTTTATACGAGGGAGATCAACTACGATCCATTTCTTTATCCGGAACCTCTAAGCTTCAATCCATGGAGATGGCTGGTAAGCAAGCATGCATTTTGTTCATGAATTTCAGGCATCATTTATACAAGACGACTGTAATCTCGCACGGAAATGTCTGGCATTCCCAAGTTTTTCCAGCACTATTGAAGACATTTATCTTTGTAGACTGTACTTAGCTGGGAACTGGGTAACCCCAAAAATCCTCCAGATTGGATGATCGACAATTTGTATATTTTTTATTTTCTTTACTGTCTATTTGTAGGCCACAGATCAAACAGTTAGGATCTTCCAATCAGGTAGAATTTCGGGTCATCCCCCGTCTATGCAGCCGATCCAGATCTCAAGTAGTCCACACCATAGGAAATGGTTGGGATGGGAACACCCACCAATAAAAACCTTCCAAATCGTATGTGGGGCGCACCTGTTTCATACAAACCAGCTAATCCATTCAAAAGATGGTCCAAATAATCAGGCCATTCCAATACTCAAGTTAGCCGGGCATGAATTTACATGTTGTTCCATACCTGAGTTTTAGATCAGCCGGATTTGTGGGCATCAAGAAGAACACTACAGGGCTCACATGATGGACAGATTGGACGTCTTTAATTCATCATGGTGGGCCCCACATCAATTTATATGGTGATCTTATTATAAAAACGTGCATTGAATCTGGCCTTGACTCCAAGATGTGCTTACCATGTTTTAGCAAAAGCGGTAATGATCCTACACGACAAAACCCGCATCACTCGTCATGTAATTGTTACTACAATGCTACTAAAACATTAAAGCAGATCAAACTCACACAATATATTATCATTTACTGAAATTCGTTTGTTGGTTTTTCGTAACTGATTGAAAATCACAATATCATCAAAATGCAGGATAAGAGCTTGGAGAGTCAGCAGTATTTCTTGATGTTCGGAGGAGGAAGCCGACTGTGTCCGGGGAAGGAGTTGGGGATAGTGGAAATTACGACATTCCTTCACTACTTTGTGACGCGATACAGGTTCGGTACAACTATACACCAATCTTCTTTATATTTCTTTGGTGTTCTGCTCATTTGGATTTGTGTTAGACCTTGTTGTAACTTTCAAGAGTTTGCTAAGCCCATTCCAATATGTCACACGTGTGTGAAATCAGAGCTTTCCATCAGGTGGGTGACACACCATTTAAATATTTGGGTGGGATCAGGTGGTAACTGTACTAACATAAGCTTTAGATTTACTGGGAATAAGTGGGGCCAACATGATATATTCGTGATATCCAACTCGTCCATAAGATTCATGGTCTCAGGTTTCCCTCAGGTCCTAACAACCAGCCCAAATGGAAACTCGGCTGGACCATGGAAAAGGGCATAAGTTGGGAGGGAGGTCCATGATATTGTGTATATGGGATCCATTCTGTCCAATCCATTCATATGCCTTAAATGAACGGTCAAGACAAAAATCAAGTTGTTCCATGGTGAGAATCAAGGGTGGGCATCCTCTCCTACCTTTTCCCCGCTCTGTTTCGATCCTGCTGATTTTCAGGCCGTGGAGGTAACGCATGCAACAGATGCATTGGATGTGATACATATACCACGTGGACCCCACATCTACCCAGTACCACTCTAAGCTAATGGTGGTACCAGTACCAATGGATTGCACTCGAATATACTGTCCGAAATTAGGCTATTTCAGTCCACATATTTGTCTAGTGTACAAAATAAAGATGGCCAGCGAAAAACGAACTTTCTGCCACAACATATGCCAGCAAGGCAGACGGTGCAATATCCAAATTGAAAAGAGGTGTGAGAAATAGGTTGACGGGTTAGAAAACTATGGCTGAGTTTCTCACAGCTGTATGTTTGTTTAGTAAATTGTGGCCCATCTGATGAGTGGACTGACCTGATTCTTGGACCAATGAATCTCAGTGATGTGGCACCCTATAATAGATGGATTGGATCTCAGACGTGTGCCATGAGCACACGTGTGCCAAAGCTTTAGCTGAAGAAGGGGCTTAGCATAGTTCAAACACCCAAAAACTCGATGACTCGACTCAATGACTCAACCAGACTTGATATTTAATAACTGTATAGGGAAAATATTGAGAATTAAATAGATATTTAAAATAGTTAATTTAGTATTAAAGGTAACTCATGTAAACAAGTACACATACATCATTGATTAAGTGCATTTCTTCCTTTGGTTGAGGTTCCCACTCCCCACCTTTATTTTCAATTAAAACTCCACCCAGGAAGTAAGTAACTAGGTTTGAGTTGACACATGGTTCGAGTCTCACGTTGGTCAAGCCATCGAATTGTCTTCACAAGTCTCTTTTGAGTCTAGAGCAAGTCAAGCCCAGTATCGAGTTTCCAGCAACTCGGCTCGAAATCTTGCTGAGTCAATTTAAGTCAGATATGTTTCAAGTCAAATCAGGAAGTTTTCAAACCGTATGAACAGTACATAGCATGGTGTGCCATAACGGTCATTATGGGGCTGTAAAGGCTATTACATAAAAGTAACGATGACAACTGTTATACATTACAGGATTGTGACGGCCGTAACAGCCATTGTGGAAAAAATGATCTGTAAAGGCCATTATAGCCCGTGTAACAACTTGTTATGCCCTCCATAAAGGCCATAACGGCCCCTTAACAGTGGTCTATTAGGGGTCTGATATAGGTTTTTCAGTTTGTTTTTTCTTTTTTTTTTCAATAAAAAGAGACCGTACCGGCCGTTATTGTGGCATAATAGCCGTTACAAACAGTTTGTAAAGGTAACAGTGATGACCATTATGGCTGCCATTACCATTACGGAATACCTTATTGCATAAGTACAAGGTATAAGGTACAAAATACTGTAGGGTGGTCCACATGGTGTACCTTTCTAAACAAAAAGGTATAGTGTACAAAATACTGTAGGGTGGTCCACATGTGTATTTTTTTTTGTGTACCTTTCTAAAAAAAAGGTATAAGGTACAGAAACTGTAGGGTGGTCCACATGTGTTCCTTTCTTAAAAAAGAAAAAAAAAAAAAAAAAAAAAAGCAGTACTGCATTAGTTTTTTAGATTTAAGCTTATATGGGTTTGTACATGTTGACATTGCAGATGGGAAGAGGTTGGAGGAGACAAGTTACTGAAATTTCCAAGAGTTGAAGCACCAAATGGCCTGCATATTAGGGTTTGGGATTACTGAATGTATATGCATACCGCTCAACGTTGTAGCTTTACAGGAATACCATAGTACATTAATAAATGAAAATTCATTTTTTTTCTTCCAATTTCGTTGCTCAAAAATTTCCCGACTCAGTTCAGTTTGGAGTCGGTGGTGACTCGTGGTATCAAACTGGATTGGGTCTGACAGAGTTCGAGTCGACTCGGACAAGTTGCATGGTAGTCATTGGAGTCTTAAAACCATGATAGGGACTAGGGACATGGTTCTACAAAAACGTTCGACGGTCTCTTTCTGTTGTGTTACGCAGCTAAAATGCCTATTCAATGAAAAGGGGACTTCTCTATTGTGCACTGAGTTTGTACATTTTGAGCTAGGGGTGCGATTCAGGTCGGTTAGGTGGGGTTGACCCCCCCATCACAAGTAGTCTCAACCTGCTGTAGCCTGACCTGACCAGAATTTCAACTTGAGGTAGAGCTGGGCATCCAGTCGAGTTGGACCGAGTTAGGGCTGACCTAACTCGATTCGGTTTTGAAATAGGCCTGACCCAAACTTGAACCGACTCGGTACTGAGTCCAGCATGCCCGACCTGATCTGAGTCCGGGTCTGGTTTGGACTAAACTGGATGGAGTCCGACCCAGTCACAAGTACCGAGTCGGGTGCAGTGGGTAATCATGGGCTAAAATCACTACTCAAAGCCTAGATTCACTTGGCAGAATTGCAGCCTCCATCAGCTACACTGCATCTCATATATGAAATGTTATATCTGAGTTTTTTTTTAAAAAATAAATATATGTACGAGTTGAGTTTCAAATAGAGTCGAGTGAGTACCAAGTTGGATTTTGGGTCGATTCGAGTCGAGTTACTGGGTGACTCGAACTTGACTCAGTTTGGATTGGACGAAGTCAGCTCAATTCGAATTGACTCACCCACTCGGTTTGAGTCGAGTTTGCCGAGTCGAGTCGTCCCGTGCTCAGCTCTAACTTGAGGTGCAAACCCAAACCCAACCCAACCCAAAGTCCTTTGTATGTGACCCAACCCAACCACAAGGGTGGCAATGGGCTGGTCTTGGGCCAGGCTAGGCTACTTCTGAACTTGACACAACACTTGAGAACGAAGGCCTGAGCCTGGCATGGTCTTAGTAAAGCAGGTCAGATATAAGAGCCATGCCCACCCCACAGGCCCAGCCTAAAGTAAGGATAGGCTCATAGGGTTAGGCTGAGAACCCAACCTGACCCAGATACATGTGATTATTCCTAACCCAATCTTACGTGACCCCGAATAGGCTTACACAAAACCTAACCTGAATTCAAATTAGATTGACATTTTTGAACCCAAACCCAACCCGAGGAACAAAGTTGGGTCCATTAGGTTCGGGTTGATCTGAACCCGAATAGCATCCCTACTTGGGCCAATGTTTGTTTATTCAAGCCATTGATCTGATGGCTCCCAGCTGTTATGTGACAATGCACTGATGGTTCACAATCAACAGAGAAAAGATCATCAGGGCCGTCCAAAATTGGGAGATTTTTTGGGCATGGTCCATCTATGATGGGAATAACAATGGGCTCACATGTACAAATTCGGTGCACATATGAGTAGTTCTCTGTTCGTCGCAAACAGGAAAGTTGTTATATATAGAATAAGTGATGGATGTAAAATAATGGTTATTATTATGTTATATAATTAACGTTATTGAGAATGGCCCATTTTTCCCAACGGTTATCTGTGATTATCTAATTTGCTAGATTAGTTTGAGTAAATTGGGCTTATATTTGTAAGCAACAGCTTAATGTTATGGACGCAGTTCGTTGCGGTAGGCTTACTCGGCTGTTTATTATTAGTATTGTTTTTAAGATAAACTAACTCAATGCTCTTATTCATATCACCCAGAAATGGAATTCTAGCTTTAGATTTCTTTTTAAAAAATTGAAAATAAAATGAAATTGACTATAATGAACTTAGTTTTTTTTTTAAAAAAAAACATAATTTATTTTTATCAAATTATGATAATGTTCATGGGACACAAAATGTGGGGATCGGATTAGGTGTGGCCCTTACCATGGGGCTCACCTTGATGCACATATTTTATATCCATACCATCCATCTCTTTTTCCATATCATTTTAGGGCATGGCCCCAAAAATGAAGGAAATCCAATTCTCGGGCAGACCATATACCATTGGAACCAGCGGTGATTGACCATTAATGGACCATACAAGTTTTGGATCAAGTTGATATTTTTTTTGTTTTGTTTTATTTTGTTTTTTTTTTTTTAAAACCTTCATTCAATAATGTGACCTTATCAACAAGTTGGATGGCAAATAAACATTACGGTGGGCCCTAGGAAGTTTTTAACAATAGAGTATTTAATTACCACTGTTTTGTATAATTAGAGCTTTTAATCACTAATGTTTCCTATAGTATGGACCACTTGAGATTTGGATACGTTGAATGGATGTCTTTAATTTGTGAAAAAACAGAGGCATCGATCGATTGACAGCCTTGCTCGATCGGTCAGACTTCATTGGAATTAGACAGATTGCTCGCTGGATAGTTTGGACCATGTTTGATCGATCGAACCATCGGGTCAATTGTTCAATAATATTCAAAAAATACATTTAATTCTTTGAAAATTTTTGGCACAGTTCAATCCCTTGTATTGGTGCTTGCTCGATCGATGTCGATTGATCGATGATTCGATTGATGGTGTACACAGTTCTGCATAAGCGCACGATTTGTTTCCCATTTCGTTTGCAACAATATATATATATATATATATATATATATATATATATATATATATATATATATATATATATATATATATATATATATATATATATGGGAAAAGGTATTATGTGCTCAACCTCACGATAAGCTCCCGTGAGGTCGAGTTGTGTGGGCCCCACCATGATGCGTGTCGACCATCAACACCGTGCATTTGATGGGTACCCTTTTAATTATGGGATATCCCAAAAATCAGTCGTATACGGAACTCAGGTGGGCCATACCATCTAAAATCATGTGAAAACACCGTTAAAATATATAAAAGCACTTGGTGGGGCCAACCTGAGTTTTGAATGCTGCTAAAACTTGGTATGACCCCTCATCCTAGTGGGACACATATAATGGATGGGTTGGATTTGCAAACCACATTTCGGTGGGCCCAAAAAATGATTATGAATGTTTTAATGGTGCACGGCCCCTCTGAACTTCTGTATGTGGTGTGGCCCACTAAAGTCATGGATTGACTTGATTTTTGAGACCTAGGCCCACGATGGAATGGTGCATCTGACTGATGGGGTAGTTGTTCCAAACGTATCACGATGGGGCCTACACAGCTCGACCTCACGGGACGGACCCATGAGGTCCAACGCATAGTACCTTTTCCCTATATATATATATATATATATATATATATATATATATATATATATATATATATATATATTGGGTGTAATCAGGATTAAGAGATCTTAAGATGTTCATAAGAGTTTTAGAGAGGAAAAGTTAAGGTTTTTTGGGAGATTTGAAGGGGGTTCTCGTCATTGTAAGTGATCTATCTCTTGTATGTTGCTTTTACAGCAAGTTATTAGTCGCTTTGTGCTATGGTTTTTTCTCACGAGAGTTGTTCACGTAAAATTCATATGTTCTCTATGTGCTTGCAATATGTTTGATTTGAACTTGGGTTTACCTCCGTACCATTCCTAACAAGTAGCATCAGAGCTAACGCTGAGTTTTTGAGTTTTGAATTTGAAAACATGTCTTTTAATGGATGTAACACAGAGTATGAAATGGAAAAGTTCATCGGAAGAAATAATTTTAAACTATAAAAGGTGAAGATAAGGGACCTTTTAGTTCAACAAGGATTGTAATACGCTCTCCTTGGCAAGGTGAAGTGTCCTGTGACTATGACTGATGGAGAGTGTGATGATATAGATGAAAGAGCCATGACCTCCATCCGATTATGCTTGTTTGATAATGTTCTTTATAATGTCTTGTATCAAAAGACCACCGTGGGGGTTTGAACGAAACTTGATAGTTTGTATATGAAGAAATTCTTGGGCAACTGTCTGTATCTTATGAGAATCTCGTAGACACTCTGATCCATGCTAGGGATAATATATACGTGGACATTGTCATATCAGCCCTTCATGAGAAACAATTGAGAAAAAAAAAAAGGATAGTGGTGAAGGTACCTCTATGGATATATTGGTAGCTAGGGGAAGAAACTTTGAACAGGAGATGGGGAATTCTCGATTGAGATCCAAATCGAAAGGAAATGGTAAGATGAAGTGCTAAAATTGTGGGACGATAGGATACGTGAAGAAAAATTGTTGAAATCCTAAAACTTAAAAGGAAGAGAAATATGATAATACGCTTAAGGAAGCCAACACAATGGAATCTAGTGAGGAAGTTGATGGTAGTGATGACTGCATCCAAACCCGGGTGTCTTAGCAACGAATGTGTTTTGCATAGGGGGCCTCATACCACATGAATTTTCAACGAGATTGGTTCACCAGCTACAACGAGTGTGATGGTGGACATATATTTATGGGCAATTACAATACCTATAAGGTTGTTGAAATCAGTTTGGTGCACATCAGGATGTTTAATGGGGTGGAGCATATCATGAAGGATGTGAGATACGTTCTTAACCTTAGGAGGAATCTGATATCTCTCGGGGCATTAGAGGCATTTGGGTGCAAGTTCGTAGGTTTTGATTGAGTCATTAAAATTTTTAAAGGGAAACTCGTAGTAATGGAAGCGCAATGGAGCAGTAACCTTTAGAAGTTGATCGGGAATACTGCATCGAGCGGAGTTGCAATGTCTGTAGCAGAGTTCGTGTGGCATATTTGTAGCATGCGCATTTAGGTCACATGAATGAGCGAGGTATGAAGGTACTTTCTGATTGTTCTTTGATTCATATATTTAAATGCGTTGATTTTAATATATGCGAGCATTGTATATACGGTAAACAATCATGGTTAACTTTTAAGATTGAAAAACATATGTGAAGCGTGTACCAGAGTACAAGCGTTTATATGTATGGAGTCTGTCGCCCATCGCCCATCGCCCATCATTTTTGCTGGGGGGTCATCATTTTCCGGCTCATTCATAAATGACTACTCCATGAAGGTATGAATTTATTTTAAAAAAAATAAATCTAATGTTTTCGTCACATTTAAAGTGTGGAAGGCGATGGTTGAGAAACAGACATAGTAGAAACTGAAAGTTTTAAGGACAAATGATGGAGGTGAATTCACTTCAAAGGAATTAAATTATTTTTGCAAAGATGGGGGATTATAAAGCATAATATAGTGAGGCATATATGACCAGAATGGTGTGGCGAAATAGATGAATCAGACTCTTTTGGAGAGAGCCTGAAGCATATTTAGTAATGCTGGATTAAGCAATGAATTATGGACTAAGGATATTAACACAACTTGTTATCTTATGAATTGGTCCCCATCTAGGACGATAGAGTATAAGATCTTAGAAGAAGTATGAAGCAGTCATGATGTAGACTATTCACAGTTGCGTGTATTTAGTTGTGATGTTTACTCTTATGTACCATCAGTAAAAAGAGATAAGTTAGATTAAAGGGTGAAAAAGTATACTTTGTAGGCTATGGGATAGAGTAAAAGGATATATGTTGTATAAACTGGTCACTCAGAAAATCATAATTGCCAAGATGTCAGGTTTGATGAACATTCCTATTCTAGATAAACATTCCTTATTCCATAAGGACGAATACATAGAACTGGAAAAATCAATGATTATTGATGTCAAGATTGAAAATTTTGATTCATAGGCAGTGCTTGAGATGCAAATAGAGGTACATGATTAAATGGAGCAGCCACCTCTCAGAAAAAATATGCCAAGAGATCGCAGATTACCGGCCAAATACAAAGATGACTTTAATGCTGCATTCGCCCTTATTACAGATTAGGGGGATTTGTATCCGTCAACCTTATATGAAGCATTAAATGACTCTAATATTGATAAGTGGATGACGGTCATGCATGAAGAGATGAACTCTATGTATAAAAATGAGATATGAAAACTGGTGGAGCTTCTAATGGAGCATAAAACAATTGATTGTAAATAGATTTACAAGAAAAAGTAAGATAGATACAAGGTGAGATTGATTACAAAAGAGTATGCATGGAAGGAGGGTGTCGACTTCAACGAGATTTTTATGCCTATAGTCAAGCAGGTGTTTATCAAATTATATTGATGCCGGTTGCCCAATACAACTTGTAATTGGAACAGATGTATATGAAGATTATTTTCTTATATGAGAAGTTGGAAGAACATATTTATATAAAGCAACCAAAAGGGTTCAAAATACAAAAGGTAGATAATAAAATTTTCAGGTTAAGGAGATCATTGTATGACCTAAAAGGTTTGATACTTTCATGATATGTTAGCGCGTTACCAAAAATGAATATGATTATTGTGTTTATTATAAGGCGCTAAGTAATGAATAGTTTATTATACAAGTTTTATATGTAGATGGCATGTTTATTGTCAGCCATGACATGTCTGAGATCAATACGTTAGAGTCTTAATTATCAGGGACATTCAAAATAAAGCATCTAAGGGCTATAAAGAAGATTTCCAGTACATATATTCACAGAAACAGAGAGAGTGGGCTATGGTTGTCGTAAGAAGAGTATCTTAAGAAGGAATTGGTTTAGTATAGATAAGTTCAAACTGATTGGCACGCCTTATGCTTTCTTCAGAGTAATGCTCTACTGCAGATGAAGAAAAGCAAGCGATTTCTTGTGTACCCTCTTCCAGTATTGTTGGCAGTTTGATATATGTTATGGTCTCTATGAGACTAGATATTTCACATACAGTGAGTGTTGTGAGTAGATACATGAGTAACCCCCAACAAACAACATTGGGAAGTAGTGAAATGTCTACTTCGGTATATTTGAGGTACAGTGGACTACATCTTGACATTTGCAAAGTCAGAGGACAAATTGGTAAGTTATTTAGATGTCGATTACGCATGAAATGTGGATAACAGAAGGTTGACTTACGGCTAGTCGTTTGTTCTAGCGGGTGGTGCGATCAGTTAGATGTCAAAGCTTCAATCTGTGGTGGCTTTTTTCGCGACAGAAGATGAGTATATGACGGTGACAGAGGCATTCAAAGAAGGTATTTGGTTGAGAGGAATGATTAATCAGATCAGGCTTCAGTAGGATCCCGTGTCGGTTAATTGTGATAACGAAAGCACGATTAATTTGGCAAAGAACTCAATTTACCATTCTCGTACTAAACATATTGATATTCGTTATTATTTTATCTGATAGGTGCTTGAGAAAGTCATAGTGACTCTAGAGAAGATCCATATAAGCGTTAATCCAGCCAACATGCTTATGAAGGTGGTTATAATAGAGAAGATTAAGGCATAGTGACTCTAGAGAAGATCTATACAAGTGTTTGGTAAAGTCTTTATGAACACAGAGTGTGTACGAGAAACGATGTTGAGGGTCAAATATTGCATATCAGACCCCAGTTATTAACTGGGTTTACGAACACGATACTGTTTAATGGCCTATTTTAATCGTGTTTTTACTACAAGGTGAATTTACAGGCTTGGACTGAAAAAGGGTACTAAATGTATGGATTTGACGCTCTAAAATTACTAAGACAAGGGACGGATCCCAAGGGACCGAGATCGAAGAAATTATACACCACAGATCTGAGAAAATCAAGAAACTGAAGCTCAAGTGGCCAGAAATTGGTCCAAAATGCAAAATCACCGGGTTCTCCATTTGCTCGACTCGAAACTTCATACATGGCCTGAGGACCATAAATTAACCGTACACATCAAATTTCAGCTATTGGATCCTTATAAAAGTGGCCCAACGGATAGATTAGTCTATAATTCATTAATTTTAGGCCCACCTGCTATCTGAATATGCCTCAAATTTGGTCCCAACTGTTAAAAAGATATAAGGAAAGAGATGGATGGAACGGATTTCGCAAGATCATCATGATAGACCTCACACTACACTGCATGTATATGGAGTACATATGACTGGACGTGCGCTGGAGTGGAAGCCTAGTCAAAGTCGGTTTGACCCGACTTTCCAAAGCGAGAGAGAATCTCTCTCTCCTTCGTTCGTAGGTGTTGCGTTGGGAGGGTGCGTGGCTCACCACCGTTGATCATGTGGTCCATCTGAACCGTCCATTCATCCTAGGGCGTCAAACCGACCGTACACACGGTGGTTTTTCAGACCCATGCATGAGTATGAATAGAAACAGTGCCAAAGCATCTAATGAACAACAAGTTTAAAATTCAATGGCCCATAATTAACTCGATCCAAAACCAGCCATATATGGCCAGTTTTTCGTTGGTAATCTAATGATCGACGTGGATTTTTCCATCACTGTCAATCTGAGGCCCACCGACCATCACAGTACGAAGCCAAAAACTCTGTTTTGCAATAGAGTTTGCGGTCCGTTCTTGTGGCCACCATGGTTGATAATCCAGATAATCGTGACCGTCCATCAGGCTTAAAAGGGCCCCATAAACTTGGCCTAGGTGGCGAAATTTTAAGATACATCGAAGATTGGTTTTCGATCATCCAAACGGAAGACAGACGATGGAAAGATTTGATTCGATGGACCGCACTAAACCAGAACAAAAACACCCCTTCCAGATTGAAATTCCAAGAGGAATTCAATGGACAGGTCGGATTTCTCTGTTGACATCATTCATGGGCCCCACCAAGTTTCAACACAGGATGCTGTTGCGGGGTGCGATTCGTTTTCTGTGAAAGGAGGTTGGTTCTTCCACCAACTCCAGCTGTCCATGCACCACCTCTTCGTGCAGAAGCTTCAACCAACCGACCTTTGGCTACTATAAAGAGAAGAGAGAAGAAGATCAGCGGATCTATCTTTAGACGTGGAGTGCAAGACAGTTAGTTGTTAGTTTAGAGTTTTTTTTTGTTTCTTTTTTTCTTCTTAAATTTTGGAGTGCTTTAGCCCCCATCATGTCGGGCTAAACCTCTTAGCTAGGGCTAAGAGGTGAAGCTTGTAGCGTGATGGGAGAACTTTTTACTTAAGCCTTTTATTTAGACTGAACCGATGTTGATTTTGGTTTAATTAAGGGAATATTTTTAGTTTTTAATGGTCTGTTGTGACTAAAATTACAATGGGTCTGCGATAGTTTTAAGTATGTTCCTTTCCTTTTTATGTTTATGACGTCAGGAAGCCCTGTTGTTCACCATCGTCTCTTGGGCATGGTTGGATGACGGTACCCTTCCTAACCTTCATACATTGTTGATTGGTTGGTAATTAGTTTAATTCTGTTGTTTACTTTGTCTCCTGGGCATGGTTTGGTAATGGAATCCATTCTAATTCATATACCTTTCATCTCTTGAAAACTATATCAAAGGAAGTTCAGTTTGATTTTCATCGTTACACCCTCAACTGGATGAAGATGAGACTCTAAGTCTAGTTGAATTCTTGAAGCAGGCATCAGATCTCCCTGATCTCTACAAGTAGATCCACTGAATCCCTAGTTTCGTACATCTGATTTCTATAAATTTTAGATAAATGTTTCATCATTATTCCCTCAATTACATTCGATTTAGATTTTATCTTCAGTTAGTTCTAGTTCTACTTAGTTTCAGATTACGTAAAGATTCCAGTCCCTTAGGATTCGACCTCGGTCTCACCGAGTTTATTACTACATCACAACCTTATACTTGGGGAGTGAACAAATGACAATGAAGCTATAGTGAAAGGTGATTAGAGATGATGATAATATGGTGGAGTAATGGAACTTGAAGATTAAATCCATGGTGGAGATTGTTGAATGGATGTCTTTAATATGTGTAGAAACAGGGGTATCGATTGATTGACAGCCTTGCTCGATCGATCAGACCTCTCCGAAATTAGACAGATTTCTCAATGGATAGTTTGGACCATATTCGATCAATCAAACCATCAGGTTGATCGATCAATAATATTGGAAAAATACCTTCAACTCTCTAGATGTTTTTGTCAAAATTTGATCGCTTGAACTAGTGCTTGCTCAATCGATTGAAGGGAGCTCAATTGATGTTGATCGATTGATGGTGGGCGTGGTTCTGCATAAGTGCACGATTTTTTTCCTATTTTGGTTGCAACACTATATATATTAGGTGTAATCAAGATTAAGAGATTTTAAGACGTTCCTAAGGGTTTTAAAGAGGAAAAATTAGGATTTTTGGGAGATTCGAAGGGGGTTCTCGTCCGTTGGAATTCCAAAGCAATCCGGTGCATCTACCCCATTATCTATTGGATTCGCAAGGAGAGTAATTGTTAGAGGAAACTTCCATTAACCAGATTAATTCCTCCATGTGGTTGTTCAGTTCCACATGCTTTGAAATGAAGAATCTGTTAATATTTTTTTAGTGTTTGTTATAGTAGTTATTATCATGCCCCTATAGTGTAATTTAAAAGGGTATTTTTATCTTTTCACCTTGGTGAAAAATGTCTATATAAGGGAACTCTTATAGTTCGTTTGTGATCCAGTCAGTAAGCTTGAAAGCAACAGTAAAGTAACAAAGTTTCTCTTCTCATTTTTCTTTTCACGTGTCTGTTGAGTTCAAATCTAAGGCATAGATAAAGCCAACGTGTGTAAGGCCCCCTCTGCCAACAAAATGGTATCAGAGCCTTTAGTTAAATGGCCTCCGCAATCTAGTAATAACTTCCTAAGTTGTCAAAAGACAACTATGAAAATTGGTGTATTCAGATGAAGGCACTGTTTGGGTCATAAGACCTATGGGAGATCATCACCGACTGGTATGAAGAGCTCACTACAGAGCAAGAAGCCGCCTACACTACTGAGTAAAAGACCGACCTCAAAGAACAAAGAAAGAAGGATAAGAAGGCCCTGTTTCTTGTCTATCAAGGGTTGGACGAATTCACCTTTGAAAGAATCGTTGAAGTGATGTAAAGCAAGCAAGCATGAGAGACTCTTAGCACTATTTTCAAAGGAGTTGATCGTGTAAAGAGGGTTCGTCTCCAAACCCTTAGGGTCGAATTCAAGACCGCACACATGAAGGAAGGTGATACCATTTCTGATTATTTTTTAAGATTTCTTGTCATTGTTAACAACTTGAAAAGAAATGGTGAAAAGATTGAAGATATACGTGTGATTGAAAAAGTGCTTCGATCCCTCACAACCAAATTTGAGCATGTGATTATGGCTATAGAAGAATCAAATGACTTGAAAAATTGTCCTTTAAAGAACTAATGGGATTGTTGCAAGTGCATAAGCAACAAATGCAAAAGAATGCTGGTTCAATCTTGAACATGCTTTAAAGTCTAAGTTGACTCTAAATGAACAAAAGAATAGTCATACACAACGAGGGGCCGTGGCACTAGCAATCATACAGGAGGCAGAGGGCGTGGATATCATCCAAGCCATCAACAAAATCAACAAAAGTTTACCATTTTCCGTGGTAGAGGAAATGGTAGAGACTAGTTCATACGTGGTCATGGAAACACAAAGAACGTTCAATGCCACAATTACAAGAAATTCGGCTACTACGCCTCTGAGTGTTGGAGAAAAATAGATCAAGATGAACGATCCAACTATGCTGAAGTATCACACCATGAATAAGAAGACTCCACACTCCTCGCACAAGAAAAGGCATGTGAACGGCTAGATGTGTGGAATCTCGACACTGGTGCAAGCAACCACATGAGTGGTAACAAAGAACTGTTCTTAAAACTCACAGAAGAAGTTTGTGGCAACTTGAGTTTTGACGACTCATTAAAAGTACCCGTGATAGGTAAAGGAAAAGTTAAAATCTATCAGAAGAATGGTGAGCCAAATTACATCTCTAATGTGTATTACGTACCAAACATAAAAAGTAACATCCTCAGTATCGGCCAACTCCTTGAGAAGGGGTATGTCATACACATGGAGAACTATTCTCTCTCTATAAGAGATGCTCATAAGAGACTTGTGCCTCAAATCCAAATGGCGAAGAATCGCATGATTCCGCCCTATATTAACATAAAGGTTAAGAAGTGCCTCTATAGACTCGTGAAGAATGATTCATGGAGATGGCATCTTCACTTTGGGTATCTCCATTTTAGTGGCCTTAAATTCTTATCCTCATTAAGCATGGTGCATGGATTGTCGCCTATTGAAGCTCCAGAACATGTGTGTGAGGCGTGCACACTCGGCAAGCAACAAAGGAACTCCTTCACAAGTGGAGTGTCGAGAAGAGCAAAGAAACCACTTCAGTTGGTTCACACTGATATTTGCGGACCACTTGAAATACCCTCTCTTGGAGGTAATAAATACTTTATTACCTTCATTGATGATTTTAGTAGAAGAGACTTTGGGTGTATTGCATCAAAGAAATTAAAATCTTTCGCTTTCACTATCTTTAAAATTTCAAAGCTTGTGTTGAAGTTGAAAGTGGTCACAAAATTAAAGTACTTATATCTGACAGAGGTGGAGAGTACACCTCAAACACATTTTGAGATTTTCGGAGGGAACAAGGCATCAAGCAGCAACACATTACAGCTTACATGCCACAGCAGAATAGCATTGCTGAACAAAAGAACCACACCATTCTTGACATGACAAGAACCATGCTCAAAGAAAAAGGCCTGTTAAAGAGCTTTTGGGCAAAGGCAGTTGTATGTACTGCCTACTTGCTCAATCAGTGTCCAACCAAGAGCGTTAGAAACATGACACTACAGGAGGCATGGAATGGCTACAAACCAAGCGTGGTGCACCTAAGGATCTTTGGGTGTGTTGCCTACGCTTGAGTTCCAGAAGCAAGAAGAAGGAAGCTTAATGATCATGGCGAGAAATGCATCTTCATTGGCTACAGTGAAGAATCTAAAGCCTATAAGGTCTACAATCCAATAATCAATAAAGTAGTGGTGAGTAGAAATGTGGCCTTTAGTGAGGAAGAAGCTTGGAAATGGAACGATGAATAATCGACCAAAGATATTCAAGTTAAAACAGAAGAATATGAAGAAAGGCAAGACCGTCAAGAGCAAATGCCCGAACACCTTCTTCGGCCACATCATTAGTACATAGAAGTCCAAGAGTACATCCCATCACTCCTAGAAGTACTTCATCAAGTCAAAATTTGGCCAGCTTGTCCTCACCCATGACACCTATAAAAAATGAAAAGCTTAAGCGACATCTATAAGCAAACTGAAAAGGTCAATCTTTTCTACATGTATGCAGATCATGAGCTTCTGACGTTTCAGGGGGCCACAAAAGAATAATGTTGAAGAATTACTATGAAAGAAAAAATTCATGCCATTGAGAAAAATGACACATGGGAGCTGACTACGCTTCCTAATGGCTAGAAAACTATTGACGTCAAATGGGTATACAAGATCAAGTGAAATGCTGATGGTGAGATCGATCGCTACAAGGCAAGGCTCGTAGCAAAGTGCTACAATCAAAAGTACGAGGTGGACTATGAAGAAGTCTTTGCTCCTGTTGCTCGCCTTGACACTGTGAGGATGATTATCTCCTTTGTAGCTCATCATAGTTGGATGATCTACCAACTAGATGTGAAATATGCATTCCTTAATGGAATTCTAGAAGAAGAGGTCTATGTTGACCACCTTGAAGGATTTGTTATGCAAGGGGAGGAACACAAGGTGTATTGACCGAAGAAAGCCCTTTATAGGTTGAAGTAAGCTCCACGTGCTTGGAATGCACGCATCGACAATTATCTTCAAGAGAACGACTTCGCCCAATGTCCATATGAGTATGTAGTTTACATCAAGAAGAATTCTCATGGTGATATGCTTATAGCATGCCTGTATGTTAATGATTTGCTGTTTACAGGAAACAGCCGACCGATGTTTGATGAATTCAAGAAGGCCATGTATAAGAAGTTTGAGATGATCGACGGAGGTCTGATGTCCTTTTTTCTGGGCATTGAAGTGAAGCAACAACATAGTGACATCTATATATCTCAGAAGAAGTATGCTAAGGAATTGCTTGAAAAGTTCAAGATGACCGATTACAATGCCGTAAACACGCCTGTAGCAATGGGCTTAAAACCGACAAAGGACGGAGAAGGAAGAAGTGTTGACTCGACTATATTTAAGAGTCTGATTGGAAGCCTAAGGCACCTCATAATCACAAGGTTGGATATCGTCTACAGTGTTGGGCTTCTATGTAAGTACATGGAAGCACCAAAAGAATCACACTGGCTAGCCGTAAAAAGAATCCTCAGGTATGTCAAAGGAACAATGAAATTTAGTTTTTTCTATCCATACGATAATAAAGTAATGCTGCATAGATACTCAGACAGTGATTGTGGAGGTGACCAAGATGAAAGAAAGAGCACCACTGGATATGTATTTTATCTCGAAACGACTGCTTTCACATGGAATTCGAAGAAGCGGAGTGTGGTCACCCTATCCACATGTGAAGCAGAGTACGTGGCAACATCGTCTATCCGTGAGGGAATTTGGTTGAGAAACTTGCTAAATGAGCTGAAGTATCCGTAGAAAAGATCCACAGTCATATATGTGGATAACAAGTAGGTAATCAAGCTAGCAAAAAATCTAGTGTAACATGGAAGAAGCAAACATATTAATACTCAATACCATTTTTTGAGAGATCATGTGAAGCAGAAAATGATGAAATTAAAGTATTGTCATACTACGAAACAGGTGGCGAATATTTTCACAAAAGCATTGCCGATAGATGCATTCGAACGACTAAGAACGATGCTCGAAATGAAGTCGATTTTGGTTTGAAGGGGAGTGTTGAAATTCCAAATCAATCTGGTGCATCTACCCCACTATCTATTGGATTCTCAAAGAGAGTAATTGTTAGAGGAAGCTTCTAGCAATCAGATGCATTCCTCCATGTGGCTATTCAGTTCCAGATGCTTTGAAATGAAGAATCTTTTAATATTTTTTTGGTGTTTGTTACAGTAGTTAATATCATGCCCCTATAGTGTAATTTAAAAGGGCATTTTTGTCTTTTCACCTTGGTGAAAAGTGTCTATATAAGGGAGCTCTTATAGTCTGTTTGTGATCAAGTCAGTAAGCTTGAAAACAAGAGTAAAGTAACAAAGTTTCTCTTCTTATTTTTCTTTTCACGTGTCTATTGAGTTCAAATCTAAGGCATAGATAAAACTAACATATGTAAGGCCCCCTCTGCCAACACTGTCATTATAAGGGATCTTTCTCTTGTATATTGCTTTCATAGTGGATTGTTTATCGCTTTATGTCATGATTTTTTCTCGCAGGATTTTTCTCGTAAAATTCGTGTGTTCTCTATGTGTTTGGAATACATTTGATTCCTTTTTTGTTTTATTTGAACATGGGTTTGCTTCCGTGCTATCCCCAACAGGATCTTGTTCATTTTTGGGCTCATGATCTAAAATAACCTGACAAATGGATGGAGAACTTCTTTTTTTCCTTCCAAAAAATGTGTAATTTTTTATATCATACCAGAAAAACTTTACAAAGCCAGGACAGACATTCAAGCACCCCTACCAGAAAAAAGAGGAGGGCCACCTATCATATGATTAGGCATCTACAAGACAGAAACCACTACACTAACTCCTAGACTGACTTTCTAACTGAACCAAGTCCTATTTTGTCAAGCACTATTAACCCTCTAATCAGCACCGGGAGCTCACTCGAACTCTTGAAGAAGTAGTTCCCCTAGGGAGGCACTACCAAGACGGGCCAAGGCGTTTGTAGGAGTGTTTTCTTCCCTTGGAATATAGCGAAAGGAAAAGGAACCTCTAGACATAAGGCCTTCAATTCTCTTTAACCAGTGCGTCCAAGACCAACTCTTCAGGGAGAAACCACAAATGAGGTCAATGACAACCTTAGAATCTGACTCCACCTCTACCCTGGAAAGGCCCTGAGCCAGGCAATGGAGAACTTGGGTATATAATATGTTGATGTGAAAAACTGGATCAGCCTCTTCCTGTACTTCCTCCTGCAACACAATGAGACAAAGAGAACCCTAGCTAAAGCCGGGGAACCTCTGATGCTTAAGTCAGTAGAGATCCAGGAAGAGGAGTGTTTTACGGTTTTTCTCACGTACCTTTGTTCCTGAATAGCCCTTTTTTTATAAGAGTGAGAGGTCCTGGCGTAAGAGGATTCTCTTTCAATTTTTGAGAGATTTGATTTAGTTACCACTTGTTTGTGGATACTTCCCAATCCTGAGATTTTCGGGGTCAGGTATCATTCTACAAGATTCTCGGAACGGTGTTTGAGATTACATCGTCTCGCCTTTGCTTGGCTCGGCTTCAATAGACTCTGCAGTCTTGGTTGGCTTGTAAAGATGAAGCTTTTTGCCTACTGTTGGACGAAACAGAATCGGTTTGAGACCAACACCTTTTCTTAATCCGATAGCTGATAGCACAACCAACCTCGTGTGGGTCGGTTTCATGGTCGGTCAGGTGGCTTTTAGTTTTAGGACTTTTAATCGGTCCCTTTAGACATTGTTGTCTCTTTAATCGAGTCAACTTCATGTGTCTGACATATTTTGTCTGCGGCTCTTGACTCTTTTTAGCTTCGGTCAGGATTCGTATCCTGCAGATCCGAGCTAAGACTCTCCGTGAGTCTTTACTTCACTCGGCTTTTCCTATTGCCTCGGGTTATGCAACAGAGTTGGTTCATCATACAACTGATTCTCCGGAATTATCATATTTTTTCCCCAACAGTAAGCCCTCTACTCCTTGTGTTAGCACTGTTGACACAAAGGAGTAATGAATTGCTAGGTCGGTTTGTATTGGGAACCGGAGTTATGATGGAGTATTAATGCTCCTTGTATCGTCCTCAACGTTCAACGGTTCATTACTCGAGGTCGCACGAGCGGACAGGCGTTAGGTCGTTTCGTCCGCGTATGAGCGTCGGACACGTGGCGAAGGGGTTACCTGCGTCAGTCAGCGTGCGCCACAGGTCGGGCGGGGGAGTCGAAGTAGGTGTCGATTTGACTCTTCCTTAAATGTTGCTGCCACATGGCTCGACTATAAAAGGGGGTGCGGGAGCGATTTTTACACTTTCGCTCTCCAGCTCGATCTCTCTCCGTCCAATTTTTCTTCTTCCTTCTTCACTGTGCTTGCGACTTGCCATTCTTTTCCGTTTTAGTTTTCTTCTTTCCCCCTCAACCGTGTGCTTTTTGCCTATCCGGTGAATTTTCTCTCCCTCCCTTTTCTTTTCAACCTCTAGTGATAATGCATCCTTCAAGTCCCCGGGAGGGAGTTTCCGGTGATGAGGGCAAAACGAGGCATCTCTGGAATGTCTCGAAATCGCCCTCTTTATTGGTGGAGATGACGATGAGCGCCAATGAGGCCTTTCAACTTGCTGCTAGGCTATCTAATGGGGCCTCAACGGAATGCTACGCTCCAGTGGGTCCCTTTAGATTGAGACATGCCCCTGGCAGGCTTACTCCTCATTTTCCTGAAGACGATTTGGAAGAAGAGGAAGAATTGGAAGAAGAAATGGTTGAGCCGACTCTTCCTAGAAGACCGGCAAGGATTGAGCTTGGGGGAACCACTGAGTCTGTTCCCCCACGGAGGTCGGCTCGATTTGTTGAATCAACAGCTGAAGAAGGAGAAGCTGCTGAGGGTGAGGAGGTCAAAGATGAACAAAAAGGGCTAGTCCCCTCAGTTTTGACTGAGGAAGATTTAGATAGGATCCGAGTTGGGTATCATGTTCTCGACTCGGTAATTCTTCGATTTTCGCTCCCGAATGAATTGCTCGACCATCCTCCTCCTGGGATGTCACAATTTTTTAAGTTACCATGCAATGTGGTTTGCATTTGCCCTTACAACCTGTTGCTCAGGATTTTCTCTCCTGACTTAGGATTGCTCCAGGGTAAATAGTTTCGAATGGATGGAGGAACTTATTTGGATGTGCGATGTTGTGAGCTGAGACAGAATAACCCCCACTGACCATGGACGAGTTCCTCTATCTATACCAGGTTTGGCCAAACACTTCGCAGCTCGGCTGGTATTTCTTGAGCGCTTGGCGGAACAAGGGCGGCTCTTTGATAACCGACCCTCCTACCTCTAACAAACACTGGAGAGAGAGGTGGTTCTGGGCGTGCGGTCACTGGGAGACTGCTAAGCCTGGGTTGTTCGAACCTCGTGTTCTCCGGGAATTCTCTGAAGCAGGTGACTCGGCATGCCCTTTTCCTTATTTTTTTTTATTATGATTCTTCTGAGTTTGACTGAACGTGCTCTGCAGAAATTTTCAAGAATAAGCCAAAACTACGAGCCAACGTTTGGCTCAGATCAAAGATCTGTGGACGATAAGTCCAGAGGATCGGTCTTAGAAGTCCTTTCTGCAACCAGAGCATCTTCTCCTCTTGGGCTTGGATTCATCTGTGACAGGTATCTTTAGGTTACTCAGGCACATCCTTCTCGAAATTTTCTAACTCTGCATTTTGTATGACACAGAAATGGCTGAAGCTTGACCCCTTCTAAAGTCATCGTCGAAATTGAAGGCTCCTCCTAGGTCGGTGCTGTTTTCGGAGCCTCGACCTCCAAAGAAGGTAAAAATTGCTCCTGTGGCCGAGACATCAGGCCCAGTCGCTCCTGCTCCGGTCGTCCCGACCGTCGTCATTCTTTCTGACCCTGATGAGAGGACAAAGAATGAAAACACTCTCGCTGTGTCCCGAGTGATTCTCGAGCCAGGACCTGTTGCAGAGCGGGTCTCGGGGAGGAGAGAAGAGTAGAGAGAGGAGACTTCAAGGGGAGAGATGGCTCAATAGGAGGTGTCGATCTTCCAGTGAGCCATGTTTGACATGATCCCTTGGGCTGTCCCTCGTGGGAGTGAGAAAAAATTTTGTTCCCTCTTCGAGTCCTCAGGCGATCAGATACTCTCTCACGTAACCAAAATTTTTCTCGAGGTAAAACTCGAACTCTTCTTTCGATTTGTGTTTTTCTCGTATCTTGACTTAACTTTTGTCATTTCCTTTTGTAGCTCACCCCATGCTTACTTAGGGCTGCATCGGATTTGAACGAGGCAAGAAAGATGTATCGGATGCTGAAGCGGCTCAGAAATGGGCAGCTGAGGCAGAAGCTCAACTCGAGATTACCTCGTCTCGTGTCGGCCGACTGATGGGAAAGTTGAGTCTTGCTCGGAAGGCGGCTGAAGATGCCAGAGCCGAGTGTGCTCGAACAGCTTTGCTGCTAAAGGAGGCCCAGGACAAGAGTGTGCAACACTGTCTGGCTCGTGACAACTCTGAGGAGAAGCTGGCTGGGGAGAAGGCTGTAAAAGACTTCCTTGAATCTCCGAAGTTTGAAGATGAGAGGGATCGCTTATATGAGAGCGGGTACACAGCTTGCATCAATGTGATGAAGCGGTTTTTTCCCGACCTTGATCTCTCAAGATTTGAGGAAGGCCCTCCTAAGGATCCGGTGGTTATAGATGAGTTAAGTGGCACTGAGGTTGAGCCTGAAGCAGCTCCGGCTCCATAGGTCGCTCCAAGTGACCTTCAACAGTCTCGGAGTTCAATTTTTGACACCATCATCGGCTCCATTTTGGTACCATCATCAGCTCTATTTTGTTACCATCATCAGCTCCATTTTGGTACCATCATCAGCTCTGAGCAAGCTCATGAGTAGTTTTAGCCGAGGGAGAAGTTCTTACATTTTGGCCAATCTTTCATTTGCCTTTTATCCTTTTAGTTAGATAATATAATGCTGAAGCAAGATGTAACTCGATGTAACAAACATACTGATAAATGAATATACTCAGTTTAATTTTATTCATTTTGACTCAGTTTACATGTTTTTCATTTTTGAGCATCTTTTCATTACTTTGCTATACCGACTTTAGGGGTAGTAAGTTTTTAGATGCTCGGCATTCCATGAATGAGGCAGCAATCGCCTGGTCTGGTCTTCCAATTGGTACGTCTTGGTCGGATGGTGCTTGCGACGACATACGGTCCTTCCCAATTGAGTCCTAATGTACCTGCGTCAACTTCCTTAGTATTGAGGAACGTTTTTCGAAGGATCATATCTCCGACTCGAAAGTGTCTGACCTTGACTCGGGCATTGTAGAAATGAGCTACTTGTTTCTACCGCACCATCATACGTAACCGAGATTTTTTCCTTTACTCGTCCACAAGGTCAAGTCCGAGAGCTAAAAGTTCTTCATTCTCTTCCTCATTAAATGAGCTGACTCGGGCTGAAGGAAACCCAATCTCAACTGGAGTAATGGCTTCTAAGCCATAAGGGAAAAAGGCTCTCTCCTGTAGCGGTCCAGGCTGTGGTTCGGTAAGCCCATAGTATCTTCAGGAGTTTCTCGACCCATGCTCCTTTGGCTCGGTTAAGTTTGGTTCGAAGGTGCTGTTTGATGATCTTGTTGACTGCTTCAACTTGCCCATTTGTCTAAGGATGATGGGGTGACGAGTACACATTCTGAATTTTGAGATTATCGCACATCTCGCGATAACTTTTGTTGTCGAACTACTTCCCATTGTCAGTTATTATAGTCCGAGGTATGCCGAATCGACAGATGATGTTCTTCCATACAAAGTCTGTGATCTTCTTTTCGATTATTTTTGCCAACGGTTCTGCCTCAGCCCACTTTGTGAAGTAATCTACTGGCACAACTGCAAACTTGGTTTGTCCCTTCCCTATAGGGAGAGGTCCAATGATGTCGATTCCCCACTGTGTAAAGGGCCAAAGACCGGTCATAGGAGTTAGTTCTTCGAGAGGTTACCTCGTAATAGCCCCAAATCGCTGACACTTATCGCATCTCTTGACGAGCTTACGAGCGTCGTGTTGGATAGTCGGCCAATAGTATCCTTGGCGTAAGACTTTAAGTGTGAGGGATCGCGCTCCTGAGTGATTTCCACAGATCCCTTCATAGATTTCCCGTAACACATAGTCGACTTCATCAGGGTTTAGGCACCGTAGCAACGGAGCTTAATAACCCTTCTTGTACAATGTTCCATTGCATATGGTGTAGCGTGAGGCTCAAATTTTCAATCGTCGAGCCTCGATACAATCTTCAGGAAATTCTCCATTGTTGAGATATCGGACGATCAAATCGCGCCGAGTAGGTCCCGAATCGATAGCAAGTACGGTCAAGATAACTGGTTCAATAACGCTCGGTTTAGCAACGTACTCAATTGGAACAGACCTGAGTATGTCATCTTTCATCAGTAGAGGCGAGTTTCGCTAGTAGGTCGGCTTTGGCATTTTCTGTTCGAGGGATTCGAGTGATGATACAACGCTGAAAGCCACGATCAGCTCTTTGGCTTTTTCCATATAAGCCTTTAGCTATTCCTTCCGTGTTTAGTATACACTCGTGACCTGATTGACGACCAATTGAGAATCGCTAAAAACGTTGAGATGCGTAACACCTAAGCTAGCCGCAAGTCGGATATTGAGTAACAATGCTTCATATTCTATTGTATTGTTCGAGGCTTGAAATTCATAGGTTTAATCGGGAATTTCTAGTACTACTTCTGCCCCACTTGCCTTAGAGTTGGAGGAGCTATCGACATACAGCTTCCAAGGGTTTGGGTCGGGCGATGACTCTGGAGAAGTGGTTGTCAGTTTAACTAACTTAGTAGCATTTGTGTCGACTTGTGGTGTGACTTTAATGATGAAGTCGGCCACAACTTGTCCCTTAATTGCCACTCTCGGCTTATACTGAATATCGAATTCGCTGAGTTCAATCATCCATTTATTAAGACGACCAGATGCTTCTGGTTTCTGCAGAATCTGGCACAGCGGGAGGTCGGTCATGGCGATAATGATATGAGCTTGGAAATATAGCCGAAATCGACACGAAGAGAAGACTAGAACTAAGGCCACTTTTTTCAAAAGTAGATATCTCGTCTCTGTTGATAAAAGTGTTTTGCTGACATAGTAAATCGACAATTTCTTTCCTTCATGTTCTCATATTAAGGTCGAGTTAACCGCTACCTTGGACACCGCTAGATATAGCAGCAGGGCTTCTCTAAGCTCGGGCTTCGATAAGAGAGGCGAAGATCCAAGATAAGACTTTAATTATAGGAATGCAGCTATGCACTCTTCTATCCAGTCCACTGCTTGTCGTCCCTTCAATTTCTTGAAAAAGGGGAGACATTTGTCGGTGGCTCAGGAGAGGAAACAGTTAAGGGTCGCTACTCGTCCAGTCAATCTTTATATGTCTTTGATTATTTTCAGAGACTCTATGTCAAGCAATGATTTTATCTTCTCTTGATTTTCCTCGATCCCTCGCTGACTTATCAGGAATCCGAGGAACTTTCTCGAGCTTATGCCAAAGACACATTTACTCAGATTCAGCTTCATTTGATACTTGCGTAAGATCAGGAACATCACTTCTAGGTCGGTATATGGTTGGCCGCGTGTACACTTTTGACGAGCATGTCGTCAATATACACTTTCATGGTTCGGCTGATCAGCCGAGCGAATATTTTGTTTATTAATCTTTGAATAAGTTGCTCCAGCATTTTTTAAACCAAAAGGTGTCACGCGGTAACAATAAAGGCGTTTATCGGTGACAAAGGTAGTTTTAGATTTATCAGATTGATGCATTATAATTTAATTATACCCTGAATATGCATCCATAAAACTAAGGAGTTCATGCCCCGCTGTACTATCTATCAATTGATCTATCTTTGGAAGAGGAAAGCTATCCTTTGGGCAGACTTTGTTCAAGTCGGTATGGTCAATACAGACTCGCCACTTTCCATTGGCTTCTTTTACAAGTACGACATTAGCTACCCATTCCGGATAGTATATCTCTTCCATGAATTTTTTCTTGAGGAGCTTGCTGACCTCTTCTTCAATGGTAACATACCTTTCAGGGCCGAGTGCCCGTCGCTTCTGTTGGATCGGCCGGTAAGTCGGATCAATATTAAGTTGGTGAGTGATTACAGACAGGTCAATTCCTTGCATGTCTTCATGGCTTCATGCGAATATGTCAGCGTATCATCGAAGTAGGGCTATCAAATTGTCTTTCAGGGGCGATTGTAGAGACGAGCCAATTTGTATTGTTTTAGAACCATTTGTCTCGATCAAAGGCATCGAGAAAATGTCTTCAACTGGTTGTCCTCGTTCATGAGTCTCAACTCGAGGGTCTAGCGACTCGATCATTACTACCTCGATTGGAGCTTTCTTGGCGGGGATCTTCACAGTAGTTGCGTAGCAGCGCCTTGCATCTTACTGATCTCCTTTGACAACTCCTACTCCTGAGTTGGTTGAAAATTTCATGGAGAGGTGGTATGTAGATACCATTGCTTAGAGGAGACTCAGAGACGGTCGACCGAGTATAGCATTGTAAACGGATGACTGGTCAACTATTAGAAAGTCGACCATGACCGTTGCCTGATGTGGAGAATTTTTGGCCATGAGTGGCAGTAAGATGATTCCTTCTGGGAGTGTCTGTCCTCTTGAGAATTCGATCAATGGGGTACGAACTGGTCGCAATGCGGATCGTTCAACTCCCATTTTGTCAAATGTCTAAGAGAACAACATGTCAGCCGAGGATCCTATGTCGACTAATATGCGGAATACTTTTTGATTTGCGATGGTGAGAGTGTTAATTAACGCATCATCATGGGGGTGATAGATGCCTCGGGCATCCTCATTAGTAAACGAGATACAATACTTCTCCCTTTTCTTTTCCTTCGAAGGCCGAGCTATGACCAGGAGTTCGGATTTGAGTCGGTTGAGGCTTCTAGCATGATTTTTTTTTAGCATTATTAGAGTCGCTTCCGCCTCTGGGACCACCGACAATAGTTCAGATTTTCTCCGTGGGTTGGTTGTCACATGGGTGTTCTTCAACTGTCCCGGTCCTTTCAACATGTTCTGTAAGTCGACCTTCCCTGATGAACCTTTCAATCTCTTCCTTCAGGTGGATACAGTCGCTCGTATTATGCCCATGATCACGATGATAGTGGCAATACTCATTTTTATTCTGCCGATTGAGATTGCTTTGAAGCCTATCCGGCCAGTTGACAAATCCTTCACTCTTGATTTCCATCAACACCTGCTCTTGTGGTTTGTTGAGTGGAGTGTACGTGAAGAACTTTCGGTCGGGTCGCTTACTCGACGACTTAGGTCGTCTCGCGTTCGGTCATCCTTACGCTTCTTTCCTCCAGCCAAGTCAACTTCCTTTTTAGATGACTCTTTGTCCAAGGTTTTTGCATTCTGGGTAGCTTCATGCAAGATTCTTATTTCTTCGGCATCGGCGTACTTGTCTGATCGAGTCATGAACTCGGCCAGAGTCATTCACAGATTCTTGTCTAGAGACGCCAGAAATGGCTTATCCCTAACGCCTTGCATAAGAGAATTGAGCGCTGTCTCTTCTGAGTGTTTTCGAACCTGTAGCGATTCAAAGCTGAAACGCTTGATGTAATCTTTCAGTAGCTCTCCCTCTTTTTGAATTATGTTGTTCAAATGTGTAGGGAGCTTTAATTTCTTCTTTTCGCCAATAAAATTGGTGAGAAAGGCGTCGGTGAGCTCCGCGAACGAACTGATTGACTTTGGTTTCAACTGCCTGAACCAGAGTCGAGCTACGTCGGCTAAAGTAAGAGAAAAAGCTCGGCACATCACAGCGTCCGAAGCATCATACAACTCTATGTACTTTCGAAAACATTCCAGGTGTTTGGTTAGGTCAGTTTTTTCAGTAAAAGGTGTAATATGATGCATATGAAACCTTTTCGGTAACCGAGCTCGCATTACTTCATCAATGAAAGGGGATGTTTTAGTCTCGAGCCTGATTTGACATACATCCCGACCTTGCTTCATATCTGTCATCTCTTCTATCACTTCTTTCTTAAAGTCCTGGAGGTCAACTTTCCAGAGCTCGACACTTTCGGCCACCCCTTCATCCGGAAGCCGGCTACGCCTCCTCCGGTCTATCTCATGTTGGAGATCCTTGAGAGGCAGCACGGTGGTTGCCGAGTGAGCAGGCGCCGGCTCGGTCAGGCCATGAGGCTGACTCGACTGCGGAAGGAATCACAGAACAGTGGGTTGAGGGTCGCCAACTTGTTGTGAAGCGTTCATCGCTTGACCCTACTAAAATTGCTGCATTTGTTGTTGGTGTATCTGTTTCAACATTTGTTGCATAATGTTTATGTCGGCTCTGAGCTCCTTAACCTCCTGTTCCAATCGTCCATTATTTCGGTTCCGCTGGGTGTTTGTTGCCGCAGAAGCGACGGGAACAAGTGCGGAACCTGGGCGGTTATCGAGTTGATTTTGAGCCCCCTGGGCTGTACTTGTACCCGGTTGTCCAGCGACAGCAGCATCCGGTCCTTCTGTACTCATTCTTCGAGTTCTTGCCATTAAAACGAATCTACAACTCCTCGAGTAGAATATAGAAAATAAATTTTTATATCGTTTTCCACAGACGGCACCAATCTTTTGATGCAAAAAACTGGATCAGCCTCTCCCTGTACTTTCTCATGCAACACAATGAGACAGAAAGAGAACCCTGGCTAAAGCCGGGGAACCTCTGATGCTTAAGTCAGTAGAGATACAGGAAGAGGAGTGTTTTAGGATTTTTCTTACGTACCTTGGTTCCTGAAGAGCCCTCTTTTTATAAGAGTGAGAGGTCCCGGCGTAAGAGGATTCTCTCCCGATTTTTGAGAGATTTGATTTAGTTGCCACTTGTTTGTGGATACTTCCCGATCCTGAGATTTTCGAGGTCGGGTATCCTTCTACAAGATTCTCGAAACGGTGTTTGAGATTACACCATCTCACCTTTGCTTGGCTCAGTTTCAATAGACTCTGCGGTCTTAGCTGGCTTGCAAAGATGAAGCTTTTTTCCTACTGTCGGACGAAACAGAATTGGTTTGAGACCAATGCCTTTTCTTAATCCGATAACCGACAGCACAACCAACCTCGTATGGGTCAGTTTCATGGTTAGTCAGGTGGCTTTTAGCTTTAGAAACTTTAATCGGTCCCTTTAGACATTGTTGTCTCTTTAATCGAGTCAACTTCATGTGTCTGACATATTTTGTCTGCGGCTCTTAACTCTTTTTAGCTTCAGTCAGGATTCATATCCTGCAGATCCGAGCTAAGTCTCTCCGTGAGGCTTTACTTCACTCGGCTTTTCCTGTTGCCTCAGGTTATGTCAGCAGAGTTGGTTCATCATACAACTGAGTCTCTGGACATGTCGTATTTTTTCCCCAACATAATACATGCATCAAGGTGAGCTAAGCGTCGCATTGTCTTGGAGGAGGCTGGGGCTGCACCTAATCTGCTCCCCAAAATTTGTTCGCTTCTCCATCTACACCATTCAGTGGGTGTTATGGTTTAAAGATATGTGACTCGGACCAACTTGTTTGGTCTTTTGTCAAGTCACGACTCGAAAGCTGGGCCATTTTAACTAGGGCAGTAAATGGGTTAGACATTGCAATATTCAATCTAAATTGCATAGAAATCGGGTAATCAATTATACTTTTTGAATCAGGTAAATATAATTTTCACGGTAGGATATGTCAGATTATAGGGTAAATGGATATTCAACACCAACCCTAGATGTCCTCATACATTGCTTTATATAAGTGTGGTATAAGATTCAAAGACCCATGTTTTGGGTTGTCAATGGGCTTACCCTGAGCTTGGATTTTGAACTGTTTAGGCCATACCTATCCAACCCGCCTAGAAGTTAGATAATCCTATAAAAAATCCCATATTCAAATTCAATTTTCGTTAGTGGAGTATGTCGCATAGTTTCAAAACTAAAAAATATTCAGCTATGCCGGATAGACTTGAGCACTCGACCAAGTCACCAAGTCTCTATCTGAACTGACTTGAAAGCTAATGAATTATTAAGTGACATTTATGGCCCATTTGGATACTACCAAATAAGTATTCTCTCTCTCTCTCTCTCTCTTAAAAAAAACTTACATAAGTTAATAAGTTATTTTTCTTAGATAAGTTAGTTTGGTTACTAAACTTAAATAAGTAGCCTTTTTGAAAAAGTAACTTATTTTTATAAGTTATTTTTTATTGCTTTTCAACTTTCAAAAGTAACTTATTCCTTCATTTTTATCGGTGACACAACGATTTAAGAGATTAATTAAGGGAGTATGCTCTCTATAGCCATGAATCCCTTCTAAGTTCATAAGATAGGAAAATCATCCAATGAATAGGTAAATGATCTAGTGGGCTCTACATGTTAATAACTTATGATGTTGGAAATCAAATATGTTTTTCTAGTTTTTTTCTATGATATGTATATTGTTTATCAAAGATACTTATTTACTGATTAAGTAGAAATGAACATAAATTATTTATGGCATAAGTAGCTTATCTAAAGTAACTTGGGATTCAAACGTGTTTTAAAACCATGATTTTTCTATAATCAGGTGAACTGATATCTCCTGCCAGCCCTAATTTTCACCACTCACTAGCTGTACGAAACTGGATTGACTTAACTGAGTTGTAGCCGACTCACTGAAGCATGAATCCATCAGAGGGGTCACTTTCAGAAATTGTAATGGTCCAAAAAGTCTCACTGAGTGGATGATACTAGCCGATCCTAATCAATTGCCTTCTTTTTTATTGCTGATAGTTTATAAAAATTTGTTAATAGGTTTCGTGATTGTTGCACGGTCCAGATTGATGAGTCCGTGCATGTAGTGTTGTGTGATCTAGTCACACACAGCCTAGATAATCCTAACTGTTCGATAAATCATGGCCAAGTATTGAATGGATTGGATTGGGTCAGCCCAAGCTAGTCCAACCACTTCCTGGCCCCAAATACAAAGGATGGAAATGGTCTGGTCATCCCGCCAACCCAACGTGCCCAACCTAGCTTTTGGGTGCGGTTTCACCTGCTAGCTTGGCCCATGGGTCAGGCTTGGGCCTCACATGCATGGCCTGGTTAATTTTTGGGTAAGGCTGAGCTTAAGTTATTTTAGCCTACACCGATTTTATATGTACTTGTGTTATATTCTACCAATATGCCATTTCAACGCTGGGTTGGACAAACATTTATCTTGAAATTGGACAGTTGGTTTCGTTCCTTTAATTGTTTAGTTTTTGTTAATGTGTTGCTCTCCTAAAATAACCATATACATGATGTGTAACCTCCGGATTAGACTAATCGTTCAAAATAAAATAAAATAAAATAAAATAATCTCCGTCATATGCTGGATTTAGTGTTTAAGAAGTTCACTAACTATTCACCAAATCTGATAAATAGCGATGAAGCTGCTACGACCCAAGTTGTTGACTTGGGAGGTATTAGAGCCAGAGTTCCAAATTTGGGGCATGATGGATTAGGAAAATTCAAGTAGTAAATAGGAATTTTATCAAATTTTGGGCAAGGTGGGTCAAGCATGGCCATGCAATTCTATGCCCATACTCAGCTCAGGCATGGGCCTGTCTTAGCCCCAATCAAGCTTGATCCATTGCCACCTCTACCAATACATCCTAACTTTTGGTGCCACCCAACCCACTGAAAATTCATCAAACTCAAGCTTGACCTAATCTGACCTGTTTAACTGACCCGAGACAACTGACATGACCACAATTATGCTCCATCGAGTCATTTGGCCCGCCCCATTTATAAGTTATATGGCCTAGTTAGTTGGATAGGGTGCAACCTCCGCCCTGCTCTAAACGGGTCACATTTTTAAACCTAGCCCAATGCACTCCAACTACAAGATCCCAAATATACAGAAGATTTAGATTCTAGTACATTCCAATTATAAGCTGCTTAACACTATTATGAATTCAAAATCACTTTGACTCCAATGTAATTATGATTTGGGTTCCAATGCATTCCAAATACAAGCTTCCAAAAGAGCCTTTAAGGATACAAGAAGATTATTATACTAAAAGTAAGAGTACTTAGGTAATTAAAATATGAATTCACATGCTTTTCACCAAACAAACTTATGTTTTGAAAGAGAAAAACTTCCATACTTGTATAACGCCATGATTGATACATAGGCACCTAGATATGATGTAAGTGTGAAATAAGGAACTCAAATTAGAAGTCTAAATTGTGTGGTCTAATATAGATGGATCATAAGCTAAAATTACACTTCTCTTCTATCTAATTAATGATGAATATTTAGTGAATGGTTGAGATGAAAATATCCAATGCCCTAATTTGGAAATCAAGTTTGCACCATGGTTTAACCATTGTTCAACCAATCTTATTTTGGGACTAAGATGTATGTATTAATGGACACTTCATGCTTTCTAGAGGATCAAGTTAACTCCCACATAGAAGCTGTATTTTTTATTTATTTTTTGGGTGGGAGCACACTACCTATAACTATGTTAAAACCTGTAAAATGTTACAAAATACAAAATAGGAAAACCAAAACAAAATAAAAACAAAAATGGAGAGCCTAACAAAGAAAAACCTAATTTTCTTCCCTTCGTACCTTGCAAAATACTTCTTTTCTTTTTAAATATATTACAAGCAAGGTGTTCAATAACGATAATTGTGGCTGTAACTGCTACATTTAGGGTTGTACATGAACCGATTTAGCTTGGTTAGCTCGCTCAACTCGACACGAAAAAACTTGATTCAACTTGGTTCAAAATTGAGTTCGAGCCGAGTCGAGCTGATTTTTTGAGCTCGAAAAATTTTTGAACCAAGTTCGAGCTTGGTTGAACTCGACTCAACTCGGATCGAACCCCAACTCAAATTGAACCAATTTGGGACTTCTTTACTTTGATATTGATGTTGCTTACCAAGTGTTTGATGAAATGACTCAACGAAGTGTCGAAAAGTGGCAAGGAAGGTATGTATATGAAACAAATACGTTTTTTCTGAATGTTGCCTACAAGGTGCCTACAAGGTGTTTGATGAAATACCTATAAAACTATTGTTGTCATTTTACATACAATGAGATTTTCAAGGTGCAGTTCATGTGTTTGTGGAAATGCAGCATAGGTGAACTTGACTCGATATTGGCTCGAACTCGGCTCGAACTAGCCCTAGCTGCTGACTGTTGCACAGCACGCCAACAACGCAGTGAGCTGAGATCCAATCTCAGGCCTCACCCACAAACGATAAACAAGAAGAAATATAAACTAGAAACAGATCAATGCAATCCAAACAAACCACAATACAAGATATATGTGAAAAAATCCCAAACTAGGGTAAAAAACTACGGATGTAAACTTCAACTATGAAGAAAAATAAAGATTACAAGGTAAAATATTAACCTTTCCCTTGGAAGCACATAGAAAACCCATGCCTACACCTTAGAATTATTTTCCAATATTCCAATTCCCTTAGAAAAGCCCTAGGAACCCCTATTTATAGTTTAGGTAACTTTCCTTCCGCACCTTTGCGAAAGGCGACACCAAAATCCGCAATCCGCATCAGATTTGGAAATGAATCTGCGTAACTTATGACTAGTTGAAGGGGAGTTACGATTGGTCGTACTACGACCAGTCGAACAGTTCCTACGATTGGTCGAAGGGCCCAAACATGAAAAAAAAGGACTTACTGGACTTTGAGTCGACGGTCCACGACCGGTCGAAGACGGCCCAGATGTGGCTCCACATTCTCAACAATCTCATACTTAGAGACACATTTCCATAAACCTTTATCTTCTTCATTCGAAGTGCGTCACTTCCCCGTCTTCAAGCCTGAAGACCAATCAAAGATGAATAGAGCTTCAGCTTCTCCCTTGTGACCGTCTTGGTCAGCATATCCACAGGATTCTCACTTGTATGAATCTTCTCCAGAACAATCGACCCATCTTCCAGTAATGAATGAATGAAGTGATATCTTATGCAATATGCTTAGTCCTTAAATGAAAGGCTGAATTCTTAGCCAAGTGTATTGTACTCTGACTGTCACTGTACAACTTGCAATCTACTTGCTTCTTACCCAACTCTTCCATAAAACTTTGCATCCACACCATCTCCTTGCATGCTTCTGTAGCCGCAACATATTCTGCTTCTGTTGTACTGATAGATACTATCTTCTGTAATTGAGAGACCCAACTGACTGCAGCACTACCCAGAGTAAACATGTAACTTATAGTGTTTTTTCTGTTGTCGATATCTCCTACCAAATCTGAATTCACATAGCCCTGTAGCTTGATTTCCAATCCACCATAACACGGCCCTACATCTTTAGTACCCACCAAGTATCTGAGGATTCACTTCACAGCTTCTCAATGTTCCTTCCTTGGGTTGTTCATGAACCTGCTAACAACTCCCACTGGTTGAGCAATGTCTGGCCGCATGCTTATTATAGCATACATGAGACTCCCAATAGCTGACGCGTATGAGATTTTAGCCATGTAGTCTCGTTCCTCCTGCGTCTTTGCACCTTGCTCCTTAAATAACTTGAAATGGTTGACTAATGGAGTGCTAACCAGCTTAGCACCTCTCATATTGAATCGATCAAGTACCTTGGCTATGTACTCTACATATGACAAAACTAGTTTTTCAATTTTCCTGTCATGCTTTAGCCTCATGCCTAAGATTTATTTTGCAGCTCTTAAATCCTTCATGAAAAATTCTCTAGACAGTTGTCTTTTGAGATCTGAGATGTCCTTCATGCTTGAACCGGCCACAAGCATATCATTAATGTATAGAAGAAAGATGATGTACGACGTATCAAATTTCTTCAAATAATAGCAATGGTCTATATGACATTTTCTAAAATCGTTTCCTGACATGAAACTATCGAACTTCTTATACCACTGCCTTAGGGCTTGTTTCAGGCTATATAGACTCTTCTTTAGTCTGCACACCTTGTTCTCCTTTCCTGGTGTCATGTATCCTGTCGGCTGATGCATATATATCTCTTCTTCAAGGTCTCCATGAAGAAAGATTGTCTTAACATCTAGCTGCTCTAGATACAAGTCCTCTGTAGCCACTATACTCAAGACCATACGAATCATAGACATTTTCACCACAGGTGAAAATATTTCGGTGAAATCGATACCTGCCTTCTGTTGAAACCCTTTTACAACCAGTCTTGCCTTGTACCGTTTCGAACCATCATGCTCCTCCTTCAGTCTGTAAACCCACTTGTTATGAAGAACTTTCTTACCCTTAGGTAGAGTGGCTAGCTCCCATGTACGATTAGACTTAAGAGAGTCCATCTCCTCATCCATGGCCTACTCCCACTTAACCCATGTATCTGACTGTAATGCCTCTTCAAAACATTTTGGCTCACCATTATCTGTCAGCAGTAGATAATATAAGGAGGGTGAGTATTGGACCGTGGGTCTCCTCTCCCGAGTAGCCTCCTCACAATCGGTGTCTGTGGCTCTGCCTCATAATGCTCCTGTGCATGATCATCCTGTGGTGCTGTAACACCCATGTTCGGTAACTCTTTCAACTCTACGAATTCCTTTTTCTTAGCTTTATTTTCCTGCACACTGTCCTTATGCATCGCTTTTTCATTGAAGACTACGTCCTTGCTTCTGATGATTTTTCTGTTTTCTGCATCCCAAAACCTGTAGCCAAAATCATCCTACCTGTAGTCTATCAATGTACACCTCCTGGACTTCACATCCACCTTGTACTCTGCATCAATGTGAACATATGAAGTGTAACCGAACACTCTGAGATATACAAGGTTCACTTTTTTTCCAGTCCACGTTTCTTCTAGTAGCCCACCATCCAATGGCAGTATTCACAGCATCTGCCCAAAAGGTCTTGGGCAACCTTGCATGTAACCTCATGCTCCTGGCGCGCTCAAGAATGGTCTTGTTAATGCGCTTAGCCACATCATTCTGTTGCGGTGTCCCTGGAATCGTTTTCTAATGTTTGATTCCACTTGTTGCATAATACTCCTCAAACCTCTTGTCACAATACTCTCATCCATTATTAGATCTGAGACACTTTATTATTTTACCTGTCTTGTTTTCTACCATAATTTTTCACTTCTTAAACGCATCAAATACATTAGATTTATGCTTTAAGAAATAAACCCACAGTTTTCTACTAGTATCATCAATAAAGGAAACGAAATAACGTGAGCCACCAAGAGATGATACCTGTGCCGATCCCCACACGTCAGTGTGTACAAGCTCCAACAGATGCGTCTTTGGAGCACGTCCCGTCTTCTTGAATCTTATCCTCTTCTGTTTGCCATATACGCAGTCCTCACAAAATTCCAAGTCAATAGACTTCAGCCCTGGTAACTTTCCCATTGACAATATCACTTTTATCCATTTCTCACTCATATGTCCCAACCTCTGATGCCATAACTTCTCATTCACTCCAATTGATGCGACTGCGAGTAAACTATACGATCCTGAAGTCACGTACAAAGTACCTTCCTTTTTACCTTAAGATATCACCAAGACACCTTTTGTGATCTTCCAGGAATCACTGGTGAATGTCGTCATATAACCGGTGTCGGCCAACTACCCCACTGAGATCAGTTTTCTTCTCAAACTCAGTACATGTCTGACATCCTTCAATTTTAAAATCGTTATGTCTTTCCGATTGACCTGAACGTCCCCCTTTCCAACTATACTGCACGGCTCATCATCACCCAGGTAGACTCTCCCAAAGTCACCTGACACATAATCACGCAGAACTTCCTTACATGAAGTGGCATGAAACAAAGCACCTGAGTCTATAACCCAAGACTCATTCCTCGCATCAAGAGATAAGATCAATACCTCATGTCGCTCTCCTCAGACAGATTCACTGAATTCTTCCTACCTTGAGAGCTTCCTTCTTGTTTCTTAAGCGCCTTGCAATCACATTTCATGTCCCTTCTTACCACAATGTAAATACCCATCTTTATCTTTCAGTCCCTTGGACTTCCTTGTAACATCCCGAAAATCGGGGGGTCGAGCAAAAACCCAACTCCCGAGTTCCAAAATGTTATTTACGCAACATAGATATGTATGATTGAATGTTGTCTGTGATAACGCATTAAACATGAGTGAGATTAAGCTAGAACATCATATCATACTCCAGAGACGGTTAAATTAACAAGCGGAAGACTGTGATAATATGTATAACATATATAAACTGTTGTATGCCTCCAGAGTATGGATATGTTACCAGGTTATATACATACATGTATACTCCAAAAGTAGACAAAACGAATATACATGAGTGCGCTAAAAATATAAAATGACAAGTGTCAAAGTATCTAATCAACCTCCCTGTAATCCCGTCAATCAGAACACGCATAAAGGAGGGATCCTCCTCATCATCATCAAGTCCAGCTCCGCCTCATAGGCCGCGCCATCATCTGCAATCACAAAAGGGTCTGGTGGGTGTCCAGGAACACCGTCCCGTAACGTGGGAGTGAGTAGCTAACTCAGTGGAATAATAGAGCAAAGATTAGCATGTTCACAATTCAATCACGCGATAATAGTAAAGCAGTAAATCAGACAAATCCTAATACTGTTGTTAATGCAAGATGATATGACGTGATGTATGCCCTCACCGACGATCACCCTCATACGGCAACATCTTACGACCGCGGCATGCCACACTCCCTAGAGTGCTCCACATCTTCCAGGCACATGCAATGCTATGGTGATATGATTACCAAGTTGTTATTAATCCATTCAAACAGCAGGATTGGGAAACTAAGGTACTTCCCTTGTATCAATCCCAACACGGATCCTGTCTAGGGTCGTCACTCCTAGTAATCTCATACGATGTACATTTCGTAGGTCACTGCAAGGGCTGCCAGGGCTGTTGCTCGCACTCGTTGCACCGCTCCCCCATCACCTTATCAATACAGGCCTACTGTACTCTACTGCACGGAAGGGTCGTCACCTCCCGTGAACTCAGAATACGCTCGCGGTCACTACAAAGGGCTCGTCGCCTGATCAGTGTAGGCCGACAGCTAGAATATAATGTCCCATACCACCATAATCTGCTCACGAGTCAAGGTGCTCATTGGTCACTACGGGGAGGTTTGTGGCCCCAGCGTAGGCCGACAGCTCGACCACGGTGTCCCATACCACCATGCCCGGCTCATGAGTCTTCGTGGATCAAGGTACCACGGTTAATAGGGTTTACAATGGTAAGTTCAGTACCCTAGGTTCAAGCAGTTATGATACATACAAGGTGAACAAACATCGGCCAGTCGGGTTACTTGACGGGCTCGACTAGCGCGATCGCATCTCGAATTGAACGACATGAAGTGCGTAAAATACTTCGCGTGGCCTAACCACTGCCGCCAACCCTCAACACGAATCACATTCATCGACGCGTCGTTCGTGGCTATGACCAGTCAGCCACGAATTCGCTCGGTTACCGACTGCCTGGACTAAGTCAAGTCCCACACATCTATGGAATTACATTAACACTATAAAAAGGTATTGGAATTGAAATACATCATGTGAGCATGTTAGCACATGTTATAACATTCAACTTAAGCAAATCTTCAAGGCATACTTCCCATGCATATTCAACTTAAGCAAATCCTCAAGCACATACATTCCATGCATGTAATGAAATCATGCATTTTGTCAACATGTAGAAAATCATTTAGGTCAGCATAATAATTGAAAAATCAATCACAAACTATCAAATAACATCATTTAATTCAATACATACTAATACAAGCATTTATACACACACATACACTACACACTTAAGTCTACAAATAGTATGTCGACCCAAAGTGCGCAACTAGGCGAATCTCTTCGCCAAACTAATTATGCACGCATTCCTAACTTCCTAATGCGACAACAAACCATGTCAATCACATCAGCAAAATATGAATGTAAACAGTACTTCCTACAAATGACTAAAATGCCCTAAATCTCATATTCTTCGTTAGCTTACGAAACGGGAAGCGGAGAGCATTTTGTACATGTCAAACGGCGATGCCATCAAGAATCTACTATTAAACGACATTGAAAGCGTTGGGAACCGTCAATCAAAGCGTCTAAAATCCTCACCTTATGTCTTGTAGACTCGAAAATTGAAACGGAGCGTATACGCTTCGTCTACGGCGAATAAGGAGCCTAATACACAAGATCCATAAGCTACATCGCTATGGAAACAAGGAAAACTCAAATCAACAACTATTTAGGGTTTTTACTTACCTAGGATCGCGGTGGAATCGCCGGGAAAGCGGTAGAGGAGTGTTGCTTAAGCACGTGCAACACGTAGCACAAGTGGCAGGAAGAACTCTCCCACTCTCTCACAATCTCTCTCTTTTTCTCTCTCCCAAGCTAGGGCTTCTCTCAAATTCGGATGGGAGAGAGGAGTGAGGGTTTCAACCCCTTTTATAGCCTAAAACATGCCCAAAATAGGCTTGGGAACAATGTTTACTTGGTGCCTAACCAAATCGGGGCCGTTTCGGTCCAAAAGGGCATTTCTGGAGGTCCCCAGGCCAAATGCGGTCGGACTTAAGCTCATGCATACTGGATCTAGCACACATCCAGTTTTCAGACCGGTTGGGTTCCCAGATCGCACGTGGCGGCCCAGTTTCAGTTTAACGGTCACCGCACCAAGATCAGGCCTATAAGTCTCGTGATATATAATAGATATTTTTCCTGATCCAAGGGTGTAATTTGGCTGTATTCTGACGGTCAGAACGCTCAATACTGATGCGTCAAATTGTGTGCCAGATTTGAATTTCAAATTCCAATAACCCTATTCTCACTCTCTTCGGTCCGGGCTCAATGAAATAGCCTGTGATTATCGGTTTGACTTGATTTTTGGAATGAGTGTCAAGTCCAGCTAGACGGTTCTAACGGTCTAAGATAGGAGGTATCGGACTTTCGACGTGCGGTCTAGATCCAATACAAAGATTCAAAGTGGTCCAGAGAACAAACCTGCTTAGAGTTTGGTCCGAGGTTTTAGAGCATTATAGCACCATTGGTTCCACTCGCTTTGGGCCTTGTAGAACGTATTTAAAGTAATCAGGGACTGTTTCCCAGCCACTCCAACGTTGCGCTAGCTAACTTATGCTTAGTTTCTAAAGAAATTTATCCTAAGTGGTTTCTTTGGCTATGGAATTGGGTTCTGAACGATTTTTCAGGTGTTTTAATTGACCCACTGTCTAAGGACGTCAAATCCCAGATTGGCCAAAATCCGGGGTGTTACAATCTACCCCCCTTAAAACACAATGTCGTCCCCGACATTGGCGAAGGGCAAGGAGTACTTTTTCTAAGGAAGGTTCAAATCCTATTTAATAACCTAATCGTACATATAACCTAAATCAAATGTTTCGATCCTGGGCCAGTGGGAAAGAGGCCAGCCACTCTTCCGCTGCGCCACACTGATCGAACGGCAGTGTTGACTAATCCTAACTGGATTGGACTTAATACGTTCTATCCCCCTTAAAACTTAGTTCTACTTAAAGTCTAAGAATCGTTGCATCGATCCGTATATCGGAACGAGGCGCAACTTAGGGGCTATCCTTAACCTTTCTCTACATGGTTTTAAGTCCTTGCCATTTCCCAAAGACAATGTGATCCTGTTTAGTTGTAGATGGTTGGGCCATCACAGAAGAAAGGTTGTGTAGTGGGTCTAAGCTGGATACGTTGAACCTTCTGTCTAATCAGGACAGAAAATGTGTTGTATCAGTTCTTAATCCAAGTCGATGCCGATCCTCTGCTTGATCAGAGCATTGGATTCATTGGTAACCACTAGGAGTAAGAAATCGACTCAAACCGCGAATACATCGCTTACATGTAGTTCCTTTACTCTGCGTTCCCGAATGCAATAAGTCCTTGGGAAAGGCAATTCTAAGGGGCGTGCTAGTTCATTCTAAGTTCAACCTGAGGGAGTTATAAATGTTCCCTGAGAGTGTATGGTTCCTTCCTATGGGCAACAACAGGAGTCTATAAGTCATAAGGGGATCTATCCAAGGAAGGGAGTCTCATTCCAATCAAAACTAATCTATCATTCCTTAACATATACAGGCTTTACCCTACTCTAGGTAACTAGTAGGGTAGTCTGTAACTCAGTAGCTATAATCCAAAGCCTAAGATTATACGGTAAATGGCTTTCTATTCCAGTTCTACTACAGGGAATTCTTCTATTGCTTAGGGTCAAGATTTGTCTAACTGGAATTGGATTTCTTATGTCGTCAGATCCTTCAAATCTAGGAGTGCTAACACTAGATCCAAAAACGCCTAGGGCCTATGTAGCCGGTAGCGCTTAGTTGTCTTAAATGGAACCGCATTCCTAGTCCCATAGCGGGATAGGGAGTGGCATGCTTGGTTGGAGGGTGGGGTGGGATAAAAATCTAATTTGTAGGCCGAATCCTGAGAGTTATAATACTCCCAATCTAGGGACAATACCTCACCACAAAATGAATCGGCATGCATTTCATTCAACAAAATTCGGCTATGATAAAGCCAAACCACAACACAAACACAGTTTCTACCTGTAACTTCACTAAACCTAACAACAACAAAACACAGAAATCCTTAAAACAAAAATCAAACAATCTACAGGGCAAAGGCATAGATGCCTAACTCTACCAAAGGACTTTACCACAGTCCCGACTTACCTTCTTTATCCCTGTCGAGTCTAATACTGTCTGTTGCTCACTAGAGCTCTCTCAGCCATATATTTTCAGTATCCCTTAAGCAAAGAAAATGGAGAAATAGGATTGAGAGGGAGGATGGTGAAAAGAGAGAAAAAGGCTAAAACGGCTTAACAATAGCCATGAAAAATGGGGGAAATGCAAGGAAATGGCTAACCAAACTAGAAAAGGGAGATCTAGGCGTTGTAGAGGGATGTTTCAAGCTCCCCTAGGATGTATTTTCAGAAAGAAATGGAAACGAAAAAGGGGAATGGAGCACCCCACGAATTCAGCGCGATTTGGGAGTTTTAGGAGCTCCAACGGATGAAATCTTCAAGAGGGAGGGCTGCCAACTTCAAAGGAATGATGGAGGGTGGTCGTTTTTGGCAGGGAATGGATCTAGGGGTGGTTTGGAACCACGGTTTTGGGTTAGGGCAGCAAGAAAATGAAAATGGGGCTAGGGAAGAGGACTTTTGTGAAGGAAGTACATTTTTTAGAGAGTTTCAAGGTACGGACCGCATACCAGGGGACTACCCTAGCCCCCAAACTCCTCCAGCCCAAAGATCAAGCCCATCCGACAAGTTTGACCGGCGATGCATCGCCGAACCGGCGATGGCATCGCCGGTGAAGTTGCAAACTGGCCTCTGAGGCCATATCGGATGGATTCCTCTTGCCCTAGGGATTCCAAAAAGGTATGGTGCACACTCTAGTTCATTCTAGATTGCCCTAGGGAGGCCAATACATTTTTAACATCCATTCGAGGATTTTCGGGTCCAATCTTCAATCCCGAATACAAAACCCTATCATGCAGCATATGATTTTGGGGTAGAAGGATCTAGTACATCCATCTAGACCATTATTTGCTAAAGAAAGTGAAGTTAGAATGGCCTTATGGCCATTTTTCATGAAATTTTACTATTCACTGTAAAATTTTGTGAAAGTAGGATTTTATGTTATTTTCACATTATTATTGATGCTTAACATGAAATGGATAAGAAATAATTGAATATTGGGGTGGTGAGAGGAAGAATTTTGAAGATTTTCGGTGAAACGGGGTTTTTAAGCCCTGGCGATTGAATACAGGGGTCGTGGTTGTCCCACGGCCCAAGGATTCACATTAACGGGTTTAGAATTGTTCAAAGAATAGCTCAACCCACTTACCTACAACCTAGGAGCTATTCGGGTTGCTCTACGCGACCCTAGATGCGATACGGACTCGATCACGCGATTGAAATGAATAGACTTCGCCTATTGGCGAACCTGGGATCCTAGAAGTGTTTCTAGACCCTTCTCGCACCCACCTAAGTCAAAGGAAGCGACAGCGTACGTCGCGTGACCATAACCCAGGCCCGGTTTAATCCAAATCATGCTCTGATACCATCTGTAACATCCCGAAAATCGGGGGGTCGAGCAAAAACCCAACTCCCGAGTTCCAAAATATTATTTACGCAACATAGATATGTATGATTGAATGTTGTCTGTGATAACGCATTAAACATGAGTGAGATTAAGCTAGAACATCATATCATACTCCAGAGACGGTTAAATTAACAAGCGGAAGACTGTGATAATATGTATAACATATATAAACTGTTGTATGCCTCCAGAGTATGGATATGTTACCAGGTTATATACATACATGTATACTCCAAAAGTAGACAAAACGAATATACATGAGTGCGCTAAAAATATAAAATGACAAGTGTCAAAGTATCTAATCAACCTCCCTGTAATCCCGTCAATCAGAACACGCATAAAGGAGAGATCCTCCTCATCATCATCAAGTCCAGCTCCGCCTCATAGGCCGCGCCATCATCTGCAATCACAAAAGGGTCTGGTGGGTGTCCAGGAACACCGTCCCGTAACGTGGGAGTGAGTAGCTAACTCAGTGGAATAATAGAGCAAAGATTAGCATGTTCACAATTCAATCACGCGATAATAGTAAAGCAGTAAATCAGACAAATCCTAATACTGTTGTTAATGCAAGATGATATGACGTGATGTATGCCCTCACCGACGATCACCCTCATACGGCAACATCTTACGACCGCGGCATGCCACACTCCCTAGAGTGCTCCACATCTTCCAGGCACATGCAATGCTATGGTGATATGATTACCAAGTTGTTATTAATCCATTCAAACAGCAGGATTGGGAAACTAAGGTACTTCCCTTGTATCAATCCCAACACGGATCCTGTCTAGGGTCGTCACTCCTAGTAATCTCATACGATGTACATTTCGTAGGTCACTGCAAGGGCTGCCAGGGCTGTTGCTCGCACTCGTTGCACCGCTCCCCCATCACCTTATCAATACAGGCCTACTGTACTCTACTGCACGGAAGGGTCGTCGCCTCCCGTGAACTCAGAATACGCTCGCGGTCACTACAAAGGGCTCGTCGCCTGATCAGTGTAGGCCGACAGCTAGAATATAGTGTCCCATACCACCATAATCTGCTCACGAGTCAAGGTGCTCATTGGTTACTACGGGGAGGTTTGTGGCCCCAGCGTAGGCCGACAGCTCGACCACGGTGTCTCATACCACCATGCCCGGCTCATGAGTCTTCGTGGATCAAGGTACCACGGTTAATAGGGTTTACAATGGTAAGTTCAGTACCCTAGGTTCAAGCAGTTATGATACATACAAGGTGAACAAACATCGGCCAGTCGGGTTACTTGACGGGCTCGACTAGCACGATCGCATCTCGAATTGAACGACATGAAGTGCGTAAAACACTTCGCGTGGCCTAACCACTGCCGCCAACCCTCAACACGAATCACATTCATCGACGCGTCGTTCGTGGCTATGACCAGTCAGCCACGAATTCGCTCGGTTACCGACTGCCTGGACTAAGTCAAGTCCCACACATCTATGGAATTACATTAACACTATAAAAAGGTATTGGAATTGAAATACATCATGTGAGCATGTTAGCACATGTTATAACATTCAACTTAAGCAAATCTTCAAGGCATACTTCCCATGCATATTCAACTTAAGCAAATCCTCAAGCACATACATTCCATGCATGTAATGAAATCATGCATTTTGTCAACATGTAGAAAATCATTTAGGTCAGCATAATAATTGAAAAATCAATCACAAACTATCAAATAACATCATTTAATTCAATACATACTAATACAAGCATTTATACACACACATACACTACACACTTAAGTCTACAAATAGTATGTCGACCCAAAGTGCGCAACTAGGCGAATCTCTTCGCCAAACTAATTATGCACGCATTCCTAACTTCCTAATGCGACAACAAACCATGTCAATCACATCAGCAAAATATGAATGTAAACAGTACTTCCTACAAATGACTAAAATGCCCTAAATCTCATATTCTTCGTTAGCTTACGAAACGGGAAGCGGAGAGCATTTTGTACATGTCAAACGGCGATGCCATCAAGAATCTACTATTAAACGACATTGAAAGCGTTGGGAACCGTCAATCAAAGCGTCTAAAATCCTCACCTTATGTCTTGTAGACTCGAAAATTGAAACGGAGCGTATACGCTTCGTCTACGGCGAATAAGGAGCCTAATACACAAGATCCATAAGCTACATCGCTATGGAAACAAGGAAAACTCAAATCAACAACTATTTAGGATTTTTACTTACCTAGGATCGCGGTGGAATCGCCGGGAAAGCGGTAGAGGAGTGTTGCTTAAGCACGTGCAACACGTAGCACAAGTGGCAGGAAGAACTCTCCCACTCTCTCACAATCTCTCACTCTTTTTCTCTCTCCCAAGCTAGGGCTTCTCTCAAATTCGGATGGGAGAGAGGAGTGAGGGTTTCAACCCCTTTTATAGCCTAAAACATGCCCAAAATAGGCTTGGGAACAATGTTTACTTGGTGCCTAACCAAATCGGGGCCGTTTCGGTCCAAAAGGGCATTTCTGGAGGTCCCAAGGCCAAATGCGGTCGGACTTAAGCTCATGCATACTGGATCTAGCACACATCCAGTTTTCAGACCGGTTGGGTTCCCAGATCGCACGTGGCGGCCCAGTTTCAGTTTAACGGTCACCGCACCAAGATCAGGCCTATAAGTCTCGTGATATATAATAGATATTTTTCCTGATCCAAGGGTGTAATTTGGCTGTATTCTGACGGTCAGAACGCTCAATACTGATGCGTCAAATTGTGTGCCAGATTTGAATTTCAAATTCCAATAACCCTATTCTCACTCTCTTCGGTCCGGGCTCAATGAAATAGCCTGTGATTATCGGTTTGACTTGATTTTTGGAATGAGTGTCAAGTCCAGCTAGACGGTTCTAACGGTCTAAGATAGGAGGTATCGGACTTTCGACGTGCGGTCTAGATCCAATACAAAGATTCAAAGTGGTCCAGAGAACAAACCTGCTTAGAGTTTGGTCCGAGGTTTTAGAGCATTATAGCACCATTGGTTCCACTCGCTTTGGGCCTTATAGAACGTATTTAAAGTAATCAGGGACTGTTTCCCAGCCACTCCAACGTTGCGCTAGCTAACTTATGCTTAGTTTCTAAAGAAATTTATCCTAAGTGGTTTCTTTGGCTATGGAATTGGGTTCTGAACGATTTTTCAGGTGTTTTAATTGACCCACTGTCTAAGGACGTCAAATCCCAGATTGGCCAAAATCCGGGGTGTTACATTCCTCCTCGACTTAGAACGGTCGTGTTTATTGCCTCATTTGTTCAGCAATCTTCCTCTTCCTTCAATGTTTAGAGCATTCCCTGAATCCCCTGAAACTCCTGATGCCTTCCTTATAGATTCTTCACTGAGAATTAGACCGGCCACATCATCAAATTTCGGCTTTATCGACCCTAAAGAATTACTCACAGCAATCACCAAACCATCCTAACTGTCTGGCAGACTTGGATAAGATCAATAGTGCCCTTACCTCATCCTCAAAAATGATGCCAATGGATTCTAACTGGCTCGTGACTGTATTGAATTCGTTTAGATGTTCAATCATGCTCCCACCATCTGACATCTTCATGTTGAATAACTGTTTCATAAGATGAACCTTGTTGGATGCTGAGAGTTTTTCATACATGGTGGCTAGGGCTTCCATTAATTCTTTTGTAGTTTTCATCTTGGATATGTTGAAGGCGATGCTCTTAGATAAAGAGAGTCGAATCGTTCTTAAAGTCTTTCTATCTACTAAAAACCATTCATCATCTGTCATCTTTTCTGATTTCTTCTTTTTTCCTCCTAGAGGAATATAGAGGTCCTTCTAATACAGATAATCCTCTATCTGCATCTTTCAAAAGGCAAAGTTTGAACCATCAAACTTCTCAATTCTAACTTTTTTATCTTCCGCCATTACTCCCAATAGAACTAAACCAATAGCTCTGATACCAATTGCTGAGCAGCACGCCAACAACGCAGTGAGCTAAGATCCAATCTCAAGCCTCACTCACAAACGATAAACAAGAAGAAATATGAACTAGAAACAGATCAAAGTAATCCAAACAAACCACAAGACAAGATATACGTGGAAAAACCCCAAACTAGGGTAAAAAATCACGAATGCAAATTTTCACTATGAAGAAAAATAAAGATTATAAGGAAAAATACTAACCTCTCCCTTGGAAGCACATAAAAAACCCTTGCCCACACCTTAAAATTATTTTCCAATATTTCAATTCTCCTATAAAAGCCCTGGGAACTCCCATTTATAATTTAGGTAACTTCCTTTCCACACCCTTGTGAAAGGCGACACCAAAATTCGCAGTCCACATCAGATTCGAAAATGCATCTGCGCAACATACGACTGGTCAAAGGGGAGCTACGACTGGTCGTACTACGACCAGTCGAACAGTTCTTACGACTGGTCGAAGGGCTCAAACATGAAAACAACAGGACTCGCTGAACTTTGAGTCGACGGTCCATGACCGGTCAAGCAGTCCCCTACGACCAGTCGAGCATGTCTTACGACCGGTCAAAGATGGCCCAGATGTGGCTCCACATTCTCAACATTGACCAAACCGAGCCGAGCTGACCAGTCAGGCTCGAGGACCGAGTCTTGCCGAGTTCGAGCTGGGCTCGACTTGTATACACCTCTAGCTATGTTACAAGCCATATTAGTCGTTATGGTCAATAAAAGAAAACCATAAGCCATTTTTTCATAACAGCCATTACAGCCCCATAACATAGTGATAGCCACCGTTATCAATAAATTGCCTTCTTCTTGGGTGTACCCTGCACCCCCCTAATCCTGATACAAAGGTGTAGGAAATCACGTAACGACAGTTATGTAACTATTTTTTAATACCAAGATTGCAAGTGTCATTGTTTTGTTTAATACATATAAACTTAATCACGATTTCGACAATTTAAGTTCTATATGCCATGCTAACAATTCTTTAGCGCACATAATTTCATTTGCAAATGAGATGATTGGTGGACATTTAATAGAAAGATGAAATGAAAATAGTAAGTCGAAATTCAATAAACAAATACCCATTAATTAAAAGCTAGGATACTTCAATCAACCTAACCTTTAGATGATCTGTTCAAGAAGTTTCCTACTTTGGGTCAATGTGTGACTTGTGTATAACTCAAGTGCCCACCACATTGCAAGACACGGCTTTTTCCCACGGTGGACATGAAATATTCAAGCCACCCTTTAGCAGGGCATGAATATGTACATCTTCTGCCCAAAAATAAAGCTAATAGGCCCAGTATGTAGGTTATAGGCAACAAATTGTAAACCGTGGCTTACCTAACTAATGGACCCACCTAATTGTTGAGCCAGGGCATGGTGGTACCTTTGTGATAGAACAAATCATTAGTAGATCATGCATATGATATCCAATGCCATGCGAGACCCATAGGTGGTGAAATCCCACTACGGCGTGCATGGGTGTGTGTGTGTGTCGGGTGCATGTGTTAAAATAATAAAAATGCATATGCAATGCATATTCTAATTATTATATTTAGATTCTAGTGTGTCCAACTATATAACTAGCGTGCATTGGAACCATTTTACCATTTATCCTTTTCTTTTTAAGGAGAATGAAAAATCCTGATCACTGTTTAAAGTATTAGGATTAATACAAGTTTTGTTGGTTGAGAATACCGAGACAATATTGTTGTCGCGCCAATGATATGCCGATTCATGAAAATGGTGGAGAATTTAGGGAATTCTTCAGTAAAAGTACAAAAGATGATAAAATACATATATTTACATGTTTAGAAATTAAGGAACAATTTTTCAATTAATGAGGCCTAAAAGTATGTATCATTTACTTAAAGAAACATTTAGAAAACATAGGAAAAATGGTGGATCCATTCATTTATCTATGCGTGCACATACACATACAAACACACATGTATAATATTCCATTAAATATGCAGATATATACAAACATACAAACATATATGGGTGATCCATCCATCCATCAATTTATGCATGCACACCTATGCACATATACATATCCATCCATCCATCCATCAATATATACATATACAAAAATGCATTTCATAATATAATCATGTAGTTATAAAAAAATTTTGAAATGAATTTTTTTAATAAACAAAAATTTGAAGAAATTGATACATTAGCAATGCGTTAGTGATGTTATCAAAATATCACTAATACACTAGCGATACAAGCAACACTTGAAATTTACATAGTAAAAAACATATTGATAATGCATCGGTGAAAACGATATATTAGCAATATAAGAGCTGAAATTTACATAGTTGAAAATATTGGTGATACGATGGCGATATTGAGGCATATGCGATGGTTAACAATATATTGCTAATACCTGAAATTTCTGATACTGATAGTATTGTCAGTATCATCGAATTGATCCTTACTATTAATTAGGATGAACTCACTTTTGGCATAGATTTAATAATCTCCTCAAATTGGCCTACATTAATTCAATTCAAACAATTGAATCACTAAATCAAAATAAGATTTTATTATACCAAACCAATACATGGTTAAAGAGGGATTTGGCTGAATTAAGTTAAGTATTTTCAAATAACGATTATGTGTGCTTGCCATGCTTTCTAGCACCCCGTTTGCACATTAAGATATTGAATTGTATACATATCACGAACACCATAATATCCTATTCAACTAGAAATTTGAAAATCATTTCTATCATCATCAATTCTAGGTATATTTAAATTATCAATTCTCTTCGATGAGATCCGGGAAAATAAATTCCGTAGGCTATTCTTACTCTCTCGACGTCTCTTGCGGGTAGCAGGACCGGATCCATCCATGGGGTGATCCAATACCAGCCCAGCTTCGAGCTTCTTCGACAAGGTCACTATTTCATATGAATCCCATAAGGATTGGCTGAAATCCCATCTGCTGCTGTTCTTGCTGCTGCTAAGCTCTTTTGAGACTATGTTGATTGCTTCAAGCTTGAAACGTGAACAGGGTCTAACCCTGTTGTAATGGTTATGTTCTGTATCGAGCTCTTTCATGGGACGTGGGCTACCTGACCGACCATGCCATGCGTGTGCCACTGCCTTCAGTACTTCTATTTCATGATCATCTTCTCCGGTTTCTTTTTTCATGGTGGAGACGACATTCCCAATACAACCATATCTGAAGAGGCAATGTATTAGTAATAAATGAAAATATATACGGAGGACGATTGGCTGGTGATAATATGTAGCTTGTGGAAAAGCTCTGTGGGCTCCATCACGATTTATTTGTATTATCCACTCCGTCCATCTATTCTTTTATATCATTTTTTAGCAGGAGACGAAAAATAAGGGAGACCCAAAACTCAAATGGACCACACCACATGGAACAGCAGGGATTGAATGATTAGCCTGAAAACTTATTGAGGGCCCATCACAATGTTTATTTGACATCCAACCTGTTAAAAAAGTCACACAACCATGGATGAAGGCAAAGCAAAAATATCAGGTTAATCCAAAACGTCTGTGGCCTACCAAGAAGTTTTCAATGTAGGGATTTAATCCCCACTTTTTCCCGTAATGTGGTCCACTTGATCATTGGATCTGTCTCAGTTTTGGGTTCATGCCGAAAATGATCTGGATAAATGGATGTACCGTGCGGATAAAGCATGAATATCATGGTGGGGCTCACAAAGCTTTTCCACCAGCCAATCTGCCTCAAAAATGTACATTCGATGAGTTACAGTGCTTTTAGTTGCATTCGGACACTTGGACATTCCAATGGATCGATCTGGGCTGTCCATTAGGGCCACTGTACATTTCACGGGATGCCATGTAAAATCAACCATTTGATCCAGTGGCTTATAAAATGGATGGTCAATATTTTTTTAACCATGCCATTCGTGGCTTGAAAAATGAATGGTTTTTTTTTTTTTAATGAAGGACAACTTATGGGTGGATCAGATCATCTGATTAATATTTTTTTTTATAGTATAACCGATTGAATGTACTCTGAACCTAATAGACGGTCTGGATTGATTGATCGTACTGTTTGAATGTCCCGATGGAACTACGAGCACTAGAACTTGTAGTTCTATGCAAGCACCGGATCATTTCTCACAAAAAAATTATCAGCCGCACGTTGTCTGAGAGAAAGATAAGACCCTCTTATGTGATACTCAGGCAGCGTATGACGTTTGATACACACGCAGTCATATTTGTACACGTGGCATATATTAACTAAATTTAAAGCAACTAAATTATGTAACCCAGTGTCTCTAAGCCACATAAAAAATATCAGACTGCTTGAGAAATCCTAACCACTGATTTGTGGATGCTTGTTAGTTGAATCAGGACCGTTAGATTTTTTTCATTTTTCCCTGTGAAATCGGTGTATACCAATCGGTTGGTCAGATAATCAAATAAGCTTATTTTCCGTTCATAATAATCATAACTTGGACGGTTTACATTGATTTTCTTATATGACGTACGTATGCAATCTCTTAACAATTTCCAACCGCCTGTGTATCATCCATCACACTCTTCGGGTGTGTTTTTTTTTGAGAAATTTCCAACTGTACGACCAGTATATGGCCTATTCCGAGACGAAGCCCACCCCATTTGACTTTCCAAAAATACTCCCCGGGTGTACGGGCGCCTTCCCAAAGGTCGAAAATGCACCTGCTTTTTTCCTTCAAGCGGATCGGCCGCTGCTCGAAGACGAGCGCTGACGCTCATCGAACTCCGAGTTATACGAACGGTTCAAAAGAGATCAACGTTACATGGGCCCCCACAGTTATGTATTTATTCTATCCACAACGTTCATCCATATTTCGAGATCATTTCGGAGAATTATCCCTAAAAAAAAATCATATCCAAAGATCAACTGGACCACACCACAAAGAGCAGCAGAAAGTTGATTTTCACTGTTAAAACTTTTGTAGGGCCCACCATAACATTTATTTTCCATCCAATCTATTCATGAGGTCACAAAGACCTGGATGAAAAGGAAAAACAAATTTGGTAATGATCCAAAACTTCCGTGACCCCTCCAAGGGTTTCAACGGTAGACGTTCAAAGCAGAATGGTAATGTTATTTGTTATGGTCATACCTATAGCTGTGGATTATAACCGTAGCCATTGATACAATAATCCGTAGAAATAGAGTCCACCCAGGGTGGGTGCGCCGAGCTAGCGGCTCCTCGCGCCACTTGCTGGCTTGTCTGGTGCGGCCACACCGATCCGAGGTGGTCCCTATGGCTACGGATAATAACCGTAGCTAAAATTCGTAGCAATAGATTTTTTATTTTTTTTTGTATTTTTATATTTTTTATATTTTATATTTTATATTTTATATTTTTTTATACATGGAGAAATTTATTCTACCTATAATTTTCTCTAACACATATTTATATAAATATGTATATATAAGCATATAAAATTTTTTTCTCTTTTTTACCATTTCTTTCTTTATTCATTTAACAAGAATATCTTCTAAATTAAAATTAGTTACTTGATGTACCCTATATGATTTTGGGGTAGGAGAAGCTACTTTAACCAACCAATTTGGTTATTTTTCAAGATTTCATCAGCTCGATGATCGAAAATCCATTTCATTCACTTAGCGGTCAATTTCGTTCATTTCATTTGCATGCATTTCACGGTCATTTTGCTTCAATTCATTATCACTTCCATGCATTTCACGGTCATCCGAAACATTTTCGTGTTGATTCACGGTCATTTCGAGGCATTTCGTCGTCAATTCCCTTCACTTCATGGTCATTTGCAAGCATTTCGCGGTCAATTCGCTTCAAACCATGATTATTCTCATGCATTTCACGGTCATCCCAAACAATTCCGTGTTGATTCACGGTTATTTCGAGGCATTTTGCAGTCAATTCACTTCAAACCATGATCATTCTCATGCATTTCACAGTCATCCCAAACAACTCCGTGTTGATTTATGGTCATTTTGAGGCATTTCGTGGTAAATTCCCTTAACTTCACGGTCATTTGCATGCATTTCGCGGTCAATTCGCTTCAAACCATGATCATTCTCATGCATTTCACGGTCGTCCCAAACAATTTCGTGTTGAATCACGGTCATTTCGAGGCATTTCACGGTCAATTCCCCTCACTTCACGGTCATTTGCATGCATTTCGCGGTCAATTCGCTTCAAACCATGATCATTCTCATGCATTTCACGGTCATCCGAAACAATTCCGTGTTGATTCACGGTCATTTCGAGGCATTTCACGGTCAATTCCCTTCACTTCACGGTCATTTGCATGCATTTTGCGGTTAATTCGCTTCAAACCATGGTCATTCCCATGCATTTCACGGTTATCCCAAACAATTCCGTGCTGATCACGGTCATTTCGAGACATTTCGTGGTCAATTCCCTTCACTTCATGGTCATTTGCATGCATTTCGCGGTCAATTCGCTTCAAACCATGATCATTCCCATGCATTTCACGGTCGTCCGAAACAATTCCGTGTTGATTCACGGTCATTTCGAGGCATTTTACAGTCAAACTCCTTCACTTCACGGTCATAGGCTTAGGTTTAGGTTTTAGGTTTTACGTTTAGGTTTAGGTTTGGGTTTGGGTTTTGGGATTTGAGAATGGGTTTGGGTTTAGGTCATAGGTTTTGGTTTCGGTTTAGGTTATAGGTTTTGAGATTTGATAATGGGTTCGGGTTTAGGTTATAGGTTTTGGTTTCGGTTTAAGTTATAGGTTTTGAGATTTGATAATGGGTTCGGGTTTAGGTTATAGGTTTTGGTTTCGGTATAGGTTATAGGTTTTGGGATTTCATAATGGGTTCGGGTTTAGGTTATAGGTTTTAGTTTTGGTTTAGGTTATACATTTTGATTTAGGTTATAGGTTAATGGTTTAGGATTAGGTTATAGGTTTTTAGATTTGAGAATGGGTTCGGGTTTAGGCTATAGGTTTTGGTTTTGGTTTAGGTTATAGGTTTTGGTTTAGGTTATAGCTTTTGGGATTTGAGAATGAGTTCGGGTTTAGGTTATAAGTATAGGTTTAAGTTAGGTTGAAGGTTAAGGTTTAGGGATTTGAGTTTAGGTTTAGGGAATTGAGTTTAGGTTATAGGTTTAGGGAAAGGTTAGACTTAAGTTATAGGTTTTGAGATTTGAGAATAATTATAGGTTTAAGTTATCCTAAATAATTCCATGTTGATTCATGGTCATTTCGAGGCATTTCACGGTCAATTCCCTTTACTTCACGGTCATTTGAATGCATTTCGCGGTCAATTCGCTTCAAACCATGATCATTACCATGCATTTCACAGTCATCCCAAGCAATTTCGTGTTGATTCACGGTCATTTTGAGGCATTTCGCAGTCAATTCCCCTTACTTCACGGTCATTTTCATGCATTTCACGGTCAATTCGCTTCAAACCATGATCATTCCCATGCATTTCACAGTCATCCGAAATAATTCCGTGTTGATTCACTGTCATTTCGAGGCATTTCGCGGTCAATTTCCTTCACTTCACGGTCATTTGCATGCATTTCGCGGTCAATTCGCTTCAATTTATGATCACTTTCATGCATTTCACGGTCATCCGAAACAATTCCGTATTGATTCACGATCATTTCAAGGCATTTCGCAGTCAATTCCCTTCACTTCACGGTCATTTGCAAGCATTTCGCGGTCAATTCACTTTAAACCATGATCATTCCCATGCATTTCACGGTCATCCCAAACAATTCCGTGTTGATTCACGGTCATTTCGAGGCATTTCGCGGTCAATTCCCTTCACTTCACGGTCATTTGCAAGCATTTCGCGGTCAATTCGCTTCAAACCATGATCATTCCCATGCATTTCACGGTCATCCGAAACAATTCTGTGTTGATTCACAGTCATTTCGAGGCATTTCGGGGTCAATTCCCTTCACTTCACGGTCATTTGCATGCAATTCGTGGTCAATTCGCTTCAATTCATGTTCACTTTCATACATTTCACGGTCATCCGAAATAATTCTGTGTTGATTCACGGTCATTTCAAGGCATTTCGCGGTCAATTCCCTTCACTTCACGGTCATTTGCAAGCATTTCGCCGTCAATTCGCTTTAAACCATGATCATTCCCATGCATTTCGCGGTCATCCCAAACAATTCTGTGTTGATTCACGGTCATTTGCATGCATTTTGCGGTCAATTCCCTTCACTTCACGGTCATTTCCATGCATTTCACGGTCGTCCGAAACAATTTCGTGTTGATTCACGGTCATTTCGAGGCATTTCACCATCAAACTCCTTCACTTCACAGTCATTTGCATGCTTTTCACGGTCATTTCGCTTCAATTCATTATCACTTTCATGCATTTCACGGTCATTCCAAACATTTTCGTGTTGATTCACAGTCATTTCAAGGCATTTCACGGTCAAACTCCTTCACTTCATTATCATTTGCATGCATTTCACGGTCATTTCCGCACATTTTGCAGTCCAATCGCTTCACTTCATGGTCATTTCCATGCATTTTACGGTCATTTTTGACAATTTCGTGTTGATTCACGGTCATTTCCCTAAACCTTAACCTACACCCTAACCTAAACCTATACTTATAACCAAAACCTATTGTCAAATCCCAAAACCTGTAATTTAAACCTAAACCTAAACTTTAACGTAAACCTATAGCCTATAGCAACTGACCTTAACCTACACCATAACCTTAACCTATAACCTATAACCTAAACCTATTCTCAAATCCCAAAGGTTATAGGTTTTGGTTTAGGTTATAGGTTATAGGTTTAGGTTTAGGTTTTGGGATTTGAGAAGAGGTTCGGGTTTAGGTTATAAGCTTTGGTTTCGGTTTAGGTTATAGGTTAACGGTTTAGGTTAAGGTTATAGGTTTTTGGATTTGAGAATGGGTTCGGGTTTAGGCTATAGGTTTGGTTTTAGTTTAGGTTATAGGTTTTGGTTTAGGTTATAGGTTTTGGGATTTGAGAATGGGTTCGGGTTTAGGCTATAGGTTTTGGTTTTGGTTTTGGTTTAGGTTATAGGTTTTGATTTAGGTTATAGCTTTTGGGATTTGAGAATGGGTTCAGGTTTAGGTTATAAGTATAGGTTTAAGTTAGGTTATAGGTTAAGGTTTAGGGATTTGAGTTTAGGTTTAGGCTAAGGTTTAGGTTTAGGGAATTGAGTTTAGGTTATAGGTTTAGGGAAAGGTTAGGTTTAAGTTATAGGTTTCGAGATTTAAGAATAGTTTTAGATTATAAGTATAAGTTTAGGTTAAGTTATATGTTAAGGTTTAGGGATTTGAGTTTAGGTTATAGGATTAGGTTTAGGTTTAGGTTTAGGGATTTGAGTTTAGGTTATAGGCTTAGGTTTAGGTTTTAGGTTTTATGTTTAGGTTTAAGTTTGGGTTTGGGTTTTGGGATTTGAGAATGGGTTCAAGTTTAGGTTATAGGTTTTGGTTTCGGTTCAGGTAATAGGTTTTGGGATTTGATAATGGGTTCGGGTTTAAGTTTTAGGTTTTGGTTTCGGTTTAGGTTATAGGTTTTGGGATTTGATTATGGGTTCGGGTTTAGGTTATAGGTTTTAGTTTTGGTTTAGGTTATACGTTTTGATTTAAGTTATAGGTTAATTGTAACACCTTGAAAATCGGGGGTCGTGTATACACTCGACTCCCGAGTTCCCGAGTGTCACTTTCATCAATTTTATGATTTTATGATTAATCATGTTTAATTACGCATCTTAGAATTTCCTGGAACATGACACATAATCACATAAGCCACTAAAATGAAAGCAACTCAATATATAGATATATGTATACATATACATGTCCAAAAGAAAAGAAGGGTTGCACACAGCGACACCTGACAAAATCACAAAAATTAAGATGTCCAAAAGATCAGAGCTGAGCCCACTGCTCAGCGATCCAATCCTGCGTATCAAGCTGGCGGAGAACCATCCATCATCTAGAAGTATGATAGCTCCTCCTCGTCGAGAGTAGCATCACCATGCTCCCCCTGCTTCGCATCACCTGCATCTATGAGAGGGTCTAGTTGATGTTTTAAAACACCATCCCAGAGTGGGAGTGAGTGATCAACTCAGTGGGTGATATTAATCTTAAGTTACAACAGGTATCAATTATAATATAAATTTAATGAAACGCAGCCAATCATCAACACCTAACAACTCTTATTAAAATGCATGCATGCGGAATGATATGATGCATGCCCTCGCCACAACGCTCCCTCGAGCGACTCCATCTAACGATCGCGTATGTCAGCACTCCCTCATTCCGACCTCGACTTCCGAGTCACCACCTTAACTAATGCGATGCAATGCAATCGTGTTGGCCTAGTTATTAGTTAAGTCCATTCACCCAGTGGATTCGGGAATCTGATGCACCCCACGTATCAATGCCCTAAGCCGGTTGCAAGGCCAAGACCCCCCAATGTGTGAGGCCGACACCTCGCGGTCCGTGATCCCGTCGGGTTCCTCATCCCCGACTTCAAGCACATGAGGAGTGCCAAGAGAAAGGGATCGCTCACGGTCACTACGGGGAGGCGCGGCACCCCAACATAGGCCGACAGCTCAAACACAGTGTCCCATTCCACTATGCCCTACTCACAAGGCTGTGGACCAATTTCAACTAAGTTATTAATGGACTACAACGGTTGTAGGGTGTTCATGTTCCAAATATATGTGAGCAATCAGGGTTAACAATCAAGGTTGGTCAGACTGTAGACTAAACCGCAAGAGTCAGGCGAGTGTGAGACGAGCGACATCTGGCACAAGAGACCCATGTAGTCGAACTACAGTCGCCCGAACACACCCACCCAAATCCATAGGTTTAGTCTCAAGGCGGTCCTACCGACGGGACCACCTTTCCTCTCCTCGCGATTCTGGCCAATCCAAAGGCATAAATAGTGATTCATAGCATGCCGACTAACAATGTATCACTAGAACAACAAACGCATGTTCTTATACATATCAACATACAATTCATATTCTCCTAGCAAGTGAGTGTGTGTGTGAGGGTGTGTGGGTGAGGAAGTTAAGGACTCCCTCCATTTCAAGAAATCATGTGATTAAGAAGAAGGAAATCATACATACTACGGAGCATCTATACATGAAAAAGAATTCAACAAGGCATGAGCATACACCATACATACACAACATCATATGAGAAGCATGAACAACATCATGTAAGTCAAACGTACCATTCCACACCATTTCAACAAATATGCAATTCCTAGGGATTCTCTAGGTTCTCCAAAAATGTCACCCAAGCAATCAAAATCGTTAAATTCATAATAGAATTGGTGCTAGGCCACCTAAGAGCACTAGTCCGCACCTTCAGATCATTGGAGGCTTGATAGACGACCTAGAAATGAGGGTTTTAGGGGTTGGTCGGCCGGAATCCCTAAAGCAAGCTCTTGCATGTGAGAAATCTAAGCCAAACCGTTCTCAATACATAGGTTTCAAGAAAAAGGGTGAAGGATCTTACCTAGATTCTTCTTGAAATGATTATTGTGGTGGTGGTGGTGGAGGATTTTCATTGGAGAAGGGAGTAGGGAGTTGCAATGCTTGATCTCCTCAACCCCACCACGATCTAGGGTCCACCTTGGATCTCTTCTTCACTCTCTCTTTCACTCTTTCTTCCTCTCTTTCTCTTTCTTTCTTTCTCTCTTTTTCTTTCTTTCTTTCTTTCCCTAGGATAAAAATCGTATGGGGAGAGGGGTGTCCAAGAGAGGGCTTTTTATAATGTTAAAATTGGTGTAAATGGCCCTAAGGGTTAAGTTTTTACTATACTAGACCTATGGGAGGATCTTTCTAAGATCTAGGGCCCTCTTTGAGGTGTACATATTAATATACACTACAGGATAGGTGCTTCATGGCTTGATGAAGGGCCATGCAAGATTTGGGAGCGATTGGATATGGGGTTTGACCATATGGTCCCGATCCTTAAGTGGCCCTATGGGATCTATTCTGGTAATTGGAGAGGTTCTGGTGGTCCTCTGGCCATGAAACTTATAAGATAGGTGGACCATGACCTGATGAAGGGTCATGCAAAATTTGAGCACGATCGGATATTTGATTTGATCATACGGATCCGATTTGCGATCAACAGTTACCGTGTCATGATCGGGTTTCAGATTCTGTGGATGGGTGAAGGACACCACATTAGACCTTCACCATGAATTTTGAAAAAATTTGACGGATAGAAGGCCCGGGGTCTTAGTTTCATTATCCCATGCCAGATTCCAACTATGCCCTTGGGTGGGTTGTTAAGTGCTGATGGAACGGCTCGGATAACTAACTTCTGGGTGCCCAATGAGTCCGTGGTCCGTGATGGAACAAAAGCCCAGTGAGATTTATGGTTCCCTAAAGTTTTATAATTTTTTGACCTTCCCATGTCGTTATAGGGCCCGCATGGGCTGTCGCCATGTGCAAATTGTAATCTGGCTTGGAGGCCCACACCAGGTCCTATCATGGCCTATCTAGTCTACTCTAATGGGCTAATCATGGGTTAATTAACTTGTGATACCCCATCACGAGCAATTTAAACTATTGGTCCTATGGTAAACCCTGCGTGGACGCCCCAAGACACTGTATTGATTGGACGGGACGTTACAAGGGTTGATTTGGTTTATTCATTAAGATCCGGGCCTCATCTGACTCAGCTTTGGTTAGATCTTTAATTTAGTGATGCTTGTCTTGATTAGTTAACGACGGGTTAGTTAGATTTAAGTCCTATGTGAGTAAATTATGGGGCTACACCTGATGTTCAAGCGATCAGGCGGATTTAGTGATTTTCTACGGTTGATTAATCGGACTTGTGTGGTTCTTTACTGGTACCACCCTTGTACAGACTAACATTGAGTGCTAATGGTCATTTAAGTGATATTATAAGTTAATTTATAAAAAAAATAAAAAAAATTCAAGAATTTTTTGGGAATCCAAAACAGTGAAAATCCAGGATGTTACATTAATAGTTTAGGTTTAGGTTATAGGTTTTTGGATTTGAGAATGGGTTCGGGTTTAGGCTTCGAAATAATCCATTTTTAATTTTTTTTTTGGATAATGCTCTGAAATGATCTCGAAATGTGGATGAACGTTGTGGATATAATAAATACATAACTGTGGGGCCCAATCTTAAACCCAAACCTAAACTTAAACTTGAAAATCCAAACTTAAACTGTAACGCCCCGAAAAATCGAGTTCCCGAGTGTCGCTTATCATCAATTTTATGGTTTTATGATTAATCAAGTTTAAATGCGCAGCCTGAAATTACTTGAAACATGAAATGCAACCACAACTAGTCAACTGAAGTGAAAGAGATATATATATATATATATATATATATATATATATATATATATATATATATATATATATATATATATATATATATATATATAAGTCCAAAAAAAATATAAAGGGGATCACCTAAGGCGTTGCCTAACAAAAATCACAAAGAGAATCATATATCCAAAAGAATGGTGCGCTGAGGCCACGACTCAACGCTCCAGAATCCAGTCTCCTAAGCCGATGGAGAACTGCTCATCAACTGAAAGTAGGAGAACTCATCCTCCTCGCTTAAGCTTGTGCTGCCAGGCTCGTCAAACTTAGCACAACCTGCAGCTACTGAAGATTCTGGGTGGTGTTTTAAAATACCGTCCCAGAGTGGGAGTGAGTGATCAACTCAGTGGGTGCTATTAATCTTAAGTTACAACAGGCATCAATTATAATATGAATTTAATGAAATGCAGTCAATCATCAACACCTAGCAACTCTTATTAAAATGCATGCATACAGAATGATATGATGCATGCCCTCACCACAACGCTCCCTCGAGCGACTCCATCTAACGATCGCGTATGTCAGCACACTCCCTCATTGCGACCTCGATTTTCGAGTCACCACCCTAACTAATGTTATGCAATGTGATCGTGTTAGCCGAGTTATTAGTTAAGTTCATTCATCCACAAGATTGGAGAATTTGATGCCCTAAGCCGGTTGCGTGAGGCCGAGACCTCGCGGTCCGTGATCTCGTCGGGTTTCTCATCCCTGACTTCAAGCACATGAGGAGTGCCAAGAGAAAGGGATCGCTCGCAGTCACTACGGGGAGGCGCGGCACCCCAGTGTAGACCAACAGCTCGGACACAGTGTCCCATTCCACCATGCCCGGCTCACGAGGCTATGGGCCAGTTTCAAGTGGGTTATTGATGGGGTACAACGGTTGCAGGGTGGTTTAGGTTCCAAACATATGTGAGCAATCAGGGTTAACAATTAAGGTTAGTCAGACAGTAGACTAAACTGCAAGAGTCAGACGAGCGTGAGACGAGTGACATCGGGCACAAGAGACCCATATAGTCAAACTACAGCCACCCGAACATACCCGCCCGAATCCATAGGTTTAGCCTCGAGGCGGTTCTACCAACGAGACCGCCTTCGCTCTCCTCATGATTCTGGCCAACCCAAATGCATAAATAGTGATTCATAGCATGCCGACTACCCATGCATCACTAGAATAAATAACATCATGTTCTCACACTTCATAACACACAATTCAGATTCTAATAGCACGTAAGACTAATTAACCATATCAAGAAAGAAGTTCATGTGAATGTGTGGGTGTGAGGAAGTTAAGCACTTCCTTCATCATAAGAAATCATATGCATAAGAGTATTGAAATCATACATATTATGTCACGCCCCAAACCTGAAAATTGGATTCATAAGAATCCCGATCCCCGAATCCGGTGCCGACAGCGTCCGTAGTACCCCATTCTCGGCTCCTAGCATTTACATGCCAGATTTCGATCCTGGGATCCTACAAGGAGAATTTTTTTGTACGCTTGACTCATAATAAGCATAACCACAAGATTTCCCAATTCACAAAGGCAACATCATCATCACATATCCACTAATATAATCATTTGATTACAACACAAAAAGGAAAATACATAAATAGAAAATCAAGCTTCAGAAGACCACTGCACCCTCAAAGCTCAACATTGTTGCAACCTAACATCACCTGTACTCATTTATCGTTTATAGAAAGCTTAAAGGGTGGTGTAAGTGTGTGCACCAGATAAGTGTCAAGTATTCAATATAATGTCATAATCATACAATACCAGAAAACTGGTAATCCATAAACCATACAATGTCTAAATAAGCAGAAACACTAACAAGAGCAGGAATTATCAGAGTAAGCAGAAATACTGACAAGATATAAATCATACGATAACAGAGTAAGCGGAAGTATAGACAAGTCTATAAGTTAATCAATATCAGAATGTGCAATATAGAACAACTATGCGATAAGGAGTCATAAAGAGTCAAATATCAGATGCCGAGGATGCAATGCAATATACAAATCTTGCTAAATCTGTCTAGGCCATATAAGTGCAGAAATAGCAACCCAAGATGCCATATGCCTGCGGATGTAATGTAATATGCGATGCGAATGAAATAACCATGTTGGAGTGTGAAGTCGGGATGATAGTACGTAGTATCGCAGGCTCTGGGGTCCACCACAAGGGACTTCTATCCAAACCAGTCCCATATCTAAATTTGGATAGTCAGACTCAACGTGGTAAACTCCTGATCTCAGGTTGGTCGCGCACCTAACCGAAATCCTTGCCGTAACGAAGGTACACAACAATTAGTTGCACACCACCAGCTCGAGTGGATAGTGAATGAATAAATGAATGAGCATGCAACTCCTACAAGATAAGTCCACATATCAGTATGGTTCCTCTCTGAGAAATCACCGGGGTCTATTACACTCCAAACTAGATTGTCGGCCCATCGCGCGCAACAAAGTGAGTGGAAGAGACCTCAGTATCCGCCTGCCAATATTGGGCCCGACTCGTCAATAGCAGACCCATTCCTTGAGCTGGTCAGACTCAGCCTAGCATTGCCCCCTCCTCTCGGGCAGGTAAGGCCGCACCCTCTTCTAACCGATCACGACACTGTGGAGAGTGAAGCCATTTGGTAATCGACACTAAGTGCTCATCTACCCACTAGGTCTAGACGTTGGAGCAACCTTTGGAACCAAGAGGGTTCTGGGACTTTCACCCAAGGATATCTATAGCACCCCATGTAGAACAGATTTTTAGTATCCCATCTGGCCATCCACGATATGTCTGTGGAGGCTACGGCCCTGATGTCGCTAGGGCATATAGTAATCACAACATACAATACAAGATGCATGAGTCATACAATCCAATCAGGTATCAATCCTACGCATATCGTGCGCTCATGTGAGACAATCTCCACTTATCAGGGAATCTCATAACAACCAGCATTATGACATATGCAATAGTCAATCATATCTCGTAACAGACATGCAGATGATGCGTATGGGCATGTATCATGATGCTATATAGTCACATACTCATAATCGGTATCAATAGCAAGCATTGACAATCGACATCGACAACGTGGACATTTAACCAACATTGTCCCCCAAGGAACGGCCCACATAAAGCCTAACATATAGTGGACTCATAGTCGCACACAAGGGCCAAATATACAACACCATGGGCCTCACTCAAGAGTTTAATATACATCATGATGGGCCTTTCACATGGGCCTAAAATACATTATAATGGGTTCCATCGCCTAGCCCTCAAATGCATCACAGTGGGCCTCATCACATAAGCCTCATATACATCATGTGGGCCTTAAACACGGGCTGGATACACATCACAACGGGCCTCAAATACGGCTCGCATATACATCACATTGGGCCTCGACAATCAGAATCGACGATCAGCCACGACGAATCAGAATCGATAATCGGCCATCAGAATCAGTAATTGACCTCGATCGATAATTGACAATCGACCATCAGAATCAGTAATCGGTCTCGATCGATAATCGACAATTGGCCACGATAAATTAGAATCGGTAATCGGCAATCATCCACAATAAATCAAAATCGGTAATCAGCCATTAGAATTAGCAAATCGATCACGTCAATCAGAATCGATCATCAGCATCGATGAGAATGGGCCTAACAAGGCCCAAGGGAAGGTCACAATGTGGACATTCAACCATCATTGACCATCAATGTAGCCATTTAACCAACATTGTTCCCAAGCAGTGGCCCATATAGAGCCAAACATATAGTGGGCCCATATCCTCACGCAAGGGCCTAATACACATCGCTATGGGCCGCATCACATGGGCCGAAATTACATCTCAAAGGGGCCTCATCATGCAGGCCGAAAATATATCATAATGGACCTCGAATACATCAAGCGGGATGCACGAACGGGTCGCACCGATGGGCCTCATAAACATCAAGTGGGTCGTGTCAATGGGTCGCACCAATGGACCTCATAACATCAAGTGGGCCATATCAATGGGTTGCACCAACGGGTCACACCAATGGGCCTTATACATAATAACGGGCCCCATCACTTGGGCCTGATGTACACCACATTAGACCTCACATATGGGCCTCAAATATACATCACAGGTGGCCTCAAATATATTACAGATGGGCCTCAAGCGTACATCACAGGTGGGCCCTATCACATTGTCAGGCAGTGTGGATGAATCACATCCATTAAGGTGAGACCGAAAGAAGGATGGTGTGGACACAAAATACAGACATCATGGTGGAGTCCTCATCACCGTCCAAACATGTCCAGCACCGTCCAGAGCATCTGAACGCTGTGGATGAACAAATGCATCACGGTGGGGTGGCACGACACCATCCAAACAGCCCAGCACAGATGGACGGAATAAATATAATACATGCATCAAGTCAGGGCCCCTACATCCCTGTGGATGGTGGTGGATGGAGCACGTACATTGTGCGTTTAGCACAGATGGATGGTGTGAATATGATACATGCATAAAGGTGGGGTCCTACAGTGGGACGGCTTGGATAAAACCCACCTTATGGTGGGGTCCACGCATGTGGACAGTGTAGATCAACAACACATACAAATGCATGGGACCCACAGAACTTGCTGACATTACAGTAGCTGCCAGCTGCGTGGGTCCCATTGTTATGTGGTGTGGACAGCAAAGATGAAACTCAATGAACAGCGTCCCACCTGATTGGACGGCTGGACGTAAAACAGATGGACAACATGAGTGCAGAGCAAGTGGACGACGTGGATCCATACGTCCAGGTGGTCCCTACTGTACAGATCATTGGACGGAGTAGATACAAGACACATACAACACGGGTGGGCCCCACACGGAATGGTCGTGTGGATTCAATATGGTTTGACCCACAGATCATGCTACCTCTTCAGTATTGACCCATCGTCCAAAATGGATGGTGTAGATATGCATTCATCAAGGGGTCCCACCCCACACGTGTCACACATGTGGGTGAGTCCCACATCCTATGAGGAAAGGCTGGATGGTATGTTTATAACACATATACCCAGATGGGTTTCCACCGTCCAAGCAGTGGACGGTGTGGATATAAAATGAATACATCAAGGTGGGTCCCACCCCCACACGTACCACATGTGTGGGGTTGGCCCACTCCCAAAACATATGGATGGTCAGGATATAACACTATCTCCTGGTACCGTCAGAACTGACGTTAGATACAATAACCCCTTACTGCTGGACGGACGGTTAAAACACCTATATCTCGATGTGTTCCTATCGTCCAAATAACTGGACAGTGAGGATGTGAAGTATACACATCACGTGGGTCCCATGGAGGGACAGTACGGATAAAATCCATGGCATGTGGGACCCACGTCCCCGTCCAGCGTGGTGGAGGCCCATGTGTACAGACAGCATGGAGCAACACATTCATTACGTGGGACCTAAACCCCCTAGCTGGACAGTGTCGTACAACACACACGTGTAAGGTGGGCCCTACAAATGAATGGCATGGATATCAAATACATATATCAGGGTGGTTCACACCGTCCCAGCATATCACACGTACATCGTGGTGGGGGTTTCACAGACGGACAGGATGGATAAAACATTTACATGCAGTGGGTCCCACCGTCCAAGGGCTAGACGGTGGATCCAAAACTCCTTTGACAGAAAAGGGGTTTCAATGGTAAATGTTCAATCTCTTATTGCTAGTGGTGTGGGCCACTTGAGTGTCATAAATGGCAAAAAATTTTTGGGGTAATCCCATGCCTAAAGGGGACCCATCAAATGCACGGTGTGGATACTCCACATACATCACAGTGGGGGCCTGAGGTGGAGCCCACTCTCCCTGTCCGTCCAAGACAACAAGGACGCTATTTGTTGCAGCGTCCAGAGGACGCTGACAGCAATAGCGTTCCAACAGACTTCCTTCTCTCTTCTTTTTTTCTTTTTTTTTTTTTTGATGGGTAGTGGATTTTTTTATAGGTGGGGCTCACATCAGGAAAATCTACCTCGTCGGTTGGGTTCCCGGGCTTGAGACAGGCCTAAGGAGCCCGACGTTTGATATATTCGGTGAGTAAAAACATCACAGCTGGCCATAACATTTTACATCGCCCAAACACCTTTTCTCTACAATACAGCTCGCCAGAGATTCAGTTCAACTTCAATTTTCGACTCAATGCCTAAAATGATCTAGAGAATAAGATAGACGGCGTGGATTTGATCAATACATCAAGGTGGAGCCTGCATGAACAGCCCACCCCAAAGGCTTATATATATATATATATATATATATATATATATAGCCTGTTAGTGTACACCATGTCAGTACACGCACTCCATGTTAGCCACCCCTACTGCCTTCACACGTCCAGCGTCCAGGGACGCTGGACGCCAGGGATATAACACAGGCATCATGGTGGGTCCCACACGGATGACGTGGCCCACCATGCATGTGTATATATATAATATAATTATATCACACACACACACACACACACACACACACACACACACACACACACACACACACACACACATATATATATATATATTGCCTAACATATGGGATCTCCTTGAAATGTGGTGGGCCACTCTGTCTGATGGATGGAGTAGATTTTACATAATTCAGTGGGACCCACTACATTCTAGGGAGAGGAAAAGGAGAGAGAGAAAGAGAGGAGCACCCACCTTGAAATCTCTTCTTCCGCCAATGCATGATAGAGTCACAAAGGGTCAATTTCAACGGTTGAGATGGGCTTAGGATGGTGGGATCGGGTGGTAGAGGTGGGCCACACTACTCTCCCATGGAGCTTGGACGTGAGTTGCTCTCATGGAGCTTAGGAAAAATGAGAGAGAAATGAGAGAGAGAGAGAGGTGATAGGTGAGAGATGTGAGTGATGGATAGATGTACTTGATGGGTGGAGAGAGAGAGAGTGTTGACTTTAGGGGTTGCTTGGGGATGAGTGTTTGTACTTGACATGATGGGATGCAGTACTTGACACTTGATGTGATTGATGGGACATTCTCTTAGAATTGCAACGCGCGGCATTTTTCTCGAACTGAACGCGGCACCACATCTCCTGGCTCCGGTATCGCCTCGGCACAGGAGACACGGCATCGGAACCATGGCGACGGCACGGTCGCACTGGTACAAGTCTCAGGTTGAGCCGACTCTGATATATGGGACACGACTTTAGGATTGCGCGCAAACGCTGATTATATGTCGCGGGTCGCTGAAAGTCGACAGGGAGGATCGTAGGAAATTTACGGAATAGTATAAACTATGATAGGGTCTTACATATTATGAAGCAAGAATAGATGAAAAAGAATCAACAAAGCATGAGAATAGAATCATCCATACACAACATCATGCAAGAGCTAAGAACAACCTCATGAGATCCAAACACACAATTCCATGCAATTTCAACAAACACGTAATTCTTAAGGATTCTCTAGATTCTTCAAATATGGCATCCAAATAATCAAAATCATTAATTTCATACTAAAATTGGTGCTAGGCCACCTAAGAGCAATAGTCTGCACCTTCGGGTTCGTTGGAAGCTTGAAAACGACCTAGGGGATGTGGATTTCGGGGTAGATCGGCCGGAATCCCTAAAACAACCATTTACATGTTAGAAATTCACGCAAACCCTCACACACACAAGGGTTTCAAGAAAAAAAGGGTGAGAGATTTACCTATACAATCAACGGAAGCGAATGGGCGGTCGTGGTGGAGGATTCGTTGAGGAAGAGGTGAGGAGTTGCAAGCATCGAACTCCCTTGGCCCCACTTTGATCTATGACCCACCTTCACTCTCCCTTCCTCTCTTCTTCTTTTCTTCTTTCTCCCTTTTCTTTCCTTTCTCTTTCTCTTCTCTAGGGTAAAATTCGTATGGGGAGAGGGGTGCCCAAAAGAAACCCTTATATAGTGCCCGATTTGGTGTCAATGGCCCCAAGTGTTGGGTTTTTTACCAAACTAACCCTATGGGATGATTTTTCTAGCCCCTAGGGCTCACTATGGGGTGTACACGTCGATGCACACCATAGGATAGTTAGCCTTAATGATGATCTACGTATGGATATGATCGGCCCGCCATTTGGATGCGTCGATCGACAGATATGATGAGAAGTTTGTTCAACAGTCAACGATAGTCGATCGGGGCTGCGGCTATATGGATATGGGTAGAGAAATATCCTTACTCCACGTGTGAAGTTTGGTCGCAAACCGACGGTCCGAAATCCTCAACTTAGCATAAGAGTGGTCGACCCAATTCACTTAAGTTTCAGTTCATTCTTTTAGGGTATTTGCACTTCTCATGCACTCATCCTTTAGCTCAAGTTGAGTGGTTCTAGATAGCACCCAGGTCTGACTTCCGCGATGGACGTCGAGCCCAGAGAGATGGACATTCTTCTATAGTTTTGGAACTAGTGGCCCGCCAACGAGCGGTCTAAAGCTTGTTAAGAAAATTGATACATTTGTGGAATGAATTAGGTAGTGAGATTTCTCGTGGGCGATGATTAGGGTTTGGATTAACTATGTTCATGGTGTAGCCCATTTATAACTAGTGAAAGTGGAGATTTGGTCGTGCTTACTCTAAACCGTCGGTTTTATGCTCCATGGCCTGATGGGTCCCTGGTCACAAAATTTATAGGACAGGTGCTCCATGGCCTGATGAGGGGTCATGCAAAGTTTAAGAGCAAATGGATGAACGAATATGGAGTTTGATCATACAGTTTTGATCTTTAAATAGCCCTGCGGGGTCTATTCCAGTGATTGGAGAGGTTCTGGTGGTCCTTTGACCATGAAACTTATATGATAGGTGGACCATGGCCCGATAAAGGGCCATACAAAATTTGGGGACAATCGGATATTTGGTTTGATCGTACGGGTCCGATTTGTGATCAACGGTTACCGTGCCATGATCGGGTTCCAGATTTTGTGGACAGGCGTAGGAAAATACATTAGACCTTCGCTTTAAATTTGGAAGAAATCCGACGGCTGAAAAGCTCAGAGTCTCGGTTTCATTTGCAAGTGCCAGATTCCAATTCTGGCATTGGTGGGGTGCATTTGGCAAGTGCCAAATCCCAATTCTGGGTGTCCACTGGGTCTGAGGTCCGCGATGGACCTCAAGCCCAGTGAGATCTAGTATTCTCTAAAGTTTTGTAATTTTCTGACCTTCCTGCGTCGTGGTATGACCTGCACGGGCTGTTGCTAAGTGTAAACGGTCATCTGGCTTGGCAGCCCGCACTAGGCCATATCATGACCTGTCTAGTCTACTCTAATGGGATAATCTTAGGTTAATTAACTTGTAGTACCCCACCACGAGTGGCTTAAACGAATGGTCCTGCAGCAAATCCTATGTGGACACCCTAGGACACTATGCTGGTTGGACGGGATGTTACAAGGGTTGATTTGGTCTATTGTTAAGATCCGGGCCTTATCTAACTCGGCTTCGGTTAGATCATTAATTTAGTTATGCTTGTCTTGATTAGTTAGCAACGGGTTGGTTAGATTTGGGTCCTATGTGAGTAAATCATAGGGCTACACCTGATGTTCAAGTGATCGGGCGAATTCAGTGGTTTCCTGCAGTTAATTAATTAGACTTGTATGGTTCTTTACTGGTTTCACTCTTTTAAATATTAACATTGAGTGTTGACGGTCATTAAGTGATATTATAGATTAATTAATTAAAAAAAATTAAGGATTTTTAGAAATTCAAAACAGTGAAAATCCAAGATGTTACAATATACTCCCCTTAAAAAAATAATTTCGTCCCCCGAAATTGCCTAAGGGTATTAAGTAAAGGTATTATTAGTTTATTTACCTAAGTTTTTATTGATTTTAAGTTTATATGCATGGTAGGGTGTATATTATGTATACTAGTTTGGCTCATTTTAGTCTACCCCCCTTAAAACTTTTTCACTGTGATGTTTTACCATAATTTATTTAATTATCTATTTATTTTTAAAGATTTGGATTCATAACGACGATTTCCCTCTATATAGAGTGAAAATATTTATTTTCAATGTTAAACTAATACAGAGAGATAGTTGTAGTGGGCTTGAACCCGATACATTGATCATCTACCTGACTAGGGTAGAAAGATCGTTGTATCCCTTCCTAGTGCTGGTAGATCTTGGTTTTTTGCTCGGTCAAAGCAGTGAGTCCATTGGTATTCTCTCAAGATTGAGAATTGAGTCGAGCCGCAAATGCTTCGCTAGTGTATGGTCCCGTAATTCCGTAGTCTGATCAATATAAATGTTTAGGGGATAACTATCTTTGAAAAGTTTAAATCTCTCATTTATAAGGTTATCCTTTGGGTCTTGGTCTAAGAGAGTACTCATTTTAATTTATGTTCAAATTGTGGGTTAATAAATCTCTTAATATGCCTATGGTCAAAAATCATCTTAAAAATCTTTTAAAGGCACCAATTTTATATTTATTACCATTTTAATCTTATGGCTAGTGGGTACATTGGCCTCATAAATTTCAAGAATGAAGGAGTAGTTGAAAGTTCTAAGGTATTCTGTTGGTTTGGAGTGCTCACAACGCTACTAAGGACGTAGGAAGGCAAAGATGAAGGATATTATCTTCTCGATATTGTTTGAACCTTAAGTCCATAAGAGAATAGGAAAACTCAATATATCTTACTATAGTCTACCCCTAACCCGAGTTTACAGAGCATTAAACTATGAAACTCAATCCTACTTACGGGTACAACTTAAGCAAATATATATATATCTATATATATATATATATGTAATCAATTTAATCACGGGATGATTCCTAGCACGATTATAAATAATTCCTAAATAGACCCCCAATGTTAAACTTTAATACGAAAAGTCATGACTCGTCTATAGGCAACCATACATGCGAGCATTCACAAAGTGACAAGAGAATTTTAGTCTATACATCTACATCGATTTCAAAATGCCATTTGTATGGCCAATTACATGTTATAGCATGGATTACAAGCATCACCAAATATGTTAAACATAAAGGAAATACGATCTAACTAAAAAAAAGTCCTGATCATCCTTCAGTACATGCATTAAACCTAACCGCATTAAACAACTACTAGTCATCAGTGAGGTTGTGAGGCTACTCGTCAGAGTCGGGCGAAAGTGGGGGTGCTTCTTCCCCCTAAGGGAAAGAATCACTGGAATGGAGAAGGAGGCAATGGTTGCTCGGAATTCCATTTCCCTCGGCAAGGAAATGGATTGTTGATGAGAATGTTTTGGAAAAGAAATGGGTTTAGTGTTGGATTTGTGAATGGGTTTTGAGATGGGTTTTAGGAGTGAAAGAGTGAAAGTGATGAAGTGAAAAGGGTTAGAGAGATAAGGGGTGCGAAGGGAACGAGGATGGTTCTTTGAGGAGGATGGTGTGTTGAGGTTTAAAGAAGGAGATGGGCTTTTCTCTAAGATTTGGGAGAATGGAGGATGGTGAAGTGAGAGTGAAAGGGTGAATGGGTTTATGGAGAATGAATTTAAGGAATGGGAGTTGAGATGGGATGGGTCTTGTAAAGGAGAAGAAGATAGGTTTGAAGTGAGTTTTGTGGATAAGAGAGTGAGAGAGTTGGAGTGGGATACATCTGGTTTATCGGCAACTCTTAGTTGTAAAAACTTTCGGTTTTAATACATCCTTTGTTCATAAAGTATTTATCTCTTTTAATTATAGGATAATTTTTAATATAATTTTTTTAATGGTAATTCATCATTAAGTTGACTCCTTTCATACAAAATTTTAATCTATTTCAAGTTACATAAAAATTATAAAAAATTTTAGAAGCGTAAGTTACTCGAAATTAACAATTTTCTATAGGATACAAAATGTATCTAATTCTTGTAAATTTTTTTCTTATACTTTTAATAATTAAATTATTTTTAATTTTATAATGATTTATCATTAAGTTTTAAGTCTTTCTACAAAATTTTATGGCATTTGGAGTTGTAAATAAATTATTAAAATTCTAGAAGTAATCACCGTCTAAAACCAATGATTTTTGGATAGCTGTCAATTCACTCTAAATTTAACTATATTAAAATTTTTATTTTATTTTTATTTTATTTTTATATGAAACTATACTTGTTAAGCTTCAATTTGTCTTTTGAATCACCTAAATCGGAGTTGTAATGAAGGAGATATGAATTTTTTAAGTTGACCTAAAATTGTAAGAATTTTTGGCGCCGGTCGGTCGCTAGAGCGCCGGGGTTGGGCGCTGGCAGCGCTAGACCTGGGCACTGCGGCGCCGGGCTTCTGGACCCTGGACGCTGCGGCGCCGGCCCGCTGGACTGTGGGCGCTGTGGCGCCTGGTCCTTGGAGGGTTGCCTTGCGACGGTCATATCTTACAAACCGGGATGAGTTATTCGATCTGCCATATATGAATTTGGGGTATAAGAAGATATTCTACACAATGGACCTAGTAATTTTTCAATATCCCATCAAGTTAATGGTCAAAATTTTATTTTATTTATATTTTTTCTATTTATAGTAAATTTTCGTTTGATTATAGATTTTCATCCTTTGAGCTTTGTAGTTGTGTCAATTTTGAAAGTTCTTAGGGAAATTAGAAGGATAAAGTGGTGGAAAGCGAGATTTTTTTGAAAAAAATGGGTTGGAATGAGGAGTTAAGACTTATGAATTAAGTTTTGAGAGTTTGGAAAGAAAATGGAGTGATGATTGAGGGTGAGAAGGATAGGATTGACTAGAAATGATCATAGGGAGAAGCCCTTAGGGCCTTTAAGGAACTTGGAGAGGCAAGGAGTCGGTCCCCATGTGTGGGAAGGCCCCACCTATTCATCGGGCAAGATACGCTAGATGTTGGGATCGCACAAGCTACTTCAACAGCTTGAGCCTATCGCATTTAGGTTGGGTCGACTCAAGTCATCCAATCTTTCAATTAGAAGTGATTTGAATCACTGTGTGCAGTCTAAAGATTTGTTTGGCCAGTGGATTAAGTTATATTAAATGGGATCGCATTGCTAATCCTACCACGGGATTGGGGATGACATGTTTGGATTGAGTGTGGGATGGGATTAAAATTAATTTCATAGGCTTTGGAAAATGAGCCTTGCATTGGAAGGTGTGAGATGAGATTTTTAAATCCCATTATGTTGAATTTCTAAGTATAGTTGGGAAAGAAGGTCTGGGATTTACCCTTAATTGAATATATTCTAACAGGGCATTATAGAACATGGGATGCACTCATCCTAAGGACAATACCTTACACCTGTATTTATCGTTACTCTAAAATTCATTTCACCCCAATCTCACCTATTTCAGTTGGTCTTAATGGGCCCTAGGAATTTGGTAGACTAGACTACCTAAATTTTCTAGTTAGTCAGATCGGTCTTGCGCTAAGTTCAAAAATTCTTGCCTGGGAATGGGCTGAAATGGGTTGTAAGGCTCCCAGGTCGAATTCTAATATAGTTAAGCTCTCTCTCTTCAGTTTAAGCCTTTCGTAAGACTCTCGGACCTATTCCCTAGGGTCACTACTTATTCTCGCTACACAACCCTATCATCTAAAAGTCCTACCCTTCGTCTACGATTGTTGGTTCAGGGTCTAGGAAGGTTCCTAGCATTTTAAGTCCTTGTTGCGTTATCTAATATGTATTCTCTCAAGTCAGCGGACGCGTTAGTGGGTTCATGACCCATGGCCCAAGGGATTCCAAACTATTCTTTTGATACCAACTGTAATACCCCGAAAAATTGGGGGTCGTGCATACGCTCGACTCCCGAGTTCCCGAGTGTCACTTACCATCAATTTAATGGTTTTATGATTAATCAAGTTAAAACGCGCAGCCTGAAATTACTTGGAGCATGAAATGCAACCACAACTAGTCAACTGAAGTTAAAGAGATATATATATGTACAAGTCCAAAAAAAATATAAAGGGGATCGCCCAAGGCGTTGCCCAATAAAAATCACAAAGAGAATCATATATCCAAAAGAATGGTGTGCTAAGGCCACAACTCAACACTCCAGAATCCAGTCTCCTAAGCCGATGGAGAACCGCTCATCAACTGAAAGTAAGAGAACTCGTCCTCCTTGCTTAAGCTCGCACCGCCAGGCTCGTCGAACTTAGCATAACCTGCAGCTACTGAAGAGTCTGGGTGGTGTTTTAAAACACCGTCCCAGAGTGGGAGTGAGTGATCAACTCAGTGGGTGCTATTAATCTTAAGTTACAATAGACATCAATTATAATATGAATTTAATGAAATGCAGTCAATCATCAACACCTAGCAACTCTTATTAAAATGCATGCATGCGGAATGATATGATGCATGCCCTCGCCACAACGCTCCCTCGAGCAACTCCATCTAACGATCGCGTATGTCAGCACTCCCTCATTACGACCTCAACTTCCGAGTCGCCACCCTAACTAATGCTATGCGATGCGATCGTGTTAGCCGAGTTATTAGTTGAGTCCATTCATCCAGCAGATTGAGGAATCTGATGCACCTCACATATCAATGCCCTAAGCCGGTTGCAAGGCCAAGACCCCCCAATGCGTGAGGCTGAGACCTCGCGGTCCGTGATCTCGTCGGGTTCCTCATCCCTGACTTCAAGCATATGAGGAGTGTCAAGAGAAAGGGATCACTCGCAGTCACTACGGGGAGGCGTGACACCCCAGCATAGGACGACAGCTTGGACAGTGTCCCATTTCACCATGCCCGGCTCACGAGGCTTTGGTCCAGTTTCAAGTGGGTTATTGATGGGATACAACGATTGCAGGGTGGTTCAGGTTCCAAACATATGTGAGCAATCAGGGTTAACAATCAAGGTTGGTCAGACAGTAGACTAAACCGCAAGAGTCAGACGAGCGTGAGACGAGTGACATCGGGCACAAGAGACCCATATAGTCAAACTACAGCCACCCGAACACACCCGCCCAAATCTATAGGTTTAGCCTCGAGGCGGTTCTACCAACGAGACCGCCTTCGCTCTCCTCATGATTCTGGCCAACCCAAATGCATAAATAGTGATTCATAGCATGCCGACTACCAATGCATCACTAGAATAAATAACATCATGTTCTCACACTTCACAACACACAATTCAGATTCTAATAGCACGTAAGACTAATTAACCATATCAAGAAAGAAGTACATGTGAATGTGTGGGTGTGTGTGGGTGTGAGGAAGTTAAGCACTTCCTCCATCATAAGAAATCACATGCATAAGAGTATTGAAATCATACATATTATGAAGCAAAAATAGATGAAAAAGAATCAACAAGGCATGAGCATAGAATCATCCATACACAACATCATGCAAGAGCTAAGAACAACCTCATGAGATCCAAACACACAATTCCATGCAATTTCAACAAACACGCAATTCTTAAGGATTATTTAGATTCTCCAAATATGGCATCCAAACAATCAAAATCATTAATTTCATACTAAAATTGGTGTTAGGCCACCTAAGAGCAATAGTCCGTACCTTCGGATTCGTTGGAGGTTGGAAACGACCTAGGGGATGTGGATTTCGGGGTAGATCGGCCGGAATCCCTAAAACAACCATTTACATGTTAGAACTTCATGCAAACCCTCACACACACAAGGGTTTCAAGAAAAAAAGGGTGAGAGATTTACCTATACAATCAACGGAAGCGAATGGGCGGTCGTGGTGGAGGATTCGTTGAGGAAGAGGTGAGGAGTTGCAAGCATCGGACTCCCTTGGCCCCACTTTGATCTATGACCCACCTTCACTCTCCCTTCCTCTCTTCTTCTTTTCTTCTTTCTCCCTTTTCTTTCCTTTCTCTTTCTCTTCTCTAGGGTAAAATTCGTATGGGGAGAGGGGTGCCCAAAAGAAACCCTTATATAGTGCCAGATTTGGTGCCAATGGCCCCAAGTGTTGAGTTTTTTACCAAACTAACCCTATGGGAGAGTTTTTCTAGCCCCTAGGGCCCACTATGGGGTGTACACGTCGATGCACACCGTAGGATAGTTAACCTTAATGATGATCTACGTATGGATACGATCGGCCTGTCATTTGGATACGCCGATCGACGGATATGATGAGAAGTTTGTTCAACGATCACCGATAGTCGATCGGGGCACGGATATACGGATATGGGTAGAGAAATATCCTTACTCCACGTGTGAAGTTTGGTCGCAAACCGACGGTCCGAAATCCTTAACTTAGCATAAGAGTGAACGACCCAATTCACTTAAGTTTCAGTTCATTCTTTTAGGGTATTTTCACTTCTCATGCACTCATCCTTTAGCTCAAGTTGAGTGGTTCTAGATAGCACCCGGGTCTGACTTGCGCGATGGACGTCGAGCCCAGAGAGACGGACATTCTTCTATATTTTTGGAACTAGTGGCCCTCCAACGAGCGGTTTAAAGCTTGTTCAGAAAATCAGGATATTTTTTGAATGAATTAGGTAGTGAGATTTCTCGTGGGCGATGATTAGGGTTTGGATTAACTATGTTCATGGTGTGGCCTATTTATAACTAGTGAAAGTGGAGATTTGGTCGTGCTTACTCTAAACCGTCGGTTTTAGGGTTCATGGCCTGATGGGTCCCTAGTCACAAAATTTATAGGACGGGTGCTCCATGGCCTGATGAGAGGTCATGCAAAGTTTAGGAGCAAATGGATGAACGAATATGGGGTTTGATCATACGGTTCCAATCTTTAAATGGCCCTGCGAGGTCTATTCCAGTGATTGGAGAGGTTCTGGTGGTCCCCTGGCCATGAAACTTATAGGATAGGTGGACCATGGCCTGATGAAGGGCCATGCAAAATTTGGGGACGATCGGATATTTGGTTTGATCGTACGGGTTCGATTTGCAATCAACAGTTACCGTGCCATGATCGGGTTCCAGATTTTGTGGACGAGCGTAGGAAAATACATTAGACCTTCGCTGTAAATTTGAAAGAAATCCGACGGCTGAAAAGCTCAGAGTCTCGATTTCATTTGCAAGTGCCAGATTCCAATTCTGGCATTGGTGGGGTGCATTTGGCAAGTGCCAGATCCCAATTCTGAGTGTCCACTGGGTCTGAGGTCTGCGATGGACCTCAAGCCCAGTGAGATCTAGTGTTCTCTAAAGTTTTATAATTTTCTGACCTTCCTGCGTCGCGGTGTGGCCCGCACGAGCTGTTGCTAAGTGTAAACGGTCATCTGGCTTGGCAACCCGCACTAGGCCCTATCATGACCTGTCTGGTCTACTCTAATGGGATAATCCTAGGTTAATTAACTTGTAGTACCCCACCACGAGTGGCTTAAACGAATGGTCCTGCAGCAAATCCTATGTGGACACCCCAAGACACTGTGTTGGTTGGACGAGATGTTACAAGGGTTGATTTGGTATATTGTTAAGATCCGGGCCTTATCTAACTCGGCTTCGATTAGATCATTAATTTAGTTATGCTTGTCTTAATTAGTTAGCGACGAGTTGGTTAGATTTGGGTCCTATGTGAGTAAATCATAGGGCTACACCTGATGTTCAAGTGATCGGGCGAATTCAGTGGTTTCCTACAGTTAATTAATTAGACTTGTATGGTTCTTTACTGGTTTCACTCTTGTATATATTAACATTAAGTGCTGACGGTCATTAAGTGATATTATAGATTAATTAATAAAAAAAATTAAGGATTTTTGAAAATTCAAAACAGTGAAAATTCAGGATGTTATATTAACCCAATCCCGAACATGAGCCCAATTTCCTAAACCTAAACCATAACCCATTCTTAAAACTGAAAACCTATAACCTAAACTTAAACCAAAACTAAAACCTATAACCTAAACCTGAACCCATTATCAAATCCCAAAACCTATTACTTAAACCAAAACCAAAAACTATAGCCTAAACCTGAACCCATTCTCAAATCTCAAAACCTCTAACCTAAACCAAAACCTTTAACCTAAACCAAAACCAAAACCTATAACCTAACCTGATCCCATTCTCAAATCTCAAAACCTATAACCTAAACCTAAACCAAAACCTATAACCAAAACCAAAACCAAAACCTATAACCTAAACCCGAACTTATTCTCAAATCCCAAAACCTATAACCTAAACCAAAACCAAAACCTTAACCTAAACCTATAACTTATAACCTATAACCTAAACCAAAACCTATAACCTAAACCAAAACCTTTAACCTAAACCAGAACCAAAACCTATAACCTAAACCTGAACCCATTCTCAAATCTCAAAACCTATAACCTAAACCTAAACCAAAACCAAAACCAAAACCTATAACTTAAACCCAAACCCATTCTCAAATCCCAAAACCTATAACCTAAACCTAAACCAAAACCTTAATCTAAACCAAAAACTATAACCTAAACCAAAACCTATAACTTAAACCAAAACCAAAACCTATAACCTAAACCCAAACCCATTCTCAAATCCCAAAACCTGTAACCTAAACCTATAACCTAAACTAAACCCGAACCCATTCTCAAAACTAAAACCTATAACCTAAACCTGAACCCATTCTCAAATCCTAAAACCTATAACCTAAATCAAAACCTATAACCTAAACTAAAACCAAAACCTATAGCCTAAACCCAAACCCATTCTCAAATCCAAAAACCTATAACCTAAACCTAAACCTAAACCTTAACCTAAACCGTTAACCTATAACCTAAACCGAAACCAAAACTTATAACCTAAACCCGAACCCATTCTCAAATCCTAAAACCTAAACATAAACCTTAACCTAAACCGTTAACCTATAACCTAAACCGAAACCAAAACTTATAACCTAAACCAGAACCCATTCTCAAATCCTAAAACGTAAATCTAAACCTTAACCTAAACCTATAACCTATAACCTAAACAAAAACCCATAACCAAAACCAAAACCAAAAACTATAACCAAAACTCAAACCCATTCTCAAATCCCAAAACCTATAACCTAAACCAAAACCTATAACCTAAACTAAAACCAAAACCTATAACCTAAACCCGAACCCATTCTCAAAACCAAAACCTATAACCTAAACCCGAACCCATTCTCAAATCCCAAAACCTATAACCTAAACCAAAACCTATAACCTAAACTAAAACCAAAACCTATAGCCTAAACCCAAACTCATTCTCAAAACCAAAACCTATAACCAAAACCCGAACCCATTCTCAAATCCCAAAACCTATAACCTAAACCAAAACTTATAACCTAAACTAAAACCAAAACCTATAGCCTAAACCTGAACCCATTCTCAAATCTAAAAACCTATAACCTAAACCTAAACCGTTAACCTATAACCTAAACCGAAACCAAAACTTATAACCTAAACCCGAACCCATTCTCAAATCCTAAAACCTAAACCTAAACCTATAACCTAACCTAAACCAAAACCAAAACCTATAACCTAAACCCGAACCCATTCTCAAATCCCAAAACCTATAACCTAAACCAAAACCAAAACCTATAGCCTAAACCCGAACCCATTCTCAAATCCAAAAACCTATAACCTAAACCTAAACCGTTAACCTATAACCTAACCGAAACCAAAACCTATACCCTAAACCCGAACCCATTCTCAAATCCTAAAACCTAAACAGTGAAATGAACACGGAATCGCTAGGAATGACCGTGAAATGCATGGAAATGACGATGAAGTGAAGTGAAATGACTACGAAGTGCGTGGAAATGGCCGTGAAGTGAAGTGAATTGATTGTGAAGTGCGTCAAATTGACTATGAATGAACACAGAATCGCAGGGAATGACTGTGAAATGCATAGAAATGATGGTGAAGTTAAGTGAATTGACCGCGAAGTGTTTGGAAATGGCCGTGAAGTGAAGTGAATTGACCGTGAAGTGCATCAAATTGATCGTGAATGAACACGAAATCGCCGGGAATGACTGTGAAATGCATGGAAATGACAGTGAAGTGAAGTGAAATGACCGCGAAGTGCGTGGAAATGGTCGTGAAGTGAAGTGAATTGACCGTGAAGTGCGTCGAATTGACCGTGAATGAACACGGAATCGCTAGGAATAACCGTGAAATGCATGGAAATGATGGTGAAGTGAAGTGAATTGACCACGAAGTGCGTGGAAATGGCTGTGAAGTGAAGTGAATTGATCCTGAAGTGTGTCGAATTGACCGTGAATGAACACGGAATCGCTAGGAATGACCGTGAAATGCATGGAAATAACGGTGAAGTGAAGTGAAATGACCGCAAAGTGTATGGAAATGGCCGTGAAGTGAAGTGAATTGACCGTGAAGTGCGTCGAATTGACCGTGAATGAACACGGAATCGCTAGGAATAACCGTGAAATGCATGGAAATGACGGTGAAATGAAGTGAATTGACCGCGAAGTGCGTGGAAATGGCCATGAAGTGAAGTGAATTGATCATGAAGTGCGTTGAATTGACCGTGAATGAACACGGAATCGCTAGGAATGACCGTGAAATGCATGAAAATGACGGTGAAGTGAAGTGAAATGACCGCGAAGTGTATGGAAATGGCCGTGAAGTGAAGTGAATTGACCGTGAAGTGCGTCGAATTGACCGTGAATGAACACGGAATCGCTAGGAATGACAGTGAAATGGATGGAAATGACGATGAAGTGAAGTGAAATGACCGCGAAGTGCGTGGAAATGGCCGGGAAGTGAATTGACCGTGAAGTGTGTCGAATTGACCCTGAATGAACACGGAATTGCTAGGAATGACCGTGAAGTGCATGAAAATGACGGTGAAGTGAAGTGAATTGACCACGAAGTGCGTGGAAATGGCCGCGAAGTGAAGTGAATTGACCGTGAAGTGCGTCGAATTGACCGTGAATGAACACGAAATCGCTAGGAATGACCGTGAAATGCATGAAAATGACGGTGAAGTGAAGTGAAATAATCGCGAAGTGTGTGGAAATGGCCGTGAAGTGAATTGACCGTGAAGTGCATCGAATTGACCGTGAATGAACACAGAATCGCTAGGAATGACTGTGAAATGCATGGAAATGACGGTGAAGTGAAGTGAAATGATCGCGAAGTGCGTGGAAATGGCCGTAAAGTGAAGTGAATTGACCACGAAGTGTGTCGAATTGACCGTGAAGGAACACGGAATCACTAGGAATGACCATGAAATGCATGAAAATGACGGTGAAGTGAAGTGAAATGACCGCGAAGTGCGTGGAAATGGCCGTGAAGTGAAGTGAATTGACCGTAAAGTGCGTCGAATTGACTGTGAATGAACTTGGAATCGTTAGGAATGATCGTGAAATGCATGGAAATGACGGTGAAGTGAAGTGAAATGACCACGAAGTGCGTGGAAATGGTTGTGAAGTGAAGTGAATAGACCGTGAAGTGCGTCGAATTAACCGTGAATCAACACGGAATTGCTGGGAATGACCGTGATATGCATGGAAATGATGGTGAAGTGAAGTGAATTGACCGCGAAGTGCGTGAAAATGGCCGTGAAGTGAAGTGAATTGATCATGAAGTGTATTTTTAACCATCGACCGATGGAATCTAAAAAAATTACTCTGTTATTTGGCTAAATTAGCTTCTCCTACCCCAAAATCATATATGATACGTTATGTAACTCATTCTAGTTTAGGAGATATGCTTGTTAAATAAATAGACAAAGAAATGAATTAAGAGACAGAAAAATATTTTTATATACTTATATATACATATTTACATAATTATATATTTGAGAAAAATGTAAGGGAGAAAAAGTTCTCTCCATTAAAAATAAAATAAAAAAATAAAAAATAACAAAGAACCTATTGTTACAGAATTTAGCTACGGTCATTATCCGTAGCCATATGGCCCACCCTATGGGCGTGGCCCTGCCAGTTTGGCGTGGCTGCGCCGGACAGGCCAGCAAGTGGCGCGGGGGGCCGCAAGGTCAGAGCGCCCACCCCGGATGGACTCTATTGCTACGGATTAGGGTATAAATGGCTACGGTTATTATCCGAAGCTATAGGTTCAACTGTAGCAAATGACATTGCCATTCTGCTTTGAACGTCTACCGTTGAAACCCTTTCAGGGGTCATGGAAGTTTTGGATCATTACGAAATTTGTTTTTTCTATTCATCCAGGTCTTTGTAACCTTATGAATAGATTGGATGGAAAATAAATGTTATGGTGGGCCCTACAAAAGTTTCAACAGTGAAAATCAATTTTCTGCTGCTCTTTGTAGTGTGGTCCAGTTGATCTTTGGATATGTTTTTTTTTTTTTTTTTTTGGATACTGCTCCGAAATTATCTCAAAATATGGATGAACGTTGTGGATATAATAAATACATAACTGATGTGCCCATGTAACATTGATCTCCTTTGAACCGTTCGTACAACTGGGAGTTCGAGGAGTGTCAACGATTGAAGGAAAAAGCAGGGGCATTTTCGACCTTTTGCAAGGCGTCCATACACCCGGGGAGTATTATTGGAAAGTAAATTGGGGTGGGCTTCGTCTCGGGAACGGGCCATATAGTGGTCGTACAGTTGGAAATTTCTCTCTTTTTTTTTTAATCGGAAAGGGTGGTCCACCTAGTTGGTTGACCCAGGGATGGACATGATAAGGTCGATCACTGTCCTTTTTAGGGATAACGACTCCGAATATAGAAACAAAATAGGAAAATAGAAATAATCCTAACAAATTTAAAAATAGCTTGATTAATAATAAAAATGAATTTACAATTATTTATTTAAAGTAATATCAAACTCCAACTCAAATTCTTTAAAATCGTGGGGGTGGCTAACAGTGAAGTGTGAACTCACAGTGGGTGTACTAACAAGTTAACAAAAAAATATTATTTAAAACTGTGACTTACTATGAATAGTAAACTTATTATTTACAGGCAGTCATGATTTCCACTAGACTTCATGGTTTTGGGCTAAAATTAGTAAAGGTACGATTTGGCCACACCACTTCACTCCAAGTCCTTTTTATGTTGGGCACGATTCTTAGAACTAAATGGATTAAAAGTGATGATCTAACTAAAATTTATTATAAATAGTAAAAACAAAAATAAAATAGATTTCCAGCCATTGATACGATGGAATCTCGTAAATTTGGCAGGGGCAACCGGGCATTGATAGGTTGGTTGGCTAAAGTTACTTCTCCTAGGTCAAAATCATACATGGTACATTAAATAACTCGTTTTAATTCGTGAGATATGCTTGTTTTAAGGTTTGGACAATCATAATCACTTTCTTGGATTGATCAAGCGTTCTTTGGTCCATCTTAGACATGAAAGTGTCCACGCCTTCACTACACCATGGATCTTGTATGTGATCAACAGTTGGAGACCATCGAACATAACATTTTTTTCTTTTTTCTTTTTTTTGTTAGCTTGTTAGTACACTCCACTGTGAGTTCACACTTCACTGTTATCCACCCCACCAGGGAATCAATATCATAACCTCAGTGTTGAAACCAGGTATCTTTCACTCAGTCTACCACTACATAACATTGTAGCAATAAAGGTGGCCGACTTAGATCCTGGCCATTTGTAGGTGGGCCCACCCTTCAACATACTCTTAACCACTCAAATGATGATGGGCGGCGTCTTCATCTATATACTGTTAATCATTATCTACAACTGCCCATTTTTCCCACGTAAACCATTGAGGACTGACCTGATTGTTGTGTTAGGGCATAAACGTGGTCAGTTCATTCAATGAACGGTACAGATCACACTCCTGTGCTCATGGCAAACTCTTGCCATCTTCATGAGTCCCGTTGGCAATGGCCAGACCATTGATTAGCTAGGCCCTACTATGGATTTACCATGCCCTAAAAACTCCCTCAATGGAATAATCCAAGCCCTTTACTGGGTGATCTACAAAATAGACGGTAGGCTAATATTCAGGAGAAAAGGAAACAGGTCTGGACGGCTGAGATCTTCCAAAATCTTGGAATCTTTTGTGTGGAGTGGCTATCCATCCTGAGGTGGATGACTGAAACAATGTACCCCATCTGCGTGAGCCAGGGCCATCAATTGGCCGTAGGGCAAGAAAAATTAAAATTTTGAATAAGCATGCTTGAATAGTCCAAAATCTAAGCAAACCCAAGCCTTGTTGGAATCACGTGCTTTTAATCCACACTGAACATGAATTTTTGATAGTATCCACATGCTGTTTGAATTGATCAAGAAATTTTGGATTTCTTTTAATTGCTTGTTGAACTATTTTGACCATGCATGATTCGATCGAAGATGCTCTCAATTCAATTTTTTAAAAAAAAATCTAAAAATACAAGTTTGCTCTCTAGATGATTTCCGACACTTTTGATTTTGTTGGAAGTGTGATCGATTCAATCAACAACCCTCAATTAGAGTCGATCCCATCAAAAGTCCTATCAATAGTTTGTGCAACTTTTGTGCAAGTGTGAGGTTTTGTTTCTAATTCTAGATTTGGATTATATAAACAGATGTAATACAAGATTATGATAATAAAAGGTGATTGGAAACTCATTTTAAAAAGTGCTGGGTTTTGGAGAAAGGAAATCTAGGATTTTCAACTCTAGGATTTGTATATAGTTGATTCCATCGTTTTTAATTTCATTTTTATAATGGATTATTTATCGCTTTGTGTCATGAGTTTTTTCCCGCAAATTTTTTTTTCATACAAGCTGCTTTGTTTTATATGCGTGTTTCACGTTTGTATCACGTTTGGGTGACGCTTTTACACCTAACATGCCTAGGCCGAGGATCACAACCAATTTTGAACCGGGCTTGCTCGTCTTCATATTCTTCTCTAGGCAGAACATGAATCTTGGCATGCATACCATATTGGTTTCATTTTTGGAAGTATCTATTTACTTGTATATGTGTTAGGCATAAAGGCCTCCTTCAATCTTCTCTTCATCATCTTCTTACTTTTCTTTTAGAGTATAATTTTGTTAATTAGATCTTCACTATTTTAAATTGTATCCATCTTTTTTACAATTATTATAATTAATTTGATTTTGGCTCCTACCTTTTTAAGAATTGTATTGGCGGTGGGTGGCTGGTATTGTTTGACTATTTTGAAAATGTTGATAAAAATCACACTAGCAAAGGTATGGAGAAGAGGATCTTGGTATCCATGGAGAAGACTATAAAGATATGAGAATGACCTTACTTACGACAAGGATATTTCCAAGGTCCCTCTGGTTTATTATCCGATATACACATTAAGAGAGAGAGAGAGAGAGAGAGAGAGAGAGAGAGAGAGAGAGAGAGAGAGAGTGACCTTACTTACGACAAGGATATTTCCAAGGTCCCTCTGGTTTATTATCCGATATACACATTAAGAGAGAGAGAGAGAGAGAGAGAGAGAGAGAGAGATGCTCACTCACTACTAGTATGGTATTTTGCTTGTCCAGCAAGGTTGTCCCACTGGAAAAATTAGATGGCCAGAAATCAAATTGATCCAACTGTGGCTTGCCCCCTGAAGCTTTTAAACGGTACACAGGGTGACCTATCATTGATCTGAACCGTTCTTCATGCATACAATTAGAAGCTAGCTATGATGCAAAAATTACACTAATTAGATGATCTTTAGCATCCAACCAATTGCATGGAAAATGGACAGCTAAGATTAAGTGAAGAAATAAAATAGCTTCAATCATCATCTTGAAACATCGAATAGAAAGATTCCACTTTGTAATGTTTATGATTCCCAAGCATCACTTCAAATAGCGGATGGTTTTAACAGATTGACCCCCTCAACGGGTTAAGATCATTAGATAGGCATGATTTTTTTGCCATAACTTGTTCTTATTGTTAATATTGAATGAATAGTCCGGATCATTAATTAGACATCTCACATGTCATTCAAAAGGTTTAGAGATGTTACTAACTTGAATCAAGTAAAGGTATGGTAGGGGACATTATAGGAGGCATTGCGCAAAGTAGCTCGGGCTTGGCTAGGTCCTACCCATGATGCCTATGTGAAATCCACTTTGACCGATAGATGTGTCGGTCCATGTAAGGGCCAATGCATAAAATTAGACTGGTCTATGATCAAATTGATGGTCCATATTAAGGGAGACAGTTGGATACAGATCACGCCTTTTTTACAAGTCCTATCGCAATGTGTATGTGAAATCTACTCCAACCATTAAATCCATTATTGCACTTATATGACTTGGACTAAAAAATCAAACTAGTTTTTTTTTTTTTTTTTTTTTATTATTATAAAAAAAATTTATGGCAATAGTGGAGGAGGGCACCTAACCTTAATCTTTTACAGGGGCCATCCTAGTAGGCATGTGAAATCCACTTCAACCATTAAATGCGTCATCACACATTAAGCACTAAGCCAAAAATCAGGTTGGTCTGTAATTCAGGTGGGCCACACCAAGGGAAACAGTTTGGAGAGCTTGATTATTTGCCCTGAAGTCTAAACTCGGGTGACACATGCATCTTTTGGTTAGAGTGGATTTTACATACACCTCACAGTGGGGCCCACCTGAGCCCACCACCCCTACTTGATTTTCTTGCAGGTGAGGTCTCGTATGAGCAGTTGAAGGAGACTATTATCCTATGATAAATAATTATCTCTGGTTTATAAATTAGAAATGGTGTCCAATCTTATTATATGTATTATCATCAGTATAAAAAATGTCAGCTATGTTAGAGTCGTTCTCTTTAAAGATGAAGATGCCTCGTTATTCGTCTTCTTTTTTATAAGATGCCCACTTCATGGAACGGATACCGAAAGATAAATAATTCTCAAGTAGTATACTTTTCTATAGAATTTATGAATTCGTTGGTTTCAACTTCAATGTTACCAGGTTGAATTTTTTTCTTGTTCTTTATTGAGTTCTTGTTTATCATTTTTATTATTAAAATGTCTTATATAACTCATTTTGAAGCCCTAAGACCTCAATTGTTTCTTTATATGTATATGGATACATATAAATATACATGCACAAGAGCTTTTGCTAATTAACATCACTGCCTTCAAGAAGAACAATGTCCCCAAGTGTCACGCCCCAAACTCGGAAATCGGGCTCACAAAATTTTCGATCGCCGAATCCGGCGCCGACAGCCTCCGTAGAACCCCATTCTCGACTCCTAGCGCCCATTCGCCAGGTTCCGATCCTGGGATACTATGAGGAGGATTTTCAACGTCAGTTTAATTCGTAATAAGCATAACCAATGGCATAACCCACAAACAACAACCAAGAACTCCATAACATTTCTACTATGATCAAAAACTTTACAAGTACAATGAGCATAAAGGAAAATATAATGGTAAAGAACAAAAACTCCAAAACGATCTGCAACGTGCTCCTGCCTCAGCGTTGCTATGAACTAACGTCACCTGCACGCAGCGGTCGTGCATAAGCTTATAGAAAGCTTAGAGGGTGGTGAAAATGTGTGCACAAGGTAGTAATATGATCATGCAATATCAGAGTAATACAGAATATGCAGATGAATCCATAATATCATGAGCCGTACCAAGGCTTATGCGATGCAAGACATGAATGGTATCGGCCACCCCAAGGCCATGCGATGTGCAATGCAACTCAAGTATACAGATCCTCATCTATGTCCACACATCAATACAGCTCAAATATGGGATATCACCGGGGTCTAGTACACTCTAAACCAGATTGCCGCCACATCGCGCGCAATAAGGTAAGTGGAAGAGACCTCACTATCCGTCTGCCAATATCGGGCACGACTCGTCGATAGCGGACCCATTCCTCGAGCTGGTCAGACTCAGTCTAGGATTGCCCCCTACACTCAGGCGGGTAAGGCCGCACCCCCTTACAACCGATCACGACACAGTGGAGAGTACAGCCAACTGGTATTCGGCACTCAGTGCTCATCTACCCACTTAGTCTAGACGTTGGAGCAACATCTTGGTACCATAAGGGTTTAAGGACTTTCACCCAGGGATATCTATAGTACCCCATGTAGAACAAGATTTTCGGTATCCAATCCTGCCAACCACGATGCGTCTGTGGAGGCTACGGCCCTGATGTTGCTAGGGCGTACAATAACCATGTTACACAAATGCGAAATGCATGATTCATGCTATCCAGTCATGCAACAAATCCTGCGCATATTGTGCGCTCATGTAGGGCAACACCGCCTAACCAGGAGCCCATAACAACCTGCCCGAAGGCATATGCTATGATCAGACAATCCTCATATCAAGCATACATATGATGTGTATGATCATGAGTCATGAAACTATACTAAACATGTAAATGAGTGATGAATCATTCATACAACGCGGATGGGCCTAGACGGCATATACACAGCAAGTACGGCCCAGTAATGGGCCCTAAGGAGAGTCGTAATGTGGACATCTAACCAACATTACACTCGCAATATGGACGTCAAACCAACATTGCTCCGAAGGCATGATCGTCGTGAACATCGCTACTTAGTCTGTATTGGAATTACACATTGCAATGGACCGTAGGTTCATCCCATTAGGCCTTACATATATATCAAACGGGCTATATCTTATGGGCCTTTTATTCATCAGAGAGGCCGCATAAATGGGTCACACCAATGGATCTTATGTGCATTGCAATGGGTCAAAACTCGTGGGCCTTGGATTACATCAAATGAGCTTAACTCATGGTCTTAAAGGTAACGAATGGACCACACCAATTGAACGCCGTATGTACGTCAAATGGGCCTTAACCCTTAGGCCTTGCATGCATACCAAAGTGGGCCTAAACCCCTAGGCCTCATATATATCAAATGGGCCTAACCCATAGGCCTTATATAATCAAATGGGCATACTTCCATGGGCTTTAAAAATGCATCAATGGGTCCAATCCCATAGGCCTTGGAATACATCACATGGGTTCGCTCCTATGGGCCTCATAATACACCAAACGGCCCCATTGCATGGGCCTAAGATCCACATCAAAGTGGGCCCCAATGGATACCCATAAATGGATCAACATGGGCCCTATACACATACCAAAGTGGGCCCACTTGAACTATAGATCTGGCTCCTTTTTAGCCCAATCGTAAAAATGAAATAAAAAAAATAAATGGATAGTTTAGATGTAACACATGCATCATTCGGGGGGAGGGGGGGGGGGGGGGGGGGGGTCCACATGAGCTAAGGATTAGCTCATGCCTTAGCACACAAAATGAATGGACGGTTAGGATGCAACTCATACATCATGGGTGGGCCCACTGACCGTCCAGCGGCCCCCAAAGATGGCTGGATGGTGTGGACATTGCAAGGCTCCACCGTCCGTACGGACGGTGGATTTATACACATACATCACTGTGGGTCTCATGTGGGGCCCACCAAATGGTTTACACGCCATCTGACCCGTCCATTAGGTCACGCAGACCTGAATGAAGGGTGAAAACAAATTTCAGTTTGATCCAGAACTTCTGTGGGGCCCAAAAAGGATTTCAATGGTAGAATTCAGTTCACACTGTTCCTTATGGTGTGGGCCACCTGAGTTTTAGATCGAGCTGAAATTTGGAGGGGGCCCACTTGAGGAACGGACCCACCAAATGAACGGTTTAAATGGCATATAAACATCAAGGTGGGGCCCACGGTTGGAGGCCGTGGGTCCCAGCTGTCCGCCAGCCCGCCTGGCAGCCGCGCAGGCGCTGCCAGCACCACTGACGCAAGCGGCAACTTGCTGCCTCATCCTCTCTCTCTCCTTTAATTTTTTTTTTTTGCCAAAAATCATGTGTGGGGTCCGCTACCTGGAAATCCACTCCAGCCATAGAGTTCTACAGCTCGCAACAGACAAAAAGAGTCCGAAGTTCGAATTTTTTGGGTGCATAGAAACACCAGAAAACTACTCAATGGTAACCGTCAATGTTCCCCATGCTATGGCCCACAAGATATTCAGATCAGCCCCATTCTTTTACTCGACGGTCAAAACGATGTGGGTAAGGGGATGGACGGCTTGAATCGAATATATCCATCAAGGTGGGGCCTACACAAGGGGACCACCCCACAAGCTTCTCTTTTTCTTTTCTTTTTTCTTTTTCTCTTGGTACAGGGACGTCCAGTGTCCCAGACGCTGGACGGTGTGGTTCTCTTAAAAATATATTGTGGTGGGCCCTGATGAAGTGGGCCACCACTGATGTTTGACGTGGGTACAACGTATATGGTGGGCCCCACTTGAATAAACCTTGAACAAAATAATGTCTCAAGGTGGGGTCCATACAAGTGGGCCATACAATCCCTATTGCATAAAATAAGATAAAATAAAATAAAAAGAAATAAAAGAGAGAGAGAGACATGGAGAGTGGGACACGCTTTGTGATGGAGGGACCCCGACATTATGGCCCTCCCTTAAAAGCAAATCATACAATCAAAAGGGTCCCTCAACACATGGGACCACTAAGATCGAGAATCAATGGTGGAGATCCTCTCTCCACCAAAATGGACGGTCTAGATGACCTTTTGCAATGAAATAAACATCATGATGGGGTCCATGGAGAATGGCCCCATGATGGAATGATCATGATGATCCAAGTGGGCCATCGGCCTTATCTTAGGGTCCCAAGCGAGATCCACACCATTGATCGGTGGGTCTCACTTGGCCCATCATAAAAACAAGAAAAACTATTCTATAGAGGCACCCACCGTCTGATCTTCTTGCTCCTAGGGGTTCCTTGGCACCTTAGCTTCAACTTCAATAGATGAGATGAGGAATGGAGGGTTGAGATGGGAGATGGTGGGGTAGGAAAGTGGGCCACTTGAAGCTTAGGAGAGTTTGGAGAATTCCATACGTGGGATTCTTTTGCTTGGAGTTTTTGCAAATGAGAAAGAGAGGAGTTGTAAAGGGAGAGAGAGAGTGATGGATGGATGTGGTGAGTGATGGTTGTGTAAGAAATCTTTGACTTTTGTGGCCTTTTGTGTTAGAGAGGTATGGGAGGTGAAGACTTTTGTGGCCTTTTGTGTAAGAGAGGTATGGAAGGTGAAGACTTTTGTGGTTGCTTGGGAAAAGGGGTGAAAGTGATGTGTACTTGACATGTGATGGATTGATGGATTGATTGATTGATGGGATTGATGTGATTGATGTGACACATCGTAGAGATTCTCTAGGGTTTCGCAACCCCCAGCATTTCCTCGCACCGAACGTCGGTCTACAACTCTTGACCAGGGTATCGCCTCGGCGCGCGACTCGCGGCATCGGAACCGTAACGACGGCGCGGTCGCTATAGTATTGGTCTTGGGTTGAGTCGACTCGGGTTGTCGGCATATGAATCAGGGTCGCGCGTCGATATCGGTTAATGGTCGAAGGTTGCCAGAATTCGACCGGTAAGACCGCGGAAGTCTACGGAAAGGTACGGACCAAGATACGGGTCTTACACCAAGCCTTTTAAATGGCACACGAGGTGATCAATTGTCAATCCAAACCATTCATTCATTAATACAACTAAGATCAAGTCATGGTGCATGAATCACACCAAGTGGATGATCTTAACCCTTTGAATTAGGCCCCACCATAACATGTTAGACACGCACACTATGCATTTGGTGGGTACCTTATAAGTATGGGATGCCCCAAAAGTTAGTTGTATCCAGAACTTAGATGGGACACACAATCTGAAACCATATGAATAACTAAAACATCTAAAAGCATTTGGTGGGCCCACTTAAGTTTTGAGAAGTTATCAAGTGCAGCTTGGTGGAATACAATTTTTTTAAAATATATGATGTGTATCATCTGATGAGTACATATTGGAAACATCTTTTTGGGCCAACCTACGAAAAGTTTTGGATGGTTGACTTAACCTTATATTTTTTACTAAATTAACAAAGATGAAAATTTTGTATAGATTCTGGTATCCTGCATCTAGATCTGTAGAGAAATTACCATGGTGGTAATAAAGTGCATAAGTTGTTCTTCTGATCCATCCCCATTAAACTTATGGAAATCCATATATTTGAAATTTGAAGGAAATGACACATCTTCGACTTTGCGATGGTATGACATTCTAAAATGGAATCTTACTGGATGCTCCCATTCTCTTTCTGTCTTGACAGCTTCGGCCACCACCTGTTGTATTGCATCTTGTATTATTTTGAATCTTCCGGTTGTTATTCATTACCGTTTACTGTTGCCATTATAGGAGTAGCAACGACCTGAGCTACATTATGAGCTAGTGTAGCCAATGCTTCTCTGAGACTTACATTCTTCCATGTGAACTGTTTGCACACAGGCTATTTCAGCTAGACCTTCATCTGTAGATGGCAGATGATTTTGGCTTATTCCTATCATGTAAGCGGTCATTTCTCCATTTCTTGTTTGTTCAATTGCTGTAGGGGAGGAAGGGTACGTTGTTGTGGGAGAGTTCATGTAAAAGTAACCTTCGTTAGACCCATTGGTGCTTTCGTATGATAGTAGCTATTTAGGCAAGGGAATATGCGGTCCCCTGATTGTTCGCAGTGGAATGGAGCTTCCGGCCAGAGGGATCGAGCTTTTTCTCTCCTAGACGACACAACCGTTCATTCCACTTCGTCGTTCTGTGCGATTTTTGATGTAGAAACCACCCCAGTCACTGCTCATGGTCGGTTGCCTTTGATTGGAGTTGATTGGGTCTTCTTCATCAAGGTCTTCGACGATGTTCTCATATCATTGACATAATCGATGGTGAATCCATTAGGCATAAAATAGAAGACCGTGTTGATCGGGAAGGAAGTCACCGTAGTTTTGGAGAATGTTGAAGTTCCTGAAAAAGATGACAATGCATTAGTAATAATGAGCAAAATACACTTTGTTTTGGAAATGAAGGGGATGATGTTCTCAGTGAGAGTTGCCATTTTGGCGCCATTGTGGCGCCTTTTGATAATAAGTATTCTTTTAATTATTCCAAAGTTAGTATTAAACATACATATCCCAACTAGAGATTATGGGTTCCATCCCCAGTAGAGTTGCTATTTAGTATTGAGTCATGCTGGTGTTGAAACACTTAAACAAACCTGCCATAGAGTCCTCCTTTCATGAGATTCCAAATAAAACAAAGGTGCTTTAAAAAAAATAAAATTGAGTCCATTTTTTTAAATAATTTGAGTCCATTTTCTAGAGTGTACTCAACTCTCTTTGAATGTCGCTCTCAATCTTTCTTTCTTTTATGGCTTAGCATCCCCTCTCTATCCATGCCCCTTTTGCCCCAAGAATCTTCTCAAAGGTCTTAACAAGATACCCTGAACTGCCATTTTAAAAAAAATATATATTACAAAATTGTGCTTTTTAAGAGTAAAATTATCAAAATACCACAATTATTTTTCTCTTTCAACATGCATTCACAATTGTGCCTCCAATATTATGGTTGTTCATGTTCACTGTGACCCTTAGATGATAAAATGTTGATCGATATGAATATCTACTATGGATAAAAGCCGTAGCTAAATAACTAGCTACGGTCATGATCCGTACCGAGCTATGGCTCAAAGTTCTAGTTGCCGATTAAATCTACGGATTAAACGGTAGCTATTCTATCCGTACGTAAAAGCACTAACAGCTACGGATTCTATTTGTCACGAAAAGTAGAGAGAGCCATAGCAATAGAATGAAGTTACTACAGCTACGGTGTGTAGATAATTAGCTACGGTTAATAGCCGTAGCCATCTAGTTCTAATAAAAAAGATTACAATAATGGTGTCTCGCACCGAAACACTCCCTGATAAAAATTATAATAATGGTCTCGTAACTGAATTTTAAAAATAGATATATAAATAAAAATCAAGAAAAATAGGAGTTTAAACCAATCTAAAAATACTCTGACTTACATTTCTGAAAAGAACAACGATATAGTTTCTTTCTTCATTTTCTCCATGTATTCGTCGTCATTGGGCGCCGTATAATCACCCTGCCATAAAATTAAATCCTTTCATCAAATTCATGAGCACGGACTTGGATTACCACTAAGGATATAGTTTCTTTCATCAAATTCATAAGTGCCATAGAAAGAAACTATATCGTTTCTAAAAAGAAAAACGATATTACACTTGGATTACCACTAAGGATATAGTTTCTGGTTAAGCATGGAACTATGAAGATGCAAAACATTAAACAAAACTGAATGGCAAGAATATCAGGCAATACACCTTGCAAACATATAATTCATCGTCTAAAACAACACAAAATGCAAAGCCAATGAAAAGCAATTTCCATTTCTTCATGGATTATGTATCCAAACTGTTCACTCCCCAAGTGCAGGGTTGTGATGTAGTAATAACTCGATAAGACCGAGGTCGAATCCCAAGGGACTGAAACTGTACGTTATCTAAAACTAACTAGAACTAGAACTAGAATGAGATGAATTCTAAATCAAGTAACAATTGTGGAATAATTATAAATTAATTAATCTAAACTTAAGAGAAATCAGAGAAGGAAACTAGGGATTCAGAGGATCCACTTGTAGAGATCAGGGAGATCTTATTCATGTTTCATGGAAATTAACTGAACTGCCATTGATTTAGTTTTCACAGAGATGAAAGGTATATGAATTAGAATGGATTCCATCACCAAACTATGCCCAAAAGACTATGGCAAACAACAGAATTAAACTAATTACTAACCCATCACATGTATGAAGGTTAGGAAGGGTACCGTCATCCGACCATGCCCAGGAGACTATGGCGAACAACAGTGCTTCCTAACGTTATAAACATGGAAAGAAAAAGGACATAATCAAAGCCATTGCAGATCCATTGTAATTTTAGTCACAACAGACCATTAAAGACTAAAAACATTCTCAATATTAATCAACTAAAATCAACGTCAATTCATATATTAGAATTAAATTAAAATCATAAAATCTCCCATCTCACTACAAGCTTCACCTCCTAACCCTAACTAAGAGGTTTAGCCTAACATGGTGAGGCTAAAATTCTCTCAAAAGCATTAAAGAAGAAAATAAAAAAATAAGAAAAAATAAAGAAAATACTCCCAGCCGGCTGCTTGTGCTGTGCTTTACGTCCACGTTCCAAGCCTCTACGAGTCTGAATCTTCCTCCCAAGGTCTGAATGAATGCTCTCCACGTCCAAAACCTCCTTATATAACTGCTGAAGTGGTGAAAATCGAATTTGAATCGGATTTGAAAAGCTATGCATGCCCATTGAAAGCTTTTTTCGCAGTCAAGTTCGGTGCCTCGAAACACGCCACTTTCCTCGCTCAAATTCCAAAGAAACACCGTCCCTTATGATTTTGTTAGGTCCTCTACATGATAGACGGTTCAGATCTGCCATATGATCAAAGATGGTGGGCCAAAACCGCCTACAAAGGTCGGTTTTCGCGGATGTGCGAAACCTTTCGTACCATTTCGCTGTCATGATCGGTGGGACCCACAGAAGCATTTTTTGAAAAATCCACCCCGTCCATTGGATTCAGAACGAAATTTCAGTCAAGAATGAGTGGTTTTGAACGTCCATTGACGTGGCCCAGAGAAGAGATCACAAAAGGATCAGTTTTGAACGTTGCAGGGCAGCCCTTTTATGGCCTCTGTATCTCACACGTGTGCACGCATGGATGAAAAGTGACAACATGGTTTTGTAGTGGTCACGGCCGTCTACACGGTGGATGGTTTGGATTGAGTTTACGGGGCACGTGTGGGGCCCACAACCGTTCGCAAAACGGCCAGCGGCCGTTCCTTCGCTGACGCGAAAACGAAAACTTCTTCCGCTGTGGCACTTGTGGGGCCCATTTCGTTAGACACTTGAGAAATCCAATCCGTCCACCGAATTCCTCTCGGAATTTCGGTAAGAAATGACTGGTTTCAGATTGATTTTGGCTTGGCCCACGAAATATTCTGTTTCGTCATCCATCTGACGTTTAACGATGGAAATCAAGTGATCGTACGCATGGGACCAAAAGGAAAGCTTGGCAAGGGTTGTGACCCACCTCTGGACATGTTGAACAGTTCAGATTATTAATTTGGATGACGAGTGGGGCCCACTATGATCAAACGATGGTCGCCAGCGAAGACGCTGTTGCATCTTTCGTTTATGAGAGAAATCGTCGGTCAGCGCCCGCTGACCGACCTTTGGAGAACTGGTGCGCAGCGGGAGTGTGTATGCTACGCACACACATTGCATATGTGGATCCCATAATAACGTATTCGAGAAATCCGCTCCGTCCAACCGTTTTATCACCCCATTTAAACTGTTGGAACTGAATTTGAAGCATATCCGGATATCAGGCGGTCCCCAAAATTGAGAATTTATGGGCTGATTTGACCGTTGGGCCACTTCTAGAGAGATCTAACGGCTGAAATTTGACGTGTACGGTTAATTTATGGTCGTCAGACCATGTATGAAGTTTCGAGCCGAACGGATGATGGAAACCTTGTGATCTTGCATTCTGAGCCAATTTCGGGCCACTTGAGCCTCAGTTTCTCAATTTTTTTGCTGATCCCTGGCGTTGATCTTGGTCCCCTGGAGTCCATCCCTTGCCTTGGTGCCTTCAGATCGTTAAATTCATACTTTTAGCATCATTTTTCAGCTTAAGCTCCTAAATTCAACCTGCAGCATAAACACGATTAAATCGGCCGTTAAACACTATTATGTTCGTAAATCTAAACAATATCTGGGGTCTAATATGTAATATTTGACCCTCAACACAAACACACCTCAAAGGTTAGAGAAAATATTTAGACGCTCGCCCTCCAATCCAATCTGCAAATGACAGGAAGAGACACCTTCAAGAATCAGATGCTAGGTATTAGTAAATATTTGCATGCAAGAGATGATATAGAGTGCAGCAGGAGGGGGAATATTGGTGTTTCCAGGTTCAAATCATTTTCTTTCATTTTTTCCTTTTTATATAATTTTTTTTTGTTCAACTTGATGATTTCCAAGTCAAAGAAGAATTAGTTATTCAAGACAGCATTATGATCCAATAGGTCTGATTATGTATGCATCAATATTCTCATAATTCTTCCAAAACCCTTGTAGTGAATGCTCAATAGAATCAGTTAATTTTGATGATTCACAGAAATAGAGAGAATAGGAGTGTTAATATCACAACTGCTGGACGGTACTTAATGCTAAATTCCCATGAAATGCCATCATAGTGGAAATCTAGAAATCAAAAGCATGGCAGATGAGTAAAATAACATTTATCATAATACCTATAGCTGAAGTTCTTCACAACAAAATATAATCGTGGTGCTACTCTGAGATGCTCTGAAACGTTATCGAAATAACCCTGCATGAAATGTACATCAGATGGTTCCACAAAGCAGCCTTGCAGATTCAAAGAAGACATGAAAGAGCATATGTACACCACAAAACTGAATGGAATTGATGCATCAGCGAAATTTGAAACACCACCTGAAGATACGAATCTCACGGAAGAACAATCTTTTGTTCCAATCCAGGTTGAATCCTCGTAGATAATGCCTTAAAACATAAAAAAAGAAAGAGTACAGTTTTATAAGACCATAGTACAACTAAGTAAAAAGCATCTATTTTCCAATTGGAAACTGATTCTAAAAGGAAATGAAATGAAGATTGTTATGTTGGGCATTGGTTCACTCAGTTTTATTTCAAGATTTGTTTACAAAATGAAATCAAGTACCAGGACTAGATAATTTTGATACATTTTCTCCATCCTGTTTCTCTCCATATAAGAGGAAAAAAGGAGTAAGTGGAAATAATCCTTCCGCGTATCACATGCTACCAGAGTGTGAAGTCATCAAACTCTTGCTCAGCCAAGATCCACCAGTCTCAAGAATAGGTCTATTTGGCTCATTGACTTCTAGTCGATCGAAGTTTATCAGCCATTCTTGCCAAGATCAAGATTATTTGAGGCCATAGTGTTTTTTTAATCATCAGCCACTGATCTGAGACAGCAAGATACTTCATGACTTCTGCTCATTAATTGAGTTATTAGAACATGCATAGACTAACAAAATCTGAGACCAATGGTAGGTGGAAAGCAATGCAGCCCATATGGATTTTGTTCTGTTACCACCTAACAAGATTCACCAACTTTTTGAAAAAGAAAAAAGAAAATTGCCAACTATTAGCGAATTTTATAGAAAAAGAAATCTTCCCAAATAATTCATGAATTCTTCATAACATAAGAGTATCTAAAATTAATAGGCAAATTAATTGCAAAAAATTCATGAAATGTTCAGTTATCTAATGAATGTTTGAAAACCTCAATAAACATATATTCTGCCTCTCTTTTTCAGAGGAAAACAATTCCATTTTTTTAACAAATTCTTCCCAAATTTTTTCCAAGTTTCTTGCAAACCACAGTTTATTGCCTTGGTAAATTATTCCTGAGTCCGTACTTTGTAAGATTGCTACCAATCACACACCACATGAGCACCAAACAACTCCTATAGAATTTTGTGAAGACTAAAGTACGAAAAATATGTAGGGAAGTTACAGATCTTCAATAATAAGCATAACAAAATAAGCAAGTGCAATGTATGCTCATTTGTAGCTGAAAACAAAATGTGGTAAATACATTCCTATTGACCACTTTTGTGCTTCAATGAGCCAAAAAATGTGCCATTCAACAACAGAAAATCCGTTAACTAAACATGCAATCTCAAACAACAAGACACATACGGCACAAAAACGAACAAAAATATCTATAGATCCAGGGTTACTTACTATGCTTGCAAGTGCAAAAGCAACAAAGGAAGAACCTTCAAAAAATATCCATAGATCCAGGGTTACTTAGGAAGAACCTTCAAAAATCTGCCAAGGTTCACAAGAATCACCATATCGTGAAGTAAAAAACTATTACAATGAAGATGGGAAGTTAGGGACTCAAATTAACATTTAATACTGACTGCTTACTCCACTTATGCCAAAATCTTACAAGACATTTCGGTCAAACCTATTTCTGGATAATTTTAATGTGGTGTGTAGTTAGTAGATGCGGAGTAACAATATCTATACAACTAGTCTTACTAATCATTCCATCTAGTTGAGAATCTGTGAGATGTACAACTGTTCACTCTGTCATGGCAACTAAGAAGCAAGATATGTCATAGTCCAAAATGCTCAGAAGACACAACTGGCTTATCTGCCTTGGTCCATTGACTAACAAAAGAATGACAAAAATGTATGGATACTTCTGAGTTTGTTGAATTGATTAAGTAAGTTTTGAGGTTGGATTCTTTGGGGGCATCACAGACAAATGGAGAGAAACCCTCTGACTTACTTTGTAGAGCTATGTAGAAAGAGATTGCTTGTATTGGTTCAAAGAATCAAAGATATACAATTTGGAAGATCATGTTGAATTTCACCTAAAAAGGGGAAAAAAATCTACAGCAAAAATTCTAGAAGATACTAACATAGAACTTGGAAATTTGTTTGGAAATTTAACATATGGAAAACAACTTTCAGTTCTGCTCTCCATTGAGCACCAAAAATGACAGAACAGCAACTAGAGAATTGTAGCGATACCCACTAAAAGGATGTTAATCAGTTGACAGTCCTTTTTTAAGTCTTGAGTAAATCAATGTGAAGCTTTAAGGATTCTCTTTACTTGCATAAATTACAGTTTTCAATTTTACTGTTGATTTTTGGATTGAGACCGACTCTTTGCAAGTAAATAACAATGCTAACCATTAAGCTATATATAATTACAACTGGAAATTTTTGGTGTCACACATTTCTTTGAAAAAAAAAGAATGGCATTAGCAATCTATTTCTTCGCCAAACCAAATTGTAGCACTTGCAATTGTGGCGAAGAAATAGATTGTAGCACTTCGCCAAACCATCATGTTGATAGAGAATTGTTGCAATACCCACTAAAAGGATGTGAATTGAGCAACTATTGCTTCTGTAAAAATGGCATATGCTAGTTAGTCGAAAACAAATGAGTTGCGCAGGTATATTTTTCTTAAATATTAGCAAGACATATTACCTCATGTTCCAGCAGATATTTCCAAAATCTCTTCACCAAACCAAATTGTGGCGTATGTGAATTGAGCAACTTTTGCTTCTATAAAAATGGCATATGCTAGTTAGTTGAAAACTAATGAGTTGCGCAGAAAAGGGCAGTATGGTAAACCTTCTTACATAGATTGGAAGTTTGTGAAGATGATAAAAGGTGTGGAGAAGTATGTGAAAATCATACAGAAGTGATCCCAAACAGATAGTGGTTTAAATAAAAATTAAAATAAATAAATAAATGAATAAGCCTACAAGTTCTAATGAGTTATTTTTCCCTCTGGCATGCCATGACTGCAAGGGATTTGCATACTCTAGCAAACATCTGAAGCATTTGGTACATACAGTGATACATAAAAACAAAAGATTATGATACATCATTGACTAAGACTAATAGCATGTAGATGCATACATATGTTAAGGAAAAAATAAATGTTATAGCTAAAGATGAGCAAAACATGTGAACCCTGAAAATACATAACAGTTTAGGCATCAGTCAACTGCTGCATTATTTCATTCATTCATTCTTCCTATCTTTTCATATGAGAGTGAAGGATTCTAGGCTGCCGGAAAAAAGATCTTCAGCTATCGTTTGAGGATAGGAATGCCTTCGACCAAAAGAGGAAAGCATTGGCTAGAAAACAGAGAGCAATGAGCCACAACCCTGTCCTACCAAGATCTGACCGCCTATCAATTGCATCACTTGGAATGAGATATGGTCCTATGGATCTGACACATCCAAACATGCATTCATTGCTTGTACCAAGCTTTAACATAATAATAATAATATATATAAAGCATCTAATCTCAGATTCAAGTCGCAGTAACAAGGAAATCAACCAAACCCTAGAAATGTAAGGGAGAGGGAACCTTTGAAGAGGAAGAAGCCTCAATTGTAGGGCGAGTGAGGGCGCGGAAGAGTCGATGGAGGCAGCGCCGCTGAAGAGCCGGTGTTGTTGAAGGGGGGGTGAGGGCGCGGGAGCTCAAGAGAGGGAGAGGGAGAGGGAGACGGCGAGGGAGCTCGAGAGAGGGAGAGGGAGAGGGAGATGGCGAGGGCGAGGGAGCTCGAGAGAGGGAGAGTGAGAGTGCTGACAGTGGGAACGGAGAGAGAGAGAGATGGGATTGGGGAACGGAGAGAAGAGAGTGAGAGAGAGAGAGAGGACGCCACTCTGCTTTGAGCGCGCGCCCAATTTAGGGCGTAGGGAGCCATGGACGGTCCTCTCAGGGGCTCCGTGGGCCCACCATGATTTATTTGCTTTATCCATTCCGTCCATTAATTTTATTAAATTATTTTCGTTTATATGCCCAAAATAAAATATATTTAAGGCCCAAATGGACCACATCATAGGAAGTACATGTAATTTAATCTCCATGTTTCCTACCGTGTGGTCCACTTTAACCTTCGATCTAGCTGATTTTTTATTTCATGCCCTATAATAATATTTCAAAATATATGGATGGCTTAGATAGAACACATATTTTTAGACCCTATAAAGCCCCTTACACCGCCGTTAATTATTGATGTGACTTTTTTAGCTACGGAGTAAAACCGTATTAATTTGTTTAATCCGTAGCAAAAAACTAGGGTAATCTGTAACCTATCCTTTTTTTGGTAGATTTTCAAAAGACAAAAGTCTCATTCCAATTTATTTTTGAAGTACATCTCACTTAAAAAGTACAAAGCTATTCCCAAAAATAAAATGACATCATTACTAATTTATAATACTATTTATTTAATAAGTATCAATAACATTTTTACCATCATTTAATGCATATTTTTTTATAAGCCTTGTCCTTATCTAAATAAAGGGAACATGTTTTAGATAATATGTATTGATGAAATATAAGTTAGATCTTATGTATATGACCTAAATTTATAGGCCAATTTCATCCTATGAAATAGAAACACACACACACACACACGGATATATATATATATATATATATATATATATATATATATATATATATATATATATATATATATATATATATATATGATGAAAAGCATTATTAAAAATAAATATAATTTTTTTATTTTATATTATTAACATATTAAAACTAATCAAATAATTAATGAATAGACTTACTTTTGTTTACTTTTCTCCAATTTCTTATTTTCTCCAAATATTGTGGGTGCTGATATGGTTTGATTAGATAATATGTATAGATGAAATATAAGTTGGAACTTATATATATTAACTAAATTTACCGGTGAATTTCATCCTATGAAATAGAAACACACGCGTGTGTGTGCGCGCACACACACATATATATGAGTAATGTTCACACACAACTAATTGTACATTGCATTTTCGTCCAACTAGCTATGCATTTAATGAGAAACTTCCCTCTTCTATTTAATACATATGCTTATATCGTGTTATAGTTATATAAAGTGACACACTTATCAAAGATCTATGCCATTCATCAGTTAAGACCCACTAAAAAGAAAATATGTACCAAAAATTAAGAAACTACACTTATAGGGAAAGTACAAATGCATGTTAAATCTGGATCATTGAACTGTTTAATTAACAACCAACACTTTTCATAAGTATTTGACATGATTGAACTCATAAGATCATCAAATTCTTTTTTGTCCATGGCATGTTGACATGTAATCTATCTAATACACCGATCTGATTTTGAGTTAGATGGTCCAAATCTATATTAGGCATGTAGCCCATCCTACATTTACTCTCCCTTCACAACTCCTCTCCCCAAATATTTAGGATAAAGTTTGCATGACTTTTCGAGGGTAACCAGGCATTGCTTTCATAGACCTAGAAGGAAAGAGTTCATTTGAAGTAGATCCACCTCATCCATCATATGATCCACCTCTTCTTTAGCGAGTCTTGCTACTCAACCTGTCAGTAACTAATCTGCACCCATTTGGAGGGTAAGTTCAAGGGTGAGATTATTTAACTCATTCTTTAGATCTTACCCTAAAATAATCTCTCAAAATGTATGGATGGCATGGATACAAAACATACATCATGGTAGAGCCCATGGAACTTGGTGACGTCACTTCATAGCGAGTCTCACTACTCAACCCGTCAGTAGCTAATCCACACCCGTTTGGAAGGTGAGCTTTCTATCTACACTTTCTTCAATTTTGTGGTTCAAGTGAATCAGTGATGGGGCTGATCTTTTTGCATGGGGTCTAACATATAGTGACGCACCTAATGATTGGGTGGATTTCACATTAATGCTACAATGAGCCCCATACAAACAACCCACTTCTTTTAGTAAATTACAAAGAAAGAGTTTTAACATTAACTATTCATTAAATGACCCATCTAGTTGGACCAATTTGAATGGTCCAACTAGTTGAGTGAGCATCTCTCTCTCTCTCTCTCTCTCTCTCTCTCTCTCTCTCTCTCTCTCTATATATATATATATATATATATATATATATATATATATACACACACACACTCTCTCTATATATATATAGAGATGCTCACACACAACTAGTTGGACAATTTAAATTGGTCCAATTGGCTGGCATTAAATAGAAAAAATAATTCTCTTTATTTATATGTAATGCTCACTTATGAGATGGTATATGATATCCAGTTTTATATAGGTATAATAAAATACGTGTGACATATCTAGTACGTTTATCTAATAAGGCATGCTAATTTAATCTTATCTGCAAAAAAATTATTAAATGATCTTAATTGTTTGATCCACACATGCAATTTAAATCTGAACTATTTGAATGAATTTCTATCAACCCACTTTTCTTATTAAAGAAGATTATACTATTAATTACAGAAAAATATATAATGATTTTATATGCTTCCCATGCTTATAAGGGACCATAAATATTTAACGGACCAGATTTGTTACACAAGTAGTACATTGACTGGATGAATTACAAGAGTTCAACTTTTCTAAATATTCCATTTTCTTTTAAAACAAACTTCTCTCTCTTCATTTAATCCCTCTTTATTGATGCTTTTTTTTTGGTCAATACTCTAGTGTTTACTAATGAGAGGAACCCTTCATTTGTTTCATGTAAGTTTTAAGCCTTTCTACATGATCATTCATATTCTTCTACTTCAATTCTTGCAAAAGCACACGACATGCCCAATATCTGGGAGTTATTTCTTGACTTACCATCTCTTCAAAGAGAAGGTAAGCTGATTCACGGTTGCCAGCTCCACAAAACCCATGAACCAAGAGCGAGTAAGTACCTGGATCAAGACTCAGATGATGCTTGTTTACCATGTCACTCAACAACTTACTCGTAATATCTGTTTTCCCCGTTTTAAAGCATTGCCACTACAAGAAAACTGTCCTTTACCGGCGGTCAAAACCGCCGGCCAGAAAACTGCCGGCAAATCCTTTGCCCGCGGTCAGCTAACGGTAAAGCCTCGGTCGGTAAAGGATTTACCGGCGGTCAGGACCTTTACTGATGGTTGTGCTGGACGCCACTAAATCATCAGTTTTTGCTACAGTACCAGAAAATTGGTTAAAAGCTACGGTTAAAATCCCGATATGAGTAGTCCCACAGTACGACCGTAGCCACTGGTACCATAGCACTTTAAAAATGTACTACGGATTAAATTTGTAGTGATAGAGAAAAATCTTTCTCATCAAAAAGTAAAAAAAAAAAAAAAGAAAAAAAGAAAAAAAGAAAAGAAAGGGTGACCCACATGTATCCTAGTTTTTTTTTTTTTTTTTTTTTAAACACCAGTCTAAACAGCTAACATACCTTGGTTAATGTCAATGATCTCCTTGTTGCATTTGATTGCCATTGTTTCCAAGGGACTGGTTTCTTCTGTCGATCTTTGGTGAGCAGTGTAGCAATAAAAGGTATCAGCACCAGTTAGCAGTTAAAATTAGCTCACACTCCAAATCACCATTCATTGTGTTCTGAGTGGCTGTAACATGTAAAACACAGATCCGTCTTGAATTTACCTTGACATAATATAATAATGGAAGAGAAGAGGAAGTGTGCCAGTGTCACCTATTTGAAGATAAAGCAGGGAATTTGTAAGACAATTAGAAACACTACATGCACACACGAAAACAAAAAAGAAAAGATTCAAGGCCTATGTCAGAAAATAGACAACACAAAACAAAAATATAACTTTTTTCTAGAGTAATACTATGACCATTGATTTTGGAGAAGTGGGGTCCATGTAGATAATCCAAACTTCTGATCTAATGGACCAATAGTGGACGGGACCGGACCAAACTCACTTTTTGCTATTCTAGGGGAAAATAAACTAGGTTACCTTTCAAACATCCATTGTCAATCCTTATAGATGCCTAAAGCCAAGAACACGAACTCGAACATGACTCCCTTCCTTGAACTTTTCATCCAGCTTGCAGACTTCCTCATCAACCACATCAGATATCTGTGACCCACAAAAGAAGAATCTTTACATTTTCAGCCTGGGTTGTAACAACAACACCAGAAGGATCTTTAAATATGAACTAATCACAAAAAAGGAAGGCAATGCCTTCATCAGGATATTAAGAATAGCTAGAGAGGAAAGAATTCAAAATTAATGCATGAATTGGTATGTAAATGTTATATCTTTTTTTTGCAATTGATGCAATATTTGAATGTGGCCCATCATTTATATGATCTGGGATACACGAAAGGTGCAGCAGTCAGACAGTAATGACGGTTGTAGAGTGAATATGGGTGCAGAAATCTTGGGTTTTATCTGGTGACTTAAAAGAGCAAACCTGGCATTATTGATGATGAGATGAAGCCTCAAATCACAGAAGGTGCCCCTGTTTACAACCAGATAGAATGTCACTAAGAAGTCTAAGATTGGTCTGTATTTTCCCAATTCCTTATAGGATTCTATGCATGTTCAAAAAGCAAAAGACAAACAAAATTTTAGAACATGAAAATGAAGACAACCAGCTTCCTTCAGCTGTCCATCCATTTCAATCATATTAAAATTTCATTGGTCTAAAATATTTCTGCAAAATGATAATAGCCTGGCAACAAATGTAACTGTATCAGCAACTTGATGAAGACCTAAATCATGCTGTTTAATATACTTCATCAAAAGAAAAATAAAAATAAAAAATCAGCAACTTACCTCAGTAATCAAGTAAAGGTTTTCTTCTTGCAACACATCCTCAAAATTTGAAGACATCTATCCCATGAATTAGATATACCCTTTCATGGTGAGCCATGGCCTTAAAAATGAGGCCAATCCGCAACTTAGGTGAGCAACAACATAAACAATGGTTAAGAGTGGATGCACATCCATTGAAACATTTTTTATTTTTTATTTTTTTGTACAGCGGACCCAACGAGATGTGGTTTATACATCTAGGCCATTCATTGTGACGTAGATAACAGGTCACTTGGATAAGGGGTCACAACAGATTTTAGGCTATTTCAAAACTTAGGTGGGCTCCAACAAATGCTTTTAAATGTTTTAGGCATGATTTCTCTTAATTTCATATGGAGAATCCAAAAAAAACCAACAACAAGAAGAAAAATTAATGTCTATGGAGAATCCAAAAATAAATAAAAAACAAATTTACTAAAAGGTATGACAGGAACTCTTACAACTTGTGGAGAATCCAATGACCGTATTGTCTACGGCCTTCTGAGGAGTCGGTGTTTCTTCCTGTCAAAAGAAAACAATCACAGTATAATAATCATCTTTCAGAAATTAGAACCCATATTCAAAAACCAGGAAATAACAAACGAGAAAAATACCCAATAGAAATTCCATGTTCATTTGATCAGTTCCATGCAATTTCACACACCCAATTCATCCAAAAAATCAGAAACATGATTCGTATGAACAACAGAAGCTCCTTCCATTCAATCAGTTCCATGGAATTCCATGAGTTCACCAAATACAATAACAGAATAACCATAATGATTTGAAGCAACCTGCATAAGATACCAAGAAATCAAAGCTTAAAAGAAAATACGGATTGGTAAAAATATAAATATACTAATGAAAACATGTGCACTTAGAAAACAACACCGGTTATAACAAAACCTCAATTATGAGATGGCTTCTTCTGTTTGAGTCACCAAAAGAGGGGGAAATTGATTTCCTTTTAACAGTTACATAGAAAACTACACTCATAACCAACTCCAGATGGAAATTTATTTCCTTTTAACAGTTAGAAAATGATTGAAAGATTAGAACCAAACCAATCTAATGAAAGAGATGATATGACATTCAACCAAAAAAATAAAGTGCTAGAAGTGAAATTTCTTTTATTAGAATAATAAATGCATACAAAATATATATATTTTACTATTAAAACCACCTAGACCCAAACTGGACAGTACCTAGACCTGATTTTTAATCAGGTCCTAAAGTTGAGACCTGAACCAGTCCCAATTGCTTAATGGGTCCCATAAATGAGACCCAGATGTATTAACATTGGGTTGGATTCATCAGATACCCATTGACAGCCACACATGCAATTGAGTGCAATATTAGCCACATACCAAGTTGGTGCAAAAACTCTCTTGATTGTACTCATGTCTGTTCTTCTCTAAGCCCAACCATGGAGATGTTTGCATACGTCCCTTTGGCGAGCAATCTCAATTTGCAGATATGGTGGTCCCCATCACTGATTTCTGAGTAGGAAGCTTCTTCAGCCATTGGATGAGGAACACCCATTTGGATGTATATGCTATTGCCCCAACAGTAGGGTTGTTTTGAATCCAACAGCAGGCCACAGACAAATCCATCACCAGCAGTTAGGCCTGAGAATGGGAATTCTAGAATCAAGAAGCTGTAGAGTTAAAACAAACATGTTCACTTACTGCACAAAAAGAAAGGGAAAAAAAAAGAAGGAAGAAGAAGAAGAAGAAAGAAGAAAGGAAAAAAAGAAGACGATACAATGTGAATTTTAAAGACAAACATTAATTTATTCTTCAAGAGCTAATGCAGGATTAGTTACAATCGAAGTGGTCAAGCAGATAAATTGGGAGATACATGGTAGAAAAGTCATCAGTAATACAGGCAATTACTGTGGCTATAGACAATAACCAAAAGAAGAGCTGAAAGAAAGCATTGACAACCATGCCTACCTTCTCCTTTTGCAGGGTATGAAGATGTGTCTTTGAAGATGATCAATTTGTCTTTACATTTCCAGCTGAGGACCTCAAAACCTTATAAGGAAGAAAGAGAAAAAGAAAAAGAAAAAAAGAACAACACAAAATCACAAGAAAAATAGAGCAGCAGGTTGTAACAAATCATAGAGAAATGGATACACGATTCAGATTGCAGATATTTAGATTGTACCAGAAAAATATCACAGGGAAGTAAAAAAGAAAAGAAAAACACAAAAACATAGGGATGAAAAAGGCAATTGAGTTTCAAAATCACACAAAATCGTGAAGCTGTTGTTGAGACTGCCACAAGGTACTGTGAAACCAATTGGATGAAATGAACCTTAGCAGGTCAGAGATGAAAATCTGGAATATTATGATCTGCTTAAATGGGGATCTACAATGATCTCTCTCGTAGTCAGATTTTGAATTGATAGATATCAGAGACGCTGTTACCATGTAATTTTACTGTAAAAACTATACCATTCCATCGGTAATCACCAATATATATGTAGTGTTGTAGATAATATCTACAGATGATATGGACCTAATCTTTCTCTAATTTGATTTTAAACTAAGCTACAGATAAGGGATAAGATTACATGAACAGAATACACAAAATAAACAGCAGCAATCCCTAAAAAGGGATTCGACAATGCAAATCCCTAATTAGGGATTTGTCAATGCATATTCCTAATAAAGTCATTTTCATCTCTCAAAAAAAAAAAAAAAAAAAAAAACAATATGAACATGCCACGTATGAAAAATACTACCCATAAAGAGAGCAAGGAGTGAGCATGCATCTCAGGCATTATCAGCTGGTACAAGGTTGAAATGGTTATGTTGCAAATTCAAAACCTCCAGATTTGTCTTGGAATAACCCGGGTTAACCATGAAGGTACCTTTATTCCCTAGAATCTTAACACTCTTCATTCCTTGATGATTTAAAACAGGGCTGCCTTCAAATGGCCAAGCAACTTGAATTGAATGCTGACATGGGACTCAAAATTTAATAATTGTAATTCAATGTGATAGTGCATCCAAATGCACTCAGGAGTACCATTTTGAATTTGGACCAAGATGTCAAGATATATATGCAACTCAAGGGTGCATTTGGAGCACTTGGTAATGAACTGCATTTATTAGTCTAGTGAAGCAGAAATATCCAGATTGAAAACCGGCTGGCATTCATATCAGGGATTTCTTGGTTCTGAACTCTACAATTTCAATTTGGACTTGAAAAAAGAAGCTGACCCCATAAGGCTTCAATGGTGATGACGACTTGGGCCAGCTCTAGCCATGTTCAAGTCGATTTCTTTCTTCTTTTTTCTTTCCACTTCAATGATTGGGTCTTGATGTGTGGCCTTGATTTTCTATTTTCTGAAAAGGGTAAGTTTTCTTTTTTAAGCTTGTTCTTTGTTTTTGGAACTTGTAATGATTTCAATCTCCATTTATATGATCGGGTTTTTGCATTTGTGAAATAGATTTTTAGGTTTTTCTTGGATTAGCTTTTTTTATTTTAAAGGTTCATTCAGCTTCACAAGTCTTAATATGTAAGAAATATTAAGTGTTTCTTGTTGGCAATTCTGTAATGTTCTTAGTTTCTTTTTTTCATGGAAATTTGTGTAATTGTACTGTTGGGTTTTGTTTTCTTATTTTTCCATTTTCCTCAAATGTTACTATTTTTCTATTGATCTCTATAGGTTTATCTTATCATACTGGAGATATGTTATAAATGAACTTATAGAATGAATTTTTGTTGTGGTCTTTAGAAGAACTTTGTTTTTCACTGCAGATAGTTAATTGTTTGATGGCCATTTTCCTATTTGAAAACTCAAAATTTCTTTCCTGCCAACCTTTTATTGCTACAGATAAGGTTGTGGCAGGATCAGCTAATGTACTTCTATGGAAATGATCTTGCCCGTCCAAATTAAAGACCATTGATGGAATGTTTAATGTTGATCAGATTGGTTGCCAATAAAATGCACGTTGGATCTGTGGATGGTACACGTGGCAGAGATCCAGCCCATTCAATGTAAGAGCATTTGGAGGGAGTTCCTGTAAGCCAATGTTCTGTGAGGCTCACAACAATTTCCGTGTGAAATTCAATCCGTTCATCAGTTTCTCTAGCTCATGTCATGACATAAACCTCAAATTCAATCTGTTCATCAGTTTCTCTAATTTCTATGGAACATATGCATGAAATTTTGATAAGAGAGATTATTAACATGTAGAACAATTAAAATAATTCACACATAAGCTGAAAGAACCTGAGTAACCTGTACATATTCTCCACAGCTTTACAATTCCTCAAGTTCAGTACAAACTTAACTATGCCAAATTTACATATTAATTATCATTAGGACTCAAGTTCAGTGCAAACCTTCTTTTTTTTAAATGAAGAAACAATATGATCGTATGTTGTAGGATTTTCACAACAAAGGTGATGGGTGTTAAGATTGGTATCTTTATGGCCTTACTGAATGCAGGCTTCCTTTTATTATTATTATTATTATTATTATTATTATTATTATTTATACTTTTATGAGTAAACTGAGAACTTTATTAAAAGAATAAAGAGGGATACAATAGGAGAAGCAAAACCAAGCCTTCTATGAGCAAGAACAACAACCAACAGAACACCAAGCTACCCATGCAAAACACCCATAGGCTATAAAAATCATCTCCTATTGTCAGTATGAAGCTCATTCCTCAAAGCCCTAAGCTTTGCAAGCCCATCCACCCTTAGGCTAAGTTTGAATTGTTGAAGCCAATGGGGCTGGGGAACTCCACAAGAACCACTCCTATACTGTTACGGACTAAACCCCCACACCAACAAGCCTAGGTTTTCCTAGTGGGGCTTTCATCAAAGTTTTCCTTGAAGAGCCTGAGTGGTGGAGGATTCTAAGTAGTAGACTTTGATTTTTAACAATTACATTACAAGTTTACAACACCTTAGTCCAACTAGCTTTCAACAATCTAGATCTTTGAGAATGCTATGGCTCTACCCAAGTTGCCATTGGACAATTGAGCCAATGATTTAAAACCTTCCATTAGACTCTAAATCCTAAATCCTCCGATCGGCACCAGTTTGACAGATGTAACCAAACCTCAGCAGCTCCAGCCCTAACAAAAAATAGGAAATTTTGTCCTCAAAGAGGTTTTGGATGACGGGAAGGGTCTCCTAACAAATTTGCCACCCAACCAAGCCTTCTCCATTGCACCAAAAACCCCGAAAGCAGGAAAAGCCAGGCTTCCTTGAGAGCATTGGATTCTCCAGCCACACCTCTACTAGCGAAACACTAGAAACCAAGCCACCAGCAGATAGCACCACCAGCCCTGAAGCAATTGACCCCCACAATAGAATATATTGGCAGAATGTGCATCTTCAAATACTAATACCAGAAGCAATCAGAGGATGCAACAAAACAGGGGAGAATGCTACCAAACAGGGATGACACTCCAGATAGGGCTAGGATCTTCCAATCAGGAAGAGTTTCTGTTCAGCCCAAATCTGTGGTGGGTCCTATAAAATCTACATTCTGGATTAGCAAATTAACATGTGCAAGTATAAAAAGTCTTAAGTAAGGTTTGGAATAAACTTGTAATGATATAGCATGAAAAACCAAAGGCATCTTAAAGTGGTAGCATTCAACACTAACATGACAGTTTGAGATGACTTGCCTCTGCTCAGAGAGAGACAGAGAGAGAGAGAGAGAGAGAGTTACATGATAGTTTGAGATACTTGCCTGTGGTCTTACATGGGTTTACATGATCAATAACAGTGAATCTTAATCTGTGAATACTGCTACAGCTGTATGGAAAGGTTAGATCTAAAATTTCTTATACATAGTAGAATAGGCATGCAAGAAATCTGAACTTCAACAATAAACTTGCATGCAGTGTGAAAAGAAAATTGCAAAGAAATGAGGAGAAACATCACCGTATACTCCTTCAACCAAGGTGCAATATGATCTGGTTCCAGATTTGGCTTAAGATATTTATGGCCATCATTGGTTTATATGATGATGAGGGGTACTTATTCCTCTTTAAGGCCAGAGTGCTGTTAAAAGAAAACCCAATTCCAAAAAAAAACAATTGGCCACACACTAGTTGCATTATATATAGCATAGATAATACTAATAATTGCATTGTATAGAAGTTTCTAGAGTTTTCTAAAGGGGTCCTATAGATAATGTCACACAGAGAAAATCTAAAAGTAGCTAGGGATTAAACACAGCATAAGACGTCTTGGAAGTTAAATAGAAACAATGATCAAAGTCCAAGACATTCTTAAAAGCAACAATGTCTAGAACTGGAGCATTGAATGATTTAGGGAATTACAATAACTTGTAGAATAACCGTGATCATCAAATGTATGTAACAAGTTATGGCATCCACAAAAGGCATATCTCAACTTACAAAATACAAAATCTGAATGTTGTTCCACACCCAATCATCAACCAATTGGCCAATCAGAATGCCCACCCACTAAGAACTTAACATTAGGACTAAGATTATTAACTAATCCATGAGATTAAAATGGGCTTGTTTTGTTTCAAGCTTTTATTCAGCCTTCAGGCCTCTCTTTTCTTAATATTTTTTTTGAACAGCCTTAATGTTTTCTTAATAAAAATCTTTGTCTGCCACTCAGGAAAAAACAATATGTATGTATTCATAATGAGAAACCAAATTCAAAGTCAGATCCAACAAGTTAGAAAAGAAAATACCAGCACAAAGACAGCCAAATGGGCAGCGGACTAAGGCCCTAGCACTTCTACAGTTGGAAAAAATATTGAGGTAACAAGAATTATAAAACTAAAGTAGAAAACAGTAGCAGTAAATAAATAGTGATTTAAACCAACCAGACTTTTAGACTAATTGTATACTTCAAGGGGACTCAGTTACATACAACAATCGCAGTGTTTGTCAAAGACCTCAAACCAGCAGTGAATACATGAGCCTCAGGCAATGTTGAGAAATCATTCGCTTGCAATCTCTGTCACATCCGTGTACAGCCATTTCAACCACTCACCAACAAACCTGAAAGCATAGGCCGAAGCCAGCAATGGGAAGAGCCTGCTTTGCTGAGTTTTACAATCAATCACCTAGATCCAGAAGGAACATGATCAATACCAGTAATCATAGAAGGTGTAAACAGTGTGAAGACAATCAATCAGCTCAGTTAAAGCTTTTGGGTACAGAAGAACAACTTGAAAGTGGGCAAAGCTGATGACATAATAACAACACCAAGTCATGTTAACAGGTAAGGAAACATCTCCAAACTCCCTAGAAGAAAATGGTATGTATAGACAATAGTGTTTCACTGATGCAAGAGCACAACCTAAAGGATTGACAAATCAGGCCATCAAATCTGTCAAGGGGCATGATCAATAGTTCTGATCACATTTTTGGCCCATTACAACTGGATAGAACAAGATGTGTTTACATCATCAGTTGGGCACCATGTGTTGTCCCACTGTGTGGATCTAATCCCAGTCCAAACAACAAGGCTTGTACAGTCCATATAGAACATGATCAATACCAGTAATCATAGAAGGTGTAAACAGTGTGAAGACAATCAATCAGCTCAGTTAAAGCTTTTGGGTACAGAAGAACAACTTGAAAGTGGGCAAAGCTGATGACATAATAACAACACCAAGTCATGTTAACAGGTAAGGAAACATCTCCAAACTCCCTAGAAGAAAATGGTATGTATAGACAATAGTGTTTCACTGATGCAAGAGCACATCCTAAAGGATTGACAAATCAGGCCATCAAATCTGTCAAGGGGCATGATCAATAGTTCTGATCACATTTTTGGCCCATTACAACTGGATAGAACAAGATGTGTTTACATCATCAGTTGGGCACCATGTGTTGTCCCACTGTGTGGATCTAATCCCAGTCCAAACAACAAGGCTTGTACAGTCCATATAGTTTGAGGCATTGAATAGTTGAGTCCTCTTCCTACTTCAATTCTTACTTATTTTGACAGCAGTTGGCAATTAAGTTCTTTCCTTTTGTTACCAAAATATCAAATTCCTCATTAAGTTTGAACTCCATACTGCTGTATAGGCTTTATAAACAGAGCCAGCAAGCCATGCAGAAGGGTCTAAAGACACTTATTACAATAGGAAAAAGGATTTATTTTTTAAGATCAGCCAATCTCACCTTAGTCGGGGCACAAGGAATATTGCCGATGAGTTGCTTTTACAAGCACAGGTAGTTCTATCAGTTCTGAATTCCAGACTAGGAACTTTCCTTTTATTTTTTTCTTTTCTTTATTTATTTATTTTTTTTCCCTTTTGCAAGAAGGCAAGAAACTATTTCTTCTACTTAGCATCCGCAGTTCACAATTATCAACTTTGCCCTTTAGGCTTTTGTGCTAGCTTTTGCATTATGAAATTTTCAAAGTGGACTAGAAAAATTGGCCGAACTCTTCTCGCATTATATACAGTAGAGATGGCATGTGGTATGCCGTTTTAATTATTAAAAGATCAGGTTTGATGACGATAATGATTAAGCTTCTATAAAAGAAGATATTCATGTTTGCTCCAAAGAGATTATGCAACTCTAAAAAAATAAAATAAAATAATTAAACACTAAGAAGGCATAAGGTTCCATGATGATAAAGACTAATAAAAGAAGGAAACTAAAATGCCACATAAAATCAATACATTGTTCACCTGATCATTATGCAACATAAAGTACTGGGGCCTATCTACCAATGTTTATGTCACATGAAACGATTGGAGAAGTTACAATCACGACATACAATCTAATAGAATATTATGATAAATAGAGGCACAAGACTTGGACTTTTGAAATTATCTTGAAATCACACTCACCAGATTTCATATATCCATCAAGCTGCAAATCTTCTATCTTGGGAGGCAATAATACAACTCTCTTATTGAGAAACCAAATAAGCAAAAGGGTAACAGTATACCCATAACATGTAATTGTAATGATCATTAGAAAATTTACAAAATTGTTTGAATGGGTGACATAAATCTCTGTTTCACACCTAACATATTGAATATGCATTTAACGTGAAAGTTCCAAGTTTTTATCAAATCATTTCTCCTTCAAATCATTACGAAAGCTACTCGTTGTATTTTTCTTATATGGCGCAACCTGTAGCAAGAATAGTAAGACAAATGCAAATCCCTAAAAATGGATTCGACAATGCAAATCCCTAATTAGGGATTCGACAATGCATATTCCTAATCAGGTATTCCAAATTGTAGAAAGCAACAGCAAGAAGGGAAAAGCCTTACATCATACTCGAGAATCCGAGATTCACGAGCAGCGAAAGGCCGAACTGTAGCATAGGGCCGAGGAGATATAGAGAGAGATAGGGATAGAGAGAGTGAGAGGGAGAGGGAGAGGGCCGGAGACGGAGAAGGAGAGGCAGAGAGAGAAAGAGGGAGAGCGCGCGAGAGGGAGAGGGAGAGGGAGTGGCAGAGCGAGAGCGAGAGCGAGAGGCAGAGAGAGTCAGCACTCGGGGCTTTCTTCTTTTTTTTATATATAATATAGGGACCTTTGCCCGTGGCACTTAAAACTGGCCGTCAGCAAAGGTGGCCCCATCGGTCAGCTAAGGCCCGATTTCTTGTAGTGTGCTTGAGCAATGGATTGTACGTTAGAAGATCGGGTTTAGACAACCCCGACTCTTCCATCTCCCTCAAAACATTCAAAGCATTTCGCTCCTCGGAGTGGTGGCAAAAGACAGAGATCATAGTATTATAGGTGGAGACATTTGGAGATATTCCATTCTTACACATCTCCACCTCAAAAACATGTACAGCCTTGCTTAGTTGACCTGCTTTCCCCAGGATGTAGATCAAGGAATTGTAGAAGACTGTATAAGGTTTACACCCGTCTGCCTTCATTCTCTCAAAGATTTGTAAGGCTTCTTCAATTTCCTAAGATTTGGCAAGTGAATGCATGATTGTGGTGTAGGTGACAACGTTCGGCGAGCAACCCTCAATTTTCATCTCATCCAAGAGCTCATTGACTTTACGAAAATTGAATTGGTTGCTATAGGCTTGGATGATAGTTGAGTAGGTGATGACAGAAGGGCGCACCCCATAGCCCTTCATCTCTTGGATAGTCCAATGTGCCTCATCAATCCTATTCACTTTGCACCAACCATGGATGAAAATGTTAAAGGTGTAAGCATTTGGAGAAATATGGCCCTTCAGCTCTAAAAAGACCTCGCGTGCAAGTTCAACCCTCTTCTCTTTACAAAGCGTGTCGAGCAAGAGATTCATTGATTCAACATCCTTCTCTACACCCATAACAAGCAATTCATCGAACACCTTAACAGCATCTTTCAACCGCCCTGCACCAACGAGCCTTCTCATGATCTTGGCAACCGTGTTACGAGTGATGATACCAACCCCACACATCTCCTCAACCAAAGCCCACATCTTCTCTATTTTCTTTGCCTTCCCTGAAATCGAACTTCCGATACAAGATTAAAGATTTTGTGGGCATGTTCTTTTTCGTAAGAATCTTCAATTGGATTTTGTTGTCCTTCTCGATGAGTAGTTGCTACTGTGGCAAATTGGTGGAATAGGCTTTGAAATTCAAAGATTGCATGAGTGGATGAAAGTAATACTGAAAGAAGATGGACGGTATGGATACTAGAGCATTTCCTGCGATCATGAAGCGTCACCAACGGGAATGAAGAGGATCAAATGCAAGCCCCTGCATCCTCTAATGACACCCAAAAAGGATTTTAGCTTCTTCAACACCCCTTCACCCCTCTATTTATCTAGAATCTACCCAAAACATTTATAATATGCCAGTTTTTTTTTTTTTTAATGAAAATAACGAGTTATACTCGTTTGCGTTTGAGGGTATGTTATTGGAAACGGAAGCCTACATCCTCCTGCTGCTACTGTTAGCTAGTTGGGGCCCACCGTAATGTCTGTGATAAATCCAGCCCGTTCATCAGATTTGATAGATCATGTTAAAACATGAACCCGACAATGATATAGATCCAAACCTAGAGTGGGACACACGACAGGAAAAATGTGAGAATTGAACTTCCACCATTAAAACATTCAGGCGTCTAATGAATGTTGTTTAAATGTGGCCACAAAAGTTTCGGATCATGCTAATGTTTTATAATTTCAGTGCATCCCAGTAGGAATGACCTCATGAACAGTATGGATGGCATATATACATCATGGTGGACATAGGGAGGTTCTTCTTCTTGAAGGGGAAGGTTCATGGGTTTCAAGGATTTCTTAGATGTGCTTAAGAGTACTGTAATATCTTTTTCTCAAGGTGTTCAAGGTGAGAAGGTTTATTACCAGCATATATGCAATAGCGGATGATTTTTCTTATAAGCTTGGATTCAAAAGTAGTTTTGTTGTATTCTTGAGAAAAGTTCTTTATACATTATTCTTTGTAATCTCTACTTGTCAACAACTTAAAAACTTTACAGACATTCAAAAAATCCCTGAGTTTACACACATCACAAATAATTTGTAAATTCCAGCTATTGATAAATCATTTGCTTTCTAATAATTACATCTCATGTGTGCTCTTGTTGTGACAAGTTCAATGGCACATCTGCAAAACCAAGGCTCTCCGTTTTCTGTTCAACCAAGCAGTTGTATGCTATGTTAGTAGATGATCAGAACAAGAAGTACTGTTTATTTTATGGAAGTACTCTGCAGAAATCTATTCCTGACAATCCTGCTTGCAGCACTGTCGTTAAGTATACCATTTCTCTGCCTCGTTTGTTTCAGTTTGGATGTCTCAAAAAGGCAGAGGAATTGCTCTCTCTGCTCAGATTAATATCCAGAATTCAGATCTGACCTGAAATTTTCTAGAGATCTGGACCGTTGAAATGATGATGCTCCAACAATGGATGGACCAAGCCTATAAAATCTCCCAGATGAGAGGATCCTAGCCAGCCCATCTTTAGACTCTGTCCAGTTGAATTCAGACTGTTGCTCGAGCAGTCCGTAATCATCATGGGCCGGGTTCGGACCCGCTCTACACTTACCAGACGATGGAGGGAATGTAACGGCTGCTTCACATACAACCGCTTTATGTGATGATTTCTCGTTGTGGGAACGGTTGTCAGTTAACTACCCGTTGCAACTGAACTTTTCAAATTCAAATCAGAAGGAGAAACCAACGTACCCACCCATACAAAATAACATCACAAATCCTTCAACCCAATCCTCTCTGCCTTGTCCTGGCATCATCGGAATCTCGCCGGAAAATGGATCAATCCGACGGAATTCCGATCAAAATCTACGACACCTCAACACAGGACGAGCCATCCTCGTACCCCACTTCTCCATATTCGGCCCCCGCAAACGGCCGCAAAAGACGAGCGGTGGCAAAAGGGGTACAAAAGACCCTCTCCAAGACCTCAATGCTCGTGAATTTCCTCCCCACCGGCACACTTCTCACCTTCGAAATGCTACTCCCGTCTGTCTCCGGCAATGGCGAATGCTCTCCCGTCAGTACTATGATGATCCACGTCCTTTTGGGTCTCTGCACCTTATCCTGCTTTTTCTTTCATTTCACGGATAGCTTCAGGACGGCGGAAGGGAAGGTCTATTACGGGTTCGTAACGCCGAAAGGGTAGGCATTCTTCAAATCGGGTCTTGGTGTGGATGTCCCAAAGGATGACCGTTTCCGAGTTGGGTTTGTGGATTTTGTCCACGCAGCCATGTCGGTGATGGTGTTCGTCGCCATCGCTTTCTCCGATCATCGCGTTACTGACTGCCTCTTCCCAGGACACGTGAAGGAGATGGACGAGGTGATGGAAAGCTTCCCTCTGATGGTGGGTGTCGTATGCAGTAGCCTCTTTCTAGTCTTCCCCAACACACGCTACGGCATTGGGTGCATGGCTGCATGAGGAAGATGGTCTATCTCTGTTTTCATTGCATCCTGTGCATATTAGTTTTTGGGGCGTAGATTAGCATTGTGAGTTGGTTTTCATCAACTCCCCATCTTTGAAACACTGCAATATAATTCGAGGTATCAATGTATGTACTAAGTTTCTCTCAAATAGACTTCCCAAAATTATTGGCAATTATCAATCTTCTACATTGAAATTAAGATTGACCTCTTAGAGATGATCTAAACCGTTCATCACCATGGATCGGTCATAGATCAGATTGGAAAGACATAATCATCCAACAAGAATTTGGTCCAATGACTGGGGACGGTTGCTTTATTTATTCTTAACCACTGATTGTAGGACATCAGAACCAAGCTCTGTGGGGCCCACCATGTTGTATATGTAACATCCACTCCGTCCATCAGGTTCTATCCTCGATCTGTTTCCCGGTGAAAAATTATCAGCCAAGATCCACAAGTCAGGTGGGCCACACCACAGGGAACAATTGTGATGGGATGAAAATATCCATTAGGTTTGAATGGGGGGTCATCATGGTTTATATCTTTCATCAAACCGTTAATCAGGTGTAACTTACCAGGATGAAGTGAAGATACAAAAACTAACCTGATCTAAAACTCAGGGGGGCCACACTGCATGAACTTAAAGAGGTTTTGGTAACAATTTTACCTTGTTCCCACAGGTGTGGCTCATATTACTTTAGGGTAAATTCCAAAAAATAATGCAAATACAAGGCCCAATGAAAGCAGCGGGGATAATGACACTCGCCGTTAAAACACTCCTGGGGCCCACTTTGAGAATTTAATCTGTTTGATTTTTTGCTTCATGTCATAAAGTACCTGGTAAAATGGATGGACGGTGTTGATATATAATACATGCATCAAGGTGGGCCCATCGTGTCCATATAAGGTGAGGCTGGCCGCACGTAATCCACTGCCCAAGCGTGAGAAATTTTTGTAGCCCCAACATGATGCATGTGATATATTGACACTGTTCATCCATTTTTATAAATATTTTTGGAGTATGAGCCCAAAAATAAGGGACACCTAATGCTCAAGTGGACCATACTAAAGAAATTAGTGTGGATCGAGCGCTTACCATTGAAAGCTTCTTGAAGGCCATAGAAGTTTTGGATCAAGTTTATATTTCTGTCTTCCCTTCATCCAGGTCTATGTGACCTTATGAACAGCTCTGATGGAAAATAAACATCATTATGGGCCATAGGAATGTTTCAATGATAGGCATTCACTATCCACTGTTTCATGTGGTGTGGTCCACTTTAGATTTGGATCTGCCTCATTTTCAGGAATTTGCACTAGAATGATTTGTAAAAACTGACAAACGGTCTAGATATACAGCACATATATCATGGTGAGTTCTTTTGTTAGAGAAACAGTCACTGCCCATGTTGCTCGGGTAACACCTAATCCACTTACTATGTTCGCGAAATTGAAAAGTATTCTATGTAACCAACAATCGTTGGACGGACGTCTACTTTTTCATTTTTATTTTTATTTTTAAGGGCCACCGTGATGTGTTCATGAGATCCACTCGGATCATTAGATGTGTAATGCTATATTGGGTTGGGAGCCAAAAAATCAGGCCATGTAATGATTTAAGTGGGTCATACCAATTAATTAAAACAGTCAGGAGGGACATCCCATCTTAAATTTTACATAGCCCACCGTGATGAGCATGTAAGATTTATTCCAACCATTAGCTGCCGCACTAAATGTTAGTCCTCTGACCCAAAAATCAGACCCATAACTAATTCAAGTGGGCCACACCAAGGTAGAGATTTTGGAGGGTAAGCTTTTTGTCTACCCTTTCTCCAAACGTATGGTTCACGTGAATCAGGGATGGGGCTGATTTTTTGCACGGGGTCTAACATATAGTGACGCACCTAATGATTTGCTGGATTTCACATTAATGGTACAATGAGCCCCATGCAACCACTTCTTTGCGTTAATTACGTGCAAAGAGTTTTAACATTAACTACTCATTAAATAACCCATTTAGGGCCAACTAGTCGTGTGTGAGAATCTCTCTCAAATTATATATATATAGAGAGAGAGAGAAATGCTCACACACAGCTAGTTGGACTGTGAGTTTTGGTCCAACTAGCTGGACATTTAATGAAAAAATTCTCCCTTTCATACAATGCATACATCTATATTTAAAAATTTTATAATGCATGTCATAGTTATGTAAAGTGACATATGTGTTGAGATCTAAGTCATTCATCAGTTAAGATCTATTAAGGAGAACTTATATGCTAAAAACTAAGAAACTACACTTTTAAGAAAAATACAAGTGTGCATGTTAAATCTAGATCATTGGATTATTTTATTAACAACCTATTATCTTCGTAAGTATTTGTAAAGGTGTGCAAGATGGACTCGACCCAGCAGATCCGACCCGATTCAAATAGAACTGATGCCTAGATCGGTCAGGTTCGGGTGAGATCGGGCAAATCCGAATGGTGTTCGGATCGGATTCGAGTAAGTAGCAAATCTGACCGATCCGATTCATTTGGATCCAATTCAGCCTGATCTGAATGTATGTGTTTCATTCATTCCGTTCATCCATTTTTAAAGTTCATGTTATGGTTTGATAACAAAAATGAGAGGAATATAAATCTCAGGTGGACCACATCACATGAAAACAATAACGGTTGGATATCCACCAATAAAATCCTCCTAAGGCCTACCATACTATTTATTTGATATCCAGTCTATTAACTAGTTCATACAGTCCTAGATGAAGAGATACAATAAAGATCAGCTTGATCCAAAACTTTTATGGCCCTCAAAATATTTTTAATGGTCAACTCTCATTCAACACTCTTTCCTGTAACATGGTCCACTTGAGATTAAGATATATCTCATTGTTTTACTCATATCGTACAATGAACTCTAAAAATAGATGGATGGCATGGATGAAACAAATATATCATGGTGGGGCCCACATAGCACCGGCTATGTATCCGTTTCCCTCCCACAATGACGTGATGTCTCTGACTACGTTCCAGCTACCGTAGGAACGTGTCGTGCGAAGACAAGCACCGACGCTCCTTAACCTTTGAGTTGTACGAACAGTTCAAAGGATATCAAAGTTACATGAGCCCCACAGTGATACATGAGCCCCACAGTGATGTATTTATTATATCTAAACCGTTCATATAATTTTAGAGATTATTATGGATTATCATCCTAAAAATGAATAATATTCAAAAATCATATAGACCACACCACAAATAGCAGTAGAGAATAATTTTCACCATTAGATAGCTAGTATGATCCACATGATAGTTACATCTGTCTTACTTTTCTTCTCAAGCCTTAAGATGAGGTTGCCAAATGAATGGGCAATTTAGATATAACACATACCCCATGATGAGACCCACAAAACAGCCACACAGTTTGCGTGGAAAGAAAGTCAACGACACCTTCTCGCAGTGAACGCCAACACTACGTTACGTTTTCGGTGAAAGCGTGGAAACAGTTTTTGCAGTTATGTGGGGGCTCACCTTGATATATATGTTTCATCTAAGCTCTTCATCTATTTTTACATGTCATTTTAAACCTTGAGAACAAAAATATAGTATATTGAAGACTGAAGTGGATCACATCATGAATTAAATTTAAATGATTCGAATTATACCCAACCCAATCCGACTCGGTTTTCCTAACGGAGTCGGAATCGATCTGTCCGAGTCAGGTGACCCGAACTCTGTACCAGATCGGATCAAGTTCAGGTCAGACCAGGCCGTTCTGATCTGAACCAATGCCCAACTCTAAGTATTTGACATGTTTGATCATAATATTATCATTTTTTTTCCCTAGCAAGTTGATAATGTAATTTATCTAATGTACAATCTGACTTTTAGTTGGTCCAAATCTATAATAAGTGTGTAGTCCTTTCTACATTTAATGAAAAAAAAAAAAAAAAAAAAAACAACTCTCGTAATTAATGTAAGTAAATACTTCCATTGTAGACTAATTACATTTTGGCATGGAAAAGCGCCCACAGCTTGAGTGGGCCCATCATTGCATTAATATAAAATCAACCCCGTCCATTAGGTATGTCACCCCATGTTAGATCAAGGTCTCAAGTTTCATTCTCATCCTTAGTTCTGGTGAATCACATGATTAGAAACAATGTGTATGGAAAGGTTCACCCTCTAAACTGTTTCCATCAGTGTGGCTCACATGAATCATATATGGACTTCATTTTTAGGACTCAGGCTTAATTTTGGTGTGATATCTAATAGCTGGAACGGATTTCATAGTTTCTTTACGATGGGCCAAAAATCAAGAGCGGATGTCTCTCTCCTAATTGTTCCTATTAGCGTAGCCCATTTGAACCACTGATTAGCCTAATTTCTTTGTTTTGAGCCTATCACTAGATTACATGTTTAATGGTCGGAGTGGATCTTAAATACATTTAAGAGTGAGCCCGTAAAAAAAATCCGAGGTGGGAATGCGTTTGGTACCTGTTACCAAAATATTACCACTCGGCGTAATTAATGCTCGTAAATCGTAATGCTGGCATAGAGGTAGCGTTGTGGGCAAGGATCTCCTGCGAAAGCCTTTTGCAGGAAGTTCCTGCGAAAGGATGCAGGATGGTGCCCAGTGCAATGTATGTGAGAAAATTATTCCGTCCATCCGTTTTGAGAGCACATTTTAGGACGTTATACCAAAAATGAGGTGGATACAAGGCTCAAAGGGGTCACACGATAGGAGAAATTAGGGAAAGAAATTCTCACTGTTGAAACCTTCCTGAACCCCACCTTGATGTTTATATGCAATCTAAACCCTTTATAAGGTCATTCCAAATTGGATGAAGTGACAACACTAAAAATATAGCCTAATACAGAAATTTTATGGCTATAAAAATGTTTCAACGGTGCTCACTGAATAACAACTATTTCCTCTTATGTGGCCCAATTGAGTGCTTGATATATCTATTTTTTCGTCACACATCCTAAAATTATCTTTCAAAAAGGATGGATGGGATAGATTTCACACAAAAATATCAGCGGGGCCCACCCAGCATTCTTGCGTAGGAACTCTCTGTGAAAGGCTTTTGCAGAAATCCAAGTCCGTTGTTTTGATAATTAATCCTCGTAATGCCGATCCATGAGTGATTTAAACGCAGCTTTGAAAAAGAGTGGCCCCTTCGGGTAGGCCGACTATGGTGTTAATTTTAAATCTACCTCGAACATTTGATGGGTCACCTCAGTTTACACCTAGGGCTCAAATTTCAGGCCTATCCATGCTTTGGGTGGAACCCACAACTGAAAATAGTTGATAAAGAAAAGTTCACCTTTCAAACTATTTACGTTGGCTTGACCTACTTGAAAGATAAATGGATCTTAATTCTTAATTTTGTCCCTATATAAGTTCTCCTTAGTGGATCCTAACCGATGAATGGCTTGGATCTTAGCAAATATGCCACTTTACATAAATATGATATGCATTATAAAATCCCTCAATATAGGTGAATGCATTGTATAGAAAGGGGAATTTTTTTCACTAAATGTCCGGCTATATATAGAGAGAGATATCTAGTCCGTTTATCTAATAAGGCACGTTAATTTAATTTTATGCAAAAATATATAAAATGATTCCAATTGTTTGATACACACATGCAGGTTAAATCTGAACTGTTTGAATGAATTTCTATCAACCCACTTTTCTTATAAAAGAAGATTATACTATTAATTACAGAAAAATATATAATAATTTTATATGCTTCACATGTTTATAAGGGACCATAAATATTTAATGGATCCGATTTGTTATACAAGTGTTACATTTGCCAGATAAATTACAAGAGTACAAATTCTCTAAATATTCCATTTTCTTTTAAAACAAACTTTTCTCCCTCTTCATTTAATCCCTATCCATCGATGGAGAAAATTAACACATTAGCCCACCTTCTTTCCAGCATATTTTTATGAAGCTAGTTGTGGCCCACTGTGATGTCTGTGATAAATCCAGCCCATTCATCAGATTTGATAGATCATGTTATGACATGAACCAAACAATGATATAGTTCCAAACCTAGAGTGGGACAAACGACAGGAAAAATGTGAAAATTGAACTTCCACGGCGTCTAAAAAAATTGTTTAAATGCAGCCACGAAAGTTTTGGATCATGCTAATGTTTTATAATTTCAGTGCATCCCAGTAGGAATGACCTCATGAACGGTATTGATGGCATATATACATCATGGTGGACACAGGGAGGTTTCAACGACAGTAATTCCCTTACCTACTTTTTCCAGACGTGCAGCCCGAATGAGCTTTGGATCTGCATCATTTTTAGGTAAACATTCTAAGATGATCTGAAAAAACAGATGGACGGGGTGGATTTATCAACATCACGTTGTTCGCCACCTAGCTTCCCTGCGTATAGGTTTGGCCGCATCCGCGTCCATTGGAAACGGGCGCCTTCATCGCTTCACAGTAACGAGGATTAGGGACTGAGCCCACCCATCCAGGCTAGGAATAGGCATGGGCTCTAAGGAGCCACCGTGATCTACGATTTTTATCCACACCGTCCATTTATTTTTTTTTGAATTATTTTAGGGTAAATTCCAAAAAATAAGGCAAATCCAATCTCAAGTGGAACACACCAATGGAAGCAGTGGGGACAGTGACACTTGCCGTTAAAACACTCTTAGGGCCCACTCTGAGAAGTTAATCTGATTAATTTTTTGCTTCATGGCCATAGGAATGTTTCAATGGTAGCCATTCACTATCCACCGTTTCCTGTGGTGTGGTCCACTTTAGATTTGGATCTGCCTCAATTTTAGGAAGTTAAACTATAATAATTTGTAGAAACTGACGAACGGTCTAGATGCAGCACATATATCATGTGGGTCCTATGGTTAGAGACAGTAGCTGCCCATGTTGCTCTGGTAACACCCAATCAACTTCATATGTTCTCGATATTGGAAATTCAATGTAACTAACAATCATTAGACAGACAGACGTCCACTTTTTATTTTCTTTTTTTTAAGGGCCACCTTGATGTGTTCATGGGATCCACTCGGATTATTAGATGTGTAATGCTATGTTGGCGTTGGAGCCAAAAAATCAGGCCATGCAATGATTTAAGTGGGTCATACCAATTAAAACAGTTAAGAGAGACGTCCAACCTTAAGTTTTACATAGCCCACTGTGATGAGCGTGTAAGATTTACTCCAACCATTAGCTGCCACACCAAATGTTAGTCTTCTGACCCAAAAATCAGGCCCATTATTAATTCAAGTGCGTATATATATATACGCATGGAAATGCTCACCTGCGAACGAGTTTGCAAACTTTTTTGAAAACTCATCATACCTAATGAGTCTCAAAAATCTGAACAGTTCACATGAAGCAAAACCTCATGAAACCTCCTGGTATAAAATTTTACTTTGAGTCAAAACTTCAGTGGGCCATGAAAAATGTAAATAGTTTCTTCCCTTGATTTAAATTTCTCTTTGATAAGGCCCACCATAATCTTAGATCAGGGTGAAAATTCACCACCAAAGATTTCATGGGATTCCACAACTTATGGGCCATTGGAATTCGACACCTATGACACGTGTGCAAAGGTGTGTGTGTGTAGGTGCCTAGGTGAGCATGCCTCATATATATATATATATATATATATATATATATATATATATATATATATATATATATATATATATATATATATATATATATATACATATATGATGAAAAATATTATAAAAATATATATAAATTGCTTTTATTTTATATTAGCAATAGATTAAAACTAAGCAAATAATTAATGAGCAGACTTACTTTTATTTGATTTTCTCCTATGTCTTAGTTTCTCCAAATGTTGTGTGTGCTGATATTGGACAAAATAATTTGCTTAGTTAAAATCAAAAGTCAATAATGTATAGAAACCCATGTGCCAATTGACCACATGTGTGAAATCCATACCATTATTGAGACAAAAGGATGGCTAGAGAAAAGTATCAAATATACCTGCATGGTTAGACCATCAAATGGACGGTTGAGATATCAAACATGAGTGCCACTTTGTCACACTCAGTGGAGTGTAAATGTCTCCTTTCTTTGGGTTTAAAGCTCATATAAGAATACAGCTTTATACTCCAAGTTGACATTAATATGGCATAACCATCAACTCGGGAAGGAAAAAAAGAAGAAAAAGTATACAATGGCTTGATTTAATGGCCCATGTTTCATTGATCTAAACCGTTGATATTATGGGGCTCGCAGCAGATGAGATATGACCCTGAAAAATTAAATTGAAAGATTCTAGCCATCCATGCCATGTTGATATTGCTTGCCCATTGGTTGCAAATTCTCTTAGCAGTCTATTTCCACATCTCTAATGATGAGTTAGGAAACTTAAATCCAAGAAGAGTTATGAGCTCATCAGATATACGGTTTAGATAATTGAATATAGGCACCATTTTGTACTGAATTATGAAAGAGGAGAGAAGTTACGTGAAAGAGTAGCATGAGAACTTCCATTTCCATTAAATTCCTGTGAATAGAAATACCCTAAAAAATTTTATAGACACTCTCATGATCTTTGCATCTATCACGCTCAGCGTCTGGGACATCCTCACTGTTTATCACAAGTATGGTGTGATAGACAACACTCATGCACACATTCACCATCCACATTGCATGCATTTTTGGTCCATTCACAATTTCCGAATGAAATTATCACCTACAAGCAAGGTACCACAACTACATACCTATGTAGGACACCAGTACCATAAACAATCTTGACTGTCCATATTAAAAGGCTATTTATCAATGTTGAATATTTGATGGATTAGTACAATGTTTGCATGGTAGCCTATGAAACATGGGTTGAACTTAATGAACAATATAAAACAATGAATTTGATTGAATTAGACTAAGTAGGCCATTGCAATTAATTGAGTACCGGAGCATCGATCTCTCCCGTCATTGTGTATAGGTTTTGCTAACTTTCATGCCTTTCATGGCAACATTACCATCCCCAAACCATTTAAATAGCAGCATAAAGTGATCTATCATCTATCTAAATCAATCATTCATTGTACAACTAAGAGCAAGCTATAGTGTAAGAAGCAAACCAAGCAGATGATCCTAATCCCCCTTTAAGTATGGTTAATTTATTACAATTGTTCATTGTTTATGAGACATAAATCACATGATTAGAATCATCAAATCAAAGTATTAATTTCGAATCATAAGAAATCAAAAGTCGGATCTATCTGGGAAATGTTTCAAGATGATGATTGTACTTATTTTACTTACGTGGTCAATCTTAATTATCCATTTTCATGCTATTGATTGAAAGCTTAGGTCACATATCGACCTGATTCATGCACTATAACTTTTGGTTGTAGGAAATGGATGAACCCTTTGAAAAGACCTGTGACCTTTAAAAGGTCTGGGGACGTCGGCAAAACCATATATACAAGGTAAAGGTACCATGGGACCTCATGGAAATTTCTCATGATGCCAAGCTCTATAGGCCCCACTATGATAAGATGTTTATTGAAAATCCACACCATCAATCAAATGTCTCCTTCCATGGTTAGAAATGGACCGAAAAATCAGGCCAATCTATGACTTAGGTGGGCCACACTACAGACAACATATAAGAGTGGATGCCCACCCATTGAAACATTTGTGATTGTTTATAAGTCCATTGAGATGTGTTTCAGACATCCATTCTATCCATATTGTGTCTCACTTGGATGAGGAATTAGACCAAATTTCAGGATATTCAAAAACGTAAGTGGGCCTCACCAAGTAATTTTAAATGTTTTACTCCTGATTTCACATGGATTCATATGCTGTCCCCTGCCTGAGTTCGGGATATATCTGATTTTTGGGCCATCCAATAAACAAGAGGATACCCACCAAAGACACAGTGTGGATGTAATACATACATAATAGTGGAGCACATAGCTCAACCGATCTCATTGTAACTTCTATACATATTGTGCACAGGAGAGAGAATGTATAAAGTCCAACTGGTTGTACTATTAGCTACGGTCCATCTAGTGGATAACTTCCAACCTTTTATATATGTGAGAAATCCAATCCATCAAATAGGTTGGCCCATTATGAGGATCACTGATCGAAAAAATCAGATATATCCAGTCATCAAGTGGCCCACAATTTTATTTTAATATTTATTAATATTTTTTTAAAAAAATCCATAATATATCCCACATGATGAGTAGATATGGATGATTTTTAGATTAGATAACTATTTTATTGGCATTCAATAATAAAAAATAAAATAAAAAACAGTTGGAATCACATGCACTTAACCAGTTGAAAGTTATCACTCGATGGACCATACCTTTGTGGTCCAACGCATTGGACTTATACCTTCTTGCATGATTCGTTTTGAATCGGTCAACATATACATAAGAATAGTTATCTACGTGTTAAGAAACCATTAAACGAGCCTCCATCTTTCATATTTCAAACAAAACAAAAGAAATTTTTTTTTTTCTTTTTAATAATTGGGGGCCATTTTATCTTCTCTTGAGGGCGATCTCGTTCATCTTCCTTTCTTGGGATGTCGCTCTCCATCTTTCTCTTGTGGTTATTCAGCATTCCTATCTATGTAAATGCCCTTCCTGCTCCTAGAGGTATTTTCAAAATATAAATCATTTTTAAAGTAAATTTGCTTCTTTTTTTTTTTTTTTTTTGTTTAATGTGAAAATACCAAAATGATAATTATTTTGCTCTTTTGAAAGCAAGTCCAAAATTGTAGGGCCCACTAGGTATTAATATGACATTCAACCTGTATAATACCATGATGAGAAGAACAGAAGATCTTGCTGATCAAATTATCAAATGGGTTGCATGTGAGTTTGGGTGTTTTTGCGTGGCTAAGTTGTTTTTTTTATGTGGTAGCCCACTTTATGATTTGATCTTCTAGATTTTTTGGTTAGCCTTATGATCATGTAGGGCTGCATTTGTTTGAAAGGACCTTACTTGTGCTCTAAGTGGTCGTTGGCTCAGTAGGCTCCATCATGATGTTCATGTGAAATCTACCTGTTAGGGACCAAATATAGCTCGATCCGTATTCAAGTGGACTATAGTATTGGAAACACGGGACAAGATAATGCTCACATTCTAAGCTATTTTCCTTCATATGACACACCTGAATTACAAATGCATGTGTGTGTTATGTCTGGATATATGTATGCATATATCTACATATAAATAAATAATAAAAAAAACGCACACACACACACAAGTCCAATTGATTGGATGTTAAATTAGCATAGAAATTAATAGATTAATTATTATTAATAAATTTGTGGGAATGAAAAGACGTCACTAGCTCTGGTAGAACCCAACATGGTGTTTATTTGAAATCTACCCTAACCGCCATCAACCCATGTTAAGCCCAAGACCCAAAAATCAGCTCCATCCATAATTAAGGTAAACCACAATTACCATTAGTTTACAGGGCAAAGCTCACCCTCCAAATTATTTTACTTGATGTGGCCCACATGAATTATTAATGGGCTTAATTTTAGACTTTTGTACTAAGTTTTAGTAGGGCATTTATTATTTAAAGTGGATTCAATATAATAATCTTGATGAGCCTTACAAAAATCAAGGGTGGACATCTCACTCCCAACTATTTTCATTGATATGGTCCACCTAAATTACAGATTAACTTCTTCTTTTTTATTTAGGCCTACATGGGACTATAAATCTAATGGTTGGAACGGTTCTCATATACTCGTCATGTGGCCCCTTAAAGATCTAAGGGTGGAACTCACTTCTTCTTCTTTTTTAATAAATGAAGTTTATGGAAAATATGTGCAAGAGATGCCTACCCTTGATTTTTTAGGGAGCCCACCACAAAGTGCATATAAGATCCATTATGACGATTAGACGTGTAATCTATGCCCAGATCCAAAAACTTCGAACTCATAAGTGGCCATGACAATGAAAGCATTTGAGAGAGTCGTCATCCTTGATTTTTTTATAGGGCCCACTGTGATTATTACTCTTACCATTAGATGCCACACTAAAACCCAATCCTAAGGTCCAAAAATCAGGCCCATTGGTAGTTAATCTGGGCCACACCAAGGGAAATCATTTGGATGGTGACTTTGCATTATAAATTGCTACTAATTGTGTGGGCCACCTTAATGAGGGATTGGGCTGATTTTTTGGGTCTTAGGCCTACCATGAGTTGGAGAACGTAATGGTTAAGGTGGATTTCAAATAAACACCATGTCTGGGTCTACCGAGCATGGACCCCCTTTTCCTTTCCTATTTATTAACATTAGTTAATAATCAATTTTCATGCTTAGTTTATGACATCAATTGATTGGACTAGTGAGTTTCTCATTTTCGTATGTGCGTGTGGGTAGCATGTGAGCCCCACCATTCTCAGCATTAACCCACTTCAAAAAAAGAAAGCCAGAGAGAGAGGGCATTTTGATCATTTCATCAGCCCAAAGCACCTCTCCATAAGTTAGGAATTTTTCTTCAATTCTTGTTCTTGATCTTATGTTCTTTACATCCATTCCATTCCTGTTGGATTTTGAAATAAAAATTAGTATATGATAATCCTTCCCCATTTTCTATATAGCGGTGACTCATTCATGTACCTTCCATGCACTTCAATACTGACTGTCCAAACTGTAGGGCTCACTTCGTATGGATATTAGCCCAAAATTGACGTAGGGATGAACGTGATGAGGTCGATCACCGTCTTCCTCAAGGATAACTACTCCGAATCCACGGAGCTTCTTTGGACTCCTCACAGAGACTTCTCGAATCCACGAGGAAAGAAAGCAGGAAGATAGAAATAAATTCTAATAAATTCAAAATTAATTGATGAATTCTCAAAATCGAGTTCACAACCCTTTAAATAAGGGAACCAAGCAATAAGAAAGAAATCAGACTCAAACTACAACTAAAACTCATAGAATTTGCAACTTACTATAAATAGTAAACTTACTATTTATAGACGGTCATGATGTCTACTAGTGCGCAAGGTTTTCGGCCAAAAATAGTAAGTGTCCTATTTGGCTTCACCAAACCGTTCTCCTAATTATCCTAAGCACTTTTCATGTTGGACACAACTCCTAAAGCCCAACGGATGAAAAGTTATACTCAAACTAAAACTTACTATTTATAGTAAAAACAAAATTAAAACGAGGAAACGACCGTCGATCAGTGGGTTTCTCGCAAATCCAGGCTGCGCAACCTGGCATAGCAGGGTTGGTTGGCTAAAGTAGCTCGTTCTACCCCAAAATCATATATTTTACGTCGGATAACTCATTCCGGATTGTGAGATACGCCCGATCTAAGGTTAGATGGTCCGGATCACTTCTGTCGCCGACCGTGCCTTTTCTGATCCATCTTGGCCATGAAATTGTCCGTGACCCGCTCTACATCAAAAACCAACATCAACCCACAAGTCCAAATACCAGTCCCAAGTCCATGGACAAAATCAGATAGTTAATATCATCCGATCAGTAAGATTTTTAGACTATGGTATGCAATTTAGGTGACCTGGATTTCTTTCTTAAGCAGAGAAGAGCATGATGAGACAGATTACCGTCTTCCTCAAGTAGGCAAATGCAAAACTATGTATCCACAATCTTATTTATGAATCTACCCAGTATAAAGAAAAATTTAAAATTTTATTATTCAATAATTTTCATATTTTCAGATTACATCACCTATAAATAAAAAGAAAAACTCTAATTAAAAGTTCTAATTTGATTAAAATAGAAATAATCTGAAATAGTAAATTTTATTAAAAAAAAATCTAGATTAATTGCATCGGATGATTCCTATCATGATTACGAGCACCTCTTTAAAAAAATTGCATATACTAAAACTCAAAGACGGAATACATGCATCATATTTATAATTTATTGAAAATGAAAATAGTGAGTTTTTCTTAAAATTGTAATTTTAAACCGCAAGGAAACATTTTCTTACAAAGTGGACTGTCATGACCCCCTATAGGGGTCAGTTGACCCCAAATGGCCCGTTACATTGAAGATTAATAAATGTTGGTAAGAATACTCAAATAAAAAGTTATGACCAATTTATATTTCACACTTTTAATGATACTTTCTCCTTATTCGAAATGAATTTCTTCGAACGGATATGCTTGGGTTTACGTTATGCCCTATGTAGGAATGGGCCCGACTTGAAAGAATATGTCCATTTCCATTGAGGCTTATTTTGGTCTAGCTGTGCCAAGAATAGGTTTGTAGCGGCTCTACATCATTTGCTGCTTATCACATGATCTCATGTCTCTTCATCAATTTGTTACTTGCTCTTATGTTCTTCATAGGCATTGCTTCTTTTCATCTTTTCTTTTTCCCAAAATTATAGGCCCCATTTCACAATGAGAATGCCCCACCACCCAATTGAACAAACAAAAAATCAAATAGTTAAGATCATTCAATCAGTATGATTTCAGGTTATGGTCCATAATTTAAACGGTCCATATTTCTTTTTCATTGTTATTAACCCCATCATTTTGCATCTAATCACATAGGATTCTTCATCAACTGCGGCGCCTCAAAGGAAACAAACGACGGCAGCATCAAATGGCTTACAGACGACGGTTTCATAACCGTCGGCAATAAAACAACACTTGAAACACCCAACTTGGTTCCACATATATCGACTTTGAGGTTCTTTCCTGATGAGAAGTCCCGCAAATATTGCTACGTAATTCCTGCAATCAAGGGTGGGAAATACCTGATTCGGACTACGTATTACTATGGAGGATTTGATGGTGGGAATGAGCCACCCGTGTTTGATCAGATCATTGAAGGTAGCAAGTGGAGCACTGTCAACACGTCGGAGAGCTTCTCCAAAGGGCTTACTTCCTACTATGAGATTGTAGCTGCTGCGATGGGTAAGACGTTGAGTATTTGCCTGGCGAGGAATGAACATACGAAATCGAGCCCGTTCATTTCTGCACTTGAATTGGAGTTCTTAGAGGATTCCATGTATAACTCGACGGATTTTAGTAAGTATGCGCTTGGTACCATCGCCCGTCATCGGTTCGGCGACGTTTCTGAGATCATGAGGTATAGAGATTCTCTCTCTCTCTCTCTCTCTCTCTCTCTCTCTCTCTCTCGCTCGTAATTATGGTTTGAAGACTCGGACGAATCTGTGCGACTCGTCTGAGTTGACTCGGACTCGGTTAGACCCGATCCGGTACTTTGTTTCGTCCGGCCGTCCCTATTGCAATGGAAACGGATTGGATACTCTCCCTGCCACCAGCCATTGGCTGGTGGTTGGTGCTCTGTGGGCCCCACCATGATTTATATATTTCATCCATCCCATCCATCTATTTTTATAGATCATTTTATGGTATGAGACCAAAAATGAAGTATGTCCCAATCTCAAATGGACCACATGACAGGAAAAAGTGTTGAATGAACGTCGGCCATTAAAATTTTTTTGGAGGCCATAAAAGTTTTGGATCAAGTTGATCTTTGTTTTTTCCCTTCATCTGGGTCTGTATGACCTAATCAACAGATTGGATTTCAAATAAACAATACAGTGGGTCTTAGGAGGATTTTAATGGTAGATATCCAATCAATATTGTTTTCCTGTTGTGTGGTCCACATGAGATTTATATCCCTCTCATTTTTGGAATCAAGCCCTAAAACGATCTGTAAAAATGGATGAACGAAACGGATGAAACACATACATCATTGTGGGTCCCACAGAGAACCGACCATCAGCCACCGGGCTGGTGGCTAGGGGAGTAGCCAATCCGTTTCCTCGACGTGTAGGGCCACCACGACGCGGATTTGCTGTGAAAGCCTTTTGCACGAAGTTGCTGCACTGAAAACATAGGTGGGGCCCACTGTGATGTTTGTGAGAAATCCAACCCGTCCATTCATTTTGTGAGCTCATTTTAGAACATGGGAACAAGTATGAGGCAGATCCCAGACTCAAGTGGGCTGAAAACATGAGGATTGAATGTCCACGGTTGAAATATTCGTAGGGCCACGGAAGTTTCGAATCAGATTTAGTATTTGTGTTCTAAGTTCATCCCAGTAGTAATTACGTTATGAACGGTATGGATGGCATTTAAACATCACCGTCAACCAAGGGAGATTTCAACTGTAGGAATTTCCCTATCCACTTTGCCCTTTAGTGCGGCCGACTCAATCATACTCAATTTTGGTCTCAAGTCCTAAAATTAGCTCACAAAACGGCTGAACGGGATAAATTTCTCACAAACATCATGGTGGGCCCACCTTGGTTTCCAATGCGGGAACTTCCACCAAAGGCTTTCGCATGACATCCAGTCCATCCAACGTGTTCACCTCCTCATGTTCCCTTTAAGGACTTGCCATTCGGCTGATCTGAAACTCAGGTGAGCCACACCACGAGGGAACAGTTGCATTGGTGATGCCCACCATTATTGAATACCTTCCAAATTGTATATGGGTCCACTGTGTGTGTGTGTATATATATATATATATATATATGTGTGTGTGTGTGTATATATATATATATATATATATATATATATATATATATATATATATATATAAATTCATTCACAAGATTTCATTCAACCATGATGAACGGAGACCAAACAATCAGGTGGGCCACAACACCTGATTCATAGGTTTTAACCATGATTTTAAATGGTGTCGCCACTTGATCAAACTGGTTTTTGTGCCAATTAGAACATTTGATAGCACACTTGATAGACGGATTTGATGTCACTAAAACATAACGGTGGGATCCACACGTTGATTCATACATTTCGCTTTTTGGAGAAATGTTTGTATTGTATGAATAGGGGTGTACACGAGTCAATCTGAGTCAAACTGGGCTCAATCCGGCCTAGTCTGGTTACCACTCACCAGCCACACCTAGTCCAAACTCGGCCCAGACTGGTCACTGGGCCAACATATTTAACCCGAACTCGGTCCGGTCACAATCGGGCGAGTTCAGGCCAATTTCGGGCCTACTCCATCTACAAAGGGACGGACAACATTCTCACTTCTCTGTCGATATATATATATATATATATATATATATATATATATATATATATAAACGGTCGAGTTGGGCCAGGTTAAGTCGGGTTTCGGACCGAACTGAGGCATGTTTGAACTCGGCCTAAACTCAATTTCAAGCTGAAGAAAATAGCTCATCCCGGCCCGAACTTAATTCCAAGTCGGGCCGAGTCGAGCGAGTTAACCGAGCTAGCCTGATTTGCATACATCCCTATGTATGAATCCGGCTGCATGAATAACAATGTCATCTGGGAAATGCAAAGGCTACTCTCTTTACATATGACAATGTGGCATAATTCAGACCATTCATAAGGTGGGCCCCACTTTGCATGTGGAATGAGGAAACTTTGTATCAATGGAGAAAATGGACACGGATTGCTACCTACCCTCGTCGGTCTCCAACTGGGAACGGGCAACAACTTTGAGTGGCTACCGTGATGTATGAGTCTTATCCACAACATACATCCATTTTTTTGTATAATTTTAGTATATATAAGATAAAAAAAATGAGGCAGATCCAAGGCTCAAGTGGACTAAACAATTGAGATTAAACTCTTACTGTTAAAAACCTCGAGGGCCACGGAAGTTTTTGATGGAGCTGATATTTATTTTTACTCTTCATCTGGTCTACGTAGCTTTATGAATAGGTTGGATGACAAAACATCACGGTAGACCCTTAGAAAACTTTAAACGGTGAGAATCATTATCACCGCTGCTTCCTATGGTGTGGTCCACTTGTACCTTAAATCCGCCTCATTTTTTATCTTATCCACTAAAATGATACAAAAAAAATAAAAAAAAATAGATGAACGGTGTGGATAACACCCATACATCACGATAGCCACTCAAAGCTGCTGCCCATTCCCAACGGGGGTAGTACCCAAAATGGGGCAGATAAGAAATATCAACCCTATGTGGACAACCAATCTGATTTTAAATGGTGGGACCCACCTAGTGTACGACCCAGATCTCTTACATGCATATCAATGGCTATGATTGTAACTAACTATGAGAATTTTGGAACTTAGTTTTCCAGATGATCCGTTCAATCGGTACTGGGAGCCGTTCAAAGATGACAACCCACAGGTCGCCTGCCATTCGACCGTTACACCCTCCGATTTCTGGAACATTCCACCAGCGAAGGCCTTCGAAAAGGCTCTGACAACGAGCAGAGGTAAAACACTTGATCTGCAATGGCCACCAACGCCACTCCCCGCCGCTAGCTACTACATTGCTCTCTACTTTCAAGACAACCGTACACCGAGTCCGTACAGCTGGCGGGTTTTCAGTATCACCATCAATGGAAAGATCTTCTACAAGAGTCTCAACGTCTCCACTGCTGGAATAACCGTCTTTGGGAGCAACTGGCCTCTCTCCGGTCAGACTCAGCTCACTTTGACTCCTGACGGTGACTCACCGGTTGGACCGGTCATCAATGCAGCTGAACTCCTTCAGCTCGTGCCTATCGGAGGAAGGACCATCACTAGAGATGGTAGTTTTTGTACCATGCACACGTGCACATAATCTACACATGCGATAAACTAATCAGGATGACTACTTTAGTTATAAACCGAGTTGGGATTTGCTCGAATTTGAGATGAATCAGTCTCAAAGTTTAAAAACTCATCTCACCTCACCGAGTCAACTCAATTCAACTTGGGTGAGAAAAGTTCAATTTCATCATGACTCAGTTGAAACTCAAGAAATCCCAACTCAAGTTAATAGAAGTTGGAAAAACTCAACTTGGTATAACTCGACATTATTTATATATAATTTATATTTTTAAATATTTAATAATAATTAAAAAAATTTGAAAAGACTCAACTATATTTCGAGTTGAGACGAGTTTTTGTGTTTTCAAACTATGATTCGGTGACTCGGATCAGGTCCTATAGAGTCCGAGTCAACTTGGGCCGGGATTAGATCGGGTTGATCATGAACATGGTCCAACTAACCTTGTCCACTTAACAGATGGTCTTAACAGATGACCATGCTGACCGGCATAGATTAAAAGCTTAAAACTTGACTTGGCTCGATATCTAGTCAGGTTGGGTTGACTCAAAGAGTTGGATAGTCTTTACTTGATAATTCAATTAATATCATTTATAAATTTTTTGAATAGCCATAAATGATAAAATATGCAAATAAGGGAAGAAACAAAAAGTGACTGGCTTCAGGTCACCTTCGTCTTCCTATTTGATAGACATTGAATTCATTAGGTAAAAAGTTTCTAAAAGATAAAAATAATAATTAAGAATGATGAATAAATTTTATTTACAAAGCAATTAAAATGGTTAATTACATAATGCTACGTATTTTAAATTTATAATTTTTTCAAAATAGTAAACTTTTCTAAAATAGTAAAATTATTAAGAATAATAAATAATTTTAAACTAATTCAAATTCTTTTGCATGATTCAAACCATAAAATATCCTAAAAATAGAAAAACCGTAACTAACAAAAAATAGTACATTCAGACTTAAAACCTAAAATTAACCCTAAAATGGCTTAAAATCTAAAATTAACCCCTAAAATGACCTTATTTCGAAAAATCATAAGAGGATCAATTGCCTTTGGAATTAAGGTTAACTTTGTTTATAGCTTTCCAACTATATATTATATGGTGAAACAGGTAATTGATCATAAAATTATGGTCATTAGAAGTTGTAGTGCGTGCAAGACCTTGGATTAAACCTTCTGGGCTCTGGTCTAATTTCTTTTAATCCTAGTCATTCATGGTATTATCCTTGACTTTTTTTACATCAACATAGATATTTTTACAGCAAAATTCCTCATGAATTCTGATTTTACTAAACAATACCTAGACGTATTAAAAGTATGGAAACATACTTTTGGTGAGTGAAATGACTAAATGGTCTCATCTATTTTCCTTTCTATATAAAGAAGTATTAGAGCTGAGGGCCTAGTGGTGCATTTGATACATCAAACCCGTCCAACAAGTGTAACCAACCATAATCACAAACATAAAAAAATCAACTTGATCCAATCATCAGGTGAGCAACATGTGAATTTGAGCAGATTTTTGGGTGATGTGCATTATTTTTTATGGTATGTCCCACTGGAAAATAGGTTAGATAGGTGCTTGGCCAAGATGGGCCCTTACACATGTTCAAAACCAAGTACTAGTACATGAAAATGGTTGATCTACACTCAAACTTGAACTCAATATTCACATTAATGGCAGTGCCATCATCACACACAATAGGAGCCGTTTGGATGCACTTCTATAAAAGGAGGTTTATAGAAAGAAAGGATTTTAGCTCGACGAAAATTAATTCAATTGATTTTTCATCGAGCTTGGCTCCTTACCACCTATTTTGCCAAGTGAAGGATGAGATGAGATTTGCATAAGTGCAGCCAAATGCACGATGTGAACTATGGTTTGAGTCAGAAAGTTATTTAAGTATCAAATGCCTCTCCTGAAGGCGCATCCAACGGCCCTAAAGAATAGCTACTCATAGACCCACATAAAACGTCATTCTTTTCCTACAGTGATTGCAATGGAAGCAGTAGCAAGAAGCTTGAATAACCCGCCTGCCGACTGGACTGGAGATCCATGTCTACCACGCCAGAATTCGTGGACGGGAGTTGCATGTTCTCAAGACAAATTTGCCCGAGTCATCTCTCTGTAAGTAGAATTTCACATATACTCGCCCGAGTCATCTCTTTATAATTAGAATTTCACATGTCATCACATACCACAATCATATTTGAGTGTATAGTCCATGCATGATTCCAATGACTTCCATGCACCTGTGGATTCACTGGACTTTGTTGCAGGAAACTAGATAGCTTGGGCCTTTCCGGATCATTGTCCCCCAGCATAGCCAATTTGACCTCAGTCTCTAGCATGTAAGTAAAACTTGCTAAGTAAACAGTTCATTTAAGTTTTTAGCTGATGAAGTTCACCAAAGTATATGAGTCGACTCAGTCATCACATCTTGGATCTTGTTATTGTGATGGCTCTAGTTCATTGGGCAATAACAAACTCTCGGGATCGATTCCAGATTTGAGCCATATGAAGCAATTAAAGTATCTGTAAGCTTTTTCTCCCTATCATGGCTTCTTTTATTCTCCCTTAGCTTCAACTGTTTTGTTATTGTTTTCTTAATATATGTTTGTATTGGATGAAAACCTTAGTCAACAATGGAAATGAAGTGAATTCCTTCAATTAGGCAATTTTCTTTTTTTGAGAAACACAAAAGTAGGTGAAAAACAGATTCCTTTTCTAAAGTATTTCTCAGAAAGTGAGAAAAACCTTTTCCTGTCTAAAACCCTCTGATGTAACGTTTTAAATGATTTTACTATTACCTTTTCCTCTAATGTGATGTTAAAATCAGTTTTCTTTTCTGAAGTATTTCTTAGAAAGTGAGAAAACATTTTCCCCTCTAAAATCCTCTGATGTGATGTTTTAAATGTAAACATATTTCACTAGTACCTTTCTTTTGTTTGGATAGATTTACCTTTTTTAAATAGTATCCTAAAGATTGGGAATGAAATAGAAAAGCATTTTCCATGTAAATTCATGGTGCAAATCAACTAGGCCAGCATGGTAGTTTTCCATTTCCATATTATGATTTCATCCCATCCAAACAAGCCCTTATTGACATCTCTCACTATTATGTGTCTTTGGGTTTATAAATGAAAGACATTTGGAGAACAACCAGTTGAGTGGCAAGATCCCTAACTCGCTGGGGCATCTTGACAACCTTCAAGAGCTGTAAGTAGTACATTTCTTCTCTATAGACCATGAACCATAGTATGAAAACTCATTGGGTTGACTAGAAACTTAGATGAGTCAACTCGATTCTGCAAGATTTTGAGCCAAGTCACTTGGAAATTCAATCTTGGGCTTGACCACGAGTACTCAGGATTCATTTACCTGACTCACAGTTACTTGAACCAAGTCACTTGATGCGTCAAGTGCAAACATTAATAAAATTGAGTCGGGTCTGTTCGAGTCTTTGAGTTAACCTGACCTGGTTGTCGGGTCAAGTTTTCTTTGGATTTTCAAACTATGATATGACCATGACCCCCATTACTTCAATGCGAAGTTGCTTTCTCACTCACATTCATAGACCTTTCCCTTTCTTGTTTCACAGCTTCCTCCAAAACAACAACTTTGAGGGAGGTGTTCCTGAAAGTCTAAAATCCAAAAGTGGACTGAAAATTCAGTGAGTCTGAGACTCTCTTCCCTTTTTGGTTTAACACCCTTCATTACATGATTATTGATTCTTTCTTTCTTGTGTTTTAGGGTTTGAGAAGGTATGAATCCCAAATTAAGAAGAGTCTTGGGAGCAATGGGATCCATTGATCACTCAGGAAAATGGGACAGTTGTAACCTAAAAATATGTTTATTGGCCTCATAGGAGCACCGAAATGGAATGTGGACCACTCATTTGTAACAGAAACTGGGTCTATCTAGGCCCCATTTTGTTAATGATTTGAGATTACTAGAATACATGCATCTCTTTTGTATCCTTTTAAATTGTACTACTGTTTATAATTATATCGTAACAGATAAATAGTACAAGTGTCGTTAGCAAATGGCATGAAAGACATGAGGTTTACTTGAATACATACCGACATACTTCAATAACATATGTTGGGACTCTTGGAGTCGGATTTTTGTTTTTTGTTTTCAATGACCCAAATCGTTTATTTGATAAAGCTCCCCTGGGATGGGATGCCCAAAAACACTCTTGCATGTATATTTCCACCCTTAGAATATACAAAGGTTATGGTGAACCATCGTGTTTAGAGCAAAAAGACTCCAATTATGAAAGAAGTAATCCTATTGAGAGATTTTATTTGTTGAGTTGCCATTATACAAAATGAGACTAATATATAAATGGTTTGAATCATTAGAAGATGACCCAGATTGAATCCTGAGGTATTGTATCCGGAATTCCCAATATGTCGGGATGTATTCAAGCAAACCTCTCATTTATTTCTCACTCACTAAATCTGGTTACTTAAAGGAAAAATTGAATTATAACTTATAATGAGGGCCGATCCAACACAAATATAAGCTTAACTTACAAATCAATGTATGGGACTGATGCAACCCTTGGTACGCCAAGAAGCTGGTATACCAAGAAATACTATATCATACTCAAATTTTCTTACAGAATATATGTAGTTGTCTTTTCATGAGAGAAGGTATTTTAGAGTTATTTTTTACATGCTCTGTATTTATGAGTTGAGTGATTTGTTTCTTATTAGGTGAGTGATTCCCCAATCCCTTGGGTGAGTCCCCAGGCTATATTCCTTGTTAGGTAAGTGATTCTCCGACACTTTGGGTAAGTCAGTCCCAAAGCTATCTCCCATCGGTGAGTGATTCGCTAACCCATTGGGTGAGTGAATCTCCAAATTATCTCCAAATTTTAGTAACAAAGTTCTTTTTCCTTTTCTTTATTGTATTTCATTGGATTCTACATCCAAGGTGGGCCCCATATGATGGATGGCTCACATCAAAGGTAGGGTCCACATGATAGATGGTCCACATCAAAGGTGGGCTCCACATGATGAATAACATTGATGGTAAACCCCACATGATAGATGGTCCACATCAAAGGTGGGCTCCACGTGATGAATAACATTGATGGTGGACCCCACATGATAGATTACCCATATTAAGGTGGGGCCCACATGAGGACAATTCATATCGATGGTCAGCCCTTAATGATGAATGACCCACATTCAAGGCAAGCCCGCTTGTTGGACGACCCACTTTAAAGTTGGGCCGTGCACGATGGATAGGCCACATTAACAATGGACAGCCACATCCAATGTGGGCCCCACATGATGGATTGACCACATCAAAGTTAGGCCTCACAAGGTGGAGGTCCACATTGAAGGTAGACCCCACATGATGGATGGTTCATATTGAAGACAGGGCTAAGATGGGCCCAACATAATGAACAGTCCACATCAAAGGTTGGGCCCACATGATGGACAGTGGATATTAGTGGTGGACCGAACGAACAAAGTTGAGGAATAAATACCCCTGTGATGTTAGAAACCAAACATACTTTTCCACATTTTGTCTAATAAGCATGCTGGTTGAATGAGTAGAAACTAAGATAAGCAACTGCACGCATAAGTAGCTTTATGTAAAGTAACTAACGATCCAAATGCCCCTAAAATCTAATGGGCCTTACGGGCAAAAAAATCCATAGATAAGACGGATCTAGTTGTTTGAACATTGAACTATCGGTTGCATAACATTGATCTTTTTCAGTTTTAGTGTACGTGGCCACTGACCAAACTAGGATTGACCCATGGACATGTTGTCCATACAGTAGGACATCTATTGTACAAACCACTGGATGGACGGTCCGGATTATTTTGACTGCACTTCCACGTGGACCCATCATGAACAGTCAAAGAGGACTGATGAGGTGGTAGGTGGCACGTGTGCCAAGATGGGGCCCACTTCATGATGTGGGCCATCCATCTTGTGGGATCACACTTTAATGGTCATCCATCATATGGGAACCACCTTTAATGTGGGCCATCCATCATGTGAGGTTACTTCTAATGTCTAGAGTCCATTGTGTGTGGGGCACACCTTCTATGTGGATTATCCATCATGTTGTACCACTTTGAATATGGGTCATCCATCATGCAAGACCTTAGATGTGGATAATCCATCAATTGTGCCCATTTAAACGTGGGGCTACACTTTGATGTGGGTCATCCATCACATGAGTCTCACTCCATCTATTTTGTGGGCCCACCTTGATGTGGACCATTCATTATATGGGTCTACCTTTAATATAGATCATGCATCATGTAGTCCAACCTTTAATGTCAACCATCCGTCATGTGGACCCATCTTTGATATAGACCAACCATTAGGTGGGGCTCAATGTGAATTGTCCATCATGTAGGACCACCCTTTGATGTCGTTCATCCATCATATGGGGCCCACCTTTGATGTGAACCTTGCATTATGTGGGCCCACCTTTATGTGGATCATTCATTGTGTTGGGCTCTACCTTCAATGCGGGTCGTTCATCATGTGAGCCCACCTTTGATGCCAACCTTTCATAATGTGGGCATACTTTCAATGTCCACTATCCATCGATGGGACCCATTTGATTTAGATTGCCCATCATGGGGAGACTTTTTTTTTTTTCTTTTACACACACTCACACCATTTTGGGATTTCACCGTAGTGGGTGCTCGAACCATGACCTCATGTTGAAACTCTCGTGAGTCTACCACCAACACATCCATCATGAGGAGACTCGCTTTGATGTGGTTCATCCATCATGTGGGGCTCACCTTTGATGTGAACTGTCCATTATGTAGGTCGACCTTAATTTAAAACATTCATTATGTGGGGCCCCAACTTTAATATAGATCATTCATCATGAGAACTCACCTATGAAAGAGAAATGTTGTAAAGAGAAGAGAAGATGGTAAGATGGGTATAATATACAAAGTTTGTAAACAAACTTACTCTAAAATTAGTTCAAAAATATTCATCCGTTTTAACAAAATAAACTCTTACAAAAAGTAAACTCTCACTCCTAAAAGAATTAAGTGATAAAACCTATTATGTCTAGAATAAATAGATCTAAAAATAGACAATTATAAAACAAAATATTTTCAAAAAAAAAAAAAACTAATTTTTTCAAAAATAAGTAAATAAACTCTTATAATTTTATCAAGATATTATTTTCATTAGGAAGTATGATTGAGGAACATGGTAACATCTCTAAGTAGACTCACCCCAATTTTTCTAAGCCATCCAAGTGCAACACTACAGACATCATTTGAATACCACACAAATTGTTATGAGAATTCATTATCGTAAATCTCTGCGTCCCCATCATTCAGTCTGAAATTATATCTCCACAAGTTAAGTGATAATTACTTAGTAATGTTTTTATTCCCAATCCCGGTTGAAAACATACATATACCAGTGTGGTTAATGAATATTTCAAGACATATGTTTCAATCACATTGATAACACATCCTTAGCTTTCTTTTAGATCGGGGCACAATTTTTAGAGGATAATGGATTACACAATATATTAACATATGCCTTTGTCCATCAATCATAAATGCACTTTTGTGATTGGTAACATTGGATTCCGAACAAATTAAAACAGGTTGTTTTACACATAAAATCACACGTGCGTGCACAATTTTCGGCACAAACAAGTATTGCATGTGGCATTTTCGGAAGATGGAAAATTTCGTTTTAGCTGCCATGTTGAGGATCCGTGTAATCAATGCTAGGTGAGTCCATTCCATTGAAATAAGCAACTCTACACTGTCTGATGCACATCACACATTAGGATTCGAGCCAGGGTACAAATAGAAAAAATTTCGCTTTTCTTTTCTTTGGGAATAGAAAAATGAAACCCTACAAAGGATCCATACCATCCATCCCACTTTAGAACATTCATATAATCCAAATACAATACAGATTTAGTCATTTCTGTTTTTCATAGCGTCGACTACTGACCAATTCGAGCTCCGAACCCACCGAGAGATCGGTGTTGGAGCTTTGATTCGGGAATTCTCCGACCTCCCTTATACACAAATCCAATGCTGCAAGAAGAAATGAAATGAAGAAAGAATACTTAGATGGAAATCTTCCATTAGTGACGGATCATCTTCCTCGACAGAAACTTGGCCGTTTTTTTGTCGCAACTTCTAATCACAGATTTGTTATGTAAGGTAAATAGGCCTCTTGATCAGCATTTCATCAAACCCTATATTCATTTCATTTGCTCGAGTCAGGAATTCAGCGCAAACAATTATTCATCACTTCAACTCTTTTTCTACTTGTCCAATTCTTCAATTGCATGAGATTTTTATCCCTTGAGCTTTAAATCAACAATTTTAGAACAATTTGAGCTTAATCTATAAAATTCCTCTTAATGTTAAAAACAACTTTAATTAGACTGACATAACAGCACTGATACATACAGGAAAGTAGTGCATAATAGGGAATAAATATGCGATATTTAGCTCTCTACGAGTATCATTCATCATATGCACCCCACTTCAATATGGGTCATTCATCATGTGGACCCACTTATGAGAGAGTGGAAAGAGAAGAGAAGAGGACTAGATGGGAATCACTTAAAAACTTTATACACAAAGTTGTCCTAAATTAGCTTAATAATGTCCGCCCACTTCAAGGAAAGTAAGTTCTTGAAAAAATTTAACTCTCAGTACTAAAGAATTAAGAGATAAAATTTTTTATGATTAAAATAAATAGATGTAAAAATGTTCTATTACAAAATAATCTAACTAAAAAAAGACTATTTTTTTTTTAAAAAAAGTAAACAAATAAGCTCTTACTAATAGAGAGATGGCAAATGGCCACTAAATAAAATCATCAAATGATGATTAAAGTATATTTAATTCTTAAAAAAGTCATAAAAATTATTTTACTAACAAACAATCTTAGCCGTGAGCCAATTGCTAATATTGATTTAGAAAGTAATGATGATTGGATTACCACTTATTTCCTCAAACAAGATCAAGGTGTTACTTTTATGTTAGGAGGTATGATTGTTGCACATTTGCTTTAACAGAATACTCCAAAATAATCACAAACCGTATGATGGTGCATGAAGGTGGGCCAGTACCGCCCAATGTTATGATGGCTTTTCATGCCTAACTTTTTTCTAAACCTTGCAAATCCCACATTATAGGTTCTAATCTTGGGTCTTCAATGGTGTCTTATACCAAATCATTGGTCTCTTGACAGGCATGTTATCTGAATAACATTTAAATTGTTTAAGAATTTGTCATCATAGATTTTTGCATCATGATACTTGAGTCCAACCTCATATGTACACAAGTTATGCAGTAAGTCCTTAGTAATGTTTTCATTCCCAATCAATCTAGTAGGTCCACCTGTAATTCCAACAGGTTCTAAATAAAATGTGTCCCCTAATTCTGATGATATCTACATCATCGTCCAAAGAGGTTAATGGATTACACTAGAAATCAAAATCTATCTTTATTCATCAATCATTAACACTCTTCTATCATGGATAACACTAAATTCACTGCTCTTCCATCGTGGGTAACACTGAATGTTAATGTTAAAGAAAATAAAAGAGAGAATAAAACTATACATCTTGATTAATTGAAAAAGGAAGTAGGTAAAGAAAACAAAATATATAAAAATAAAATAATAGCTAGATAGTTATAAAAGTGACTATTTTAAGTTTATCCAAAAAAATGTCTATCTTCAAAATTAGATCAATGAGAAACTCATACCATATAAAAAGTTAGTTAAATCAATAAAGTCTGAAACTCCATGATAAATCCCTTTAAATTCTCTTTCTCAATCTCTTTCTTATTTCCTCCTGTCTTTTCTTTAATTCTATATGACATGTATATGATTTTTTGAGTTAAAACTATTGATAAACAGCTATAAAACTGCCAATAATAGTTTAACAAATCAGTACACATTTTCAATTGAAATCAACAAGAAAAGATAAGTAAAAAATTTTATTAAAAAATTATACTTTTTAAAACTAAGAATTAAAATTTATATATATATATATATAATATTTTATTTGAAATCCTATGTATAGTCTTTGTTATATTATTTACAAATCAGTTACCGTGTAGAACCTGCCAACTCATATTTAGATTAAGCGTCAACTAATATTCTAGCAAATGGGTTGGATCTATTTCAGGACGCTCCTAAGAGATTTGTCACGAAGCTATTATACACATAATATATACAAATATAAATATGAACTATCAAGATCATGTGTCAAATCGGATGAAGCAAGTACAACAAATATATTTTTATGTTAACAGATTCAATTCCAACAATTTGAACATCTTTTGTTGCCTACAAGCATGCTACATATGGAGAGTATCTTTTTTATATATATATTGTAATATTCCGGATTTTTACTATTTTGGTTTCCAAAAATTTTTTATTTTTTTTATTTTTTTTTGTTTGTAATTAACTTATATTGTTACTTATTGACCATTAGCACTCAATACTAGCTTATACATGCGTGATTGTAACATCTCATCCAACCAACAGTGTCCTGAGCCGTCCACATAGGATTTGTCACAATATCATTTATTTAAACCACTCGTGGTGGGGAACCATGAGTTAATTAACTTAGATTTATCCCATTAGAGTAGACCAGTGTGGTCATGACTGGACCAAGTGCAGCACGCCAATCCAGATGGCCTATTTACACTTAATGGCACCCTGTGTGGGCCACCCAACGACCGAGGAGGGTCAGAAAAATCTAAAAATTTAGAAAATCATAGATCTCACTGAGCTTGTGGTCCATCACGGATTACAGACCCAGTGGACACCCAGAATTGGGATCTGACACTTGCCAAATGCACCCCACCAATGCTAGAATTGGAATCTGGCACTTGCAAATGAAACTGAGACTCTGGGCTTTTTAACTGTTGGATTTCTTCTAAATTTGTACCAAAGGTCTAATGTATTTTCTTATGCTCGTCCACAAAATCTGAGTCCCGATCGTGGCCCGGTAACCGTTGATCTCAAATCTGACCCGTACGACCCAACCCCATATCCGATCCCGTACGACCCAACCCCATATCCGATCATTCTCAAATTTTGCATGGCCCTTCATCGGGCTATGGACCTCTTATCCTATAAGTTTCATGGCCAGGGGGCCACTAGAACTGCCCCAATCACCGATATAGTCCCCATAGGGCCATCTAGAGACCAGAACCATATGATCAAACCCCATATTCGTTCATTCGTTTGTTCTCAAATTTTGCATGGCCCTTCCTCGGGCCATGGGACACCTACACACCAAATTTAATACCTAAGGGGGTGTTAAGACCTCCTCAACATCAATTGGGGGTCCTAGTGGGCTATTTTGAGAATTTATGAAAACTTAAGGCCAAGGGGCCCAACTCTAGCAAATAAATCCCTAACCCTTATCTCATAACTCTCCCACCACCACCATTGTCAAGGGAGTAGAGAGAGAAAAGAGAGGAAAGAGAGAGTGAAGTTGAGTAAGGTGGACCTTAAATCAAGGTGGGGCCCAAGGAAATCGAACCTCACAACTCCCTACATCTTCTCCAAGAAGAATCTCTCATCCTCGACCGCCCTTTTCATTCTGTTGATCTTCTAAGTAAGATCTATCACCCATTTTCGTTAAAACCCATGTGATTGAGAAGGCATTAGCATGGATTTCTAACATGTAAATGCTTGTTTTAGGGATTCCGGCCAATCGACCACAAGCCCTCATTCCTAGGTCGTTTTCCAAGTCTCCAATGATCCTAGGTGCATATTATTAATCTTAGGTGGCCTAGTACCACTTATATCACAAATTTAATGATTTTTCTTGCTTGGGTGAGGCACTTGTAGAATCTAGAGAGACCCTGGGATTTGGGTGATTTGTTTGGAGATGTATGAAATTGTATGCTGTGTATTATTCTTATGATGTTATTTATGCCGCTCACATGCTTAAGTTGTAGTGGATGATTGTATACTCATGTGTTGCATGATCTTCTCATATGTTGTTACTTATGACATGTATGATGCTTTGCCCTTATACATTTTCATTCCTTGAAATTTAGGAAGTGTTTCACTTCCTCACTAATCCACACGACTCACACACACCTTGTTTATGATAATGTAACATGTTTGTTAGGAATGTTTGAACTGTATGATAGAATGTATGCAACATGCTATTGTAGGCTAGTTGATAACCTTGATATTGGCATACTATGAATCATCATCAACCCTTGATTGAGCAGGAACTTGAGGTGAGACGGTAGTCCCATTGGTTGGACTATCCTAAGACTAAACCCGGGAATTGGGCGGATGCGTATGGGCGACAGTAGTTTGATTACATGGGTCTCTTGTACCTGATGTCGCTCGTCATGTGCTCACCTGACTCGTGCGGTCTGGCTTACTTACTATCAATCCTGATTGTTAACCATATTTGCTCGCACATGTATGGAACCTGAAACACCCTACCACCGTTGCAACCCACCAATAACCATTTGAAGTCGATCCACTACCTCGTGAGCCGGGCATGGTGGAATGGGACACTGTGTCTGAGCTGTCGGCCTACGCTAAGGTGACGTGCCTCCCCGTAGTGACCGCGAGCAATCCCTTCCTCTCAGCACTCCCTATGTGCTTGGAGTCGAGGATGGGAAATTCGACGGGATCAAGGATCGCGGGGTCTCGGCTTCACACATTGGGGGGCCTTAGCCTCGCAACCAGCTTAGGGCATTGATACGTGGGGTGTATCAGATTCCCCAACCTGCTGTATGAATGAGCTTAACTAATAACTCGGCTAACACGATTGCATTACATCACATTAGTTAGGGTGGCGACTCGGAAGTCGAGGTCGCTCTGGGGGAGTGTTGACATACGCGATCATTAGACATAGTCGCTCGAGGGAGCGTTATGGCGAGGGCATGCATCATATCATCCCTCACACATGCACATTAATAAGATTAGTTAGATATTTTTGAATGATTGCTTTTCATTAAATTCGTAATATAATTGATGCCTGTTACTACTTAAGATTAATAGCACCCACTAAGTTGATCACTCACTCCCACTCTGGGATGGTGTTTTAAAACACCAACCAGACTCTTTAGTAATTACAGGTGACGTAGGGTGCGAGGGCACTGGTGACACGAGTCTCAAGGAGGAGGATGAGTTCTCCTACTTCCAGTTGATGGGCGGTTCTCCATCGACTTAGGAGACTGAATTCTGGAACGTTGAGTCGTGGGCTCAGCGCACCATTCTTTTGGATGTATGATTCTTTTTGTGATTTTTGTTGGGCAACGCCTTGGGTGACCCCTTTAAATTTGTTAGGTATTATGATGGATCACCTATGTTTTTAAAAAATCACTTTAATCAAATAATATTCTTAAATATCTTATTTATGTCTTGGAAAATGAATGGCTACAGAGGCCAACTTGTAGAAAGATTTGATAATTTGATCAGTTTGATGGGAAGAGATTTGGAGGGAAATGGTACAAGGTGGATGCAAAGAGAGAAAAGAGGGTGTGGCTATGTATAGAGAGAGGACGAGAGAGGAGAAACGTTGAGCACTATGTATAGGAGAGTATAGTTGGGCTACGCAGGGAAGGGAGAACTTGTTGATGTGGAGCATGGTAAAATATTATCCATTCATTGATAAGCATGGAGATCGACCTTAAAAATTCACTAAATGCTCCTTGCTTGTGTTGGAAACCCCTTCTAATGTCCTTGTAAATCTCAAAGTTTACAATTCTCTTTAGGGGTCATTTGGATGCCTCTAAAATCATTAAGTTATAATCTAATTACAAGTGTAAAGTGCATGTAGCTGGTCCTATTTGAGTTTAAGTTGTAATATGATTATAGGTAAATAGTTGTCTATATTTCGATAAGTTGAAATTTGTTTAAAGCTTATAATTTAAAGGGGACCCATCAAATGCACGGTGTTGATGGTCGACACGCATCACGGTGGGGCCCACACAGCTCGACCTCACGGGAGCTTATGATGAGGCCGAGCGCATAGTACCTTTTCCCATAGATATATATATATATATATATATATATATATATATATATATATATATATATATATATATATATATATATATATATATATAAGCCACGCCATGATGATCACCTCATGTGTAAATCAAGTAGATCCACTCATTGGTTGAGCAACACCAATAGACTAATTGATATTGTCAATTGTCCTTTAATATTTACATTGTGTCCCTCTGTGTGTGTAAATTGATGTGATTTTCATTACAGGTAATCATCATAGTATGATCCACATTTTCTATATAAAAAATAATTATATCATATTTTATAATAAAGATGATATCTCTGATGAGTTCTCTTTTTTTTTGTTGCATTCATCGTCACCGACAAATCTATCAATGGGCTAGAACATAGGTTAAGAAAAATAAAACTTTTAAATAGGATTTATTCAGCAAGCTTAACCAATATTAGCACTGTTATGTAATAATTAAATGGTGAAAATCAATTTAATAAGTGCATCTTTGATACATTGCACTTGCATTTTAGATTGACATAAATGTATGAGATAGATATGATAGACTAGTAACAATCACTTTAAAAATCATAAACTTGAGATTTTCTCTTCATAGAAAGAAATTAGTAAAAAAATATTACAAAAATAATTTTCTAAAATTTACTACATAATTATTTATTCGATTAAAATTTTTTCTAATTACACTTTGGGTAGAACATTATGATACGACAATAATGTTTTCAGGAGATCAGACTAGATAAAACTTCAACAATAATTAAATAAAGTAAAAAAACCTAATAACTTTTTTTTTTTTTTTAAATTTTAGAATATACATAAATGTTCTAAGCAGTAGGATGATTATCCATGCTAACTATGACCCTTGGACAATAGATTATTGATGAATATGAATATTTATTAGTATGTTTAGTTTAACCAGTTCATCAGCCACCATCAAAGCAAATGATCAATCTTATGTTTAAGCAATTACTTAATTTTTATTTTTAAAGGATAATCATCGTTTCATGTCAGCTCGAACTTATCATTGAAGCCCAACTCACTCAAAAGTTTAACAGTATTCTTCGAAAATAAAATAATAGGATTTATTTTTAAAATATAACATCATGACTAATCTTTTTTATTATATATTTAATGACTATTAATAACTTTTTTACCATTTTTTAATTATTTTTAATTTCTTCTATGTCATGTTAATTTATATAATATCTATAAATGGAATACAAGTTAGATCTCATATATATTAACTAAATTTATAGGACAAATTTATCTTATGAAATAGAAAAATATACATAATCCAAATATTATAAAGAAATATAAATTATTTTGATTTTTATTAGTAATAGATTAAAACTAACTAAATAATTAATAAGTAGGTTTACTGTCACGCCCAAAACCCAGAAATCGGATTCATAGGAATCCCGATTGCCGAATCCGGCACCGACAGCCTCCGTAGTACTCCATTCTCGGCTCCTAGCATTCATATGCTAGATTCCGATCCTGGGATCCTACAAGGAGAATTTTTTTTTGTACATTTAACTAGTAATAAGAATAACCACAAAGATTACCTAATTCACAAAGGCAACATCATCATCATATATCCACTAATATAATCATTTGATTACAACACTGAAAGGAAAATACATAAATAGAAAATCAAGCTCCAGAAGACCACTGCACGCTCCAAGCTCAACACCGCTGTAACCTAACATCACCTGCACGCATCTATCGTGCATAAGCTTATAGAAAGCTTAGAGGGTGGTGTAAGTGTGTGCAAAAAATAATGCCAAGTATATCATAAAGCTCATAAATCATACAAAATCAGAATAAGCAGAAATACTGGCAAGATCATGAATCATATGATATCAGAGTAAGCGGAAATAATGATAAGTCCATAAATCATACAATATCGGAAATACTAGTAAGACAAATCAACTATGTAAATGAGGAGTCACAGAGAGCCAAATGTCAAATGCCGAGGGTACAATGCAATATATAAATCCTGTTAAGTCCGTCTATACGTGCAGAAACATAATAACTCAAAATGCTAAGTACTACAGATGCAATGTATTATGTGGTGCAAATGAAATGACCATGCTGGAATGTGAAGTAGGGATGATAGTACGTAGTATCACAGGCTACGGGGTCCACCACAAGGGACTTTTATCCAAATCAATTCCATACCTAAATTTGAATAGTCCGACTCAATGTGGTAAACTCTTGATCTCAGGTTAGTCGCGCACCCAACCGAAATCCTGGCCATGAGAGGGTACACGTAACAAATAGTTACGCACCACCAGCCCGAGTGGGTAGTGAATAAATGAATGAATGGATATACAATTTCTGCTCAATAAGTCCACATATCAGTACGGTTACTCTTTGGAGAAATCACCGGGGTCTATTACACTCCAAATGGCACTGCCGCTCTCCCTAGCCGCACAGTCCAAGTGAGCGTAAGAAACCTCACTATCCGCCTTGCCAATAGTCTGCCAATACCTATCCGGCACGTCGATAGGGGACCCATTCCTCGAGCTGGTCAAACTCAGCCTAGTAATGCCCCCTACGCTCGGGCAGGTAAGGCCACACCCCCTCCCAACTAACCACGGCAAAGTGGGAGACGCGACCTTCTAGTATTTGGCACTCAGACACTCATATATCCACTCAGTCTCGACGTTGGGGTGTCCTCTGCTACCAAGAGGGTGTTTAGGAATTTTCACCTAGGGCCATCTATGGCAGCCCGATGCTCGAACAGATTTCTGGTGTCCCATCTAACCATCCACAATATGCCTGTAGAGGCTACGGTCCTGATGTCACTAGAGCGTACTGTAAGCCCCGTATCCTATACCGTACCTTTCCATAGACTTTCACGGTCTTACCGGTCGAATTTCGACAACCTTCGACCCTTAACCAATATTTGTGTGCAACCCTGATTCGTATCCTGTCAACCCGTATCAACTCAACCCAAGACCTTTACCATAGCGAATGCACCGTCGCTGCGGTTCCGATGCCGCGACTTGCGCGCCGAGACGATACCCTGGTCAAGAGATGTGGGCCAACGTTCGGTGCGAAGAAAACGTCGCGCGTTACGAAATTCAAGAGAATCTCTACGAGGTGTCACATCAATCCCATCAATCCATCAATCCATCATATGTCAAGTACATGTCAATTACATGTCAAGTACACATCACCTTTCACCCATTCCCAAGTAACTACAAAAGTCAAGAATCTCTTATAAGCCCATACCTCTCTTACAATAAAAGCCCTCAAAGTCAAAAAGTTCTTACACCACCTATGCTTTTCTTACACAAATGGTCACAAAAGTTAAGATTTTCTTACACCCATCACTCACCACATCCATCGCCCATCTCTCTCTCCCTTTACAACTCTCTCTCTCTCTTTCTCATTTTCAAACTCAAAAAAATCTAAGGAGAGAAATCTCATACATATGAGAATTCTCCAAGTCTCTCCCTCTCTTTCAAAACTTCAAGTGTGGCCCACTTTCCTACCCCATGATCTCCCATCCTAACCATCCATTCCCCATCTCCTCCATTGGAATCAAAGCTAAGGTGTTAAGGAACTCATAGGAGCAAGAAGATCGAACGGTGGGTGCTCCTCTAGATGTAAAAAAAATCTGATTTCTATATCTTAGATGTTTTCTTTCTTTCATGAGAAAAGTGTAGGACCCACCAATCAATGGTGAAGATCCCACACAATCCCATGGTTGTTGCCTAATGGCCTACCTTATGCACGCATGATCCATGCATGGGGCCTTTCTCTATGGGCCCCATCATGGTAGTTTTATTTTATATCATATTATGTTTAGATCATCTAGACCTTATAACCATGGTGGGGATGACATCCTCACTATGCATTTTAATTATAGGCCATGCATGTGCAAGATCCATGTTGTAAATGTAAATCTAGGTATGATGTGCGGGTGTGATTGATCTTGGGAGGGTTCAATAGTGGCGGAGCCCCTTTCCCTATGACCGGATTGTCCTTCTATCTCTCTTTTTTCTCATTTTATTTCTTGATGTGTGTGGCCCATTAATGTATTTCTCTTTTTATTTAACTTATATAATAAATTTTATCTAAGTACATGTTACTGTCCAGAATTTTCTGGTTGTTTTTGGACCAGATTTTGGGATTATTTTGGAGACTATTCATACCTATTAAATATACTTTTTTAAAAGGTGGGGATCTCATCTTGATGTCCCCCAAATTTCAGCCCCAACTGACCTTTATTGGGGTCTCAAAGGTGTGGTCCAAGTGAGGTGGACAGTCTGGATTTTCTGCACTGTTCCAGCAACATTCCACCATGGAAGTTGAATTTTTAAAATTTATTAAAATACCTATAGGTGTTTAAAAATTATAAAAATTTTCAAGGGGTGGCCTACTTATGGTAGGACCCACTTATAAAATTTTTGGGCCAATGGATGCCTGTACACACCATGATGATGGCGGGACCGGCTCATTATAATATGGTGTCCAGATGAGTCCGATTTTCAAGACAGATTGATTTATGTAAATGAATTAAAATATTTATAGATGTCCAAAAATTTTAAAATTTTTTAAAAGTGTGGTCCACTTATGTTAGAACCAACCTACCAAATTTCATGGCCAATGGACCCCTGTACACACCGTGGTGAGGGCCGGACTGGCCCACCACGTTGGGACATCCAGGTCTGTCCAATTTTTCTGGACAGTCTGTTTTGTTTAAATTAATTAAAATACTTAGAGATATCTAAAAATTATGAAATTTTGTGGGGGTGTATCCCACATATGGAAGTATTACTCTATGAAATTTCAGCCTCAAGTGACCCCGTTTGGGTATCCAAAAGAATGGGCCAAGATGGTTGGACTCTCAGATTTTTTCTGTTGTGCAGTCCAGCAATATGCCTTAATAAAAAAAAAACCATAATTCAAAAATATTTCTTCTGATGGTGGGCCACCTTTTTAGGTTTCCTCTCATTGTATGCATGATGAGGGACCTTGACCCTCAATTTTCATAGTTTTAGAGGCCTTGGACCCACTCCAATAGAGTGTCCAAATTTAGGACAGCAACATGTTATAATTATGCTGGCCTTGGGCTAAAATTTTGAGGAGTGGGGCCCACCATATTATAAAGATCTTAAAGAAAATGATTTATACCTTTAGTTCCTTAAATGTTGGGCTTAATGAATGCACTTTTGAGGCCCATCACAGTTGAATTTAATTGGGTCTATGAATATAGCTAGTTGTTGAACTATTTAAGGCCCATAGAGTGAACCCATTTGATGTGTTCCAAGGCCCATGGGATTAGGCCCATTTGATGTAATTTAATGCCCATAGAGTGGACCCATTTAATGTGTTCCAAGGTCCATGGGATTGGACCCATTTGATGTATTTTAAAGCCCATGGGATTGAACCCATTTGATGTATTTTAAAGCTCATGGGATTAGGCCCATTTGATATGTATAAGGCCCATGGGTCGAGAACCATTTGATGCAATCTAAGGCCCATGGGTCGAGAACCATTTGATGCAATCTAAGGCCCACGGGTTATGACCCATTGCAATGCACATAAGGCCCATTGGTGCGGCCCATTGATGTGGCCCATTTGATGAGTAAAAGGCCTATATGACATGGCCCATTTGATGTATTTAAGGCCCAATGGGGTGTACCTAAGGTCATGCAATGTGTGATCCCAACCTGGTTTACGTAATGTTATTCACTACGGGCTACACCTTGGGAGCAATGTTGGTTTAACGTCCACATTGTGGTATAATGTTGGTTAAATGTCCGCATTGCAACTCTCCCTAGAGCCCATTGGTAGGCCCGTACTTGTTGTATGCAAGCCGTCTAGGCCAACTGCGTTGTAAGGTAGGGCATTACTTTATAACATGCTTAGTATAACTCCATGATGCGCAGCCCATTTGTATCAGTCCATTTGATCGGCCTGCTCGTATCGGTCATTTGATTGATTTAGCCCATATGATTGATTAGGCCCATCTTGATATATTTGTGGCCTGTTGTTAAAGCCATATATGAGGCCCACCTTGATGTGTATGAGGCCCGTTGTTGAGGCCCACCTTGATGTGCATGAGGCCTGTTGTTGAGGCCCACCTTGATGTGTATGAGGCCTGTTGTTGAGGCCCACCTTGATGTGTATGAGGCCCGTTGTTGAGGCCCACCTTGATGTATATGAGGCCTGTTGTTGAGGCCCACCATGATGTGTATGAGGCCCGTTGTTGAGACCCACCTTGATGTGTATGAGGCCCGTTGTTGAGGCCCACCTTGATGTGTATGAGGCCCGTTGTTGAGGCCCACCTTAAATATATATGAGGCCCATGTTGCAAGGCCCATTGTGATGTATGCAAGGCCCATGGGTCATGGCCCATTGCAATGTATGTAAGGCCCAATTGGTGCGGCCTATTCGATTTATTTATGGGGTCCATGTCATTAGGCCCATCCTGTTGTGTTGGTGACCCGTCCATTGAGGCTCACCCGTGGTATATATTTGAGGCCCATGTGTAGGGCCCACCTATTGTGTATTTAAAGCCCATGGGTTGTGGCCATAGTGATGTATATTAGGCATATGTGATGTAGACCATACTGATGTGTATTAGACCCAGGTATGTGACTCACCTGCGAAGTATATTTGAGGCTCATTGTGATATATCTGAGGCCCATGGGTGCGACCCATCCAGATGTATTTTAGGCCTATGGGCAAGGCCCATTTTGATATGTGTTAGGCCCATGACCAGGGCCCACCTGTTTCGTATATTTGGCCCTTGTGTGAGGTCATGTGCCCATTATATATTTGATTCTATGTGGGTCATTCCTTGGGGGCAATGTTGGTTAAAAGTCCACATTGTCGACGCCGGTTATTGATACCGTTTATGAGTATGTGACATCATAACATCATGATACATGCCCATTCGCATCATCTGCATGTTTGTTATGGGATGTGATTGACCATTGTATATGTCATTGGGCAGGATGATGTGAGACTCCCGGATAGGTGGAGATTATCTCACATGAGAGCATGACATGCGCAGGATTGATGCATGATTGGATTGTATGACTCATGCATCTTGCATTGTGTTGTGATTACTGTACGCCCTAGTGAAATCAGGGTCGTAGCCTACACAGGCATATCGTGGATGGCCAAATGGGACACCGAAAATCTGTTTGAGCATCGGGCCGCCATAGATGGCCCTGGATAAAAATTCCTAAACACCCTCTTGGTTCCAGAGGATACTCCAACGTCTACACCGAGTGGGTAGATGAGCGTTGAGTGCCGATTACCAGATGTCTGCGCTCTCCACTGTGTCGTAGTCGGTTGGAAGGGGGTGCGGCCTTACCCGTCCGAGGGAGTAGGCATGGCTAGCCTGAGTTTGACCAGCTCGAGAAATGTGTTCGCTATCGACGAGCTGGGTAGGTATTGGCAGACTACTGACAGGCGGATAGTGAGGTCTTTTTCACTTACCCAGTTGTGCGCTTGATTGGGGCGGCAGGTGGTGTGAAGTGTAATAGACCCCGGTGATTTTTTCAGAGAGGAACCGTACTGATATGAGAACTGACATGATATTATGACACCTCGTCACTATTGTGCATGTGGGCGGGCGCATGTGGGCGGACGCTGATGTGGGCGGGGCTGAGGCCTGGGCAAGCTACCACACTGGGCGAGCTACCAGCGGTTGGTAGGGTACTGTGCTGGCAGGCTACTGAGTAGGAGTTGCATACTCATTCATTCATCCATTCACTATCCACTCAGGCTGGTGGTGCGCAATTAATTGTTGTGTATCTTCATTATGGAAAGGATTTCAGTTGGGCGCGCGACTAACTTGAGATCAGGAGTTTACCACGTTGAGTCAAACTATCCAAATTTAGGTATGGGACTGGTTTGGATAGAGGTTCCTTGTGGTGGACCCCGTAGCCTGCAATACTACGTACTATCATCCCGACATCACACTCCAGCATGGTCATTCCATTAACATCATATACTGCATATTCCATTACATCTTCGGCGTGTGGCATTGTGGGTTATTATGTTTCTGTATTCTTATGACTTAGATGAGAGTGATGATATTTGTTAGCTCTTTCGAATTGTGTATTACATTATATCCTTGTCATTCGACATTTAATTATCTATGACTCATCATTTGCATAGCTGTCCTATATTGCATATTCTGATATTGATTAACTTATGGACTTGTTCATACTTCTGCTTATTCTATTATCGCATGATTATAATCTTGTCAGTATTTCTGTTTACGCTGATAATTCCTGCTCTTATCAGTGTTTCTGCTTATTCAGTCATTGTATGGTTTATGGATTAATAACTTTCTGGTATTGTATGATTATGATATTGTATTGAATACTTGACACTTATCTCGTGCACACACTTGCACCACCCTCTAAGCTTTCTATAACCTTATGCACGATAGATGCGTGCAGGTGATGTTAGGTTGCAGGAGTATTGAGCCTGGAGTGTGCAGCTGTTTTCTGGAGCTTTGATTTTGACATATATATTTCCCTTTCAGCATTGTATTCAAATGATTATATTAGTGAATATGTGATGATGATGTTGCCTTTATGATTTGGGTAAACTTGTGGTTATGCTTATTACTAGTTAAATGTAAATAAAAAAAATCCTCCTTGTAGGATTCCAGGATCGAAAATCTGGCATATGAATGCTAGGAGCCGAGAATGGGGTACTACGGAAGCTGTCGGCACCAGATTCGGTGATCAGGATTCCTGTGAATCCGATTTTCAGGTTTGGGACGTGACAGTAATCACAACACAATGCAAGATGCATGAGTCATACAATCCAATCATGCATCAATCATGTGCATACCGTGCGCTCATGTGAGATAATCTCCGCCTATCAGGGAGTCTCATATCATCCTACCCAATGACATATGCAATGGTCAATCACATCTCATAACAAACATGCAGATAATGCGTATGGGCATGTACCATGATACTATCTAGTCACATACTCATAATCAGTATCGATAATCGGCATCGATGATCAACCTCAACAATGTGGACATTTAACCAACATTGCCCCCAAGGAATGACACATGTAAAGCCTTAACATATAATGGGCCCATGACCTCACACAAAGGCCTAATATACAACACAGTGGGCCTTGCCCAAAGACCACATATACACAACAGGTGGGCCCTTACATGACATGGGGGCCCTATACATGGGTCTCAAATACATCAAATGGGTCATGTATCATGGGCATATCACAATGGGCCTTACCCATAGGCCACGAATACATCACAATGGGATCCATCTACTGGTCGCGCATACATCCTATTGGTTTCTACAATCGGCCTCGGCCTTGACAATCGGAATCGGCCTCGATATGCAGCCTCGACAATCAGAATCAGCCTGTACAATCAAAATCTATAATCGATCATAATAATCGGCCTAATAAGCCCTAAGGGAAGGTTACGAGGTGGATATTTAACCATCATTGCCCATCAATGTGGACAATCAACCAACATTGCTTTAAGGAGTGTCCCACATAGGGTCGAACATACCGTGGGCCCACGATTTCATATAAGAGTTGAATATACATCGCAATGGGCCTAATATACATCACCATGGGCTACGACCCATGGTCCTCAGATACATCATAATGGGCTATGACCCATGGATCTCAATATACATCATAATGGGCTACGACCCATGGACCTCAATATACATCAAATGGACCGCATTAATGGGTCTCATATATACGACAGGTGGGACCTGCACAAGCAGCAAGTGGGCCTACTCATAACATGCCCATCTGCAAGTATATCAGAGTGGGCCTCATAACATGAGCCTCATATATGGCCTCAGCAACAGGCCACAAATACATCAAGATGGGCTTAATCAATCATATGAACTAAATCAATCAAATGGCCGATGCAAGCAGTTCGATCAATGGACCGATACAAATGGGTTGTGCATCATGGAGTTATACTAAGCATGTTATAAAGTAATAAACAATCAACAAGTATAAGCCTATCAATGAGCCCTAAGGAGAGTTACAATGCGGACATTTAACCACATTGTACTTACAATGTGGACGTCAAACTAACATTGCTCCCAAGGCTCGGCCCGCCATAAATATCATTACATAAACCATGGATGACACATTGCAATGGACCTTAGGTACACCCCATTGGGCCTTAAATACATTAAATAAGTCTTAACTCATGGGCCCTAATACATCACAATGACCATTTATAAATATCAAATGGGTCTAGTCCCATGGGCCTAATCAAGATGGGCCCAATAGGCCACAAGTACATCAAGATGGGCCCTAATACATATTCCAAGGTGGGCCTCAATAGTGGGCCTTGAATACATCACAATGGGTCTTAACCCACGGGCCCTAAATACATTACAATGGGTCTTAACTCATGGGCCCTAATACATCACAATGGGCCTCAACCCATGGGCCCCAAATACATCAGAATGGGCCTAATCACCTGGTCCTCATATATGTCAAGGTGGCCTCAACAACGGGCCTCATACACATGACGGTGGGCCTCAATAATGGGCCATAATTATAACAAAATGGGCCTAATCACATGGCCATTTATAAATATCAAATGGGTTTAGTCCCATGGGCCTTTATAAATATCAAATGGGCCTAGTCCCATGAGCCTTACATCTATCAAATGTGCCTCATCAAATGAACGGCATAGATATTTAATACATACATCATGGTGGGCTCCACCTCGTGATGGTAGACATGAATGGAATACATGTCATGGTGGGCTCCACCTAAACCTTAGGTCTGACTCATTTATTTTTATTTATTTTTGTCTCAAGCTCCAAAATGGGCTTTCAAAATGGTTGAACGGTGGGGATGCAACACATGCATCATAGTGGGTCTCACTGTCACGCAATGGACAGTGTGTATAAAACACACTCACCAGGGCTCCACCGTCCGTTGGACGGTGAATAAAACACATACGCATTGAGGGCTCCACGTGAGGCCCACCATAACATATATTTTCCATCCAATCTTGTTCATGAGGTCACACAGACCTGGATTAAGAGGTAAAACAAATTTCACATTTGATCCAGGACTTCTGTGATAGCAAGGGGATTTCAATGGTAGACGTTCAATGCCCCATTGTTTACAGTAGTGGCCCACCTGATAGCAGATCTTGAAAAAGCGGTGAAGACCACTTAAGTTGAAGAAGGAATATGTCAATATGTCCTAGAGGGGGAGTGAATAGGACTTTTTAAAGATTCATAAGTTATTTTTCAGTCCTATCACACTAATCCTATTACAGAGTACAAATTATGATTACTCAAGAATTAACTCTACTGGCTTCCAAGCCTGATAGAGGATCCAATCACAATTACTTGTAAGATAAACAAATTTATGAATCAGATTGTGATGGATATGACTGTGTGTGCATAAGATGTGATTTCAGATAATCATATACAAAGGCATGTAAGGCAATCACATAAATGAAAGACAATATCAATCTCAAACACAGTCATTTTATAGTGGTTCGACTACTTGTCTACTCCACTCTCGGCTTCCACACTCAACCCTTGAGTGACAGGATTTCACTAAGGAAGTTTCTTATGGTTCACCTCAAACCTAAGGTTTTAAATCAGATTCACCTTTAACCTTTACAGAGGTTTCTACTCGGTTCACCTCAAACCCTGGAGTTTTGTTGGCGTACTCCTAACCAGATGTTTATGCCCACACAGGACAAGGGTCCACACAACGCACCCTGAGGTTTCTACTCGATTCACCTCAAACTCTGGAGTTTTGCTGGTGTACTCTTAATAAGATGTTTATGCTCTCCACAGAGCAAGGGTCCACACAACGCACCCCGCACGTACACTCCCGTCGGAGGCCTCCTTCGAGGACTTCAAAGGGTGAGCAACACTTAAAACCCAATCCTATAAAGGAATGATCACAAGTGTCTTCTGGACTCTAGATACTTACAAATAAGTTGATGAGTCTCATCCAACGCAATGTTGAAGATCTCCTCCTTGATGTTGAAGGGTCTTCAGCTCCCTTGATCCGCAACACAAAGATGTATCTATACTAGGCTTTAGGTTGGGTCAAGGTTATGATGGAATATCACTCTCTAAAAATTTTTCAATTAGGAAGATAGAGTGGTTCCAATCATCTATGCATTCAAGGAATCCCAGCTTAATGATTAAGGTTGTAGCTGGAGGATCCTTGAATGCGGAAGTTCATTCTCCAATCCACTCTATGAGATATCAATGATGAGGGTGGATTGGAGGATGAACTTCCTGAGAGAAAGGGCTTAGGTAAATGATAGGAAGGTTAGAACTCTCAAAAGCACTCTCTTCTTTCTCTACCAGCAATAAAGACTAATCTCTCTATATATAGGCAAAAGGTTCCAACGGATATAAACGGTCATATTTATGACAGAGTTCGATATCATCAAGCAGTTGTCGATATGATCGAGCGTATACTCTCGATTGTATCAGCAGATCTCTCGATGATACAAACTCATTTGTCATTTCGCTTTTGGAAACCTTCCGCCTACTGGTCGATGGGATCGAGACACACATCGATGTTATCGAATTTCGAACTCCGATTCCATCGAGCGATGGATCGATCTATCGAAAGATGAAAATAAGAGAGAAGCCTTGAAGAATTTCAGATTTAACAGATATGATCGGGGAACAGTCGATGACATCAAAATTTGTACATCGATCATATCGGAGACCTTGTCTGTAACGCCCGTGAAAAATCCATACTTGGGCTCGAGTACCAACTCGACCCGAATTTGCGTAGAATTCATTCCTTTGGAAAACTTGACTAGGTTAGCTAGTGCAACGTTAGAATAGCTGGGAAATGGTCCCTGATCACTTTAAATACGTTCTACAAGGCCCGAAGCGAGTGGAACTAAGGGTGCTATAATGCTCTAAAGCCTCGGATCAAACTCTAAGCCGGTTTGTTCTCTGGACCACTTTGAATCTTTGTATTGGATCTAGACCGCACGTTGAAAGTCCGATACCTCCTATCTTAGACCGTTAGGACCGTCTAGCTGGGCTTGACACTCATTCCAAAAATCAAGTCAAACCGATGATCACAGGCTATTTCATTGAGCCCGGACCGAAGAGAGTGTGAATAGGGACATAGTTGGAATTTCAAATTCAAATCTGGCACACAAATTTGACGCATCAGTATTGAGCATTCTGACCGTCAGAATACAGCCAAATTACACCCTTGGATCAGGAAAAATATCTATTATATATCACGGGACTTATAGGCCTGATCTTGGTGCGGTGACCGTTAAACTGAAACTGGGCCGCCACGTGCGATCTGGGAACCCAACCGGTCTGAAAACTGGATGTATGCTAGATCTAGTATGCATGAGCTTAAGTCCGACCGCATCTGGCCTGGGGACCTCCAGAAATGCCCTTTTGGACCGAAACGGCCCCGATTTGGTTAGGCACCAAGTAAACATTGTTCCCAAGCCTATTTTGGGAATGTTTTAGGCTATAAAAGGGGTTGAAACCCTCACTCCTCTCTCCCATCCGAATTTGAGAGAAGCCCTAGCTTGGGAGAGAGAAAAAGAGTGAGAGATTGTGAGAGAGTGGGAGAGTTCTTCCCGCCACTTGTGCTACGTGTTGCACATGCTTAAGCGACACTCCTCTACCGCTTTCCCGGCGATTCCACCGCAATCCTAGGTAAGTAAAAACCCTAAATAGTTGGTGATTTGAGTTTTTCTTGTTTCCATGGCGATGTAGCTTATGGATCTTATGTATTAGGCTCCTTACTCGCCGTAGACGAAGCATATACACTCCGCTTCAATTCCCGAGTCTACAAGACACTAGGTGAGGATTTTAGACGCTTGGATTGACGGTTCCCAATGCTTTCAATGTCGTTTAATAGTAGATTCTTGACGGCATCGCCGTTTGACATGTACAAAATGCTCTCCGTTTCCCGTTTCGTAAGCTAACGAAGAATATGAGATTTAGGGCATTTTAGTCATTTGTAGGAAGTACTGTTTGCATTCATATTTTGCTGATGTGATTGACATGGTTTGTTGTCGCATTAGGGAGTTAGGAATGCGTGCATAATTAGTTTGGCGAAGAGATTCGCCTAGTTGCACACTTTGGGTCGACATGCTATATGTAGACCTAAGTGTGTAGTGCATGTGTTTGTATAAATGCTTGTATTAGTATGTATTGAATTAAATGATGTTATTTGATACTTTGTGATTGATTTTTCAATTATTATGCCGACCTAAATGATTTTCTACATGTTGACAAAATGCATGATTTCATTACATGCATGGAATGTATGTGCTTGAGGATTTGCTTAAGTTGAATATGCATGGGAAGTATGCCTTGAAGATTTGCTTAAGTTGAATGTTATAACATGTGCTAACATGCTCACATGATGTATTTCAATTCCAATACTTTTATAGTGATTCCATAGATGTGTGGGACTTGACTTAGTCCAGGCAGTCGGTAACCGAGTAAATTCGTGGCTGACTGGTCATAGCCACGAACGACGCGTAGATGAATGTGATTCGTGTTGAGAGTTGGCGGCAGTGGTTAGGCCACGCGAAGTGTTTTACGCACTTCATGTCGTTCAATTCGAGATGCGATCGCGCTAGTCGAGCCCGTCAAGTAACCCGACTGGCCGATGTTTGTTCACCTTGTATGAATCATAACTGCTTGAACCTAGGGTACTGAACTTACCATTGTAAACCCTATTAACCGTGGTACCTTGATCCACGAAGACTCATGAGCCGGGCATGGTGGTATGGGACACCGTGGTCGAGCTGTCGGCCTACGCTGGGGCCACAAACCTCCCCGTAGTGACCAGTGAGCACCTAGACTCGTGAGCAGATTATGGTGGTATGGGACACTATATTCTAGCTGTCGGCCTACACTGATCAGGCGACGAGCCCTTTGTAGTGACCGCGAGCGTATTCTGAGTTCACGGGAGGCGACAACCCTTCCGTGCAGTAGAGTACAGTAGGCCTGTATTGATAAGGTGATGGGGGAGCGGTGCAACGAGTGCGAGCAACAGCCCTGGCAGCCCTTGCAGTGACCTACGAAATGTACATCGTATGAGATTACTAGGAGTGACGACCCTAGACAGGATCCGTGTTGGGATTGATACAAGGGAGGTACCTTAGTTTCCCAATCTTGCTGTTTGAATGGACTAATAATAACTTGGTAATCATATCACCATAGCATTGCATGTGCCTGGAAGATGTGGAGCACTCTAGGGAGTGTGGCATGCCGCGGTCGTAAGATGTTGCCGTATGAGGGTGATCGTCGGTGAGGGCATACATCACGTCATATCATCCTGCATTAACAACAGTTTTAGGACTTGTCTGATTTACTGCTTTACTATTATCGCGTGATTGAATTGTGAACATGCTAATCTTTGCTCTATGATTCCACTGAGTTGATCACTCATTCCCACGTTACGGGATGGTGTTTGCAACACCCACCAGACCCTGTTGTAGTTGCAGGTGACGATGAGATCCAGGAGGTGGAGCTAGATGATGACGAGGACCAGGATGAGTTCTCGTATATGCAGTATCATGACGGCTTCCCGTAGGTGACCTGGATCGAGGGGACATCAGTGGGACTTTTCTTTTTGAACATTATTCTTTTGTTATGTACATGTATATGAGACTCAGAGATGTAGTCATACTTTGGAGACAGTTGAGATTACTTTGTTTTTCCATACAGTGATATATATCTTGTTTAGTCTTCCGCTTGCTTTTATCACTGGATCTGAAGTATGAATTGCAGTTTTGGTATACTTTTACTCATGTGAATGCTTTAAATCAGACAACATTGAATCATAACCATTTTTGTTGCATAAGTGACGGTCTGGAACTCGGGAGTTGAGTTTATACACGACCCCCGATTTTCAGGGTGTTACAAGTTGGTATCAGAGCATGAATGAGAGTATACTGGGCCTGGGTTATGGTCTTGCGACGTACGCTGTCGCTTCCTTTGACTTAGGTGGGTGCGAGAAGGGTCTAGAAACACTTCTAGGATCACAGATTCGCCGATAGGCGAAGTTTATAAGGATCGATCGCAAGATCGAGTCTGTAACGTATCTCGGGTCGCGTTAAGCAACCCGAATCACCTCTAAGCTGTAGGAAGTCGGGTGGAGACGTCCTATGAGCGGTTTTAAACCGCAAAGGTGAACCTTTGGGCCGTGGAATGACCACGACTCCAGTAATCAATCGCCAGGGCTTAAAAACCCCGTTTTGCCAAAAATTCTCAAAATTCCTTCTCTAAACACTTCAACCTTCAGTTCTTTCTTATCCATTTCATGTTAGGCATCAAACCTAATGTGAAAATAACACAAATTAGTACATTCACCAAATTTTACAGTGAATAGTAAAATTTCATAAAAAATGGCCATAAAGCCATTCTAACTTCACTTTCTTTAGCAACTAAGGAGCTAGAAAGATGTACTGGATCCTTCTACCCCAAATCCATATGCTGCATCATATGGTTTGGTATTCGGGACTGCGATGTGGACCCGGAAAGCCCCAAAAACATGTTTGGGCTCATAGGGACCAAAATACTATGAACTAAGGGGTGGGACTAGACTTTTTGGGACCCTGGGACCATGGGGGACCAGACCCATGGGGTCCCGCTGGCCAACCTGGAGGTTGGCCGGCGATGCCATCGCCGGCCGGCCATCTCCGATGGTGCTGCCCTTTGGGCGCACCCACTTAAATGCCTCCCACAACACCCCTAGGTACCTCCCATCCCACGAAAAACCCTAAAACACCCCTCTCCTTCACAAACAGCCCCCTTGCATGCCCTAGATTTGATTTTCAGCGCTCCATTCCAAACCCCGGCGACCCAAACCCCTCCTAATCCCTTCCTTGGCCAAAACCGACCACCACCCATTGATTATTGGGTGTTGGCAGCCCCTTTCCTTGAAAATTTTCCCATTTGGAGCTCCAAAATCCCCCAAATAGTGCTGAAATCGTGAGCAGCTCCATTCCATCTTTTTGTTCTTATTTTTCCCTGAAACTACAGCCTTGGGAAGCTGGAAGCATCCCTCTACGACGCCTAGATTTCCTTTTGTCAGATTGGGCAGCCATTTCTCCGCATTTTCGGCGTTTTCCATGGCTTTCGTGGAAGCTATTTTGGGTCTTTTGTCACTCTCATCCATCCTGTCTTTGATGGGTAAGAGGAAAACTGCAACAGACGAGGCTGGGCCGAGCCGCCCTGCTCGATTGAGAAGACCGCGGGGAGGTGCCGCAAGTTCAAGCGCCGCCGCAGGTCCAGCTGCAGTCCTGGAGTGCCGTACGAAGCGGGATTTGGATCCCCATGCACACCTTGGACGAACCATCCTATCAGAGATGCCTCATGGTGAATACACTGATCGTAGAGTGTTATTTGAGGCGGACGTAGATGGGCGATTGTTCGGCGAATATCTGTTGTTCGAACGCATTGAAGCTGCGCACTGGGGACCGATCTTTGAAGCTCGCGCTCGTGCTAATGTGAGCACTGTTCGTGCCTTCTATGCTAGCATCCAGAGTCCTACCTTGGAGCCCTTGCAGTTCAAAATCCCTTTTGGTAGAGATCGGATGGCTACGATCGACGTCCAGTTGGTTGCGCGACTTCTCAACGTGCCTCTAGGTGATGTACATCCAAGTGAGAAAAATTTGAGGACTAGACGTGAACGAGATCGCCGCACCAGGTTTCTGTGCGGTAAGTTGGTTCCATGACAGCCTAATAATAGCCTCAAGGCGACGTACATGTCTGAGGATTTGCGTCTGCTGCATCACATCTGCACGTTCAATGTTTATCCTAGGTCGACGAACCGCATTGAATGTACACGTCTTATGGTCGATTTCTTATTTCTGGTGGCCCAGGGAGAGAACGTATGTATGGCCACTTTCATCTTACGGCAGATAGTTCTCATAGCCAGGTCGAGAAGAACATCCGAATCCCTTCCCTTTGGCCGACTCATTTGCAGAATTGCGCTTGAGTTTGCCTATAGACTTGGACCCGAGTTGCCGGTATCGATTCACACCATCGATGAGTCGACGATGGTTAAGATGAAGATCGGGTCGCAATATCGTGAAAATCAACTTGAAAGGGATAGTGGGGACGACTTTGACGAAGAGGAAGATCAAAGCGAAGGAGAACCTAGTGCAGAAGTTCAGGAAGAGACTCAGGAAGAAGCAGAAGAGGAGGCTCAGGATACTGATGAGAGTCCTCCTCCTTCTGCGCAGACTACTATTGACGATCGCATTGCTCGGATGGAGGAGAGTCAGACCGCTTTGCGAAGGGAAGTCCAAGAACTTCGAGCAGAGGTCGCTGATGCCAAGGCCGTTACGAAGAAGAAATTTGGCAAGGTGACTCGCACCTTGAAGGCAATCCTGTGTTGCTTACAGGATAAGGGTGCTCCTCCTCCGTCGCCAGACTCCGACTAGCAACGCGATCTTTGATGTTGCTATGAGTAGTTAGCTATTTTCTGTTTCATGTGTGTAAAGCCTATTAGGGCTAGTGCCTTGCTTTTGTCGCTGTTGCTTAACTGTCTTAATTTCCATGTCATTCTAGTCATGAGGCTTGTAAGGATATATCCCTTGTATTGTGACAATTTTGATTAATTGAAGTGCATGGAATGCCTTGACTCTTTAGTGAATGATTGTGGTGTATTTGTGCAATTGAGACTGACAAGGTTGCGCCCTATTTTGAATATAGGGAATGCCACCTAAGACTACGAGGAGCGCGGTTCGGCTTTCATTGTTAGAGCAGATGGATCAGGCTCCTTCTCAGTCTGGCACTCGTCCGGACCCTGCTGTGGGCCCGATTCCTGAGACTGTTCGATCGTCTCAGCCTGCTACTGGTCCTACAGATGGACCACCGCCATTTACACCATCAGTTAGAGAGCCACAGCGCGCATCTACTTCCGCACCTCATCCGCCACAGCCTGCTCCACCACCTGATAGATTCGAGCAGATGATGGCTATGATGCTACAGCAGCAGCAGCTATTGACTACCATAGTCGGGACTTTAGCCCAGGGTGGGGGTGCGACTGCACCTACTCCGCCTACACCACCTGCGCATCCAGCTGAGGATGCCTATACTTACGCCCAGGATGAGGGCATAGCACTTCCTGCGCAGCCTGCTTTCCCTGCGGGGAACCCTGCCGACACACGGGGCCTCCTGGAGAGATTTCAGCGCTTGCGGCCTCCTACTTTCACGGGTTCTCACAGACCCGAGGAGGCTGAGTTTTGGCTCGACCGAGTGTCGAAGATTCTGCGCATGTTGCACTGTACTGAGGCAGAGCAGGTAGAGCTGGCTACCTTCCAGTTTGAGAGAGAGGCCAGTATGTGGTGGGATAGTGTATTGCGGACTGTTACCGCAGACTTCGTATGGACATGGGCAGCATTCGAGTTTCGCTTCCATGAGAAGTATTATCCTCAGACCTACAGACACGAGAGGGAGAATGAGTTTCTCCGTCTCAGGCAGGCAGCGATGACGGTCACCGAGTATGAGCATCGGTTCACAGAGTTGGGCAGGTACGTCCCGACGATTCTAGCTGATGAGCAGATGCGCATACGGCGCTTTTTGGAGGGCTTGCGACCGGATATTCGGTCGAAGATGTGCTGCATCAGTTTCTCCTCCTATGCGGAGTTGGTTCACATGTCCATGCGGGCAGAGCAGGACGTGGATCGACTTGCGCGATCACGAGGCCCGACTACTTCTAGGCCGCGACCGGAGTTGCCAGATAGGCCCTTCGCGGGCAAGAGGCCTCGCATTGATCCTCCTACCAGGACCACGGCGCCAGTAGGACCATTTCGGCGCCCTGGTCTATCATGCACATACTGTGGGAGGACGGGCCACCTAGCGCCGAGTTGCTTTGCGAGGATGCGGGACAGTGGGTTCTCGCCGCCGCAGAAGATTGATCGCGTACGTCCACAGGCGATATCAGCACCGCCTATACGGTCAGCTCCTGCGCAGTCCTCTTTCAGACCCACAGTATCGCAGATTCGACAGCCCCCACGGCCCTTGACACAGCGGCCGAACCGGCCACAGCAGGCTCGAGTTCATGCACTGACCGCTGAGGCAGCTACGACGCCGACTTTCCAGCATTCAGCCTTCGAGGTCACGGGCCATATCGGAGGTACTCCCGTTCTTGTCATGGTGGACACTGGTTCCACGATTTCCTTGATATCGCGTGCCGTAGTCAGACGTCTTGGGTTGCAGACTATCACTATGGATAGCGTGCGAGTCCTTGCAGCTCATGGAGATTATTCGGATGTCACCCAGATGTGTGAGGGTTGTTTACTTGATCTGGGAGGCAGGACGATGACTCTTGATTTGGTCGTCGATCCCTCGCTCGTATATCTCGACGTCATCCTTGGCATGGACTGGTTGACTGCAGCGAGAGCCGAGATTGACTGCGAGGCTCGTGTGGTGACGGTGTACGAGCCTGAGGGCACGCCTTTCACATTTTCAGTGCGGGTAAATCTTCCTTTCCGCATTCTTAGCTACGCCACCCTGTTGCGCGACGCTGGTGCCCAGGTACTTGAGCAGACGCCAGTTGTTTCTGAGTTCGGGGATCTATTCAGGAAGATCCCTGGTTTGCCGCCCAGACGTGAGATCGATTTCACTATCGATCTGATTCCTGGTTCTACACCCGTCTCACTGCCGACGTATCGCATGGCACCATGTGAGATGGAGGAGTTGAGGACGCAGATTGATGGTCTACTAGAGCTTGGCCTTATACGGCCTAGCGTATCTCCTTGGGGAGCACCGGTCTTGTTCGTGAAGAAGAAGGATGGTTCGCTACGATTGTGTATTGATTATCGCAGGCTGAACCAACTCACAGTGAAGAACAAGTACCCTTTGCCCAGGATCGATGACTTATTTGATCAGTTGAGAGGAGCGCAGTACTTCTCGAAGATTGATCTCCAGTCAGGATATCATCAGCTGCGCGTCAGAGATGAGGACGTGCAGAAGACAGCGTTCAGGACCAGTTTTGGTCATTACGAGTTCCTTGTGATGTCGTTCGGTCTCACGAACGCACCGGCCGTGTTCATGGATCTGATGAACCGGGTACTACGGCCTTTCCTCTATCGATTCGTCGTTGTCTTCATCGACGACATTTTGGTATACTCTAGGAGTCGAGAGGAGCATGAGGAGCACTTGCGTTTGGTCCTTGATACGCTCAGACAGCATCAGTTGTTCGCACAGTATAAGAAGTGCGACTTCTGGAAGCAGGAGGTGAAGTTTCTGGGACACGTGGTGTCCAAGGATGGCATGGCAGTTGACCTGTCTAAGGTAGCTGCGGTGCAGGACTGGGAGCAGCCTGGTTCTGTCACTGAGGTGAGGAGTTTCTTGGGTCTCGCTGGCTACTATCGGCGCTTCATTCAGGATTTCTCGAAGATCGCGAGACCCTTATCTCAGTTGACACGGAAGGACGTGAAGTTCGCCTGGAATGATAAGGCGGAGTCAGCCTTTCAGGAGCTGAAGGACAGACTTACGTCCGCCCCTGTGCTAGTATTGCCAGAGCAAGGGGTTAAATACACTATATACACTGACGCGTCTAGCGTTGGTTTGGGTTGTGTCCTTATGCAGAGGGACAGGGTAATTTCGTATGCCTCGAGACAATTAAGGAAGCACGAGGAGAATTACCCTACACACGACCTGGAGTTGGCAGCCGTGATATTCGCACTGAGACTCTGGAGACATTACCTCTATGGAGAGGAGTTCGAGCTCTTTTGCGACCACAAGAGCCTCAAGTACATATTCACACAGCGGGACTTGAATATGAGGCAGCGGCGATGGATGGAGACGCTGAAGGACTTCAAGTTTGAAGTCTCTTACCATCCTGGGAAGGCGAACCTTGTGGCTGATGCGTTGAGCCGCAAGAAGGCGATAGAGTTTGCGGCTCCGCTGATGGTTGCCGAGTGGGATATGGTAGAGTTTTTGCGAGACTTTGAGCAGAAACTCACCGTAGAGGAGCCATTTGAGTTCATCGCACATGTTCAGGTGCGATCCCCGATCGATGACCGTGTCATCGAGGCGCAGAGGGACGACGCGCATCTTACTGAGCTTCGAGAGCAGGCCAGTGATGATGATGACGCCGACTGGCGAGTTGGCATGGATGGGGGTTTACGTTACCGTGGCCGCCTATGCGTTCCTGATGTCCCTGACTTGAGACGAGAGATTCTCGAGGCTGCGCACTCTACTAGACTCGCGATGCATCCTGGCAGCACGAAGATGTATCGTGACGTGAAGAGGACGTACTGGTGGGAAGGTATGAAGACCCACATTGCTGAGTTCGTGTCCCGTTGTCTCACTTGTCAACAGGTGAAGGCAGAGCATCGCCGACCACCTGGACTTTTGCAGCCTATGCCGATTGCAGAGTGGAAGTGGGATTTCATTTCCATGGACTTCATTTCTGGGTTGCCGAAGACGAGGAAGGGGCATGATTCTATTTGGGTGATCGTCGACCGATTGACGAAGTCGGCGCACTTCCTACCGATCAGAGTTACGAACTCTGCAGACGAGCTGGCTAGATTGTATATTAGAGAGATCGTGCGTCTGCATGGAGTTCCGTTGGAGATCGTGTCTGACAGAGACACGCGGTTCACTTCTATCTTCTGGACTCGCATTCAGGAGGCTATGGGTGTGAAGTTGAAGTTCAGTACTGCCTTCCACCCACAGACGGACGGACAGACAGAGCGAGTGAACCAGATCCTGGAGGACATGTTGCGAGCTTGCGCATTGGACTTCAAGGACAGTTGGGATGACTGTCTTGCATATGCGGAGTTTGCGTACAACAATAGCTTCCAGGCGAGTATCGGCATGGCACCTTATGAGGCGCTGTATGGGCGACCTTGTCGCGCACCGCATTGCTGGTTAGAGGTCGGTGAGCGCAGCTTGATTGGCCCAGAGTTGGTGCAGGCGACGTCAGAGAAGATTGATATTATTCGACGTCGGCTTCTTACAGCGCAGAGCAGACAGAAGAGCTACGCCGATACGAGACGGAGACCACTAGAGTTCACAGTCGGGGATCATGTGTTTTTGCGAGTTTCCCCTATGAAGGGAGTCCTTCGGTTCGGAAAGAAGGGGAAGCTGGCACCGCGATACATTGGTCCATTTCAGATCCTCGATCGTGTGGGAGCAGTGGCTTACCGATTGGCTTTACCCACGCCCCTCGCGAGCGTCCACAACGTATTTCATGTTTCTATGCTGAAGAAGTACGTTGCTGATCCTTCTCATATCATCAGATGGGAGCAGGTGCAGTTAGGAGAGGATGTTACTTATATCCTGCGACCGACACGCATCTTAGACCGGAAAGAGCAGGTACTGCGTAGCAAGGTGATTCCCCTTGTGAAGGTATTATGGACGCATCATACTGAGGAGGAGGCTACTTGGGAGACAGAAGCCGAGATCAGAAAGAACTACCCACAGCTTCTCGAGGAGTACGAAAAGGTACAAAATTTCGAGGACGAAATTATTTGTTAAGGGGGGTAGATTGTAACGCCCGTGAAAAATCCATACTTGGGCTCGAGTACCAACTCGACCCGAATTTGCGTAGAATTCATTCCTTTGGAAAACTTGACTAGGTTAGCTAGTGCAACGTTAGAATAGCTGGGAAATGGTCCCTGATCACTTTAAATACGTTCTACAAGGCCCGAAGCGAGTGGAACTAAGGGTGCTATAATGCTCTAAAGCCTCGGATCAAACTCTAAGCCGGTTTGTTCTCTGGACCACTTTGAATCTTTGTATTGGATCTAGACCGCACGTTGAAAGTCCGATACCTCCTATCTTAGACCGTTAGGACCGTCTAGCTGGGCTTGACACTCATTCCAAAAATCAAGTCAAACCGATGATCACAGGCTATTTCATTGAGCCCGGACCGAAGAGAGTGTGAATAGGGACATAGTTGGAATTTCAAATTCAAATCTGGCACACAAATTTGACGCATCAGTATTGAGCATTCTGACCGTCAGAATACAGCCAAATTACACCCTTGGATCAGGAAAAATATCTATTATATATCACGGGACTTATAGGCCTGATCTTGGTGCGGTGACCGTTAAACTGAAACTGGGCCGCCACGTGCGATCTGGGAACCCAACCGGTCTGAAAACTGGATGTATGCTAGATCTAGTATGCATGAGCTTAAGTCCGACCGCATCTGGCCTGGGGACCTCCAGAAATGCCCTTTTGGACCGAAACGGCCCCGATTTGGTTAGGCACCAAGTAAACATTGTTCCCAAGCCTATTTTGGGAATGTTTTAGGCTATAAAAGGGGTTGAAACCCTCACTCCTCTCTCCCATCCGAATTTGAGAGAAGCCCTAGCTTGGGAGAGAGAAAAAGAGTGAGAGATTGTGAGAGAGTGGGAGAGTTCTTCCCGCCACTTGTGCTACGTGTTGCACATGCTTAAGCGACACTCCTCTACCGCTTTCCCGGCGATTCCACCGCAATCCTAGGTAAGTAAAAACCCTAAATAGTTGGTGATTTGAGTTTTTCTTGTTTCCATGGCGATGTAGCTTATGGATCTTATGTATTAGGCTCCTTACTCGCCGTAGACGAAGCATATACACTCCGCTTCAATTCCCGAGTCTACAAGACACTAGGTGAGGATTTTAGACGCTTGGATTGACGGTTCCCAATGCTTTCAATGTCGTTTAATAGTAGATTCTTGACGGCATCGCCGTTTGACATGTACAAAATGCTCTCCGTTTCCCGTTTCGTAAGCTAACGAAGAATATGAGATTTAGGGCATTTTAGTCATTTGTAGGAAGTACTGTTTGCATTCATATTTTGCTGATGTGATTGACATGGTTTGTTGTCGCATTAGGGAGTTAGGAATGCGTGCATAATTAGTTTGGCGAAGAGATTCGCCTAGTTGCACACTTTGGGTTGACATGCTATATGTAGACCTAAGTGTGTAGTGCATGTGTTTGTATAAATGCTTGTATTAGTATGTATTGAATTAAATGATGTTATTTGATACTTTGTGATTGATTTTTCAATTATTATGCCGACCTAAATGATTTTCTACATGTTGACAAAATGCATGATTTCATTACATGCATGGAATGTATGTGCTTGAGGATTTGCTTAAGTTGAATATGCATGGGAAGTATGCCTTGAAGATTTGCTTAAGTTGAATGTTATAACATGTGCTAACATGCTCACATGATGTATTTCAATTCCAATACTTTTATAGTGATTCCATAGATGTGTGGGACTTGACTTAGTCCAGGCAGTCGGTAACCGAGTAAATTCGTGGCTGACTGGTCATAGCCACGAACGACGCGTAGATGAATGTGATTCGTGTTGAGAGTTGGCGGCAGTGGTTAGGCCACGCGAAGTGTTTTACGCACTTCATGTCGTTCAATTCGAGATGCGATCGCGCTAGTCGAGCCCGTCAAGTAACCCGACTGGCCGATGTTTGTTCACCTTGTATGAATCATAACTGCTTGAACCTAGGGTACTGAACTTACCATTGTAAACCCTATTAACCGTGGTACCTTGATCCACGAAGACTCATGAGCCGGGCATGGTGGTATGGGACACCGTGGTCGAGCTGTCGGCCTACGCTGGGGCCACAAACCTCCCCGTAGTGACCAGTGAGCACCTAGACTCGTGAGCAGATTATGGTGGTATGGGACACTATATTCTAGCTGTCGGCCTACACTGATCAGGCGACGAGCCCTTTGTAGTGACCGCGAGCGTATTCTGAGTTCACGGGAGGCGACGACCCTTCCGTGCAGTAGAGTACAGTAGGCCTGTATTGATAAGGTGATGGGGGAGCGGTGCAACGAGTGCGAGCAACAGCCCTGGCAGCCCTTGCAGTGACCTACGAAATGTACATCGTATGAGATTACTAGGAGTGACGACCCTAGACAGGATCCGTGTTGGGATTGATACAAGGGAGGTACCTTAGTTTCCCAATCTTGCTGTTTGAATGGACTAATAATAACTTGGTAATCATATCACCATAGCATTGCATGTGCCTGGAAGATGTGGAGCACTCTAGGGAGTGTGGCATGCCGCGGTCGTAAGATGTTGCCGTATGAGGGTGATCGTCGGTGAGGGCATACATCACGTCATATCATCCTGCATTAACAACAGTTTTAGGACTTGTCTGATTTACTGCTTTACTATTATCGCGTGATTGAATTGTGAACATGCTAATCTTTGCTCTATGATTCCACTGAGTTGATCACTCATTCCCACGTTACGGGATGGTGTTTGCAACACCCACCAGACCCTGTTGTAGTTGCAGGTGACGATGAGATCCAGGAGGTGGAGCTAGATGATGACGAGGACCAGGATGAGTTCTCGTATATGCAGTATCATGACGGCTTCCCGTAGGTGACCTGGATCGAGGGGACATCAGTGGGACTTTTCTTTTTGAACATTATTCTTTTGTTATGTACATGTATATGAGACTCAGAGATGTAGTCATACTTTGGAGACAGTTGAGATTACTTTGTTTTTCCATACAGTGATATATATCTTGTTTAGTCTTCCGCTTGCTTTTATCACTGGATCTGAAGTATGAATTGCAGTTTTGGTATACTTTTACTCATGTGAATGCTTTAAATCAGACAACATTGAATCATAACCATTTTTGTTGCATAAGTGACGGTCTGGAACTTGGGAGTTGAGTTTATACACGACCCCCGATTTTCAGGGTGTTACATTGTCGATGGGGTCGATAAATCGTATAGATTTACCTATAAGCTTGCTGGACGATTTATGTTCGGACTCGATCCAATCGATGAGGCCTTGATATGATCGATATATGAATATCGATTTATCGACTGGCACCCCGATCAACATTAAAAACAATCTGAAATTCATGCTGGTGAAAACATACGCCCACAATCGATATGATCGACTGACTTTCGATATGATCGATATTTGAGTTTAGATTGAATCGGACAGTCATCGATATATCGAAGCATATGTTAGTTTTCTTTAGAAAAATAGGGGCGCCGAAAAATAGTCTGTCGATAGTATCGATCATCATCCGATAGGATCGATATTCGAATATTGATGATATCGACTAACCAGTTGATATATCGATAAATCGTCCAGATGACTGTTTGTTTGCTGGATGCTTTTTGTCCTCACTCGATTGTATCGATTGAGATCTTGAGGACATCGACAGAGCTGGTCGATCATATCAAAAGGGGAATCGATATAATCGACAGTGTAAGAAAAACTATAAAGATTTTCCTTTTTGATAAAAAGTTTCCTTACACAGAAACCCTAAGATGTTCTAATTCTTTTTAAGGGTTTTAATCACCTGGTGTTTTAGGACATGGGATGTGAGACTATGATTTACCTATGACGAGCTTCCACACATCCAGTTGAGGCAGATGCTTGACTTGATCTTCCTGTGATGCGCTGTTGTCCGACTGACTCAACTTACAATGTAATTGATAAACCAGGGCATGTAGTAGGTGCACTTTCAGATCTGTCTTATTTTGCCCCAAGCCATGAACTGAACATACCAAAAAGGATGGACGGTTGGACTAACTGCACACAGCAGGTGGGGTCCACGGTCACCTAATGGGTGAATGGTTGGACGGCATCTAAATATTCCATGAAAGGCCCACCGTCCAGCCAACTGGACAATGGGATACAAAACATACATTAAGGTGGGGTCTAGACAACCTGCTGACGTCCACAGCTGTGGGACCCACATATCTTGGTGGCGTTAATACACTAGCCATGTTCAGGTGTGCAGTACCTAGCCAAACTGCTGGACAGGTGGTCCCTAAAGATCAAACAGATGCACGGTTGGATGGGGCACCTTCACACATGTGACCCCAGAACTTGCTGACGTCAGATGGTGGTGGGTCCCGCCATCAAAACAGATGGACGGTTTACACATACAACATGGCTGGGATCCACCGTTAGGACGGATGAACGACTTGCATAAAACACATGCGTCATGTGAGACCTACCACCTGCTGACGTAATGGACAATGGGTCCCACCAGTTGTACGGTCTAGATATATACCTCATGTGGGGCCCACACGTTTGCTGACGCCAGGAGGCAGCACCCTGCTGCTGGCCGTCCATACATGGATGGGCCATGTATAGAAGAAATGGATGGACGGTGTGAATAATACCCATACACCACGTGTGGTCCCCACACCTCGTGAGATGTTGGTCCCACTAGCTAGATGGACAGCGTGGGATCAGTCCCATGCACAAAAGCTGCCAGTGGGTGGGTCCCACGTAGCAGTGGCCCACCCATTAATATAAGATAATATATAATATATACCATATAAAATATATACTATATGTATGTATATACACATATAAGTGTATGTGTGTGTGTGTTAAAGTAGGTGGGAGCGTCCAGACGCTGGACGGCCTGGGTGAAAGGGGTTCATCCATCAACTAAGCCCCACATGAATGGACAGTTTGGATGGCCTTTCCCAACATGGTGGCCCCACATCGGGTGGGCCACACTCTTGGATCAAACTAATTTTGGCGCTTTCCTTCATTTGGACCCGTCCAAACGGACTTCCATGTGGGCCACTCAGTGGATGGCATAGATAAAATGCATACATCATAGGTGGGCCATGATCATAGCAAGAGAGAGAGAGAGAGAGAGAGAGAGAAAGAGACATCGGCGAAGATGGAGGGGCCCCTCCACTATGGGCCCCTCTTGCATACAAACATACATCAAGGTGGGTCCCACCATAAGTGAGCCCTTAAATCACAAAACAATAAATAAATGGAGATCCAAGATCACCCGCCGGCTTCTGCTTACTCCTTTGGGTTCCTTAGCTCCTTAGCTTCGATTCCAACGGAGGAGATGAGGTTTGGATGGTTGAGATGAGAGATGAAAGGGTAGGAAAGTGGGTCACCTTTGTTGCTTGGGAAAGCTTGGAGAGGCTCATACATATGGAGTTCTTTCTTGCTTGGGAATGGTTTGAAAAAAATGAGAAAGAGAGTTGTAAAGAGAGAGGAGTGATGGGTGATGGATGTGGTGAGTGATGTGTGTAAGAGCATTTTGACTTTTGTGGCTTGTTTGGGAAAGGGTGAAAGGTGATGTGTACTTGATATGTACTTGACATGTGATGTGATGAGATTGATTGATTGATGGGATTGATTTGACAAGTTATAGAGATTCTCTTGGGTTTTGCAACGCGCGGCGTTTTCCTCGCACTGAACGTTGGCCCACATCTCCTAACCAGGGTATCGCCTCGGCGCACGAGTCGCGGTGACGACGCGGTCGCTATGGTAAAGGTCTTGGGTTGAGTCGACTTGGGTTGATGGCGTACGAATCAAGGTTACGCGCAAATATTGGTTAAGGGTCAAAGGTTTCCGGAACTCGACCGGAAAGACCGCGGAAGCCTACGGAATGGTACGGTCTAGAATAGGGATCTTATATTTACTAATTACTTTTGTTTAGTTTTCTCCAATGTGTTAATTCATTCAATATATTATCGGTCCTGATAACTGATAAACTGACAAAATAAATTGATGAATTGAATCAAATGTCATCATTATATATAAAAATTTTCTGATAGTATAATTTTACAAATAAATCTAAGAAGCTAAATAAATAAAGCATACAACTATATTGGTTTGTTAAGGAAAAAAATGAATGTCAAGCACTACCCATTAATATTGAACCATGTGTTTTAGTATTGCAAATGTGCGTGATTACAAGTCTTCCATCATATGGGCCCCACAAATTAGAGCTTATGGCTAAAGAATTAGAATGTTTCACTCCCAAAATAGGTGAAGAATAAGGAGGAAATGGATAGCTAAAATAATTCTTTCTTATCATCCATTTGTTTGGTACTTCAATTTTGGAGATATGATATCTAAATGGTGTGGTCTACCCAATGAAAAGCATGTATCTAAAAATTTAGCATGTACACTTGTATGTAGATAGATAAGGCTCCACACTATGAACATTGCAAACTTACCAGACATATATGATCTATTTGTATTTCTTTTATCAAATATACATTTTTTGAACAACAATGAAAAGAATAGTTTAATTAAGATTTTGTAGGTCTCTAATTTTTAGAAATTAAGATTGAAAAGAAAAATTTTCTTTGGATGTTTAAAGTGGGATTTCAAAATAAGTAGCGATTGAGTGAGCTATCCTTCCTCTTAAAAAGGACAAAGCATGCACTACATATCTTTATATGGAAAACGTGTTAGAGATTTGAGTCATCAATTAGAAAAGTTATAATTTTTTAGCATACTACGAACCAAAAAAAATTAACGAACCAAAAAATTTATTAGTCTGCCAATCAAGAAGATCAAACTTGTATGAAAAATAATAATAAAATAGAAAAAGAAGCTGAATAAAAAAATTAGTGTGCATGTGTGGCCCACTTGATAAGAGTATTGTCATGAATTTTGGCATATTTGTTCACCTTCAACCCTTCATAATGAACACTTCATGTGAGAGGCTTCCTATGTGAGGTAATTAGGGTTGTACATCGAGCTGAGTCGAGTCGAGACGGGCCAAGCTTAGCTTGACTCGTCCTTGCTCTCCTCGAGTTTAAGCTCGAGCTCGAGCTTACCATTGGAGCTTGGCTTGTTTGCCAAAGTATTCGAGTCGAGCTCATGGATTGATTCGAGGCGAGCTTACCTCAAGTCGAGTCGAGCCTACTCCTAACTAACCCAACCCACACCCGACCCAACTCTCAAATCAAATATTCAATTAATAATATATATACTTATTGTTGATGTTGAGAGAGAGAAAAAAAACTCGTGCGAGTTGTTTAGTGCAGGCCGTACGGCTGAGATGAGTTGGGAAAAGGTTGAGTCAAGCTTGGGGGAGTGGCTGAGTGAAGAGAGAGAGAGAGAGAGAGAGAGAGAGAGAGAGACTGGAGCTCGGGCACAAGAGAGAGGGAGAGAGGGATGAGTTTGGGCGTGGCAGGTTGGGTAAGGAAGGAAAATTGTAAGAAATGGACGGAGGGATAGGGTAAGGTTTAAATTTTAACTTTTTAAAAAATATATAATATAATGTATATTGGAGTTGAGCCGAGCTCGAACTTCAAGCCAAGCCGAGCCGAGTTCGGGTTGAGTCGAGTCAAGATTTACCATAATCGATCTCATCTCATTTTCAAATCGAGTTGGGTCATATAAAGCTTAGCTCGCCTCGAGTCGTCATTCAAGCCGAGTCAAGTCAAGCTAGATTGAGCCAAGCTGAGCAAGCTTTTCAAGTGCTTGACTTGTGTACAGCCCTAGAGGTAATATGTACCAATTGCACTAATTTGTGAAGATATTTTTGGTGTACTTTTTAGGATTGTACATCAAGCTGAGTCGAGTCGAGGTGGGCCAAGATTGGCTTGACTCGTTCGTGCTCTCCTCGAGTTCGAGCTCGAGCTTGAGCTCAAACTCTATCTTGAGCTTACCATTGAAGCTTGGCTTGTTTGCCAAACCTTTCGAATCGAGCTCAAGGCGAGCTAGTGGATTGAGTCGAGGCGAGCTTACCTCGAATTGAGTCGAGCCTGCTCCCAACCCGACCCAACCTGCACCCGACTCAAACCAACAACTCGACCCAACCCAACCCACACCTGATTCAACCCAGCCAACCGACCCAACCCGCACCCGACCCAACTCCAATATCAAATATTCGATTAATTATATATATATATATATATATATATATATATATATATATATATATATATATATATATATATATATTAGATAAAGTTATAGAGGTACATTATTGTTAGTGAAGAGAGAGAGAGAGACAGTGGAGCTCGGGCACAGTGAGTTGGGTAAGGAAGGAAAAGGGTAAGAAATGGACAAACAGGTAGAATAGAGTTTAGTTTAAACTTTTTTATTTTTAAGTGTGTATGTATATGTGTGTGTGTATTAAATATATATTTTAATATATATATATATATATATATATATATATATATATATATATATAAAATATTCGAGTCGAGCCGAGCCAAGCCGAGTTTGAGTTCGAGTCGAGTCAAGATCCACTATGATCGAACTCGGCTCATTTTCAAAGCAAGCTGGGTTATATGAAGCTTGGCTTGCTTTGAGTCGTTATTTAAGCAGAGCCAAGCCAAGCTAGATCGAGCTGAGCTGAGTGAGCCTTTTGAGCTCGCTTGGCTCGTGTACAACCCTATACTTTTTATTGGAATGATCAACTAAATGTATGTTAGTTTGAAATTACCAACTTAGATTTCTTAATCAATTTACCATTCTTCCTTACCTATCAAAGGGTCATTGGATTAAAAGTAGGGTGTCCTGTATCGGTTACGTATCGGCCGATACATAACGGAATCAGTAAGGGCTGATAAGCGTATCGGGTCCGTATCGGCCATTACCAATTTTTGTAGGCATATCGGCCGATACGAAGCGTATCGGACCGTTACGGGGGCGTAACAGTCAGATAACGGCTCTCCTTTTTTTTTCATTTTAAGCACTTTTTTTGCTATTTTTTCCAAACTTCTTGCTTCCAAACTGTTTTTCACTCCTTCTAATAGTAATTTCGACTAACCTTGGCTGGTTATTTGGGACAAAAACACTTTATATTACGGATTTGGTTGAATCAAAGCTTAGTGGGCCATTTTTCAGAAATTCTTCAAAAATAGGTATTTACTTTTTTTAATTTTTTTTGCTGTTTTAATCATGACATATGATGTGTTAATCATAGTAGAACATGATAATGTGCATTTTACAGATTTGGGGTGCCATTTAATATTTTTTTTATATTTTTTTCTGTTTACACATGAATTTTGGGCCCTTTTTTTAAATTTCGAAAAATCAATTTTTAATAGTTTTTTTGCTATTTTAATGATGCCATATGATATGTTAATCATAGTAGAACATGTTAATGTGCATTTTACAGATTTGGGGTGCCATTTTATATATTTTTTATATTTTTTACTATTTACGCATGAATTTTGGGCCCTTTTTCTAAAATTCAAAAAATCAATTTTTAATAGTTGTTTTGTTGTTTTAATAATGTCATATGATATGTTAATCATAGTAGAACATGTTAATGTGCATTTTACAGATTTGGAGTGTCATTTTATATATTTTTTATATTTTTTTCTATTTACGTATGAATTTTGGGCCCTTTTTTTAAAATTCAAAAAATCAATTTTTAATAGTTGTTTTGTTGTTTTAATGATGTCATATGATGTGTTAATCATAGTAGAATATGTTAATGTGCATTTTACAGATTTGGGGTTCCATTTTATATATTTTTTATATTTTTTTCTATTTACGCATGAATTTTGGGCCCTTTTTTTAAAATTCGAAAAATTAATTTTTAATAGTTGTTTTGCTGTTTTAATCATACCATATGATGTGTTAATTATAGTAGAACAGCTTAATGTGCATTTTACAAATTTGGGGTGCCATTTTATATTTATTTTTTTTACGCATTTATTTTGGCCTTTTTTTTTAAAATTTGAAAAAACAATTTTTAATGGTTGTTTTGCTGTTTTAATGATTGCATATGATGTGTTCATCATAGTAGAACATGTTAATGTGCATTTTACATATTTAGGGTGCCATTTTATATATTTTTTATATTTTTTTCTATTTACGCATGAATTTTAGCCCCTTTTTTTAAAATTCAAAAAATCAATTTTTAATGGTTTTTTTGCTGTTTTGATGATGTCATATGATGTGTTAATCATAGTAGAACATGTTAATGTGCATTTTACATATTTTGGGTGTCATTTTATATATTTTTTATATTTTTTTCTATTTACGTATAAATTTTGGCCCCTTTTTTTAAAATTTGAAAAAATAATTTTTAATGGTTGTTTTGTTATTTTAATCATGCCATATGACGTGTTAATCATATTAGAATATGTTAATATCATTTTACATATTTGGGGTGTCATTTTATAAATTTTTCTTTGTATTTTCGAATTAATGACTTTATATTTTTATTTGCTTATATTGGACAGGTTTTAGAGCTTCTTAGGGTTTAGTTAGAACATAAAATTATCTTTATTAACATAGGTCATACACTCATACTCATATCCTAAACCTAAAGAAATGTCTTGGTCTGGCCAACAACAAGTAAGTGAAGATATTGGATGGCAACATTGTGAGAGGGTTGGTGGTACTGGCACTAAATGAAGTGCAAGTATTGTGATAGGATAGTGTCTGGTGGAATTACCCGTCTCAAACAACATTTGGCACATCGAAAGGGTCAAGTTGCACCATGTGTCAGAATACCAAAAGAGATAATGTTATTAATGCAAGCTAGTCTGGATGAGTCGAAGGGTAAATGTGCTGCTGTACAAAAGAAGAGAGATGATATTTTAGAAGCAGCTCGACAGGAGGTGTTTGGTCCTAAATATATGGGCGTTTGGGATGAAGGTATTATTGATTATGACGAAGATTCAGATCGAAAATTAACTATAGCTAGGAGAGAGAGCGTGCGTCTAGCTCGTGAAGAGGAAGAACGTCGCCGTATGTTTGGCACGTATGGGTCAGTGCGTGATACAAGAGGGGGCAGTGGGAGTGGGAGTGGGACAGGGAGTGCAACTGGAAGTGCAACTGCTTCTACAGGTGGGACTGAGGGTAGGAGGGTAGGTTTGGTGGGTTACGACGTGTATTTGGGAGCCGACGATAGACATCTTCACGTGTTGCCCCTATACATTTGGATGAAGAAGTAAATGAGCCTAAGAGACCCTCTATTGATCCAATCCTGTTTAGGAAAGAATCAACTAAACAAAAGAAGATAAAACAAATGTGAAGTAGAACTTCCGTTGAGAAATTAAGTAGAGCAGCAACAAAGTTATTTATACATGCCAACATGCCTCCTAACGCGGCCAATTCTCCATATTGGCAGGTGGTAATTGATGCAGCAGCAGAAGCAGGTGAATGAATAAAAGCTCCCACGGCTAAGGAGATTAGGGAAAAATGGACAGATGCAGAGTATGCGGATGTGAAAACATACGTGGCTACCTTTAAACCTGTATGGCAAGCCAGATGATGCACGATCATGTGGAATGGTTGGACTGGCCCAACCAGACGCAGTATGATCAACTTCATGGTGTACTACCACTTGGAAACTATATATCACAAGTCAATTGATGCCTCAGAAGTAACAAAAAATTTTGATTATATTACTGGACTAATGGATAAAGTTATGGATGATATTGGAGAGGAGAACGTAGTGCAGATTGTGACAGATAATGAAGCATCATATAAGCTTGCAGGACATATGTTGATGGATAAGAGAAAATATCTTTTTTGGTCACCATGTGTTGCCCATCGTATTGATCTTATATTGGAAGATATTGGAAAGAGGAAAAATGTTAAGGGAATGGTCGAAAGGGCAAGGGAAGTAACGACATTTATTTACAACCATAATCAAGTAGTCGCAATAATAAGAAAGTTCACGAAATGACGAGAATTGTTGAGGCCTGCGGCAACTAGATTCGTAACAAACTTTATAGCATTAGAGAGTTTATTCCAGCATAGGGGAGAGTTGAGTGAAATGTTCACTTCCCGACAATGGCTCAACACAAAACATGGGAAGAAGACATCAGGGACACCGGTCGACGTTGTGAACACCATACGAGACAACAAATATTGGAAGAAGGTTAAGGCGATCATAAAGGTGATGGAGCCACTAATGAGGGTACTCCGTCTTGTTGAAACCGATGAAGCACCTACCATGGGCTTCCTATATGATGTCATGGATAAGGCAAAGCTTGCAATTTAACGTGATTATAGAAGCTGGGAGACTTATTGGAAGATGATCGATATGAGATAGACAAAACAACTCCATCATGATCTTCATGCAGCAGGTTATTACTTAAATCGTAGGTATAGATATGCCCAATCATTTGTTGCGGATGATGAAGTTCATGTCGGGCTAAAAAATGTGATAAAGAGATTAGAACCTGACTTAGATCTTTAAATAAAGGCGTTGAATGAATTAGATACATTTGAAAATCGCCTTGGTAGTTTTGGAGATGCTCTTGTACAGCATGCAGCATCTAAGTTGCAACCGGCCGAATGGTGGATTAATTTCGGAGAGAGTACGAAGGCTCTTCAAAAAATTACAATCAAAGTTTTGAGCCAGACAACATCTTCCTCTAGCTGCGAAAGGAAAGAGTTACTTTGCGCTCATTCATTCAAAGAATAAGAATAGATTGCAGACTAGAACATTAGATAGACTTATCTTCATGCACTAAAATATAAAACTAAGAATGCGACGACATTATAAGAGCATTACAGCTGCTGATGACGGAGACTACTGTCCAATAAACTTGGACAATATTTATAATGAGGATAACTCACTTTTACCTTGGTTGGAAATAAGGAAAAAGCAAATTGAAGAGGATAGTGAAGAATTGGAAATTGATGACTCAGAAATACGCAAAGTACAACAAGAGAGTCGTGCAGATGTGTTGGACCCAGTAAAAGGGGCAGCGTTTATGCCACGTACGGAAACGGCTTGAGATCAACAAAAGAGTACGAGCAGTGGTAGCGTGTCCATGTCGAATGATGGTGACGATGACCCCCCTTCCTCTGGTGCTAGCACTTCTGGTGTTGCTCAATGTCCTATTCAGCCGTCTACAGATCGCGATGCCGATGAACATTGACGAGGTGGTACACGAGGTCGAACCTACGAGTGTACCGAGTCACGATACAGCCAGCAGGAGGGTACATCTAGTGGTGCACCGCGTCCGGGAGGTCCGGAACATCAGCAAGCTCATGGTCTTGGTTCTTATGATGGATATTCTTATGGTCAATTGGATTAAAATTATGATGGTTATACTGAGCCTATTCCATCACATTCATGTTTGAGTAGCCTTTCTGATCAATATACATATGATTATAGATATCCAGATCCAAATCCAAGTTGCTCATCATAGCAGATGCACTCTCAATCTCAAGATTCTCAACAGCCTGAGTATGGTTACCAGTATGGCTATTCGACGGGCACTGGTGGATATCTTTACTCAGGGTTAGAGTCGTTACCTAGTCAGGATCAGTCATTCTCTGGTTTCGTTGATCTAGTATTTCCTTCTGGCACTGGATATTATGGATATGCAGAACCTACACCTATTGGACAGCCTCAACCTAATGGTGACAATGACGATGATGTGGAGGTCGAGTAACCATAAAAAAATAAATTTTCATTTTGGTGGTGACTTGTGATTGTGAGTATATATTTGTATTAAGGTAAGTATTTGCATTTTGCAGCAGACAGCTCACAGGTATTATTGCAAGAAGCCATGCAATTATGCACACACTTGACACTGCCGAACTTATATTTAAAATAGCTCCCTTGACAACCAATCAAGTAATCCTTAATCAAGTTGCAGGAGAGTATATCAGACACTACTAATTTTATTTTTTTTAATATTCTTGACTTGAGGATGACAGGTCATAGACAGGAATCACAGTCACCTGCATACTGCACAGGTATGTTCGAGAAATTCCTCAAAAATAATTACAAACACACCTAATGTAAGATATTTACATATTACATTCATTCTAATATATCTATCATTGGTAGTAGATAGTTAGAAAATTAAATATATGAATTTTGTAGTCAAATTCAGGTTTTCTGGTTCATAAATTCATCAGACAGTCCGATACAACTTCTCACCAAAGAGTGGACCGTTACGCCCCCATGAACATGTTCCATTTTATAAATGAATGCATATTTGGAATGCTTACAATATTCTAGATTTAATCCATATTTTTTCATATTTTTTGGCAAAAAAAAAAATTTTACACCGTTACGGGCCGTTACGCCCCCGTATCCATATCGGTTTTGGAGGTCACCGTTACGCCAACCGATACCGATACGGGACACCTTGATTAAAAGTCCATATTTAGTACACATACATCAAGTATTGATTAAACAATATTATCGCGATAATATCTTGAGATTTTCGTAATCTTATTGGTTTTTATTTAATCTTGAAATCATTTTTCAAGCAAAACTTTTTAGTAGCCAAAATAAACACCTATATTTTTTAATTTATAAAAATTGTTATAAATTTATGATAAGTATTTTTTTAATAAAATTCTAATAAAAGGCGGACCTGTGAAATAATTAAATTATTATAATTATCGAAATGAGAAAATGCTAAAAGATAAAAATTTATAATTATGAAACTTGTCCAAAGTCCAAACGCATAAACACTTACTACATTATTGTTCTTTCATGCTGGAATGTGTTCACATGCATGTATTGAAAAGAAAGTTTGAACTGAGTATTTTTTAGCCTATATGTGGGTACATCTACAAACCAACACGTGCCAATGTGACCACATGTACGTGAGATCCAAACCGTCACTCCACATTGAGATAAAAAATTAAACATATCTACATGGTCAGACTATCTGATGGATGGCTAGGATATCATACATGTGTGTCACTTGGTCACATTTAGTGGAGAGTAAATGGCTTCCTTCTTTGTGCCATCAACTAAGGAAAAGGAAAAAAGTATTCTGATGGCTTGCTTTGATGGCCCATGTTTCATTGATCTAAACCGTTGATACTGTGGGACTCATAGCAGATTAGATATGACTCCCAAAAAAAATGATTGAAATATCCCAGCCATCTATACCATGATGTTCTTGCTTCACCATTGGTTGCAATTTCTCTTAGCAATCTATTTCCAAACCTCTGATGATGGGTTAGGAAACTCTAATCTAATGAGTGCTTCTACAATTCTTCCATCCATAATGGGCCCCATTAGATAAACGGTCTAGATTATTGAAAGTAGGCACCATTTTTTTTTAATGACTTGATTCTGACGTAGAGAAGTTACTTGAATAAGTAGAGCATGAGAACTTGAATATCCATTGCAAATCCTGTGAAAAGAAAAACGCTAGAATTTTATAGACCTTCTCATGATCTTTGCACCTATCTCGCTCAGCTTGTGGGACATCCTCACCGTTTATCACAAGTATTATGTGATAGGTCACACTCATTCACACATCCACCGTCCACATTGCGTGCATTTTTTGTCTATCCACAATTTCCAAATGAGAACTATCACCCACGGGCATGGCATCAGCACCGTTAAAATGGTAGGTCCCACTATAAATATTAACACGACACAAAGATCAGGCCCGCTCATCAGCTGGGCCACACCGTTGGAATCAACGACTCCACTCATTCGGACCTAAGAACTCTATAGATCGAATCGACGACAAGCATGAGGTTACTGTAGAATTTGTGTCCCGGCCCATCAACAAGGCAACCCACCTTTTGGACGGTCCAGATTGGCCAACGGATAAGTCAACATGTTCAGTAATCCTAACGGGTGGGATCATTTATTACACGCGCAATGGATGGTGGGCCATTCCGTGGATGACACATGCACCAAACAATCCAGATTGGAAAACTGTAGCCGTACAAAATTTGGCCTTTACTTGATTGAATGTGAACGACAACCGTCCATTTGTTTGCCTCCCTATTAAAGGGCTGGGATTTTCCATCTGGGAGAGGGGTTTTGATTTATGGGCCAAAGGGGCCACTGTATTAAACACCATGCCAGCCCATTAATTTATAAATGGGCAGTTCCTGGGCCGGGCCCTGGAAGATATTTGATAAGAAAATTGGAAAAGGGTGTTGACCTCCGTGGGGCCCACCATGATGTTTTCATCAGATTCAATCCGTCCATATACCTTTCCATTCAAAAGATCAATGTGTGTCAAGATAGGCCGATCACGGCCCAGACCCAGCCAGCTTTTGGGCTTGGGGAACCCTAAAAGCCCACTGAACCAGCCCTTCCCATCTGAACCGCTAATCGGCTTGACACATGGACCATCCATATACATGGTTGGCCCACAGAATAAATGACGTGGATCTGGCTTCAGCACACGTGGCAGGTTTATGTGGGATACGGATTCGGTGGATCTGAGAAGCATACTGACGTGGGTGTATCCATGACTGTGAGGCCCACCATGATGTATGTGTTTTATATCCACACCGCCCATCTGGTTTGTCAGCTCATTTTAATGCATGATAAAAAAAATTTGAAGCAGATCCAAATCTCAGGCGAACTACACCATAGGAAACACTGGTGATTGAATGCCCACAGTTAAAAACTTCTTGGGGCCACAAAAGTTTTAAATCCAGCTATTATTTCTGTGTTCACTTCATCCAGGTCTGTATGATCTTATCAACAGGTTGGATGCAAATAAACATTAAGTGGGTCGCAGGAAATTTTTTTAAGGGTGGACGTTAAATCACCACTGTTTCCTGTGGTGTGGATGGTGTTCATGAAAATGGGCCCGTTATGTTCTTAGAGAAAAATCTAAGCCGTCCACCATTTCCTCATATGATTTTAGGGTTTGGCCTAAAAATGATTCATATCTAAAGCTTACGTGGGCCACACATTAGGTAAGAGTGCACATTGAACCTAGGCCTTTCAAATGATCATAGGGCCACAAAAAATTGAAATCAGTTGCAAATACACGTAGTTTCATTTAAGCCTAAATAGAAATGATATTTTGAATAGTTGTAATTGTAATAGTTTAGATGGCCTAAAAATATCAAAACTACCAATAGTTTCAACAATAGTGAGTTACATTTTCATGTGGTACGACCACACCTTTATATTGTTTTGCTTTGGTTTTGGGCCCTTGTCCTAAGGTAAGAAGGTGAAAATCGTTGGATGGTCTGGATTTATGAAAACCATCACGAAGTGGCCCCACCAAAATTAATGGTTGCATGAAAACGTTACTGGTGATGTGAGATGGTCTTTCCTCATTGATCTGTGATGTCCATTATTTTTCTAATATAATTTTAGGGCTTGAGCCAGAAATTAATCCAGATCCGAAGCTTAGGTGGGCCACACGGTAGATAACAGTGTGTATTGAACCTAGGCCTTTAAAGCTTTCACGATGCCACAAAAATTTTAGATGGCAGCAATCAAACCACTTGAAATGCGTTTGAAAGGCCTAAGAGCATTCAAAATACCATTAATAGTTTCAATGTTAGTAAGCAATGACCCGCTCTTACCTGTCGTGGGACCCACTTGTGCATTGAATTTTGGGCCCCATCCTAAAAGGAGATGGTGAAAATGGACGACTTAGATTTGCCAAAAATATCATACAAGCCCCACCTTATTTTCTAAACTTTTTAAGAGTAGTTAAATAAAAGTTTCCACTTAAAAAAATTTTTAAAAAAAGGATTTTTTTCATATGGCCCCTGGCCTTTTTGCCTATGGACTGAAAACTTCCACATTTTAAACTATTTCCCACAACTCGATTACTTATTTCAAATAGGTCCTGCGGCCGCCTCCACTAACGTATTATTAAGAGGCGGAGAATTGCATAAAAGTCCATATTATCTCATTGTCCATTTGTGTTTTCACATCATTTTAGAGCATGGCGAAAAAATGACGCAGATCCAAAGCTTAAATGGTCTAGATGATAGGCAATAGTGTGATTGAACGCGATTATTGAAACATATTGCGGCCATTAAGGGGCCCACTTTGAACTATGGATGTGGATCAAATTTTTTATCTGATGCCTAAAAATGAGCTAGAAAAACAGATAGACGGGGTGGATTTCTGACAAACATCAAGGTGGGCCCCACGTATGGTCGAGTTTAGGTTATCATGACAATCCATCTTAATCAATGTGCGGTTCAGAGGTTTGAAGGAAATTAAGTCAAGATTGTGAGTTGGTTTACCATAAGTAAGCCCCACCATTATGTTTGTGATAAATCAATTCCATCCATCAAAATTTTTCATTAAACAGTGGGATTGAATGCCCACCGTTGAAACATTTATGGGGTATGAAATGTTTGTTATGGATCCACCCCGTCCATCTGTTTTTTCAGCTCATTTTATACCATGGGCCCAAAAAAAAAGAGGCCTATACCAATATCCAGTGGGCCACACAATAGGAAAAAGTGGGATTAAAGTCCTACCGTTGAAATAGATTGGGTCCATCTTGGAATGCATGTCGAGCTTTGGATCCATTCCATTTTTGGGCCCATGTCATTAAATGAGCCGGAGAAACAGATGAATAGGGTGGATTTGTCACAAACACAAAGATGGGCTCTACCTGTGGTCGAGGTTAGGTTGGCACGTTAATACGAAAATATAAAAATTTATTCATACATGTGACTGCCAGCGGGTGGTGCAATGCCTAATAATGGTGAAAACTACGGGCCAGGAAATAGTTGAAAAGAAGGAGGTTTTATGTCATAGCCCAAAAGGCACACGTACTTATGGAAAAATCCGACAAAAGAAAAGAGGCCGCTTACAGCAAAAGTCCAAAGAAAAGGCTATTTGGAAGAAATAATTTACCAGCAGCAGTTTTTCAGTTCATGGACCAAAACAGAGGCCGCTTACAGCAAAAGTCCAAAGAAAACAAAGAAGAGACGGACACGTTGGGCGGCTGAGATTGACATATAACCAATCAATCGTATTTGAACGGTTCATATATATTTAAATATAAGAAGCGGACCGCCTCCTGCCCCCGCCCGTCTCTACCTACGAACGGGCAGTTCTATGGGCGGGCCCACTGTAATGGTACTATGATGTCCACCACATGGGAACTTCCCATGAGATTGAGCTGTTTTGGGCCCATCGTGATGTATGTCTAACATCTATCCCATCAGTCAGATGCACCATTCCATGGTGGACCACCGGCTTAAAAATCAAGTTAATCCATGACTTGAGTGGACCACACCAGACACAACAATTGAGAGGGGTTATTCTCCCACTAAAATATTCATAATCATTTATTGGGCCCACCGAGATGTATTTCATAGATCCAGCCCATTAATTATGTGTGTCACACTTGTTTGAGGGGTAAGAACAAGCTTCAGCTGCATCCAAAACTAAGTTGGGGCCCACCAAGTCTTTTATATGTTTTAGGCATGTTTTCACAGAATTTTAGATGGTATGGCCCACCTGAGTTTCTTATACCACTGAGGTTTGGTATATCTTATAATTTAAAGGAGATCCATCAAATGCACGGTATTGATGATCGACACACATCATGGTGGGGCCCACACAGCTTAACCTCATGGGTAGCTACCATGAGGTCCCATGAGGTCGACCTCGGAGTACCATTTCACACGCGCGCGCTCATATATATATATATATATATATATATATATATATGGAAAAGGTACTATGCGCTCGACGTCACGAGTCCGTCCCATGAGGTCGAGCTGTGTGGGCCCCACCGAGATGCTTTTCGAACATCTACCCTATCAGTCAGGTGCATCATTCATCATGGGGCTAGGTCTCAAAATTATAGTCAATCCGAAACTTTTGTGGGCTACCCTACATACAAAAGTGGAGAGGGGCCGTGCACCATTAAAACATTCATAATCATTTTTTGAGCCCGATGTGTTTTTCAAATCCAGCCCATCCATTATGTGTGTTCTACTTGGATGATGGTTCAAACCAAGTTTCAGACGCATGAAAATTTCAAGTAGGCCCCACCAAGTGCTTTTATATATTTTAACGGTGTCTTCACATGATTTTAGCATACGGCTGATTTTTGGGATATCCCATAATTTAAAGGCTAACCATCAAATGCACGGTGTTGATGGTCTACACACATCACAGTGGGGCCCACACAACTCGATCTCACGGGAGCTTATCATGAGGTCAAGCGCATAATACCTTTTCCCACATATATATATATATATATATATATATATATATATATATATATATATATATATATATATATATATATGAGATGTGTGGCCCACCCACATGGGTCTTTACTCGATCACATGGTGGACCCCACTCACTATCTCATGGTGATTACCGAGCTCGAACCATGGGTCCGCAAATCAATTCCATGCACCCGCCGTATACACTACAGAACCATGGATGCAAAACCTTTTATCCAGCTGTTTTTATCAAGGAATGCAAACTTAAGTTACCAACTTAGACTAGCACGTGCGGACAGCGACTTTGAGGACGAAACAACCCCTCCTTTTCACTGCGAAGACGAGAGCTGACGCTCCTTCAACTGAGAGTTGTACGAACGGCTTAGGAGAGATCAAAGTTACATGTCCCCACAGGTATGTATTTATCATATCCACAACGTTCATCCATGTTTCAAAATCATTTCGGAGCATTATCTAAAAAAAAAAAAAAAATCATATCCATAAATCATTAGACCACACCACAAATAGCAGTGGGGAAATTGATTTTCACAGTTAAAAATTTTGTAAGGCCCATCATAACATTTATTTTCCATCCAATCTATTCATAAGGTCGCAAAGGCCTGGATGAAGAGGAAAAACAAATTCCATGATGATCCAAAACATCTGCAACCCCTAAAAGGGTTTCAATGGTAGACATTCAATTCCCCATTACCTTTTACTTTGTGGTCCACTTGATAGCTAGATCTGTCTTATTTTTCATCTCAAGCCTTAATACAAGTTCACTGAATAGATGGACGGTTTGGATATAACATATACCTCATAATGGGACCCACAAAAATCAGTAGGGATTACAACAGGGAAAAAGAAAAAAAAAATGAAAAAGAAGACCGGCCTATGGCTACGGATTATAACCGTAGCCATAACTATAATGTTATACACTTTTTTTTCTTTTTTATTTTTATTTTTTACATGAAGAACTTTATTGTACATACATTTTTCTTTAATACATGTTTATATAAATATGTGTGTGTGTGTATGTATATATATATATAAAATTTTCTCCTTTTTTTTTTCATTTCTTTCTTTATTCATTTAACAAGAATATCTTCTAAACTAAAATTAGTTACTTGACGTACTACATATGATTTTGGGATAGGAGAAGCTATTTTATCCAACCAACCTAGTTATTTTTCAAGATTCCATCAGGTCGATGGTCGAAAATATATTTCATTCACTTCACGATCAATTTCAATCACTTCATGGTCAAACTAAAAATTGAGCGAGGCAAACATGAAATTGAGTGAGTAAATTGAAAATTGAGCAGGACAAGGTATGAATTGAGTGAGGGAAGCTAGAAATTGAGCGAGGTAACATAGGAGTTCAGCGAGGGAATCTATAAATTGAGCGAGGCAACTTAGGATTTGAGCGAGGAAAGCTAGAAATTGAGCGAGAAAACCTAGAAATTGAGCGGGGTTTAGGCTATGTTGAAATTGAGCGAGGGAACCTCGCTCAAATCCTAAGTTGCTTTGCTGAATTTCTACGCTGCATCACTCAATTGCTAGGTTGCCTCGCTCAATTCCTAGGTTTCTTCGCTCAATTTATCTATTGCCTCACTGGATTTCTAGCTTCCCTCGCACAATTCGTAGGCTGTCTCGCTCAATTCATATATTTTTCCAGATCATTTTATGGTATGAGACCAAAAATGAGATATATCCAGTTCTCAAGTGTACCACATTACAGGAAATAGTGTTGAATGAGCGTTTGTGAGAAATCCTTCTCGTCTAAGTTCATTCATAGGATCAAAAAGACCTAGATGAAGAGGGAAAAAAAATTTATAATGATCCAAAACTTCTGTAACCCCTAAAAGGGTTTCAATGGTAGACGTTCAATTTCCCATTGCGTTTTACAGTGTGGTCCACTTGATAGTTAGATCTATCTTATTTTTCATCTCAAGCCTTAATATGAGCTTGTAAAATATATGGACAGTTTGGATATAACACATACATCATGATGGGACCCACAAAAGTAACATAGCAAAAATAAAAAATAAAAAAATCAGTTTGCCCCGCTCAATTTTCAGTTTACCCCGCTCAATTTCTAGTTTGCCCCGCTCAATTTTCAGTTTACCCCACTCAATTGAACGGGGCAAACTAGAAATTGAGCGGGGCAAACTGAAAATTGAGCTGGGCAAACTAGAAATTGAGCGGGGCAAACTGAAAATTAAGCGGGGCAAATTAGAAATTGAGCGGGGCAAACTGAAAATTTGATTATATGTTTTGGTTTAGGTTTAGGTTAAGGTTTAGGTTTAGGTTTAGGTTATTGGTTCTATGTTATCGGTTAAAGCTTTAGGGAATTGAGAATAGGTTAAGGTTTAGGTTTAGGTTTAGGGAATCGGGTTCACGTTTGAGATTAGGTTTAGTTTGGATTTTCAAGTTTAGGTTTAAGTTAAGGAGTTGAGATTAGGATTAGGTGTTGATTTAGGTTTAAGGATTTGAGAATACATTTAGGTTTAGGTTTAGGTTTTAGATTAAGGTTAAGGTTATATGTTTAGGTTAGGTTTAGGTGTAGGTTATAGGTAATAGCTTTAGGGAATTGAGAATAGGTTAAAGTTTAAGTTTAGGAAATCAGGTTCGGATTCAGGATCGGGTTTAGGTTTGGGTTTTCAAGTTTAGGTTTAAGTTTAGGTTATAAGTTTTGGGATTTGAGAATAATTTTAGGTTATAAGTATAGGTTTAGGTTAGGTTATAGGTTAAGGTTTAGGGATTTGAGTTTAGGTTACGGAGTTGAGATTAGGATTAGGTGTAGGTTTAGGTTTAAGGATTTGATAATACATTTAGGTTTTAGGTTTAGGTTTAGGTTAAGGTTATAGGTTTAGGTTAGGTTTAGGTGTAGGTAATAGGTAATAGGTTATAGGTTATAGCTTTATCCTAAAACCTAAACATAAACCTTATCCTAAACCTATAACTTATAACCTAAACCAAAACCAAAACCTATAACCTAAACCTGAACCCATTATTAAATCCCAAAACCTATAACCTAAACCTAACCTTAACCTAAACCTAAACCTATAACCTTAACCAAAACTTATAACATAAACCAATACCAAAACCTATAACCTAAACCCGAACCCATTCTCAAATTCCAAAACTTATAACCAAAACCTTATCCTAAACCTATAACCTATAACATAAACCAAAACCAAAACCTATAACCTAAACCAAAACTAAAACCTATAACCTAAACCCGAACCCATTCTTAAATCCCAAAACCTATAACCTATAACTTAGACCAAAACCAATACCAAAACCTATAAGCTAAACCCGAACTCATTCTCAAATCCCAAGACTTATAACCTATCCTTAAACCTTAACGTATAATCTAACCTAAACCTATAGTTTTAACTTAAAACTATTCTCAAATCCCAAAACCTATAACCTAAACCTAACCTTTCCCTAAACCTAAACCTTATCCTGAACCTATAACCTATAACCAAAACCTATAACCTAAACCCGAACCCATTATCAAATCCTAAAATCTATAACCTAAACCTAAACCTATAACCTATAACCTTAACCAAAACCTATAATCTAAACCAATACCAAAACCTATAACCTAAACCCGAACCCATTCTCAAATCCCAAAACCTATAACCTAAATCTTATCCTAAACCTATAACCTATAACCTAAACCAAAACCAAAACCTATAACCTAAACCCGAACCCATTATCAAATCCCAAAACCTATAACCTAAACCTAACCTTAACTTAACCTAAACCTAAATCTTATCCTGGAAAGGGAGATAAAAATCAAATAGTGAAATGGGAGAGAAAAAGTGGATAACAGTGAAAAGGAGGGGTATTTTCGTCCTAAAATTGGGTCTCCGCACGTGAAGGTCTAAGTTATAAAAGTAACTTTGTATTCTTTCATAAAAACAGATGCATAAAAGGTGGGCAAACTAGATTTTGACAGTGGGGTCAATTTCATGTTTGCCCCGCTCAATTTCTAGTCTACCCCGCTTAATTTTCAATTTGCCCCGCTCATATATGGACGGTTTGGATATAACACATACATCATGATAGGACCCACAAAAGCAACATAGCAAAAAAAATAAAAGAAATCAGTTTGCCCCGCTCAATTTCCAGTTTGCCTCGCTCAATTACTGGAAATTGAGCGGGGCAAACTGAATTTTTTTTTTTTCTTTTATGGGTCCCATCATAATGTATGTGTTATATCCAAACTGTCCATATATTTTACGAGCTCATATAAGGCTTGTGACGAAAAATAAGATAGATCTAACTATCAAGTAGACCACACTGTAAAAGACGTTAGTTATAGATAACAATTTTTGATACACTTTAGCTACGGATTATAACCATAGCTATAATGTAGTCGATATAATTTTTAAATTTGAGAATGGGTAGGTTATAGGTTTAGATTTTGGTTTAGGTTATAGGTTTTGATTTTGATTTAGGTTATAGGTTATAGGTTTAGGTTAAGGTTATAGGTTATTTATATAAACATGTATTAAAGAAAAATGTAGGTACAATAAAGTTCTCCATGTAAAAAATAAAAATAAAAAATAAAAAAGAAAAAAGAAAAAAAGTGCAGAGCATTATAGTTATGGCTACGGTTATAATCCGTAGCCATAAGCCGGTCAACCAGGTTGACCTAGTCGACCCCAACTCGCTGGCTTCTTTTTCATTTTTTTTTTTCCTTTTCCCTTTTGTAATCCCCACTGATTTTTGGGTATTGGGATTTGAGAATGGGTTCGGGTTTAGGTTACAGGTTTTGGAATTTGAGAATGGGTTCGGGTTTAGGTTATAGGTTTTAGTTTTGGTTTAGGTTATAGGTTTTGGTTTAGGTTTTAGGTTTAGGTTTAGGTTTGGGTTTGGATTTTGGGATTTGAAAATGGGTTCGGGTTTAAGTTATAGGTTTTGGTTTTGGTTTTGGTTATAGGTTTTAGGATTTGAGAATAGGTTCGGATTTAGGTTATAGGTTTTGGTTTTGGTTATAGGTTTTGGTTAAGGTTATAAGTTATAGGTTTAGGATAAGGTTATAGGTTTTGGGATTTGGGAATAGTTTAAGGTTATTAGTATAGGTTTAGGTTAGGTTATAGGTTTTGGGATTTGAGAATGGGTTCAGGTTTAGGTTATAGGTTTTGGTTTAGGTTCTAGATTTGAGAATGGATTCGGGTTTAGGTTATAGGTTTTGGTTTTGGTTTTGGTTTAGGGATTTGAGTTTAGGTTATAGGTTTAGGTTTAGGTTTTAGGTTCAGGTTTAGGTTTGGGTTTGGGTTTTGGGATTTGAAAATGGGCTCAGGTTTAGGTTATAGGTTTTACAATTTGAGAATGGGTTCGGGTTTAGGTTATAGGTTTTAGTTTTGGTTTAGGTTATAGGTTTTGGAATTTGAGAATGGGTTCGGGTTTAGGTTATAGGTTTTGGTTATAGTTTTGGTTTAGGTTATAGGTTTTAGGATTTGAGAATGGGTTCAGGTTTAAGTCTTAGGTTTTGGTTTTGGTTTTGGTTTAGGTTATAGGTTTTGGTTTAGGTTATAGGTTATAGGTTTAGGATAAGATTTAGGTTTAGGTTATAGGTTTTTGGATTTGAGAATGGGTTCGGGTTTAGGTTATAGGTTTTGGTTATGGTTTTGGTTTAGGTTTTAGGTTTTAGGATTTGAGAATCGGTTCGGGTTTAGGTTATAGGTTTTAGTTTTGGTTTTGGTTTAGATTATAGGTTTTGGGATTTTAGAATGGGTTCGGGTTTAGGTTATAGGTTTAGGTTTAGGTTTAGGTTATAGGTTTTGAGATTTGAGAATGGGTTCGGGTTTAGGTCATAGGTTTTGGTTTTGGTTTAAGTTATAGGTTTTGGGATTTGAGAATGGGTTCGGGTTTAGGTCATAGGTTTTGGGATTTGAGAATGGGTTTGGGTTTAGGTCATAGGTTTTGGTTTTGGTTTAGGTTATAGGTTTTGGGATTGGAGAATGGGTCGGATTTAGGTCTTAGGTTTTGGTTTTGGTTTTGGTTATAGGTTTTGGTTTAGGTTATAGGTTATAGGTTTAGGATAAGTTTTAGGTTTATGTTATAGGTTTTTGGATTTGAGAATAGGTTCGGGTTTAGGTTATAGGTTTTGGTTATGGTTTTGGTTTAGGTTTTAAGTTTTAGGATTTGAGAATGGGTTCGGGTTTAGGTTATAGGTTTTGGTTTAGGTTTTGGTTTAGGTTATAGGTTATAGGTTTAGGATAAGGTTTAGGTTTAGGTTTTAGGTTTTAGGATTTGAGAATGGGTTCGGGTTTAGGTTATAGGTTTTGGTTATGGTTTTAATTTAGGTGATAGGTTTTGGGATTTGAAAATGGGTTCAGGTTTAGGTCACAGGTTTTTGTTTTGGTTTAGGTTATAGGTTTTGGGATTTGAGAATGGGTTTGGGTTTAGGTTATAGGTTTTGGTTTTGGTTTTGGTTTAGGTTATAGGTTTTTGGGTTTGAGAATCGGTTCGGGTTTAGGTTAAAGGAATGGTACCTGCAAATACAAATATAAACATGACTTGTCCAAATGGTCAGGCCCTTCAAATGCCGTTTATAGTAAATGGACAGCTTCATCATGGTCATAACAGAGGTTTCCACCTTCCAAGGACCCCCGCTCTTCCGGATAGCTTCGACGCACATCCGGGTCTGCTCCATTAATTTCGAACAAATATATAAACACAGCCTGCCAAATGATCAGGCCCTTCCAATATTGTCCATAGAAAATGGACAGATTCATCATGGTCATAACAGCAGTTCCCACCTTCCAGGGATCCCCGCTCTTCCGGATAGCTCCGTCGCACATCCGGGTCTGTTCCATTAATTTTGAGTAAATAAATAAACACGGCCTGCCCAAATGGTCAGGCCCTTCCAATGCTGTCCATAGGAAATGAACAGCTTTATCATGGTCATAACAGCGGTTCCCACCTTCTAGGGACCCCCGCTCTTCCGGATAGCTCCGACCCACATTCGGGTCTGCTCCATCAATTTCGAGCAAATAATAAACACGGTCTGTCCAAATGGCCAAACCACTCCAATCATGTGCATTCTTGAGTCAAGAGACGTACTAGATGCTTAAATCTGAAATATGCATTTAAACATAAAATGGCATTGGGAATCGCTTCTCAAAACCGCAGACTGTTTTCTTTTGAAACTCGTTCATCTCATCTGAAAACCTGTCACATAATGAATAACTATAACCACAATGATAACTACACATGTGCATTCTTGACAAGACACGTACCAGATACTTGAATCTGAAATATGCAGCTCCAATCCTCCCACATGCAACATCCACCTGAAATTCCAATGGTATGGACTTCAACAAAATGTTCAGTTCAAGCTACAGTCCGCACTCCAGTTCAAGTTCAGTTCACAAATGAGTTCCAGTTCATAGATTTGTCTGGAGTTTAATCTATGAATCAGTTGACAAATTAGATTAGGATATGCTACAATCACATGATACAATCCAGTTCACATGAGTGCATGAATCAGTTTACAAATGAGTGTAAGAAAGAAAAGTAACCATTGATTTGAAAAAAAAATCATTAATGTGCATCACTTCACAAAAACCTACAATCCATCACTGCAATCACAGAACAAGTCAATGAATCACTTCACAACCATCCATCGATCTGCATCACTTCACAAGCATGTGCATTAGTTACAAAAGTCTAGGATCTGTTGCAATAAGGAAAAGTCAATCAGTTACACAAATGAGTTGATGAATTAGGCTATAAATGAGTGCATGAAGCCCAAGTACTACTCCTACATGTGGTGATAGGTCTGCATCAATGGCTATCAGTTTAGAAATGAGTGCACAAAAGGAAAGTAAATGATTGATTTGAAAAAAAAAAAAAAAAGCCATTGATACAAACCACTTCACAAAACCTGTATTGAGCGAGGCAACTTAGGATTTGAGTGAGGCAACTTAGCATTTGAGCGAGGCAATATAGGATTTGAGCGAGAAAAACTAGAAATTGAGCGAGGGAACCTAAGAATTGAGCGAGGCAACCTAAGAATTGAGTGAGGGAAGCTAGAAATTGAGCGAGACAACCTAGGATTTGAGTGAGGCTTTGAGCGAGGCAACCTAGGATTTGATCGAGGGAACCTAGAAATTGAGCGAGGCAACCTATGAATTGAGCGAGGGAAGCTAGAATTTGAGCGAGGCAACCTAGGATTTGAGCGAGGAAACCTAGGAATTGAGCGAGGGAACCTAGAAATTGAGCAAGGTAACCTAAGATTTGAGCGAAGTAACATAGAAATTGAGCTAAGAATCCTAGGATTTGACCAAGGGAAGCTAGAAATTGAGCGAGGCAACCTAGGATTTGAGCGAGGTAACCTAGGATTTGAGCGAGGAAAGCTAGAAATTGAGTGAGGGAACCTAGAAATTGAGCGAGGCAACCTAGGAATTGAGTGAGATAATGTAGGAATTCAGCAAGGTAACCTAGGAATTGAGCGAGGGAAGCTAGAAATTGAGCAAGGCAACCTAGCATTTGAGCAAGGCAACCTAGGATTTGAGCGAGAAAAGCTAGAAATTGAGCGAGGGAACCTAGAAATTGAGTGAGGCAACTTAGGAATTGAGCGAGGCAATGTAGGAATTGAATAAGGAATCCTAGGATTTTAGCGAGGGAAGCTATAAATTGAGCGAGGGAACCTAGGATTTGAGCGATGTGACCTAGAAATTGAGCGAGGAAACGTAGGGATTGAGCGAAAGAAGCTAGGAATTGAGCGAGGCAACGTAGAAATTCAGCAAGAAATTCTAGTTATTGAGTAGGGGATCTAAGAAATTCAGTAAGGCAACCTAGGATTTGAGCGAGGCGAGGGAAGCTACAAATTGTGCAAGGGAACCTAGAAATTGAACAAGGCAACCTACGAATTGAGCGAAGAAACTAAAAATTGAGCGAGGCAACGTAGGATTTGAGAGAGGGAACATCGAAATTGGAGCGAGGCAACTTAGGAATTGAGCGAGGGAAGCTAGAAATTGAGCGAGAAAAGCTAGAAATTGAGCAAGGCGACGTAGAAATTGGAGAGAGGATTGAGCAAGGGAACCAAGAAATTGAGCGAGGGAACCTAGGAGTTGAGCAAGGTAACGAAAAAATTTAACGAGGCAACCGAGAAATTGAGCAAGGGAAACATCAATTTGACCGAGACAAGCTTGAAATTGGGTGAGGCTAACATGAATTGGAATGAACTTTAAATGTAATTGACCTAGCCTAACAATTTTCTTTGTTGAATTTGATCGATCAATTAATGAAATTGACCGAGATTTACATGAAATTCTCTTCGGTGAATTTGATCGAACAATTAATGAAATTGACCGAGCGGTTCATAAAATTTTCAGTACGCACTGATAGTGCTGAGTTAACTAAGTTGGGCACACCCAAATCCATAGCTCAATTGGCAGACTGAGTAGAGATACCTCATGTCAACACTTGAGGTCCTGGTATCGATTCCTAGTGGGGGTGGCTAACATGGAGTGTGTGTATTGACATGGGTGTGTACTAACAAGCTAACCTAAAAAAAGTTTTTTAAAAAAATTAATAGTAAAATATTAAAAAAAATAAAAAATTAAAAATATTGAGTTGGGCCCACCTTGAATGTACGTGGACTATCCATCACGTTCATCCATTTTTCCATCTAAAACAAGGGTTTTAGCCCAAAATGGTGGCATATTGAAATATCAAGTGGATCACACCACTGGAAACAATGTTTCCACCATAGAAACCTTGTTATGCCCCTACAATGATGTTTTACTTGTAATCCATCATGTTCATAGGATGATTTTCGCATGGATGAACCGAAAACAAAGATGGGAGCTTCATTCGGCATTTCAATGGCCCGTTTAGGTAAATGTATTTCATACCTGTCATGCGTACTATCTTCCGTGGAGGGAACATTTTCAAGAAAAACGAAATAACGTTGATGAATAGAGAGGGTAAGATCCAGCTAGGGCGTGGTGCGATCCAAGCGACAGATGTAGCGGTGGAGTTTTCGTCCTTTTTAAAAAAAAAAATGGAGCGAGAGAACGGAGGGAGAGGAAAAGCAACGGCAGTAAAAAGGAGGGGTAGTTCCGTCCTCAAAGTCGCTGTCCGCACGTGATAGTCTAAGTTTGTAACTTAAGTTTGTATTCCTCGATAAAAACCGCTGGGTAAAAGGTTTTGTCTACAGTGGTCATTTTCTCAGCTTTTAAATTAAAGTCAGATTCAAATGTCTTTTAAAAGGTAGAAAATAGATGCATGGAACGCTGTGTGCGGTTTTCAATCCTTACAAATGGGGCCCACATCCTCCAACAATCAGAACCGCTTGTCTGCTTCATCCAACCGTCGATAGATCATGCCCGATAATTCTCCTCAGCAAGCCAATCATAACTCTTTTATTTGTGACCTGAAATAGACAGTTAAGAAGATGAATGCATCAACGGTCCACAATCAGTAATAAGATGTCCAGAGATTTAACGGTCAGGATATTCCAACAAGAGACGATTTTTAGGGTTGCCCCATCTACGTGGGATGTACCGGAAAATTGGTTTCAGTACCTGAAGAGCTTCTGAAACTGTGCAGGTGCTGCTGCCTTGCTCCAATACATACCGATGTACTGCAATTTTATACATCGTATTTCAATCGATAAAAAGAGATTTTTATTTTTTTTAATAATATAAACCGTTTATCTGATATGTTTTCTTATAGATGGAAAAATTCATGAAAATATTTAATATTTAATATTTCAATACTTTGATTATATAAACGACATAATAACCGTCCATATTTAAAGCGATTTAGCCAAGTTTTAAAAGGTTAAAATATAAAATTTGAAATTTTAATTTGATTATATCCATAATAAAAAGTGAGATACATCATATAAACGGTTTGGATCATTAGAAGACAATCTGGATTCAAATAATAAAGTCCCGATTAATCATATTTCCATACGACGGGATGTAGATGAGAAAACCTCAAAAGTCACGCTGCGCACTGTAGCGACCTGGCGGTGCTACTTAGGAAGGTTTCAACCGTTGGAATTTCCTTCCACACTCTTCCCGATGGTTTGGTCAACTTGAGTTTTGGATCTTGCTTGTGGTTGAGTTTTCATTTTAACCTGAGTTGGTGAAACGGATGGACGGACTGGATATAACACAAACATCACGGTGGGCCCCACAGAGATTAGGGAAATCCTGAAACCCGGTTTGAAAATTTATTAGAAAAAATTCCTTATTAGATGTGTTTTCTAAGGGCACACACGCGTGCAAAATCGTGTCCATCTACATCAAGAACAGGTGCCGATATGCCACGTGTTCGAGATCTGATCCTTCCATCAAGTGGGCCACATTGTTTAGATCTTTCCACGTAAAAATAAGTTTATCCCACCATTAAAAGTTTCCATAAAAGGTTTGAATCAAACTGATACATGCCTTTATCAATAAAATAGGTTGGATGGCAGATAAACATTACAGCAGGTCTTAGGAATTTTTAATGGTGGTAATTCAACCATTACTCTTTTCCTGTGTTGTGGTCCACCTGAGACTTAGATCTGAGTCGTTTTTGTGTTCATACCTTAAAATGATATGAAAAACTAAATGAACGGCTTGGATTAAAAAAATATATACATCAGGATAGGGCTAAACAAAGGATCGAACAGTAGCTGCAGTGGCCAATCTGTGTCCAAATGTGCACCAGGGATGCAATTTCTGACCACATCGGTTGTAAGTAGTGTTTGTGATGGGCGCGGATTCTCATCACATGAGACTGAATTTCTCCTATGTGAAAAGAAGTGTAAATATCTCTATATAAGTAGTCATTTTTCATAATTGTAGCTTTTTTCATAGCACATAAGTTATTAATATATTTTTTCCTAACTAGAGGAACACCGTCCTCTAAAATTTGCTCATTTTTAATGTATAGTTATAGAACGTGTTTTTTTTATTTTTTTTTTCAAATCCTTTCATTTCAATTAATTGGTTAGTAGTTCAATAATAGATAATATTGGATCAAAGAAACGAAACAAGCAGTTGAATATCTTATTATAGCATTAGTCTCATCTACTAGTATTTATAATACCTCGAGAGGTAATGAGGTTATTTTAGTGAAATTCAACTGTCTCAATTCACAAGCAATCACTCTGAAAACCTTACTTCATCCGAATGTGTAAAAGATCTTAGTTGCAAGTAAGAATCGAGTACTCTGCTATTGATTTAACCTATACAAATAAGGTGTGTAAATACTATCGAGATTAAGAAAATAATAATAATAATAATTCAAATTGGTACCTTTTCAAATTTTGCACGTCTGATGAATGACCTTTCTATTTCTTCACGTAAAGCCTCCTGCATTGCAATACCTGTCATGTCTATCCAGCTTTTCAGTATTACCTTGATAAAGGCTATGTGCAGCTCATTAAGATATATATTTTTTATCTGCATTTTTTAAAGAACATTTTATGGCAGGAGCTGTGAGTGGTGAAATTCTACTTTTGAAAACTTCTCCAAGGTTGTAAATGTTTTGGATCAAGTTAATTTTTATGTATTCTCTCAGGTTCATATAACCTTGTAAGCATGTTTGAGGGTAAATAAATATTATAGTAGACCTTCCAATGATAAGGTCACTTAGGAGTCATTTGGCACCATAGATTTGGAAGTATTTGTCGAGGATTGAAATCCCCTTAAAGGAAAGATTTGAAATCCAATATAACAGCTTGGATTGCACCTAAAATCATTTCAATAGTTACATTATTTTATAGGATACATGGCTTACTAATGATATCTAAAAACCATTAGATTATCAATAGCATTACCATTAATTACTTTAATATGATAATCATCACCATCTAGCCATTGTCTATGTAAATCAATGGTTAGAATTATTAGTTAGTCATTCAGAAATAATCTTTTGCCTATGGCCCATTGGAGACTTGAAATTTCATTATTTTCAGTAAAACATATATTTTAGCAAGCTTATTACAACCATTGCATCAAACACTATATATGCCACTAATTAAAGTTATTAAAGTTAATTTAGTAGTTAAATCCAAACCTTATAAATATACCATGCATGACTACTTTTAAATTAAAGTTGAATAGAGAATTTCAAATACAGTATTCCAAATCAGTGTTCCCAGACAAGCCGGATGGTCTTCAATATCGTCCTTTTTACGGTCATGTCTTAAAATAGTCTCTCTGATTAATAGTACCAATAAAACATATACACCACCGTGCCCCACGGAGCTCTTGACATGAACGTACTATCCTTTTTGACATCTACTCTATTTAACATTTGTGCTAGCTCATATTAATCCTTTTTTATTTTATTTTTTTACACACGCACACACAGCCTCACACACTCACGCCACACGCGTACACACCCCCACACACGCACACCGTGGGATTTGACCTCGAACCCTTGACCCGGTGTTGAAACTCCAAGAAGTCTACCAACCCATATCCTTTTTGACATCTACCCTATTTAACATTTGTGCTAGCTCATATGTGGACCACACCAAAGAAAAGAAAACAGTAGGAATGGAGATCCCACCGTTGAAAAATCCCTGGAGCACCCCATGTGTCCCACTAGGATGAAGGGAAACCCTAGATCTAGAACTCGGTGGGCCCTAGAAGGTTTCAATGGCAAGCGTCCCCAACCACACTTTTTCCTATCATGTGGCCCACCTGAGTTTTGAATCGAACTAACTTTGAAGCTTGCGTCCTATGATGAGCTGGCTCAGGTGATGAACGGAGACGGCGTCACATGCATCACGGTGGGCCCTCGGATCTTTAAGAAAATTCGCGTCCTTTTGAAAAGTATTAGAAAAAAATCTTATTTTGAACCGTTGGTATTCCCGCGCACCACCTTTGGATCTGGAGGCGTGGGCAACAACTGTCTGTCGGTGCAGCTGTACGGACACGAGAAATACTGATGCTCTGACAGAGTCCGGGGATGATACGCGGGCAGTTATAAAAAACTCCGAAATTGCTTTAGTTGCATACAAATAATTCAAATCAAAACCCTCTAAAATTATGAGCACCAGATTATTTGTATCATTAATCAAAATTTAATCTTATTTGGCCATCAAACTATTAGAATTGTGGACATTTATTGGACGGTTAAAAATGAAAACATCTAGTGGTCTTATTTAAAAAATAATCATAAGGGTCGTCTAACCAGAGGTTAGAATTGTTCAACGAACCTTATTCTTTCATTTAACAAAAGTGGGTTCGGCAATTTAGTCAGTTTAATTTATGTTAAATATATGCCACCTGTACCATTTGTAAGTGCCTGCGTATCGAGCGTTGTACGCAGCCGGAGTATCAAATCTCCCCTAGGGGACACGGCATTTTGCCAGGTTGTCACCACCCATCAATATACTGGCCACTACAAACTTACCCTGCGGTCGGTGCTCTGTGGGCCCCATTATGATGTATTTGTTTTATCCACGCCGTCCATAAATTTTTCCAGATCATATTATGACATAAGAGCAAAAATGTGGAAGATCCAACCTTAGATAGACCACACCACAGTATAACAGTAGTGAGTGGACGCCAACCATTAAAAACTTCTTGGGGCTACAATTTTTAAATCAAGCTGATGATATTCGTGTTTCGTCTTCATCCAGGTGACTGTGACCTAATCAACAGATTGGATGTAAAATAAATATTATTGTGGGCCTAGGAAGTTTTTAACAATGGCCATTCAATCACCAATTTTTTCCTGTGATGTGGTTCACCTGAAATTTGGATCTGCCTCAATTTTTGAATCATGCCATAAAATGATCTAATAAAACAGATGGACGGCGTGGATAAACCACATATATCATGGTGGGGCCCACAGATCGCTGCTGGCTGGTCAGTGTGCAATTCGAGTCGCATTATACCCTTTTAAATTACCAGATGTCCTTCCATGCTTCACGTGGCTGCGTTGGTCATTGATTCGGTGAAGTACCTCGTTGAAGTGGGCCACGTACCAAAAGCTGGCAATGAGAGGAAGATCTGCGTCCAGTTAGAGACAAGCAAATGAACGGTTGAGAAAATACGATCAGGAAGACGGATCACCTGTCCACAACATTAACATTTGCCCCAAGAGCTTCTACCGTTTGATTTCTCGATATGGGCCGTAAACATGTGACCAACGATATCAACGGTCTGAAATCAAAGTCCTGCATTTGACAAAATTGAAATCCATTGGCTACCTTGCAACCCAATATCAACGGTTCAGATAGAACTAAGCAAATGCAGGCAAAGGTCACACAACTTGTGTAGGACATCAGTATCACGAAAACGGTGGGCCCACCATCAAGATGGACTGGGACAAAAAAAAGTCCATTCCACCCATAAAGTGGGCCACAGCATTGAAATCATCAGACAACCGACAGTTTGATTTAAAATTCAGGTGTAACCGTGTGGCCCACCAAATGGGTGGATCTACATGGTTTTTGGGAAGGGTGATTCTTTTTACTGGACATGCTATTTTAACGGCAATGATGTTCCACACGAGTGGCATTTTGGGCGAAATATTGAAAAAAAAACGTAGTTGTTTGGGTTTTAAAATATATAGTAATTCAGCAAGCAGTTCCCTCCTTAGAAAGGGTAGAGAGTATGTGTCACGTGTCAGAGACGGGGATCATTCATCAGATAAGGTACATTTTTTTTTGCCGTGTATGAAGTCACGCTACAGCATAAGTAAAAGGCTTATGTAGTTTCGAAGAGGTTTTTAACGGCTGGTGTTCAATCCTCACTCTTTCCATTGGCTTGGCTGACTTGAGCATTGGATCTGCCTCTTATCTTGATCATTCACTGTGATCTGTTGAAATGGATGGACTGCGACGATCAAAACACATACATCACAGTGGGACCCACGTAGCCCTGCCAGGACTGAGTCCGTCCAGGCAGTGGTAGTAGGACGCAATCAGCGTCCACCGAATTCGGTTCGGCGACAACTGTCGGTGCAGACTGTCGGGACACAACACTAGTTTGATACTCTGTCGGAGTGTAGTGGATGATACGCAGGCAATTATAAATTACTCACAAATTGCTCATGTTTCATAAATTTATTCAAATCAAAACCGTCCAAATTTGTGGGCACCAGAATATTTATTATATTACAAAAACTACTCTCATTTAGTCATTGAATTCTTAGATTTCTAGACATTTTAACGGACACTCAGGAATGAAAAATATCCAATGGTCTTATTTCTTAAAACAAGTGTCAACAAAGCAGAGGTCAGAGTTGCTCAACAAACCCCACTTTTATAGACTAACTAACTTAATGAAACTGTGTTCCACAATTTAGTCGGTTTAATATTTGTCAAGTATATTCCACGTATATCATTTATAAGTGCCTGCGTATCAAGTGTCACACGAATCCGGAGTATCAAATGACTCCCCAAGAAAGTGGCCTTTTCCCTGGTTGTCATTGACCAATCACCAGGAATAAACTGACGAATATTACCTATCAAATTGTACGCGCATTGCCTGCGAGAGGCTTTAACAGCGGCTTACTGTGACTGCAAGCTAGGTGGGGCCCACCATGAAGTTTGTGAGTAATCCACCCTGTTTATCCGTTTTTACAAATCATGTTAGGATATAGGCACAAATATGAGGTGATTCCAAAACTCAAGTAGGCCGCACGACACGAAACAGTGAGGATCGAACATTCACCGTTGAAAAGGTTCGTGGGCCACAGAAGTTCTGGATGAAACTAATATTTATATAAATTTTTTTTCACCCATGAGAAATGACCTTCTAACGGTATGGATGACATATAAACATCTCTATAAACCCCACCTAGCTTGAAAGGCTTTAGCAGTCAATCCCCTACATGAGAGAGGTGTGGCGCTTACAGTGGGGCCCATCTTAACGTGTGTATTCTGTATCCACACCGTCCGTCCTTTTTTCTAGATAATTTTAGGGCACTTCCCCCAAAAAATAAGTAGATCCAATTATCAGGTGGTCCATACTAAGGAAAAAGTGGTGATTGACCAATAATGGACCACATAAATTTTGGATCAAGCTGAAATTTATTGTTATTTTTTCCCTTCATCCAGGATAATATGATCTTATCAACAGATTGGATGGAAAATAAACACTATGGAAGCATGAAGGTACGCCCTAAGAAGTTTTTAATGGTAAAGCTTTCAAACACCACTGTTTCCTATGGTATGGTCCACCTGATAATTGGATCTACTTCATTTTTAGCAACTACCCTAAAATGATCTGAAAAAACGGATGGACGGTGTGGATACATAATACATACATCAAGGTGGACCCCATGCAAAGGGGTGAACCGTCTTGGGTGAGGCCAGGGTCGCACCTAAACCGCTTGCTCCGCGTCCGATCAAAATGTCGGTAAACCAACTCGTGGATGGACTGGAGCTGTGTAGGGACCGCAGCCGTGTGTGAGAAATTCTGTCGGTCAGCCTATTTGAAAGACCACAACGGGACAAAAGTCTAAAAATCAGGCCGATCTTCAAACTCAGGTGGGCCACACCAAGGAAACAGTAGAACAGCAACGTCCCCAGTTGAAACCTTACTAGCGCTGATTATGATATTTATATGCCATCTAAGCCGTTCGTATGTTTATTACCACTCATATAAACTGTAGGGACAAATATCTCCGTGAGTTCAACCCCACCGTTTCATCTGATATGGTCCGCCTATGAAAGTTTGGGATCAATATTTGTTTTTACCTATCGTTGAGCTTTGTGTGACCTTATCAAGATGTTTGATGGCAAATAAACATTACATAAGCATTACAGTGGGCCCGTGAAGTTTTTAATGAAAGGCATTTAATCACCACTATTTTCTATGATATGGTATAATGGAAATAAGGGTGTACGTCATTTTTCTGCTCATGCATGTTTGGAGAACTGCATAAGCAAACTCCGAATTTGGATCACATGGTAATAAGCTAATGAAAATAGAGAATGCACAAATACACCTAATTTTTACTTGAAAAAATCTTCACAGGAACAAACCATAGCACAGAGTGACAATGATTACTATAAAATCAAAAAGTATAAAAAAATAGATGCAATTACAATAAAAAAAACTCTCATTTTCTCTTCTCCAAAATCTAAAAACGTTTAAACCTTAAATGAAATAACATATTCCTATAATTATACACACACGCACACATATAGCATAACACCCGGAATAGAAAACTAATCATGCAATTACATAAAATTTCACGTGTCATTGATCTAACCATTGATCAATCAACATCGATCAAGCGGTCCTCTATTGATTGAGCACCATATGTTCGATCACTTGAACATGCTCAAAAGTATCTAGAGAATTTACAAGTAATTGTGTCGATCAATTGATCCGGCAGTTCGATCGATCGAGACTGTCCAAAATCATCTAGATACTAATATGTATAATTCGAGCCTCAATCAATCAATCGCTATACCATTCAATCGATCGAGACCCTATTCCATATATAAATTGAAGACATGTAACAATAATATCTACCATGCTTTCAATTATCATGAACCATTGTTCTAAACTCCATCTCTAACCGCCTCCATCATAACTTCACCATCGTTATCACGTTTTATGCGAACTCTGTCGCGATCGGTCACTATTAATCGGAGTTGGGCCCTTTGGAGTCCATACGTGCACTCGATCATCAAACCGCAACATCGTATAGGTTATCCACTACTTGGACACCTACCCTAAGGCACAAATTACCCTGTATGCCTCCCTTTGGGACTCTACTAACCTAAACTAGCTCTCATAAGGTTAGTATGAAGGACCAAGTGCCATTGGGGCCATTTGCACTCAAACTGGCTGTAACGCCCTAAAAATTGGGGGTCGAGCAGAAGTTCAAGTCCCGATAATACTAAAACATAGATAATGGCCCTACTTATTCCAATGCATCACTTATGCAACATAGATAATGATAATTAAATGTTGGTCGTATTAGTGCATTAAACATGAGTGAGATATACTAAAACAACATATCATACTCCAGAGTTAATGTAATTTGGCAAGCAGAATACTGAAATATATGCATTTAATTTTTAAAAATATTTCATAAAGTTTAAAGTATGAGTATGAAACCGAGCTACATATATACATGTGTTGTTTCTAACCATATAAAATGTAGGAAATAAATATGTTCAACTAAACAAGTATCTTAGTAGTCCCTATACATCGATATGAGATGTACATAAATTTACCCGATAATTGAACGTAGGAGAATTCTTCCTCCTCGCCTACAAAGTCCAACTCTTCTGTATAGACCTCGCCATCACCTACATCTAAACCAACTATAGTCTAGGTGGTATTTTAAAAATACTGCCACAGGTGGGAATGAGTAGCTAATTCAGTGGAACTATAAAGCAAAGGTTAACATGTTATCAATTCATTCAAGTAGTAATGATAAAGCAGTACATCAAAAAATCATAAGTACTCTTGTTAATATAGGAATGGTATGCTATAATGATGCATGCCCTCACCTACACTCCCTCAGCGACATCATCTCACAATCGCGCATGGAAAACTCCCTAAATGTGCGCTTCCTCGCTAAAGCACATGCAATGTGATGCATGGTCATGTTAGTCAATACTTTACTAGGTTTATTCATACAGCAGGATTGAAAAGCTAAGGTACCTCCTTTATATCATTAATCCAAATATTGATCTATCCAGGGTCATCAATCCTAGTAATCGCATACGATGGCAGTTCTAGGTCGCTACGGAGAGGCTCGTCGCCCCAGCGCAGGCCTAGTTATACTTGAGGTCACAATAGAAAGCCTCGTCACCTTAGCGTAGTCCTAGTGTATACACGAGGTCACCATGAGAGGCTCGTCACCTGATCGTAGGCCGACAACTCGAATACAGTGTCTCATACACCACCATATTCAGCTCATGAGTTTGGGTTGCTCACTGGTCACTACGGGGAGGCCCGTCGCCCTAACGTAGGCTGACAGCTCGACCACGGTGTCCCATACACCACCATGCCCGGCTCATGAGTCTTAGCGGATCGAGATACCATGGTTGAAACGGGTCTTTATATTGGTAAGGGGTACCTTAGGTTCAAGCAGTAACGTCCATGCATGGTGAACATACATTGGGCCAATCAGGTTACTTGACAAGCTCGACTGGTACGAGCGCACGTTGAATTGATCGACATGGAGTGCGTGAGCATTCCGCGTGGCCTAACCACTGTCAACAAGTATCGTACGACTCAGATTCATCGAACTTGTCCAACGTGGCAAGACTAGTTCGGCCATTCAATCGGGAATCGTTACCGATTGCCTAGACTAAGTAGTAGTCCTAATCACAATCATATGCACCAGGTAATTACATGTGATAGTCATAACAATATTGAGAAAGCAAATCAAACATTTCAGTCATTTGAACATTTTTATGAAACACAAAATGAACATGTCATTACACATATACATCTCATATATAAATCACATAGTTGGATTTAAATTACATGAAGAAATTTTATTCATCGAAAACTTACTCATTTTTCAACATATATGAGATATCTCAACACCCTTGTAAAGTACAATTCATCAAAAACTTACTCATTCAGACATTTTATCAAACACTTAGGCTACACATTTCAACATATATGATATAACTCAGTTATAACATATATTAGGGCAAATCCTTTTACATATGAGTTGTCATACATATAACAGTTATGTATCCTAGATTATTAATCATGACAAGCACAAATCGAAATTCCATATTCATTTAAACATTCCAACAAACACATGAAATGCATAGTTAGTAAACATAGTTTATACACATGTGATGTATGAAAAATATCGTATCTAAGGGTATATGGTGGTAATCAAGTCAGTCATAAGTCATTATTAACATTTAAAGCCTTAAAAACCATGACTTAATCATTTATATTCCGCACCTTTCGTCGATAAACCCGTACCTAGCTCAGTTTGAACATAATGTCTTTGTTTATGGCACAATGGCTACCTAAATCATGAAAAGATTAGCTATTTTACTTATTACTCTATTTGGATATCTATATCAGATTAGGGTTAGGATTTCTTACCCAATAACAGGATCAAAATCTCCAGTATAGCGATATGAAAGCGGCGATTCAGCCCGTGGAGTGGTGGGATCGAATCCCAACAGTTATCTCTTAGTCTCTCTCACTTCTCCTCACTTTCTCCTTCTCTTTTCTCTCTCTTCTCTCTCCTAAGGTTAGAAATTCGTATGAAATAGAAATGGGGTGGGTTTAGGCCATTATATAGGCCCAGAACTAATCGAAATGGCCCCGGGGCCATGATATACTTAGGTTATAGCCAAAAGTCGGATGTTTCGATCTAACGGAGCACATCTGGAGACCCCTTTTCTGCATACAATCAGGAGTAAGTCCCCTAACATTAGATCTAGGTCAAGCTAAGTTTTTGGTCTGATCGGGTTTGAGGATCGACCGTATAGGACCTGTTTCAGTTCAACGGTCACCGGTACTTGATCAGGGCCACAAGTATACTAACGTGTGTTAGAAATTTTCTCTGATCTGAGGGTGTAATTGGGTCAGATTACGACAGTCTAAATCCTTACATTTGGCCTGCAAATGAACGAGTCAATTTACTTAAGTTTTAGTTCATTTACTAAAGATATTCGCGTTTCTCACACATTTCGCTCCGGGCTCAAGTTGTGCATTTCTGGGCATTATCTGGATTTAATTTCTCAGATGGTAGTCAAGTCCAGTAAGGTGGTCATAACCGTATAGTTTTGGGGTAATTGGACTTTTGACATGCGGTCCATATCCGATACGGAGCTTCAATGTGCTCACGTGAGCAACTGGGCTTTGAGATTGATCCTAGATTTTCAGGTACTGTAGCGTTAGCGATTCTACTAGTTTTGAGTCTTACAGTTCGTATTTAAAGTGGTTTGAGCTAATTTCACAATTAATTTAGTTTAGTACTTAACTAAATTTCACCCTAATTACGACATAATAAGGTCCTAGGGTAGGAGAGGCTGATATTTCTAATAACCTATTCGTTTTGTGAGATTCCATAAGATTAATGGTCAAAAGCTCATTTTATTTATATATTTACTATTTACAATAAGGTTTAGTTTAAGTATTGTTCTTTATCATTTAAACTTTAGAATTTGTGTCTAATGTAAAAGTACTTAGAAAAATTTGAAGAACATGATGGTGAAAGTTGAGATTTTGAAGGAAATGGGTTGAAGAAAGGATTTAGAGACTTTAGGATTGAGTTCTGAGAAGTCAGTAAGGTGTTATGATCGACCCATTGCCTAAGGACGTCTATTTCTAAGTTGGCAAAAATTCGGGATATGACACTAGCATTGTAAATATCCCATTTCCCACACCAATCTCCCCTTACACGAATTTGGTTGTTTGACCTAAGAAATTGTGGGAGAGAAAAGCAAGGAAACAAGAGGCCAAAGTAGTGCAAGAGAGGAGCCGAACAAGAGGAGTTGCTCTCCTCTCCCTTGGGAGGAATCCGTGCCGCAATTGGAAACTCTTCCGGGTTCTCTTGAGTAACAAAAGGTGAGATTCAACCATTGTCCCAAACCCTAAAGTAATTGAGATTTCCCTTCCTAAATCCCTTATAAAACTCCGTGTGTTGGATAGGTTCCGACGCTTTTTGCTAAACCCTATCCTTGAACACGAGAAATCGGGAGACTAGCTGCAAAGGCGCGGACCATTAATCTTAGGTTACTTCTTATCGACCCTTAGGGGTCCAATTAATGATCGTGTGTGACGAGTTATTTTCGTTAATTAGTTATATGGTTCCACCTTTAGAAGAATTGCAAGTTATTTGTTAAAACGATCTGTTGAAGTTCACATGTTCGATGAAATGACTGATGTTCTAACTTAAACTTTGTTGCTGATTACATATTTGATGAAATGCCTGGGTAGAACTGTGATGACAAATGTTACTCATGTGTTAATTGCGATATTTACATAAATGTGTCGACCTACTAGTACTCATGTATTCAATAAAATGCCTATGTGGATGTGACAATAATATTATGCTAGAATAACATTGTAATTGCTACATCGTAAAGATGCATGGTTACTTCCCATCTCGAGAACGTCAGCTAACCGTTTGAACTAAGAAGTGGCTCCATCTAAACCGCCCACATTTGGCTTATTCGATTGACCCGGGTTGAACTCAAATGACCAATAGTAGCCGAACTACATGGGACATTTGTACTAATGTCGATCGAGCTAAAGTGCCCCAAGTCGACCGAACCGATCTGAAAGTCGACAAGTTGCTTGGAAACTTTGGATCGCAATAACCCTGAATAGAACCTAAAGTACCCACATTACCATTGAATGAGTCTACTTTCCAGTGTAACCCATGTTACCATTGAATGAGTCTACTTTTAAGCATTAGTATTATAATCCGCAAGACTCATTAGCCGGGCATGGCGGTATGAGACTGTAACATCCCAGATTTTTGCTATTTTGGATTTTCAAAAACCCTTGAAATTTTTCATTATAATTAACATACATTGTCATTTACTGACCCTTGATGCTCAAGGTACGCGAGTAGTACCAGTAAAGAACCGCACAAATCTAATTAATCAACCGTAGGAAACTAATGAATCCACCAAATAGCTTAAGCATCTAGTTTAACCTCATGATTTGTTCACATAGGGCCCAAATCTAGTCGACCTGCAACTGACTAATCAAGACGATCACAACTAAATTAAAGATCAACCCAAAGTTGAGACGATTATGAGTTAAATCTTAATTAATGAACCAAATTAACTCAGTTACTTGACTAGCATAAGAACCCGATGGTTCAGGATGATTATGAATGAATCGTCATTTCCACTAGTTACGAATAGGCCACACTATAAACTTAGCTAATTCAAACTTTAATAATTGCACACAAGAAATCTTAATACCTAATTTATTCCAGAAATTACTTGATTATCAAAACGAACTCTATACCGCTCATTAGTGGGCCATTAGTTTCAAAACTATAGATTAACGTTCTTCTTAATGGGCTTGACGTCCATCACGGGTGACAAATTAATATAGTACTCAGAACTGCGCAAGTTGGGCTAGAGGCCATGTGCTTAAATTACGTAAATATTCAAGGTTGAAACATGAAACTTAAGTGAAATGAACCTCCCACTCTTTCACGAAGTTGTGACTTTTTGACCATTAAATCGAATCCAAAGTCGAGGTACCAAATAAAAATATTTCTCCACACATATCCGCATAACCATGGCCCCGATCAACCATCAGTGACCGTCGAACAGACTTTTGATTATACCTGTCGATCAATGCATCCAAATGGTCGGCCGATCATATCCATATGTAGATCATCATTAGAGCTAACTATCTTATGGTGTATATCAACATGTACACCCCATAATGGCCCTAGAGGTTAGAAACACTCTCCCATAAGGATAGTATAATGAAAACCTAGCCCTTAGGACCATTTGCACAACTTCTTGAACTATATAAGGGCTTCATTTGGGCACCTCATCCCTCTATACGAATTTTTTCCAAGAATGAATGAAAGAAAGAGAGAAAGAGAGGAGGGGGATCTTGTAAGGGAGATCTTGGAGTGTTCTTGATAGATTCCCTTTTATCAAGTCCTAACTTCAATGTTCTCCTTCATCGAATCTATCTCACTCACGATCGAGATGTAAGAAATAAACTCTACTTTCTAACCTAAACTTTTCTAGATTAAATTGCATGAATCCTACATAATTGCTTATAAATTGGTATATGAATCATTTTCCTCAAATTTCTAATCCTATGAGTGCTTTGAGTATGGCGAATCATTGTAAAGGTACGGACCATTATCTCCACCTTATCGTTTATTAACCGGGTCTCAGTTAATGATTAGATGCTCGAAGATGATTTTATACATGCCAATATATAAATATTTTGATTTGTCTATAATATTTGCTATTGGTTAGATATGGATGCTTACATGTTTAATGAAATATCTGAGTAGTGGAATGTATTGCTTTATCAATGCTCACATGCTTGATTGAATGCTTAGGTGATTGTGTTACCTTATGCATGCTCATATGTTTGATTTAATTCTTTAGTGGATACAGTACCATATTGATACTTATATGTTTGATGAAATGCCTAGGTCGTTGTATAGTAGAATGTATATTATAATTACATAATGTAGTGTTTAGTTCATAGCAATACTTAGGATTGCTACGATATTGGATCAGTTGGCTAACCGCCCAAACTAAATGAGTAGCCTAAGTTAGGATAACTACCATAGGCTTTTTCGATCGATTCGGGTTAAATATGGATGACCGACATTAGCTGGACTACACGGGATGCTTGTACCCAATGTCAATTGCGTCAGGGTTCTTCCATGTCAATCGAATTAGTCTACTAGCTAATTGATCATGTATGTTCAAAGTGTGTGACATGACCAAATAGAATCTAGGATACCCCATTCTCAATGGATGTGTTCATTCATAACTGTTAGTGCGATACGATCCCCTTAAGACTTATGAGCTAGGAATGATGGTATGAGATACCGTATCTAAGTTATCGACCTATGCTAGGGTGATGAGCTTCCCCATAGTGACCAGTGAGCACTAATGGAGGTAATGGATCATTGTTTGAACGACCCTTGTCAAATTATGCTGCTGATTGTCGCATGTCAGAGTATCGTTCGAACGACTCGAGCGTGAATATAATTGAGTGACGAGCCATTTCCTTTGTGGTGTTTTAGTTTCATGTGACACACCTGCGCCTCGGAACTGAGTGATCATACTCAGTGTTTGGGTAACGACTCATATCAAGTTGATTCTCATACATTTAGGTATTATGTCGTACCTTTGGAATCATTGATTTATAAGATAAACGGGTGACACCTAAAGTTGGATCAAGGAACACTGGTGAGGAGCTGCTATGTGCCGTGACGAGCCACGTGATCTGGAGAATGACTAGTGATATGACGTTGGTATCCTAGCTTTGCCAATATGCTGGGTGAATGGAACTTAATAATTACTCAGTTAACATACGCATCGATCACATTACATTAGATAAGATGTGGCGATTTGGTGTTAGAGTCGCATGATGAGGGAATGTTGGTTGCAAAATAGGCATTGAAGTCCTTTGTGGGGGAGTGTTAGATTGTGAGGTGCATGCATCATTTTATAATCTCATTAATACATTTAACAAGAGTATTTAGAAAATGCTTGATGTCTTGTTTATCATTAATTGCGCTGATTGAGTCGATTACATATGTAACTTAGAACTAATGGAACCGCTAAGTTAGCTACTCACTCCTACTTAGAATAGTATTTTAAAATACCAACCAGGTAATATTATTGATGCAGGTACTGGCGAGCCCTCAGACGGGTAGGCATAGATTGACATGTGCCACTGTCATTATGTTTTGGAGGATAGGGTGAAAATAGAAAACTTTAAACTTTAATCGTCTTGGGTATGTATATTGTATCTTATTTAATCCTCATTTTAGACAATCACCACTATTAGAATTATACTTTTACTCTTAGCCCTATATTTATTAACTATTGTTAACTCTACCTCACTTTGGATCCGCTAATTTGAATTGCACAAATCTGATTATTAATGTGTTGAATAAATTTGAATCTGAATGAGGACATATCTGTATTTTTTAAGTTAACACCTAAGAAGTCGAGATCGGAGTCTATGTACTCAGGTGCCGATTTTGGAGCGTTACAGGGACACCGTGTCTGAGCTATCGGCCTAGGCTGGGGTGACGAGCCTCCCCGTGGTGATCAATGAGCAACCAAGATGGCTGTAACACCCCACATCTTTGATACACGGGTGTTATTATTAAACCCTTACTAGTACAACTGTAAACCTAATTACCGAATAATTCTAACTAAAACCAAGACAAGGATAGGCCTTCAAACAATGCATCGAAACTATCCATCAACACCTAGATATATCACCCAAGTCCCCTTAGGACAAAATAAAACCACGCACATTAGGAATACTCAATGGACCAAGTAATCGGGCCTAAACACGCCAGTGACCCTAGGACTCCTTTTTGGCCGTTGATACTCAAACCTAGAGCATTCTAACCCTCAGATTGGTAGAAGACCGCATATAAGCACTCTGATCTCAACTTATGGGATACCCGAATGTTGAATCACGCTGATCATGGGTCCAACATCATAAGAATGGTTCCCTAGAAGGACGGATGGTGTGGATTACATAATTTCATCATGATGGGGTCCATACCAAGGTGCACGTGCACCACAGGCGATGTGCATGCAGTGCACTAGATCGACGAAACAGTCAATCAAGCACTGACCCAATGAAGTTAAAAAAAGCATGGGATTCTCTCCCGTTTTCCCACTACAACGAGTTGGATAGAGAGACGTCTGCTTGGATGAGATATGGCCCACCTTCGGCCACCATCTATGAAATCCAGGCCATCCATCAAGTAGGAGAGCCCTGTACAACCAGGTTCACGTCGTCCGAATCATCCTATGCAAACGTGCATGTGCACGTGTTGTGGGTAGTCATGAACGGGCAGCAACATTTTCTAAAAGTCAGGCATTTGCAGAGTTTTCCATGTGGACAATCCACGTCAACCACTCTCCCTCCATCCCAGCCGTCCTTCCAAGCCTCGATCCACGTCTTCCCTTCACTATCAAGAACGGGCAAGCAGCCGTTTGTGGCAAGGAAAGGTGTGGGAGACAATTCCACTTTGAGAAAGAGGCGCTGGCACGATTCGACCATATCCCTGATCCACACAGACTAATCCCAACCTCCCCCTTTAGGGTATCAACATCTTGAAGTCAGAGACTTCTCGTCTCATAAGAAGATAATGAGAGGCGAAAAATCTCGGGGTAGATCTTGAAACGCAGATGAATGGTCCGATTGGTGGCCCCTGCAGTGATCAAGGGTCTCATCCGAGCCATCCAAATCATCCTGATCACCATAATACTCCACTGATGAAAATCCGTCATGATCGAGTCGTCATCTTCCTCGTTAGATAAAAAAAATCACCATGAGGGGGGGGGGGGACCCCATAACGGATAAAAGTTTACTTTTCTGGTGGGCCCTAACAGCAGGAGCACATCCCTGGTGTCGGATGGGTCCCATGCATATGAAAACCTAAGGATTGCACGTGAGTGTGGTTGCCTATTCATAGCTGCTGGATGGGCCCACGTGTTTCAACCCTATAATTCGGGTCGCTTGCCTCGGGATCTCCACCAAGCAATCAAGAGAGAAAATAGGACAGGGAGAGAGAGAAAAGGAAATAGAGAAGAAAGGGAGAGTGTGTGTGTAGAAAGGCAAGCTAGGTGCCGCACTGCATCAAGACGCACCATCTAGCTCGGGTCGAGTTGGCTCAGTGCAGACCAGTGCAGCCACTGTAGGAGAGAGAAAAGGTGGAGGGAAAGAGAAGAGAGAAATATCAGGAGTAGGAGCAAAGCAAGTAGACTTAGTGCCACACTACACCAACTCAAACCACTTAGCTCGGGCCAAGTTGGGTCGGTACAGACTTGTAGCACCACAGAAAGAAAAAGAGAAACCTGAGAGAGGAGGAAGAGAGAATAGGAGAGGTGGAAGGAATGGTGCAGGCTACTACGCACCACCGAACCCATCACAATAGGTGTTTGGTACAGAACCGTCACTGCCAGGTGTGGCATTACCTTGGCCATTTTATCAACTGTGCAAGGCTCCGAAACAACCCATAGATCGGTCCGAGTAATCTCTCAACGCCCCGCTACAGTACGGTAAATGGGTCGTCCATTTGGATCCCATCCAGACAACGCTTGTAGCCCAGGGACGCTATGAGGCCTCATCGAAATCCAACTTAGTTGTCCAGTGAGTGCCGGGTCGGGTCGAGTTCGAACTCAGCTTGTTAATTAGCAAAACCGGCTAAGTCTGCAGTCCCCCACTACCCATGGGCCTGACAGACGGTCCAGTCCATCTCAACACACGAGCTGCTAAGTGGTGTTGGGTCGGGCTTCCAGTAACAATAAATGGACTGAAATCAGCCCCAGAACTGGGCCAAGCCAGATAGTCCAGCCCCATGATCTGGGCCAAATCTACTTGGACCCAACTGCAAGTTCTAAGTCAGGCCTGAACCCAGCCGAGTTCTGACCAGCTAAGTCAACTCAATGGTCGACTCTATCCTCTGCTAGGGTCGTTTTTGGTGAAGTTCAGGTCCTTTAATTGCCAACACCATGTCCTATCTCCCTTTTCTGAATAGTGGTCAGACCACCTCAGTCGGCAATGCATTGTCCAATGCATTACACAATCACATAGCCTAGTTTTATTACAACAACTATTATTGTTTGATGCAAATGAAGGACCTGTACCTTTCCAAGTGTTAAGGGCCTTAGAATTATTTAAAAAGAAAAAAGAAAAAAGGTTGTGTCAACCAACCTCTAAAGAAAATGATCTATTCTATTAGGGCGGGACCGTTACACCTTCAAGCTAGCTTACCAAGATAAACAAAAGTTATAAAATCCTCAACTCGTAGAGAGACAATCAACCCATAAGGTGATGATTTCTTCCTCTTAAGCTTTCCATCTCCAAATTAGTTCAAGGAATAGTTTTTGGAATTACAAATGTTATCTTATATCATGGGGACACTTACATTAGTTATCAACTCTTAAGACATGACTTACATTTGAAATACATTTGATAGTTGTGAACCATAAATCACATGCAATAGTTACTTACAAGTTAGCTTCCATTTAAATTTCAAATGATAGTTTATATATTTGATTTATGATTTATTCTGATAGTTATGAACTTACTGTTTGACATATATCTTACATGTTGTAACCATACATTTTCATATGTCAATGAATTTTTGTGAGTCTCTTGGAACTCATTTCACTACACCTACTAGTGGAAAATTTCCACTTGTGTATGTGAGCCCACACTTAGGGTGTAACGAGATAGATTGTGTAAAAATAGATCATCAACTTGGAGGTTGCTTTGGTAGTGGGTTATTAATGTGGATTTACCATTCATGGGATGTTTTCACCTATGTGGCCTTGGGATGAACTCTTTACCACCCTGATTTAATGTTTCCCTACCATCTCATTAAAGTGTTTATATCGTATGCCCTTTTTACCTCACCGACTTATTTTATCCCAAGATTTGGTATTTTTCCTTGTGGCTTCGATGATTCATTCTCATACAACCATGCAATGGTAATTTCCTCTGTATTAAATTTGATTGACCGCTAGTTGATGGGTTCCGTTAAACACCCTAAGGTGGAAAACCTAATGAGTTGGAGATGGCTGGAATGGGACACTATGTCCGAGCTATCGGCCTACGCTGGGTGACTAGCCCCCCGTAGTGACCATTGAGTTATTCAAACCGGCTGATTGTAATTAGAATAATAATAATTTGGCTAATCATGTAATCATAACATATTAGCGATGACGGGTGGCTAATTCTGAATGTTGTAGCATGTGTCCTTAGGTTTAGTAAGGTATCGATTCTCTAACTCCCAGACTATCGACCTTACAGTCCTAGAGAGTAGATGGGGGGTGAAAGAATAAATAAATCAGAACTTAATCAGAGATCTCAATTATAATAGTATTGAGAAATTGATACAAACCTTATTTAAAGGATAATCTTACACAAATATATATATATATATATATATATATATGGTAAAACAACCTGATTTCTTGAACACGATAAGGATCAAGATCGCAAATTAAAATAAGAGACAAATAATGAAAACTATCTATTACAAGCATTCACCACATGTACATAAAGATTTACAAACATTCACCACATGTACATCTCAAAAATCATTCATCGCATAAACACCAGGAATTAAAGTGGTTCGGTGTATGCACCAACTGTTCTCAAACAACAACACGTACTCCACTCTCAATAATCACAACTCACGTGATATTTGTGTTCACTAAAAATTTAAATTTTCACAGGTTCACCTTAAAACGTATACAGTTGTGATTTTAGAAGGACTATCATAATCAAAACCACACATTGAGATTTTCTGACTATCTCAGTCAAACTAATACATGAGATTTTTCTAAATATCTCAAATAAACCAAAAATAGAGAAGACGCTAAATGATGTAGCCTATAGAACCTCTTCGATTGATGACGAATGTTCAATGTTCAATGTCCAATAATAAAAAATGAAGGGTTCTAGGTTCTAGATAGATTTTAATTTAATTCAAACCTGGGCTACTTGTTTGAATTTCTTAGATCTCAAAAGGAATAACAAGAATTCCCTTTAAAACATATGATTCATAAAAAGAAATCTAGAAATTTTAAAACAATATGCTATTAAAAAGAATTTACAATATCGTTCAATAGCTTGAAGAAGATAGGGACTTTTCTCTCTCAAAATGAAGGCTTTTGGTGGCTTGAATGATATATTTTGAAGTGAGAAAAGACCTCTATTTATAAGATGAAAATTTATTGCTTCAATTAGTCTAATGTCACGCCCCAAATCTGAAAATCGGGCTCACAAAATTTTTAATTGTTGAATCTAGTGCCAACAGCCTCCATAGTAGCCCATTCTCGGCTCTCAGCGTCCATATACCAGATTCCGATCCTGAGATCCTATAAGGAGGATTTTTCGATGTACACTTAACTCGTAATAAGCATAATTACAAGTTTACCCAAATCACAAAGGCAACATCATCATCGCATATCCACTAATATAAACACTTGAATACAATGCTGAAAGGGAAATATAAATGTCAAAATTAAAGCTTTAGGAGTCTGCTGTATGCTCCAAGCTCAACGCTGCTATGACCTAACGCCACCTGCACGCATCTATATGCATAAGCTTGTAGAAATCTTAGAGGGTGGTGAAAGTGTGTGCATAAGATAAGTGTCAAGTATTCAATACAATGTCATAATCATACAATGTCAGAAATACTGGCAAGATCATGAATCATACGATATTAGAGTAAGCGAAAACATACTAGTAAATCCATGAATACTATCAGCCGTACCAAGGCTATGCGATGCATGGCATAAATGCTAACTGCCATATCAAGGCTATGTGATGTAAAAATGTAATAAGATAATATCATATTATAACATCTCAAAAAAATCTGTTTAAAGACCTGAGTACCACCTCAGGCAGAAATCACCAAGGACCGAATCCTTTAAAAATTAGAAGAAAGATTAATTAGGTGCTAAATTAAATCACCTATTGAATTAGCTTGAACAGCTTTTAATATAAACCGCAAGACCTAAAATCAATAAGATCGCTAATGCTACATTACCTAAAAACCTAGAATCTATCTCAAAATCCAGTTGCTCTCGGAAGCACACTGAAACCCCGTATCAGACCTGGACCCCGCGTCGAAAGTCCGATTACTTCAAAACTATACGATTATGACCTCCTTGTTGGACTTGACAACCATCTCAGAAATCAAATCCTAAAGGTATCCAGAAATGCACAACTTGAGCCCAGAACAAAGTATGTAGAAAACACGAATATCTTTAGAAAACGAACTGAAACTTAAGTGAATTGAGTCGTTCACTTGCAGGCCAAATCTAAGAATTCAGACTGTCAGATTCTAACCTAATTATACCCTCAGATCAAGAAAAATTTTTAACACATGTCAGTGTACTTGTGATCCTAATCGAGTATCGGTGACTATTGACATGAAACAAGTCCCCTACGGCCGATCCACTGATCCGATTGAGCCAAAATTTTAACCTGACCTAGATCCAATGTCAAGAAGCTTAAGTCCGATCGCATGCAGAAATGGAGCCTCCATATGTGCTCCTTTGGACTGAAACAGTCACTGTTTGGCTATAACCTAAGTATACCATGGCCCTGGGGCCATTCCCATCAGTTTTAGGCCTATCTAAGGGCCTTTACCCTCCCCTCTTATTCTATACAAATTTTAAACCCTAAGAGAGAAAAGAGAGAGAAAGTGAAGGAGAAAGTGGAGAAGTGAGAGAGCGAGTGTGAGATAGTTCCTGAGATTCGATCCCACTACTCCACGTACGTAACTACCGCTTCCGTGTCACTATACCAGAGATTCTGATTTCATTCTTGGGTAAGAAATCCTAATCCTAATTTATTTTAGATATCTGAATAGAGGATATGATGAAATAGCTAACCTATTTCATACTATAGGTTGTCGTCGTGCTGTATACAAAGACTTAGTGTTTAAACTGAATTCGTTACGAGTCTACCGGTGAAAAGTGCAGACTATAAATGTTTACGTTATGGTTTTTAAGGCTTTCAATGTCAGTAATGATTTATGACTGACTTGATTACTATCACATGTATGTAAATACGACATTTTCCATATACTATATATTTATGTAGACTATGTTGATTTTAATGCATTCCACGTGTTTATTGAAATGTTTAAATGAGTATGGAATTATGATTGATGCTTGTCATGTTTATTGACTAAGAATACATGATTGTTGTACATATGGTGAACCTTTTGTAAAGGGATTTGCTATAATACCTATTATAACTACTTTATTGCATGTATATGGTATGTGTAGCCTAAGTGTTTCATAAAGTGCCTGAATGTGAAAATGATTGTTTAAATGCCTGTAATGAGGTGTTGAGATGAGATTCTCAATCACCATGGCTATATGATTTGATTCATGCTGGTAGTGTACATTTGGCTATGTGATTCATGTATGAAATACTTATGTTTGATAACATGTGCATTATGTGTTTATTAAAATATTCAAATGAGATGTATATGTGAATCAAGTATTCAATGTTGTTAGGCAGTCATATATGAATGCTTATTTCAACCGAGTGTGTTTGGGGCTACGACGTAGTCCAGGCGATCGATAACAATGTTCAGTTGATGGCTGAGGTCGTTTCGCCACGCCAGGTAGGTTCAAGGAATCCGAGTTGTATGCTGCTTGTTAATAGTGGTTAGGCCACGCGGAGTGCTTACTTGCTCCATGTTGATCAACTCGATGTACACTCTTACCAGTCGAGCTTGTCAAGCAACCCGATTGGCCTAATGTATGTTCATCATATATGGAAACTACTGCTTGAATCTCAGGTACCAACTTACCAGTGCAAAGCCCGTTTAACCTTGGTACCTCGATCCGCTAAGACTCATGAGCCGGGCATGGTGGTATGAGACACCGTAGTTAAGCTGTCGGCCTACGCTCAGGTGACAAGCCTCCCCATAGTGTCTAGTGAGTAATCCAAACTCGTGAGCTGAATACGGTGGTATGTGACACTATATTCGAGTTGTCGGCTTACGATCTGGTGACGAGCCCAAAGTGACCTCGAGTATACACTAAGTATGCATTGAGGTGATGAGCCTTTCCGTAGTAGACTAGAGTACAAACCAGGCCTGCGCTGAGGTGAGGAGCCTCTTCATACCAACCTGGAGGATTGACGACCTTAGATGGATCAATGTTTGGGTAAATGATATGAAGGGAGGTACCTTAGTTTCTCAATCCTGCTGTATGAATATGTCTAATAAAGAACTTGGCTAACATGACCATGTATCGCATTGTAGAGTGCTTTGGCGAGGAAGTGCACAGAGGAAGGAGTGTATGCCGCGATCGTAAGATGATATCGCGGAGGGAGTGCAGGCGAGGACATGTATCATTATCACATACCATCCTTGCATTAATAAGAGTACTTAGGACCTGATTGTTGTACTGCTTTATCATTACTGCTTGACTGAATTGATAACATATTAAGCTTTGTTTCATAGCTTCACTGAGTTGATCACTCACTCCCATGTTATGGGATGGTGTTTTAAACACCAATCAGACTCTGTGTTAGATGCAGATACTGGCATGACGTATGAGGTTAAGCTAGACTTCTACGATGATGAGGAGTTCTCATATATGCAATTATCAAGCGGGTTTATGTAGGCTGCTCTGATCGACGGGATTATAGGGATATATGATTAGTTGGACATTCACATTTTATCATTTTGTATCTTTGGAATAAATATATATTTATTCAGCTCAGTAATGCCATCATACTCCGAAGGTTGGGAAACACGTCTATGTACCTTATATATCTATTAAAGTCATCTTCCACTTGCGTAAATTTAAATATCTTTAGAGTATGATATGTTGTTTTGGTATAATCTCACTCATATTTTAGGCACTACTATTGACAACATTTAATCATCATTATCTATGCTATATAAGTGATGTGTTGGAACTCGGGAGTTGGACTCCTGCTCGACCCCCAATTTTTATGGCATTACACATATATTAAGAATGTAAAGCAATATACAAATTCTAGTAAGTCCGTCTAGGTCATATAAGTGCAGAAACATAGCAACCCAAAATTTTATATATCGTGGATGTAATACAATATGTGATGCGAATTAAATAACCAAGCTGGAGTGTGAAGTCGGGATGATAGTACGTAATATTACAAACTATGGGGTCCATCACAAGAGACTTCTATCCAAACCAGTCTCATATCTAAATTTAGATAGCTAGACTCAATGTGGTTGACTCCTAATCTTAGGTTGGTCGCACGCTGTAATATTCTGAATTTTTTCCAACTTAGAAATAAACGTCCTTAGATAATGGGTCGATCATAACACCTTACTGACCTCTCAGAACTCAATCCCAAAGTATAAAATTACTTTTTAACCCATTTCCTTCAAAATCTCATCCTTCATCACCTTATTCTTCAAAATTTTCTAAGTACTTTCATATTAGACACAAATCCTAAAGTTTAAGTGATGAAGAACAATACTTAAACTAAAAATTACTATAAATAATAAATAAATAAAATATATTTTCGACCATTAACCTTTTGGAATATCATGAAATAAGTAGGCTATTTGGATAGATCAACTTCTCCTACCATAAAAACATATATTGCATATCAAATAAATCATTTCAGTTTATAAAATATACTCGTTTCAAATATTAGGTAGTGAAACTACCACCAGACAGGACATCGACCAGCGATATCGCTGGATCGGGGATGCATCGCTGGCCAGCGGGCTACGCGGCCCATTTTCTGTAATTTTTCAACTCAACTTCAAAAAGTCATATCTCCCTCAATATAACTCCGATTTAGGTGATTCAAAAGATAGATTGAAGCTCAATAAGTCTAATTTCATATAAAAATAAGTAAAAAAAATATAATTAAATATAGGTCATTGTAACAACTGTCTGAAAATTATTAGTTTGGACAACTGCTTCTAGAATTTTTAGAATTTTTTTACAACAAAAAATCTAATGAAATTTAGTAAAGATGAGTAAATTTGATGATGAACTACTAAAAAAATAATTAAAATAATATACTAATTAAAAGTACCAGAAAGGGGCATAGAACTACCTTAGGACCATATTCTGTCGTAATTAGAGCATAATTTAGTTAAGTACTAAATTGAATAATCAGTAAAATTATCTTAAATCACTTCTATACAAACTACAAGACCTAAAACCTTTAAAATCACTAACTCAACATTGCTTAAAAACTTAGGAGCAATCTCAAAACCCAGTTGCTCTTGGGAGCACATTGAAACTCCATATCGGACCTAAACCGTGCGTCGAAAGTCCGATGATTACGAAAATATATGGTTATGACCGCCTTACTGGGATTGACAACCATCGCGGGAGTTAAGTCCAAATAGTATCCCGAACTATACAACTTGAGCCCGGAACAAAGTATGTGAGAAACGCGAATATCTTTAGGAATTGAACTTAAACTTAAGTGATTTGAGTCATTCGCTTGCAGGCAAAATTTAAGGCTTTAGACCGTCAGATTCTAACCTAACTACACTCTCAGATCAGAAAAAAATTCCAACACATGCCAGTGTACTTGTGGCCCTGATTGAGTAATGATGATCGTTGAACTGAAACAGGTCCTTCGCAGTTGATCCACTAATCTGAGCAGACCAAAATATTAATCTGACCTAGATCTGATGTCAGGAAACTTTTCTCATACCGTATGTAGGAAATGGGCCTCCAGATGAGCCTCGTTGGCCCGAACAACCGACTTTTGGCTACAAGCTAAGTATATCATGGCCCTGGGGCCATTACCATCAGTTCTGGGCCTATATAAGGGCCTAAACCCACCCTATTTCTATTCCATACGATTTTCATAACCCTAGCAGAGAGAAGAGAGAAAAGAGGAGGAGAAAGTGAGGAGAAGTGAGAGAGATCTGGAGTTAGTAGTCGGGATTCGTTCCCTTCACTCCACATATCAAATCGTATCTTTCGTGTCGCTACACCGTTGCTTTCAACTCAATTTTTGGGTAAAAAATCCTAACCCTAATATGTTTTAGGTATCTAAATAGGTAGATCGGCGATATAGCTAACCTATTTTGTGATTCAAGTAGCCATTATGCCATAGACAATGACGTAGTGTTTAAACTGAGCTCGGTACGGGTTTACCAGCGAAAGGTACGGACTGTAAACGTTTAGGTTATGGTTTTCAAAGCTTTCAATGTCAGTTAATGATTTATGACTAACTTGATTGCTATCACATATGCTCAAATGCGATGTTTTTCACGTATTACATATATATATATATGTGTGTGTGTGTGTGTGTGTGTGTGTGTGTGTGTGTGAACTATTTTGAAATTAATGCATTCTATGTGTTTGTTGAAATGTTCGAATGAAAGTGGAATCATGATTTATGCTTGTCATGACTATTAGCCTAGAATACGGGGCTGTTGTATGTATGACAATCCCCTTCTGAAAGGATTTGTCGTAATATATGTCGTAACTAATTTGTCTATATATGTAGTAAAGTGTAGTCTAAGTATTAGTTGAAATGTTTTGAATGGACTTGAAATTATGATTTGTGCTTGTCATGATTATTGTTGAGAACTTATAATGTTTGTACATGTGGTAACTCCCTTGTGAAAGGATTTGCTATAATATAAATCATCACTGATTTATTACATGTATGTTGGTACGTGTAGCCTAAGTGTTTGATAAAATGCTTGAATGAGAAAATACTTGTTGAAAAGTATTTAAAGGGGGTGTTGAGATAGGATTCTCAATTATCATATCTATAGCTACAGTTTCCTTCATGTAACCTATCTTACTATTACGTGATTTATGAATGAAATGCCTAGGTATGATAACATGTACACTATATGTCTGCGGAAATGCTCAAATGAGATTTATACTGAAATTGGTTGTCACATGCTATTTGACTGTCACATGCTATTTGACTATCACATATGAATGCCTATTGTGTTTGAATATGATTGGGACTACTGCGTAGTCTAGGCAATCGATAATGATTTTTAAATTAGTGGCCAAAGTCGTTTCACAAAACACATTCAATGAATCCGAGTCGTACACTGTTTGTCGACAGTGGTTAGGCCACATGGAGTGCTTATGCGCTGCATGTCGATTAAGTCAATATGCGCTCATACCAGTCGAGCTTGTCAAGTAAGCCGATTAGCCTAATGTATGTTCACAATGTATGGACGCTACTAGTTGAATCTAAGGTACCAACTTACCAATGAAAAGCCCGTTTAACCTTGGTACCACGATCCACTAATACTCATGAGTCGAACATAATGGTATGGGACACCGTGGTCGAGCTGTCGGCATACGCTGGGGTGACAAGAATTCCCGTAGTGACCAGTGAGCAATCCAAACTCGTGAGCCGAATACTGTGGTATGAGACACTGTATTCGAGCTATCGGCCTACGCTAAGGTAACGACTCTTTTCCATAGTGACCTCGAGTGTACACTAGGACTACGTTAAGGTGACGAGCCTTGTCGTAGTGACCTTGAGTATAAGTAGGCCTACCCCGGCGTAGCCTGGCTGTGGTCTCTAGTCGGGTTAGTGATGAGCCTTCAAAAATAGACTGTCAGTTGGTAAGGCGTTGGTGGTATGACCTCGAGTATGAATTAAGACTACGCTGAGGTGACGAACCTCCCGTAACAACTACTAGTATAAACTCACGAACTTGTCTATCGTATGTGACTAATTAGGATTGACGACCCTAAATGGATCATTATTTAGGTAGTGATATAAAGGGAGGTGCCTGAGCTTCTCAATCCTACTTTATGAATAGACCTAATTAAGAACTTGGCTAACACGACCATGCATCGCATTACACTGTGCTTTGGTGAGGAAGCGCACGTTTATCGGGAGTATTACATGTGCGATCGTGAGATGATGTCGCTGAGGGAGTGCAAGCGAGGGCATACATCATTATCGCATACCATTCTTGCATTAATAAGAGTAATTAGGACCTAATTATTGTACTGCTTTATCATTATTGCTTGACTGAATTGATAACATGTTAACCTTTACTTTATACTTCCACTGAATTAGCTACTCATTCCCACTTGGGATGGTATTTTAAAACACCACCCAGACTCTGGTTTAGATGTAGGTGATGGTGAGGTATATACAGCAGAGTTAGACTTCATAAGCGAGGAGGAAGGATTATCCTATGTTCAACTTTCAGACGGGTCTATGTAGACCCCATGCTAATTTGACAGGATTACAGGAACTTATGGATTAGTTAAACATTTACACTTTGATAATTTATAAATTTTGGAACCATATATGTATATATTCAGCCTGGTAATATACTCATACTCTGGAGGTTGTGAAATACTTATATACTTTATATATCTATCACAGTCTTCCGCTTGCTCAATTTAGTTATCCCTGGAATATGACATGTTGTTTTATTATAATCTCACTCATGTTCGAATGCACTCATAATAATCTATGTTGCATAAGTGATGCTTTGGAACTCGGGAGTTGAGCTTTGCTCGACTCCCGATTCTCAGGGTGTTACACACACCCCAACCAAAATCCTGGCCTTTGCGAAGGCACACATGATGACTTGATTTCACACCACCAGCCTGAGTGAATAGTGAATGAATGAATAAATGAGTAAAATGCTGAATATACAACTCTTGCTCAGGAAGTTCATACATTATACCGTACATCTCTGGGATCATCATCGGGGTCTAGTACACTCCAAACCAAATTGATGCCCCATCGCACACAACAATGTGAGTGGAAGAGACCTCACTATCTGCCTACCAATATCGGGTCCGATGCTTCGATAGTGGACCCATTCCTCAAGTTAGTCAAACTCAGCCTAGCTTTACCCCACCTCTCCTTCAGGTAAGGTAGCACCCCCTTCCAACCAACCCCAACACAGTGAGAGACACAGCCTAACGATATGCGATCCTCATGCGCTCATGCATCTACTCGGTCTAGACATTGGAGCAACCTGTGGAACCAAGAGAGTTTAGAAATTTTTACTCAGGGATATCTATAGCACCCTATATGAAAAAGCTTTTTGGTGTCCCATCTGGTCATTCATGACATGCCTGTGGAGTCTACAGCTCTGATGTCGCTTGGGAGTACAGTGGTCATGTTGCACAAATACGAGATGCATGAGTCACACAGCCCAATCATGCATTAATCCTGTGCATACCGTGCCCTCATGTAGGGCAACTCCGCCTATCAAGGAGCCCCATAAACAACCTGCCCTATGCCATATGCAATGGCCAATCACATCTCATAACAAACATGCAGATGATGCGTATAGCCATGTATCATGATACTATACTATCACATAATCATAATTGGTATCGATAACCGGTATCAATAATCGGCATCAATAATCGGCCTTAATGAGAATGGGCCTAACAGCCTAAGAAAAGGTCACAATGTAGACATTCAACCATCATTGCCCATCAATGTGGACATTTAACCAACATTGCTCCCAAGGAGTGGTCCATATAGAGTCAAACATATAGTGGGCCCATGGCCTTACACAAGGACCTCATACACAACATAATGAGCCGCATTACATGGGCTATATATACATCACATTGGGCCTTACTCATGGGCCACATATACATCACATTTTTCCTTACTCATGGGCCACATATACATCACAATGGGCCTCAACACATGAGCCATAAATACATCACATCAGGCCTCACTCATGGGCCATATATACATCACAATGGGCCTCGCCACATGAGCCATAAATACATCACATCGGACCTCACTCATGAGCCGCATATACATGACAACGGGCCTCGGCACATGGGCCAAAAATACATCACATCGGACCTAATACACATCACATGGGCCTAATACACGTCACAATGGGCCGCATAACATGGGCGTAATACACATCACAATGGCCACATACAATCTCAATGGGCCAAATACTTCACAATAGGCCTCACGTCCGGGCCCCAAATGCATCACAATGGGTCTCATATACATCAAGTGGGCCTCATCATCAAGCCGCACCAATGGGCCTCCTATAAATCAAGTGGGCCTCATCATCGGGCCGCACAAATGGGCCTCATATACATCAAGTGGGCCGCATCAATGGGCCGCACTAATGGGCCTCACGAATGGTCGACATAGATATACACGACATACATCATGGCGGGCCACACAAATGGACGGCATGGATATACAATATATATGTCACGGTGCATCCCACGGTACGTTCAGATGGACGGTGCTAATGTACAATGCATACATTAAGGTGGGTCTCACCTTAGAAAATAGATGGGTGGCGTGGATGAAAAATAGCTGGACGATGAGGCATACAACACATCATCAAGGTAGGGCCCACCCCACACATGCAACACATGTGGGTGGGTCCCACATCCCCAAAATAATGGACGACGTGGATATGAACCACATATATCATGATGGGTCCCCACAACACCGTCCAGAGACGGTGGGGATACAAAATACAGACATCAAGGTGGGTCCCTATGGACAACCTGGACCACTAGATATTTAAATCTATCTTATTTTGGATGGACAGTGTTGATACACACGTGTCATCAAGGTGGGCCTCCCCGTCTAGCGAATGGACAGACAGCCAGCATAAAACACATATATCATGGTTAGCCCCACAGCAGCACTATCCAATGAAGGACGGTGTGGATTTAAGATACATCGAGGTGGGTCCCTATGGATCAAAGGTGGATTCCCACCATCCAATTCAATGGATTGTGAGGATGGGAGATGAACCAGATGCATCTGGTGGGTCCCACTTGGGCCCACTAGCTATATATAAAATATTATATCATATATATGAATTGCTTATATCTGGTGGGTCCCACGTGGGCCCACCAGCTATATATAATATATTATATTATATCATATATATATACATATTATATAATATTACACGTATATTATCATTTATCTCAAAATCGTCCAATCCCTGGACGTTATTGGCGGACGGTTCGGATTAACGGCTAGTGGGTCCAAGCATGTGGCCCACCACCTGTAGAAAGCTAATATTTGTGCTTTCTTTCATCTGGGCCTATCCAGACGGACGAGCAATAATCCCGTCCGCTGGATACTCCAGCAAGGTGGGCCCGACGCATGGACGGCATGGACATGATACATACTTCATAGATGGGCCACACACACACACATCAGGTGGGCCACACCTCATTATTATCAACACCATACAAAAAGGAAAAGAGAGAGAGAGAAGGAAACGACGGAGATGGGAGGAGCTCCGCCACTATGAACTCCTCCATGTACATAAATCAAGATGAGTCTCGTCACAAGTGGGCCCTCAATGAAAATCAATGGTTGTATATTCTAAATCACCCACCTATTGCTCCTCTTCTTTCTCCCTAGTGCTCCAAGGCTCCTAAGAAACTCCTTCAATGGTGGAGATGATGATCTAAGAGTTGGATTAGGTGGTAAGAAGATGAGCCACACTTAGCTTTCTCCTCTCCCTTGGACGTTCTCTCTCATGGTAGCTTGGAAGAATGGTTTGAGAGAGAGAGAGAAAGAGATGATGTAAGAGAGGGAGAGAGATGGTGAGTGATGGCTGTACTTGAAAAGGGATGGGTGAGAGAGAGAGAGTTGACTTTAGGGGTTGCTTGGTAAGGAAGTGATGGGATATCTACTTTACTAGTGATGTGTACTTGATTAATGTGATTGATTGATTGATTTGATATGTTCTCTTGGATTTTTCAAAGCGCGGCATTTTCCTCAAACTGAACGCGGACCCTCATCTCTTTACCTGGGTATCGCCTCGGCATGCGAGATGCAGTGTTAGAATCGTGGCCACGGCGCGGTCGTAAGGATACAAGTCTTGGGTCGAGCCAACTCTAAAATACAGGATATGACTCAGGATCGCACACAAACATCGGTTACAGATCGCAGGTAATCGAAATTCGACTGGGAGGACTGCAGAAGCCCACGGAATAGTACAGGCTAGGATACGGGTCTCACATCTAAGGTCTCCTTCGACTGATCTAAGAAACAATCAAATTTCAAATTTCAGGTGAGATAGGATCAAAACTGTCCTTCGACTGGTCGATTGGCCTGGTCGACTGGTTGAGGATGCCTAAAATGCATTGTTGGACCTTGAGTTGAGCAACCTTTGACTAGTCAAGGAACCAACAAATCTTATCTGATTTTTAGTTGAAAGCTTAGACTGGTCGAACCAAAGCTTAGACTAGTCGAACTAAGGTTTAAACTAGTTGAACTTAAGCCCAAATAAAGTATAGAAACCCAATTATGTTTGGCATTCGAAAGAACCTAAGTCTAAGGTCTTTCTAGGGTCACATATACCTAAAAACATTGAACATTGAAGTGTATACCTTATAGCCTGTACTTGTATCTTCATTTGCATTCATTCAATCTTCTATTTGAAGTAGTCTTGTAACTTGATCTTGAACTAGAAGAGAAGTAGAGCTAGAGAACTTTGGACTTAAAGTAACTATCTTCTTGTTTTAAACTTGCGCTTTCCAACTTAATGTCTTGAACCTTGAAGGTGAACTTTCCATCTTCATATCTTAAACTTTGAGGGTTAACTTTCCATCTTCATGTCTTGAATGATGAAAGTGAACTTTTCATCTACACATCTTGAACTTGAACAAAAGTTGTTTTGTCCATCGAAATTTAATAAAAATAAATGTGCTTTATATTTCACAGCACTCACAGTACGTGATGTGCGATGACTTGGTCACTATGTTGTACGTGATATGCTACGCTGGTGACTAGTCTTATGCATGGGTGACGAGCCCAAGTCCAATTAAATGAGCATCCCCACGTCGATATGCATTCATGCATCCATACATTTTAAATAAGATTACATCCTGTTTATTTTGAATGTTTTATTGCTTTTCTTTAAACTATGCTTGTTAAGGCAACGATGTGTAATCTTGAGATAAATTCACACTGAGCTGGCCACTCATCCATCGAATGTTCAACCGTACAGAGCATGCAGGTTTAAATGAGGGGAGCAGGTCTCGAGGATGTGGTAGCAAGAGCAGAGGAGGGGTACTATGAAGAAGAGCTGCATCGAGAAGCGGCAGCTTACTTCGGACTAAATCAGTAGTTACAACATTTCTTAGTTTGTTTTGGCAAAATTGAACTTATGAATTTTATATTTAAGGCCTCCAACTAGGTGGGTCAAATATTTGATTTATATGATATTATCCTCACTTGTTTTCACCATCGCACTCTGATTTTGGTATTTTTCTAGTTAACTAATCTATTAACACCCGGGTTTCTAGGAATGAGCCTTGTACTTGGGTTCTGGAAACTAAGGCATTACAATGGTCATGAGCTTGACTTTCCAAACTGAAATGACACCGTGACCGTTCCACACTTAAGTACAAGTGACGACTTGTTCACACCCCAAGTATAGGGTTGTGATGTAATAATAATCTCGGTAAGACTGAGGTCGAATCCACAGGAATGAAACCTGTACGTAATTTGAAAATAACTTGAACTAGAACTAGGATAAGATGAAATCTAAATAGAAAATAATTGAGGAAATAATTATGATTAAAGTGAGTAAAACTAATGCAATCAAAGGTGAGAAACTAGGGTGTCAAGGATCCACTTATAAAGATCAGGGAGATCAATGCTTAATTCACGAATACAACTGGAACCTGTACGTAATTTGAAAATAACTTGAACTAGAACTAGGATAAGATGAAATCTAAATATGAAATAATTGAGAAAATAATTATGATTAAAGTGAGTAAAACTAATGCAATTAAAGGTGGAAAACTAGGGTGTCAAGGATCCACTTATAGAGATTAGGGAGATCAATGCTTAATTCACGAACACAACTGGACTTCAAGTCCCATCTTCATCCAGTTGGAAGATACATCACTAAAGCTTAGTCTGAACTTTGATCTAGTTTTCAAAGAGATGAAAGGAATATGAATTAAATATGATTCCATCATAAAACCATGCCCATGAGACAAAGCAAACAACAGAATTTTAACCAATCCACATCCAATCTAAGAAATTTATGAACATTAGGAAGGGTTCCGTCAGCCAACCATGCCTAGGAGACGATGGTGAACAACAGGGTTCCCATATTCACAAACCCTATAATGCTAAAAACATGCTCAATGCTATCACAGATCCATTGTAATTTCAATCACAACAAACCATTAAAAACTGAAAGCATTCATAATAATCAAATTAAAATCAACATCAATTCAGTCTAACATGAATCAAAATCATAGAATCATTCCCATCACGCCACAAGCTTCACCTCTTAGCCCTAACTAAGAGGTTTAGCCCGACATGATTAGACTAATTTTTTTAAACAAAAATAGAAAAAATAAAAATAAATAAATAAATAACTCTAACTATCTCTCTCTCTTGTATAGACGTCCAAGCTTAGATCCTAAGATTTGATAGCCTCCCTCTCACGTTCTCTCTCTCTTTCTTATAGGCAGCAAGAAAGACAGTGGAGAGGCTGGAGTTTTCGGCTGGAGCGGCGGTGGAATGCATCTTTACACACAACAGCATGCGTATTTGGAAGCACGCAGCCAAGATGGCAGCGTACCAACTCCCCTCCCCCTTGCTTTCTTTCTAAAAGAACAACATCCCCTGGGACGTTTTAGGTAGGCTTACACGATGATGGTCCAGATCTGCCATCCAATCACTGATGGCGGGCCGTTACTTCTCGAAAATTCTAATTTTTCCAGACATTTTATGTATGTGATTTCCCAACTTGCACTGAGATGCACGGTGGGCCCCACAGTGGTATTTTTGGTAAAATCCACATTGTTCATTAGATTTCTGGCAAAAAACCAATCGGGAAGGGTTAGTTTTGGTAAGTTCTGGCATGGCCCACTGAATCAAATCAATTTGTCATTCATCCTGTGTTTGACGGTGAAAATCTCGTGATCGTGTGTATGGGCCAAAAAGAAAAGCTAGGTGAGGGTCTTGCCCCTCCTATGGAGTGAATGGATGGCTCGGATCATGCAATGGGGCGGAAAGTGGGTCCCACTACTCAGAACCAGTGATTCTCATTCGAACGCTGGAAGATTAGAGTCTGTCACGCCCCAAAATTGAAAATCAAATTCACAGGAATTTCGATCACAGAATCCGGTGCCAACAGCCTTCGTAGTACCCCATTATCGGCTCCCAGCGCAGCATACGCCAGATTTCGATCCTGGGATCCTACAAGGAGGATTTTCAGAATGATTTTTTTTTGTAATGGAGCATAACTACAAGCATAACCAAGTCACAAAATAACAACACCACATATCCACTATATCATGGCTTTAAGTGCAATATTGTAACGACCCAAAAAATTGGGGGTCGTGCATACGCTCGACTCCGAAGTTCTCGAGTGTTACTTATCATCAAATTTATGATTTTATGATTAATCAAGTTTAAATGCGCAGCCTGAAATTACTTGAAGCATGAAATGCAACCACAACTAGTCTACTGAGGCAAAAGAGATAAATATATATATGTACAAGTCTAAAAGAATGTAAAGGAGTCGCCCAAGGCGTTGTTCAATAAAAATAACAAAAAGAATCATATATCAAAAGGAATGGTGCGCTGAGCCCACGACTCAACGCTCCAGAATCCAGTCTCCTAAGTCGATAAAGAACCGCTCATCAACTGGAAGTAGGAGAACTCGTCCTCCTTGCTTAAGCTCTCACCGTCAGGCTCGTCGAACTCAGCACAACCTGCAGCTACTGAAGAGTCTGGGTGGTGTTTTAAAACACCGTCCCAGAGTGGGAGTGAGTGATCAACTCAGTGGGTGTTATTAGTCTTAAGTTTTAACATGCATCAAATATAATATGAATTTAATAAAATACAAACAATCATTAATTTCTATTAACTCTTATTTAAATGCATGAATGCGGAATGATATGATGCATGCCCTCGGCACAACGCTCCCTCGAGCGACTCCATTTAACGATCGCGTATGTCAACACTCCCTCATTGCAACCTCCACTTTCGAGTCGTCACCCTATCTAATGCGATGCAATGCGATCGTGTTAGTCGAGTTATTAATTAAGTCCACTCATCCAGCAGATTAGAGAATCTGATGCACCCCACATATCAATTCTCTAAGGCGGTTGCAAGGCCAAGACCCCCCCTCGCGGTCCGTGATCCCGTCGGGTTCCTCATCCCCAACTTCAAGCACATGAGGAGTGCTAATAGAAAGGGATCGCTCGCGGTCACTACGGGGAGGTGCGGCACCCCAGCGTAAGCCGACAGCTTGGACACATTGTCCCATTCCACCATGCCCGGCTCACGAGACTGTGGACCAATTTTCGGTGAGTTATTAATGGGCTGAAATGGTTGTAGGGTAGTTTAGGTTCCATACATATATGAGCGTACAGGGTTAACAAACAGGGTTGGTCAGACAGTAGATTAAACCGTAAAAGTTAGGCGAGCGTGAGACGAGTGACATCGGGCTCAAGAGACTATGTAATCGAACTACAGCCACCCGAACACACTCGTCCAAATCTATAGGTTTAGTTTCGAGGCGATCCTACCTTCAGGACCACCTTCGCTATCCTCATGATTCTGGCCAACCTAAGGACACGAATAGAGGTTCATAGTATGCCGACTAACAATGTATGGGTAGAATAAACAAACTCATGTTCTCACACACATCAACATATAATTCATATTCTCCTAACATGCTAGACTAACCATATCAAGAAATAAGTGCATGTGAGCGTGTGTGTGTGTGAGTGTGTGGGTGAGGAAGATAAGAACTTCCTTCATCCCAAGAATTTTACATACATAAGAGTAATGACATTATTCATACTATGAAGCGGCAATTCACGGGAAAATCAACAAGGCATGAGCATAATTCATTTAATCACCAAATCATGTGAGAAATAAGGACAACATCATGAGCATCAAATATTTCATTTCATACCATTTTCAATAAGCATGCAATTCCTAGGGATTCTCTAGGTTCTCCAAAATGACATACAAGCAATTAAAATCATTAAACTCATAAAAGAATTGGTGCTAGGCCACCTAAGAGCAATAGTCCACACCTTGGGATCGTTGGAGGCTTGATAGACGACCTAGAAATGAGGGTTTTGGGGGTTGGTTGGCCGGAATCCCTAAAGCAAGCTCTTGCATGTGATAAATTCAAGCCAAACCGTTCTCAATACATGGGTTTCAAGAAAAAGGGTGAAGGATCTTACCTAGATGCTTCGTGAAATGATTATTGTGGTGATGGTGTAGGATTTTCTTTGGAGAAAGGAGTAGGGAGTTGCAATGCTTGATCTCCTCGGCCCCACCACGATCTAAGGTCCACCTTGGATCTCTTCTTCACTCTCTCTTTCACTCTTTCTTCCTCTCTTTCTCTTTCTCTCTTTCTCTCTCTTTTTCTTTCTTTCTTTCTTAGGGTAAAAATCGTATGGGGAGAGGGGTGCCCAAGAGAAGACCTTTTATAATGTCAAAATTGTTACAAATGGCCCTAAGGGCTAAGTTTTTACTATACTAGACCTATGGGAGGATCTTTCTAAGATCTAGAGCCTACTATGGGGTGTACATATCGATATATACCATAGGATAGGTGCTCCATAGCCCGATGAAGGGTCATGCAAAACTTGGGATCAAACGGATAAGCGAATGTGGGGTTTGACTATATGGTCCTGATCCTTAGGTGGCCCTGTGGGGTCTATTCCAGTGATTGGAGAGGTTTTGGTGGGCCTCTGGCCATGAAACTTATAAGATAGGTGGACCATGGCCCGATGAAGGGCCATGCAAAATTTGGGGACGATCGGATATTTGGTTTGATCGTACGGGTCTGATTTGCGATCAATGGTTACCGTACCATGATCGGGTTTCAGATTCTATGGACAGGTGAGGGACACCACATTAGGCTTTTACCAAAAATTTGGAAGGAATTCGACGGTTAATACGCCTGGAATCGCTATCCCCTTGACAAGCGTCAGATTTTCAATATGGCCTTATGTGAGTTAATCAGTGATGTAGGAATGGCTTGGATAATTAGTTTCTGGGTGTCCAATAAGTCTGTGGTCAGCGATGGACCACAAGCCCAGTGAGATCTAGTGTTTCCTAAAGTTTTGTAATTTTCTGACCTTCCTGCGTCGCGGTATGGCCCGTACATGCTGATGCTAAATGTAAACGGTCATCTGGCTTGGCGGCTCGCCCTAGGCCCTATCATGACCTGTCTGGTCTACTCTAATGAGATAATCCTAGGTTACTCAACTTATGGTATCCCACCACGAGTGGCTTAAATAAATGGTCCTGCAGCAAATCCTACGTGGACGCCCCAAGACACTGTGCTGGTTGGATGGGACGTTACAAGGGTTGATTTGGTTTATTAGTTAAGATCCGGGCCTCATCTGACTCGGCTTTGGTTAGATCTTTAATTTAGTTATGCTTGTCTTGATTAGTTAACGACGGGTCGGTTAGATTTGGGTCCTATGCGAGTAAATCATGGGCTACACCTGATGTTCAAGCGATCAAGCGGATTCGTTGACTTCCTACGGTTGATTAATTAGACTTATGCGGTCCTTTACTGGTACCACCCCCTGTATAAACTAATATTGAGTGCTAATGGTCATTAATTGATGTTATAAGTTAATTAAAAAATAATAATTTAAGAATTTTTTAAAAATCTAAAATAGTAAAAAATCTGGGATGTTACAATCTACCCCCCTTAAAAATAATTTCGTCCTTGAAATTGCCTAAGGGTATTAAGTAAAGGTATTATTATTTCTTTTGTCTAAGTTTTTATGGATTCCAAGTTTATATGCATGGTAGGAGGTATACTATCTATATTAGTTTGACTCATTTTAGTGTACCCCCTTAAAACTTTTTCACTCTAATGGTATACTATAATTTATTTAATTATATATTTATTTTTAAAGATTTAAATTTATGGCAACAATTTTCCTCTATCTAGAGTAAAAATATTTATTATTTTTTTTTCTTAAACCATTACGGGGAGACGGTTGTAGTAGGCTTGAACCCGATACATCGATCATCTACCTGACCAGGGTAGAAGGCTCATTGTATCCTTTCTTCATCCTGTTAGATCCCGGTCTTCTGCTCGGTCAAAGCAGTGAGTCCATTGGTAGTCGCCTAGGATTGAGAATTGGTTTAGGCCGCGAATACTTCACAAATGTAAGGTTTCGTAATTCCGTAGTCCGATCAACTTAAATATTTAGGGAATATCTCTTATCTTTGAAATGTTAAAATCTCTTTATTTTTTTAAGGTTGTCATTTGGATCTTTGTCAAGAGAGTTTCTTGTTTTAATTCATGTCCAAATTTGTGATTAATAAATCTTTCACTGTGCCTATGGCCAAACGATTTTCTTAGAAAAATTTTTAATAACCTAAGATTGTATCTCTATGTTATCGTCTCGGCCATATGGCTAGTGGGTTATGAGTAAACCATGCTTTGGTTTCATAAATTCTAACAGGGAATGAAGAATCGAAAGCTTTAACGCATTTAGGTGGTTTAGAGTGCTAATAAGGCTAATATGGACACAGTAAGGCAATCATACAAACAAGCATTCACAAGGCGATAAGAAAATTTCAAAACAATTGATACATTCATATGGAATTCAAAATGCCATTAGTATGGCCAGTATATCCTACAGTATGGATTTACATGTATTACTAGATACTTTAAACATAAAGAAGAAAAAACAGACAAATCAAGTAGGAATTTTAACTATCTTCAATATATGGTAGTAGTCCTAACTAACTTAAAACAACTACTAATTTTTATAAAGTTAAGTTATTATTCTTCTGGGTCAGACAGGGACGGGGGTGCCTCCACCCCTTTGCTGCAGCAAACCAAGGCTCAGGAAGTGATGAGGGTGATTCGGAGAGAGTTAATGAGGTCAATCAAGACTCAACTTCTACTACAGCTCCAACAAGATAATAAGGATAACTTATTAGATGGAATACTTAGCCCAAGCTATTGAAGGGTCAAATCACACCATCCAGGTCAGTGTGTTAGATCCTAAAGACAACTTAAATCCCATCGATTAGGTGGGCTACTTAGCATCCTTAACACTTAAATCTCATTGATTAGGTGGGCTACATAGCATCCTTAGCGGCTTTCTTTATCTGGAAAGCTTTGGAGAATGGAAAGAAATTAAGACTTGTGCTTGTGTGGTGGCAACAGCCCCAATTGTCCTATGAAAGGAGGGGAATAAGAAAGATTAATAATTAAGCTAAAATGAAGTTGAGAATGGGTTAGAGGTGAGGTATTTGAAAAGGGATTGATGTTGAGTTGGTGAATGGGGTTTGAGGATAGATCTTAAAAAATGTATTTTTGGAATGGGTTTTGTGTGAAGGAATGGGAGTTGAGAGATGGGGCTTTGAGAAGGAGGGGGTTTTCCTTGGAAAGCTTAGAGAATGAGGTTTGGAAATGAAAATGGAATGGGTTTTGGAAAATAAAATTTGGAAATGAGGAAGAAGAGAGTGAAAGGAGTGGAGTTTTGGTGAATGAGTCTTGAAAGAAATGTGAGTGATGAGAGAGGATGGAAAATGTGATAGAGATGAAGGTGGGTTTTGAAGAAATGGCTTGAGAGTGATGGATGGGTGAGGTTTGCTAGAGTTAGAGCGAAGAAGAAGAAGATGGGTGTATGGATTTGGAGTTTTGGAGGAATGAGAGAGGAAAGGTTTTTCCTAGGGGCTTAGGAAGGTTAGTGTGGAGTGGAAATGGGGCTAATGGACCCAAAGTTTACTTAAATGGTAAGTGAGATGAGCCCCACATGTATTTGTAAAGAGAGGGGAGAGAAATCCCAATTTTTGGGCACCGGCGTAGGCTACGCCGCTGTCGGTGTGGGCACGCCGACTCTCTGGCCGACCGGCGTAGGCTACGCCGCCTCTCTGGATAACCGGTGTAGGCTACGCCACCATCGGCATAGGCATGCCGCCACACTGGCCCGACCTCCTTAAATTGTGATTTCTCAGGTGCCTGTAAGGCCCTCTAAAAAGTACCATATATGAATTTGGGGTAGGAGAATTCGATCTACGCAATAGGCTTAGTGGTTTCGTGATATTTCTCTCGGTTAGCAGTAAAAACATAATTTTTCTACAGTCTCACTAATTTTGGTGAATTTTCATTCACCTCTATGTCTTCGTCCCCGAATAGGTTGGAGCTATCAAATTTGGTCCAGTATCAAGTCATTTGGACTAGGATGATGGCTCCATTCGTCTAATCACTTAATTCCTGGTTCGCTCCTGTCAATGTCCCGGAAAAATTAACGGGCAGAGTGAAGGTAGGTGAAGATTTGAAGGAGATAGGTCGGGGAGAGGAATTTGGACTTAGGCCAGTTTGGCCAGTGATATTAAGCTATATACTAAATGGGGTTACAATGTCAATCCCAGCTCAAGATTGGAAATAGCATGTTTAGAACGAGTGTGGGATGAGACTTAAATTTATTTCACTGGCTTTGCTAAATGAGTCTTGCGTTGAAAGGCGTAATGTGGGATTTTCAAATCTCGGGACGATGAATTTCTAAGTATAGTTGGGAAAGAAGACCTGGGATTTACCCTTATTTGAATTTATTCCAACAGGGCATTATAGAACATGTGATGCACTCATCCTAGGGACAATACCTTACACTTGCATTTATATTTATTCTAAAATTCATTTCACCCTAATCCCACCTATTTCAGTTGGCCTAATGGACCCTAGGAATTTGGTGGGTTGGAATAACTAACTTTCCTAGCTAGTCGAATCGAGTCTTGCCGCCAAGCTCCTAAATTCTGGTTTGGGAGCGGGCCAAGGCACTCTAGGACTCTCGGACCTATTTCTTAGCGTCACTACTTACTCTCACTACCCAACCCTAACACTCTGCAAGTCTCACCTTCTGTCTAAGACTGACGGTTCAGGGACTGGGAGGCTCCTAGCATTTCGCGTTTCTATTGCGTATTCTCTCAAGTCAGCGGACGCGTTAGTAAGTTCATGACCCATGGCCCAAGGGATTCCAAACTATTGCTCTGATACCATCTATAATGCCTCAAAAAATTGAGGGTCGTGCATACGCTCGACTCCCGAGTTCCCGAGTGTTACTTATTATCAATTTTATGGTTTTATGATTAATCAAGTTTAAACGCGCAACCTGAAATTACTTGGAGCATGAAATGCAACCATAACTAGTCTACTGAGGTGAAAAAGATATATATATATATATATATATATATATATATATATATATATATATATATACAAGTCCAAAAGAATGTAAAGGGATCGCCCAAGGCATTGCCCAACAAAAATAATAAAAAGAATCATATATCCAAAGGAATGGTGCGCTGAACCCACGACTCAACGCTCCAGAATCCAGTCTCCTAAGTCGATGGAGAACCGCTCATCAACTAGAAGTAGGAGAACTCGTCCTCCTTGCTTAAGCTCTCGCCACCAGGCTCGTCGAACTCAGCACAACCTGCAGCTACTGAAGAGTCTGGGTGGTGTTTTAAAACACCATCCCAGAGTGGGAGTGAGTGATCAACTCAGTGGGTGCTATTAGTCTTAAGTTTTAACATGCATCAAATATAATATGAATTTAATGAAATATAAACAATCATCAATTCATATTAACTCTTATTTAAATGCATGAATGCGGAATGATATGATGCATGCCCTCGGCACAACGCTCCCTCGAGCGACTCCATCTAACGATCGCGTATGTCAGCACTCCCTCATTGTGACCTCGACTTTCAAGTCGCTACCCTATCTAATGCGATGCAATGCGATCGTATTAGCCGAGTTATTAATTAAGTTCATTCATCCAGCAGATTGAGGAATCTAATGCACCCCACGTATCAATGCCCTAAGCCGATTGCAAGGCCAAGACCTCCCAATTCTTGAAGTCGAGACCTCACGGTCCATGATCCCATCGGGTTCCTCATCCCAGACTTCAAGCACATGAGGAGTGCTAAGAGAAAGGGATCGCTCGCGGTCACTACGGGGAGGTGCGTCACCCTAGCGTAGGCCTACAGCTTGGACACAGTGTCTCATTCCACCATGCCCGGCTCACGAGGCTGTGGACCAATTTTCGGTGAGTTATTAATGGGCTACAATGGTTGTAGGGTGGTTCAGGTTCCATACATATGTGAGCATATAGGGTTAACAAACAGGGTTGGTCAGACAGTAGACTAAACCGCAAGAGTCAGGCGAGCGTAAGACGAGTGACATCGGGCTCAAGAGACTCATGTAGTCGAACTATAGCCACCCGAACACACTCGTCCAAATCCATAGGTTAAGTCTCGAGACGATCCTACCATCAGAACCACCTTTGCTCTCCTCATGATTCCGGCCAACTCAAGGGCACGAATAGAGGTTCATAGTATGCCGACTAACAATGTATGGCTAGAATAAATAAACTCATGTTCTCACACACATCAACATATAATTCATATTATCCTAACATGCTAGACTAACCATATCAAGAAATAAGTGCATGTGAGCGTGTGTGTGTGAGTGTGTGGGTGAGGAAGATAAGAACTTCCTCCATCCCAAGAATTTTACATACATAAGAGTAATGGCATCATTCATAGTATGAAGCAGTAATTCACAAGAAAATCAACAAGGCATTAGCATAATTCATTCAATCACCAAATCATGTGAGAAATAAGGACAACATCATGAGCATCAAATATTTCATTTCATACCATTTTTAATAAGCATGCAATTTCTAGGGATTCTCTAGGTTCTCTAAAATGACATACAAGCAATCAAAATCATTAAACTCATAAAAGAATTGGTGTTAGGCCACCTAAGAGCAATAGTCCACACCTTGGGATCGTTGGAGGCTTGATAGATGACCTAGAAATGAGGATTTTGGGGGTTGGCCTGCCGGAATCCCTAAAGCAAGCTCTTGCATGTGAGAAATCCAAGCCAAACCGTTCTCAATACATGGGTTTCAAGAAAAAGGGTAAAGGATCTTACCTAGATACTTCGTGGAATGATTATTGTGGTGGTGGTGTAGGATTTTCTTTGAAGAAAGGAGTAGAGAGTTGCAATGCTTGATCTCCTCGGCCCCACCACGATCTAGGGTCCACCTCGGATCTCTTCTTCACTCTCTTTCACTCTTTCTTCCTCTCTTTCTCTCTCTTTTTCTTTCTTTCTTTCTTAGGGCAAAAATCGTATGGGGAGAGGGGTGCCCAAGAGAAGACCTTTTATAATGTCAAAATTGTTGTAAATGGCCCTAAGGGCTAAGTTTTTACTATACTAGACCTATGGGAGGGTCTTTCTAAGATCTAGGGCCCACTATAGGGTGTACATATCGATATACACCATAGGATAGGTGCTCCATGGCATGATGAAGGGCCATGCAAAACTTGGGATCAAACGGATAAGCGAATGTGGGGTTTAACCACATGGTCCCGATCCTTAAGTGGCCCTGTGGGGTCTATTCCAGTGATTGGAGAGGTTCTGGTGGTCCCCTTGCTATGAACTTATACGATAGGTGGACCATGGCCCGATGAAGGGCCATGCAAAGTTTGAGGACGATCGGATATTTGGTTTGATCGTACGGGTCCGATTTGTGATCAACGGTTACCGTGCCATGATCGGGTTTCAGATTCTGTGGATGGGTGAGGGACACCACATTAGGCTTTCACCGAAAATTTGGAAGTAATCCGCTGGCTAATACGTCTAAAATCCCTATCCCCTTGACAAGCGCTAGATTTCCAATATGGCCTTGTGTGAGTTGACCAGTGTTGTAGGAACGGCTTGGATAATTAGTTTTTGGGTGTCCAATGAGTCTGTGGTCCGCGATGGACCACAAGCCGAGTGAGATCTAGTGTTCCCTAAAGTTTTGTAATTTTCTGACTTTCCTGTGTCGCGGTATGGCCCGGACAGGCTGATGCTAAATGTAAACGGTCATCTGGCTTGGTGGCTCGCCCTAGGCCCTATCATGACCTGTCCGGTCTACTCTAATGAGCTCATCGTAGGTTACTCAACTTGTGGTACCCCACCACGAGTGGCTTAAACAAATGGTCCTACGACAAATCCTACGTGAACGCCCCAGGACACTATACTGGTTGGATGGGACGTTACAAGGGTTGATTTGGTTTATTAGTTAATATCCGGGCCTCATCTGACTTGGATTTGGTTAGATCTTTAATTTAGTTATGCTTGTCTTGATTAGTTAACGACGGGTCGGTTAGATTCGGTTCCTATGCAAGTAAATCATGAGCTACACCTGATGTTCAAGCGATCAGGCGGATTCGTTGACTTCCTACTGTTGATTAATTGGACTTGTGCGGTCCTTTACTGGTACCACCCCCTGTATAAACTAATATTGAGTGTTAATGGTCATTAAGTGATGTTATAAGTTAATTAAAAAATAATAATTTAAGAATTTTTTGGAAATCCAAAATAGTGAAAAATCCGAGATGTTACAAATATAGAAAGGGAAATACAAGATGAACAAAAAAGCTCCAAAATAGCCAGATGTGCACTCCTGCCTCAGCGTTGCTGCTGTCCAACGCTACCTGCACACAACTATCATGCATAAGCTTATAAAAGCTTAGAGGGTGGTGTAAGTGTGTGCGCAAGGCAAGTGTCAAGTGTACAATATCAGAGTAATACGGAAATATGCGATAAGTCCATGAATGCTATCAACTATATCAAAGCTATGTGATGAAAGACATGAATGTTATCAGTCATACCAAGGCCATACGATGCGAGACATGAATGCCATCGACCACACCGATGCAATGCGAGGCTTACATAGCTGAATGTCATATGCGAAATGCAATCCAAGCAAGTCGGTACTCATCAAGTACACGTATCAGTAAAGTTCCTCTCTGGATATCACCGGGTTCTAATACACTCACACTGACTGCCTCCTCCCTAACTATATAGCCAAGCAAGCGGAATAGACCTCACTATCCGCCTGACCAGTAGTTTGCCAATACCTACCCGGCTCGTCGATAGCAGACTCATTTGCGAGCTGGTCAAACTCAGCCTAGCTTATAGTCCCCTCACTCAAGCGGATAAGGCCACACCCCCTTCCAACCGACCACGATATAGTGGGAGATGCGGCCTACTGGTATTCGGTACTCGGGCGCTCATGTATCCACTCTTGCTAGACGTTGGAGCAACTCCTAGTACCAAAAATGTTCTAAAATTTTCACCCAAGGACATCCTACGTGCCCGTATACTAGAACCAAGTATTTTCAATATCCGATACATTCATCCACGATGTGCTTGTGGAGCCATGGCCTTGATGTCGCTAGGGCGTGCAGTGATCAAGTCACACATATGCGAGATGCATGAGTCACACCGTACAGTCATGCAGCAATCCTGCGCGTAAAGCGCGATAATGTGGGGCACTCCGTCTCATAAGGAGTCCCATAAATATCTCAGCCCAACGGCTTATGCTATGATCAAACAATTCTCATATCAAGCATGCATATGATGCATATGAGCATGAATCATGGAGTTATACTAAGCATGTTATAAAGTGATGAACTATCAACAAGTATGAGCCTATCAATAGGCCCTAAGGAGAGTCGTAATGTGGACATTTAACCAACATTATACTTAAAATATGGACGTCAAACCAACATTGCTCCCAAGACTCGGCCAGCCATAAATATCATTACATAAACCATGGATGAATGACACATTGCAATGGACCTTAGGTACATCCCATTGGCCCTTAAATACATCAAATGGGCCGTGTTGCATGGGTCTTATATTTATCAAGTGGGCCACATCAATGGGCCTTTGAATACATAACAATGGGCCTCTTAACACGGGCCTTACATTCATATCAAAAATGGGCCTCGACAGGGCCTCATACACATCAAGGTGAGCCTCAACAATGGCCCATAAATATAATGAGCTAGGCCTAATCACTTGGGCCTTATATATACTAAGTGGGGCACATCAATGGACGGCTACAAATAAACCAAGATGGGCCTCATACATATACCAAGGTGAGCGACATCAATGAGCCGCACCAATGGGCCTTATATTCATTGTAATGGGCCATAACTCATGGTCCTTAGAGTACATCATAATGGCTTTGCTAAGTGGCCGGAAGTATATCACAATGGGCCTTTACCAATGAGCTCAAAATACATCATAATGGGCCTCAACCCACGGGCCCTAATACATCACAATGGGTCTCACCCCATGGGCCCTAATACACATCACAAGTGGTTCTCAACCCATGGGCCCTATACATCACAATGGGCTTCGACCCATGGGCCTTAAAATACATCAAAATGGGCCTATTTTCATGGGCCTTAATACATTACAATAGGCCTTAACCCATGGGCCTTATATATATCAAATGGGCCTGATCTCATGGGTCTTATATGTGTCAAATGGGCCCAATCCCATGGGTCTTATTTATGTCAAATGGGCCTGATCCCATGGGTCTTATATGTACACCAAGGTGGGCCTCAATGAATGGCCACAAATAAGTCAACATGGGCCCTATATACATACCAAGGTGGGCCCACTTGAACCATAAATTTGACTCATTTTCAGCTCAAGCCATAATATGAGCTTACAAAATAAATGGACGGTTTGGATGCAACACATGCATCATGGTGGGGGTCCACATAAAGGCCCACCATCATACATATATACATATATAACATATATAATATATATATATACAAACATATATATATACATCACACACACATAGTGTGACAGAGTGAATAGAACACATAAATCATGGTGGGTCCCACTGTCCAAACAACGGACAGTGAGGACACGTGTACATCACAGTGGGCTCCACCGTCCGCTAGACGGTGGCATCACAACACATACATCTCCGTGGACTCCACCGTCCGCTTAGACAGTGGGAGTACAATACATACATCGCTATGGGCTCCCATGTGGGGCCCACCATAACACATTTTCCATCTAATCTGTTGATAAGGTCATACAGACCTGGATGAAGAGGAAATACAAATTTCAGCTTGATCCAAAACTTCTGTGGCCACCAAAAAGAGTTTCAATGGTAGGCACTCAATCAACATTGCTTCCCATGATGTGGGTCACCTGAGTCTTGGATATGATTCATTTTTGGAGGGGACACACCTGAGGAGAGGTCCCATCAAGTGGACGATGTGGATACTGAACATACATCATGGTGGGGCCCATGCACAGGGCCGTGGGTCCCTGCCCACCATCCTCCCATCCGTCACTGGCATGGCCTGGCTGCTGACAACAGCAGCAGCAGCAGCTGTTTATTATTATTTTATTTTTAAAAAAAATTTGTTTTCTCACAGTTTTTCAGATGTGGGGCCGGCATCAACCAAATCCACTCCGGCCATTGGATTGTACGGTTAAAGACCAACCAAACGAGTCCAATATTGAGTATTTTTTTGGTGCATAGAAGAATCAGTGAAGATTTCAATGATGAAAATCACTGTTTCCTGAAGTATGGCCCGCCAAAAAATTGGATCAGTCCCATATTTTGGCTCAACGCCTAAAATGAAGTACGAAAGGGGATGGATGGCTTGGATTGAACACATATATTAAGGTGGGGCCTGCACGAGTGAGCCATTCTCCAAGGCTTAAGAATCAAGCCAATATTTGTGTTTTTTCCCAACCCACGTCCAGCGTCCCTGGACGCTGGACGGTTGGACGTAACACATGCATACAAGGTGGGCCCGACTTAGGTGGGCCACCACATGATAGATGGTGTGGTACAATACATTTAAAGAGGGCCCCACTTGTAAATGGCTTGGGTAAAATACCCGCTTCTTGGTGGGGTCCATCTTGATGGGCCACATGGCCATATTAACACAAGAAAAGAAAAATGGAAAAGAAAGGGAGAGAGAGAGAGAATTAGTGGGACACGCGTGATGGAGGGACCCAGGTACTATGGGCCATCCATTTTAAGCATCCAATCATACATCAATGGGTCTCATTGCATATGGGCCCTTCAAATAAAAGATCAACGGTGGAGATCCCTCTCCACCCAAAATGAACGGTCTATATGACCTCTTAATGCAAGAAAATATAAACATCATGATGGGGTCCATGGAGAATGGCCCCATCATGGAATGATCATGAGGATTAAGGTGAGCCATCGGCCACACCTAGGGTCCCAAGTGAGATCCATACCATCAATCGGTAGGCTTCACTTGGCCCTTCATCATAAAAGTGAAATCTAGGCCTATGGAAAACATCCACCTAATGATCTCCTTGGTCCGTTGGATAGCCACTCTCCTTATGTTTCACTTTGATGGTGGATGATGAGATTTGGATGGCTAGGATGGAAAAGTGGGCCACCAAAAATCACATTTCTCTCATATGGGAGGGCTTGGACGTGCACTTCTTTGGTGCTTGGTGTGGCTTGGAATTTGTGAAGAGAAAGAGAGAGGAAAGGGGTGGTTGTAAGAGTAATGGATGTGAGTGATGTGGTACTTGACAAGTATGGGTGGTGTAAGAGAGAGGGTGAGGTGATGGATTGGTTGACTTTGGGTTTGCTTAACTTGTGGAGAAAGAAAGCATGGGTGCTTTGTACTTGACATGAGAGGTGATTGATGGGATTAATGGGACATATTGTTGAGATTTTTTTGGGATTGCAAACGCGCGGCATTTTTGTCGAAATAAATGCCGACTCACATCTCTTAGTCAGGGTATCGGATCGGTACATGAGTCGCGGCGTTGGAACCGCGGCAACTGTGCGGTCGCAATGGTACAAGTATCGGATCAAGCTAACTTAATTCTATAGGATACGGCTAAAGTTTGCGCACAAACATCGATTATCGGTCGTAGGTTGCCAGAATTCGACAGGAAGGAACGCAAGAGTTGACGGAACAGTACTGACTAGGACACGGGTCTTATAGAGTCGGTCAGCATGCACTGACTGACTCTATAGGATTTAGTGCACGGCGAGTGCACAGCTTCTATGCACTCCCTCTCTCGTGAAGTGGGTTCCACCTTGATGTTTTTAAGAAATCTGTTCTGTCCATCCATTTTGTCACCTCAATTAAGCTATTAAAACCAATTTTGAAGTAATCCAGATATCAGGTGGGCCCAAAATTAATGGTTTATGGGCTAATTTATTTATTGGGCCACTTCCACAAGGGTTCAATGGCTGAAATTCGATGTGTATGGTTAATTTATGGTCCTCAGGCCATATATATAGTTTCAAGCCAATCGAATAGCGAGAACCCTGTGATCTTGAATTCTGGACTGCTTTCAAGCCATTTGAACTTCAATTTCTCGATTTTCTCGAATCTCTGTCATGTAACTTCCTCGATCTTGGTCCTCTGAGGTTCGTCCCTTGCCTTGGTGACTTCGGAGTATTAAATTCATGCTTTTAGCACCCTTTTCAATCCAAGCTCCTAATTTCACCTTGCAACACAAACACGATTAAAATAGGGCGTTAAACGGTACCATATTCGTAAAAGGAGGTAATAATTGGGGTCTAATATGTAATATTCGACCCTCAACATGACTCTTATGTTGAGCTTAAATGCCTTCCACCCATCGATGGGCCGCCTAACCCTGTGCGTCCTGACCGTGTCATCCGGGTCCTTAGTGATCGGTCGGGCCAGTGTTAACCTTACATCGATGGGGGAAATGTTACACGAGTGATGAAATCAATTATGGATTATAGGACACGGGTAAGAGGCCACTTCAGCTGCTCCGAGCCTCATGACCTGGTTGAGACCACGAAGAAACAAGGGTGCCTTAGTTTTTCCAAATTCGTTCGATGAATATGACTAAATAATTACTCGGCTAACATTTTGCATTCATCACATTGCAATAGCTAGGACTTACGATTTGATGTTAGGCCGCTTGTGAGGAAGTGTTGACATATGCAAAATGGGCGTTTAATCGCTTGAGAGAGAGTGTTGTTTGGTAAGAGCATGCATCATGTCATAGCTTCATGCCTTGCACTTAATAAGAGTTATTAGAAATTGTCATTTTTCTCTAAATATCCTTACCTGTACTAATTGGGTTGATAACATGTGTAACTTATAGTTAATGAAACCACTGAGTTGATCACTCACTCCAACTCTAGGACAGTATTTTAAAACACTAACCAGACATGTTTATAGATGCCGGTACTGCTGAGGCGGATGCACTTGAAGACGCATACATAGACCAGGAGGAGTTCTCATTCTTCTAACTTTTTGACTAGCCGACCTAGGCAGTATATTACTTGATTGGGAACATTGGGTGTTTTAGATTTGGTTAATCATTTTATCTTCATTTTGGAACCCTGAAATGTATATTGGGCCCAATTGTAGGCCCATACCCTGACTCGACATACCAAACATGTTTATTCGACTTTCCCACTTTCATTACAATTTTAGAACATGTTGACCATTTTAGTCTAATTATGTTAATGCTCAGATACTCATAATAAATGTATAAAAGGAACTTCCACCTTCGTAAAGCGCAAGTAATACTCAGAATCTCGAGAGCCGAGTATTTACTCGTCATTTGAAATTCGGGGTGTTACATCATCGCAACAAAATTCTAGAAGCCTTGATTAATCAACATCACGGCCACTCCACACTTCTTATGTAATTTTACAACTAATCGGTGTAGATAGATACCGATTCACCAAGTAACAAGTGGTGTTAACGGCCTCACTCTATAGCTCAGTGCCTAATACAACGTTACTCAACATGTTTTGAGGTCTCTCCAAGAAAATTTGATTTATCTGTTTTGCCACACCGTTCTACTCTGGTATGTGTCTGACTATGTTATGTCATACGATCCATTCATATTTTATAAAACGGTTAAATTCATTTGAAGTGAATTTTCTATCATTTTTTTTCCCTTAACACTTTCAATTTTCGATTTGACTGTTTTACTACATCGCCTTTCACAATTTGAAGGTGGCGAAAACGTCTAATTTATACTTCATGAAGTATACCCACATCATTCTAGAGTAGTAATTTATAAATGATATAAAGAACGATGACCACACTCTAGAAACTACAGGCGATGGCCCTCAAACATCAGTATGCACATAATCAACTACCCATTTACTAACATGTTTTTCTAACTTAAGGGTGTGTTTGATTTCGGGTGAAATGGTAAATACCATGTAAAAAAATAATGATTATTTCCCTGTGCATTTATATCATACCTAATTTAACTACTTACTTTTTGACACAAAAATTAAGAATATTGCAAAATATTCGTGGGTCCCACTGTGATGCATTTTGCTTATCCACACCATTCATCCATTATTCCAGTTGAATTTATAGCATGAGTAAAAAAATGAGGCATATCCAAAACTAGTGGACCATGTCATACGAAAAAGGAAGTTGAATACTAACAGTTAAAAACTTTGTGAGGCCACTGTTTCTTTTGGCGTTGGCCACTTAACTATTAGATCTACTTTATTTTTTGTCTCATGCTTCAAAATATTGTAGTAAAACAGATGGACGGAATGGATATATCATATGCATTATCATGCGGTTCAAAAATTAAAATTACCCCTTTTGAACCAATTTCAAAGACACGAATTCTTATGAGTTTTCAAACACGTGAAACTGGGGAATTACCGTGTAATGCCCCGTGTTTTCAGGACCCGAGTATATAACCCGTTTCCCAAAAACCCGAGTGTTAGCTTATAAAATTCAGTGTAAATTTGAACTGTTTATCATTAATCAAAGTTAACAGCAACGAAGCTAGATTAAACCATGCATTGTTTAAAAACATTCTAATCATTACAAAATTCCAAATGTAGCGCCCATACAGGACTTATACAATCTCAGATAACAAAGTTCAAGTAAGTGAAAGTATGAGTCTATCAACTAATAGTAGAGATCAATGCGGGCCGCAAGGACCCCGCCTAACTCCCTAGTTACTCGATCTGCTCCAGCAATATAGTGAACACCATTGGCTCGCCCTATACCTGCATCAACTGTTACGGTTTGATAGCGTTAAAGGCTATCGCAGTGAGGAGCACCCTCTAAGATTGCACACTCATCATTCATAATCCAGTACAGATCGCAAATCATAAAGATATATATAATAAACAAGGCAATTCATAGTCATACTCATACTTTAAGAAAATCAAACCAATCAATAGAGTTTCATCATAAGCAAATATCATGGCAGTCGCAATTCAAGGATACATGTCCAGATAACCAAACAATCAAACATACGATTTTCTATTGCGTCCGAAATCACATTGTATGTGAACTCCGCAAGATGGCTAGAAAAAAATCGACAAAGCGAACTTCAGCTCCATCCGAAAATCATGGTACAAGTAGAATTCGCAAGGCGAATAGAAAATAACTCTTTAAACCCCCACTTTACCCGGGAATCATGTCGTACGTGAACTCCGCAAGATGGCTAAAAAATTGACAAAGCGAACTTCGGCTCCATCCGAAAATCATGGTACAACTGAACACCACAGATGAAGAGACAAACAACATACAAACCCTAGACCACCCGAAAATCATGTCGTACGTGAACTCCGCGAGATGGCTAGAAAATCTATAAAGCGAACTTCGGCTCCATCTGAAAATCATGGTACGACTGAACTCCGCAAGATGGATAGAAAATAATATGGTATGCGAACATACCCAACAACCCACAAAGGGCAACAATAGGTCATCAAAGCCACGAGGGCAAATATACGATCCAAGCCACATAGGTGAAGTACGGTCCAAGCCACATAGGCAAATGTGCGATTCAAGCTGTGTAAGGCAAATGTGTACCGCAGGATCATAAGTCCAAGGTAAGTTCTATTCAATTCATCATTCAAGCACAAGTGGTACTATAAAATAAATTAATACATATCTAATAAGGGATAGCATGTTATCATCAAACCATTTATGCATGTTATAATTTAAAAGAAACATTTATCGTCCAACACATGAATTAACTATACAACAATGCATGTTCAATAGTAAAGTAAGTAACTCAGTTACGGGAATCATGTCATCATCTATATCTAGATTGATGAAATCAAGTGGGAAGCTCAAAGGGTGAGTCCTCACCTTAGGATGTAAGTCCACTTCTTCGTATTGTTTGGAGGTGTGAATTAGCTTGAATCAATTTAACGCATGTTAGAAAATTTCTCAATATACAATAAAAATACTAACAAATCTATTTAATGATAATTTTTAATCTAAGTAGTTATCTTAAACTCACCTGATTTGACCGATCCGATCTAGACCTGATTGCTCACCTTAACTTGAACCAACTCAACCCGAGTCGACTCGATAGGTGCAACAACCACCTATCCTTCTACTCTCACCCCATGCTGGAGTGTCCATCAAGGCCTAGGCCAGCCCCAAGTCCATCTTGACTCAATTGGACTCGGTTTCAACCGAGTCAACTCGACAGCCCCCCAAACCCAACTCCTTGTCTTCTCTCCTCTTCTCCTCCCGCCTTCCTTTCTCCCTTTCTTCCTCTTCTTCTTCCTTTCACTCGCTCAACCTCGTCCTTTGCTGGGATATCCAGCTAGGCTTGGACCAGGCCCAAGTCTAACTCGACCGATCCAATCTCAGTTTCAACAGAGTCGGCTCAACTTCAACAGGGCAACAGCCCCATGACTCTCTTTCTCTCTTGGTTCTCTTCCTCTCACTGCCCTTCTCCTTTTCTTTCTTGCTGAAACCTCCAGCCAAAGCTAGAGTGGACCAGCGCCTCGGTCGCACAGGAATCAGCGGTGAGGTGGACCTATTTGAGTGGCTGGGGGAAGTGCGCCTCAACCCGCGTCCAAACAGGAGTGCAGCAACACTCACCTCTCACACTTCTCTCCCTTCTTCTTTCTATTTTTCTTTCTTCATCCTCCTCCCTCTGGTTTGCTGTAGCAGTCAGCAGCTCCCGAATCAGACCTGAGCTCGAGTTTTCTTGACTCAATGCCCACGTGCACTTAGTCGAGCTCGGTTCAAGGAGCTGTGCTGGTGCGGTGCAACAGCTGTACCACACTCTTCTTCTCCATTCTCTTTCTCAACTTCCCTCCTTGTCTCCTCCTTCTCCCACTCCTGCTACTGGAAACACCCAGCAGAGGCTGGAAACCCGGCCTGACTCAGGCTCGGCGCGGTTGAGTGGGTGTGGTGCATCAGCCGCACCTCCTCAGTCCGGTCTTCTTTCTTCCTCTCTTTTCTCTCCTACTTCTCATCTCTCTCTTTTCTTCCTTCACCTGCTACAGGAACAACAGAACAGCAACCGGACGTCCGGAACGATCCGACTCCACAGCTCAACTCGGCAGACTCGACGGAGAAGAAGACGAGCTTCACTGGTGGATTTCAAACGGGGGCTTCCCTTCTCAAAACGAAGCCACAGATCTGCTCTAAGGGGTCTCACGGTACTTCCGGACATTTGATTTCGAAGTTCTATCAGCGTTTTCCCAATGGGTTCGAGCTTGGAAGCTCTCGACTCATTTTTCTCGGACGGCTGCAATAGCATGGAGGAGCCCTAATGCACCCGATTCTAAGCTCTTATATGGTGTTTTACAGCAACCCTAGACCGTAGGATTCAAAGTTAAACGTCCCAGATTTATTTTGCTGCTGGGATATGGTCGTACGTAGCTGGCAAAACCAGCCGCGGTTTTCTCCCAAGCAGGAAACCCTAAACCGCGTGGTTCTGATTAGAGGGCTAGGATTTCGTTGTGGTGAACGGCTGGGATGCGTGGATCTAGCATCACGCGGATTGCTAGCGTGGAAGAAACATGACTTTCCATTTTTGGAAAGAGAAGAAACACAAACAGCTCAATTGCATTGGTATTTGTGGTCACAGGAGTGCAAGAAATCAGGTGAAACTGGGTAGGAATTACACGGGTTTTGGTCCTCTACAACATGGACGGTTTGGATCGAGCACGTGGGTACGATGGTGGGCCACATTCGCAGCAAAACGGATGTTCGTCCATCGGTTTCAGCAACTGAGGAGAGAGGGAGAACTTCTCCCTGTTTTGGTGAGACACGGGTCAGAGCAGTCTGACCAGCTCTCCCGGTTCAGTGCACAGCGAGTGTACACTTTCTGTCCACATGCACCACGTGAGGTGGGGCCCAACATGATGGTTCTGATGGATCCGCCCCGTTCATTCGTTCATTAAGCTCAAAGTAGGGTCCATCCCGAAGGATGAAACAGATCCATGGCTTAGGTGGGCCATATCAATTGAATTATGGCCATTAAGTGTCAACTACTATCGATTTACGGTGATCTGAGGTCCACTCCCGCGGTCAGGACCATTCACCTAACTAGTGGGCCAATCAAGTTCACAACCCATTTATATAAGTACCATCTTATATAAAAATATATATATATATATACATGTATATATTACATTATTTTATATTTGAATATAATTACTAACATATTATATTTTATAATAATAATCATTTATTAATTAATAAGGTTTAATTAGTAATATTATATATATATATATATATATATATATATATATATATATATATATATATATATATTTCATAATTATCATTAAGAATATTCCAAGTGTACTATAGTTAATTTATGTAATTATCCTTATACATTCATTATAATAATATTAGTAAATAATGTCTTAGATTATATAATAACAACATATTTCTATATTTGTTTAGTATAATACATTAATAGTTAAAGATAAGTATTTATTTACAATCACTAGCATTTATAAGACGTTTTTGTGATTATACATGCACATATAGTATAGTAAAATTAATATTAAGTAATATTATATATATATATATATATATATATATATATATATATATATATATATATATATACACTACAATAGTATAAAATTAAAAATGTAAATATACATCAATTATATAATGATGTGTGGGCGTACAATTTATTTTATATAGTTTAAATAACATACATGATTGAATAATTCATGTAACGTACGAATAATTATAACATTACTCTACATTATAGTATACATGTACAATTACATCACATGAAAATGAATTATTAGGGTATCAAGTTAAGATAAGTCACCTATCTGACTTGATGTAGATCTATAGCTCTAGATTTGACGATCACCTAAAATTAGATTCCCCTACATATCAGTTGGATGGTAGATCTTGAACCTCGTAGTTGCTCTACCATCTCGATGGAAGGATTTAGGCCAGAGTGTGGATGTTTACATATATTGGGGTTGTATTTATACTAAGTCGGGTTCTCATGGTAACACCCGAGTACAGAAAAGTATGGGGTGTTACATACCGTTTACTGTGTATTTACCATTTCTTTGAAAAAATAAATAGGCCCTAAATGATAATCGTGATTGTGTACCATATATACAGTAATCGCATACATTTAAATCAACACCTTTAAAAATTAGAATTAAGCATAGATCAAAATGTACATTCATACCGCGCTCGCTCATGTGGCCTAGACGTACATGCCACAAATGTGCCAATGTGAACTCCGTTACAAACGTTGTAGCTTCACCCGATACAATATTCTCAATCAACTTGTAAAGGTTACCACTCTATTGCACTTTCATCACTATGAGTACCCCTTTTGAAACTTGTGGGATACGATCAAACCATGTGAATTTGCACTCAAGTACATCGAGAGCACCAAAGGATATCATATTCTTCCTCAGTTCAAGAATGTATCTAACATCCATCATAATGCACTTCATTCCATCAAACATCTTGATGCGCAATGTTCTGATTTCAACAACTTTACAGGTAAGGTAATTGCCCATAAACATCTATCCACCATCGCGCTAACTGTAATTGATGAACCAATCTCATTGAAAAGTTATGTGCTATGAGACCCTCGAATCCAAAATTCACTAATTGTTGAGATTGTTAGATTTAGATGTGATCAAGACATCACCACCATCTACTTCTTCACTAGATTTTACTATGTTGGCCTTCTTTGGCACTTCATCTGATTTTTCTCCCTTATGGGCTCTAGGATTTCGACAATCCTTATTCATATAATCCTGTCTCCTATAGTTCTAGGACTTCATTTTTCCCTTGCTCTTACACTTGGACCGTGATTGCAAGTTTCCCTTCTCCCACTAAGAATTCTTTTCCCTAGCTACTTACACATCCATAGAGTATACTAGGCCACTATCCCACTTTACCAACATATTCGACTAAATGGCTGAGATGACAGTCTCTACATCAATGGTCAATCTACCGTGGCACATAGTGTATACGAAGCTATTGTAAGACTCTGAAAAAGTGTTTAACAAAATTAGGGCTTTGACTTGTGTAATGCCCTGAAATTTGGGTGTCGGGTATACACTCGATACCCAAGTTCCTGGGTATCACTTTTAACTGAATTTTAATGTTTTGCATATAATTCAATTTAATGAGGAGTAAGGAATTGACCGGAACATAAACCACAATCACAACTAGTCTGCTGAAATGAAAGCGACTAAAGTATACAAGTCTACAAAAAAATATCAATGGGCCACCCAAGGCGTCGCCTGGCAGAATACAAAAATGATATGGCCAAAAGAATAGTGCACGGAGACTACTACTAAGCAATCTATAATCAGTCCGCTCAATTTATGATGATTCACCCATCAACTGGAAATAAGATAGCTCGTCATCCTCATCTATGCTCACTCCGCTTGGCTCATCGACTCAGCATCACCTGCATCTATGAAGAGTCTGGTTGGTGTTTTAAAACACCGTCCCAGAGTGTGAGTAAGTGATCAACTTAGTGGGTTTCATTAGTCTTAAGCTACATCAAGTGTCAATTCTATGATGAATTTAATGAAAAATATACATTCACAAATTCCTAACTAATCTTGTTAATGCATATACATGAATTATGGAATGATGCATAACTTCGCAACAACACTCCCGTGAGCGACTTTGTCTAATGATCGCGCTTGACCAACGCTCCCTCATTGACCTCAACTGTCGAGTCACCAACCTAACTAATGCGATTCGATCATGATCATGTTAGCCAAGTCTTTAAGTAATTTTGTTCATCCAGGAGATTTGGGGAAACCAGTATACCCTATGGTATCAATACCCTCAACCATTTGTGAGGCCAGGGCCCCTCAACGTGTGAGGCCAGGACCCCGCGATCCTTGATCCCATCGGGGTCTCCATCCCCAATTTCAAACACATTGGGAGTGTTGGGAAGTGGGATTACTTGCGGTCATTACAGGGAGGCTCGTTGCCCCAGCATAAGCCGACAACTCGAACACAGTGTCTCATTCCACTATGCCTGGCTCTCGAGACAATGGATCAATTTTTAGCAATTGTCAGTGGGCTTCAATGGGCGAGGGGTGTTTCAGGTTCCATACAGGCGTGAATAAGCATGGTTAACAAACACGGTTTGTCAGTAAGTGGACTAGACCTTCCAAACTCGGGTGAGTACATAACGGACGACATCGGGTATAAGCAACCCACGTAGTCCAACTACTGTCGCCCATTCACATCCGCCCAAATCCGTCAGTCTAATCACAAGGTGGTCCTACCAACGGGACCACCTTCACTAATCTCAGTTCCCTGACCAACCCAAAAAATGGTAGTATTCCATAACACTCCAACAATTAAAGGTTCACCATCTAGCACAAGTAAAATCATGCATACAATACATCGAGCATAAACATTCAGATTTTAATATAAATGCAACTACTTTTAATAGCATGAATTAAACGTGTGTGTGTGTGGTGCTGGGTTACCGAAGTGACCACGAACAATACATCACTAATAGTACAAGAATGCAACAAGAAACAATACAATCATACATGCTACAGGGAAAAATCATGCAAGAATCATATGTAAGATGAACATGCAACACCAATTTCATGCCCAAACATGTTGAAGAACAATCAAGCAACAATTTATCGTTGTATGGATGTTGGTGGACCTATTAGGTAGGTTTCTAGCTAGATTTTTTCCCAAATCACTCATACACATCACTATAACATACACAATCATTAAATTTATTTTAAATTGATGCTTAGTCACCTAAGGATAATGGTTTGCACCTATGGATTGTTGAGAGCTTGAGGAAACGACCTAAGGGTGCCGAACTCGCAGGTCAATTTGTCGAGGTCCTGAGTCAAATGTATTTGCATGTTAGGATTACATGCAAAACCTAGCTCAATACAAAGGATTCCTAAAGAATATGAGTGGTTACCTCGCACTTGTAGTTGTGGATATGGGGAAAGGGAAGGAGATTCTCTAAGGTTCTAAGTTTCCTTGGGCCCCAACTCCTACAACACCCTCCTTCTCTCCCTTCTTCTTCTCTTCTCTCTCTTCTCTCTCTTCTCTCTCCTTTGTTGCTGGAATTTGGTGTGGGAGTGAGTAAGAGAGGGAGCTTGAGGGTTTTCTTCCCTAGATTTGCGTTAAATGGCCTTAAGTTCTAATAATTCCCTTCAATGGCCATGTAGGACCCCTCTTTGGCTGCTGGGGCTGCCCTGTCACCCCCCAGGCCACCAAATTTGAAGTGTACGTGCGCCATGGCCCGATGAAGGGCTGTGTAAAATTTGAAGGCAAACGAATGCGAGGTTTTATCGTGCGAGTCCGATCTTTAAATGGCCCTGTGAGGTCCATTTCTGGCCGTTGGGGCTGCTCCGATGGCCCCTTGGCCATGAAATTTGTAGGATATGTGCTCCATAGCCTGATGGAGGGCCGTGCAAAATTTAAAGGCAAATGGATACGGGGTTTTACCGCAAGGGGCTGATTTGCGATTAACGGTCACCGCTCCACGATCGGAGTTCAGATTTTGTGGACGGGGGTAGAAAATTATTTTCAGCTTTCAACATAATTTTTGAAGAGATCTGACGGCTGCAATGCCTAATATCTTAGTTTCATTAAAAGGCCAGTGATTTAAAATTTTAATCCTTGGGCCAAGGATGGGGTGAGTCGTGCTTGGCAAGCACTGTCTGGATGGCGCGAATAACTAATTTTTAGGCATCCTTTAAGTCCATGGTCTATGACGGACCACAAGCCCAGCAAGGTCCACTATATCGTCAAGTTTTAGATTTTTCTGACCTTCCTTAGCCATTGCACAACCCGCACAGACAGTTGCCAAGTACATTTAGACTAACTGGCTTAACTGCCCACACTTGGTCCGAACATAAGAAGACTCGACCGCCTTAATAGGATAACCCGAGTTAATTTGTTGGCGGTACCGCTTACACGAGCGGTTTAGTCGAGCGGTCCTGCGGCAATTCCCACGTGGACGCCTCAGGACACTATTATGAATGAGCCAAGTGTTACAACTTGCTTATCAATCTTCACTTTCACACTTGTCAATTTGCAAAGTATTTGATTAAACACGTTGATGTGATCATTAAGATCTGACCATTCCGCTATCTTCATATTATAAAATTATTATTTCACTTACATACGAGTCGAAAACAATTTTGTCATGTACAAGATATCTAACTTCTTCCGAAGTCTTGCAATAGTCTTTTAATCAATGACATTGTAAATGACTTCATCCGTCAAATATAATTGAATTAAGTTTTTCACCATCTCATCTAATTCTTTCCACTCTTCGTCGCTCATAAACATTGGATGCTTCTTCTTTTTTCTTTTTCTTTTTTTTTAACACACGCACACACACCCCCACACACTCACGCTGGTGGAATTTCACCACCCATGGGTACTCGAACCCTTGATCGAGAGTTGAAACTCCCTAGAGCCTACCACCCGAGCAAGAGCAAGGACCCTTGGATGCTTCTTTACACCAAGGAGTGCATGTCGCAACCCTTACTAAACTAGAAAGCCTTTCATCTTCATCTTTCATAATTCAATGTTGTTTTTCTGGGTGAACTTCTCTTTTTCATACTTAAGATTTGTTCCCTTAATCATCATGTCTCGAATCCTAATGTTAGCTTTGATGCCATTTGTTTGGGAACTGCAAAAGCAAACCCCAAATTCAAATCATACGACAATAAGTACATAAAAATAAAGCATGCACAATTGCACATAATTTTTACATGAAAAAAAAAAAAAAAAAACCATAGCACAAAAGTGAAATGATCACTATGAAAGTAAAAAGTACAATAAATGAATGCACTTCTAAACAGAAAATCCTTATTTTCTCATATCGAAACTTTAAACACATTTAAGCCTTAATTTGAATACCATAGTCTAACAATTGCACCCATGTATTTAACATAACACATGGAATATAAAATTAATAGTGTAATTATGTAAAATTATGCTCGTCATCAATCTAACCATTGATTGAGCACCACATTCACGATGACTCAAGCATGCTCAAAAGTACAAAGAGAGTTTACAAGTATTATTCAAATTTTGTCGTCAATCAACCGACAGTTCAATTAATCGAGACTGTATAAAACTGTCGGGAGATCAATCGATATAAGTCGGAGCTCATTTGATCGATCAACCATTTTGTTAAATCCATTGCCACTATCTTCCATGTACATATTCAAAGCATCGGTTGTTTGTAATAGAATGAACTAGAAAACAGATGGAATGTCTGGACAATCATGCATACATCAAGGTGGCCCCACGGTCAGGGCCGCACCTAATCCAGTCCCCTGCGCCCCGGTTAGAAACAAGCAAAGGGACGGTTGAGAAAGAAAAAAAATGTATGGTTCTTCGAAATGGTGAATGTGGGGGAGTAACTGGCGCTGCTTCGGTGGATCCACACCGTCCATCCGTTTTGAAAGATCATTGCAGGGATTTATGCCAAAAATGAAGCAGATCCAAATCTCATCTGGACCACACCTCAGGAAAAAGTGTTGATTGACCATTCAACTTCTTGTGGGCCACAAAAGCTTTGGATCAATCTGATATATGCATGGTCCTTTAATCCATGTCTTTGTGACCTTATCAAAAGGTTGGATGGAAAATAAACATTCCGGTGGCCGCCATGTTGTTTTTAATGGTGGTTATTCAATCACCATTGTTTCATGTGGTGTGGATCACCTAGCTTTCGAATCTGCTCATTTTTCAGGATCATAATCTAAAACGAACTTTTAAAATGGATGGACGGCATGGATATAAGGCACATCCATCAAGGTAGGCCCCACAGGGATCCACCTCGTTAAATCCGGGAATCCCCCGAAGACGTGCCCGGGAGGCACGCCGATTTGGTCCGTCCGACCGCGGATCCAGCCCGATTTATGCGGCCATGACCGTGGGGCCCACCTCGATGTATGTGTTCTATATGAACGCCGTCCATACCTTTTGCCAGCTCATTTATTGAGCACGGTCCAAAAATGAAAATTGAAGAAGAAACAAATCTCAGGTGGACCACTTTATGGTACGGTTGCATGGATGTGATTGGTCTCCCCGTTCAAAGCGCCCATTACGCCTGGTTATGTACCGGAGCATGCGTACAACTAACAGAGCACCACGTATGTAAGCACCTGCATAAGATCCACGCCGTCCATCAGTCGCGCTGCATGATGTTGACCTCGGACGCCAAAACCTAGTTGGTGTGGAACTTAGGTGGGCCACACAATTAAGGAAGAGTTCATATGGGACACCCACACGTTAGATGTGTACGGAGATTTATATATGCCATCCAACCCATTGACTCGACAAAAATCACTCTATTCTGAAACTCGACGGTTCATACTATCTTGAGGCCTATCTAAGTTTCAAATAAGTGTGATGTTCTGGATCAAGGGTTAATATACGTTGGTTCACCTGATGGACGGTTTGGATCTTATCCACGTCAAGTCGTTGATCTACGTCAGCGGATACTGACGCTCCAGTTGTGACCAGGGGTCCAGGGCAACGAGGTCTGGTTAACGTTTAGAAGCGTAACCTTCGACGTTGATGTTAGCATTCAACGAGTCTAACACGTTAGCTGTCAACACGTTCTCGGGAATCTTTTGACGTTACGAACCTTTATTTTCTGACAGCGGTCAACGCAGAGCTAACGTGCTCCGTAGATTGGGCAATTGACCAAAGCCGTTGGATACGAGCCATCAGTTCAATGGTTAAGATCATCCGGCTCCAGCTTTCTTCGGGAGTGGACCCCACATTGTTGTCTTAAATTTACCTTAGAAGGGTCATTTGGAAAAATCTAAACTGGACCATGGTCTATCAAATTGGTAAACACTAAAATGGACGGTTCAGATTCAATAAGTAGACGTTGGGATCTGACAGTGCATGAAATGCGCGTTGTTGCCAGAGTAGGAAATCTCAAATAAGAGGAAGAAATGGTAATTGGACCGCAAGCACGTATTGTCAGTCATAACAAGAGAAAGCCAGTGGTCTGGCCCAAAGTGCCCTAGGATCTTCTATATTGGAATCTTGGCCGTCCAATTTCGAACATTTTATCATTTGAATGTGGACTATCTCTTATCTTAATCATCCATTTTCAAGCCACCAAGGAAAATATTAAAAATTTAAAGATTTCCTGAAAGGGATATTTGATAAATTGTTCATTGGTAGATAAATAATTTATTTTAAGTTTGGTTTATGATTAATTATAAGTAATTTTTTTACTTAAAAATAACTAATCACTTCAGTTATTTTTTTTAATTTTTTTAATTTTTTAGTAGTTGTTGAAGAGAGGGTTAGGAGAGAATAAAAAGATAAGAAGCTACTTGTGGCCTAAGCAGCTTATCTTAAGCAATTTATGATCCAAACGCCCCTAAGTGCATGTTTGTATACCAACAAATAAGTTAATTTTCCTAATTACTGCAATAGGAAAGTAACTTATTTAAGATAAGTTTGGTTTATGATAAGTTGTAAATAAGTATTTTGTTTTAAGTTGCTTAATCACTCCGATGTAATAAGTAGAAATCAAAATAAGCTACTTAAGGCATAAGTAACTTAAGTAACTTACGATGTAAATGCCTCCTAAGGGATCATTTGATACTACCCAATAAGTAACTTTTAAACTTATGTTAAGTTAACAAGTTACCCTTTCAATTTAAGTTAGTTTGGTTATTAAACTCTGATTAGTAACTTATAACACAAACAACTTTGATACGTAATTATTTTCTGCTTATTTTACTTTTCTATACTTACAAAAGTAACTTGTACTAGGTCACCATGAGCCGTGAGCATGCCCTGAAGCCTGGTGAATGGACGTGCCGTGTTAGAAAAATATTTCATGATGTTTTTGAGAAATATATCCCAGCGGAACACTCACCTGCGAACTAGGTACGTACTACGTACAAACTTTTTTGAGAACCCATCATAGGTGATGTGGATCCAAAATATGAACCATTAATGTGAAGCAGCACCTCGTGAAACCCCTCAGGCCAAAGTTTTACTTTGATCTAAAACTTGATGGGCCATGAAAAATGAAAACAGTTTGCTCCCTTGATATGCATTTCTCTTTGCTATGGCCCACCATAATTTTAGATTGGGCTGAAAATTTATCGCATGGGGTTTCATGGGATTCCGCATCACATGAACCATTCAGATTAGACACCTATGGCATGTGTGCAAAGGTGCGCACATGCGTAGGTGCGCAGGGGAGCATGACTCATATATCCCATATTTAACCATTTTAGTCATACCATTGTAGACTGTGGGCTTAAATATGAAGAAGATCTAACACTCAAGTAAGCCACATTACTTGTAACAATGGTGTTAAATGTATATTGTTTAAATCGTGTGCATCGTTGATATAGGATCGATGTGCTATATATGCATTCTTAATTGGTATGATTGGACTAAAATAAGCCTGAATAAGAATAAAAGTAGTTTATTAGAACTAGGCCTAATCCTACATAAGGCATGATGTAATTGGGTGCCAAGTGCATCCCGCGCGAAGAAATTCATTTCGAATAAGGAGAAATTGTCGTTTGAAGTTTGGACAATAAATCAGTCATAACTTTTTATCCATGTATCGTCATGAATTGCACAACTTGTTGATCTTTATATAATGATGCTTCTGGGGTGAACCAATTTAATATGACGATTGAATGCACTCATCTCATTAGAAAATGCACCCCTCAGTCCAACACTATGAATTTTAAACATTTATATTTTTGTAGTTTTTTAAATTTTAAAATTTTATGTCTTTTTAAAAGTTGCTTAGCTGATAATATGATTTATCTAAAGTTTCTATTTTTGAAAAATTAGCCTTTAGAAGAGTTTTGTTATAATTAAGAAATTAAACTTTAGAAAAGTTTTACTATTTTTGGATAATTTCAAATTAGGGTTTGAATTTTCTTTATTAATAGTGTAATTGAGAAATTATACACATTTTATTTAATAAAATTCTTAAATTTTCTCTTATTTTCTTGTAAACCCAAAAATTTCTTTTTGTGCCTTCAATGTTTTAATCACTTAAGGAAGATGGTGATTTTTTTCTCATTATTTTCGTATACTTCTCTTGGTGTTAAAAACCTTAAATTTACATGGAAAGTGTCAAGTCATATCTTGTCCAACATGTACAACCGTATTACGTTGGTCATGCTGTGCAGACACTTTTGATGGAAGTTGATATCAAAGTAATGAATAGTTTTTATCCCATTAAGATGGGGTGTATATAGGTACTAATGTTCATCTTTACTTATTGTTTTAGAATGTTAGATAATTTTATTTTTATTTTTAAAAAAGAATCATTAATCGAAAGTAGCATGACTTAGGTGTCATTTGGTAAACTGAAAACAATGTCTAAAAATTTATTTAAGTACTAAAAACTTTAAAGTATTGAATTTTAGTACTTAAAAATACTTAAAATTTTGTTTAGAAATTTGTTTGAAAAATGTTCTGATATATGAAATTAAATTATTTTTTTTTCATAAAGTTTGTTTGGCAAGCATAAACCATAAATGTCTGAAAATTGATAATTTATCATATTTATCATTATCATCTCAATTATCATCTTTAGTAGAGTATAAGACAAAACATGTTATTGCCATGCACCAAATTTAGCACACGTATATCTAATTCACGTACATCTCTCGATTAACCATATACTATATTCTTCTTAATAGAATAATTATAATCCTTCGGTTAGTGTCTTGAAATTGGACAATTAAACTTCTCATAATTAACTAATAAATTAATATTGTTTCAAAGGTTAGGACCATCTAATATTTATCAATTTATTATTATTATTCTTATTATTATTATTATTATTATTGCATGATCCATCTACAGTGTGCCCTATGTTAACAGCATTATTGATCACGAAACCAGTGAACACCAATTACGTATGCCCACCTCCACGAACAAAACTCAAAATATGAACCATATTCAGATGAAGTATCTTATAACTCCCTTTATTGAGAGATAAACCATATACATCATGGTGTGCCCCGTAAATCCCCTAACAGGATCGTACGTCTCTAGGTCATGGTAGGGGCAGACCTGACAATCCGCATCTACAAAGAAGTGGATACGGGGCGACCTAACTCAAGATGGTGCAACATTTACTGCAAGGCCCACCTTGATGTGTGTATTCTATATCCATGCTGTCCATCTATTTTTACATGCCATTTTAGTGCATTAACCCAAAAATGAAGAAGATCCAAAACTAAGGTGGACCATACTATCCGAAACAGTGGTGATTGAATGCCCTACCATTAAAAACTTCCTAGAGCCCATCATAATGTTTAGGTAATATTTATTTTCCATCCAACCTACTGATGAGGTCAAAAAAGCTTAATGACCAAAAAAAAAAAAAAAAAATGGACTTGATCCAAAACTTTTGTGAGCTTTAATATAGTCAAATGACATTATTTTCTATGGTATGGTACACCTAAGAATTAGATGTGATATGAAAAACAGATGGAAGGCATGGATGTAGAGTACACACATCAAACTAGGCCACACCATCTTGGGTGAGGCTCGAACCACACCTAATCTGCTCCCCGTTTGCAAAGACATGAATTTCCTACCAAAAGGCTTTTGCTAAAAGTTTGTGGGAAGCTAGGTGGGGCCCACCATGATGTTTGTGAGAAATCCACTGTCTCCCCTTTTCATGCTCATTTTAAGACATGTGAATAAAAGGAAGGAGGATTAAAAACTCAACTGGGCCACACGAGAGAAAAAACTAGGAAAAGAAATGTCCATAGTTGAAATGTTCCCAAGCTCTACCTCGATGTTTATATGCCATTCAAATTGTTTATATGGTCATTACTACTGTGATAAATTAAAAACATAAAAGATTTATCTTGATACAAAGTGGCCATACAAATGTTAAACGGTGGTTGTTCAATCCCCGTTGTTTCTTCTCATGTGGCCCACTTGAGTTTTGTATCTACCATTTTTCATGGTATATCTTAAAATGAGCTTGCAAAATGCATGGACAGGGTGGGACCCACCTAGCTTCCCACAGCAGGAACTTTTTGGGAAAGATTTCGTCGCCCTTCCACCATCCTCTCAAGTAGAAACCTCCCTATTATATTGATGTAACAAAGTTCTATCAGCCCCGCCGTAATATGTGTTATATCCCCACCATTTATCCAATTTTTCAATTCATGAGCCTAAAAATGAGGTAGATGTAAAGGTCAAGTGGGCCACACCACATAAAACAGTAGAATTACCTAACATTGAAAACCTCTTTGCATCACTGAAGTTTTGGATCAAGCTGATATCTTTGTTGGTTTCCTTTCATTCACTTATACCTAGCATTACGAGCAAATTTGATGGCCAATAAATATCATGGTAGGCCCTAGGAAGGTTCCAACAGTGGGCATCATCATCCCCACAACTTTTTGCGATGTGGTTCCCTTAATCTTTGGGTCTGCTTAAAATGATATGAAAAAAATGAATGGATAGTGTTAATAAAACCCACACATTATGATGGGTCCAAAGAACTTTACCATGTCAACGCGGCTTCTACGCTGCATGAACGGCTTTGTGAAAGATTATAAGGAGGGACAAAGTTATCATTTATAGAAGAAAATAATTTAAAATCACTTACCACATTCTCCGTTAATAATTAAGTTAGAGGAGGGAATCTTGAAAAACTAATACTTTTTTAGTAAAAATTCAAACTAAGCACTTAAGGTTTTGGATTTACCAAACAATCTAAATCAGAAAAATCACTAAAAAGAGTCCATTTTAATAATAAGTGTTTAAAATAAGTTTTACCTAATAAACCCTAATAGCCTTATCTAAGACCACATGACCCAAACACATCAAGACTATCTAAGATAATCAACCAAACTACAGGTTTGCTTACATACAGGAAGGTTCTAACCATGAGCACAACTCAAGTGAGTTGAGTCAGGTTAAGGGTTAACCCAAACCCAACCCAACCTCAAAAGAACACAACCCATAGTCCAAACTAACTCATTCTCCAACTCGAGGTGGCCACTTGGATCCAACCCAAATTTAAATTGGGTTCTTGTTTTTCAACCTAACCCAATCTCACCCAAGGACTTTAACAACCCACCTTGAAAGATTAGGTCAACCCAAACACAAGCTGCAACAGCCCTAGTCAAATACACGGTTGAGAAAGATACCATCAACGGTCCACTTCAAAGGAAGAAAGATAACATCACCTCCTAGTTGATTATTTTTTTAATGTGAAAGTGGATCCCATTTTACTCTGATTCTAATTCGACCCTCTATGGAAATATCCAAGATCGGAAGATCCCAGCCAATGATCTTGCTGATCTTTTATTGCTTTCTCTTCTTAATAGCCTATTTATAGACCTCAAATCTACAAATTAATGTTGTTCGTTTTAAGAGATTTTTGTGATGTGGTCCATCTACAGTAAAACTTATCGTTTCAACGGTCTGGATCATGAACTGCTGGCTCCACTTTCTAAGATTGAAAACCCGTGTATACTACCTGTCCTCCGGTCGAGGATGGAATGGTTTTCTTTTTGGCGTTGAATACTCGTGGCTTACGAGTCTAATACGACTCAGTGGAGCTCGACCGAATGAGTCGGGACTTTGTCTTCGTAGTCCACACAAATGAAAATTATTGCAAGATCTGCGGCTAGGATCATCCAGTCTGTGAGATTCTTAAATCATGGTCCATCGACGATGAGACACAATAGATCAACGGCCTAGATTACCTAATCATGGGGTCCCACTTGTCAGATATCCTTATCTGTTATTCCATCTTTGAATCCCATGCCCCTTCTGAAATTTGAGAAAGGCACTTCCTGAATCGGTGGTCCGCTCAATCTCCACCTTATATTTCCTTCATGGACCGCGATTAGAACGTTTCCTCTAATTAGCCTCACCATGGGTAGGCCATGTCTCGAAAGATCGCACCATTCATCAGTGACCTTTTGCCCTGTGTATCTGAACCGTTGGTCATTTTAGTTCCCAACTGCCTGTTTTCAGATCATCCTGACCGTGAAATTAGGACGGCCCAGTCACCATGGCTCATCATTTTGGATCCCCAATCAAATGGACGTTTACAATCATTGTAATAGAGGCCGGGCTGGCTAACACCAGCCAGCTAGCTGATGTCAAAGCTCTGTGGGCCCCACTTTGATGTATGCGTTTTATCCAGGCCGTCCATAGATTTTCCCAGCTCATTTTATTAATTAAACCCAAAACCTAGGAAGAATAAATTCTCAGGTCGACCACGCCACAGAAAAATAGTGTTGATTGAACTTCCACCATTAAAAAGTTCCAAAGGCCCACTGTAATGTTTATTTTCCATCCAACCTGTTGATAAGATCACACAGACCTGGATGAAGGGAAAAAACAAATATCAGCTTGATCCAAAACTTTTAAGGTCCCCCAAAAAGTTTTCAATGGCAACCGTCCAATCCTCAATGTTTCCTGTGGTGTGGTCCACCTGAGATCTGTATCTACCTCATTTTTTGGTTCAAGCTCTATATTTTTCCGGAAAAATGGATGGACCATGTGGATTAAACATATATATATATATATATATATATATATATATATATATATATATATATATATATATATATATATATATATAGGTGGCTGGTGTTGGGATCACCATCCAAACAGCGTCCGGGCTGGCCAGCCAGTCGGACCACCAATTAGAGTGGTCATGTGCGGGTTATAGAACTCCAAATGCTTCTTGTGTCTTTCCCCACATGCGTCCAAACACCGGCGACTTTGACGGAGTCGCCCACCACCAGCGTACAATGCACGTGTCCTCCGTCTTCCCGAGTGGGAAGACTTCGCCGGTCTCGCACGTGCCCACACGTGCTGAATGCTTTGAGACAGACGCTTTGATTGGGTCCTGGATCAGAGGATTTGGATAGTGTACCTGAGTTGTAGAATTCTGTAGGGATACAGGCTCCGTGGTCCGGATTACGGACCATTCATCTGATGGGCCCTTCGTAGATGGACCAGATCTCATCGTATGAACGGCTTAGATCATCCATCACACTCGGCCAGAGTATCAATATTTTTTTTTGCCTGTTTCTGTGTGTTGTTTATTTACATACATTCACTATGGGTCCCATCATATCAACGGCATGGATCAACGGTCAAGGCCCACTGGCCCTAATTGTACGGACTTGCGAAGAGAGAGATCTCTCTGTTCCGAGCTGTTTGGAGCCCATAGAGATGTCCGTGACAAATCCACTCCGTCCATCTGTTTTGAAAGGCCACGATAGTAAAGGATTCTAAAAATCAGGCAGATCCAAAACTCATGTGGGCCATACCACACGAAAGATTGGGGATTGAACGCCTGGCAGTTACAGAAGTTTGTATTAGAATGATATCTGTTCCTACAGTTTATCTGAGTTTGTGATAATTCCATGAACGGTTTGGATGGCATATAACCATCATGGTCAGCTCCAGGAAGGTTTCAACGGTGGACGTTGTTGTTCCCACTGTTTTATTGGTATGGCCCACATGAGATTTGGGTCCGTCTGATTTTTAGAATCGTATCCTATTGTAGTCTTTCAAAACAGATGGACGGAGTTGATGTGTCACGGACGTCTCCGTGGACCCCACACAGCCCCGGGTTTACGCAACGCGTGAAACTCCCAATCTCTGCGGGGCCCACAATATTGAATATGTAACATCTACTCCGTCCATCAGATTCTATTTTTGATTCTAGGCGGTGGAAAAAAAAAAAAATCAGCCAGATCTAAAATTCAGGTGTGCCAGATCACAGGGAACCAAAGTGATGGGATGCCAACCGTAGATTTGTTTGTGGGGCCATTATAGTGTGTATCTTTCATCAAACCCGTTAATCAGGTGTAAATCAACGGTAAGAAGCAAAGATGCGTAATTCAGCCAGATAAAACACTCATGCGAGACACCCCTTGAAATGAGATTATTTTTTTAAATATACGGTTAAAATAATTTTTTGTCCTTATGGACGGATTTCATATAAAAGATGGTGGGGCCATAGAGCTTTCATGCGCTGCCTAAATAAGGTGTTGCAGTCGATTCTGGCCCCACTTCTCATTACTACTCGCCACTCGGCGAGGGGTGCAATATGAGTCCAGCTGGTGTACATCGCACTTGATACCTCGTACAGATCCATGTGGGTGGAACTTTGATGCGATCCACTCCGTCCATCAGGTATGATGCCCCGTATTCACCTTGGAATTTGGAAATCTCGACCATTTGGAACTCAGGTAGGTCACACCTTCAGAAAATGCTTGGAAAGGACACTCACCGTTAGTTTTGTGTAGGGCCTACAGTGGTGTTTATATACCATTTAGTCCATCCATCGCGTGTTTATATACCATTTAATCCATCCATCTGACGTGCCTCCTCAGGATGAAAAGAATTACCGAGAAATCGTAATATTCTAAAACCCTGGGCAATACGATGTAAATGTAGAGGTTTTACGGTATAATGTAATGAGCCATTCATAATGGGATCTGAGCCAGGGACATACATTGTCCATGGGCGATCCACAGTAGCAACCCTTTATTTAAAAAAAAAAACATACACGCTACCTAATTTTACTTTTACTCACTGTTTAAGTCACACTCTCTGGGAAGGATAAATTTTAAAAACTTCGAATCAATCGATAAAATGAAAGTTGTCACCGGATTAATAGTATTATCAAATTAAATTATATCGAAATAAAAGTACTATCATCATAAACATATCGAAAGATCGTTAGAGTGGATCCTACAGAGGTGGACACAACGGTCTTAACTGACTTCTTTGGTGGTGGCGGCAGTGGTTTTCCTCTCATCTCTCTTTGGGATTGATGGTGGCAATTAGGAGAGTACATTGAGAGAAACTGAGTCGAGTTGGCCTCAGCTCAACTCGGCTCGAACATTAGCTGACCTCAGTTTGAACTTAACTTGGCTCAATCCTCGAGCTTGACTGGCTAGCTCAGCTCGATTTGGTCAGCAGCTTGAGCCAAGTTTGAGGCAAGATCGAGCCAACTTCACTATTGAGACATTTTTATAAACACCTGAACTGCAACTTCAAAAACTCATTGTTTTACAAACAGAGACAATGATTTTATTGGTGTTTTATCAAACACCTTCTAAGTAACATAAAAAAAAAAGTATTTGTTTAATGTACATACCTTACTTGCCATCGGCCAAACCTTCTTTGCCACCAGCCACATCTCGTTAAGTCATTTTATCAAACAGTTGGTGAGCAACATCAATGGCAAAGTAATCGAGTCACCAAACTAGTTTAATCTAAGTTCAATTCGAGCTGGATTCGAGCTGGGTCAAGTCAAGCTAGGGTCTGCTTGAACTCAACTCAAACTCATTTTTGAGCTCAAAAAATCAGCTCGACTCGACTCGACTCGAACTTAGCTTCAAATCGAGTCAAATCGAGCTTTTTCAAGTAGAGTCGAGCGAGCTAATCAAGCTAGCTCGGTTCTTGTACACCCCTAGTGGCAGTCATCTATCTCTTTAAAAAAGAGTCCAAAAACTTGTAAATGGGTTAAAATGTGGGTCTAACCCTATATATATGCTTAGAGAATGATAATATAGGATCCATCATGCATATCCATTGAAATCAATTCCAACCATTAACTCGGTAAAATAATTTAAGAGCATAAACACAAGAATTGAGAAAGAAGATACCAAGGATGAACTACATGCAAGGAAACAACCAAACTAAGAAATGCCACCATTTTTTCTGTTGGGGGCCATAAAGGCCTTGATTGAAGATAACATCAACGCACTCCGGTATCCAATAATGCCTTGAAGCGAACAAACGAATCAAATCTCTGAAATAGTGGTTTCATATGCGTCTTTCATCGCATCCCTAATCTCTTCTCCAAAACTTCATCATAAGCTTATAGTAATCTTGTATATTAAAAAAAAAAACTAACTTATTAAAATAGAGTTAACTTTCACCTCAGGGTTAGAAATTGGCCATTTTAGAGCTGGTATCATTCCTTGATACTATCATGATAAAAATTGCTTAAATTGCTCTTCAATGGATTAATCATTGTAGGGCCATGTGATTTATGTTCCTTTTCCAATCCATCCATTTTAGTAGATTATATAATGGCATGAACCCAAAAACAAAGTAGATCCAAATTTCAAGCGGACCACACCACGTGATAGTAATTAACTATTAAAATCTCTTGAAAAAGTTCTAAACCAGGCTGACATTTGCAGTCCAAGACCTTGTGAAAATGGGAAACAAACCTTCCAATGGCCCCTTAATGGTGGGTATACAATCACCACTGTTTCCTATGGTGGGGATTTAAATATGCTTCGTTCTATATAAATCTTATCTTGCCCTAAAATGACATGTAAAAACGGATGGACAGCAATGATACAAGTCACATAAATTATAGTGGACCCCACAGTCAGAGATCCACGCCCTAACCGAAAGAAGAAAACTGTCAGTCCCTTCAGATCACCGGCTGGATTTTACCAAATGGCCCCACCTGAAAAAACAAAGTGCCATAGGAGGAAAAACAGCATCCTCCACGACAGTCCTAATGCATCAGGACCCTACAATTCCACTCTCCTATAAAAACCCCTCCCCCTCCATTTCTCACAGAAACCTCCGCTCTCTCTCTCAGGCGACGAAGGGAATCAATGGCAGCCGTTCCTTCGACCCCAATCCTGAAAGATGAGCTGGACATCGTCATCCCAACCATCAGAAACCTGGAATTCTTGGAGATGTGGAGGCCCTTCTTCCAGCCATACCATCTGATCATCGTCCAAGATGGTGACCCAACAAAGACGATCAAGGTCCCTGAAGGATTCGATTACGAGCTCTACAACAGGAACGATATCAACCGTATACTGGGACCCAAGGCGTCGTGTATCTCTTTCAAGGATTCGGCTTGCCGTTGCTTTGGTTACATGGTCTCCAAGAAGAAGTACATCTACACAATCGATGATGATTGCTTCGTAAGTTTTTTTTTTTTTATCTTTTTGGAGTGTTTTTGGATCTGGGTTTTTGGGGATTGTGTGGAAGATTGGATATTTGGGGAGTTTTTTTTTTTTTATGGGTTTTTCTTGAACTTGCTGATTCTTAAGTAGAAAAATGGAAGTCGTTGTTTTTTTTTTTTTTTTTTTTCGGGGGGGGGGGGGGGGGGGGGGTGTTAGGATCTGGGATTTTTGGGGGTTTGGGTGAAAGTATGGATTCTTTGTGGGTTTATTGTTTGATGGTTTTTTATATTTAATTTGTTGGTTTTTAGAAGGAAGATGAGATTTGTGGATTTTTAATTTATTTTTTGGGTGTTTTTGGATACGGGTATTTTGGGTTTTTTATTTAATCTTTTTGCTTTAGAAATTTGTTGATTTTTTAAGAACAATGATGGGGTTTTGGAATTTTATTTTTGGGTGTTTTTTGACCTGGGTTTTCCTGGATTTTAAGAAAGATCGGATTAAAAAAAAAAAAAAAAAACTTGTTGATCTTTTTGTCTTTTATGGATCTTTGGATTTGTATGGATTTCAGGATGTTTTGTGAATGGATCTTCTGTTTGTTTTTTTTTTTTTTTTTTTTTGGTAGGCTAATTGTGTGTGTGTCACACACGTGTGTGTTTTGGAATTGTAGCACATTTGATTTTGATCCACCATGCGATCTTACAGTTCTGTTGTTCGGCAATATAGCAGTTTCTAACTTAGATCTATGATTTTCTGTTTCGATCTGAGAATTTTTGAAGGGATTGGTTGTCTCTGATCTGAATTTGTGTGAGGTTGCAGGTTTGTAGATTTAGAATTTTACATGCAAACATTGGTTTCCAGTTGAGGGATCCAGACACAGCCTTTTTGAGTTTGATCTCGGATTAGATCTTGCAATTTTCTCTTTTTCCAGCACGTGAAGCGTATTCTTATTGATTTTGCCAGCAACTTAAAATGATCGATCAGCATTTTGACCTCTGATATTTTCCATTTGTAATTCTTGTGGGCCAATATATTTTGATCCAATTGTAACAATGTTCAAAAACCAGGCCATTTTGGCCCAGATATCTACTTAATCCAAAACAATCAGAACAAAAGGAATTAGCAACCAATCTGCTGTTAAACTAGTGTTAGAGCATTTGATTTGTAAGTAATAGTTGTGGTTTCGCATTTCAAGTGATGTAGTCATTTTATTTTTGTTTTTTAACACAACAGTTGTTTCTTCAACTGACCTGATTTTACAGTGATCTACCCATTTCGTCGGCAGCTTCCCATTCAATCCGGAATCTTACATTTGAAAATTCCAATTTTGGATTATGACATGTGGTTGCTGGATCTGTTATGGCCACTTGGGTTTCTGATTTTGAGTCATGGTTGCCAACTGCACTTGACATAGGTGCAATTTAAAAATCTTCTTGCATACCTGTTTATCCCTTTTTTTCTTCTTCTTTTTTTTGAGAAAATAATAATAAAATAAAATAAAGTCGTCACAGAATATAGATCTCTTTTCAGTGCAATGCATGTGCGTTCTGTTAATCTTGTTGGCCATTTCTGGCACGGTTGGTTGGGCCTAGCAAGTAGTAACACGATCTTTATTAATTAAAGAATAGCAGAATCTTCTGTTCCTCTTTTACGAGTTTTTGGGGTTGATAACAGCCCTTCCATTTTTTTGGGGGGAAGGTAACATGGGCGATTGAACCCATGACCTCAATGTTGAAACTCACGCCTCTCACAATTAATCTACACTTGTAATCCCGTGGTTGCATTTGTGGTTGAGTTTTTCCGGGTCTAAAGTAGAGCTTTATTTATTTATTGTGAATAGGTTGCTAAAGATCCATCTGGAAAAGAGATCAATGCTCTTGAGCAGCACATAAGGAACCTTCTCTGCCCTTCCACCCCCTTTTTCTTCAACACATTGTATGATCCATACCGTGATGGCACGGACTTTGTTCGTGGGTACCCTTTCAGTCTCCGGGAAGGTGTTCCTACGGCTGTTTCTCATGGCCTCTGGCTCAACATCCCCGACTATGATGCCCCAACACAGCTAGTCAAGCCTCTCGAAAGAAATACCAGGTATCGGATCGTTTTACATTGGAACACTGTCGTGGGTGACTTCTAAAAAACTAACTTATTCAAGTCATTTACTTTGTTTTGAATGTCATCTTATCTGTACTAGGTTTGTTGATGCGGTTCTAACGATCCCCAAGGGGACTTTGTTCCCAATGTGCGGGATGAATTTGGCATTCAACCGTGAGCTGATTGGCCCTGCAATGTACTTTGGACTGATGGGTGATGGTCAACCAATTGGACGCTACGATGATATGTGGGCAGGCTGGTGCACAAAGGTTTCTCACATCTCCTTACCTAGATCTCTCAATCGTTTCATTTGAATCACCAATTTATCTAAATTCTGTTTATAAATTATTCTATTCAAATTACTAGCTGACCCCAATTAATTGCAATAAGGCTTAGATAATGATTATTCTATCGAATTACCATTTTATTTTGTCAAATTACCATTTTATTTTGAAGCATGGATTGGTTAAAACCAATCTTGGATCTTTTTCAGTATCTGTCTGCCTTTTTCCAAGTTTAGTATCTTGACGATCTTTTAGTTTCCATGTTTTTAATTTTCCTTTTGTAACAGAACATGATTGAGAATTTTCTTCAGTTCTTTGATATGTGCTTCATAGCATTTAGTCGTAGTCCAAGAGGCACCTTTAGATGGTCAGATCTGTCAATTTTGTGGGAAATCTGAGCTGCACATAAAGCAGATCCATATGCAGCATCTGGGCTAATCTGCTTATAAGTGGGGGATGGGGGACACCTTCATATTAAAATAATGTAAGGTGCACTTGTCCCACATGTTCCTGGTTGGCACTGGTGACTGTGTGGGTCATCGGTACCCTGCTTAAATGGGTTTCTGTGAATATGATCCTTTGAAGGGGATGAACACATATGGTGAATGGTACTATCATGCGGCCATCATGCATATGAATATTACGTAAATCAAGGTGTTTATCTACCCGACAACCTAATTGACATTAGGAGATAGAACCATGCTTTTGGGTCTTGGTAAAACCAGCGATCAGGATCTCAGATGGCCCAATTATTCAGACCACCTGATTCAGAATGTTAAAATGTAGGGTGGTTGGCAATTTTGGTAACTTGTGATTACTTGTAAACAACCGGTTCCTTATCCTTAAAACACACAGCGTTGCTGACATCCATCCATTCAATGGTTTTGCAGCTGATCTGTGACCACTTGGGTTGGGGGATCAAGACAGGCCTTCCATACATCTGGCACAGCAAAGCGAGCAACCCGTTTGTTAACCTCAAGAAGGAATACAATGGGATCTACTGGCAGGAAGAGCTCATCCCGTTCTTCCAGCAAGTGACCCTCCCGAAGGAATGCACCACCGTTCAGAAATGTTACATCGAGCTATCCAAACAGGTGAAAGCCAAACTTGGGAAGGTGGACCCGTACTTCGTCAAGCTTGCTGATGCCATGCTTACATGGATCGAGGCTTGGGACGAGCTCAACCCATCTGGAAAGGCAGCCGCTGAGCTACCAAATGGGCCCCCTCCTGCCAAGACAAAATAGAGAACTTTGATGAACTATTCTACCCCTTTTAATTTAAATCTTTTTGTTAGTTTGGGACTGGTTATTTTTTGGCTGTATTTTCTACGATTTCTGGGATAGAAATTTGAGGTATTTTTGCAGATGGGTGGGATGTAATCTTATTTGTAGCTCTTCTTTTTTCTTTCATTTTGTACTAGTAATAAGTGGTCTTTTGGGGTAATTGATGTAGTTTTGGATTTGATTTCTGAGGGTGTGTTTGGGTGGCCATCAGAAAACCATTCTAATTTATTTTCAAACAAAATGATCATTATAGTACTCTTGCCTGATGTTTTTGATCTTTTGGTTTTATGAGCAAGTATCGAATTTGAACAATATCAGTCTGTTTTTGGGTGGACATTCAAAAACCAGCTCATTATTATTGTTCCAACTAGATCAGTTTTCCCTGTTTTGTTTTTGGGTGATCGTTCTGATATTGGTTCGTACTGGGGTAATTGATGTGCTGTGGGGTTCTGCTTGTTTCTTTCTCTGTCTGATCTTCTTGGTCTTTTAGGCATTTTTTTTTTGTAGTATCTGATTTGAATTTGGCGCGTTTGGGTGGATAATAGAAAACCATTCTAATTTGTTTTCTGCCAAAATGGCCTTCTTGGTGATCTTTACGATATGGTTTGTGGTGGGGTAACTGATGTGGTTTGGGGTATTGCTAGTTTCTTTCTGCTCTTCTTTTGAGTGTTTTGGCTTTTTGGAGCAGCCCTCATTCAGATATTGGTCTGGATATTATGGGGCTATGTATTAATTACTACTGCAAACGGGGTTGCCCGATGCATCACAAGGTGAGCCAGATCCAACCCCTCTGCCACCACATCCAGAATCAGACGTTTCATTCCTCAACTGGGCTATAGAAATAATCAGAATTTGGAGCCAACTGAACCATAAAAACAATGAATGCATGATTTTTGGGCAACATAGTGGGTCACCTTTTTGGATCTAGGGCATCGATTATCAACAATTTATTGATCCTTGGTTTGGGAATATATCATATGAACAGTGCTACAGCTCAGTGATCCAGACCCTTGATACGACCGTGCAGGCTGTGAAGCGACCATTGGGCCACCTGCAATCTCAAAGATTTAGACGGTGGTGATCCATCAAATCAACTTCTGGGGTAACCTTCTAGATGGATTGTACACCTAGCACATTATTAAACGATCCTAACCATCCAACGGAGGAACCATAAATGGAATTGTTTACTAGGTGTACAATCCATCTAGAAGGTTACCACCGTTGATTGGAATAACCGGAAACCATTGTCTGTTAGGTAGAGATTTCACTGTTGGATGGTGGGAGAGTTAAAAGCATTCGCCCCTCTCATAATGGGCGTCTGACAAGTAGGGGTGGCAATCGGCCGGATTGGGTCATGGTTGGCCTAGACCAATGATCAGAGATCCACGTACGGATCTTAGACCATCATCATATATGCCTCGTGATCTGTTTAACCATACCATCCACCATTGTAAATCCTATCTTCTTCCCTCCAAAACCAATGCATTCCTGCACGTCAGATCCATTTAAATCCACCAAAATGCCCCATTTGCAATGGTCAATTTCTGAGAAAAAAAATCAAGGTGGTCCGTTTTCTCCTTTTGATTATTTCGACACAATTCGGATTGGGTTAGGTTTAGATTGGATTGGGTCGAGTTGGATCACCCCCCGGGGCCCACCTGCTGAGATGGCCCAATCATTTGATCCATCCATATTCCCTTTACTGCCATCAATGAGTCATTTTTTCACAAGCATGATTTATTGGTGATTCTAACCTTTGATTTTTAGAATTGAACGAGAACCATTGAAAATTCTCTCTGATGTTCGAAATTCATCTAATGATGGTGACGGTCATCATCCATTCAGAGCAATTTTGATGGGCCTACACGACATAAAAGAGTCCACAATATGAAGAGTCTGATCATTGGACCACTCATCATGTGAGGAACAGGTCGGTTCCAATCATAAACCTTTTTCTCCATGCATTGACAGATAAATGTTGAACCCTATATGGCGCAGACTCCACAACATGGATGATTCCAATCATGAACTTTATTTTCCATGCAAGCCTTGATTATCATTTTGGGTTGACCCGGTTGCACAAGGCCTCAACCCAAGTCAACCTAGGGTCGGTTTGATGATTTTCACCCCGAGCCCAACCCAACCTGATCTTAAGTTCAGGTTGGGTCATTGGGTCTGGGTTGAACCCAACCCAAGTTGCATCTGTAATTTCTTATGATAGAAGAAACATGCAAAATGGCCATTCTAATCAATGGGAAGATTTAAAGTATAGGCTGAAACCAGCATGTATGGTCGGATACATAAAGGTATCGGCCATGAAGGATACGCACCTATCGGTCCTGAATCAGCCCAATACAGGGCAATATGGGATGATACAGCGCTGTATAGGTGGTAAACAACATGATAACCCATGATAAACCTTATGGGAACTTGATGACATTCAAGATATCACCTAAGAAAAGAACTGGAAAAAGATTTTTTTTTTTTTTTTCTTTATTGCTCAAATACAGAGATGCATTTGTTTTCTGTAACTTTGTAACATGCATGTGAGACACGCTGTCTTTTAATAAAAACTAGAAAATCTACACATTTTCGCTGCTAGCGCACCTCAGAAGATGGTTGAAACTAGTCAGCTTCCCCTTTCTCTCCCATCAACATTGCAAATCCTTTGGAGATAGAATATACAACAGTAACTGGCATTCGTTACCAGCCACAGCTAGTGCACCTGACTTTACATCAGTAGCAATGCATGAAACTCCACCTGACATACCAAGAAGCGAAAAAAGCAATTAGGTATCCATAAACATCCCTATGAGCATTCTATAGAACTCACTCCCAACTCGAGTTCATTGAAGGACATATTTCGGGAGAAAAGAAAAGAAAGGTAATGATTATTTTCATGAGTGCTACCAAAATATGCATTTCATTTTCGGAGGACTTATTTGGATAGCAAGTGAAAATCTCATATTGGTAAAATAATGGTCACCTAGTTTCTTCTGCCAGAGAATCAAAACTATGGAAAAGTGCAATTATTGCACCGTGGAATCCATCCTTTTCTTTACTAGCCAAACATCTCAAACTGTCACATCAAACTGTCACATCAATAGAAAAGCTTTTCGTTTCCATAGTTTTTCATGGAATTGGTGACAACCAAACATGTCCTGAATTCATAATCATAAAATTCTCCATTTGAAGAAAAATGCCAATGGTTTGTAAATTTTTTTGGAAACAAATTTTTTCCCAAACAATGCAAGAATTTTTCAGTACTTACAAAAGCCAAAAAACAAAAGGAATTTATATTGTTCCATTTAAAGAAACTCAAAATTTTCATGATTTTTCAGAATTTTCTGGTTTCATGACCACTTGCATTGCATTGTCAAATTTCTCAGAAAAGTTTCCACTGACCAAAATATTCATGCACAAAAGTCTGCCTCAACTGTTTGATGGCAAGGTTTCATCAGTAATATAATGAATTGAAAGCAGCTGCTTGGAACCCCTTGAATTAGTTAGAATTCTGGAAATAACTGTAATATCATAAAAAGCAATTTTGTTCCCCAGCTTCAAAATGAAGTGGAGCTTCTGTTGAGCAATCTTGGAAACCCATCAGATGCATGTTGGCAACTTACAGAACTTTTAAGATTTTGACAGGCCAGACTACAACATGCATCAGCCGGAAGCTATTTAAGTTGTGGCAACTCATCACCATACATGTGGCATGTTTGCATGCTGATCCAAATGTCCAAATAGTGGCCCCATTGTGGAAAGATCATCGCCTGAAATCAGACATTCTTAACCGTCTGACTCTGCCCACTGAGTTTGAACAGCTGATCATTTTCCTTTTAACCAACTGAATGTCCAGGTCAGTGTGGCTTTCAAGCTACAGTCCATCCTAAAGTTGCACAAAATATGAAGATAAGAGGCAGAAGTAGGGGTACAACTTGGGCCGGGTCAACCCAAACCCAATCTCAATAGGAAGCACTCCGCAACTTGACCCAACCCAAATTTCAACCCAAATTCCTCTATACTTAACCCTAAAGCGACCCAAGCCTACCTAGATACATGTGATTGCTCCCAGCCTGACCTAACCCAACCCGAATTTACTCAATGTGAACCCACCTGATTTTAAATTGGATTGTATTTTCCAACTCTAACCTGACCCTAGGACCCTGACAACCCAATCCAACCCGACCCAACCCATACTTGGGTTAGGTTAGTCGGGTTCACGTTGACCCAAACCTAAGTTGCAGCCCTAGAAAGCAGATTTGGGTGTGGTAGCAAAGAAATGTCTTATTTCAAAATGTTAGTGAGTATAAACAGGTAGGAAGCAGGAGCAGGAGCAGGAGGAGAAAGGAAGCAGGAGTGGCACCTAGTAGAAGGTTTGTGCAACTAAGCTCCATCCACAATGGACCACAATTTTGTACAGTCCCAATTCCTATTGACGTGCATGTATAGAAGTTAACTAGATTGTCACATCCAGATCCATAGCTCAAGTGGCAGACTGAGTGAAGATACCTCGTTTCAACACTAAGGCCTTGGTATCGATTCCCTTGTGGGGGTGGCTAACAGTGAAGTGTGAACTGACAGTGGGGTGTGTACTAACAAGCTAACTGAAAAAAATAAAAATAAATTAAAGTTAACTAGATTGTCATTTAGCCCTACTAATGGTTTGTTGTGCAAACACTGAAATACTCATGCTCATTAAGAAATAATATGGTCAACATGTGAAAAGACATGGAGTTTTTAAAACAAATGAATTAATCTTTTTGTTTTGAAGGGTAACAAATGAATTAATCTTACCATTCAAAGACTTCAAATTAGCCAGTTTTTGACCCGTAGACAATTCCCACATGTAGACCAGCCCGTCGCATGTGCCAATAATCCCATGACCAGCTGATGCAACTGCAGCAGAAGCCCTGCACAGCATATAGGAACTTACATAAGTGGATGTGTGCTGATGGAGGGAAAAAACAAAAAACAAATCAAAAGATCTAGACAACAACATGGCTTGTTCCCGCCATCTCAACTGCATGTGTAGTGTGATTGGATCATTGGAACTTTTGATCTGGTTAGCAGCCGCATGGATCACTGGATGGATAGTAGCATCCAAACACTGTGATCAAACTTCCTTAGCCATCTAATTGCTAGATTGCATTACAGCAAGTGGTATGGACCTCAATAGGGTGGGACAGTAGACTATATCGCTTAGAAGCCTGTTTTAGGAAGAAACTGTTCGGACTGGCCAGTTTGGCCGAGCCGAGTGTCCAGATCACATGTTGAACCATGCAGGTCAACTGGTCAACTTCTTTCTTATCAAAATTTAGATATATAAACCAATGACCTATAGGAAATCATGATAATTGCCACTGTACTACAGATGCTCTTGTTGTACGAAAGGTACAATTTTATATACTTATTAAAGAGAAATCACAGGCCAGACGAATTGGACCAGCAGTTGGACCATTTGAGATTGGACTGCTGACTGAAACTGGTCTAGATCCAGTTCAGGTTTTAAAACATTAAGTATTATAAATATTAGTGTAAGAAATCAGAAATTGCACACATTTGATGGGCAAAACTACACCAATTAGGTAGCTAGGATCGTCTGATCACCGTGAATGGGTTTTGACCCATCCAAGTGGTGGTACATCAAATCAACGACCCTGATCATTGTAAACATGCATGCCAGCATTTTTACAATAAAAAACGTGCAAGCACAAGTTGGTCAGTCAGTCAATAAGAAATGTGACACCACATGATTTAATTAGTCAGGTCAAACCAGAACATCAGTTTTGTATTTAATGGTAAGTTTCCAACCTTGTAAGTGGACAAGTGACAAACATGAGAAGTGCCAGACTCACCTATCAGTACTTTACTGCTTACTGATGATAAGGAAAATCATATATAGATGGCTTACTTCTCTGATCAGACAAAAAATATGAATCAAGTATGCAGATATAATCAGTGCACTGAAAAACCTGTTTGGGAGCTTGGAAAAATAAAAGGAGAGGAAATGACATTTTCTTTGATAGTTATTTTCTAAGAAATCATAGGGGTTCTTGGAAAATGTTTTCCACCAGAAGTAAAACTCCCAACCAGGGAAAAAAATGTCATTTTCTTGGAAAGTATTTTCCACCTAAATACTTTTCAAGCTCCCAAACTGTCTCTAAATGTCAAATGAGAACCAGATAAAAGGATGCTTAATTTTAGTTCCATGAAAAAGCAGGACCTGCTTCTATATTCAGGCAACTGATCTTTTACTAACAGAAGCTATCAATGGAACCACACACCAACTAATCCATCCACATAAACTGCCCAGTTCCTGTGTGTATGATCCAGGGAAAAAAAACAAAAAAACTTTATAGAACCATGTCAGCAGCCACATGGTGTGTTTTAGCTTTATTTAATTAACCATGATGTTGTGTTGGCTTCCTGAATAAAGGCATTATCACAGTATCCAGATTTTAATTGCAAACAAATATGGAAAGCTAAAGCACCTTGGATCCAATATGCTTCCCATGATCACTTTATTTTTTACAAGCAGAGCTAACCTCCACCATCCAACTGGAGTAGCATTGAGGTCATTTCCTGGACAATCATATTGTGCTTCAGAATTTGAAGCAGCAGCGACAAGAAGCCAAACAGCTATATCTTCCCCATTTGGCAGAAGATAGTCATAGTTCTCATCGACCCTTGAAAACCAACTCTCTGTTGCAGCTATGATCTCTTTGATATGCTCCTCTACCTTAGAACTTGTTGAAATAGGACAATTCATTTGCCAACCGAACAAGCCAACCGGAAGGACCTGAAGGATTGAAATGCCAGGGGAAGAAAAGCTTGATAGGAGGACCCGCTTGGAAATGTCCCTGAAAGAAATGAAAAACTAAGTTGTGCATAGAAAGTCTGCATGGGACAGTGACAGGAAACCATGTCTTAGAAATTCAACAAGGGCTTAAAAAGAGGAGTAAAACACCCATGAAATGGAGAAAACAAACAGAAGGAAAAAAGGTTATCCGCAAGATATCGCAAGGGTTGGTACTACAATGTATAGGAATTCCCACCAGAGCATTTAGATTGTGAACAAAATGCAAGGTTATAGTGTGCATACACGCATGTGTGGCTACGTGCACATGCAAAGACCAATAATGAAATGAACAGAGAAGCACTAAGCATTCAAACATGTCTACCATAGAGGAGATGTAACTGAAATACCATATTTAATTCCAGGAATCCAGTTTTATTTGCAAATGACGAAGAAAACAGAAGCAGCACTAACAAAAAATCAGATTTCCAAACTAGTATGAAACGATGTTTCACAAGTGATAGAAATTTAAAATCACACGAGCAAATAGGATAAGGAAAAAGAAAAATAAGAAGAAAAGGTTGGGAGTCAAAAATGTGCTTAAAGCAACATTTGTTGGTGGTTTGATATAAACAGGTTCAGCTGGCAGTCTATTTTGTTGGCCCTGTGACATGTTTAAATAATAGAATGATAGGAATAAACTAACTAAACACATGTAGCACAGTTGCTAGCATTTGATTTTGTAAAGGTGGTCATGTGTTCAAAACAAATCATATTTTACACAGATCCCATCTTTGAGTCTGCAATGCCACCATGCATTCTAGTTTTCTCTGTTTTAAGTCTTGCCTAACTCTAATACTGAAAGAAAAAGCTGACGCAAACTCAACTAAATGCAATTATGTCCAAAGACCATGATATCCAGAAACAGTTATGTAACAACCATCATGCATAGTAACAGTCGGCACCTTTACACGATCTGGGGCCAAAATGGCTGTTACAGAAAAAAAAAAAAGGCTTGCAATGGGCCCGTAATGGCCATAACAGGCTTGTAATAGGTCTTTCCCGGCCCATAATGGCTCACTTTTGCTATGAATAATAACAGGATTTTAAAATTTTTCCTCAAATTTCTCTAGGAAAATAGTATAGAATGATTAGGAGTATGCATTAGTGGGATGAAACCCACAGATTGCATGAATTTCATGTTGGGATTTAAAATAAATATATAAGCAATTTGTGGGATTCAATCATGGCCATTGGACATGTAAGGGGTGTTTATAAGGGTCTCTTGTGAGTAGTTGTTTTTTGGGAGAAAATTAAATTCAAATGCTGGTGAAAAGTCGCAACCAATCAAGAGACACCATGAAAGGAGATGTAACTATTCATGAAAAGAGGTGTAGAATATCTGATGAAATGATCATCGCATACACTTTAATTTGGAAATTTGAGTGTAGGATTGGGGAAAATTCAAAAATTTCCCCAATTTCTCACAAATTGTTTGCAATGTTGTACTCCAAACATGAAATCAAGCATGTATGAGGGCTGATCTATTGGTTTGTTAAGTCCTTGTCAATTCTTAGAAAAAAAATATATATGTTTTAATTAAAAATTAATAGAAATTTATTAAAATATTATTTTTTTCAAAATTTCCCTTCAACAAGCTGTAAATTGACACTAATTTTAAAGTATTTAGGAGGTTTGATGAAATAATCATCACATACACTATATGTTATGCATTCAATGTGAATATAGTTGCATTAGTTCAGTCAAACAGTGTATAACTTAGGACCATATACAAAGGAAACCTATTATATGCACTTCTTTTTTGAGATGTTATGATTTAAAAGTGTGTATTAAGGTCTTTTTTAACAATACCTAAAGTTTCATTGAAAAATTCAACCATTTTCCTAATGTTTCCCCATGTTTCCTAAAAAGTGCGATAAATTACCCAATAAAAACGATACATCCCGTGCGATAACCCAAGGATGCAATATGTAACACGATATCGATATTTTGAACACTGGTTGGGAGGAAAAGAGTATCGACGATCAACAATCTTCAAAAAGGGCAATGATAATCCTAAATGTCTGTATCTTGTACATGAGAGACTTGGAGTCAGTAGATCATTTTCTTCATCCATTGCCCGTGTACTAAAGAGATTTGGGCTCGTTTCCTCAAAAATGTTGGCATGTCATGGACAATGCTAGGCCCAGTGGAGTTGTTTTTTTCATGGCATGAGGTAATGCTTTGCAAGCAAGAGTGGGTGGTGTGGAGATTTTCCTTGCTAGCTGGTCTTTGGTCTATTTAGGGGGAAAAGGAATGGGAGATGCTTCAACAATCTGAGCTCTTCCTTTCCCATGATCATTAAAAGGGCTAAGGATTGCTTGGTGGGCAAGATTTCTTGTATAGAGGCTCTTAGAGATTGAAATTTTCCTCTTCTTTGAGCTGGGTTGTTTTTGTGTGGTTGTAGTAGGTGTAACTTCTTTGTTGCTTTTCAATAAAGTTCTGTAATTTTCAAAAAAAAGAAGAAGAAGAAGAAGAAGAAAAGAAAAAGAACTCCTTTTGTTCATCAAATTCTTTATGATAGGAGAAACTTGGTATAAAGGTAAGAATAGTACCTATTTACTTTCGATAATATGTTTTGTACACTACAAGCACAAAGATATTAACAAAAATGAAGAATCAAAACAAGTTAAAAGACTTCGATGTTAATTATGAGAAGCAACACTTCTTTCATGGATCCAGTGATTCTAAAATTACATGGGCAGATCCTATTGAAGTGCATTTATGATGCAAGACAATTAACCACTTGCTTTAAAAGCTCGAACTGTTAGAGTATGGCGAATTAATCTCTTTATCTCATAACTCAGGCCCCACATCTCATGGGTTTAGGACCTCGGCCGAACCTCCTTCGTGGGCCGCAAATCACATGGACCGCTCGCCCCGAGTGTGTCCATGCATCCCACGGGCTACTTTGCTCGACCCTGGTGTGAAATGCACATTAATCACCCCTAGTGAGGAGTCTCGAACACGATACCTCCCCCGTGGGCCCCAAATCACATGGGTCACCCACCCCGAGTGTGCTCTTGCATCCCACAGGCGACCCCACTTGAGCCCAGTGTGAAAATGCCCCTGTATTAATCACCCCCGGTGAGGAGTCTCGAACACGAGATATCTCGCTCTGATACCAATGTGATGCAGGACAATTAACCACTTGCTCTAAAAGCTCAAACTGTTAGAGTATGACGAATTAATCCCTTTATTTCATAGCCCAGGCCTCACATCTCATGGGTTTAGGACCTCGGCAGAACCCCCTTCGTGGGCCCCAAATTACATGAGCCGCCCACCCCGAGTGTGTCCCCACATCCCACGGGCTACCCCACTCGAGCCCAGTGTGAAATGCACATTAATCACCCCTGGTGAGAAGTCTCGCACACGAGACCTCCCCCGTGGGCCCCAAATCACATAGGTCACCCACCCCGAGTGTGCCCCTACATCCCACAGGCGACCCCGCTTGAGCCCAGTGTGAAAATGCCCCTGCATTAATTTGTTACACTAAGAACACTCATTTCTTGCTCAGAGCATTAGGAGAAGATGCATAAGATTCTTACTCATTGAGCAACATCCACCCAAAAGTGCTCTAATGTGTTGATTTTCTACTATGACAAGAAAGCTCCAGGCTTTGTTAGCTCTTGTAATATTATCCAATTCTCATCTTCCTACTTAACTCTTCTTCATGTTGTATACCCCAAGAGTCAAAGAAAACCAACTCATCAAGACTATAGCCAACAAGGTTGCAAACTCAGAAAAGAACTCATTTTATTTAGTTTGCAAGACAACAATATCGTAGTATTCCAACTTCCACCAAAATATTAGCTCTGACCTAAAGATTTGATAATGTGATTGCAGCTTTTCAGGCTTCTTTCTGCTTAACAATGATGTTGCCCATTTAAAGGTGAAAAACACCATAGAACTCACCAAAACCAAGCATAACTTTCTTCTTGTTATTGTACCAACTTTTTTTTGCAAGCCTATACAGCATGTCCCTAGTGTAGCTTAAATGTCATGATTTATAGAAGGCACTCGACTACCTGATTGAATGATGCACAAAAGTATCAAGGAAGAAATTATCGAGGTACTTGCTTGGCCGGGAGAGTTTGGATTTTAACCAATGAAATAACATTGCAATGGTCACTAATCTCCAAAAGCCTGTAGAAAATGATGAAAATGATTTGGATACAATAACTAATGGTGTCCCTTGATATTTCCAATATATTACACATTGTGGCAGAATAAGCCCAAGGACAAAAATGCAAGTGAATATATTAGTGATTACAACAATATAACCAATGTAGCGAGTCGGAAAACCTAGAAAAGGAAATAGAAAGGACCCCAAGCATTTAATAGTGCAGACAATATCACAATGTATACCAAGTCCAAGGAACCAGATCACCAAAATACAATAAGGAGAAGAATTATGGAAGCATACATAAGACACATGAACAACAAAAAATTGAGCTTGTGATGTGAGGGAGCATGGCGTACCATAAGCCAAAGCCTCCAATACCATTATGACCAACAAAAAGAGAAGCACACTTTGGTATTCTTCTTAATTCCAGTAGAGAAGGACATAAGTAATCAAAGCTTGGAAGAGTGAATTCCTCCACCCATGCACTGCATACATGTATGAGAAGATAAATGAACTTGTATCTGTATTCAGCATAGAAACACCTGAACTCAAGCACAATAGAAAAATATATATACATAGAACTTATTCCCTCAAATGCATTCATTTCTAATTATATCCTTCCTCATCTTGCCACTCATCCATCTCAGTTATATATTCCCATTAAAACAAGAAATTAGCAAAAATATTAGGAAATGAGATGACGAAATCTCTCACAGGACCAAGCATTTTTAGAACACTGCAAGATTATTGGATGCCCAAAGTGTGAGGTGTCAACAACAGGGTTAAAATCCCTGTATTTGATATTTAAAGATCTGTCCCTAGCCAGCTAAGAAAAATAACTCTCCAAATTCATTGATTGAGGACTTTCAACACAAATAATAGCACTTCAGACCATCCACTGGATATAAAGTAACTTGTAAGTGCATATCAAGATATAAAGTGTATTGGAGCATGCAAAAGACGAGACTCCAAATAAATGTTGTCCTAGAGAAAATTCACCTCCATGTCGAGTTCATTATCCACACATGCAGTCTCCCGCTCTCTTCAGCTACAACTAGATAGCATGGTTCATAAACTAATATACAACAAATACTCTCAACTGTTGTCAACTTGATAACAACTGAAACACAACCAAGTTGCACATGGACAACTTTTACAGCATTTTCTTCGCAGCAATCTGACGTGCACACCGAGCACAAACAATCGATATTTTGTTCCCTGAGATGCAGAATAAGTTAGAATCAGCATTGTCACTCACGGTTCATAAAGCCAATCAGTACAGTTGTGAGTCATACAAAAAAAGGACGGCAAACAACCTGCAACAAGGTACCTTGATACTGTTAAGTAAAACAAGGCACTGTCCATCTGGAGTGAATTGTAAGCCAGATCTCTCAAATGCAATCTGGTAAAAGGAATAACAAATTTAAGTAACTTGCAAAACGCCAAAGAGAAAGAATATGCAACAAGCGCTTTATAGAAGTTCTATAACTGTCTTCTACACCATACATGTCGCAAATATGTAGGGTGACCAGGACCTTTGATCTGATGGGCCAACACGAGAATGGGATATAGGTCAAAATCCATAGTAATTGGACAACTCTATCAATCAAAATCTTGTTTTGCCCGTTGAATGAGCACAGTTGCTCATTTTCTGGGTTAACCAACTCTTTCCACAAGCAACTGATTGGATGCGTATTGGGTGCAAAATTATGATCCCCTTGCATTTTGGGAAGTGGCACATATCAATAGTCCTGTCCATACTACACAAACAACATGGATGTTTTAGTTCATTCTTCATGAAACTCTATGAACAGCAGGTTATAGTAGCCTTCATCAAATGCTGAAATCAGTATATATAACAATCTCATAAGCCAAAATCAGTGTCATGTACCACCCGGGAAACTTACATCTTTGTTGAATGTGCCCTTAGAAAGCGGCAACATGATTGATGCATAACCGAGAAAAGAAGGGCACTTTTCACTCAGTGCCTTGGCTGGGACATCATAAATGAAAAGGGTTCTTCTCTGTTCTCCCAAAGGGCCACATAAAACACAAATATGTATAATATCATCCTTCATGCTTAACAGTACAGATACGATCGGCATGGGGTGAACGTAGCAACCAACAAGCTCAACAAATCCCCCAAACTCATTACAAGGCTTAGTCTCTTTTGGAAAGAAATCATCCTGTAGCACATTTTTCTGGTTTATCTCACTCTGAGAAAAAGGACCTTCACATTCATTATTAACAGACTTCCCATGGCAGGGAAGATCTGAAGAAGCTAGATTTTCCCCAACATTGGTTCCATTTTTATTGGGGGAAATTCTCCCTTGTATACATGATGCAGCATTGCTGCATTCTGTAGGTTTGTATGATGCAACCAGCTTGTTGACAGTATCCCTTTGATGCCTCTCCACATCTTGGATGGACAGACCAAAACCACTTTCATCAGTGGCAGGCACAACCAATGCTTGATTTTGGGTTACACGGGGTGTTGTGTTGAACAACATGCCTTCAGGTTCAGAAATGTTCATATTGTGGTGTTGCCTTTCAAGCTTGATTTCATGGGCAAATGATGGTAACTTATTTATGCTTCCATCAGCAGCAGTGGCCTGACCAATCTCTGTGGTGTGTAAAGTGTTCATAGTAGAATTCGTCTCAGGGATGCTATTGTTTTCTATATTCCTAAAAACTATACTTTCAGAGCGAGGACCACTGTACTTCAAGGAAGGACGAGGTGAACATGGAAGCTTCCCCACACGGTGACTAGAAACGGTGTAGTCTCCAGTTGAAGCAGCTGCATCTGTCTTGTGAATACCAAAAAAGGAATTGCCTGTTTCAGTAGCTGCTGTATTGTCATCAATTTGCATTTCTGGAATAGTACCTACCCCACCATCGAAGTTCACAGTTCTTGCATCTGTTGTTGTGGATAATCTGGAGGTGTCAAAGTTAGCATCTTGATTATCTGTGGTTGTTGGTAACTTGTGTGTGTCGGAGTTAGCAGGATCACATTGAATATTAATTCTTTGAAAATTTGTTCCTGGAGAGCTATGTCTAAAATGAGAAGTTTCCAGAATGTCAATATTCGCAGTTCCCAAACTCTTGCTTGAACTGGAAGGCAGAATGGCAGCATGCTCAAACTCAGTACTAAAACGAGTCTTATTGCTTCTGAAACCAGGACAGTGTGTTGGTTTATTAGCTGGTACATCGGGAACTTCATGTTTGCGTACAAACTCACAACAGGAATACCGAGAATTACCATCAACAACAGCAACAGTCCCCAAAGTAGCGATACCTTCAATACCATCAGAGATGATCTTGATTCCCTTGTCTTTAGAACTTTTCACTTCAGGATTGATTTCAGTAAATATTGTGCTCCCATCCCCATTTTTGTGTTTATTATTTTCTCCTTCCAAAAGATTATGTCTACTGGGAGATGTACAACTGAAAGGAGCAACAGATACAAGAATTGTATCATTCTCTGGAGGATCATTCAACAGCATAGCTGCTTCATCAAGCAAGATTTCATCCTTACTGCCATTTCCAAAATGACAATTTGACGATTCTTTAACCCCATCAGCATTGCCCAGAAACCTTGAGATATAAGGATCATGTGCTTTTTTATCGAGAAGTGCTGGACCAGCTTTACCAAGATCATGATGCAGTGTTCTCAGATTAATAACATCACATGCACATTGTTCATCTTCAAAGCTGTCGGGAATAACAGACTTGACATCTGGAGGGCTCCCTCTTTCTATAAAAGGCAGATTAGCTAAACACTCATCAACAGGCTCATTACATCTATTCTCTCTAAATAGGGAATTGGCAAGAACTATACCAGAAACATGCATTTTTTGCTCCTTATCAATGTTGGATCCCATAATAGCTCCAGCTGCAAGCTCACCTGCAAAAGACAAAATCCATCATTCACAAGATGATATGCCACTATATTGTCAACTAAACAACCATAGGACCAAATAAACCAACCATAGGGCTAAATAAACAAAGAGAAACTATAAATCCAGAAAAAGCAATCCTACCAGGCTTTGTATAGAAAGTGACATATCTCATTTTTGGCTATTTCTCTGCATGGGAATTTATCATGGGAGTTGTCACAGGATACATTAAGGAATATCTTGCAAAATAAGATAAATTAAAGAATATTGAAAAATAATATTTAAAATGATAAAAATAAAATTAATCTCGAAAATAAAGAACAAACATTATAACATATAAATACCATGATATTTAAGTTTAGTGATACAAAGAGAAATACCATGATGTTTTACTGATACTGTTCAGTTTCTGAAAATAGCTCAAAATGTTGCTATATTTTCAAGTTTTAGATGACTTTTCTCACTATGGTTGTGACTTTACAAGGTTGAACATCCTTACCTTGAGATACAACATCTGTGAAGTGGTGTGTCCCATCATTTTCCTCCAGAGACTTCAACCCTTCCAAATTTATACAAGGGTCACATTTAGTGAAAGGAACTCCTGCGTTCTCAACCAACGCCCTTTTCTTCTCTGAGGTTTTCTTCAGTAAAGGAAGCGCTTGTGGAAGCAGCAATGTCATCATAGATTTTACTAAATCCTGCCCCACAGAATCAATGTCACTCTTTCCAGAACTTGCATTTGAAGCACTGGATGTGCCTATTTCTTCTTCCAGATGTGATCCCACTATGGGCCCCTCGGATAGAACTACATCTTGTGAGAATATCACAGGGAAGGACGTCTCTTCATTGTCTTGTGAATTCTTGTGTGGAGCATCCATGCATTTCAAAGAGCATGTTCTGCTTTTGCGTTTCAGCTCAGGCATATCTTCCGCAACTACCTGATCAACATGTGATGTTGAGTTTCCCAACAATTTTTCAGCTGCCATAAATTCATCTTTGGTGTTACAGGGACCACCCTTGCAGCCCTCAGAATCAGAATCAGCAACATCATCTGCAAATAACACTATCTTTCATTAATAAATAAAGGATGCCAATGAAGGGTATGTGACCAGTGCTTTAAAATGAGAACACAGTTGAAGAAGGATAGCTTTCAACGGACAGCTGGTGAAGTTTGCAACATAGTCGAAGAAGTAATTTTATGATCCTCAGCGGGATATGCAAAGTATCAGGTCTTTAGTTTGTAAATGTGTGACCCATGGTTCATGGTCCAGATTGTTGACCTGAGGACCCCATCTTTAATGTACCATGCCCCCGAAAACCTCCAAGATTGGAAGATCCTGGTTATCCAATCATTTGCCATTTTGTCGGTTGAATGTTGGCCACTGCTGTTTTTCTTCTTAACTGCCTATTTACAGGCAACTTATCAAAGGGTTATGATTGTCTATCAAGGAGATTTTCGGGGTGTCATCCATCCACCACAGGACCGATCATATCAACAGTCTAGATTACCAAACCATGGCCCCCACAAGTAAAGAGTAAGTACCTGTGGATATTATGTATCCTCAGGTCAAGGATTTAGCATTACCTTGTAGGTCCAATGTATCAGGCACACAATAATCCAAATCCTTCACAGTTTTAAACTCTGTCAACACTGGGATTTCTCCATCACTTTCTTTTGTTGCAGCCAAGGAATCATCAACATGCAAATCCACATCTGTGAACCTATCAAGCTGTGAGAAATTTTCACTTGTTGAGATCAAAGGAAGATATAACTGTAGCTGTACTGCAAGTTCGGTATCAAGGTTCCATCCTCAAGATTCATTGGAGAAATGTACTTCTAACACTAGGGACATAACTTTGAAGTATAAGTAATAGGTAACCATTTTATTGGTCAAAATTACCAAAAGGAATAAGATAAGTAGTGGAAAGAAAAGAAGAAGAAATTGAAGGCCATATCAGCCTTAGAAACAGTGCACACATCAGCCCAAGAGTAGAGTCCTCCAAGTGGAAGCTCTTCCTAAAACACCATCAGTGTGTAAGGCATTCCAAACTTAATCAGTACCCTGATCAACATGCCTTCAAGAAAGAAACTGAACTCATGAACAAGTGCAAAAATCTCATCCATCAGGAACCCCCCCAAAAAAAAAATAGTGTAAATGAATAGCAAAAAAAAGCATTACTCAACTTACTATTCAAGTGTAGGCAGAGAACATGGAATGCAATGCAAATCATGAATGGCAATGCGTAAAAATCCTCAGACAAGCATTATGAAAAATTAGTGGACAATGAGCCAATAATACACAAGAAACCCAGCTATTCCATGGAAAATTTCAGAACTTTAAAAACAGTGATGTGATAGAAAAACAATCAAATGAATTCAAGAATGGTGTTCTATTTCTGGTAAGGAATGAAACTTGTTACTGAGACACAAAATCCATCAAGCTAGTGGATAAGACGAACCACATGAGAGGTTCAGCCAGAGCCCATTTTCTTGCTATAGGGAATTCACCAGTAAGTTTGCATCCCTCAAAACATGTCTCTAAGAAATATCAAGGAATGAAAATCTCCCAAGTTTTGAGAGATTTCCTGTATGCCCAAAAAATGGTGCCACATCACATGAAGCAAGTGGAAGAGAACTTTGAGCAGTGGTTTTAAGAAGATATAGTTAAAAACTGAAGGATCCACAAACATGAAATCAGTTGCAGATGCACCCGTTACGACATTGAATATTGAGCAAAGATCAAATATGGAAACTTCTGTAAACCAGTAGGGCCCTAAGGCTTCAAGTAATGCAGTCTCAAGGAACATATGAAATTATGTATCCATGTTTCTCAGGTCAGGTGTTTGTACCATCATATGGTGTAGTTAGACAAGTACTGGAGCAAGAAAAAAGTGAATAAAGATCAAGAAGGCTGTGCTGAAGTTCTCAGATCTAGATTCAACTCTGAGCTTATATCCAATTTTTTAAGTAACAAAAGGAGTTCCATTGGAACAAGTAGCATTCATAAAATAAAGACATTGGCTTACGTGCAAGTAGAAAGCACTTGAAAATGTAATGAGCACATGTACATAGTAGGTGATCAGAATATTCATATATTGAACATATTTTCAACAAGCAATATTAACAAACTAGCATTGCAGTGTTTACTTGTTTCTTGTTCACATCGGAAAGCATACCAGCTACACAACAAGAAACTTCGGCACCAACAAGCTTGCTGTGTTCCTGAGAAAGAATAGGTTCCTTCACAAAACGATTGGAAAGTTTAGGAGACTCCAAGAACAAATCATCCTTGACCAAAATGGCATCTTTGCCTCTCTCAGCTACAGCAGTCGGGTCCAGTTTTGAAATATTTCCCAGATCTTCATGTACCATACAATTTTCATCAAAAATAGAGGATGTTAGAGTCATATATTTCCCATTGCTATGATGCTCCAGGCCCACAGAATAAGGGATTTCACCATTCACTGTGACAACACTTTCCTTCTTTGAGTAGGTAAGATGATGGTTAGGGATCTCAGATTCAGTAGATCTCTCCAATAAAGTGGGGTGATTATCAACATGATTCCCTCTATTCACTTTTCTAGCAATTCCAACCATTGCATCATTCAACAGTTCTTGACTTCGAAATCTTTTTAGGTTAGCCCCACTAATGGAACTTTTGGCAATTTTTTTCTGTTTCCTACTTCTCTTCCCAGTACTTTGTCGCTTTCCCAAGTATGGGAGCAAGTCAGGATAAGTACATGATTCTGGAGATCGTATTTCCTGCTCTAAGCTCGAAGCTCCATTACAGAAATTAGGGTGTATCGAACTACGTTCAGCCGTTCCATTGACATTTGCCGCAAGTTCACGAAGCAGCCGCTGGACATGTGGGTTTCTGAACCCAAAAAGCTGCATTTCACCATAGAGAAAAAGAACTATAGTTAACTGGCTGATTCCCAGATTTGAATTACAGCTCCCTCCATATTCTCTAAGTGGAGGGAGAGAGAGATGAAGAAAATAAGGACAGGGAGACAAAAAATAAAGGGAAATACTCCAGTGCTCTCAGAGCACTATAAGTTCCACTGCTCATAGTTGCATGGCATCAGCTCACTTGGACAGCTTGTCAATTGATCAATCTGAACTGTACATTAAGTCTAGAACACATTTAGTGTACAACCAAGTAAGAATCACACTGATCGGATGATCCAGTCTGTCCTTGGTTTGCCATTTTTATCCACCCATCCTTTTTCCAAGCCACAGATGAGATGGTTATGATTGTCTATCAAAGGTAATTCTTTAGAATCATAAGCAATCCCAGATGAGAGCTAAAAAATCAATGGATCAAATTGTTGACTTAAACTATTTTTGCATCGTAGATCTTACATGCAACTATATGATCAGTAATCCATATTAAGGGCCACTGATCAAGTGGTTAGTTGTCATCAGATCTATGTGATATTTGCATGATAGCCCATAAAATGTTTGCTGGACCTAAGGAACAGTGTAGATTAAGGGATTGGGCTGTCTATGTGTCCCAATACAACTACACGCATTGTTAATCATAGTGCTCTGAGAGCACTGAAGCATTTCTAATAAATAAATGATGCACTATATTTTTACAAAGAAGGCCAAGATTATTTATTGCATATGTAGCAATTTTTCACAGGCAGAGAACCAAAATTACCACCAAAAAAAAAAAAAAGCAAATCAATGAGATCACCAACAACAGGAAGACGTCTTTAAATGTCAAACAACATTAACTAGTTCAATATGACAATAATACAAATTACTTAAATGTGCAATTTGCTCACAAAATATCATTAAGATGGTTTTTCCTGTCACAAAAGGATTTAAAAATAGTCAGACAAAATGGAGTGCAATTTATATTAATTAAGATTGATGACCAAGTATCTCAAAATGACCACTTTCGATACCTTATATTAATAATTCATGAGAGTGGAGAGATTGAGAAGGATGTTGCCCATATAATTCAAGCTAGGACAAAGAAACAGAGATGTGTGTCTAGAGTTTAATGTGATTGTCGTGTACCACTCAAACTGAAAGGGAATTTTTATAGGATAGAATTAAGACAAGCCATGCTTTAAGGAACGTGTTAAAAGGATGAGTATAGCTGAAATGTGAATGTTAAAATGGAGGAGTGGCAAGACGGGGAAGGATAGAATTAGAAATGAATTCATTTGAAGGAACTTAGGAGTAGCACCAATAGGTAACAAGATTAGGGAAAGTAGACTTAGATGGTTTGGTCATGTGCAACACGGACCAAGAACTGCACCAGCTAGGAGTGAAACAAGTTGGCTCTAAGAGTGCAAGGCAGTGTTATCAAAATCGTACAATTTACAATATAAATCGTACGATTCATATCGTATTGTATGGGTGTACAATTTGAATCGGATACCCAAATTGCAAATCCCAAATAATCGTACGAATCGTATGAATCCTACGATAATCATAGATTACATAAATGGGCCCAAAATTTACTTAAAATTCTATTTTTAAAAAAATTAATTCAATTTTTCTTCTTTCTTTATACCATTTTGCTCATAAAACATGAAAAAGGCCTCTCCCCCCTTCTCTTCTTCCCTTCCTCCCTACACCCAGTCCCTTTGCTTTCCCCCACTACGCTCCTAATGCCTCTCTTCTCAAAACCTACCCTTCCCCCAGACCTCCCTCTCACCCTTCCCCTCAATCTCCCCCTTAACTTAGAGCCCTTTGTTCCCCTTTTGAAACTATCTCCCTCCCCACCCCTTCCCTTTCCTCCTCTCACTCTCCCTTCTGATCTCCCTCTCAACCTCTCTCTCGGTCACCATTCCCCCCACCCCCCTTAAAACACCATTGACTCCCCCCCTAGAAATCCCTTTTGATGACACTCCCACCTGCCTCTTTGATCCTTCAATAAGCTCGTTGTTCTGAATATGTTAAGAGCTCCTTTGTTGTACAACACATCTCTCAATCGCCCTCAACACATCGCCATGGCCAACCAGATGAACACCTGGACCCTTGGTGACACAAGGATCCTCTAGAGCATAGAAGATGGAGACGATAGGTAGGGTTGTTTGGCATGTAGATTTTAGCAGGAACCCAAATGAGGAAGAAAGTGGGTGCTCAGATCTATATGGTAGGCTAGAGGTGTGCATTCCTCAATGAACGTGGGTACTTGGGAACATTAATGTATTTTCAACTCATAAGTCATTTGCAAAAGTTATATTCATCTAGGGACCATCAATGGGTGAGAACTATTGTGTGGGAATATCTTGCCCAAGGTATTCCCTATCGGTAACGGTGGCTGTAACGGCCGATGTGGAAGGGTAACAACCGTTGTGACTCCTGTAACAATTGAAAAAAAAAAAAAAAAAAAAAACCCCGAAAAATTCTAGAAAAATATCTTAAAAATCCCAAATAATGTAAATATTATAAATATGTATTCATTTTTGTTTTAAACATGTTTATGGTAGTGTAACGATCCACTCTTTGGTGAGAGTGTTGTATTGAGTTGTCTAGTTAATTTATGAACATGGTTATATGTCTCTAATGTTACACATCGCAATCAAGCATTATAACTAAAAATTAGAAAAAAGACATAAATACCACTTTTTTAAAAAAAAAAATTAAAAAAATGGCCCTTGGACCTTCTATTCACTCAAATCGCTTCAATATATGATTTTAACCCTAAAAACTATGGTAAGAGTCATCAAAATCTGCTGTAGAATGGTCTAGAATAGTTTTTTTAATGAGAAAAGTGAAAAAATGAGGAGAAAATAGATTTAAATAGAGAAAATTGGTTTTTTTTTTTAACTGTTACAGAGCTAACGACAACCCCTGTAACGGCCGATACGGTCCCAAAAAACCAACTGCCCCTTTTCACCCCTATATCACATAACGGTCACAACCATTACCTGTAGTATCACCCTTTACGGCCATATCATAATGTATACGGAACACCTTGATCATGTAGCGTTGAAACATTTTGTTAGATATTGATCTCACATGAATTATGATCATCTAAAAAAATCAGAACATTCAATCTGCAAGTGTTTGCTTCATCTGTAGAAAGAGGATGAATCAGAAATCACCATTTCCTTAGTTGCTTAATGAAGAGGCAGGTTTGGAGCTTCTCTCAAACAATGATACCCATATTGCAGCTCGCTTGGGAACATGGTATTGGAATGGGTATGCAGTACAATATTTCATCCTATACATGGTACCTTAGGGGTAGGATCATGCGGATCACTACAATACATACTATTAAGCATACACAATTTAGTTATGTATCCAAAATTGATAATGTAATTTATATATGAAATGATGAATAGCATTATTGCAAATCCTGCATGTGTAATATTATAACTTAAATGCCCGATATTACATAAATCAAATAATAAATCTCAACATTATAAATATAAATTTAAACCCCCACTTAATCAACAACAAGAATGGAAACCATGAGTACGGGCTGGTAAAATAGCGATCCGTATTGTAAATAACCCGCAGTCCAGATCAAAGGATTCGAAAAGGGAAATCTAAGGGTTAAGCGATTTAGGTGACATTGCTCTCAAAATCCTTTTGGGATATCATGGGTTTTCCAGCATCAATTGAGGACTTGTTCGGATCTTGGTCAAATGTACCTTTCAGTGACCAATGGCACAACAACCTTTACAGAATGTTTGCTAATGATTTTTTAAACTATTTTAGCGGATACAGATAGCTGTCAAGGACGTGAAGGGTAGATTATGGAAGATCTTCCACCAAAATCTTGAGATACAGGTGGAAAAGGTTCCAAGACTGCTAGATACATATAAATGCATGGAGGGTCTTTTTTCTTCTCTCTTTTTAAGGATCTTATGTTAAAGTAATCGTATTGATGCGCTCAGAAGGAGCTTTCTTTGGAGCGGCAAGGATAATCAAAGCAAGTTCCATTTAATGGAGTGGAAGGAAGTTTGTTCTCATTTCAAGAATGGGGGTGCTAACATCAAGAATCTCAAGATTATGAATGCTGCCCTCCTCGGTAAGTGGACTTGCCGTTTGGGAAATGAATCGGAAGCTTTGTGGAATATTATAGTCAAAGGTAAATACGGTAGCACCGCAGGGGACTGGTGGACAAAAAATTCTTCCTCCTATAGAGCGTCCTATCTTTGGAAAGGCATTCTTCGTTACAAAGCAAAGGTGCTTTCTCACATGCGCTTCTCTCTGGGTAATGGGTCGAGAATACGCTTTTGGGAAGACCATTGGATAGGCGACAGTACTTTGAAAAGTAGATTCCCAGCCATTTACGGTATTGTCATCAACAAGGAAAGCTCAGTAGCCAGTAATTTCTCCTTTTCAGCTCCTAGTGGAGTTTGGGAAATCAATTGTCTGAGAAATCTTAGGGACTGGGAGGCAGACGAATATATGGCCCTTCTCCAATGTTTGTTCACAATTTCTCCGGATGTTTCTATTCCTGATAAACTGCTCTGGAATTGTCATAGTTCTGGGAATTTTTCTGTTAAGTCGTTATATACGGTCATGCTCCCCACTACGGTCTCTAATTAGCCGAGCTGTCCATTCATATGGAAATATGCAGCTCCCCCAAAGTTCATCTGCTTCGATTGGCTGCTGATCAAGAATCGGATTCTTACTATTGATAATCTCAGGAAGCGAGGGATGCAAATTGTCAACATCTGTAGCTGTTGCATGCCCAGTGGGGAGACAATTAATCACCTGTTTGTTCATTGCCCTTTTATTTCTCTTATTTACTGGGACTTCTGGTCTAGATTCAATTTCACAGGTTGTTGTCCGAACTCTGCTGCGTCTTTGATTCGAGTTTGGCATGGTCACAAAATCGGAAAGGTGAAATCCAAGATTTGGAGACTGGCAATCATTGCTATATGGTGAGCGATCTGGATGGAAAGGAATGATAAAGTGTTTAATGACCTGCATACGACGCCTAAAGCTGTGGGATCTCAAGCTAAAAAGATGCTTGTTGAATGGGTTACCAATGTTATGGGCTTAAAAGATTTCGATTTTCTTTTTTTGGGTTCCTAATTTAGTTTCTTGGCTGCTATCTCAGCAGTCTGTTGTTTGCGTTTTCTTTCTTAATGCATTTTCTTTGTTGCTTTTAAAAATAAAAATAAAAATAAAAACCTAAACTCATGGCAAGAGACTTCCACCGCACTATCAGGTCAACAGTTAAAGTCATGGTCATTTTAAATTCTCAATAAAATAAATTAATGAGTCCTAGACATTTTAAGGTAGGATTGATTTTTCTATCCCAGTCATATTCCATGCCTATGCCCGCAGGCCCCGCACCTGAGTTGTATCCTATAGAGTATAGACTTAGGTACTTCGTGTAATTTGGAGGATGCAAGTTATAGAGCATTAGGATATTTTAAGAAGAGAAAATTAGTATTCAATGATGAAACTTTTTATCAATGACAACATTGACAGATAAATCTAATCATTTATCATTTGTGGCCGCCGGTAACAAAAGAGTTTTGAGGTGTGAACCCCCAAGATCTAAATAGAAATTTTGGTTTGTAGTAGTTGAGGGAGGGATTAGAGAAAGAGAAGGTCGGATTCTGTAAATCTCGTCCAATAGGTCCATCGAATTAAATTTCAAACCTCCTTCACTGGATCAACCAGCCTCCTTAAGAATACTTCATAGACGCAAAGTCAAACCATATGGTCCCAAGGCCTGACATATCATTTTGAGAAAATATTATGCCTCAATCCCAGATTCCCGACTAAGCAGTACAAAGCATCATGACTTGTACAGTTCCAACCAAAACAGAGTTCTATGTTTCACACTGCTATTTTAGCAAATAGTTTAATTATAATAACTACTAAAAACATTTACACTTGCCTCAACCCCATCTATCTTGCAAGAAAATCTCTTTGCATGCCGTGTCTTCACACGGGGACCATTTCTCTTTTGAAAATGCTCCCAAGCAATATCTGGAGTCTGTCCAGTACATGAATCTCCTTCTGTGGAAGTGATCTGCAGATTAAAAGACGGTCCATGTGTCTTCAAAAAAAAAAAAGACGGTCCATCTGTTTAGGAGTGAATGGAACCAGGACAACAATTGTACAAACTACCATGACATAAATAATGTTATAAGGGGTTATATGATGGAATGTGAACCACCTCCTCATGGCACTGTAGAGATGTAGACCCTCATCCAGTTGATCCAGTGGTCTGAAGATTGACAAGCCACATGGAAAATGAACATCAGCATCGAGCCACCCAGTCAATTGCTGGCATCAAATGGACAGTTGGAAATAATGCGCGTGAGACTCTACATCAGACCCACAATGAGGATGATCTCAATGACCGATCACTGTGCCATGTGGAGGTAGTGCACATAATTTACTGATGTGCATTCTACATATCCTCATTTTTCTAATCTAATGTTATAAAACCAAAAGATCCAAAATCTGTACATGTTACAACAATAAACTCTAAAAGGTGTCAGAGAAGAAACACCTAAAAAGCACAACCTCCTATGGATGTGAAAAGTCATTTTTGCTCAATACGCACCACAAATAGAGGCCCATTGGGACCTTCATGAATCTCCATCCTGTACGTGTTTCCTGCATGAGTTCGAACAGCGTGATAACCAATCGGATAAGGGTACCGATCTTTACCCTGCAAATAACATAAAAATTGACTTGATTAATTTCACGAACAAAGCTCTAACAAAAGAATCAGTGATTGTAAATGTAAAACTTCACCACACTACTTAAAAATCTACAATTTAGAGAACAAATTAGAGACAAAAATAAGCTACCGATCCATTATCTATCTTATCCATATGGAGTCATGGACCGCATCTAGTGTCTATAGCAACTAATAGACATTATCATGGGATTAGGCTTCAAGTCAATCAACCCAGGGAAATTGGATAATTGTTTCTGAAGTGTTAATCACCATCATGGTCACTGTTGTCATAGCCTTGTCCAAGCTATTTTGGGTCAGTTTTTACAAATCCTATTTTGCCAATCAATCCTATCTAAAGCCCTATCCTCGAGAAGTGAACAAACCTTCATATCCCTTCTCACCACCTCAATTCCAATAATTTTAGGCCTTCCCTTCATTCCCTTTTCAGGTGTTTCAAACCTAATCAATGTTCCCCTCCTAGCTAGGGGTGTACATCGAGTCAAACCGAGTTGAGTTGGCCTCAGCTCGACTCGGCTCGGCCACTAGCTGACCTCAGCTCGAACTCGTCTCGGTTCGTTCAGCAGCTCGGGCCAGCTCGGGCAAAGTTCGAGCCAAGATCGAGCCGATTTCGCTATTGAGGCATTTCCACAAACACCTAGACTATACCTTCAAAATCCCTCTATATATGAAACAGAAACAATGGTCTTACATGTATTTTATCAAACACCTTCTAAGCAACATAAAAACCAAGAAAAAAAAAAAAAAGGTATTTGTTTCATGTACATACCTTCCTTGCCACCAGCCACACTTCGTTGAGTCATTTTATCAAACACTTGGTGAGCAACATCAATGGCAAAGTAACCAAGTCACCGAACTGGTTCGATCTAAGTTCAATTCGAGCTGGATTCGATCCGAGTCGAGTCAAGCTGGGGCCTGCTCGAACTCAACTTGAATTCATTTTCGAGCTCAAAAAATCAGCTCGACTCAGCTCGAACTTGGCTTCGAACTGAGTCGAATCGAGCTTTTTCAAGTCGAGTCAAGCGAGCTAACCGGGCTAGCTCGGTTCGTGTACACCCCTACTCTTAGGAGTTGTCTCTAATTTAGTAACACGTGACTAAACCATCTTAATATGCTCATCTTCGTTTTAGCTATTATTGGGAGTGCTTATAGGTTTCTTCGAATGACCTCATTTTTAATTCTACTCTTCCGAGTCTTAAGAAGTCTCTTGAGCATCGACTTATATTAAAATCGCACATATATAATTACATTGGTGAAAAGAGCATTCTGAATTCTTTTTTTTCTTTTTCTTTTTTTGGTTCTACTGATTTTTAAGCCTCTAGACTCTTTTCCTTCCACCAAACCTCCAACGTAGCATATGACCCCTTTCTAGTCTCATCAATCAACAACATGTCATATGCAAATAACATGCACCAAGGGACCTCATCTTGGACACTGGCAATTAGTTCATATATAACAAGCTCAAAAAGGTAATATTTTAACATGTTAAGGCCCACCACTAGCACTCACCACTCATCAATCTCACTCACCAAAGGTTGTTCACATCCTTGTTACGACATGGCTTTAACGATGTCAATAGATCCCCATCCCTTTCCTCATTTGCTCACCACATAATCTGCCTGGGAACTTTATCTGATGAAAGAAACCATTGGTAATTCTTATAGATCCTCATCCCTTTCCTCAGTGCTCCAGATCCATAAAAACCATTGGTAATTCTACCCCCTTATCCCTATGTTTTTCCGTCAAATGTCTGAGTAGACCATCAACTTCAGTTGTTGATCTCCCTGAGACGAAAGAAAATTGATTTTCTAAGATCCTTATTCTTGTCTCAATTTTTACCACCACCTTCCTCCGAAGTTTCTTGTGTCACTCATAAGTCATAAGTTTGATCCCCTGATGATTCGTGCAACTTTGTTCATCTGTTTTGTTTTTGTAAATTGGTATTGCAATGCTTCTCTTCAATTCATCTAGAATTTGGTTTGTCAGCAAAATTTTCATGAAAAGACTAGCCAACCAAACTAATCCAATTTCACATGGTACCAAGCAACTCTATAAGAATATCATGTCATGTGGCATTTCCTTTAATATCTTTGTTATGGCTACCTTTACTTTCCCTATCCTAATTCTACGATGATCCACATGCCCTCCCAAGTTAAGGATCTAAGGCCCCTCCTAGTATTTTTTCTCTCTGTGAACTCATGTATACTTATGTATATGTTTGTGTTATTTTATCTTTTTCCCCTTTGCCCCTGGCCTATGCTGGCTATTATTCTTGTAAAGGGGTACTCTTGTAATTAGTCTCGTATATTTATATGATTCTTTTCTTTGAGGATTGTAGAGAAACCCATCAACCTAGGGCTTGTATGAAGCTTTGTGATGCGGACATCAGCGGTGCACCCTTTAAAGTGTACCAGAGGAGAAGGCGTCACCGACAGAGTATCGGAGCGAAGGAGTTGATGTGGATGGACATTGGGTCCATCGGACTCATTTTCAAGTGTGCTACGAGTGTAGGAGCGACATGACCACACCCTGACCATAGATCCATGGGTTGGATTTCACACCCTACCACACGGGTGTTTTAGTTTTAGGCGTTTTTTATTCTTTTTTCTTATTTCAAGGGCTTTATTGCACTTTCTTTTTTTTTTTCATATTTTCATTATTTTTCTTGTTTTCAGGGGCTCTAGAGCACTTTTACTTTTTTCATAGTTTATATATATATATATATATATATATATATATATGTTGTTAGAAACCCTATTTTCATTATTATTGAATGAATAGAAATTCATATATTTTCTTGCTCTTTATTTGAGATATTGGGGTTTCAGGATTGGCCCTTGGGTGTTGAGGATTCCACCCCGATTTCAGATTTCCTTCTTTCTAGATCTTCGAGGTGCAGGAAAAGGTAAGAGTCATCCTCTTTCTTTTGACAACAAAAGGACCTATACTTTCTTCATCTCGAACTCTTCATTCTTCACCCATTTCGTTCCTCTCTGAATATCCCTTTTCTAGTCTGAGCAGAAAAGAGGGATGGTTAGTCAGTAGAATCATATTCAAACATGACCATGGACTGACTTATGCTAGATCTGGGATATCCTCATATCCCTAGGTCCTCCATTTTTTTTACTGTTTATGCGATTTTATGCTAAGGGGCATGATCCTGACGGAATGACCTCATCTTTGTGTTGAAATTTACGTAATCCCTGTGATTGGAAACAATTAGTTGATTCGTGTAGTTATTTGAACATTTTTTCACCTGATTATACATGCATCTACGATTAGGTCATCACACGTCCCTACATCATTTTGTTCTTGAGATTCTCCATGGAAATGGTAAGCTTTTAGAGCAAGTAGTTGATTAACATGGTAGGAGGAGAGGGCGTCTCTTCATTCTGGATTTCAATTCATCTGTGACACCGGCCCCATGTTTTTTTGCATCATCTGATTTTTTATTTTTTATTATTACACATGCACACACACCCCACACACTCACGCTGGTGGAATTTCACCACCTACGGGTACTCGAACCCTTGACCGGGAGTTGCAACTCCTGAGAGTCTACCACTCGGGCAAGAGCATCTGATATTGACGTTTCATTGGCAAACCGGAATTAGAAACTATGGCACTGTCGTCTTGGTAATCCACATTCTAACCGGTTGCTTCATTTGTTTTTTTTCTTGCATGTTGGATAACTTGAAAGTTAACAAAATTATTTTGGATCTTGCTTGTTCTTCCCGCCGCTTATCTAAAAGTAAATGTGCTCCGTTCTCTTTAAGCACAACTTGATCTACTTTTATATTTGAGCTTGTCCGTACTGATGTTTGGGGGCTTTCCCCTATTTTATCCATGTCTAGGTTATGCTATTACATTAAATTTCATTGATGATTTCACTCACTACACATGGATCTACTTTATGCAAATCTTTGGTATCTTCAAACAATTTGCTTCTATGGTTGACACTCAATTTGGGGAGGTATGTCTCCCTGGATTTCAATACTTACCTTCAGGACTGTGGGATTATTCATCAGAGGACTTGTCCTAATACTCCTTAATAGAATGGGTTGGCCGAAAGGAAAAATTAGCACTTAGTTGAGACTGCGAACACATTAATTAATGATATGTTTGTTCCTCGTTCTCTTTGGGCAAAACCCATGTTACGCTCAATCTACTTAATCAATCGTATGCCTACTAAACTTCAAGATAACACTTATCGATATTTTGTCATGTATGGTTCTCATCCTGATTATTCAAAATTTCAGGTCTTTGCATGTGTTTGTTATGTTCACCTCGCTTCTTCTGAACATAATAAACTTTCACCCATATCAGCTAGATGCATGTATTTGGGCTTTGAAGAGACACAAAAAGGGTTCAGTTCTATGATCACATTGCTCGTCAATTACGAATATCTTGTAATGTTATTTTTCTTGAACATGTTCCTTTCCATACGTCGTCTGTTATTTCTGCCTCTACATCTCCATCACATGACTTCACTTTTTTCCCCTAACATACCATCTAATTCTAGTGTGCCGCCTTGCTCCTTACAAGTTTATACTCGCCGGCTCAGAGCTCCTCCTCCTTTGCCCACGCCCGCCGCTACTCCTGCTACCGGTCCGGATCCTCCTTCGATATGTCACTCTACCCGGCCACATAGAGCTCCCAGTCGTCTCATTTATTCTACATTGGCCATGACTTCCACTTTGGCCTCCATTTCCATTCCCATCTCTTACTCACAAGTTGTTGCTCATAGTTGTTGGAGAGATGTTATGGCAGAGGAGCTTCAGGCTTTAGATAAGAATTATACGGAGAAACTTGTCCCGTGTCCTCCATACCAACAACTTATCGACGGTAAATGGGTGTATTCAATTTCCATAAAGCTAAAATCTGATGGCTCTCTGGATAAATACAAGGCAAGGCTAGTCGCCCAAGGGTACAAACAAGAGTATGGTATTGATTATGATGAAACTTTTACCTCTGTTGCCAAAATGAAAATTGTTAGAACTTGATGCAGGACAATTAACCACTTGCTCTAAAAGCTCGAACTATTAGAGTATGGCGAATTAATCCCTTTATCTCATAGCCCAGGCCCCACATCTCATGAGTTTAGGACCTTGGCCAAACCGCCTTCATGGGCCCCAAATCTCATGGGCCGCCCACCCCGAGTGTGTCCCCGCATCCCACGGGCTACCCCACTCGAGCCCGGTGCGAAATGCACATTAATCACCCCTGGGGAAGATTCACGAACATGAGACCTCCCCTGTAAGCCCCAAATCACATGGGTCACCCACCCCGAGTGTGCCCCTGCATTAGAACTCATCTTGTCCTTGGCTCTATTCATGCTTAGCCCACTTTTCAAATGAATGTAAAGAATGTCTTTCTTTATGGCGACCTTCAAAAGACAGTGTATATGAAATTGCTTCCAGGGTCTAATACTGGTACTAGGGATATCGTTTGACGCCTAAAAAAGGGTGTGTATGGTCTCAAGCAAGCTCCGAGTGCCTAGTTTTAGCAGTTTTAGCAGTTCAATGATGTAGTTGTCGATGTTGGTTTTTTCTCAGAGTGGCCGCAATCCCTCCTTATTTACCCGCACTACCTCCCAGGGCCTTGTCATTATTCTGGTATATGTGGACGATCTCATATTGACTGGTAGTGATTTTGTTGGGATTATCGAGCTTCAATTGGTTCTCTCCTCTTCCTTCAAAATGAAGGATTTGGGCCATCTCACCTACTTCTTGGGACTTGAAGTCTCGCACTCTGAACGTGGGATTCTTGTAAGCCAACATAAATATACTCAGGACCTCACTGTTATGGCTCAGTTGCCGGACTAGAAAGCCTATCAAACTCCCATGGAACTGAATGTTCAATACGGTCCTGATGATAGGGACTTGTTGAAGTAGCCTACTCTTTACCATCGCTTAGTGGGTGGTTTGGTATATTTGATAATGACTCGCCCGACATTGCTTATGTTGTTCAAGTCATCAGTCAATTCAACTCGGTGCCCCGAACTCTGCATATGACTGTTGTTCTTCGGATAATCCAGTATTTACGTGGGACTATGGACTGATCTATGTTGTTCTCTTCCAGTGCTCCTTTAAAGCCTCGAGCATATTCCGATGATGATAAGGAGGAGTGTGTGGTTACTCGCCGGTTCACCACCGGGTATTGTGTGTTTCTTGGCTCCTTGCTTATCTCTTGGAAGTGCAAGAAGCAACCAACGATCTCTAAGTCTAGCACAGAGTTTGAGTAGCGTGCGATGTCTGCTACATGCAGTGAAGTTGTGTGGCTCCATGGAGTTCTTTCTAATCTTGGGATCCACTGCCTCCAACCTTGTCTTTCATGAGTGCTCTTCATGTTGATAACATCAATGCTATTCAAATTGCCTCCAACCTTGTCTTTCATGAGAGAATGAAGCACATAGAGGTTGATTGCCACTTCCTCCACGAGAAATATCTTCTTTTTTTTTTTTTCTTTTTTTTGGGGGGGTGGGGGGGGTGGTTAGCTCATGTATACTTGTGTCTATGTTTGTGTTATCCGATCCTTTCCCCCTTTGGCCCGTTATTCTTATAAAGGGGTATTCTTGTAATAGGTCTCGTATATTTATTTGATTCTTTTCTTTGAGGGTTGTAGAGGAACCCGTCAACCTAGGGCTTGTATGAGGTTTTGTTCTTGAGATTCTCCATGGAAAAGGTAAGCTTTTAGAGCAAGTGGCTGACTGACTTTCTCCCCCAATTTTTGTTAAATTCTACATCTCTCTCCTTAACCAATTGTAAACTTCATCATACAATTTATACTTGGCCTTACTACTTTGTTCGACTCAGATTTATCATTTATATATTTTTCAAGGTTTTCGACTTTTCCACATGTCCACTTCCCTGCACTCTTTATAATTGGACCACTTTTTGCTAATCACCTTATATACCCCATCCCTCCACCATCATTTTTGTGGGTTTGTGCATACCTTTCTTGCCTTTAAATTTTGAAAGAACTTCCTGCACTGCTCTTTTTATACAGTCGGTAACCATTATGCACATCATCCCAACCTCTACTTCAAGATTTCACTTTTTTTTATATACAGACACACTCACACCCACACACACCACATGGGAACTCGAACCCATGATCTCAGCTTTGAAAAACAGTGTCTACCATTGAGCCATGAGGAAGGACCCCCTTCACTTCAAGATTTCACTTGCCATGTTCTATCACTTGCTTTATAAAACTAACCTTTTCACCTTTAAGTTCCGCATCGTATTCCAAAGCAACTTCTACTCTCGCCTCTTCTTGCCTTCTTCAAAATTGCTAATAAAAACTTCAAAAACGTGTATATTGATGCCCAAACATCAAGTGTCATGAAATAAACTATGCCATCAGACATCAACCAACACCATTGCCATCAATGTGTTCCTCAACTGAAGCTTCGTTTCTTCTATTCAAATGTTTAGCAATGCAATGGTCTTAAGTAATATCAACCTGTGCCAACATTTTTCTCTCAAAAGGAAGAGAAAAACAGTGCAAGGATTTGTCTCTCTAAGGAATCACAACATTCAACTGTTCCCGCCAAAGCCTGTATGGTATACATTACAATACATTACACTTCCTTTTGTATGGTATACATTACACTTCCTTTTATAGAACCTAAAATTCTAGTGAAATTTTAAGATTAAATTTGTGAATTGTGAGATTCAAGGAAAATCAAAAGTTTCAATCAGGTTTCTAGGAAAAAGGATTTACAAAAATAACAAGCATTTTAGTAATTAGATTCAAATCTCATAACATTGATCATAAACTCACATGCTTTTCACCTTTTTAATGATCTTCCCATTGTGCTCAAAGATATTATAAAGAACTTCAAATGATGCAAGTAGTAGCGAAATATTGCCTCAAAATGGAGAAAATTGATAGGATTCCAACAATCTATTCCTTGGACCACAATCAAACAATTGTTGTCCCTATCACTTCAATAAGCAGTCGTCTGCCACCAAACAAAAAGAAAAGAGAATTTATAAAATGGCAATCAATGATGACTTTCACATTACAGTTGTTGCACAAAGCTCACAATGCATTAATAGAGGTGATAATATGATACATGGGCATTGTACAATGGACCATATTCATACATGTATCCACTTGACATTGTAGCATAGACTTGCTCAACCACAACCATCCAAATGGTTGGCCCCACTCCTTACAAAGCACACCTCAAAAATCAAACCGACCAAGCAGCACAAATGATTCAATCAGCAACCATCAACTAGAAGGTTAAAAGGGGAGGCAGTCAAGAGTCCAACTTCAACAGGCAAACACCCATCAATTCGTCCACAACTGTTCAATCAGTGAAAATTTCAAGTTACATGGCTTACGCCCAGTCGCAACAACGCCCACGCTTTAGGTGGCCTGGACTAAGCGTGCTCTACATGAATAGTTGGATGTATGCATGAGTAAAATCAACCATACTCCAACAGAGTAACAAACAGTAGCTCCAGTTCTAGTCGTATAGAAGGGATTTTTATGACATGCCACCCACTTCTGGACCTAGTTAGACAGAACCACCCAAAAGAATTTTCTTTTTAGATGTCAATGCCCAATTTTGAGATAATTTACCACTTTCCGTCAAATACGAGAAACGACTGTTAGCCTATTTCTGAAAATGACGAAAGAAGTGGTAACCTTGGACAGGGATCTGAACCATTCATAAGTATGTGGGCCATTCCAAGATGGTGGACAGCGATCTAGACCGCTCAACATAAGGTGCCTAGCAATTTGGACCGCTTAAAAGTAGGTGGATGGTTATCTGGACCATCAGGTAAATGGGCGGCGATCTGGACCATTCCAAGATGGTGGACATTAATCTCGACAGTTCCAACACGGTGGACAGCGATCTAGACCGTTCAAGAGTAGGTGCATATCAATGTGGGCCTAATCCTTCCACAACATATGCAAATATATGACCACTTCTAGGGGTATTTTTGTCATTTTGAGAAATAGGCTAACAGCCATTACTTGGATTTGACAGAAAGCGGTAAAATAAAGAGAACCTAGAAATGTGGGTGCTGACATCTAAAAATAAAAATTAAAAAAATGGGTGGTTCTGTCTAATTACGCAGCAAAACAAATGGCATCTCATTAAATAATAACCCATAAAAAGCACAATCGACAACAAAAATCAGAATCCCTTTTTCCCGCAAAATATAATCTGTAAAAACCAGAACTCAGAAGTAGCAGAATCGTATATACATCGGAATATGGACAAGGAAAAATGGAGGAGAGGGGAGAAGAATTCAAACCCTAGAGCAGCTCCAGTATTTCTTCTCCCATGGCCCACCTCCATACAGAGCTCCGATTGAGGTGATTTCCAGGTCGTCCGATGGCATCTCACCTTTCGATCTTTCCATCTCTCTCTCTCTCTCTCCTCTGTTCCCGCCAACACTCGAAAGAGCAGACGGTCTTTGGATGGATGTATATATAGGAGCGATGAGCTTTGTAAAGCCCACACGCGTGTACAAGTCACTAATGCAAACGCCACCATATGTGCGAGTGTAGCAGATATGTGAAATATCCAAGCCATCCATCAGGTGGACCTTACTGTCTAAATGTTACTGAAGAAAATATATAAGTTTTCGATTTATTAGGTGTACCATGATATTATAAATAATTTAAAGGATTATAAACTTCGATTGAGTCTTTCATTACCGTTCATTTTTTCAATTAATTGTGTCCCACATAGTTAATGGACCGTCCATATTCTTGGAATGAGTAATATATATAGGGGTAATCTTCTGATGAATGGATTAGATTTTTCTTATGTCTGCTAGGGTGTCATATATGGCAGTGGGTACATTAGCTGACTTGTACGCGCGTGGGCTAATCAAAGCTCCGGAGTCCTGAGTCCTGAGCGGGACTACGGGATTGTTTGCGAGTTCACACGCGTAGGGGGACGCGAATTGCCTACTGACCAGTAGCGAGTGGACGGTGCTATGTGGGACCCACTATCATGTATTTGTTTTATCCACGCCGTCTATACATTTTTCCAGATCACTTTAGTTCCTGAGCCCAAAATTGAGGCAGATCGAAATCTCATGTGGACCACACCATCGGGAACTATGGCGATTGAAGGCCTGCCATTAAAAATTGCTAGGGGCACAAAAGTTGTGGATGAAGGTGATATTTGTTTTTTAATTTCATCAGGTAACGGTGACGTAATCAACAGGTTGATGGAAAATAAAAATTACAATGGCGTTATTAAGTTTTTTACCTTCTTGATGGTGTGATACACCGGAGTTAGGGATGCGGGAATGGGATTGTGTACTTAGTTCCTCAAGGGGTACTAAGTTGATGCGGCAAGGGCTTATTGGCTCTAAGATGTGGGGGTGCTTCCCTCCTCCAAATGTTAAAACAAACGCCGTTAGTTTCTTTTTCTCTCTCCGGTCAAAATAAATAAAATTATAAATGGATCTATTGCTTATCTCTCTCAAGTGAAAAAAAAAAAAATGACCGTCGATCGTCTCCTCCTCTCGCTCGGCATCTCTCTCACTAGCTCTCTCCATTACTGTGGGAAAAAAAATGTGAGGGAGCTCTCTCTCTTGCTTTCGATCCCTATGCCTCTCCTCTTTCTCTTTTTCTCTCTAAGAAATGTTGAAAATTTAGTTGAATTAAATAGACTATTAAAATTGAGAATTAAAAAAAAAAAGAAAATAAAATTTTGAGATAGAAAAACTTATTAAATTGAGTCGAGGCGTAACTGAGTCACTCGGCTTGAAATCGAATTTGCTCCCTTTGGACAGCGTTCCAAGTGCAACAGGTTTCCAGAGCAATCAACTACCAGGATACAACGACTATAACCAGGTCCCAGCGGTGCACTTACTGTACACAGGTTCGAACCACTTGCCATTTAATCCGAAAGTGCTGAGTTGACTCAGCGATGAACTCAGTAATAATGTTAAAACCGTATCAGAGAGAGTTTTATAAGATAGTATTTTCATATATTTTGAATTGGAATCGGAAGTCTTTATATAGACTCCGAAGTGGTGCATAAGCACCATTTCCAAAAGGTTAGGTCCATTGGGTTTAAACCCAACAGGAGCGACCAACCGGAAGGGATGCATCTATCTGGTTTAAAATGAAAATGTGCAAGTGCGAGTACACTCTCGCACATAAAGTCCTGCGAGTACCCATACACACATACCCACGCGAGTACACTCACACCACACCCGCGCCCACGCTCAGCCCAGCCCAGCCGGTCCCGTCCCGTCGCGCACGCGCACACGCACAAGGACTCAAACTCAGCTCGGCTCGGCTCCTCGCGCGCGCGTGTAGTTAATGGCATAGATTAGAACTATTGGCATAGCCCCCCCAGGACCAAATTCACATGCCCCCTGAAAGGGTTTCAAGCCCTAGGCAAAAATGCTATCTTATATATAAGATAGTTTACTTTGTCAAATCCGATGTATGACAAAACTCATAACTCAAAAGTACCTCAACTTTTCAAATGTGAAGGAAAAATACTAAAAATTTAAAAATTTTAATTTTAATAATATTTTAAATCAAAATATAACAATCTCCCACATGTTTTAAAATAAAACTCTTTCGAATTAAAGCGTAATAGTTGTGCAATGGTGCCGGTGTCACCATAAACTTGAACCGACATTAGAATAAGCAAGACAGGTCTACAGGAATCAGGTAACACCATAGTTTTGAACCTGAATCCTTTTTAATGTAGAACGCAAGTACATGTCACTCATACAACGCTTCCTCTGCAAATGATTCTGCGGTTTTGTGCGTTTCGGTCATACACCATTACCTGGATTTCATGAGTGCTCTAGAGAATTCGTCTAGATTATCATAAAAAGCGGCATCCACCTCCACACCCATATAGGTGAATTTCATCAAGTGTATGCAGCAACTGTATACATGTTCACTCCCCAAGTGCAGGGTTGTGATGTAATAATAACTCGGTAAGACCGATGTCGAATCCCAAGGGACTGAAACTGTACGTTATCTAAAACTAACTAGAACCAGAACTAGGATAAAATGAAAACTAAATCAACTAGAATTTAATGAAGAATTGTGAGATTATTATCTAAAACTTAAGAAAAATCAGAAATAGGAAACTAGGGATTCAGAGGATCCACTTGTAGAGATCAGGGAGATCTTACGCCTGCTTCAAGAATTATAGAAATTAACTGAACTGTCATTGATCTAGTTTTCAAGAAATGAAAGGTATATGAATTAGAATGGATTCCATCACCAAACCATGCCCAGGAGACAAAGCAAACAACAAAATTAATGTAATTACCAATCAATCAATGCATGAAGGTTAGGAAGGGTACCAACATCCGACCATGCCCAGGAGACTATGGTGAACAACAGGGCTTCCTGACGTCATAAACATAAAAGAATAGGAACATGCTCAAAGCCATTGCAGACCCATTGTAATTTCAGTCACAACAGACCATTAAAGACTAAAAATATTCCCCATAATTAAACTATACTCAACATCAGTTCATACATTAAAATTTAATTAAAGGTATAAGATAGAATCTCCCATCTCACTACAAGCTTCACCTCTCAGCCTTAGCTAAGAGGTTTAGCCACATATACATGGGTTGAACGTCTTAAAAGAAAATAATTAAAAATTGAGAAGAATAGAGAAGAAACAGAACCACCAGCCGAACTCTCTCTCTCTCTTCCTTGCTCTTTTTGGCTTCCCACGTCCCAAAGATGAAGATTTTCTCTCTTGTTCCCTTTCTCTCTCCTTTCTTTTATAGCTGAAGGAAGGGTCATTTTTATTCGCAGCAATATGAAGCGGTGGAAATTTCCACAAATCATTACGCACCAGGGCAGTTACGCAGCGACAATTTAAACCGACTTGTGCTGAAGTGTTGGTGGGGCACACCTCCGTTGACGTTTAGGAAATCCACTCCATCCATTGTCTGGCCCCCAAAATTTTGACCAGAGAAGAGTGGTTTTGATTGCTTATTAGCGCGACCTAGGTACGAAATTCTGCTAAAATTGGTGCAGGGCTGTCCATTTGTGACCGTTGAACCTAGCACGTGTGTGAGCATGAATGCACAGGGTCAACATGGGTTTGACCAGAAATCTTCCCTCTGCATAATGGGCGGTTTGGATTGGACGTTTGGACCATGAGGATGGCCCACTCAGATCGTCCGGAGCCTCTGTTTGTGAACAGAGCTTCTGCGTCAACTTTGTGATGGACTGTGGCACACTGATTGACGATGACAAAAGAATCCATTACGTCCATTGTATTACCCTCGAAAAACTGTTAAGAATGGACAGTTTTTGGAGTAGTTTCAGTGTGGCCCACGAGAATCTTCATTCCACCGTCCATCCTGCTTTCAATGGCCAGGATATTCTAATAGTTTGCATGGTAGAAAAAGGACACCTAGGTGAGGTTAATACCCCTCCTATGTACATAATGAACGGTTTGGATTATCCATATGGACAATGGGTGGGGCCCACTATGCAAAAACGATTGTCATGCGTAAGACACTGGAGTGTTTATTTTTTATTTTTTAGAAATTTTCGGTCACAGACGGCTGACCGTCTTTGCTAAAACTAATGCATGGCAAGATCTCTTATACATGGTGCACACGCACAACGGTATGGGGTCCACTGTGATGTTCGTGAGAAATCTTCTCCGTCCATTCGTCTTTCCGTCTAATTTGAGGCGTTGAGACTTGAATTGAAGCATATCTAGGTATTAGGTGGGCCCCAACCTAATGATTTATGGGCTGATTTGACTTTCTGGCTACTTCCCGTGATATTCAATGGCTGAAATTTTATGTGTACGGTTAATTTATGGTCTTCAGGCCATGTATGTAGTTTCGAGCCAAACGGATGGTGAAAACACTGTGATCTTACATTCTTGATGATTTTCAAGCCACTTGAGCTCCAATTTCTCAATTTTTGCGGATCCCTGAAATGTAATTCCGTCGATCTTGGTCCCCTGGAGTCCGTCACTTACCTTGGTGTCTTCAGATCATTAAATCCATACTTTTAGCACCTTTTTGCGGTTCATGCTCTCAATTACACCCTGCATCACAAATATGGTAAAACGGGTCATTAAACAGTATTATGCTCATAAATCCAGGTAATAAATGGGGTCTGATATGTAATATTTGACCATCAACAATACACCACCAAATATATGGCTATGGATCCATTAAGAGTTCTAAAAACTCATCCTTCTACGTTGTTGCTCGCACTATACACCATAGAAGGGACTCAAACAACTCGGTGCAATCGTCTACTTCGTGTCTTGTTGTTTACCCATTGAACTTATCTCACGGGATCTCCACTTGTATAGGTTGGGTTGCCGACACTGGCAGCTCATATATTAGGCTCAACCGCATTCCCTTCGATGTATCATTAACTAACTTTTTAGATAGTCCTTTGGTCAGAGGATCTGTTAAATTCTTTTCTGACCTCACAAAGTCAATAGATATGACTTCATAATGTAACATATGTTTCACAATTTTGTGTCTGAGTCTAATATGCATGCTTTTTTCATTATATATTTTACTTTTTGCTTTCGCTATAGTTGCTTGACAATCACAATGAATAGACACGACTGATACAGGCTTTGACCACAATGATATATCAGCTAAGAGATTTCTAAGCCACTCGGCTTCTGATCCGACCTTTTCTAAGGCAATAAACTCGGATTTCATAGTCGACCGAGCGATACATGTCTGCTTGGCAGACTTTCAAGAGACTGCTCCTCTACCCAAAGTGAAGACATATCCACTATTGGATTTTGTCTCATCTGAATCACTGATCCAGTTAGCATCATTATATCCTTCTAATACAACAGGATAACCATTATAATGTAAACCATATGTCATACTGCCGTTTAGGTATCTCAAAATCTTAGACAAGACATTTCAATGCTCTTTTCCAGGGTTATGTGTATATCTACTTAGTCTTCCTACTGTAAAAGCTATATCAGGTCTAGTGTAGTTTGTTAGATACATGAGGCTACCAATTATTCTAGAATATTTCAATTGAAACACACCATTTTTTATATTCTTCATGAGAGTCACACTATAATCATAAGAAATACTGACAGGTAAACATTCAAAATGGTTAAACTTTCTTAATATCTTCTCAATGTAATGAGATTGTGATAATATAATAACATCATTTTTTCTGGTTACTTCAATATCCAAGATTACACTAGCCTCTCATAAGTCTTTCATGTCAAACTTAGATGACAAGAATTTCTTAGTTACATTAACTAATTTAATATTAGTTTCAAAAATAAGTATGTCATCAATATAAAGGCATATAATAACATAATCATTTTTAAAAATTTTATTATATACACATCTATCTACATCATTTATATGATAACCATTTGATTTTAAAACACCATCAAATTTTTCATGTCATTGTTTACGAGCCTGTTTTAAATCATATAGTGATTTAATTAGTTTGCACACTTTATTTTCTTTACTTGATATTTTATAACCCTCAGGTTGCTCCATATATATTTCTTCTTCTAAATCTCCATTTAAGAAAGTCGTTTTAACATCCATCTGGTGTACCACTAGTTTATATATGGAGGCTATCGCTAAGACTCTAATAGTTGTAATCCTAGTTACAGGGCAATATGTATCAAAGTAATCTATTATTTCCTTTTGTTTAAAATCTTTCGCTATCAGCATAGCCTTAAACTTATCAATAGTCTCATCTGGTTTTAGTTTCTTTATAAACACCCATTTATTGCCTATTAGTTTATTACCAGGTGGTAGGTCTACAAGTTTTTAAGTATTATTAGATATAATAGATTCTAACTCATCATTTATTGCTTCCTTCCGAAAGGTTGCATCTTGAGAGTTAATAGCTTTTATATAAGTTGTAGGATCATCTTTTACTAAGAATGTGAAAAAAAATCATCTCCTAGGTTAGTTTCTCTTCTAACCCTAATACTTTTTCTTGGTCGTATATCTTCTACTACTTTCTCGTACGCATTTTTACTAGCAAACGTAATATCTGATTTATTGACTTCTTTTATTCCTATAAATCTAGATTTTATAGGGAATACGTTCTCAAAGAACTCTGCATCTCTAGCTTCTATAATTGTATTAGGATCTAGAATATTATCCTTAGCTTTTAAAACTAAAAAGCTCTAGGCCGCATTGTTTTGTGCATACCTTTTAAATATACAGTCGATCCTTTTAAGACCCAACTTTCTTTTCTTAGTTCAGGTAATCCTACTTTAGCATGACACCCCCACACTTTAATATATTTATATCTAGGAACATGATTCTTCCAAAGTCCATAGGGTGTTTGTTCAGAAGATTTAGATAAAATCTTATTTAGGATATAACAAGCAGACAATTGCTTCTCCCCACATATTTGAGGATAAGCCTGAACTATTTAATATGACATTCATCATCTCTTTTAGAGTTCTATTCTTACGTTATGTTATTCCATTATGTTCTAGTATATAAGGAGCAGTAGTTTCGTGAATTTTTCACATAATTCTCTAAATTGAGAAGATTCATATTCACCTCCTCTATTTGTTCTAAGTCTTTTAATTTTTATATTTAATTAATTTTCAACTTCAATTTTGTATTTAAAAAAAGCATATAAAGCTTCATCTTTGTTCCTTAACAGATATACTCTAGTGAACTTAGAGTAGTCATATACAAAAGTTATATAATATCTTTTTTCACTTCTAAACATATGATTTCTAAAATCACCTAAATCATTGTATATTAACTCTAATAGAATAGATGATCTTTCTAGTTGTTTAAAGGGTTTTCTAATGAATTTTGATTCTACACATGTTTCACGTTTTTCAAACTCTTCATTAGATATATTAGATAATAAACATAATCTTTTCATTTTTTTTAAAGATGTCACATTCACATGACCTAATCTACTATGTCATAAATAAAAAGGTTCAACGATAGAAACAGAACTAGATGTCTTCTTGTTATCATTGGATACATTTACAGTGAATAAACCATCGCTACAGTACCCCTTACCAACAAAGGTTCCATTTTTAGTCATTACAAGCTTATCTAAATCAAATACTAACTTGACATCAGCCTTATTGAGGAGCAAACCAGAGACCAAGTTTCTTCTAATGGCAGACACATGTAAGACATCATTTAACATTAGAGTCTTTCCATAAGTGAGTTTCAGAAGTACTTTCCATTTTCCTACAACTGGAGACGTTCTAGCATTTCCTATGAACACATATTCATCATTTCCTGATACTTAGCGGGAGGTAAACATGCTACGATCTTTGCACACGTGCCTAGTTGCACCAGTGTCCAGCACCCACTCCAAGTTATTTACAAGGAAGACTTCTGACACTACAGCTACTACCATGTCAGACTCATTTTCTGTTTCTGTAAGATTAGCCTACGGCTTATCTTTATTTTTCTTAAGCCCATAGGTTTTAACATGATACTCAGGCTTTCCATAGTTGTAGCAGTTTCCCTTTTTCTTCAATTGATTGTTTGCATTCTTCTTTTTGAGCCTGCATTCATTTGCGTAATGTCCAGGTTTGCCACAGTTATGACAGTTACCATTTTTCTTATTATTTGGCCGACTTGATTCCACAAGATTCACCTTTGAATCTATCTCATTTTTATTTTATTTTTTGTCCTTGATTCTATTAGCCTCCTCTATTCGTATGTGTACGATAGTGGTTTGCAAAGAAACACCATTCTTCTTATGTTTTATTTTATTTTTATATTCTTTCCACGAAGACGGTAACTTTTCTATTAACGCTCCTGATAGAAACACTTCATCCAATTTAATTCCTTCTATCGATAGTTCGTGAACTAGACTTTGAAAATCGTGAATATGATTTATGACAGATTTATCGTCTGTCATTTCATAATGAAGGAAATTAGCAATTGCATGTTTCTTAGTGCCTGCATCTTCCAATATGTAATTCTTTTCTAAAGCAGTTCATATGTCTTTAGCAGAGGCGTAAGAAGCATACATATCATATAGTTCGTTGGATAAAAAGTTTAGAATATAATTTTTATAATTATTTTCATCTGTTACTTCATTTTGATTTGTTGGATATATAGTAAATGATTCAGATAAAATGTATGAAACTTTTAGTGTAGTCAAAGCGAACATCAATTTCTATTTCCACCGTTTAAAGGATTGTCCAGCGAACGGTTCGATTTTGGCTAACTCAGTAGAAGCATTTACTATTACTGTAGCCATAGTCTATATAATTCAACAAATTTCAATTTCAAGATTGTTGAAAAATTAATTGAATTAAATAGACTATTAAAATCGAGAACCAAAAAAAGAAAATAAATTTTTGAGATAAAAAAACTTATTAAATTGAGTCGATGCGTGACTGAGTCACTCAGCTTGAAATCAAATTTACTCCCCTTGGACAGCGTCCCAAGTGTAACAGGTTTCCAGAGCAATCGACCTCCAGGATGCAACGACTATGACTCAGTCCCAGCGGTGCACTTACTGTACACGAGTTCGAACCACTTACAGTTTAATCCGAAAGTGCTGAGTTGACTCAGCGATGAACTCGGTAATAATGTTAAAACCGTATCAGAGAGAGCTTTATAAGATAGAGTATTTTCGTATGTTTTGAAATTGGAATCGGAAGTCTTTATATAGACTCCGAAGTGGTGCATAAGCACCATTTACAAAAGGTTAGGTCTGTTGGGTTTAAACCCAACAAGAGCGACCAACTGGAAGAGATGCATTTCTCTGGTTTAAAACGAAAAGGTGCAAGTGCGAGTACACTCTCGTACATAAAGTCCTGCGAGTACCCATACACACACATCCAAGCGAGTACACTCACACCGCACCCGCGCCCACGCCCAGCCCGTCCCGTCGCGCACATGCACACGCACACGCACACGCACACGCACACGGACTCGGCTCGGCTCGGCACGGCACGGAATGACTCGACGCGTGCGCGCGTGTGGTCAATGACATAGATTAGAGCTATTGGCATAGCCCTCCCCCACAGGACCAAATTCACATGCCCCCTGAAAAGGGTTCAAGCCCTAGGTAAAAATACTATCTTATATACAAGATAGTTTACTTTGTCAAATTCGATTTGGGACAAAACCCACAACTCAAAAGTACCTCAACTTTTCAAATGTGAAAATTTAAAATTTTAAAATTTAATAATATTTTAAAACAAAATATAACAAGAAAAACCCACGCCTCCCATCTCTAACGTCATCTCTGCTCCAATCGGACCAAGGGCAACCATTACAATGAGTCTTTCTCTCCAACGTTAAATGTTGAAACCTTAATTGAAGTTTTGCAATCATAAACATATTTTAGATTTTTTTATTTTTAATCTCTAATTAGCGTTTTGCATTTGTAAATCTAATTGGGGGCTTTCAATTTTTATCTAGTTACGGTTTTTTTTTAAAAAATAGTCCACAATTAAGGATTAAAGATTAATTAGAGATTAGAGATTATAGACTGAAAATCCTAAATTAGAATATATTTTTTTTGAAATTTTGATTAGGGTTTTGATTAAGATCTTCATTACGATTTTCATTAAGGTTTTTTTTATAATTTTGATTAGAATTCTTCATAATTACATTTTCTTATTGCAGCAATTATATGCCTTCTCTCTCTCTCTCTTCTTCTTTTTTTAAGTTCATGTAGTTGTATTCAACCATTTGTAATTATTTTTTTTTCTTTCTTAATTGTATGTGCATGCTTACAAAATCTCATTGACCACATTCATCACACACTCCTCAGTCAATCTGGACTAGATGCACGTTGTGTATCTTGTGTTCATCAAATTGACAATTAGAAAGGAAAATCATCAATTATCTACATTCAATTTTGCAAGTGTTCATTGATTGAGTAGGTTGGGAATCAATTGATGCATGTGATTTTCTTGGCCCTGTTGCATCAACAGTAGTGTCCACAATTTGGATTTAGTGCATGTATGCCATGTTGGCATGTGGGATGGGCATGTGCAATATTTGTGTACCATGATAGATGGTGCTTAAATGTGTTTTTATTGATGTGAGTGGTCACTTTCAACTGCCTCTTAAATTGCTTTAGTAAGTGACATTCATGTTGATTGACCGAGGAGTGTATGATATAGATTTATTTTTTTTTACACACACACGCCGTAGTGGTGTTTCACCACCTATGGGTATCGAACCCAAGACCTCATGTTGAAACTCCTTAGAGTCTACCACTAAATCTCATTGACCACATTCATGTACTAATTTTTTAATTATTAATAACTTTAGTGATTGATGTTGTTTAGAACTGCATATTTTAATAAAGCAAAGAATTGTATGGTCGAAGCGATTTTTGAGTTATGATGAACAAGTCCCTAGTCACAAGCTGCAAATGCTGAACATGACTATAATCTTCACAGTGGATGCACTGCAATATCCTGGAAATGGTTGTTTAGTGAATCGGTGAGTGCTTTGTAAGGATGCTGACTTCACACATATATTTTGTAGTATCTGTGAATTGTATAATCAGAGTTGCATTGGAAAGATGCTTCTATTATGCATTGCACCCTACCTTTTGGCTATAATTTTTATCGGTGAAATTAAGGTGATTGTAATTGTAAATAGGGGAATACATTACTTTTGTTTGATTTGAATATCTATTAATGCGTGATCACAAGCAATGGGTATAATGTGAATTAAATATGGCTTTAATGTGGATTTAAAATGGAATTGAATTAAATTTTGTTTGTATTCATTGCCCTTAAAAATGACGGATGCTCACAAGGGAATCGGATTGTGTACTGATTAACTCAGTACGCTAAGGGATACTAAGTTGACATGTGTCTAATGTTGCTAGCAAACACTTGCATAACAAATGCAATACACCTTCTGTTTTGGTTGATTAGTGCCTATCTAAATTGGGCGGCTCTATTGGACCCGTGGTGATGATGGATCACGTGGATGTCACCAACTTGGCTTTGAACTGCAGGTTCCAATGCTCTAGTTGTAAGAGGGTGTTTGGGCCACAAGTGTGGCATTTTTTCAATGATTTTATAAGTTGTCACAACCAAATGGTGTGATTTGGACTTGGGACTTGCCTGCCCCACTAGAGAATGAGAACCTTTCTTCATCCAACCTTGCTTTGGATCTAAGGCTGGGGATCTGAGGGCATTTTGAAATTTGGATGCTGACCTTGCTTTGGATCCAAGGCTAGGGATCCGAGTGGATCTAATGCTAGAGATCTGAGTCGATCTAATGCTAGGGATCTGAGTGCATTTTGAAATTAGGATGCTCATGGGCTCCTTTGGGTCTTCCATGTGGAGGTATGTGTGAATTGTTTTAGGCTGCATTTAGATGCAAATGTGAATTGAATTGCATAACAATGACATAGTTTAAGGTTTTCCATATGAAAGTATGTGTGGCATTGCTTTAGACTGCATTTGGATGCAGAAGTGAATTGAAATGTACTTCAATGACATAATAATCTTCAAATCATAACTACATTCCTTTCAAGTCCAGCTTGAAATAAGCTCAATTATGATTTAGAGCTCAATCTCTCAATGATCCTATTTTTTTCATTGGAATAACTGAGGCTTTAAACATTTCAATGATTGTACTGACTGGAAACATTTCAAACTTTTTCATTCCATGCCCAGTGAAAATCATCTCAACATAAACTGAAAACAAAGATGCATTAAATGATTTTTCATTATACATTTTTTAATAATTTACGTGTCAAAGAACAAATGCAAGTATGGATGAAAAGTTGAATCATCTCAAGCAAATTCAATTTTAACATATTCACATTAACAACATAAAACATTACATTTTAAATGTTTTTTGATGTCCTTATCCATGCCTATTGAACAAAGATGGAAACCTTGCAACCCCCCTTTATGCTTTTCAATCAATCTTTCTTCACAAACACTTTTCAAAATTCGAAGAAAAAAAATAATTTCTCTTCACTTTGCAGTCCCCGTTGTTTGATTATAAGGATGAGCTTGGAAACCATGACCTTTTAAACAACGGGTACAAAAAACTGCTAGATGGTTGTTCTACTCCCTTTCTTGTATAGCTTTGGGCCTGACAAAAAGGGAATTTAACTGCACTTTAAAATCTTATTGCCAATCGGGAAGGCCTGACAAAAAGAGTTGGCCCACCCCTCACAGTAGTTATATCTCTTCCCACATCCAATATGAAAATTAGGTTACATCAAACAAATTAGGTTGTACTAAAATTTGTACTATTAACATATAATACTACTTAAAAAACATGCTTACCTTGAGAAAAAGAATTACTAATTACTCGAACATTGGTGATAATCTTCACACCCTAGTGATTGATTGTTATCATATAGTGTTAATGATGACTACATATGAAAATTCATATCAATTAATACGATTTTTTACCATTCATAAATTCAAAAAGTATATTCAATAATATGTCAAAATGAATGATCCTTTTCACCTAGCTAGGCAAGACACTCCCCATAGATGAATTATGCAGAGTGCTTGAGGGAATTTACTGGTAGAAGTTAATACTTGGTTGGGACTCGGAACAACTTATTCATATAATATTTGAACTTTAAAAGAGCAACAAGACAATAATGAAAACTCCAGTAAGCAGAAATTATGTAATTGTTATATGTAATATTACAAGTTCTTCCTTCTTTAAAATAATAATAATAATAATTCTCCTTTTTTTTTTAAGATGACAATAGGAAATATTACAAGTTTACTAAATTAACTTTCACTTTTACCTGACATCCGACGTTGAAAAGGTTTTGTTGGAACATGCTAGCATTAGGTAGTTGGTACCTACACTAAACCACTGATGCATTGATAAATCCACTAGGGTCAGGAAGGTATCTCATCACCATATAATGTGAAGGTTGAAATGATGCATGGTGTATGACGTTTGGTGCATGGTTATTTTTCATCACTATCAACATTTGACTTGCTTATGGTTGAATAGTTTTAGGTAAGGATATTTTCTTCCTTACTTGATCTAGAAGATTTTTAAACGCATGGTGGTTACCCCAAACTTTGGGTTTTACTTTCATCCCTCTTACAAATTGTGAACCCAAATTATTAACAAAAGTAACTTATTTTTCAATTGGCTCAGGGAGTCCACTTCTGGTGTTTTTAATTTCAATTGGCTCATGGCGTGTGCTTTCAGTATGTACACTTTTGGTCGGATTAGAAAGTGCACTTTGAGTATGTAAACTTTCTGTCAACTCAAAGTGTGCATATTTGGTATGTACACTTTTGGTCGGCAAATGGCGTGTAGATTCATCATCTTCGCTTTCTTCAACAACTTAAGCAGATATTAATGAAAGTTCCTTGATTCTTTCCATACATTTCACCACTTGATATATATATATATATATATATATATATATATATATATATATATATATATATATATATATATATATATATATATATATATATATATATATATATATTAGTCACTTTAAAGACCTTTTCGTGTTCCCTGACAATTGCCGCAACTTTCAAAAGCTTGTGACACAAGTGATTATACCGTTTACCTGAAGTAACATTGCGGTCATCTTGTAGTGTTAACCTAATATAATTTTTCGCATAACCTACATTTACATCTCTTTGCCATCTCTTCAAAATATAACGAGGATGAAACACGTCTATATTATAATAATTTAAAACTTTTAATGCATGACTGCATAAGATCCCTACAAATTCAAATTTCTTGCAGCTGCACATCACCGTACTATCTAATGAGTCGAATCTAATGGTATGTCCTTCTATTTTGCCTATAGAAATAACTCGAAACTCGACAACCGTTTCAAACTCACCACATTTAAACATTGTATGACTTAGCCACTTCTTATACTCATCTTGAAATATTTCAAATATTTAAGGAGTGTACACTTTTGTTGCTTCCTTTAACATCATGACATCAATAAACAATATTTGGTATTCTGCCTCATATTGAAATTACCTTTAAATTCCTTGTATTGTTGTTCAGTCACTACCCATTCGTAATGAGTGAAGAAACGTAAAAGATTGTATTTGGAGCTCAAATAATTTTTCAATTAATGCACCATTCATGCTCTCACTTTGTTGTATGCTCTTTATGTCAGCACAAAATATATTTATTCCATAAACCATAGCCCATCTCTCTCTTTCTTTAAATAAATTTTGTAGCCACTTGTTCTACACTAAATCATATTTCTCAAGCAAGTTATTCCATGTAGTTAGAAACTTTTCATCTTCCTCATAATCATATACACACTTACTAAAATCGGAACCAAAACTTTTTTAACCATTAAATACATTGCTAAGGTGTTTTGCAGCATTTTGATATATATGTCATATACATAAACGAAGATATGTTTCTGACATCACTGAAGCTATTGCACTGGCCATTGCGGCATCTTGGTCTGTTAGTATTGTTATTGGTTGTTTTTCAGGCATTGCACTTAAAAATGTTTGAAATAACCACTTGAAAGATTCAATTGTTTCATCGTATAGTAAGGCCACACCAAATATTATAGTCTGCTCACGATGATTTACCCTAATAAATGGAGCAAAAGGCCGTCCACATCTATTTATTTTATAGATAGTATCAAAGCAAATGACAATCCCGAATACACTGTAGTCCACTACTGATCTTCCATCTGTCCAAAACATGTTCATCATTTGATCGTCTTTATCCACTTATATAGCATAAAAGAAAGATGGATCATCAATTTGCTTTTGTTGAAAGTACTATAAAACAGATCCTGTATCACCCTTTTTCATCGCTTTCATTCGCTTTCTCTGTAAGTAGTTCTTGTAGTCAATTGATGTGAAACCCATATTTTCTCGACCTTCAGCTTGTCTACTAATATATTCAACACCTACTCGTGTTGTTATTCCTAAATCATTTATGATATTTATGTTAGCTTTTTTATCATCAGTCAAGCTTCTGTGTGACCTTAACATGTGCACCTTCGTTAGTGTAACAAATTCATGGTTTTGTTGGAACATGCTAGTATTAGGTAGTTGGTACCTACACTAAACCACTGATGCATTGATAAATCCACTAGGGTCAGGAAGGTATCTCATCACCATATAATGTGAAGGTTGAAATGATATATGGTGTATGACGTTTGGTGCATGATTGTTTTTCATCACTATCAACATTTGACTTGCTTATGGTTGAATAGTTTTAGGTAAGGATATTTTCTTCCTTACTTGATCTAGCAGATTTTTAAACACATGATGGTTGCCCCAACTTTGGGTTTTACTTTCATCCCTCTTACAATTTGTGAACCCAAATTATTAACAAAAGTAACTTATTTTTTAATTGGCTCAGGGCGTCCGCTTCTGGTGTTTTTAATTTCAATTGGCTCATGGCGTGTGCTTTCAGTATGTACACTTTTGGTCGGATTAGAAAGTGCACTTTGAGTATGTAAACTTTCTGTCAACTCAAAGTGTGCATATTTGGTATGTACACTTTTGGTCAGCAAATGGCGTGTAGATTCATCATCTTCGCTTTCTTCAACAACTTAAGCAGATATTAATGAAAATTCCTTGATTCTTTTCATACATTTCACCACTTGATATATATATATATATATATATATATATATTATTTATCAGTCACTTTAAAGACCTTTTCGTGTTCCCTGACAATTGCCGCAACTTTCAAAAGCTTGTGACACAAGTGATTATACTGTTTACCTGAAGTAACATTGTGGTCATCTTATAGTGTTAACCCAGTATAATCTTTAGCATAACCTACATTTACATCTCTTTGCCATCTCTTCAAAATATAACGAGGATGAAACATGTCTATATTATAATAATTTAAAACTTTTAATGCATGACTGCATAAGATCCTTACAAATTCAAATTTCTTACAACTGCACCTCACCGTACTATCTAATGGGTCGAATCTAATGGTATGTCCTTCTATTTTGCCTATATAAATAACTCGAAACTCGACAACCGTTTCAAACTCACCACATTTAAACATTGTATGACTTAACCACTTCTTATACTCATCTTGAAATATTTCAAATATTTACGGAGTGTACACTTTTGCTGCTTCCTTTAACATCATGACATCAACAAATAACATTTGGGTATTTTGCCTCATATTGAAATTAGCTTTAGATTCCTTGTGTCGTTGTTCGGTCACTACCCATTCGTAATGAGTGAAGAAACGTAAAAGATTGTATTTGGAGCTCAAATATTTTTTCAATTAATGCACCATTCATGCTCTCACTTTGTTGTGTGCTCTTCATGTCAGTACAAAATGTATTTATTCCATAAACCATAGCCCATCTCTCTCTTTCTTTAAATAAATTTTGTAGCCACTTGTTCTACACTAAATCATATTTCTCAAGCAAGTTATTCCATGTAGTTAGAAACTCTTCATCTTCCTCATAATCATATGCACACTTACTAAAATCGGAACTAAAACCTTTTTAACTATTAAATACATTGCTAAGGTGTTTTGCAGCATTTTGATATATATGCCATATACATAAACGAAGATATGTTTCTGGCATCACTGAAGCTATTGCATTGGCCATTGCGGCATCTTGGTCTGTTAGTATTGTTATTGGTTGTTTTTCAGACATTGCACTTAAAAATGTTTGAAATAACCACTTGAAAGATTCAATTGTTTCATCGTATAGTAAGGCCACACTAAATATTATAGTCTGCTCATGATGATTTATCCTAATAAATGGAGCAAAAGGCCATCCACAACTATTTATTTTATAGATAGTATTAAAGCAAATGACATCCCCGAATACACTGTAGTCCACTATTGACCTTCCATTTGCCCAAAACATGTTCATTATTTGATCGTCTTTATCCACTTATATAACATAAAAGAAAGATGGATCATCAATTTGCTTTTGTTGAAAGTACTATAAAACAGCTCCTGCATCACCCTTTTTCATCGCTTTCATTCGCTTTCTCTGTAAGTAGTTCTTGTATTCAATTGATGTGAAACCCATATTTTCTCGACCTCCAGCTTGTCTACTAATATATTCAACACCTACTCGTGTTGTTATTCCTAAATCATTTATGATATTTATGTCAGCTTTTTTTATCATCAGTCAAGCTTCTGTGTGACCTTAACATGTGCACCTTCGTTAGTGTAACAACTTCATGGTTATGCTCTACCACAAACTTATTCACACTGTATTTTCCATTATTCTAAAGCTTAACCATCATGCTTGATTTATAATTCGTTCTTGTAATCAGACGGGTAGACCTCACGAGATCAGTTTATTTCTTTTTACGTTTTCGACCTTCTTTAAAATACAAAATTGTCTAAAAACTATGACATTTTCTTCTAATTTTTGTATCCATCCCCTTCGAGCACCGAACCCTATCCTTTTAGCATAGCTATTATAAAACTTGTATGCACGTTCCTCATAAGAAAACTCCATTCCTAGTTTTGGTTCTTCATCTAACATGTCACCTGTATTGAATAGTACATCTTGCCTTACATTTTCATTGCACTGGCTTGCATTTTGAACATCTATTTTAGTATCAAATTCTAGCCTTCAGTATGGTCAAGAGCATACTTGACTCTCCAGGGTATTATCATCAATTTTAACAAATTGACCTTCAAAAGTAAAGGCGTATACATTGTAAAAACAATTTATTTCATAATGTAAAATATGCATATGGAATATAACAATAACGGTTATAGTTTTGCACGGAAACACAGGCAACACAATTAGATAAATAAAACTCAACTGTGCTTCTAAAGTTAAATCTTAGCGAAATTCCAACAAGTCATGGAATTGTACTGTATAGCTAAGAAAGAGGTATTTCCAATTGAACAAAAAAGAAACATATTTTCAAATATTTTCAAAATTCAACCAAAACTTTATTTGGAATAATGCATAGAGATCAACTTACATCAAGCTAATAATTCCGTAATATGTTTGAATAGTTATGGCTATGACATATATAATTCAAAACAAAACCATCTCAATACTAACACTCTCTAAATTTTTAGAACGCAAATATTAAAATTAAACTAAATTTAGTAGAGTTTCTAAATCGCTTGGATTCATTCACGTAAAAATTCATCTATTTTCCATCTACTGTAGGGTGTCATATATGAACAATTTTTTTTTTTTAAAATCAATTTTTAGAAAAAAAAGCTAATAAAAAACCTATTTAAAAATTCGATAACCACAACCATCCAATGGTCCTATTCCAAATATAAAAATGTCCCACTATGGATTTGAAAAATCCCTTATTATGGAATTTCAATTTATAATATAAAAATGCTAATTAGGAATTAAAAATTTGAAGAATCTCAAATTATGGATTAGGGATTTAAAAAATTTCCTACGAATTTTTAATTTCAAACTCTCGTCCCTAATCTCTCATAAAACTATCAATGGAAGGGAGCAAAATCCGTAATCCCTAATCAACATCACCATGTAATGTAACACCCCGAAAATCGGGGATCGGGTAGAAACCCAACTCCCGAGTTCCAGAACATCACTTATGTAACATAGACAATGATAAATGCATGTTGTCTGTAGAATGACATTAAACAAGATTGAGACTAAGCCAAAACAACATATCATACTCCAGAGACAGTTAAATTAGCAAGTGAAAGACTGTGATAAATACATAAAATATATAATTGATTGTAAGTCTCCAGAGTGTGAACATGTTACCAGGTTAATTAAATACATGTATACTCCAAAAATGGAAAGAAAATAATATACATGAGTGCTCCAAAAATATAAAATGACAAGTGTCAAGGCGTCTAATCAACCTCCCTGTAATCCCGTCGATTAGAACACGGAGGAAAAGTCCTCCTCATCATCATACAAGTCCGGCTCTGCCTCACAACAGCGCCATCATCTACTACTACAACCGGGTCTAGTGGGTGTCTGGAAACACCGTTCCCTAACGTGGGAGTGAGTGATCAACTCAGTGGAATAATAGAGCAAAGATTAGCATGAAAGGTGGTGAAAGGTGAGTTTTGAAAAGCGAATTTTGAAGAAAATTGATGGAAAATCAATTTCTTTGGCTTCGGGATTGAGCTCTGAAAGTGATAAAGTTGACCCATTGCCTAAGGACGTCTAACCCCAAGTTGACAAAAATCTGGGGTGTTACATGTAAAGAGAAAAGAGAAAGAAGAGCATAACCCTTAGCTACTACAAGTCACTATCGCCGCCGCTGCCTTCACGTGCCACTATTGTTAAGGGACCTAAAACGAGAGATGAGAAATGGGTCGATGCAAATCTGAGAGAGAGGGAGGTCAATCTTGAGAGGAGATGGGGAGGTCTATAGGAGAGAGCCTGAGGCCATTTTTTTTTCCTTCTTCTTCGTTGGAGAGGAAGCGGATTGCATACTTGGTTACTCACTATGTTTAACGTGCTGAGTAAATTCTATGACGTTCATCATGATTTATGTATTTTATCTACTTCATTCATCTATTTTACCATATAATTTAAACGCTTAAGGCAAAAAATTAATCATATATAAAATTCAAATGGACCACACCGCAGGAAACAGTGTGAATTGAATGTCTACCATTGAAAAATTCTTTGGGCCACAGAAGTTTTGGATAAGTTTATATTTGTGTTTTCCCTTCATCTATGTCTTTATGATATTATGAACAAGTTGGATGACAAATAAAAATCACTATAGGGCCTAGTAAGGTTTCAATGGTGGAAATCATTACTCATAATGTTTCCTGTTGTATGATCCACTTGATCTTTGGATATGCTTAAATTTTGAGCTCAACACCTTAAATTTGCTGTAAAAACGGATAAATAGCGTGGATAGATCACAAGCATTCAAGGTGGGCCCAACTAAGTTTACACAGTATGATAAGACCGCACTGCACAATCCGATTTCCACTGGAGAGAGATGAGTAATAGATCCTTTTATGATTATGTTTCTTTTTACGGAAGGAAGAGAAAGAGAGAGGGAGGTTAACGACGTTTGTTTTGACGTTTGGAGGAGGGAAGTGGCTCCACATCTTAGAGCTAATAGGCTCTTGTCACGTCAACTCAGTATCCCCTAAGGTACTGAGTAACTCAGTACATAATCTGCTTCCCGGGATGCGAGCCACCAATTAGATCAGTTACTTTAGATTTTAGCTTTCAGATTTGAATTCCAAGGCTTTTTTTTTCTTTCTTTTTAATCTATTTGAATAGATGAATGATGTGAATAAAGCACATATTAACTAGATGAATGATGTGATAAAAACATATATATCATAGTGGGACCCACATAGCACTTTCTAAAGTAGGCAATCCACATAGGGTAGGGGAGCCCTCTCATGTTGTTTATTTGTCATCCAACCTGTTCCTAAAGTCGCACGGGATGAGTGAAAAACTTAAATATTAGCTTATTTGGAAACCTCTTTGCATTTAATACCCTTTATTTCCTATGTTGTGGTTCGCTTTAGCTCTAAATTTATTTCATTTTTTGCCTCATCATTTAAAACAAGGTATAAGCAGCAGTGTAGATGAAATTCATACATAACGTTGACCTTATGAAGTTTGTTCACTAGAAAATTTGCTGCCGTTGGTGAGTTCCCAAGTATCAAGCATCATCCTTCTACCTAACATTTAACTCCATTAGAAAGCTGATGGCATATTAAGTAAACTATATGAGGCCCACCATAATGTATGTCTTATCCACATTGTCCGTCTTTTTTTTTTTTTTTTCCCCTGGAGTTTAAGCATGAGCTTTAAAATTGAAGCATATCCAAAGTTGAGGTGGACTACACATAAACAGTGTTAATTGAACACCTACCTTTGAAATATTTTTAGGTCCATGGAAGTTCTGAATAAAGCTGATATTTGTATTTCCTATCGTTTATATTTTTGTGACCTTAAACATCATTTATGATGCAGTAAGGTTTCAACTGTCATCATTATCCATATTATTTCATATGGTGTGGTCCACCTAAGCTTTAGATATGCTTCAATTTTAGGCTCATGACCTGAAATGTGTTGGGATTTGTTTTGCAGAATCACATAGAGATGGATCTAGGATATCAATTCAAGAGCACCAAGCAAACACAAGAGAACACAAAGATTTAACGTAAAAAACTATTTCGGAAAAAAACTACGGCATAAAGCGACAAATCTTCACTATGAAAACAAAAATTACAAAGAGAAAGCACTTACCGGACTTAAGTAATCCTTAAATCTTTCTCTTGCTCCACCCTTTTAGAAACCCTAAAACTCATTTAGAAATCATTAGAATCTCTTAGAATAATACCTCCTAATCCCGTTTATACACACACACACACACGCACATATATATACATATAGTTTTAGAAAGAATCCCAAACAAAATCGAAAATAATCATAAACAAAATTGGAAATAAGTCCCGGACTTTCGCACTAAAATTTGCGCAGATTCTGAATAGATTTAAGATATCGAATACAATAATCTTCACTATATCTTCAATATTTAAATATGTAGATTCTTATCTTATTCTTTTATCTATGTCCCTCATCATAGCTTCATCAATGCTTTTCATGCATACTCCGTCCTCCTATTATGTCATCACAAAGCCCATAAAAGTTGTACAGAACTTGAACTTTTCTGTAGGAACAAACTTAGTAGCATGTCTGCTGGCTTCACGCTGGTGTGAATCTTCTCCAGAGTTACGCCCCCTTCCTCAAGAACCTGTTGAATAAAATGTTGACGAACATCAATGTGTTTAGTACGAGAATGATTATAAACATAATTTTTAGTCAAATTGATAGCACTCTCACTATTACAATTAACCGGCAAGACCTCCTACCAAAGTCTCCATTGATTGATTATACCTCTTAACCAAACACATTCCTTAAATACTTCCATCGCTGTCATATATTCTGCTTCGGTCGTGGAAAGTGTTACCACGGATTGAAGCTTTGGCATCCAACTAATTGCTTCATCACTAGTACAAACGAGTAACTTGAAGTCGACTTTCTGTAATCCACACTGCCTGCGTAGTCTGAATCCATATACCCTGCTAACTTTGTCTGTCTTCTCAAAAGTTAAGATGTAGTCTTTTATACCTTGAATGTATCGAAGTAGCCATTTCATCGCTTCCCAATGTTACTTATTGGGGTTTGACATGTATTTTCTCACAACACTGATTGCCTGTAAAATATCTGGTCTCGTACAGACCAGGATATACATTAAACTACCAACCGCATTTGAAAAAGACACATGAGACATAACCTGTTTTTCCTTATTTGATTTTGAACATTATTCTGAGGAAAGCTTGAAGTAATCCGCGTGGGGAGCGCTCACTGGCTTTGTCCGGTCCATCCCATACTTAATTAAATCATTTTCAAAGTATTTTATCTGTGATAACCAAAGCTTGCTCTTCTTCCTGTCTTTATAAATATCTATTTCGAGAACCTTCTTTGCAGCCCCCCAGATCTTTCACTTCGAATGTCCCTGACGACCGAATCTTCAATATGTTGATTTCAGACATATTATGACTTACGATCAATATATCATCAATATATAATACTAGGATAATGTATTTGCCATCACTCAGTGTCTTGTAATAGACATAGTGATCATATTCACTTCAAGTGAATTTTTGGCTCAACATGAAATAATCAAATTTCTTATACCACTGTATAGGTGACTGTTTCGGATCATACAATGACCTCATTAACCTGTAAATTTTTTTTCATGTCCATTTAATTTCCTAGCCCCCTGGTTGCTTTATGTAGATCTGCTTTCCAACTCCCTGTGTAGGAATGCAGTCTTAACATCCATCTGTTCCAGCTCAAAATCATATTGGGCAACCAATGCCAACATGAATCTGATGGATACTTGCTTAACCACCGACACGAATATCTCTGTGAACTCGATTTCTTCTATTTGAACATATTCCTTCGATACCAATCTTGCTTTATATATATCCTATTTCCTTTTGAATAACCACTTGTATCCGATCATTTTTTGGCTCACTGGAAACTCTACCAGATCTCATGTATGATTATTTTTTTTGTAACAAGTTCATCTCATCATTCATAGCTATCTTCTGCTTTTCTGCATCATGCCCATCAAGAGCCTCCTAAATAGTTGATGGGTCCCCCTTATATATAATGAGCGCATATGCGATATTAGAGTAGTCCATGTATCTTGTCGGTAACCTACGATCACGCGGTGGGTTTCTTCTCACAGGTGGTTACTCTGCTTACTCCTTTACTTCTATCTACGCATTTGTCTTTGCCTGAGTATCATCCGTGTCAATCTGGACGTCTACGATTAACCTTTTACTTTTTCTTGCTTCTCTTGGTCATTCTTATGGAATAGGGAGCTTTTATCAAATTTGACGTCACAGCTAGTGATAACTTTGTGTGTGACCTTGTCAAATAACCTGTAACCTTTCACAACAATGACATAACCAATAGAACTATACCTTTTGACTTTATGATATAGCTTATCTCTCTCAATTGACGGTACATGAGAGTAAGCCTCATAACAAAATATAAGCAAATCTGAGTAATCCAGCTTATGATTATTCCATACATCATCTGAGATTTTACATTCGATTGCCGTAGAGGAAGACTCGTTCACCAAATAACAAGCCGTATTAATGGCCTCAGTTTATAAGTCCTTCCCCAGTACAATATTACTTAAAATGCATCGGGCCTTCTCCAAGAGAGTTTGATTCATTTGCTCAGCCACACCATTTTGTTCGAATGTGTGGCGCATTGTGCTGTGTCTAATGATCCCTTCATCCTTGCAATATTCATTAAACTCAGTGGAAGTGAATTCTCCATCATTGTCAGCCCTTAAAACCTTTATTTTTCGTCTTGACTGTTTTTCCATCATTGCCTTCCATTGTTTAAATATGGTAAAAATTTCAAATTTACATTTTATGAAGTAAACCTAAGCTTTCATGGAGTAGTCGTCAATGAATGAAACAAGCCATGACGACCCCTCAATGGAAACCTTTGGCGGTAGCCCCCATATGTTAAAGTCCACATAATTAAGCACTTCCTTACACACATATTTTTCAGTTTTAAAAGATAATATATCTAAATTAGAATTCTTAAAAGCTATAATTAAATAACGATTAGATAGTACCTTCATGCCCCGCTCACTTATGCGGCCCAGACGAGCAGGCTACATACGTACATAAGTGGAATCTACAATAGCTACTACTACTCTACCTACCGAAGTGCTTCCGATCAGCTTGTAAAGGTTTTCGTGCTTTTACGCTCTTATAACTACGAGTGCTCATTTCGAAACTTTAATGACACCATCAATACCAATGAACTTGCACCCTATAACCTCGAGTGCACCAAGAGAAATCAAATTTTTCTTCATATTAGGAATGCGCTTGATATTAGTTAAGGTATGTTCCATCCTATTAAACATCTTTATGCTCAAAGTACCTATAGCCACAACATTATAGGCACTGTCATTGCCCATAAAAACCCGTCCCTCATTGCATTCCTTGTAACTAGCGAACTAACTCGATGAGGAGTCATGTGATATGATGCCCCTTTGTTAAGGATCTACTCATCTCTAAGATTGTCATGTAAGTGTCCGACTATATACAAAGATAGAACATCACTACCACTTGTCTCTTTATCAGATGTGACAACATTGGTCTCCTTAAAAGAACTCTATGAGTTTTTTTTCTTCGCTTTAAGATTGGTACAATCTTTTTTCATGTGTATATCATCCCACAATTCCAGCACTTTAATTTTCTTTTGCCCCCGCCCTTGAATTTGGATCTAGGTCTTGAAGATCTTGTACATTGCTCAGTATTTCTTCTCCTCGTAAACAGTGCCTCGGAAGATGTCCCCGTGCCATTGTTTTGCTTTCTTATGGCCTTCCCTTGAAGGGTTGAGATAACGGTGTCGACACTTAAAGTTTTCTCTGCGGTGCACAATGTGTCTTTAAATGACTCATACGATCCCGGAAGAGAATTTATCAACATACATGCTTATTTCTCATCTTTAGTTACTTCCTTCATATACAGCAGTTTGCAAACCAATTTGTTAAAGTTACTGGTGCGGGATTTCAGATCTTCACCCTCTGCCATCTTAAAGTTATACCACTATAGCTTCAAGTGTAGATGATTTTCAGATGATTTTTTCACATAGATATTCTCTAACTTCGCCCATAAACTAGCCACAATTTTCTCCCTCAAAACATTATAGAGAATCTCATTTGTAAGATATAAACAGATGGAGACTAAAACATTGCTATCAAGAGTATCCTATTTTTCATATTTCATAGTCAATTTTCACTCCTCAAGAGCCTTAGTTTCGCCTTACTTGTTTATAACTAAAAATTATTCTTGCCTGAATACTTCTCAATATCAAACTTGACGTTTCCCATTGATGTTAATTCTGTAGATCCAGATCTGTGTCCCAACGATAGCTTTGATACAACTTGTTGAGATTTATTTTGTAGAATCACATAGAAATGGATATAGGATAACAGTGTAAGAGCACCAAACAAACACAGGAGAATACAAAGATTTAACGTGGAAAACTCTTTTGAGAAAAAACCACGGCACAAAGTGACAGATCTTCACTATAAAAGCAGAAATTACAAAGAGAAGGGACTTGTCAGACTTGAATAATCCTCAAATCTCTCCCTTTTTCCACCCTTTTAGAAACCCTAAAACTCTTTTAAAAAGTCTTAGAATCCATTAGAATAATACTTCTTAATCCTATTTACACCCACGTATATATATATTTTTAAAAAGAATTCCAAACAAAATCGAAAAAAATCATAAATGAAATCGAAAATAAATCTCATACTTTTACAGTTGCACAAAAAATCTGTGCAAAATCTGATTATATTTTATACATCAAATACAACAAAATGATGCCGTTGATGAGATACACACATGTGGGCCCCGTGGAGTTTACTCGGTTGGCAATCCACTTCCACTTTTACCTATAAAAAGTGAAAATCTTTAATAAGCTGTGGCTGACAGTGTGATGTGTGATAAACAGGCACTTAAACATTACTTAGAAATTACGTATTGGACTTTCAAATAAATTAAAATAAACTGTCAAAATTAAGGATCTAAGATCATATATACCAATAAACCAAAATCTAGACTTATTTAATTATTTGCATATCAGATTGGTGGAAATTTATTGGACGGTTAAAAATTGAAAAATCCACCAGCCTGGATTAAACGAACAAGCATCCACGAATCAGAGGTTAGCAATTTTCAATCAAGATATTTCTTGGACTGTTACTTAAATACAGTGGTTTGCACAATTTAGTCGGTATCAAATAAGGATGGGGCCAGTGAGCCCAACACTAGCCAGCTAGCTGATGTCAAAGCTCTGCAAGCCTCACTGTGATGTCCGTATTTTATCCACGCCGTCCATTTATTTTTGCATGTCATTTTAGTGCATGAGACAAAGAATGTGGTAGATCCAAATCTCAAGTGGACCACACCATTGGAAAAAATGGGGATTGAACACTTACCGTTGAAATTGTTTTGAATGCCTTAAAAGTTTTGGATCAAGCTGATATTTTTGTTTTTCCTCGATTCTTTTTAAATGCCCCAAAAGTTTTGGATCAAGCTGATATTTTTGTTTTCCCTCGATACAGGTATGTGTTACCTTATCAATGGGTTTGATGGTAAATAAGCTTAACAAGAGGCCTTATGAAGTTTTTAATGGTGGACGTTCAATGAATATTGTTTTCTTGTGGTGTGGTCCATCTGTGATTTTGAACTGCGAAATTTTGGCCTCATGCCTTAAAATCAGATGGAAAAATGGATGAATGGTGTGGATAAAGCACAAACATCATGGTGGGTCATAGAGACCTTTGGAGTCACTAGCCAAACGTGTCCATCAAATAACTCCTCATTAAAAAAAAAATAAAAAATCAATAAAGAAAAAGAGGAAAACTTTGCTACTCTAGAGAGTGTGATGGATGATACGCAGGCGCTCAGAAATGATTTAAAATAATTAAAAAAAAGAGTAAAAACGCCGTTGCCGGGGATCGAACCCGGGTCACCCGCGTGACAGGCGGGAATACTCACCACTATACTACAACGACTTTGTTGAATGTATGGTCATATAACAACTATTTAAATAATAAATATAAATTCCTTAACTACCTACCAACCTAAGCTGAAATTTATCAGACAATCCCAGCCGTCTAATAAAGCCATGCGAATTTTTTTCTTTCAATGTTTATTCGAACACCGTACCTGAAGGATTAGATCATCCAATCGGCACGAATTTTGGTCTATGGCCCATTCACTCCTCTCCTACTAAATGAACGGTTGGAATGTCGTCCATCCATACCGTGTGGGACCCATTTTTAGAAATAATTGGGACACTGTTAACTTCCTAATCATGTATATCAAACCAACTAATCGTTCAAAGAAAAAGTAGTCTGCAACCTACGGTGGGGAACCCTCAATCATTGTTATTATGATCCAGATGACGGACCCGATTTGGGCTAGACCCGATACTCAATACCCAATAACAAAGCCCAAACCCGAATAACTTTGTTATGCCCGAGCTTGACCTGGCTCAAGCCTGAAAATCAATAAAATCTCATTTTCTCACTTGAATGTTCCTAATATATGTTGATCAAGTGGACCACGCAAGCACAAAGAAATAGATATATTGGAGAAATAAAACCAATGGTCTAGATTCAAGATAGATGGGCTACCTATAACCAAGGACTAGAATAGCATTTTTTCAAGGGGGAATGGTACTATAAGGTCGAGGTCGAGCTGTGTGGGCCCATTTTGCACTTGATGGGTCCCCTTTAGGTTATGGGATATCCCAAAAATCAGCCCTATAAAGAACTCATATGGGCCATACCATCTAAAACCTTGTGAAGACATGCCTAAAACATATAAAATTATTTGGCGGGGCCCACTTGAGTATTGGATTCAGCTTAAACTTAGTTTGACCCCTCATCCTAGTGGGATACACATAATGGATGGTCTAGATTTGTGAACTACATCTCGGTGGGCCCAATAAATGATAATAAATGTTTTAATGGGAGGATAACCCCTCTCAACTGATGCATGTGGTGTGGCCCACCCAAGTTATGGATTGACTTGATTTTTAACAAAATGGTCCACCATGGAATGTTGCATCTAACTGATGGGGTAGATGTTCGAGTCCACACAGCTCGACCTCATGGGAAGTAGGTCAACCTCATAGTACCACTTCCCATTTTCAAGATATGTAAATATGTAATACATACATATAAATTTGGGTCCCTCTAAACGAGATCAGGCTAAAATGACTTGAGCCCAAGAGAAAAATGATCGGTCCACGGATGGGGAGGTCAAGCCCCACCCATGGGCTAAGCTAGTATAGCTTCGAGACAGGTCGGAAACTAGGTTGGGCAGGCCAAGTTGGTTTATGTTCTCTATTAGTTTCAAACATGTAACTTAGTTTGTAGATGTGGGGCCATGGTTGGTCTATCCAACCATTAATCTTATGGCCCCATCATGGATGGACCATTCTTAAATTATCATCTCAATCAATCACTTTAGCCTTTTCATTGTTGGCATGCAAATACGTGGTTAGAAAGAAATGTGCAAACAAAACACATTTAATGGAGGAAAGGCTAAAAAATCGACACTAGGATCTTCCAATTTTGGAGATATGGAGGGAATGGTCTGATGAGGTCATCAGATCAACGGCTTGGATTAGACTAACCATGGCCCTCAATCTATTAAGCCTTGTTGAGGAATGGGAACTCGGCTTCTATAGAGGTCACCGAATCAAATTTCAATTCCTTTTTGTTGAAAAGCTATCTTTCAATTTTCTAATTGGATTCGACTTGACTGATTAAAGTTTCAAATGACTGAATTTTAGGACTATGATAGTAATTTAGATGGTATGGATAGTTGAAAAATCAACATTGTATGATTTAAACATTCCAAAATTAACATGGACTGCAGAACAGTTTGCTAGAGGTGGAAAATGACTTCATGGATGGCCATGATTGAAAGAAGTTGGATTGTAGTCTTGAAGTAGGGTAAAAATGATTTAGAAAGGACCGTGAGTTCTAATGGTCATCAATTTGTAATTGGTTATTCATTTTGTGCATATATAATATATGGTTAAAAAGCTATTTAAGAATTTTATATCTTAATCAATTATCTAAGATTTATTGGTTTTCATATGGGTTTGCAAAAACCAATCATTTTAGAGGTTAAAGTATGTGTTTAAACTAAAATTTACTACTTTTAGTAAGTTTGATTTTTTATTATTTTAGAGCTTTAAGAGATTGTTTTGTGGTCCATGTCATCCAAGAGCTTCTTATGATTTTTGATAGGTGAGGTATATATATTACTATTTATTTCTTTTTTTGGAGAAGTTTTCAATTTCTTACATGGTTAAGAGTCTTAGGGTCTCTTTTACTTATATATGTCCTTGAGAAGCATTTTAATCATAACTTTTCATTAATAATATTTTTTTACTTTTTATTTTAGAGATTTAAATCTGTTTATGGATTCAGGGGCTATCCGATGATCACTTCTCTTTGTTTCATACACCTGCTACGTATTTGCAAAATTCCACACATGTATGGGAGCAAGCAAGCCACATTGTTTAGATCTTCTGGCCTAAAATTGGGGTGTTTTGTTCCTCACCTTGTTTACAATAGAGAAAGTAAACTAAAGGCTTAAACAATGGTTCTCTCCTTCTAACCCATGCAACCCTTCCCCTCCTCACCAGAGTCATTTTGTTGACCTTCGGTATGGTTTGGTCATGTGTGACCTATGCGGGTGTGCTAGAATCAATTGTGTGGCTTGATTCAAACCAAACAACTTGAACTCAAGCACCCAAGATAGGCAAATACATCAAATGTGAGCGTATATGATCGAGATCTTAGAAGATTACACCCAGATCCATAGCTCAACTGGTAGACTAAGTGGAGATAACTCGTTTCAACACTTGAGGTCTTGGTCTCGATCCCTAGCGGGGGTGGCTAATATGGAGTGTGTGTATTGACATGGGTGTGTACTAATAAGCTAACCCGGAAAAAAGAAGAAGAAGAAGAAGATCTTAGAAGATTGGTCGCCTATTCTACCACCTACAATATGGTTTTAAGATGATTAGATGTTTATTGAAGGGTGGAGTTTTTCCTTCGAAAATGAGCTGCAACTTGCCTTCCATATAAAATGACTTTTATAAATGAAACAATCAAACAAAAAGATATACTTTTGGTTGATCACATGGAGCAACAATAAGATGCATTTCTAAAAGGTGAAGTGATTGTATTAATATTGGAAATAGTCCAGCGCAGAAGTATAAACTTGGATTACAACTAAAAATTGCCACAAGTGGATTATGACTAAGGATTACAACAATTCTAAGGATAAATCTAAGATATATTAAGGAAAGATGATTTATTTGAATGGTTTGTCATGAGACGATTTGCTTTGCCAAACTTCTTATTATTTATAGATCTTGGCTATAGCTTATTTTTTTTTATTTCAATGATTATAGTAGTTGAATCGTAGCCATGTCGATATTCCAGATTCTTTTGTCTCTTCGTATTAATCTAATCACTTTTTTTGCTTGACCACTTTTCGCCTATTTGGACTTTTTGATCGTGTCTCATCGTTTGTCATTCAGCTCAACGGCAGTTGTACCTCTATTGAAAACGCTTTAAATATTTTTAAAGATCCTTCGCATGCTATATATTTTCGTACAATGACATGTGTCCTTTTCTCATTGACTATTTTATGAATGTACAACAATAGGGTACAACAATTTCCTATTTCTTACTAACAATTGCAATGTTTTCATTTGCTTAATGAGTCAATGAAAATGAGGATTGATTGAACTATCCCAACCTCTTATCAATGGCCATTTGCTTGTTGAATTCTAACCATTGGCTACCTTTCATTTTGTCCATCTATTAAATGTCCACCAATTTGATTATTAGTAAATCTAATCCATTGGCTACCTTTCATTTTGTCCATCTATTAAATGTCCACCAATTTGATTATTAGTAAATCTAATCAATGTACTTTTAGAATTACAGGCCAAGACCCACTATTTGGATGACTTGATTTTAAGTCACCATATGTCGAGAGCCCGCGAATGATTCACCACACTTTGGTCGATTATCATTTCCCCTAGTATTATTGGCATGCAACCATTACACATCTCCACTTCATCCATGCAGCTCTAATTCCGTTAGAAATATCCTCTTCCATCTCCCAATCCTCGTATGTTCAATGCAAAAATCAATCCATACATGGGCCATAAAAATCTATTAGCTTGTTTGGTAGACACTTGAAATGAATTAATTACATTTTAATTAATCATAATATATATATATATATATATATATTAGTGATTTAATTATGATTAACTAAAAAGAGATGAACCCATTTTCGGCTGTCTACCAAACATGCCAATTTCTTTTATGATTTGTATTTTACAGATATATAAATTACATTTTCTTCCACATTCTATTAAAGTGGATAACCGGATTATGGTAGGGTTGACAAGCCCATTGGGCAGCACTGTGGGCTCCAAGTATGGCGGGTTGTGATTAAAGACTCAATGACTTGGATGGGCTGATTCAGCCCGAGTCGATTTAGGACTCACCCGAGTCCAAGGTGACTCATGTGTGCGCCCCATCGGATCAAACCAGATCGTCAGTTACCTAATTTGAGTCGATTCGGAGGAGTTATATCGGACTCATTGAGTCTTAAAGCCATGGGTAGGGTTGATACCGTCTTTGTTGTTCATTTGTTTCATAACATGTCCCCACCTACATGATGAGTGGGCCGGGCTGATGTTTGGGCAAGGGGCAGTACGGCCCACATCTTGGATGTTCACATGGTCTGGCGTGTGGGTCATGGTAAAACCTCTCCATTGCAGCTTTGGGATTTAGGGGTACAAAAATAAAATAAAATAATTTTTTTTTTTTTTTTTAAAAAAAAACGAACAAAAGAAAGAAGGGAGAGATTTTAATGCTCTGGCAGTGTGATAGATGATACGCAGGCACTTATTTGGTCATCTGATCATCCATCTGGTGGGCGTTTATCTTATGGCTAAAATGGAAAACATCCAATGGTCACATTTCAACAAGCGTCCACAAATAAGAGGTGGATACGATTCCTCAACGAATCTGATTTTGGACTGTTGACTCAGCCACACGGTTTTATTTAAGCTTATGCAAAATTTTCAAGTACCCATGTATCAAGAAGCGCTGCCTGAGTATCATATAACTCCCCCTAAAAGGGACTCGGATTCCTTAGTGACCCCTGCATAACTGAGCTAGGTATTGAAGGAAGCTCTGTAGGCCCCCCCATGATGTATGTGTTTAATCCACACCGTCCATTTATTTTTCCAGCTCATTTTTGGGAAGACTCATTTTAGGGCATCTTCCCAAAAATGAGGCAGATCCAAATCTCAACTGGACCACACCACAGGAAACAGTGGAGATTGAATGCCTACCATTTAAAACTTCTTGTGGGCCACAGGTTTTGGATCAAGCTGATTTTTATGTTTTCCTTTCATCCAGTTTATGTGACTTTATGAACAGGTTGAATGGCAAATAAACATTGCGGTGAGCCCTAGGAAGGTTTCAATGGTGGGCGTCGCAATCCCCACTGCTTCCTATGGTGTGGTGTGGTCTAATTGAGCTTTGAAACTGCCTTCTTTTTTCTTTTTCTTTTTTCCACATGCACACACACCACCACACACTCACGCCGTAGTGGGATTTCACCACCTATGGGTACTCAACTCTCAACCAGGTGTTGAAACTCCTGAGAGTCCACCACTGGAACTGCCTCATTTTTGGGCTCATACCCTAAAATGAGCTCACAACATGAATGGACAAACACGCATAAAACACTTACATCATGGTGGGGCCCACAGTTCTTTTCCAGTACCGAGCTCAACTCGGTCAGACCCAATATGTCCCGAGACATGAGTCACCCCAGACTCCGGCGAGTCGGACAGGTTCAGCCCTGACTGGGGCGAGTTAGGACTCAGATGTGAAAAACTTGCAATAAAAGAAATTGAAAATAGTACCCTTATGTTACTCTTCAAATTATGTAAAGCACGCTAGCATGATGTACTCAAATTGGGCATTTATGTAATATTTTCAAAATACAATATGCGCATTTATATCATTTCCTTAAAAATAAAATAAATAGTTTAGAGAGCTTACCATAGATTAGGAAAAATAACTTAAAACAAACAAAACCTCTCCCTCCATCGAAGGGTCCCGCAACAAACTTAAACTAGAAAAAACTAACCATGTCGTCATGAATCTGGTGTGGCCTCATCTGTCTTTTGGCGCTTGGGGTCCGGTTCATCTCCCTCATGACTGGCGGGCTCGTTGATATTCTGTGGACCCAACAGAGAAGCATGCTTGCTTGTGATTTGACGACCTGCACGAACCTTCGGGCCCCAATGCCTTTCGGGATTTGGAAGGAAACGGGCCACCTTCTTGGCTTGTGCTTTGCTAAGGGAGGCGAACGCTCTTGTAAAATTAGCCTGCTTGACATATGGAGATTAAGAGTTACAAAGAGTGTTTAAGGTATAACTGGCCAAAGTTGGTGAGTTCCTAAAGAGGAGTGCTACAGAAATTCCCTTCCTCCCTGCTTTAATTGAATGGAGGTAGTGCATACAACAAAAAATTGTGGGGCCTACCTTGATGTTTATGTGACATCTGCTCCATCCATCATTTGTGCCAGTTCATGGTGGAATGTGAGCCGAAGAATCAGGCTGATAGAAAGCTTCAAGTGGGCCACAGATGGCAATGATTGGGATGTGTCACCTGCTGAAATCTTCATGGAGCCTGCCAAGATATTTGGTTTTTTGCCTTCATCTGTACCTTATGAATGGGTTTGATGTCATATAAAGATCACAGTGAGGCCCATGAAGGTTTTAATCATGGGCTCGTTATTCCCACTGTTCCCTATCTTGTGGCCCACTTGAGCTTTGTATCCACCGATTTTAGGACTCGTGTCCTAATAGGAGCCGATGAAACTGATGTACGGAGTGGATTTCACACACACACCACGGTGGCCTTTGTAGAGCTTTTCGTTGCAGTGCTCTCTGGTCCAGTTAAATATGGGAAGGGAGAGGACACTTGTAGTCAATACACAGCAATCGCTCCCAAGCGGATCATAGCATTACTCATTCCTAAACATAGACTGTTTGAGTTTGAAAGTTCACAAAATTCAAATCATAATGGGACCATGCGTTGACTCTAACCCCTGATAAGAGAAGTAATAACTAAGGGCATTTTAGTAATTTTACTCACTGGAAACGGCTCTGCCATATTTTAAAAAAGGTGGAGGCATTGTATGGTAAAATCACAGGCCGTGGGGAGTTTTTTTCAGTAAATTTCTCTCTCTCTCTCTCTCTCTCTCTCTCTCTCTCTCTCTCTCTTAAAATTGGTGAATTGATATGCAGCTTCACTTTCAATTACTAGTTGAAAAGAACTCTGGCAAATGTTATACTTCCCAGTTTCAGCTATGGTGGAACCTCCGTTGATATCCAGTTTGAGCAATAAATCAGGAGAAGCCAGAAACTCAGGTGTCGGGTGCCCAAGTCCCTGAGAAAGAGCTGGAGATGAGGTTGGATCCGAGGAGGAGAAAGTGGGTTAGAAGCAAGGCCTTGTAAGGGAAGGGAAAGGAGGACGGGAGAGAGGAGAGCTCAGGGGCATATCCACAGTCCAGCACAGCTCATCGTTGCCATCAGAAGTCATCAAGAGGCTTCCACCTTAAGCTGGGCGATCGTGCCAGCTCATTTTAGTAGAGAGGGGGATCCATGGATTCCACCAGCTTTTGAATCCGCTGTATGGTGTAGTTGACACGGCGTGGGGATGTGAAATGGTCTTAAGTCTGGGTTATGGATGTAAAGGTGTTTCAAGTCTGGTTCAAAATTTAAATTCTAGACAGGTTGTATTCAGAGCTATTGAAGGTGGACGAGATGTCCCCATCGCAGATGCTGTTTGCTGATTCGTGTCAGATTGGTGTTGAGTCTGGTTTTGTCAAGACTGTGGGATGTTGATATCCTTAAGCTCAGCTTCTCCAAAAGCTGCAAACCTGCTGGATTTTTCGAGCTCTCTTCAAGGAAAGAGACCTCTTGCCCTTGCTGGTCAGTGGAAGATTGTGGGCACAGTCACTCTATGGTGGTTGCTAGGGGGAATTGGAGAAGGATCATCGAGTCTCAGGGCCAAGTTGAAGCTTGTTGTGCAGTGGTCGGGAAGGGTCAGCAATGGGGGGTGGGGATTACCTGTGAGGAGGGGTAAAGAGAAGAGGGTAGTTTTAGGTTCTACGAAAGGAGGGGTGTCTTGGGTCGAAGAAGGGAAAGAAGAGGTAGCCCTGGTGGCCGTCGAGAATGCATTGGCACCATTCATTGTGGCTGGGAAAGGAGATTCACCTTGGGTGAGAATTGAGGAAGAAGCTGGAGGAAGGGAGAGGGATGATCAGGTGTTTGGCTGTCATTAAACATTCTCCCAAACATCTGAAAGCTTTTAGAGAGATCCAAAACCTCAAGTGTAGCATCAATTATGAGAAGACACGAGATAGCACGGGAGAAGATGCAATGACTATCAAATGAATATTCTCTCCTGGAATGTCAGAGAGCTGGGTGGCAGTAATGAGGAGAACCGTAAGAGATATGGTAAGGTCAAACAAGGTAAAATCCTTATTATCCCAGAAACTAGAAGAGAGGAAATGGATGCCTCGATAGTCAGGGAGGTGTGAGATAATGGGGCCTGCAGATGGGAGTGCCTGAAATTGTCAGGGAGATCAGGGGTGTATCTCAGTCGTTTACAACTCGATGACTGAAAATATCTAGCTCCACAGTCGGCCGATGGTCAGTTTCTTTCCTGCTAGAGCAATTGGGAGATGGAGGAAATCCTTAGTGCTTGTTTGTAGTCTATGGGCCAAATGATGCGCCCCTGTGATAGGAACTGTGGGAGGAGCCACATAGAGTTCAAGACAGGTGGAGGGTCCCATGGTACATTGGTGGAGATTTTAATGTGATCAGGTTTTGATACAAGAAGAGGTGGGTCCAGAACCAGTTCCAGCACGAATGGGTTCAATCAGTTCACAGAAAGCATGGAGCTAATTGACATTCTCCATCACAGTGCCAAAATTCACTTGGACTAACAAGGAGAATCCTATCATGTGCGGACTTGATAGATTTCTGATCTATGGTCTGTCAGAGGTTATGTTTCTGAAGGCTACCAGAAAGCCCTACCGAGAAGAATGTTGGACCACAAATGATCTGCACGACTACCAAGATCGAGTCCTGGGGAGCTAAACACCTTAGATTTGAGATCATATGGGTGGATTCATCCCCATTTCCTTCCTGCTGTATAGTGGTGAGCTGAGTTCAAACTATATGGTTAGGCGGGGTCTAAATTCATTGAGAAGTTGAGAATGCTAAAGGGAAAATTAAAGGTATGGAGCAAGGCAGAATTCGGAAGTCTTGGGCAAAAGGAAATTCTGCAACTCTCTTTCTCAGAGTTGGAAAAAGAAAAAGGAGGAAGGCAGGTTCTGCCTAAGAAAGCAGAAAGGTACATGAAGGGTTTGGAGGCCTTCGAAGATAAAGGGAGAGATGGGTGAGAAAAGGGGAAGGAACACTACTTAGCGAACGTGAGGAGTGAACTACATTTTGTCAGCGAGAAAAGAAGAAGAATTCCTAACATCTGTGGATGAAGTCAGCAATTGTTTTAAGGACCATTTCACTTTTGACTATTTTCAGGTGCAGCCAACACTTGGAGGTTTGCAGTTCAAAGCAATCTTGGATCAGCAAGCCATCTGATTGGAGAGGATGTTGGAAGAAGAGGAAATTAGAGCAGCAATCTTAGATTCAAAAGAGAAATTGGGCACCTGGCCAGAATGGTTCCCCTTTGCTACTCTATCAAGTGTGTTCGTATATTGTTTGAGCATACCTTTTGGCAGCGTTCTGTGATTTTCATGAAAATGCATTCTTATGGAAGCCAATAGGGGCATCCTTCATTGCCCTGGTTCCAAAGAAAGAGAGTGCAGAGGTAGTAGCACTCTATAGGTCAATTAGTTTAATTGGCAGCTTGTACAAAGATTATTTCCAAAGTGGCGGCGAAAAGAGTGCAAATGGTGTTGAAGACAATTATTTTGGAGGCCTAGAGCACGAGATCTGTGATGTTCCTGATAGATGTTCATTCATTACTAATGAATAGATGATTACACGAAAAGAGGAAAGAGTTTCTTATTTAAAATCGATTAGAGAAGGCAAATGAAAGTGTGAACTGGAACTTTCTATTCTTCCTCTTGAATCAATTGGGTTTTAGCTTGAGATCAGTGGGTTGGTAAAGGCATGTGTTACATCCCTGGGATTTTCTATCCTGATCAACGGATCCTCAAACCAACACATTTCCGAATCCATTTCTCCATCTAAACCTACAGGCCAACCTCCTCAACATATAAAAGGAGAAAATTCCAAATGCTATTCATATGATTATAAGCCTTTCTATATCTTGCATATAATGCCCGGCCTCCCTTCCCAATGTCTTGAGTCAAGCATTAGTGTGAAACAAAGCTCCACCCATAATCTGCCTACTAACTAAATGCCCCTTGGGATTTTGAAATTACATCCCCAATGCCTTACCTTTAGCTAGGATTTTGTAGTGACCCTCAATCAGAATAATAGGATCGAAATCCCTCCAACTTTATGCCCCTTCTTTGGAATCAAGGAGACGAAGCACTGGTGTCAGCTGAGAACCACCACATCAGAAATTCCACTTCCTCCAAAATAGTTGGAAGGAGGGCAATAGGAATACCATCCGGACATAGAGCCTTGTCCCTGCCAAGTGACAAAACCCTGCTTGCTTCACTCCAACCTTACCTATTGGTGTTGCTGAACAATCAGCTTCTTCCTCAAAAATGTAATCGAATTCGAGATTTAGGTTAGGACAGAACCCTCTTGAAGAAGACCATAACACCACTTCACTACTGAGTCACACAATTCTCCTTTTTCTTCTGTTCTTTCCCCATCCACTACCAATCTGTGGATAAGGTTGCTTCGCTGTCTGACATTTGTGATTCCGTGGAAGAATTCCGTGTCCTCAATACTCATTCCCCTCTTTAATCCATACCGCACTTGATGTTGCCTCCTTTTAATCTGCTCTTCTTTCGCTTTCTTGTTATGTCAAACTATAGACGAGTATGCAGACTCTTTTCCTGTTCATAATAATTTTTATCATCCAATGTTTCTTTCATGGTCCTGTTAGCCGATATCAGTATCAAGTTCTTACTAGGTATAGAAGGGTAAATTGTAGGGAGGAAACCTACGGGGAACTATTGCATAAATTTATTCCATTTGCTCAGATCACCCTAAATTGTGAACTAAGGTGCTAACCAATGCAGGCAATATGTGATTAAAAAAAAGAAGAAAAGTGCCTGCTAATTAATTATTATTATTTGAACAGTAAATGCCAGCTGATTATAAAACCTACAATAAACATACTTAATATATACCAAATCATTGTCTCATATACATAGTTCAAAAAATCCAAAAACTCAACTTGATTCGATGTCCAGACAGGTTATAAATTTGTTATTTATAACAAAATTATTATTACTTAATAATTAACAAATTTGTTATATATTTAATTACTAAAATTAATAAATTTGTTAAGTAATAATGCCTATTTAACAGGTTATAAATATAACAATTGACATTTGGTCATGGATGAAACATATTTTGTTGGTAGAGTCAATTGACTCTTTAAAAAAGGTCATGGGATCGAAAAAAAAAAAAAATTTCTGAAAAGCAACCACACAAGAGTGTGACTTAGCTTGAGTTGTGCTGAGTTGCATCGAGTAGACCAAGTCAGCGAGCCGACAGCGAACCCCCCCACCCCCCCCCCCCCCCCCGAGGGCCCCAAATCACATGAGTACTGCCTCACACGAGCCACCCGAATCACATGGTGGGGCCCGCCTCACACGGGTCGCCCACCCCAAGTGTGTCCCCGCATCCTACGGGCTACCCCACTCGAGTTTGGTATGAAAATGCCCCTGCATTAATCACCCCTAGTGAGGAGTCTTGAACCTAAGGCCTCCCGCTCTGATACCAATTTGATGCAGGACAATTACCTACTTGCTCTAAAAGCTCGAATTGTTAGAGTATGCCGAATTAATCCCTTTATCTCATAGCCCAGGCCCCACATCTCATGGGTTAGGACCTTGGCCGAACTCCCCTCATGGGCTCCAAATCCCATGGGTACTGCCTCACACGAGCCACCCGAATCACACGGGTGGGGCCCGTCTCACACGAGCCGCCCACCCTGAGTGTGTCCCCGCATCCCACGGGCTACCCCACTCGAGTCCGGTGTGAAAATGCCCCTGCATTACGTCTTGCCACTCATAATTTTTGGTGCATGGATTTTTAATTCGGTATCCGACATCATGGGTTTTGGCTGTCACTCTCTTTTCATAAAGGGGCTTTTGAAAATTACCTAGAAAATAGGGTATTTGTGAATACCCATATAAAAATAATATGTTTGCAAATAGCCACATTGTTAATTTGTGGTTATTGCTGATAAGTGATAACCACTCACCCGTTGGCCTTTTCAAATGGCTGTTAACTTCTTCGGCATATTTGAAAAGTGAAGAAACTACCCCTACAGTAAAACCTCTACCCCCTCCCCTCTTCCATGCAGGAGAATTTTGGGGTATGTTCCATATGAGCAGTTTTCATCATTTTCTAACAGTTACTAGCAGAATGTGGGTATTTGCAATTACGGTTAATTAACAATGTAAAAATTAATAATAATAATAATAACAACAATGTGCTTATTTGCAAGCTTTATGTTTTTATGTGGCCATTTGGAAATGCCCTATTATTGACGTAGGAGTTTGCAAAAACCCATTTCTTAACTTGGAGGCAAAATGAGAATAGAATGAAATGAAGAATATAACAACTGAAAAGGACGGGTAAATGGAAAGGATCAAAACACACCTGCAGAGTGGGTTCCTTAGCCAGGATGGCACTTCCTGATTGATCTGACGGTTGAGCTTTCACAGGATGGTTCTTGACCTATGCAAACAAGCCACAAAAGTGAAATCAATCTCCTCACTTTACCACTTCTGACAACCCATTGATCTTCCAACCATGACAGTCTGTCTACAAAAGTGAAAAAGAGAACTTTCTCAAAGAAATGGAAATTTTCAATTACCCAACAACGCATGATGTCCCAAATGACTTCCATTGGAGCATCTGTTTTCATCCCCAATGGATTCACGTGACTGCCGGAGATGCGATATCCAGCATTGATAACTGCAGAACGGAACATAACTGCAGATGGGGAGGTGCATTTGAGAGTTGCGCAAAGGTTGTGGAGACTCACAAAGAGAGGCACATCAATCAGCTCCTGCAAATATTAGCATCATGCATATAAGGAACCAGTATCACAAGATTTTACAGAATAATCATTTTTTATTCCTAATTAAAATTTTTATTTAAATTACATGGGTGGTTGGTTCCAACTTCCAAGGAGTTCTAACTGTAACCAGCACACATGCACACGTGCGCGCGCGCACATGCACACATGTGCAAGCACGCATGCGCACACACAGGGAGGATGGTAACTTATCATCCACACGCACATGCACAGAGGTAGGTTTGACCTGACACAACCATCCTTTATCCAGGCTTTAGGACTAGCAACAAGAGCACAAAACTCCCACATGCATAATGTAATATACTATTACATAGGTTGATTATAATCAAACACTATCTCAAGAGTCTATTATATAGGTTGAGTATTATCAACAAGTTTGGCCCTTGATAGAGAGGAATGGTGGAACAAGATTCATGTGACCCTAATTAGTTGAGATAAGGCTTACATGATGATGATGATGATGATGATGATGACAGGTGGTTAGGAAGGTAAATAAAATCGTGCAAAAGTAATTATAGTATAATACCTAGCAGCATGCTGGTGTGACACTATTTGAAGGCAGGTGGTTACCTCAGATATTGTAGTCAACACAGCTGAAATCTTGTCGTATGCGGGGTATCGATCCTTCATAGACTTTACATTTGCTGATATGGAAGCTACCCACACTTGGTCATGGATTGGGGCCGACCATATGGGCCCACCCATGTTAAACTTCTTACCACAGTCACTGCAATCTTGAGGAACCACAGGACCAAAACCGGGCATGTACCTTACGCTGTTATTCTGGAGAAATTGGGGAAAAAAGAGAGCAAAAAGGTTAGCACACTGCTGTAAATCTGTAACAGAATGAAAATCAGATGTCCAAATAATATTTTCGAGAATATTGTCGATACAAAACTGCATCCACCAGATGAAAGAAAGAAGGTAGAGATATAACCAGATGTACCTTAGTGACAGTCCTCCCAAGACACTGCAGATGGAAAGAATCACACCCAATACACTGGTATACATATGAAAGCTTAAGAGGAGTGTTCTTCATTGCACTTGCAGAGCTGCACATAATCCAAGTCATGTTTTTTACTCATGGCAATGTGAGATAGCAAACAAATGTGGTATCCTAGAATACGAGGAATTTTATGAATCTCCACCCGAAGTTATGATTAGCATGCGCATGCCCTCATTCTTACACGTAAAGCTGTTTAGGGCCCATTTGGACACACTGTTGAAAGGGGCATTTGATGCCTAAACAGCATTTTGAGCCAACCCCAATTTGAGTCGTGTGTTTAGATGCACTTTCACAAACCCCGTCTCATCCCCTACTCGAAAAGATTGGCAGTAAAAAGCCAACTCAACGAAAAACCAATCCATTTCTTTTTCGTGACTCAACAGGAAAGCAGGCGTGAAATCACTTTTTGTGGAAGTGTGTCCAAAATGGGCCTGTAGGTGATCCAGATAATTGACATGATTGCTCCCGCAGTGGATCGACTACACGCTGAAACTCTTCCACACCGGAACATCTTAGACATAAATCCAATCTTTGGCCATTTCTTGCCAAATGTGGACCCATTTTCTTTGTGGGCTGCTGATCGAAGATTTAGGATTGATTGCCCTGTCAGGGATATTTTTGGGTAGATCGATCCAGTTGGGCCCATCAGATCAATTGCATGCATCACCAAACTTTGGCCGCATGTTGAGGAATTCAAGTCCTCGGGCAACATATCTCAGGTCAAGAGTCACATAATTCCACCCTAATATCGTAAAAAGAGCAAAGTGCTCAATCAGTCACTGTTAATGCTCACTCGAAAGAAACATGCCACGCACGTGAATATGCGCACGAAGACCCGAATGTAGAAATCCATCTGTACGGAGAGGACCGGAACTATGTATCGCTTGTAGCGATTTGCATGGCTCTGCATTTGGAAAAGGCAGAACAAAAACCACAAATTTGAAATTAGACTCATTGATACTGAGTTGGCTTTGTAAATTCTGAATGCAGGTCCTTCCCAAGCCCTCTAGGCTAGGTGTACCAACATACCTTACCTGAGCAAGATCCAAACTGTCCAACAGGTGGGTCCCATCGTCTATATCCTGGCCCAACTTCCTCCTGCTGGATGGCTTAGATCTTGCACATGTGTTCCTGCCTGGGGAGGGGCAGGGAACTACCAGCATGCAGAAAAAATTCTTTTGAAAGTAAGGGAAATGCTAGTCACCCTGACTGCTAATGCACCCATCTTTCCTACTGTTGGTAATGCAAGAAATGTTCCAGTGTCCTTAAGAGCACTACAAGTTCTAGTCCCCCTAGTTGCATTAGGACACAGACAGTCCAATCCATTAATGGAGACTGTTCATAGGTCTAACACATATTTCATGGGCTACCATGGAAACATCACACCGATCTAACAAATATTTACCATTTGATAAATGGCTTTAAAATCTACAGTCAGGATCATTTACACAAAAATAGGTCCAATCAACATTATGATTCATATGTTTGTTAGGAACCATCACACATTGCTTATGGTTCTAATGAACCACTTTTGTCAGGCAATCATAAAATCCCATCGACGGGTTGGAAAAAGAATGAGTACAAAAAAATTTGGCCAAACTACGGATGGATTAGATAATCTGATCAGTGTGATTTCTTCCTTGCAGCCCATGAAATGTTTTCTGAGCTTAATGGACAGTTCAGATCAATTGATTGGACTGTCCGAGGGAATGATGCAACTAGGAGCACCATACTTATAGTGCTCTGAGAGCCTAGAGCATCCCTCTGGTAATGCAGCTATGCAATAGTACAATTTTTTTTTTTACTTGCTTATAAACAAAAGCAGAAAGGATGGTGCATTTACTAGTCAGAATGGGTGTAATAGTAGCTTCCTCCCAAGCTAGAACATCTTTTGCATTGATATAAGTACCTCGATGCTCGCTAGGAGGATCCTAAGAGCCATTTCATGGCAGTATTTTCCTCTCAAAGGGTACGAGCCATATCTGATTCAAAACTAGTTATTAGAACAAAATATCCAGTTATAAGGCAATCATAAAATTCATCATGTTGCATTTTGAAGACTGTAAAGCATAAGACCTCACTTGGAATAGCAGACTTCCCCATTTCCTCCACAAAGCACAGCCATATCAGTGGCTGTGCACATTAACATCCCTCCATCAGCGACTGATTGAACTGCAGAGTCCAAGAACACAGACGGCGATCCATAAGGATCAAGATCGACCTGAAATAGCAATGAGGGGTGAATAGTCATTCCTCTGAGACCCATGCTAGGATATGCAAATCCATTCAGCATTCAAAGACGGTCAATCGATGCTTCAATTCTAGAAAAGAATGGAAAGTGACATTTAAAGTCTAGCATCCAATATTTCTATTATCAAGAATGAAATAAAATTGTTGAAGAAATAGGAAATCAAGCAATCCATCAAGATATTGGATATAAAACAATGTTATATGACTGTATAATATGCATTGAGTGGTTGGAACTTGGAAATCTCAACGGACGTTGAAACTGACCCTTTCACACCCCATGTAGGAATCATAATGTTTTTGCATGCACTAAGCTCAAAATAATCAAATAAAATTTGAAAGAAAACCAGAAGTCATGATTTGTCCAAAACCCAAGAGCATTCAGTAGACTTTTCGCAATAAACGCTAAACATAACAGCAGACTTTTCACAGAGGAAAATTGTCTTCGGTAGAGTGCATACCACATCAAATTCTTTCTGATGTGTAAGCATATAAATTCGAGCATCGGCAAGCTGAGGTTCCACCTTTGAACAGGCAACAGAACCATTTAATTTTATATTCCTCTTGCAAGCTTCAACAGACACTGAAACAGGCAAATGCATGGTCAAATCATCAGAGCCAGTATGCTGCTACTGAAAAACTATAATATGGTACTGTAAATCGGTAATGTAAAATGAACTGTAGCATGAGTGATGAATCACAAAATATGACTACAATTATAGGATCCTGATGCATCAGGACGTAAATAGTGTTGTGACATGCCCATTTTGTACTGGTGAAGACATGGTTAAAAGAGTCAGAGACTCAACCTGACTTGTTCAGCCCTGAGTTGAGTTGTGACTAGCCTGAGTTGGGGGGCTGACTCGTGGCATTGAACTGGATCAGGTCTGACCAAGTCCAAGTCGCATCAGACTCATCTGAATCTTAAAACCATGGGTGGAACCCATGGTCGGTGATCCAGACTGTCTATCCAATGGGGACTGCTATGGATGGGAGATGCCCAAAAAGATCTTACAAACTGGAAGATAAAAACTTTTTTTTAAAATTGGTGGTCTACAAAGACTGTTATAGAAAGAATATAGAAATAATCCCTAGAAAGGGTCAAAGATTGAATAACCGGAGTCTGGAAGAATTTGGGGCATCCCCCATTAGGCCTTCAGACCATTAGTCTTGATCACAGGACAAAGGGTCCACTCATATTGAGTGGATGGACGGACGCATTGGGACACAATGCACATCCTGATGCATCGGGAGTCAAATTAGTTCTTCAAATGTAAGATGCTTAAAGAGGCGCAGATACCTTTATCATTGTCTACTGCTATTACTTGACCAACCCCTTCTATTTCACGTGCATAACGCAGCGCTCTTAATCCAGAAGCAGCCAAAGCCTGCAAATTCATGACGAAGAAATTAGCAATGAATTGAAGGAAAATATTGATGCTAAACAAACACTGTAGGGTTATGATTGCTACATCCAATGCTTCCTGGGATGAGCTACTCTTCGCAGAGCTCCACAAATGGTAAAAATGGAGGTTTATTAATCCCACATGCCCTCCTGCACAGTGGCCACATGCAGATGTGGAGGTGTCCTCCAAGAGTCAGTGGACCAAAACTCATAGATCACATTGACTGAAAGCAACTACTCCACGCATCATGTGGGCCTCACGCACATGGGATATCAACCGTCACAGTTTTGTTTCCAGTTCAGCATTCAAGTTTTCTTACATGTGGGCCCAATGAATGAGTTAAAAATGGTAGCTTCTTAAACCTGTACACCCTCTTGCAGACTTGCACAGTGGCCACATGCGGAAGTGGAGGCGGACTCCACCCTTTAGATAACAGTCTGCAAGCAAATACTCCACTCATCATGCGGGCCATACACAGGTTGGATATGCACCATTATAGTTTTGTTTTTAATTCAAGCATTCATGTTTTTCTTGCATGTGGCCCAATGAATGAGTGCCCTGACCCAACTTTTTAGCCAGGTGATCTACATGGTGGGTCCCACCTAATTGACAACTTGGGTGCGGTGCATGTATGAGATATCTGCATGTGTCACCGCATGCACAATTGGCAAACCTCTGGCAAAATTAGCCTTAGAAAACATAACACATTGATAGAAAGAAAGAAAATGAAGGTAGAGAAAGAAACAAACCTCAAGCACTCTTGGGGGCTTTAGTTCCCCTCGTCCCTTTCCCCACGTAGTTTTCAACGGTTCTTTTGAGCTGCAATCAGGTACATCTTGAGACGGCTCGATCTGCACTTCACATTCTCCATTTGATATTTCCTCATGAGGAATGGTTGCTTCCTCAGGCACAGGTCCAGAAGAACCCTCTTCAGATAACTGTTGTTCTGTTTTCATTTTTTTCCTCCGCATTGACTCATGCTCCTCTTTGCGTTTGGATATAAAGGTCCTCAGAACCGCAATGGATATGTCTCTGTTGTTAACCTGATTAATGATGAGAAATTGTCAACTCTCTTTCTTATTCCATTTTTTTTTTTCGATGAATAAACACCGGCTTTCTTTCAGTCAAGGGAAAAATGCAAAGGCTAATTAACAAAGAGAAGTAATGGCTTTTGCCAAGTAGCAGCAGCACAACTGCAATGGCATTCACCTAGAATGGATTAAACAGGAAACCATACGACACAAATAACTACTGCAGAATAGGGCTTTTTAGCCTTGTTGATAGGACTGTGACTTGGGTTCGGGTCAACCCACATCCATTTGACCCAACTTGAGTTCGTGTCGGGTTTGGGTTGGGTTCAGGTTAATAAGAAAATTCAGGTTGGATTATGTCAGGTTGCGAACAATCACATGTATTTGGGTTGGGTCTAGTCGGGCCGAGTCGAGTATAGTGGAATTCAAGTTGGGTGCAGGTTAGGCACCTCAGATTGGAATGCAGGTTGCAGGTTGGGTCCTCCTGAGGTTGGGTTGGCTCGGGATGACTGTCAACCCGACCAAACTGACCCGACTTGTATCTTATTCCCCACTTGCTAATGGGGCTTGTGCGGGTCCACTTGTTTCCAGATGTGCCAGTTAAGGCCTGTTTGGGGATCACCAAAAGATGAGTTCATCTCAGTTTAGTTAATCGTAATTACGTACTAAAGATCATATTTCTTTTTAGTAAGAATTAAAAATAATCTTTATAACCAACAATCCCGAACTCTAACACGTAATAATGATTAACTAAAACGAGATGGACTCATTTTTAAGTGGCACCAAACAGGCCCTTTGTTTTTCCGGGCCTGTCGACAGGTGAATCTGAAAACCAAAGGAGATTCATGGCCCAACAGAAAAGTTATTTGTGTATGAACCAGTTGTTTCAGAAATTATTTAAGTAAATAATTGGGGGGCACTTTCAGATATATTGCTCAAAAAAATTCACATAACACATAGTTTATTTGGATTTAGAAATTTCTATCCTTAAAGGTTATGAGAGGATTCATGGAGAGATCAGGACAGATTGAACAAAATGCATGGGATCTTCGAACTCCACCATCCATTTTCCTTCTTTTTTCTTTTTGATAAGAGAACCAAGATTTGTCCAGCGATAAACAAAATTCTTATCAGATACGGAAGAAAAAGTACAATCAGCTCTTCAACAAATTCCCCATCGCTGCAAGAAGACAGCAAACATTCAAATCCAGAACTAGAGTGGAAAGAACAAAAACCCAACTCCATATAGATGCTCATAATGAAATCATTATTGAGCCAATAAGATAGATAAAGGAAAAGTAAAGAACCGGCTTTACAAATCCTCCATCTACACGGAAAAAAACCCAAAGTCTTCGATCTAAGAAATGTCTAAAATCATCATAAGAACTCAAATCTAACTCCATACAACCAATAAAAAATGATCGGAACTTGTATATGCACCAACCATGATTGCTTTTCATTTTCTAACACCCTCTTGTGGAATATTTCAATTCCCAAAATGGAAGATCCATGAATGCAAATCAACCAGCGGGGTTGAAAATATTGGGTACCCAAACAAAATCCTTTGTCAAAGCCTCTTTGAAAAGCATTGGGTTTTCAATAAATCATCCATCAGTACAAGAAATCCATCAAGAGTACAAACCAAGCATTGTAGAAATCTAAGGGTCTGTTTGGGGTGATGGCCTAAAATGAGCTTTATATATATATATATATATATATATATATATATATATATATATATATATATATATATATATATATATCTTGCCATTTCAAGGCCTTTAAAAAGACTGGCATATGGCGATCATATGGGGACATGCAGATGGAACCTAAAAAAGCAGGATTCTCTCCATTTTCAGCGTGAATTTGTCATTTCTGGTGGCATTAAATTTGAGGGCAATGCACAAATGCCAAACATCCAAACAGTTCATAGGTGGATCAAGATGTGGAAAACTAGCATGGATTTCCGTTTCTGGGTGCCTGCATATAATCCATCCCGAGTGTGATGTATGATACGCAGGCACCCAAAAATTGCTAACACGGCATCTGTGTAATGCAAAATAAACTATCACCTTAGTGGGCCCCACTTAAGATGGGGTATAAAACAACAATTATATGGACACAATACCTTAACTGGCCAATTAGTTGATATATAACAGACAGTCAGCAAGAAAAATAATCAATGGTTTAGATTTTAACAAGTATATTTTCATACATCGAAGATGACAATCTTTCAGTCAATACCTTTTCAGGCTTATAAACTATCCATAGTGTGTTGCATGAGTTGTACTGTTTAATTTAAGTTAGATATATCCTATGCGTAAAATGCAAGTGCCTGTGTATCATCCACCACACTATGCTAGAGTATCAAATAACTCCTAAAGTAGACCCCCATTTAATAAACCACTATAAAGTAAAATTCTCATCGAAGACAACAGAAAAGCAAAGAATTTTCGACAAATCCTCCATCGTTGCAAAAAACCCATTAACCATTCTATCCACGAACCACGTAGAAACCAAAGGAACGATTGAAAACCAAGACTATTAAGGCAAAAGCCAATCTTTTTATCTTTTTAAATCAAGAATTCAATGCAAGAAAGAAATAAAATCGAGAAGTAGAACAAAAAAACCAACTTCATACAACAATCCGCCGAATAAAGAAGAAAAGCACCAGCTTTTCAGTAAACCCAATAGCGGTGCAAAAAAAAAAAACAACCCGTCAACCGTTTGGTCCGAGAATCGGGAAGAAATCGAAAGGGAGATCGAAAAGCGAAACCTGGGTCTTGTTATAGAAGACTTGGTTGTTGGAATGCATGAGGATTTCTGCATCTCCTTCTTTGATTATGATGTAATCGTCGGGATTAGTAGAGAGGGGGTTCTTCTTCTCCTTCTCCTGCTGCTTCTGTTCTCCTTCTTCTCCCATCTCGTTTTCCAGCAACACCAGGGGAGAGAGAGAGAGAGAGAGAGAGAGAGAGAGAGAGAGAGAGAGAGAGAGAGAGAGAGAGAGAGAGAGAGAGAGAGATTTCGTTTTTTGAAGGATGCTGTTTTGGAAAGATTCGGTTATCGTTTTCAGTCTCTGAGAGCTGCTGCAACCGCAGCAAATAAAAGTGCATACACCGTATGAATAGTGTATATGCGTTGAGCAGAAAACCCTCCTTTTTTCTACTTCGAGGAAGAGAGGATTTTTAAGGGTGGGAGCGTTTTGTTTTCCTTAAACCCTAGTTCTTCGCCATGCGTGCACGTTAGAATATCCTCGTTGGGTAATTCTTAAGTGCGCCAGCTTTTGTTGCTAGTGCGCGCGCGTGAGTTTCGATTGGGTTTCACATTAAAGCTACGTGCGTCGAGATGTATGGGGCCTTCCTGTAATGTTTTACGTGGAATCCAAACTGTTCATGTAGTGGACACCTCGTGTTCAGTATACATATAATGAAATTTTCCTGATAAAAAATTCAGGTGGGGCACACCACAACGAGAGATGTACAATCACGCCTAAAACCTATATATATTCACGTGGTCTGAGTCGGTGTGTCCCTTCGCCCTGATATTTTCTCATTTGATGGATGGTTTGGACGGTATATACAAAACGTGGTGGACAGTAATTTGCTTGCATGCGTTGGAAGCGGATCTCGAACTGAGTAACTCAGTACACTGTGGGCCCAAATTTCATTCATGTATTTTATCCACTCCGTCCATCTCTTTTAACAGATAATTTTAATTGTTTATGACAAAAATGGAGTGTATCCAATGATAAATTGGAGCAAACAGCTAGAAACAGTGTGAATTGAACATCTACAGTTGAAAATTTATTGAGGGCCAAAGAAGTTTTAAATCAAGCTGATATTTATGTTTTCCTTTCATCCATGTCTTTCTTATCTTACGAACTAGTTGGATGACAAGTAAACATTATTGGGGCCTTAGAAAGTTTTCAACAGTGGAAATCAATACTTCTACTTTTTCCTTTGACATGGTCCACTTGAGATTTGGATACGCATCAATTTTAGGTTCAACCCTTAAAATGATCTTGAAAAAAGAATGGACGGTAAGCCAGATGCATTCACAGTGGGCCCAACATAGTTTACACGATAAGAGCGTACTGACTAACTCAGTACGCAATCCGATTTCGTGGGCGTTGTGCTTCCCAATGTAGGACATTGCAACGGGGGCGGATTGCGTGCTAACCCGGCCAGTACCGAGTTAGTACTGGTCGGTACTATGTGGGCCCACCATGACTTTTGTTCTATCCACGCCGTCCATCAATTTTTTCAGCAAATTTTAGGGCATGAGCCCAAAAATTAGACAGATACAAATATCAGGTGGACCACACCACGAGAAACTGTGGTGATTCAATGCCTACCATTAAAAAATTCCCAGGGCCCACCGTAATGTTTGTTATCTGATTACTTTACACAGACCAAGGCAGAGAAAAATTCAAAATATCGGTTGATCCAAAACTTTTGTTGCCACAGAGAAGATTTTAACGGTGGGCAGTGTGGTCCACCTGAAAAATTTAAACAGCCTTATTTTTGGAACCATTAATCATGATTGGATGGAAAAATAGATGGACGGTGTGGATAAAACAAAACACAACATGATGGGCCACAGAGCTTTTACCGCACGGGTATTGGTACTGGAGGGATCACTACCGAATCCGAGGGATGCGGATTTCCTTCCTGCGGATGCGGATTTCCTGCGGAAGAAGTTCCCGCGCAAGAATGCTGAGTGGGGCCCACAGAGATGTTTTTGAAAACTCCATCCCGTCCATCCGTTCTTAGAGATCATTTCAAGACGTATGACAAAAAATGAGGTGTATCTAATACTCAAGGGGGACACACAAGAAGAAAAAGTGGGAATTCAGTATTAACCGTTGAAGCATTCTCATGGGCATAAAAGCTTTGTTTCAAGCTATCTGATTGGTGTTTTCACTTCATCCTATTGGGAATGACCTTATAGACGGTTTGGATAACATATAAACATCAAGGTTGAGCCCAGGAAGGTTTCAACCGTAGGAATTTCATTTCCCAATTTTCCCTCTTGTGTGACGCACTTAGTTTTTTATATACCTCATTTTTTTTGTTGCACGTCCTAAAATGAGATAGTAAAACGGATGGACGGAATGAATTTCTTACATATATTTCAGTGGGCCCTAACCATCATCCTTGCGAGCAGGAACTTCCTGGGAAAGAAAAGGGTTTTGCAGGAAATCTCGTCCCCTTCATGCGCTAGGAACTTAGATGGGGCCACCGTGATGTTTGCGGTAAATCAACTCCGTCCATCTATTTTGTGAGATTATTTTAGGACATAAGGTTAACCCAAAGTTGAAATATTCATGGGGCCACATAAGTTTTGAATCAGGCTAATATAGAATGCCGTTATAAACGGTGGATGGCATGTAAATATCACTGTTGAAGCAGAGACGTTTCAACGGCAGGAGTTTCCCTAACCACATTTTCCTTTAGTGTGGCCCACTTGAGCCTTGAATCCTACTCAATGTTGATTGTAAACCGTAAAATGAGCTCACAAAGCAGATGAACAGAGTGGATTTCTCCCAAACATCACGGTGGGGCACCAGTTAGTTCCCACCGCAGGAACTTGCGAAATGCTTTGGCAGGAAATCCGTGTCCGAATCCGAGTCCCACCGTTACGGAAACGGATCGGCTACTCACCCTGCCGGTGCTATGTGGGATCCACGTGTGTTTCATCCATGCCGTCCATCGATTATTACAGATCATTTTATAGCATGAGCCCTAAAATGAGTTTGATCCAAATCTCAAGTGGACCGCACCGTTTTGATTGAATGCTCACCATTAAAAACTTACTGGAGGTCACAAAAGTTTTGGATCAAGCTGATATATATTTTTTCCATTCATCCAAGTCCGTATGACCTAATCAATAAGTTAGATGTCAAATAACCATTACAGTGGGCCCTGAGAGGTTTTTAACGGTGGACAATCAATCATAACTGTTTTTCCTTGGTGTGGTCCACTTGAGGTTCGTATCTACCTCATTTTTGTGTTCAATCCCTGAAATTATATTTCAAAATGGATGGACCAACCACTAGCCACTTGGTTAAAACGCATACATAATGGCGGGGTCTACATAGCACCAACTACTAGCCACTTGGCTCGTGGCAGCGTCACCCACCAAACTGCGTCCCATTGTTACCTTTGGTTAGTGTTGGGAGTGTATATGACCAGGTTTGACCTGATTCGAGCCTAACCGATGGCCTAAATTGGTCAAGTTCGAGTAGGATTGGACAGATCTAACCGTTAATTTGATCAGGTTCAGGTCAATGTTACTTTGAGCCGCAGCAATTCAAAATCTGATCCGATTGAAATCCGATCTGATTTGGACCGGACCAGATGTATTACCTATATATATATATAGAGAGAGAGAGAGAGAGAGAGATGTGCATCAGACCCTCAATTCAAAATATCAAAAGGGTCTAAATCTCAGTTTTTTCTCCATTCTTTTTTCTTTTCTTTTCTTGAAAAGAAAAAAAATCAATTTCAATATCCAATTCAAACATCTGAATAGTCCTCTTGCTTTGGACAATGAGATCCTAAATGCGGCAGCTGCTCTCTTAGTTAGTGGGTGCGCAAGCAACCTCGCGGACGAGGCTGCCCTTGCTCGTGAAACACATCAGCCAGAGAAAGCCCTCACGACGCTTGATTCGTGAGTACATCTTCGTGGGTACATCTTTCCAACCTAAGTGAAATCATTCATTGAATAAAATCTTTTCGATTTGAAAATCGCATTAAAGCCCCATTGATGCCATAAATTCTCTGTTCATTTTATATTCCCACTATGATCATTGCAGAAGTTAAAGGAGAAAGTAAATGCTGGAGTTACTTGGATTTCAATCATATGATTCCAATGAAGAATCAAAAGGCGGTTAGTTGGAGATCGGTATGCCTATAAAAGCAATTAAATTTTCACCATTGATATTTATACCATGAATAATGCTTGCATTGAAGCAAGTTAAGGATTATTTAATTTTTTAAAAAAAGAAGAAGAAGAAGAAGAAGATGATGAGTCAAAAAATGGGCTGATTTTTTTCCTGACCCTCCATTCAAAATATCCGAAGGGTGCATGTGGCCTAGATTGCCTATACTCAACATGATGGTCCCCCCACCCCAACAAAAATGAAGGGTGGACATCCCTCTCCAATCTGAACCTGGCCTAATTCGATCCGACTCGATTTTCCTAATCGAGTCGGAATCGGATTCGTTCAGGCAAGCATAGGTTAGGATCGGCTCGAGCCAGATGACTTGGACTGGGTCCTGGATCAAACCGAGTTCGGGTCAGGCCATGCAAAATTCTAACCGAGTCAAGTCAGACCCAATCCGATCCGACTCAGTCGAATGCCTAGCTCTACCTTTGGTATGGCCCACCTTAGTTATAGATCATGATGGGTTTTGGAATCTAGGCCTAACATGGCTGAACAATCTGGATTCCACCTACACATTGTGGTGGGCCCCACATAGCTAAAGTACGTGAGGTGCGATCGAAACCGATTTTAATTTACCGGGTCTGGCCCAGCCCATGAGCCATTTATCTGGGCTTTTTTATAGATTAGGCCCATTAGCACAAGCTAAGGACCTGATCCAGCCTCAGATCATCAGACCTGATTAAGCCAGACCAAGATGGTCTAAGTTGGTGGGCCTTTAGGCAGACTTAAGCACAGATCATCTAGGCTCAGCCCAAACCCGTTTAGACTCTGACCGGTTTTGGGCCAGATCATCTCCACTTGGGCTGAATTTGAGCTCATCTTAGAGACAGAGAATGATTTTGGGCCCTACAACTAACTGTTACGGACCTGGGTTTGATTAGGTGGGCCACAGATGGACCATGAACTAATAGCCCATATTACACAATCATGTCTTTTCTGATCAGACTGTTTTTGGATCTGTGCCGCCTGTTGCTAATATTATCCAATTGGACGGTTAAGATTGTTAGATGAGTGAGATTTTCCCAGCCAATCCAGGATCATATCCACCTGATCAACGGTCTGCATCTTTGTAATTTCCTCCAATCGTCTGCAATGAAGGTTTGTAGAGCTATTCAGCGCAGATGTGCCAATGTTACACGTGCGAGAGATCCAATCCAGTCATTAGGTGTACTGCACCTGTACGTGAATTTAGACGGCTAGTAATTTATTTCTAACTTTCCATTTTTGTCTTTCACGTGGGATGTGCCTTATTTTTCCTCAGTAGCATGTTTACACTGGGCCCACCCAATAATGAATGGACAACATCATACGCTGAGAGGTTTTCAAGTGATCTTGATTGCTTCCCTCACAATGCAAGCCAGACCGTCCATTTACTGGGCCTCTTATCTCTGGTCCATGAAGCTCGGCCCAACCTTTTTCAGCTTGGGCTCTATATGGGCCCACTTAGGCCCAGTAAAATGGTGAGGTTAACGGCTAAGGTTTGTCGGCTTTTATTGCGCCCAAAACTAGCCCATGCCCGGCCCAATATATGTTGGGCCCAAGGTACAACCATCAAGCCATTGATCTGATGGGCCTCACTGTGGATAGCGGGAGAACTTAAAAATCCATCAAATTGAAAGATCATAACCTTTGGATAATAGGCCTATTTTTTATTCAACATGGACCATTTTCGTCCTTCCCCTATTAACGATTTGTTTGTAGGCCGCCAATCGAGCGGTCAGGATCTTCCAATCCACAAGTATTTTTGAGCTCTCCCATACATTTTGGGCTGTGTCAGATAAATGGGCCGAGTACGGGCCCAAGGTCAGGCTACTTGGTTGGGCTGGGCCGGGTCCCAGTCCGCACATACATACAAGCCGAGGGGAGATGAGCTAGAAGAAATCAGTTCAAGCCAAGCCGAGCTAGAAGAAATGAGCTTGACTCGGCCCAACTCAACCATTCAAGCCGTGTCAATCTGAGCTGACTCAAGCCGAGTCAAATGAGTCATTCGAGCTAGCTCGACTCATGAACAGCCCTACATACAAGCTCGTTTCAAACATCACTGAGATTTCGAAAAAAAAAAAACAAAACATAATTGTTTCACTAGAAATTCACCAAATGATATTATTGCATTGCCATATGAATATTTTCAAATTCTTCGCATAATTTAAAATTTTACTATTTTATTGTTAACCCATTAAATTTTAATGAAAATTAATTAATTAATTATATTAAACACTTAAAATTATTTCTTCTTCATCATTAAATCCTTATACCATCCTATTATATAATTTCACTCTGTCATAGAACATATCTCAAATGTATTAATTAGGACAAACCATACCTCAAATGCATAATTCTTAATGCTATTTTTGTTTTAATGGTCATTCATCTCAATATCCTTATTTTTTTACTACTGAACTTTTTATTTACCAAATAATTATTAGTTATATAACTATTCTATGAAAAATTCCCTGTAATTTTAATATTTAAAATTATTTAAATAATTTACAATAAATAGTTTATTTTTAGTGAAAATTTCAGACAATATCTAGAGAAAAATATCAAATATGAAAAGCTCGCAAGGAATTACAAATATGATGAAATGCTGAGAATGGAATTTGTTACTATGATTTTAAGGTGTGGGCTACTTTCTTAATACTTCTAAACTTTTTAATTTCTAGGGATTCGCCATCGAAACCAGATCATAAAGAGGGATTGGCTCAATCTTGATTTCTCAAGTCCTTACTATCTCCATCTTCATTCTTTTGGGTATTTTACTTACACTTCATCTTAAACCAATTCACTTATAACAGATGTAGTTCTTGGTAGCCAATGTGCATGACTAAATCATATGAATCTATGTAATTATCTATTTCCGCCACTTAATTCTCTCTCCCCTGAATTCATTCATTCCTACTTTTATCATCCATCACAACATCCTTATTTCAATTACACTTGTCTGATGAACATGTAGAATTTCCCACTGAGTTTGATTAGAAATTTTAAAATTATTTAATAAAATTTATGGGTGAAAGATAGTTGTCCATACATTGATAAGGGATGTATGATTTCTCGAGAAGAGAGGAGTCATGGTGGCCCCCAGATCCCATGAATAAATGGAAAGTTGAATCTACATTGGATCTCACCTGAATTGCCCCATGAATTGTCCTGATTTTTTATTTTTTATAGTTCATAATAAATATTTTTAATAAATAATCATTTTGAGCGAGATTTCCCCGATGATATATAGAGAAAAACCTCAAAATCTCATGAGTGAATTACAAAATCAAGAAAATGCTGATAATAGAAATTGTCAACTGCTGCTTTCTAAAAACTCCTGAAATTGTTGCTAAGTGGAAGAAAGTGCTACTTTAGTAATGCAAATTTGACATAAAGGGTTATGGCCCCACCATAATTAGGATTAGGCTTAATCTTGATTTCAATGGATCATGACTCAGGATCAACTCAATCTCGACTTCAAAAGTCTGATTTGGTAATCGATTCATATTTTGAAAGTCCAAGTCACTGCACGCCGACTCAGCCTCGAAGTGAGTTAAAAACAACTCAGTATAAATTTCAAAAGTCTCAATGGCCAGTTTTTGGATGTGCAAATGATTGCTGGGCATCAAATGGTGTGGGCAACTCAAATGGCATTGATTTGTATTTAGTCGATTGGAATGTCGCTTCGACAGAAAAAATGATGGAACACGCCACGGCATGCAAAAAAATTCCTGACCAATGCTTTGGAATTCGACAGAGTGCTGTAGATTCTGCCAAAACAAGAGTTCTGCCTCACATCCAAACTGGGCCTGAGCAAGATAGACTCAGCTCAATCTCTATTTCAAAAGTGCATGCAGGCATGTATTAGGCAAGCCATCCACATATGACAACATATGCTAACCTGGACCGCATGTTCGAGATTTATGCCATTCATCTGGTCAGTCCAATAGGCCGATGCTGTGCGAAAAATCAGGCCATTCCACTCATCAGGTGAGACAGTATTGGAAACAAATGCATGGCTTTGAAGAAAAATAACCTAGGGCAAGCTCTACTTCTCTTAGACATCCATTTCTTTTAGACACTGGTGTCCAGTTGATAAGTAGAACCTGCAAGGTGGGACCCACCTAAATAGATGGATTAGGTCCTGCACATTTGGCACTTAGATGTGTGCTTAGCAAATATCCTGCATCATATCTGAGTTTGAAGGGCCTGGATAATGGTCTGAGTGAGATATCCAAGCACCCAACCGTGATTTTCGAGTACACAATCCAGCTTGAAAAAAAAAAGCAAGTTACCTATTTAACTCAGTACCAGAATCTTGATTGGATTGAATCATTTATAAGAGTTTCTGACTAAAATTTCTAATTACTAGCTATATTCATGTAGCTTTGCTAAGTCCCCGCGCCCATGCGTGAACTCCAAGCCATGCATTAGGTGGGCGGGCTTGACAATGGCCCAAGATCAGGCAGGCCATACATGGATCAAAACAATGGATGATTTAAAGATAATCACCACTCCGCATTCAACCGAAAACATGTGGGATCACCTGGACCCCACAGGATTTTGCGCCATACGAAAAATTCTCACCAGATCACAGCTCTAATCAAGAGGCAACATAAATAATCACAGCTAGTGTTTTAAATAGCTTACACTACAAGTAATTTCACTAAAACAAAAATTAATTACTGTTTTCAATGATTTATTACAATTTTCTATTTTCAATAAAAATTAGTTAATCTTTTCAATAATATTAGTAAAATAATAAAAGTAACAATATTAAACCAGTTATGCTGCTCTTTCTTTATCTATATGGTTAATCTTTGCCCCTTTTTTTCCTTATTATTTTAGGTTGTGTTTGGTTGCACCAGATATGACGAAACTTCATTATTAGTCAGTCTAATGCAACATATCATGATATTTGGTGCAACCAAACGCAACCGTAATAAAAAAAATAAAAATTCTAAAATTAGCATGTAGCTTATGCCTCACACTTCAGAAGAGTCGCTATTTGCTATTTAAAACATTGATCACAGCAAAATAAACAACGAATGACCTTGATTGGCCCTAACTTGTTAAATTTAGCAACTTAGCAAAAGGAGAATTCGGAAACTTGAGAGACATCAATGGATTTTTGGCGGGAAGAAAAGAATAGTTCTAGTACCAAAGCCAACATGGTGCTTTGTTATTCACCATTTAAAATGGCATGGCCTGCTTAACTGTGTCCATGGAATCAGAGCAATTGAAATGGTAGCGACCAGTAAACAAGGATGGTAGCTGAAATCTCTTGCCGCCTGTTTTTGAGTTCTTCATTCGCTGTTAGTTTCAGAGATCAGATGAAGCGTTCTCTCCCTTGCTGGCACCATTTGGCAACCTGCAATCTGTACATTCGTTTTTCTTACACCAAGCAGCATGACAAAGGATTTATAATAAACCACTCAGCCAAAGCGACCAGAAAATTCATCTGAGCCAACATTTTGTAAAGGTGGGCCATTTTACAACAGGCAAGATAGTTCATCTAGTGGTCCCCATGATTGACATGCAATCGAATGATGACTCCCCTACATTGAAAAATCCCAGCCATCCGATAGAGGGACTATCCTGTTGCATTTGTACCATGGCTATAGTTTTCGATGGCTAGATTGTCCAATAGGGGATTGCATAGTAGAATTTCAAAATGGCCCACCAGACGGACAGTCTGGATAAACGAAAGGTGACTCCCATCTGTGCTGAGAATACTGAGCTACTGTAAATGGATGGTTTTTGATATGGATATATGTACCATGTTGGAGATGCCGCAGTCTGCCTAAGTGATAGGAAGGTAGCAGAAGATCTCGTTTTCCCGCTTCACCTGCACTGGATGCCTTTGATTCTCCACACCCTGAAACTGCGATGACAGCTGAAGTAAATCGACTGTATGTCCATGCTCACGAGATATTGGATCCTTTGCACTCATGAAATCAGAGCCTTGAAAAAGCCCATCTGCCTGACCTTCAAAATCAACGGCATTACTGGCATCAGAAACAAGTACAGCCCCCATGTGTTCCTCCTCCATAGAGTTCTTCCCGGACGACGAGAACCGATTTGAAGCCACGCTGGTCGAAGCCTGTGAGCTCACTGCCACCAGAAGCTTGTCGGGGAACGGGCCCACATTGTAGTGAGCAGACCCACCTTGAACAATCAGCGGACGGGCCATCGGGATCCCTGGATTATTCGTTGATGAGTTCTGTGATTGAGATGACAGAAGAGAGAGAGCACAACTGGAGTGTGGGACCCCGGACAAACCATGGACGGTCGATGTCGTATCGAAGGCGGAGAATTCCTCGCTCCCTGATGAGGCAGCATTGTGGAACGGTAACCGTGGAATGGAATGTGAACCCGTGAAATCCTGCATGTATCTGTTGCTGCTATTTTCATAGTACATGCTCCCTGGTGCAGTATCGATGCCATGCAAGGGAGGGTGGAAGGACTTTGGAAACATATGGCTATTCATGACGGGTATGGGTTGCTGAGAGTTGTTATAAATTGCATCGTCTTCTAATTTTACATGCCTGCACCAGTTACTATTTTCAGATTTTACTTCTCGTAAAATGCCATTTGGAAATATATCCTGGCAGATGAAAGATGCCCTGGCCGGGTAGGAGGGCCCCAGATATCTGCTACCTACAGGACAGTAATCCAGTTAGGAAAAAAGTGAAAGATCCAGTGGCAGTCGAAGTCAGATTAGACAGAACTGACAAGCAGATCAGTGTGAAGAGGATTGAGGGTTTTCCTCAATGTAAACGTGCCTACGTGGCACAGGGGTTCAAAATCAGGGCCATTCATCAGGTCGGACACACGATGAAAATGCACCAACCTGTAAAATCAGGTCAGTACACTCATCATGGGAGCAATACATGTAGGCTGAATATGGACTTGCCTGGTCCATACATCAAGTGGGCCACATGAATATCGAATGGAATGCTGGAAACTTTTCTCAAACGTGTCGTCCACCCATATACTTTAATGGCTAGAGTGTCACTACTCGCAACTTTGAAACATCTTGCAAGATGATGGAAGCACATTGTCGAGCAGTAGGAAAAAAACAGAAATGAAGACACTTGGTTTGGAATCAACCAAGACAGTGGAAAATCTCAAATGGGAGGCCACAAACGAGCCTGGGTCTCATTGCTCAATGATCTAGACTGTTGATCTTACATGTGCCACATTGAATAGGGATGACTAAAGATCTCCCCCACTGGAAGATAACTCTTTGATCTTTGGAATGTCAATCTATTTTCTCCTTGACTATCAATCTGTAGGTGATGGTGATAAATTTTGATCTTCCATGCTGGGAATTTTCTGGAGCATCTGCAGTGGGGCCCATTGGATGAATGGGGACTAGATCACCAAAGCCTTGGACCCACATGTATAGAATTGGGTGCCTAGGCAAACTTACATTTCTCAACAACTCATATAAGACTAGTAAAAACAGAACGCGGATCCTCTCAATGTATCTACGGGTTCCAAACCAAATACGGACAAAGCTGAAGGTTTCAGTTTTCTATCTCCAATAGTCAAAAGCCTTAAGAGTGTTTTAGGGCCTGTTTGGACGCAACTACTGCAAAAGCAAGTGCATATTGTCTTTGTCGGTCAATTTCCCAAACTTCAATCTGATTGGTTTTTGGTAAGTGGGCTTTTTAGTGCCAATTTCGATGAGTGAGGGATCAAACAGGGTTTGTGGAGTCCTCAGCCTGCTGCTTCCCTCTATCCTACGGGTCCTGTCTGGCACCATGGAGCTCCTCCAAAGGTGCAGCTTTTGGTTGGCTGGGCCGCAATTGGATTCTAATGATAGATAATTTGAAGAAACGGGGGGTTGCAGATTCCTAATAGTTGTCTCCTTTGTTTCTCGGCGGAAGAAACATTGAATCACCTTTTCATTCACTGTTCCTTCACCATGGATATCTGGTGGAGCATCCTCAGAATGGCTGGTTTATCTTGGGCCATGCCCAATGACATAGCAGATCTTGTCTCTGGCACGATGATCATGGAGGAGTGCTTGGGAGAAGGAAATGGAGAATCATTTTCCTTGCTGTTTTATGGGCGGTTTGGGTGGAGAGAAACAATTGCTGCTTCAGAAACCTCTCCTCGTGGTTTGGAGTACTTTCCAAAGTCATTTTCTTTATTTCGGGATTGGGCCCTGTGATGGGTGGGTGGGTTGTGTCTGTCACGTGGGTTGTATAACTCTTTCTTTCTAGTGTTGCTGGTTTTTTTCTTTTCTTTTCTTTTTCTTTTTCTTTTTTTTTAAATTTATTTATTTATTTATTTAAATTTTAGTTTCAGGGTTGTGGTTGTTTTTTCCCTTTCTTTTTTCTGTTTCTGTTTCTGTTTTGTAGCGTGTTGCCTTTTCTTTCTAATAAATTTCTTACCTTTCAGAAAAAAAAAAGGGTTTGTGGACGTTCTTTGAAAAGCACAACAGCAAAAGGGGTTGTGGCTCAAAATGGCATACATGCAAACAGGTTGTTAGAAATTTAAGCTCACACTTGGAATTCAACATTGAGGGGAAAAAAGGATCTTGGTTTCTCAACCACAATAAGAGGTTGTCTCTTTCAAGGATGATAAAAACTGATGTCTGATTATAGAATTAATTTAAGCAAGCATAGTATGAAATGCTCAAGTTTCCAAGATTACACATGCTAATGTGCCTATAAATTTCCGAGGCCTCCATTGATGCGGACATTTATGTCAAGGTAACATAGATTTCCAGTAACATAGACTTCCAGTAACATAGACGTGAGTGGTGATAGAACTCCGTACTCCCCAACAACCAGGACTCAGATACAGGCATCCATTTATGACATACTAATCTTAGGCTCTTAGCTCATCTTATGGTTTTTCAAAAAGAGGTTATACAGTGCTAAGAATGGTTGGGTAAGCCCACACAAGGAATGCCATCTGCATACCCCCACATGTGCTAACAATATCCAAGCTGTCCATGAGGTGGGTCTGACCATGTAGATTTCTTGCTAAAAGATCAGGCTAGTCCACTCATCAGGTGGGTCACGACGTTCAGAACAAATGGATGGCTTAGAAAACTTCAAACAAGTTGTTTCAGCTGCAGACATGTAAAATGTGGCCACCTGATGATGAGGACATCAAAGCACTAGTCAGAGTATACCAGAGGAGGAGGAGAGCTCCTGTTTCTTTATGACTAGGTGATGCATACACGGGGCACCGTGGGCCTAATTCGAGTACCTAGCACGTTGAAGACCTCACATGCATGATTATGCATATTTGAAGGTATTGCAATCCAAAGGTAAATTCACTAAGGGGTTCTTCTAACGTAACAAAATCTATACCAAAAAGTAAAGAATGGAATGAGCTGATCCCTTTAATGAATCCCCTTTCGGGTGGGGGCAAGCGAGCAAGTAACGGCCCAATTCACGTAAAGGGAATGCGAAAGCAGTTGTGCGCACCCATTTTCTTGCTCCCTTTGCTAGCTCTTTCGAGCCAACGAAGGAGGGCTATTTCTCTCCAGCTGTGAGAGCCGAGACCAGTAAAAGAGCAAGTACGCCTAGCTTTGTTAAGCTGTGTGCTTGCGCACTTAGGTTAGCTCTTGCTATTGCTTTGGGGCAATCCCTCTCGCCTTCTTCCATTTGGTTGGTCCCACATCAAGGGGTCAAAATTCCCAACGTGCATTGCTAGTTCTCACTTTGCACATCCGCGCTCCGTTTGTTCCCTATGCTTTTGCATGAGTGATCTTTCTATATAATGTGGATCGACTGATTCATTTGAGTCGATAGGCAAAATAGTATGTAAAGAAAGGGTTCCTTCCCTCCCTACGAATTTCGAGTGATAGGGGAGAGCCCCTAAGAGAAGGAGCTTTGTTTGTGGTTGGTTACATTGATAGGGAAGTTTCCATCCATATCAAAAGCGGAGTGGGTTCAACCTTTCCGATTGGTCTGCCGACCCCCTTTCTATGGAAAAAATTGATACGGGTCTTTTCCACATAAAAAATGGAATCTTTTGTTATAATAGAACCAGAAGTGATGTGGATTATTCAAGAATCGAAGTTGATTTGCTTTATAAAAAGAAGATATCAATGAACTTTATGAAATGGTTTCACGGGATTCAGTCAATTGTCTCGATCACGGGATACAATTGAGAAAGAGGAATCCCCACACAAGGAAGATGCATGTGGGCTACTTAGTTGGACCATTCCGACCATTAGATAATCATCATTGGACATCTTGATCATGGGCTACAAAATAGTTTAGTTTATTAAGTTGTTTATATGTTTTGTTATTTTTTGGGTTTAGCTTATGTTTTTGCTAAGATCAGGGAGTTAGGAACAATTTTTTTTCTATTGAATGTCTTCATGTGAAACTTTTTATCTAAGAGCATCTTTTTTGTAAAAAAAAAGTCTTTTATGAGACTATATAAGGCTCGTATGTCCACACCCTAACCCATTATGAAGCATATGAAATAAAATTCTTCTCTCTCTTTGCTTTGAAATGATGGAGTGGTGTGAAGCCATGGAGTGATTCCACTTATCTTCTCTTCAAGGTATTTCTTCTCATCCAACTCTACATCCCACTCTATTCTCTTTTTTTCTTCTTTTTTCTTTCTTCTTCTTAAACTTTTATTCTTCCTCCTCTTACAACCCCTTCATCTATCATAACCATCATCATCAAGCCTTAACCCAACCCAGCCCTGACCACATCCCTGTACAGATGCACCTGTTTGTCCATACGATTGTACAGACAGAGCCATACGATTGTCCGTATGGCAAACCCTCCCCCCCTCTTTGTTTCTTCTTTTTTCCCTTTCTCACCCAATTTTGTTTCTTCCAACCCTCACCCTAAAAACCCCACATCTAAACCCTCAAACCCTAATCCTAATTTTCCCCAAATCCCCTAATTTCACAAAAATCCCAAAATTTCCAAAATCCCCAAATCCTAAAACCCTAATTCTTAAACCCCTTAACAAAGCAAGAGATTCCCTTTAGAATTAGATCAATTCCTTTGCTAGATGGAAGTCCTAAGCTCCAGAGGTCCTATCTAATCATGTTTTATAAGATCTAATTAACGGATTGTGATTTAGTCTTGAATCTGAGCATAGTTAAATACTTGAATTAATTAAGCTTGTAGCTGATTATCGTTATTTGTGCTTTAAATCGTTCTGGTTAATCTGCCGATGATCTCATTGCATCATTCTAGGTTAGATCATTCGTGTTGCATCAATTTTTCGTATTAAAGCCTAGGTCTAGCATAGGACTCTCATGTTGCATCTAGGTTAGGTTTTCATCTTGCCGTGTCTAGGGTTAACAATCTTCCCATTCTCATCACATTACATCTAGAGTCTTTAGTTCCTAGGTTCTCCTTTAAGCATAGGACTCTCATGTTGCATCTAGGTTAGGTTTTCATCTTGCCGTGTCTAGGGTTAACAATCTTCCCATTCTCATCACATTACATCTAGAGTCTTTAGTTCCTAGGTTCTCCTTTAAGCTCCCAGTTTACGCCCACTCGTACTGGGCGTGGTTTTGGTCTACACAGCACAATGAATTTGGAATAGCTTGTCGAAGCTATCAAAGCCATCAATAACTGTCTCATGCCCATCGAGGCCCAAAGTAGAACCATTAGTCACCAACTGGCAGCCCTCAGGAGTGAAACCTATATTCACATGACCCAATTAGAAGCTTCCCTCCAAGTAAACCCCAACAATAAGGAAGATTGTCAATTTTAAGCGGGAAGTGAAGTTGAAAGAAACCAAGTTATATGACCTGGAAGAAGCCTTGGCTAAGGTGTTGGCCATGGTGGGGTGCGTACCCAACCACCTCATGGAGAGTATCTTAACCACCATGATCCTGATGATCGGGTGATGAAGAGCATGGAGATTGAAGCCTCGAACTACGATGGTTGTTTAAACCCCAAGGCCTTCATCGACTGGCTTGCGGATATGGACCATTATTTTGAGTGGTATGATATGTTTGAATGTCGTTGAGTGAGGTTTGCAAAGATGAAGTTGGTGGGCCAAGCGAAGTTATTTTGGATAAATGTCGAGCCTAAGATGGAGATGTCTAGAGATGAACTGGTCTCACTGTGGGCCGAGATGAAAGAGATATTGAAGGAAAAGTACATTTTTCTCTCTTATCGCCAGAAGCTTTTGGATCAATGGTAATCCTTTTGTCAAGGATCAATGCCCATGGCTGACTATATTGCTAAGTTTGATGAATACGTGATGTGTTTCTCGTTTTAGGATGGGCCTCCAACTCGAGCTTCAGCATGAGCTCATTTCTCATGATGTCAGCACTCTAGAGCATACCTATCAAGTGGTTCAAGAACTTGAACAGTGTTTAAAACCGCAATTCATGAGGCAATTCAACTCTCTTGCATTCAATGTTAAGGCCATTCCCTAGGGAGCAAAGCCTAATCTTGGGAGTCAATCCAACGCCTCAAATGCTACTCAACCCAACAATAGGGATGTAAGGGAAAAATGCCTAGCCAGTACTGGTTTGAGAGGAGGTGATCATATAGGGTGTTACAATTGCCAGGCCTATGGTCATTTTGCATACCAGTGCATTATGAAAGAGCGAGGTAAGGCCCTCGTAATTAGTGAGTTTGAGGAGGATGCGAAAGATCTGGACGATTGTGAAGAAGAAGAATATCAACCTGAAATCGGTGCTAGTGAAGAAGAAGTTAAAAGGAATTGAGACCACGCTACTTGAGTTGTTAGATGTGCCTTTGCCAAGGTTAAAGAGAGCGATGATTGGCGTAAGAATTTAATTTTTCATACTTACGTTAAGTGTGGTGCAAAAACTGCAAGGTGATAATTGATAGTGGTAGTTATACCAAAGTGGTCTCTGCTAGCACTGTAAATCGTTTGGGTTTGAAACCCGTTCCTCACCTCAGCCCTATCAAGTTTCATAGGTTGATGCATCCTTGATACCAGTTTCTCAATGATGTCCTATTACCATTAAACTTGCTTCCTACAAAAACACATTGTGGTGTGATGTTTTGCCTATGGATGTAGGCCACATCATTTTGGTCAGACCCTGGCTATACAACCATGATGTGATACAATTTGGCTGCTCGAATACTTGTTCATTTATGTATGAAGGTAAGATGATAAAGCTAAATCCTCTTCCTTCCAAAAGCAACCCAGAGAAGAAACAGGACGTCAAGAAAGGTGACCTTAGAGAAGTGAGGAAATCATAGCCTAAATCTCTTAATATAATAAACGCCAAAGAGTTTGAGAGAAACTAAGGCTGATTTGATGGTGTATGCCCTTGTGGTAAGAGAGGTCACACCCGAGGTTAGCATAAGGTTGTCACCTGAGGTGAATTCGGTATTGAAGGAGTTTACTAATGTTTTTCTCGAGGACTTACCAGATGAGCTTCCACCCATGCGGGCTATTCGGCATGCCATAAACCTTGTCCCCGGGTCGACTCTACCAAACCTTCCTCACTACTGAATGAACCTTATGGAGCATGCAAAGTTTAAGAGACAAGTTAATGAGCTTCTTAGGAAATGGTTCATTCAAGAGAGTTTTTGTCCATGTGCCATGCCAACCCTCCTCATGCTTAAGAAAGATGGCACTTGGCGTATGTGCGTCGACTGTCGGGCCATTAATAAGATCAGGGTCTTGACGACATGTTGGACATGATGGCCAGTGTCACAATTTTTTCCAAGATCAACCTCAAAAGCAGGTATCATTAGGTACATATTTGTCTAGGGGATGAATGTAAGCATATGATAGGTACGTACAAGACTCCAGTTCTCATCGGAATAACATCCCTAAATTGACGATCAAACAAAAGTGGTCAATCAAAGCTTAGGAAACCTGTTGCAATGTCTTGTGGGTGACCAGACTAGGACTCGGGATTCAGTTTTACCCGTTGCGGAGTTTGCATATAATAGTTCCGTCAATAGGTCAATAGGCATGAGTCCTTTTGAGGTAGTACATTGTTATAAGCCTAGGAAACCTACAGATCTTATCCTCATGTCAATCTCCCATAGACCTTCAGAGTCTACAGATGTATTCGCATGCCATATCCATGATTCGCATAATGACATTAGAAAGCGGATTAATGAGTAACAAAAGTATATGACATTTGCTGACTCACATCGTGCTTTTAAAGAATTTCAAGTAGGTGACTATCTAATGGTTCGTATAAAGCTAGAACGGTTTCCACGAGAAGCCGTTAGGAAATTACAAGCCTGTAGTGCTGGTCCTTACAAGATGTCGAGAAAATTGGGCTCTAACGCATATGTTGTAGAACTTCCACCTGATATGAGTATTAGCTCTATATTTAATGTGGAAGATCTTGAGTCCTTCAAGGGCCCAACAACTTTTACCTCTAGCCCTTGTTCCAACCATTACATTGACCTAGATAGCTTTCTCGACCTATCCCACGAACCATGGCCTTTGCGAGACCCTTCTTCCCAATCTTTGCCTTCTCTACTATCCATACCCAATAAAAGAGGAGATTGAATATATCTTGGATGAGCGAGTGGTTTCCACCAGACACAAAGATTTCCAGAAGTATCTCATCAAGTGGAAGAGTCAGACTATACGTGGATCGCAGAGGCATAGTTTCAAATGCTAGACCAGGATCTCCTTGAGCATTGCCACAACTTTATTTCACCAGAGGTGAACTCTTCTCAACTGAGGGGAGTTGATGAGGACATTCAAGCACCAGTCAGAGTATACCAGAGGAGGAGAGCTCTTGTTTCTTTATGGCTAGGTGATGCATACATGGGGTCCCATGGGCTCAATTCAAGTGCCTAGCCCATTGAAGGCCCCACATGCATGATTATGCATCTTTGAAGGTCCCACATTGGAAAAATGAATGTGGGCTACTTAGTTGGATCATTTCCACCGTTGGATCATCGTCATTGGGCATCTTGATCATGGGCTATGAATTATACATTTTGTTATTTTTTTGGTTTAGCTTATATTTTTGCTGAGAGTAGGGAATTAGAAACAAATTTTATTTTATTGAGCGTCTTTACGGGAAACTTTTTATTTGAGAGCGTAATTTTGTATTAAAAAAAAAAAAAACTTTTCTTAGACTATATAAGGCTTGGACATTCACACCCTAGCCCATTATGAAACATATGAAATAAAATTCTTCTTTCTCTTTGCTTTGAGATGAAGCAAAACCTCTTGTGAATGGAGTGGTGTGAAGCAATGAAATGATTCCACTTATCTTCCTTCTTATCCTCTTCAAGGTATTTCTTCTTCCCCATTTCCACATCTCACTCTTTTCTCTTTTTCTTCCTTCTTTAACTTTTATTCTTCTTCTTTCTACAACCCCTTCATCCATCATAACCATCATCAACAAGACTTAACCCAACCCAGTCTTGACCGTGTCCCTGTATGGACACTCCTGTCTGTCCGTACGACTTTACGGACATATCCATATGCCTGTCCGTACGAACAACCCTCCTTCCCTCATTGTTTCTTCTTCTTTTTTCTTTTTTCCCTCTCTCACCCAATTCCGTTTCTTCCAACCCTCACCCTAAAATCCCCACATCTAAACCCTCTAAACCATAATCCTAATTTCCCCAAAATCCCCTAATTTCGCAAAAACCCCGGAATTTCCAAAATCCCCAAATCCCAAAACTCTAGTTTTTAAACCTTTAACAATGCAAGAGATTCCCTTTAGAATTAGATCAATTCCAATTCCTATGCTAGATGGAAGTCCTACCTTCCATAGGTCCTATCTAATAATGTTTGATAAGATCTAGCTGATGGATTGTGATTTAGTCTTAAATATGAGCATACTTAAATACTTGAATCCATTAAGCTTGTGATCGATTAGCATTATTTTGTGTATTAAATTGTTTTAGTTAATCCGTTGATGATCTCATTGCATCATTCTAGGTTAGATCGTATGTTCTTCATCACTTGATTAGTGGACTGGCCTTATTATTGGGCCAGGACATCAATATAGTCACACCACCAAGTTGTGGCATGTACAAAACTGTCTTCAACATGCACGTCAGTTTAGCAAAGCTCTCTCCCTCTCCTTACTTTTACTATTTACAAAAACTTCTGAAGCAACATTCTTTACAGGACATTTCTCCTCCAATTTGCTTTTTATGACAAAACGTATATGTTAACGAAGACAAGAATTTAGAAAGTAAACAATCTAATAAAAAAGATATGCTTAAACCATATCCAACAGGTATCTGTTAACAGTTCAGTACCATATTGTGCAAATACTAGAATTTTAAGCATATGAAACGTGTTTGACATCTTAGCATGTGATGAAGGGTGCATTTGGTTGCACCAAATCATGACATTTCATAATATTTCAGTCTAATTTGGTGAAAATTTTCATGACATTTCATGAAAACTGGTGCAACCAAACATGAGCAAAACTACAATTACAGAATGAAATGTCAACGGAGTGGATGGATTTCTAAGGATCATGTATTATTCAAAACATAGACAAAATTTTCTTCTGAAAAGCCAATAATCTATCACTTTAGCTGAGTCATATTTTTACTGATTTCACTCTGCAGGAATAAAATAAAATAAAATCTTATGATATGAAATGTCATTGCATATGGCATGTTTCAAAAATCCTTGGAAATTCAGATTTGAGCATGCGTGACAAAAACATAAAAGAATACCATGGAATGATGGAAGCAGCTTTCCAGTTCTTCCAGAGTGATTATCGATCTGAGGTTTCCTCCGTCGTTCATTATGGCCAGCAAGGCGTTTACGACAACTACGCTTACCATCATCAAATTCCGCCAGCAAATGAAATCTGCACAAATCAAAGTTAATTACTCATTATATACTGGCAACAGTGCTAGTGACTTTGACGTATGCAGTTTGGATGCTACTGCAATCATGTGACTGCTGAAGGCTACCAAAAGCTCTTGAACAAGAAACAACAATATATGCAAGAACAGAAAGAACTCAAAACTAATAAGAACAAAAAGGCATGAATGGATAAACCTCAGTGCTAAAGGGTGTAACCTTCATGCCCCGTTTGCATGCAACTTCAGCAGAAGGCATTTTCCCTCAAACCAATCCAATTATGTTGACTCATTGAAAACTAATCAGATTGGTTTTTAGCAAGTGCCTTTTTAGTGTGTGGTTTTGAAACCGATGATTTCAGGTGGTTTCCAAATGGCCTGCAAAACCAGGGTTTCATCTCCAAACCCTAGTTTTGATGGTGCGTCCAAACAGACCCTTGGAAAAGATAGGTGTTAACTTTCAAATAGGTGAGGATAAAAATTCCTTGTCTATTGCAAAAAGGTCTGCCAAAAGGATATGGGAGTTGAGATAGCTGTGACATTTGTCCACCACATCACAACTAAAAGGACAGGGGATTTCTCTCAAGTGTAGTAGACAGTGTATGGCTGACTAGGGGAAAGTAATATACATACATACACACATACATACATACATACATACATACATATATATATATATATATATATATATATATATATATAGAGAGAGAGAGAGAGAGAGAGAGAGAGAGAGAGAGAGAGAGAGAGATGCTCACCCGCGCACCGGTTCTCATGAGAACTCATCTCCTGTGATATGAGTGCAAGATTTGAACTGTCAATGTGATGCAACACCCCATGAAACCCCTAGAGCCCAACTTTTACCCTGAACCAATACTTTAGTGGGCCATGGAAAAAGAGAGGCAAATCAAGGGAGGAAACTGTTTCGTTTTTCCATGGCCCACCAAAGTTTTAGATCAGGGTAAAAGTTGGGCGAAGGGGGTTTCATGAGGTGCTGCATCACATGCACAGTTCAGATCTTACACTCATATCACGAGAGATGAATTCTCAAAAAGTTCTCACGAGTGCTAGTGAGAACTGGTGAGCAGGTTAGCATTCCTCTCTCTCTCTCTCTCTCTCTATATATATATATATATATATATATATATATATACACACACACACACACACACACACACACACACACACACACACACACACACCAACATATATTCACACAGACACCCACACCCACACCACATGGGCACTCGATCCCATGATCTTAGTGTTGAAATAGAGTCTGTCTACCACTGAGACATGGAGCTCGATCCAAAGGAAAGTAATATACCCATGAGTCTTTCTTAGTATTTGGAAGAGATGTTTGGTGAACTATAGCTGCAAGTTTGCAACTATAAACATGAAACGGATTGCTCCTATTATTTATTGAGTGTAGGGTAAGGGTAAGGGTGGGGTGGACTGATGAATTGGTGATGATAATGACAGTCCAAATTTAGTAGTATCTAGTGACCCATAAGTATGCGTTGATAGGTGACATCTCACTAGACATTGATCGGGACTACCCATAGGGCCTGTTTGGGAGCTTGGATTTGGAAGGCATTGGAATCCAAATCACAATTACATTGGAATCAAGGCGATTCCAAATCCTCATTTGTGTTTGGTTGAAATGCAATGGAATCCAAATCTTCCATTTGGAAGCTTGTATTTGGAGGGCATTGGAATTCTTTGGTATATTCATAGGACTTCGATTTGAATAACTAGATCAGATTTCATATCTCAAATTAGTATACATATATGTGATATTTGATAGAATGACTGTAATAAGGCCATTAAAATATATACTTTAGCCAAAAAAGAGGAAATTCCGAGCCTTGGGTGGGCCACAAATGCAAGGATCACAAATAAGTGACTCACCGACATTTTCTAACAATCCATTTAGATGTCCAACGTTTGGATGGTTCCCATCATTCTATTGATGTGATTTTCATGTTGCAGCTAATAATTGGATTGTTTTGGGGCATCATTAGCGTGCCATGTGTCTAGTGGATTAGTAGCCTAGAGACACCTTTGTTATATCTCTCCTACCCTTAAAAAAGGAGGCCAAAAAAGCATTTCCTTTGAATTACACTGGAATCTCAGCACTTTGCTGAGATTTCAAAACACACCAAAAGGGTAGATTTGAAATACCTCCAAATCCAAGGCTGCCTAACACAAAAAGCAGCTATTTGAATTTGAAATACACCCATTTACCACCAAATCCAAAGTGCCAAATGGGGTGATAGTGTCCAGATAATTTCTTCTTGCATGCAAGAACTTCGCTACAACTAATCAAGTACAAATCAGGCTTGATTGGTCAATGACAACAGTCAAGAACTAATAGCTTAGATGCTTAATCTGATAGTTTAGCATTAGACCAAGGACTAAATCATTCCCATGCAACAGTCATTGAGGTTTGAAGTGTCAAGAGTGTCCTCAACAAGCTATATATCCAACAAAGTGTCAAAACAGCTCCAGAAGCACAAGTTCGCTGCATAATCTATCTTCCAAAGCGCCCAAGGTCCATCCAGAGATTCAATACAGCACCAAGAGTATCCAAACATCCAGTGTGCAAGTGGAAGAAGGAAAAAGAACCTTAACCCAAGCATTTTTGCACATGTCATCCTAGAGCCCGTGAGGCAATGCCTTGCAGGGTGTGTTGCCGGAGACAAATGTCACAACACAAGCTCCATGACAGCTGTCCAGTGACACAGGCTCTGCGACATGATGTTATAGCAGGTTAAGATGTCAATGGCTCGAGTTTGGGTCCAGGTGTACAGGCACTGAGACCTGTCAGGTCAAGTCTCATCAAGTCTGGGTTACCTGTTGGATTATTGGCCACAGGTTGTGTTGATACCCATTAGGGCCCACATGCTAAGATGGTCTGCTATTTTAAACCATTCATATTCTCTTAACTAATATAAATAAACTATTATCCCATGACGACACTACTATGATAATGCCAACCTTTGATTTTTAAAGTTGAATATGAGCCACTAAAAATCTTATTTTCATTGTTCTAACTTCATATACAGATAGGTCACAGTCATCTGTCAATGTAAATTTCCTATGGTGGGCTATACAGCATAGAAGCACAACATGAATAGTTCAGATAATTGAAATAACTAAACATGTGACCTCGGTGGCTAGCAATACAAGCTGGATTGTGAATGCGGCAGAGGCAAAACAATCTCTTTGAAGAGTGTAGATGAAACCCAGATCAACCAGTTGCATTTTCTTTGGAAAGCTGAGCCGCAAGAAAACTGACCAATTGGAGTGCAAATCTCCTATAAGGGTCGCAACCCCTGTTTTGTGCAATGAGTAAAACGCCCAACCTCTTTCGGGCCCTCCATGTTGTATATGTGAAATCAATACGTCCATCAGGTGTTAACCCTCGAGTTCACCGTATATAAAAAAAAATCAGCCTGATAGAAAACTCAGATGGCACACACCAATGGGAATAACCTAAGATTGTGCCCATACCTCTAGGTTCACATGTTGTGGCCTACTAGGTGTTGGCTCAGGCTGACTTACATATATTCCCTTCATCCTGGTGATTCACATCCGTAAACAGGTTTGATGAAAGATACCATGGTGGCCACACAAACAAACCTACAACATGGTGGGCCCCAAAGAGCTTGGGCGTTTTATGTGCTTTGTAAGATGCTGCTGTCATGGTTTTGAATATTGATATCAGGGGGCATATCAGCTAGGATGAAAAACAATATGATTAGAGTCGTGCATCAACATCGGCCTATATTAAACATATCAGCCCTATTCAATTGAATTTTTTTAAGGCAAAGAATTAAGGAAAAATATCAAAAAAGAGAAACATGAGATATTCAAGAATTTATCTTTTTTTCTTCCTTTTTTTTTGTAAATTTGACCTGTATATAATGGTGTATCAGACCATTCTTTGATAAGTCTAATAGGTTTATTAGACCGTTCTTTGATAAGAGTGTTGTTTGTTAGACCTACTTTTTGAAAAACAACCAAATGGGCCCTAATTGAACACCAATCAAGCATGATTTGGTCATTGGGGCCCATTGCATTGAAATCCAATAAAAGGAATTAAAAAATAATTTTTAAAAAAATGTGAAAAACTGAACAATCACTTTTTTCCCCAAATTTTCCCATAGTGGTCCTTTTCACTTAGATTCGTGGATTCCCACTCAAATATTTTATTTTAGACCCCAAAATAGGGCTAGATCTAGTCTAAAATGACTTTCTAAGTTTCCTCAATGGTTAAAATGAAAAAGGAGGAGGAGGAGAACAACGAGTGAAAATTGGAATATATATATATATAAGGCCTTTATGGGCTTATCGACCTCTATTGGCCATATCGATGTTGATACGCGTTGTACCGGCCAATGCGGCCCGTTATAGGCTAACAATAGCCTCTTAGGTGGACCATTTCAGCCCCATATTGCATATTGTATCGGCTAATACAAATATGATACAGCCGTATCAGCCGATATGCTACCAATATTCAAAATCATGGCTGTTGTAGTGGATTCCAATCCCTTCTAATCCATCCTTGTTGTATGCAGCCTACACACAACTGACACATCTAGTAAGGTGAAGGTGCACTTAGTAAGGTGTAGCAACTCATCAACCGCATGTGGCATACATGTAGTTATCCGGGTACCCAATAGGTAACAAAGACAACCCTACCAAACCCAATTTTAAAATGGGCATGTTATTGTAGATGGACTTGATGAGGACATCACATCAAGTACGCCTTTGCGTACGTATCAGAGGCAGCGATGGGCCCCAGTTTCTCTGTGGTTAGGCGAATATCCGTGTTCAAGGCCACATAGTGCATGTGCGAGCATCTGGAAGACCCCACATTGGGAAGATGCATATGGGTTGCTTTAGGGAGTGATTTGATGATCGGGATGTTAAATCGCATGGATTAAATCATATGAGAAATATATGTTTTAAGATCTAGTTTATATTGGATTTGTGCTTTGGACGCTATATGAGTGGTTTCATAAGTTTTTTCACTATACTAGGGTTATTTTGGTTAAAAGTCATAAAACAGGGTCTATTTTGTAATTTTCAAAATTTCTTAAGACTATATAAAGAGAGTTTGGGGGTGGGTTTGAAGCTCGTTAATGGTTTTTTGCTCATTAAAATAAAAATAAAAAGAAAATTCTTTCTTTTACATTCTTCATGAGATGTGATGAGGTCTGAGATGTGATTTGGAAGAGATATTGGTGTGAGGTTGATCTTCCATCAACGAGAGCGCGAGGTTCTCATCTATCCGCTTGAGTTCTTCTTTACAAAATATTTTGTTGAAATTTCTTTAGTTCTTCATCCGAAACCATCCAAAACTTATCCCAACACCTTCCTTCCTTCTTCCTTATCATTTCCCTCAAAACCCCAAGGTTACAGACCAAACCCTATCCGACCGGGCCCCCACATGTGTAATCGTACGGCCACATGTGCGAACCCATGGTCTGGTCCGTATGGCCACATCTCTATTCCCTCTTGCATCTTTGAACATTCCCTCCAAAACCCCATCTTCCGTTGTCCAAAACCCTAACCCTAACCCTAAAATCGCAAATCTCTCAAATTACCCCCAATTCTCAAACCCTAGATCTTCAAATCCTTCAATTAACCTAAAATCCATAATTTTCCTGCATCCAAAACCCTAATTCCCACCTCTCAATACCTAAATCTTTTAATCCCTTTATTCAATTCCACACTTCAACCTTAATCTCACCTTGTCTCCAAACTTTCCTAACCTCAGCTTCACCCACACCCGAATCTAGTAAACCCTAGGTAGTATACTAGTATTAGACCTTCCCCTTTAAAATAGGCCTAACCCTATGCTATTTGGATGTTTTTACATCCATTAAATCCTAGTTTCTCATGCTTAATGGTCTTGTAGGATGATGCTTGGCAAATTAGGCTTAAACTATGCATGTTTTCCTCTTAGAATCTTGATATTTGTGATGATGTTAGTAACATTTGTAGTTTTCATTAATTAATTTAAATTTGCTCACTGATCTCTCACATTATTTGATTTCATGCATTGGTCCTGCATCACGACTCATCCCAATTTCTAAAGTGTGTCTAAAAATGATCTTAAGCCAAGAGGAAGAGTATAAAAGGATGGTGGTGATTGATGGAATCTTCTCATTGGTCGAGGTTCGGATTTGTATGGAAGACCAGCAACACCTTTAAAGCAAAAGGTGAGGGACAAAACAAGCTTGTCGATGCCCTTGGTGGCCCTCAAGAAGCTGGAAATTTTGAAGACAACGAAAATCCTAGTGTGCCGAAAACCATGGTAAAAATGATAGTCGTTCCTCCTCATGGACTACGTTAAGGCAATAGAATGAATAAAAGAGAGCCTTAGTCTCACATAGTTCCCACTCTAAAATGTGAATCACCTAACTAAGGAGAGATTCCTCAAGGGGTAGATGGTCAGGATCTCATCGAGTCTCCTACCAACATGTGGATCAATGACTCTTCTAAGGATGACAGAGAAAGCCACCTTCAGTGTTAACATGGCCTCTATATCCGACCAATCCACCGTAGAAGGCAAAGGATAACCTAACGGAACTAAGGTTTCTGCTATGAGTTCCGAGTAGGAGATCAATCAAATTAAGACCAATTGTCCATCGACTCCTCAAGAAGTCGACAGGATTATAAAAAATAAAAAAACAAATTAATTTTTTTTAAAATTTAAAAAGAGGGATGAATTATCTTAAGAATTACAACACACAAACACCTTTTCAAGCTGTAAAATGTGCAAAAGTTCTGCCAAGAGAAGGAAAAAAAGAGGGGGGGGGGGGGGGGGGGGGGGGGGGGGGGGAGGGGGGAAGAAAACTTAGCAAGCCTCAATGCGTCTGTTAATTACCATTTGTTAGATCACTTAGCAAATGTCTCTACCCTAATGCAGGGGCATTTTCACACCGGGCTCGAGTGGGGTTGCCCGTGGGATGTAAGGGCACACTCGGGGTGGGCGAGGCCCACGAGGGAGGTCTCGTATTCGAGACTCCTCACCGGGGGGTGATTAATGCAGGGACATTTCACATCGGGCTCGAGTGGGGTAGCCTGTGGGATGCAGGGACACACTTGGGGTGGGTGGCTCGTGTGAGGCGGTACTGATGTGATTTGGGGCCCGCGAGGGGGGTTCGGCCAAGGTCCTAACCCATGAGATATGGGGCCTGGGCCATGAGATAAAGGGAATAATTTGCCATACTCTAACAGTTCAAGCTTTTCGAGCAAGTGATTAATTGTCCTGCATCATACCCGGTTATCCATGTGTGACTTGTTATGTCTATCCCTTGAAATCCAGAAAATCCATTGATGAAATATTGCCAAATGCCAAAAATATATTCCCCATGTGCACCAAGTCAAAGTCAATAAAAGATCTGCAAGGAATGCCTCACGATGCAAGCACTCAAGGCGGCCAATATCATCTTCACTGTTGAGGACATGTTGTTGGGAACTTTAAAGCACAATAGGCCCCTATATCTTACAAGTTAGACTTATATTGAATTGATGCTAAACTCTACAATGATGGCCTTGATGAGGATCACTCTGCTATCCTATAGCAAGTAGTTGCTCCTAAGGTTGCACCACAAAAAAACACACGCTTGCTACAAATAGCCAGCCCACTCTATGAAGCCAAGGTAGAAAGGGAAGCCTCGTATGGCATCTGAAGCCCCTCTAACCATTGACAAGGAAATATACAATCAATGTGGTCACCACGGAGCTTCCCTCAAAAGACGAGGATGGGGATGAGCTACTGTGGTAAGAGACTAGCACTCCTCAAGTTGCTGCTCTTGCCAGCTGCACACCTCAACCCCCAAGCTAAAGACCTGCAATGTGCAACTTTCATTGTCCCAATCAAGAGGAGAAAAGACCCAGACACTTTCCATCTGGTCACTCAAAGCTATTGACAGGTCCTTGAATCGAGCAGGAGTGATGAGAGGCCAAATGTTGAAAAACTATGGCCCTATCTCCAAAAAATAATGTTAGATGTGGGCTGTCATATTGAAGATCTGATTGACCTAATCCCTGATGATAAATCTAATGTAAGGTTTGGTTTGTTTAGCTTGAAACACATAAATAGTTCAAGTTTCAAAACTAGAGAACAAGGCTGCTATAGCACAAGAATTCACATCAACATGTTCAACACGCATGATTCCTCACGTGAGTTATGAGAACAAAGAGGCAATGTCCACAAGTTATGATGTAAAAAGCATGCAAATATAAGTTGTAAATTGTAGTTCCAAAGAAAGTATCATAAAGCATGCCAGAGAGTGAGGAAATGACAGCTCTTTAAAAAATTAGCCTTAAAAAAGAATTAAAAAACACGATACATGTCTATATTTAATAAAATATCGGAATAAATTTATTAGATAATTTTGTTAACCGAAACATAGATGAAATCATTATAGACAATCTAGAGATAGTTGATGGTAGGAGCAAGAGGAGATTTCGAAGTTCAACCAAGATTCCTGAGGAAAGGAAACATCTTGAATGTAATATTCCTACTGTTAATGCTTGAAATAAAAAAGAAACACCTTTTTCACCAATGTGAGATCATTGATTAAGGTAACAAACATGAAGCACCACAATATTCATACATTAGACATGAGACAATTAATGGTGCACAGATTTGTGAAATTACCTCGGTGACTTTGGATATTCAAGACTTGTAAGTGGTGATGTTAGTAGTGTTTATCAAGAATGGTGATCAGAGAAATTTAGAAATATGACAAACCAGAACAAAAATTATCCTTCCATGAGAAGTTAGCTGCAGGTATTGCAAATACAACACTTCTGACTATTACTTAAAGAGCTAATGAATCGAGTCATCGAAAAAGCAAATAACCATGACATTATGCTCTTTACAGTTTCATGGGACAACAAAAAGAAAAGAAAAGTCAAGAGAGTGCCAAATTCTCAACCCTTCTCTATTTTCGCTTATGAACTCATGAAGGGCTATCTGTTCAACTACTTTCCTTTTTATTTTAATATTAATGAGCAAATGGCCTTTGCATTGGTCATCACTTATGTTGAGTAGTTGTTGGTTAGTATAGCATAAAATAATCTTAGTTATTTGTGTGACGACCATGGCTCTTTGTTGATTTATGAAAATTGTCTTGTGAATTTTTTTCTAACATGAAAAATTATTCTTACGTACTGTTTACTTTTTTATTTGCCACTTTCTTTTTATTACAATAAGATTTCAAAAAATGCTGATATCTTTCTAACACCATCAGCCAATTTCTGTTTATGGTAAGTCTAGATCTGAATCTGTTAGTCTAGCATGATTGGTCTTTTTTTCGGTTCCCCATGCTGTTGTTCTTGATAAACACTTCCAACTCTCATGGATGCATGCTGCTCTCAAGGATAATGAATGAAGAGGTTTGCTAAGCGCACATGGATGCATGCTAAGTGCACGTGTATTAATTATTGGTCTTTTTTCAGTTCCCCACATCGTCGTTCTTCATAAACACTTCCAACTCCCATGACTGCATGCTGATCTCGTGGATAATGACTGAAGAGGTTTGCTAAGCGCACATGTGGGCAATAAAGCTCATGTACACACCACACATGTGCCACCATGGCTCTCGCACCTCATAGGTGTGAGATCCAATCCATCCATCAGGTTGGTCCGGACCTTCACATTTTTTTCCAAAAAAAAATCTGGTCCACTCAGCATGTAGGTCCCTGTGTTGGAAACAGGTGGATGGATTAGAAAACTTCAGCCAGGTTTTTAATACCTGTAAATTTGTTTTGCTAAGTGTGGCCCACATGACCAGTGGATCAAACTGATTCTTTAACTAGCGCATCAATATAGTGGTACTGTTCTGTTGGACGGATTGGATCTCGGACCTATTGTGCCATGCTGGCACATGTGTTGCGTGTACATGAGCTTTATTGCACATGCATGTGGGCTTAGCAAAGTCATGAATGACTTTAGTAGAACTACTAATCTATTAGTGTTATTCTTCTTATCCTTTATTGATCATGAAATGTTAGTAGAGTGTAGACCCCATTTTAATGTCTTGACTTATTTTCACAATGAACAACACTAACATGTATTCTATCTTCTCATAAACTTAGGAGATTTATGGATATATCCCAGAACTTTTTTCTCCCTTTTGAAGGATGATGTACCAGAATGCTCATGGTGTTGTTAATGCATTCAGGCATCTGCATTTTGGAGAAGCACTTCCTTTTGGCACTTCACACAAAATGGGATGCAGGGGTGTAAACTCCTAGAAATGGGGACAACATAACAGCTTTGATCCATGCAGTTCATGTGGGGGATAAGCCATCCACTAATGTGTTGTGGATGTTTCAAACCGGCCATTATATATGGTAGCTTACAATTTATCTCGTTCTCATTTCATCTAATTCACTTGCTTGTATAAAGATCATAGCTTTTGAATGTGGATAGGCTACAATTACGTATCAAAATCCTCAATTCCACCGCTACACAAGTCTTCAACTTCAGAGTAATTACATCTAATAAAAAATTCAAGCAATACAATGTCTACAAAACATCAGTAGTGTATATGTCTGAATCTCTATTCACTAGTTGCAGAGTTGAATTTCGACAGAAGAGGCTATTTTAATCTACAAATGGCTCTTCAAACATTTTACATGCATTGTCTCCATGTAGTAGAAGCAGCAACATTCATATAAAACATCTCCATTTAAACGATTGTGTTTTGCTAAAGAGCAATTATATGATACTTGACATGAAGATCGGGTCTTCAGGGCTCAACCCCCACAAGTGGGGAAATGGTCTACTGATAAAAAATGTTGCTCTGATGAGCCCCGCCATGGATGGACATGGCTGAAAAATCTCCCAGATCGAAAAATCTTAGCCACTCAACTTTAGGCCTTCTATCCATTGAATGTGGACAATTGTTGCATATTTTTTCCTCACCATCCATTTATAGGCCTGCAAATAGAAGGCTTAGGATGGTGCCATTAGGGAAGGCACGGTTCGTTCATGGCGGCACCCACCAAATTAGCGGTCTTGATCACAAGACTGTGGACCCCAATTGTATCAACAGAAAATCCGATGACTTTTTACATATCCTAACTATGAGGATTTTATTATTCCACTCAGCCAAACGTAGAGATCTCACTATATCAATATAAGAAACTAGATACAGTCAAGACGCTTACTCCTAACCAAACCCAAATAATTGTGAAAATAACAACGAATACTCATTTCAAAACATTAAAAACAAAATTCAACAAAAAAAAAAATCAAAAATCAAAAATCAAAATCAAAATCTACAAAAACCAATTCTCAGATTAAGATAGCCATTGTAAGCTGCACAAGTAGATGCTAAGTTGCTGCAAAATATATCAAAATTGCCATGAAAAGTACCAAACGCAAAAAAACCAACCTACTACATTGTTGACAGAACCTCTGTTCGATGCCATTGACAATAACTTTTGCGGTCTTCGAGTGAATCTCACAGACTCTATGTCGCTTGTGGTAATCCTTTGAGGAGCTAAGATCCATATTACATCCATGAACTTGGCAAAAAGGAGTGTGACCATTCAAACTCGCCGAGCGAGCTCTCTTCGTAAGTGGCATAGGCGACACAATTGATGACAATGCCCTTACCTCTTTTGAGGATTTACCAGTCATGCCATCTCTAGAATCAGCTAACCTCCCTAGCTTCAAGTCAATGAGTGAAGAATCCCGACTATTAGAATCAATGACGGAGACCTCTCCAAAAAATGCATTCGGGCTAACCAAATGAGAAGAAGAAGAAGCCACTCTTCCATTACTGGTCTTACTATTTGAAAACCCACTAATTGGGTCATCAAGAAGTGATTTTCTTACGTTGCCTGTAAAACCTAGTTCCATGAATCCTTGGTTGTCCACCGGCACAGCATTTTGGTAATTGCTAGGACCTTTGAAGTCCCAACCAGTAAACACTTTTCTAGTTCTTGAAATAGAATCAGTAGTGGGAACCATTTCATCAGATAACATGAAACCTCCCTTCCCTTCGGAACCATAGCACCAAGAGTCCATCACGTAGAAGAAAAGAAAGCATTAAACTTGCAGAATTTCTCTGAAGACCCACCAGAATTGATTCAAGAAAACCATTCTTTTTCTGCTCCTTACCCTCGCTAGAAATTTCGATACCTGTAAAAGCCAAATGATCAAGACTAGGAAAACACATGAAAGAATGAAAACCCAGAAACAGGAAAGCAGGAAACTTAGGGAATCTGCACACCTCGACTCAAAGAAATAAGCTATGTAATCAGTTGAAATTTTCAATGCCTGCAAAACCAAATGATATAATAAAGAAAACCCATTAACGAATCTTCACAGTCAAAGCTCCAAGACTCTGTTAAAGAACAAAAACCACAGAAACACGCAAGCATGACAGTAACCCAAAAAAAAGTAAAAAGTATAAAAAATAAAATAAAATAAAAACAACCACGTCATTTTAAAGAACAAAACAATATATTCTCTTCTATGCAATCCATAAACAATACGAATTTTCAAATCCTTGAGTACCCAAATGTGAAGAAAACAAGAACCAATTAAAGAAAGAGAAAAACTCTGGGGGCAAAAAGAAGAAGAAATCAATCTTAGTAGCAGAAAACCTCCCCAAAAAAAAATAAAAAAATAAAAAAATAATAAAAAATCTACAGCAATAAGAGGTTTAATTTCAATCTACATGAACCCAAGTAAAAAAGGGAAAAAAAAATATTACAGCAATAAGATGTTTAATTGCAATCTACATGAAGCCAAGTAAAAAAGAAAGAAAAAAAAAAAAAACTACAGTAATAAGAGGTTCTTTTAATTTTCTTTTATCTCTGTCTAAACCTATGAAAAAAATATAATCTACATGAACCCAAGTAAAAAAGAAGAAAAAGATAAAACTAAACAGCAACAAGAGGTTTTTCTCATTTTCTTTTCTCTCTGCCCAAAATCAGTAAAAAAATTTCAATGTTCATGAAACCAACAAATCAAAGCAAGAAAAACACTAAAAGAACAAGATTAAAAAAATAAAAATAAATAAAAAAAACCGAAGTTGCAAAAATTCACCACAATTCAAGAAAGAAATCTCTGTTTCCTCATCTCTCTACATAAAATCAACGAAAATTTTCAATGTGTATAAACCCAAGTAAAAAAAAAATGAAGGAAAAAGCCAGAAAGGAAAAGGACACGCAAATTAAGAAAAACAGCTTAAGTTCCAGGAAGAAACCTCTCTTTCTTCGTCTCTCTATCATATACAAGACAAACCAATAAAAAGGGAAAAACCAGAAAGAAAAGGAAACCGAAGTTGCAAAAAAAAATCAAAAAAAGAAAAAGAAAAAAAGAACCGCTTAAATTCAAACAAGAAAAACATGTCTCTCTCAAAATCTAAGTATTTTTCAATTCAGAAATAAAGCAACATCAAAGCTGCCTAAAATCTCCGAAAATTCGCCTCAATTCATACAAGAAGCCCTCTCTCTCTCTCTCTCTCTCTCTCTCTCTCTCTCATACAAAAAAACCACTCAATCTTTCTCTCTTTAATACCCAAAAACCACTCAATTTTTCAATGCAAATAAAACCCAAGTCAGAAAAAGCAAGAAAAACCCAGAAATGAAAAGATCATTTAAGTTGCAGAAAATCTAAAAAAAGAAAAAGAAAAACCCACCTCAATTCAAGCAAAAAACATCTCTATTTCTCTCTCTCTCTCTCTCTCTCTCTCTCTCTCTCTCTCTATCTATTTAAAGAAAAGAATCAGTAATTTCTTCAATGTAAATGAGCTAAATTTGAAAGTAAGAAATCAAAGAATAAAATACCCATTTCAGATAATCAGTGGGAGAAAGCAGAGAAAGGAATTTCGTAGTGTGTGAGTAAAAGAAAAACCGCCAGTGATATGAATAGCGGTTTTGTAATACCAGAGTTGAATGTGATGGTGGTTTTGGTGTGTGATGAAGGGGGAGCACAGACAGTGAAGCGAAGTCGACTCGTTTTCCATGAAACGGCATGTCGTCGCCTTTTTGTAGAGAGAGGCCCATTACCTGTAGTGGGTCCCACTCCTTTGACCGTTTTAGTAGTCCGCGTACTACCTCTTTCTCCACCCTTCATGGCCCACCTACTTTTGTTATCAGGATCATTCATCTATTGGCCTGCTTTCCACTCTTTTGAGTGAGCGGAGAGAAAGCAAATTACACGTAGTGGGTCCCACTCCTTTGATCGGTTTAGTGGTCTGCGGACTACCTGATTCTCCACCGTTTATGGGCCAACGTTCATCTACTGGCCTGTGTCCCACTCTCTTAGAGCGAGTGAGTGAGAGAGAAAATCACATGTCGTGGGTCCCACTCCTTTGTTTAGTAGTAGGCGAACTACCTGATTCTCCGCACTTCATGGCTCACCAACATTTGTTACAAGGATGGCCTGAGTCGCATTCTCGAGGGAGAGAAAATCAAACTACATGGAGTCGTACCACTCCTTGGTTTAGTGAACCGCGGACTACCTGATTCTCTAACGTTAATGGGCCCACCCAATACCTTAAAAGGATAGTTCATCTGCTAGTGCCCTGTGTCCCACTACTTTAAGAGAGATGGCAATTTACCGTTGATAGGTGTCTTGAATACGTAAATTATGCATTCGCCGATGACAGGTTCAATGGCATCGAGCAAGCGTCTATGCTATCCAAGCCGGCTCAATGTCATTGAGATATTTTAAAATAAATTAATTTGATCATTAAATATTCTAATGTTATTTTAATATTTGGTTTTCATGTTTAATCATCAAAACATATTAATATTTTTTTATACCATTGAAGTGGTTTTAATATCATTGAAAGTTGAGTTTTAATGACATCAAAATATGTACATCGAACGATTCTACGTAGATTTTGTTAAATATCGTGAACTTTTTTTATAAGTTTTTTTACATTAAATTCAAAGTATTTTTGTTATGTTTATTTGGTGTGATTGAATTACTTCAATTATACTTCCTTGGTACCCAACAATTACATGGAGTGAGTCCTACTCTTTTGGCTGGTTTGTAGCATGCAGAATACCTAGTTCTCCAACCTTCATGGCCCCTCACATTTGTTACGAGGTTCATTCAGCTAGTGGCTTGGTCCCACTCTTCCAAGGGTGAGAAATAGAGAGAGAAGATTACATGTAGGCGGTCTCACTTCTTTGATCGGTTCAGTGGTCCGGCGGACTACATGATTCTCCACCTTTCATGGGCCACCTGCGAATGTCATCTGGATCGTTCATCTATGGGCATGGATCCCACATTTTGATGGGTATGGTAACCTGCGAACTGCTTGATTCTCCACCGTTCATGGCCCACATTGTGATCAGGACGGTTCAACTGTTTGCCAGGGTCCCACTTCACTCTTTTGAGAGAGATGGAGAGAGCAAATTACATGTAGTGGGTCCCACTCCTTTGATTTTTTAGTAACATACAGACTGCCTGATTCTCCACCGTTCGTAGGCCAACATATTAATCGTCTGTTGGCTTGGGTCCCACTCTTTGGATCGTACGGTAGTCCGCAGTGCCACCTGATTCTCCGGCACTCACGATGAGCCTGCTAAGCGACAATGACCGTTCAACTACTGGCCAGGCTGTAGGTAGCCATTGACTTTTTGGCTGATTGAATGTGAACCGTTGGAATCTCTTTGTTTTGATGGTCCATTTTGAAAACGATGGTAGGAGTGGCTTATCTTTCAATAGGTCCAGTTAAGTGATCTGGACCGTTCATCCGGGTAGGCATGCCATGGACGGCCTACGCAGAAAATATCTCCCACTTTGGACATTCTCAACCGTCCAGATGTGAACGGCTGGGGGCATCTAGTTTGGTCTGACATTTGCAGACCATGGTAGGGCCCACTTATCCTTTGATTCCTGGGCCCCACCTAAGCAATCAAAACCATTCATCCTGTTAGCCGCTGTACTGTAAATGTTCAATGCTAACCGTTAGGATTTCAAGCTCTGGTACCACATTTGCAGTTCTTAGGACAATCGATATGCAGTTCAAATGGCCAACGGTGGTGGGCCCCACATAGTTTGGCAGCTACGAGAGTTACGAATTCGAGTCCTCCCGCAGGATGCTGTGCTTTTCTGCCAAATCTCCTGCCTTTGAGTCTCCATTGGTTTGGGGAGAATCACATGTACAGTGCGGACGGGAGAGAAATTGGTACATTCCAACTATGACCAAAATACCCCTCACCCGTTTATAAGGGAATGTTGTGTTTTTTATTATTACTTGTTAATGTCCGAAATTTGGATTTTTATAAATTACTGCCCTATTCGTGCAGGATTTACATTTTGGTACATTTTAAAATAGCTTTTCAATAAGCTACCCTAGAAGTTTAGATAATTATCACTTACATAGAGCTCTACACAGCTGAACTTGGCAAAGCTTAGCTCGGCTCAGCTAGTAGCTAACCCTAACTCGAACTCAGTTTGGCTTGATCTTTGAGCCTATGTAGCTAATTCGACTTGGATCAGCCAGTAGCTTGGGTCAGTTTAAGCATGTGTGACATTTTCTCAAACACGTAGAATGCATCTTCAATTTATTAAAAAAATATAAAATAATAACAATATTTATATAGGTATTTCATTAAACACCTGAGGAGCGGCATCAAAATCAAACATTAGACAAGCATCATCAAAATCAAACACCCGATGTATCCATTCCTTTCTCGCCAACACTTAATTGAGTCAATTCATCAAACACTCGGTTAGCAGCATCCATATCAAACTAATTGAGTCACCGAGGTGATTCGATCCGAGCCGATTCGAGTTGAGGTTCGATCTAAGTTGAGTCGAGCTCGGGCAAGCTCGAATTCGGTCGAAATTTTTTCAAGCTTCAAGTATCAACTCGACTCGGTCTAAATTCAATTTCGAGCCAAGGTAAGTCGAGCTTTTTCGGTTGAATCGAGTGAGCTAACGCGACTAGTGTACAACTCCACACTTACATACCTCTGTTAAAGAAATCTAATGGTAGTTAGATTAATTAAGTGATATTTTAGACTGATCTATCTTTGTGTGGGCCAATGACTTGGATGGTTTTGCCTTTTGCAGGGTGAGGCATTTATACAGTTGGAAAATCCCATAAAGACTTCTTTTTCGCAGGTCTTTTTGCTAACTTAGATAACGTGGGTAGAACTTTCATAAGATCCACTCCGTCCATTAAGTAATCTATCTTATTCTTGTCCTGATACTTAAAAATTGCAACGATCTAAAACTCAAGTAGGCCACACACCTTGAGAAATGGTTGGAATTGGCATGTCCGCCATTAGTTTTGTGTAGGGTCCGTGGTATGTTTATATACCATCTAATCTATTTATTTGATGTGCCTCATCAGATGTAATAATTAGCCAAAAGCTACATGATTCCAAAACTCAAGTGGGGCATACCTATAAATTTCATAGTTTCATATTGATGGCCCACCTCAGTGTTAGATCAGCATGAGGTTTGATATCAAGCCCAAAATAGGATGGTCTACTTGATGGACGAGTTGGATTTCTTGAACATTAAATGATTCTCCAACAATAGAAAAAGAGACTCCGTTGAGCACCTAAATAGGCAGAGCAAGTGTTTCTTTGGTTGGATCCTTACTCTTGCTCGGGTGGTAGACTCTCAGGAGTTTCAACACCCGGTCTAGGGTTCGAGTATCCACATATGCTGAAATTAGGGTTGTTCACGAGTCAAGCTAGCTTGATAAACTCACTCGACTCGGCTCAAGTCAGCTCGGATTGACTTGGCTTAAATGACTGATTCGAGCTGAGCTAAGCTAATTATTTGAAGCTCGAGTTGGGTTCAAGCCATGTTCGACTAGGGGGCATTTCAACTTGGCTCGACTCAAACTCGACTCGACTCAAAGCTCGAACTCGAGCTCGACTCAAACTTGACTCGACTCAAAGCTCGAACTCGAGCTCGACTCAAATTGATTAATAAATATATTTAATATTATATATTATATATAATATATATAATATTAATATAAGTTTTAAGTTTTAACTTTAAAAAATAAATAAATCTTGGAGTCTTTATCCAACCGCATGCACCCCCTTTCCCTTTCCCTTTCCCTTTCTTCTCTTTCTCTACCTATTGTTAGCCGCACGCTCGCCCGAACTATCACCACCAGTTTTCACTTCAACTCCACAATAGTATGATTTTAATCTCTTGAGATCTTCTTCTTGGACGAGAAACTCAAGAAATTCGAGATGGGTTCTTCTCAGATTTATTAGAGCTTCAAGGAAATCCAATGATCTGATTGGCTGGAGCTCTTTACTTAGATTTCTGATCTGTGTTCTAGTCTGTTTCTTTTCTAGTACTTGAATTTCTGGTGGTGGAAGAAGATCAAGAACAAATTGGTTCTCACAGGTTTTCTCATCCGATTCGAAGTTTTGTTTGATTTTTTCATCGGTTTTCCTTTGATTCTCTTAAGATTTTTGAATTTTTCATCAATGGAGGAGGATCAATAACAGAATCCATTACTCTCTCACCCAACAAGCTCGAACTCGACTCGACTCGAACCACTAGCTCGACTCGAACTTGACTCGACAACTTTGGCAAACAAGCTAAGCTTCAATGTTGAGCTCAAGGCCAAGCTCGAGCTCGAACTTGAGTACATCATGGACAAGCTGAGCCGAGCTTAGCCCACCTCGACTCTACTTGGCTCGATGCCCACCTCTAGCTGAAATTCCACTGGCGTGAGTGTGTGGGGTGTGTGTGCGTGTGTTAAACAAAAAAAGAAAAAAAAAGTGTTTCTTTTGCTCAATGATCTCTAGCATATAAATTTTTAATACTCTGGAGGACCATGATGCATGATTCACTTGCACTCAATGATTTTAACTGATGAAGTCAAATCGACCCATCTAGATTATGGGTCTCAGTTAACACATGCTATGAAAAAATTATGCTAACATGAATAGTCAACAAATAAAAATAAAAAAAAATTTGACTTCATCAAGTCAACAAATAAAAATAAAAATAAATTTTTAATAATCAACAAATAAAAATAAAAATAAAAATTATGCTAAAATGAATAGTCAACAAAATCGACCCATCATATTCATGAACATATTTTGAATGGCTAAAATAAAAATAAATGATTTGATTTCGACAAATAAGTATCCATAAATCAGATGCTATGATTATCTGAACAAGCTAATTTTAGCCTGTGGACTATTGGGGTCCCTACTCTTACTCCAGTGGTAGACTCTTAGGAGTTTCAACACCTGTTTGAGGGTTCGAGTACCCATAGGTGGTGAAATCCTACCATGGCATGCATATGTGGTGGTGTGTGTGCATGTTAAATAAAAAGAAAAAAAAGAAAAAAAAGAGGAAGAAGACTGTGGCCTATCGACAACATATCCCACCATTTAGTCAGTCTAACTTTGAGTTAATGCATTGAAATTATTATTACTTAAAATACTAAGGTAGCTTAACAAAAATCTTTTTGAAAGGTATTAGAATGTAAATTGTATAATTCTGAGGTAGTATTTTACAAAAATCCTTTAAATTTTATTAAAAATCCCTTCCCGTACCCGGCACGCTCATGTAGAGCTGAGCACCTTCGACACACAATCACACGTGCCAATTGGAACACGGTTGCTACATCTGAGTTTTCCATCTTATTGGAAATAATGCCTAGATCTTCTTCTCCCTCAAATATCACACGGTGAAACTAAGGTGGGCCACATTATACAAAGCAAATCAACGGTCAAAAACAGATTTTTGCCAACCATCCATATGTTCCGTACATGATGACAGACATAAGGAAGCGGATTGCACGGTGACCCCACCACCACTGAAGTCTTTATTAATAGCACAGGTACTTGAACTAAAAACTTTCAAACATGTATTGGGTGGGCTTATTTTTAACCGTTATGTCACGGTCAAATCAAATCTCACCATATCATATCACTACTCAATTAGCATTTCAAGATTAAGATGTGAAATGTCCTGAATTTCAAGCCATGAGATAAATAAAGTGTAGCCACCTGATAGATAGCTTAAATTAAGCACACGTGTTCCATATTAGCACATATGCATGCATGTGGATTACAGGACTCCCACGCTCGTAGCATTGACCAACCTCCTGCCTGGCCTTTGCTAGCTTAGGTTCGGCTCAAAAAGTTCAAATCCAGGCCTAAGACAAGCCTCCGCCCGGGCCGCCGACAGCCCTAGTACATGGGATTTAGGGTTAGACCTATAGCTAGATTATTGTGAGCTGAAAAATAAAAAGGGCTGGAATAAATGTGGGCCCAAAAAATCAGGCTTGGCACAAATGCAGATCAAAAACATTGAACTTGATCTGCAGCATATTCACATGATATCCATGAAGATGCCGAGATCCGGGCCGTATTAGGTTAGCTCATGGGTCAGATGGTTAGATCTACTTATAGCTAAATGGGTAGTTAGAAAATATGGCCCATTCAAGTAAATGGTTGGACTTGGGTTGAACCCTACACAATTCAACACACCCAAATGGGACCATCTCAAAACTTAAAATGAATAAATAGACTATGAGTATACATGTGTATATTTGTATGTAGCACTAATTAAATAGAGTAGGGTATACTTGTATCTCATATTCAATTCTTAGACGTGTGCATGATCATGCGGCCTAATACAGAGTTGCAATTGAGTGGATCAGGCCAGGTTGAGCCAGATGAATATTAAGAAAGTTGGGTTGACCCATGGGTTAGATGGCTAGATCTACTTATAGCTAAATGAGTAGTGGGTCAAGCTTGGGTTAGAAAATATCGCCCATTCAAGTAAATGGGTTGGACTCGGGTTGAGCCCTATCCAACTCAACACACTCAAGTGGGACCCATCTCAAAACCTAAAATGATTTAACAGACCATAAGTATACATGTGTATGTTCCTATGTAGAACTAATTAAATAGAGTTGGGTATACATGTATCCCATTTTCCATTCTTAAACTTGTGCATGATCATGCGGCGGGATATAGGGTTACAGTTGAATGGATTAGATCAGGTTGAGCCAAAGCTTAATGAATTTTAAGGAAGGTGGGTTGACCCATGGGTCAGATGGCCAAATTTGCTTATAGTTAAATGAATAGTGGGTCAAGCTTGGGTTAGAAAATATGGCCCATTTAAGTAAATGAGTTGGACTCGGGTTGAACCCTACCCAATTCAACACACCCAAATGAGACTCATCTCAAAACCTAAATGAATTAATAGACCACAGGTATACATGTGTATGTTTGTATGCAACACTAATTCAACAAAGTTGGATATACTTTTATTGCTTATTTCATTCTTAAACCTATGCATGATCATGCGGCCTCATACAGAGTTACAATTGAATGGATCAGATCGGGTTGAACTGGAGCTTGATGAATTTTAAGGAAGTTGGGTTGACCCATGAGTCAAATGACAAGATTTGCTTATAGCTAAATGAATAGTGAATCGAACTGGTTAGAAAATATATCCCATTCAAGTAAATGAGTTGCACTCAAGTTGAACCCTACCCAACCCAACACACTCAAATGAGACCCATCTCAAAACCTAAAATGACTTAATAGACCATACGTATACATATGTATATGTTTATATGTAGCACTAATTAAATAGAGTTGGGTACACTTGTATCACATACTCCATTCCTAAACTTATGCATGATCATGCAACTTGATACAGAGTTACAATTGAATGGATCAGATTAGGTTGAGCCGAAGCTCGATGAATTTTAAGGAAGCTAGGTTGACTCATGCGTCAAATGACTAGATCTGCTTACGAGCTTGGGTTACAAAATATGGCCCATTCAAGTAAATGAGTTGGACGCAGGTTGAACCCTACCCAACTCAACACACCTAAATAGGACTCATCACAAAACCTAAAATGAATTAATAGACCATAAATATACATGTGTGTTTGAATGTATCACTAATTAAATAGAGTTGGGTATACTTGTATCTCATATTCCATTCTTAAACCTGTGCATGATCATGCGACCTCGTACAGAGTTACAATTAAATGGATCAGATCGAACTTAATGAACTTAAGGAAGTTGGTCTAGCCAAAAGATAATGAGCCTCTGGTCGAGTTTAAAATTCTTGGCCCATTTAATAAATGGTTGGAAATTGGGTGGGCCCAGATCGGACCCGATACAATTCTGCTGCCTCCACGGGTCCGGAAACCTGACAAGCTGGCCCACCTATCCCCAACCCTTATTGCAGCTGGACATCAATGTTGGGACCCGTTTGTGTCCTAACCACCAGCGCACTCTGCTGCACCATGTGGCTTGAGCATCGCGACAAATAAATCCGATATTTTCAAAATATCGCGATATTTTTCACTGCATTAACGTCACAATATTTTAAAATCTCGCTGATTTTATTTTATTTTTCATGATTTTACCTTTTGAATTTTGGGATTTTAATTCTACATTTAATTAAAATAAAAAATAATGTATTTTATTTCTGGTGAGATTTTCCTGATATTATCTCGAGAAATACAAATTTAAAAATATCACGAGAAATTTTCGAGAACGAGATTTTCGAAACCGTGTTCGTGTTATGAAAGGCGACGGACGTTAAGATCTCTGTACATTCGCTGATCTTCCACGGTGGGGCCCACTTGAGTTGGTTGGCTGTGGTTCGTAGGACTTTATTGCACTCACCCAAGTTCTCCATCTGACCCAAGGTTAGTGTTAAATGTTAACTCATTCCACACGAGTGTGGCACCCTCCTCGTCCTCCACACGTGCCAATATGGGTTGCCTGTGCAGTATCTTAGCTTTCCATCCATTTGGAAACAACACTTGAATCTTCAGCCTCAGAAACCCCACGTCTCATTTCTCAGTTGGGCAATCTTCTTTAGCCGTCCATCTGTTTCTTACAGTGCAGCCCACCAACGTGTGTAACGAATGGCCTGATTTTAAGATGAGAAGACCTAAACAGTGTAGATCACCTCATGGGAACTTCAGATCTTGCACACGTATTCCACATTGGCACGTGTTACTGCGTGTGGATTGGCAGTCCTCACACGCGTGTGGAACTAGTGGGTTTAGCGATCCCTTGTCTGGTAACCGACATTACAGTGATTGGGAAGGGCATTTTGGTCAATAAAAAAGATTCAAGTAGGTTTAGGTCAAAAAGGGTTTGACCAGAGCATTTACGGGTTACCTATTTTGTCGTTTTGTAGCTTTTCAGATGGGGTGTGTTTTGTCGTTTTCTGTTGTGGGTAATTAGACATAATCCTCTCACTAACCATGATTAAAATCCACTAATCCCACACGCGTGTGGGAGCTTGGCCATCCACATCCAACCACACGTATCAATATGACAGATCATAGCTTTCCATCAAGTGGGCCACACTATGTTGATCTTCTGGTCTCAAAATCAGGCTATGTCGGGCCCACATAGTAAAAAAACAAATGGATAGCTGGGGGAAAAGGTTTTGACCGTTGGTTTATTTTATTCATTGTGGCCCACTTTTAGGAGTTAATGGGATGATTTTTTAGGAAGAAGATATAACCATTGAGTCCCAGTTGATGGAAAGATAGGATCTTCTACACGTTTTTCATATTGAAATCCGTACCTGATGGGCAGCTCCACACGCGTGTGAGACCGCAAGCCTTAGTCATGATTATGGGAATATTAAATTTAATAAATTACTATTAGTCCGTTATTGCCACGCACACGTGTGTATTTTAAATATTATCTTGTCCGAGTTATTCTTTTTTAATTTTAATTTTTTATGGAGGAGTTGTTTGATATGATACTAGAGTAGGATAATCCGTACGCATGCATGTAGCTGCAGTACACCTAACACTCATTTCTCTAAATCCAAACCATCCAAATCGTGGGACCCATTTAAGTATCATCATAAATTACACTAAATAGGATGATCCTGACCATCTGATTTATGGTCATCATCTAGATGGTGAATATGAGAAGCAGTCAAAAGATCCAAATTCAATTAAAAAAAAAAAAACGAGCCAAAGGTCCAACACATGCTTCATCCATGGCATGGCCCACCATTTGGATGGTGTGGATGAGGCACATATATGCCAAATGGAGCCATACACAGAGAGTAGCACTTTCTTTTTTGATCTTTTTGATTAAGGAGCCATGATTAGTCCATGGAGCTTTTGTTAAAGCCCATAAGCTAGCAGAGCCCTTCCCATCCACACGCACGCACACTAGCCAAATGGAAAGCTTGCATGAGATCCAAGCTTTCCATCAGTTGGGTCCTAAGATAGAGATTTTTCACTGCGAAGGTGGGCCACAGTGCATGAAACCAAGGTGGGTCCCACTCAAAAATCCAAACAATATATGCATGTGGCTGTAGTGAACCACCACGTGCTCCCATGCGCATGTTAGAGGGCACCCAGCCACAGTATTAAAAAGCTACAATGTGTTTCAGTGAAGTGAAAGGTGAAAAGTGCAACTTCCTTTGGTCATTGAACAATACCATTAATATTGGAGTGTGACACAATAAGAGTGACACTTGTCGGCTTTGATCTCTCTACACGTGTCTTAAGGTGAAAGACAGAAAGAGGGAAATGGACAAGAGAGAGAGATATAGGGGTACACGTGTCGCAAGGTGAAAGAGAGAGAGGGAAATGGAGAACAGGGGAGAAATATGGGGCCACCTACTGCACTAACTTCTCTTTTATGATGGGTGCATGAAAGCTTCTTTATATCAAATTCATGGGTACCAACTAAAAGCTTATCTATCCTTTGTAAAAGCTGCCCATGACCCAACTACTCCGTGTCATGGTCCATAAACTCTAACGCCAAATTTTTTTGAAAGTAATATATATATATATATATATATATATATATATATATATATATATATATATATATATATATAGTCATGCTCACTTGCATATCTATGCATGTAAGTACCTTCCACATATGTCATGGGTGTCTAATCTGAACGGGCCATGTGATGTGCAATCCCATAAAATTTTAAGGGATATTTTCACCTTAATCTAAAATTCTAGTGGGTCATAGTAAAGAAAAATACAAATCAAGGGAGAAAATTGTTTTCATTTTTCATGGCCCACTAAAGTTTTGGTTCAAAGTAAAAATTGGGCCTGAGAGGTTTCGTGAGGTTCTACTTCAAGTGGACCATTCAGACTTTGGAGTCAGATCACATATGATGTGTTCTCAAAAAATTTCTCACGAGTTGGGTGCAAATTGGTGCACAACACACACTATGAGGTTGACCTCATCAGAAGTTTCCATGAGGTCGATCTTTGTGGGCCTCACTGTGATGTGTGTTGAACATCAACACTGTGTATTTGGTGGGTCCCCTTTAGGTTATAAGATATCTCAAAAATCAGCTATACATGGAATTCAGGTGGGTCATGCCATTTAAAACCATGTGAAGACATGCCTTATTTACATATATATAAAAGCAATTGGTAGGGCCCATTGTGTTTTAGATGTGGCCGAAACTTGGTCTAACCCCTCATTCAAGTGGGACACATGTAATGGATGGGCTGGATCTGTGAACCACATCTCAATGGGTCCAAGAAATAATTATAAATAATTATGAATGTTTTAATAGGAGGGTAACCCCTCTCAGATGTTGTATGTGTTGTGGCCTACCCAAGTAATGTATTGACTTGATTTTTAAGCCCGTAGCCTAACATTGAATGTTGGATCTTGATGATGGGGTAGATGTTTGACACACATTATGATAGGGCTCACACAGCTCGACCTCATGGGAAGATGTTGACCTAGCACCCCAGCACACACACACGCGCGCGCGCACACACACACACACACATATATATATATATATAGAGAGAGAGAGAGAGAGAGAGAGAGAGAGAGAGAGAGAGAGAGAGAGAGAGAGAGAGAGAGAGAGAGAGAGAGAGAGAGAGGAATGCACATTTGTACATTGTGAGAATTGTTTGAGAACTTAAATTTGGGTTATATTAATTCAAAATCTGAAGTTCACCTGATGTAACAACCCATGCAACTTTTAAAGCCTAACTTTTACCCCGAAGTTTGGTGAACTATGATGAAAGAGAGAGGAAAATTATATATATATATATATATATATATATATATATATATATATATAGTGTGCGCGTGTGTGCATATACACACACACACATACAAGTGTGTATGCATTAGCAAGCAGTGCCACATGAGATCATTTGTGCATGGTGGTCCCCTGTGAGTAGTACCACTTGAGATTATTTGTACTTTCAAGTCAAATAAGGTGGGCTTGGTGACGTAATTTTGAAATCCACTCTGACCATCAGATGCCATGTCACATTGCATCAGGGACAAGCAAAACCACTAGACCAATCTTTAATTCATTTGGGCCACATGAAGGAAAATAATTGGTAACAAACGCTTACTTTAGATTTTACTAAGGTACAGTTGAATTGCAAAATGGTTTGATTGGTGAGCTCTGGGCGTAACAATATGTCCTGCATTTGATTTAGGATATGAATTTCATATGCATAGCATGGTGGGGCTTATATAGCATGGGCCATGTTGGGATTTTCGAAATACAGTGGAAAATAAAAAATTTCAAAAATCAAATTTAGATTTTATAGTCCTATGAATCCCTCCCAAATATAATTGGATTTCTAGAAAATGAAAACTAAAATCATACGGTTAAAATAAATTTGAACAGTGCCATAGATGTTCGGTTGATTTGTCGGTATCTATGTACACACGTGTGTGTGATATAACAACAACAACAACAACAACAACAACCCTTGTTATTGCTTGAATCTAGTTGAACATTTGGCTCCACCTGTTAACTACTGAACACTTGCACTAATAGAAAAACTATGGATGATGGAGGTGCCGGTTGTGGGCGGGGACCCTTCGATGCCTAAGTCAGGTAGATGAACTTAGAGTATAAGTGTTTTGAGATGGGATTCTTATACGTACCTTTTCTCTCAGGTGGTTTGGTGTATGTATATGTTTTTTAGGCAATCTGCTTATCTGAGTGGATTCGTTAGATATGCTGGAGGAGTCCATATTGGAGTAAGAATTTTCTCTCGAGAGCATCTCCGATTTTACCTTGATTAGTATGATTTTTTGTTAGGATCTCGTCGGATTGATCCTGCTCCTATATTATACAAAATTCTCTCTGGATATTTCTGTTCTAAGGTCGATGTTGGTATTTGAGGTCAATATTAGTAAGACAGCTTGATCGAGATGATTAGGTCGGTTGATAAATCTTATTATCAAGCTAGGAGATTAATCGATTTAGCTCGGAAAATGGGTCCTTTATTGGAGTTCAGCTCGGCTTCTCCCTTGGTGGTCACATTAGTGGCTGAGGGAGTTTGTTCTGTTGGTTCTTTGCCACATGTCTCATATGGTTGATCAATTCAATTTTTTCCATAATAGTTGCCTCATACTTCCGAGTTTCATATCCATGAGCTCGGAAGTAAAGATTTAAACTGATGTATGACCATGAGAATTTAAAATTTTAATTGAGTGGTTAGCTCGATTCATCCGTCTTCTTCGATTTTGCCGCTTAGTAATGATGGCAGGAATCAAAAAGGACGGCGCTAGTCGCGGGGATAAAAAAATATATCATGACAATTTCGCCATGCGACGAGTCGTGCACAGAGAAGGGAGCACCGTTTTGTCTTTCCGGCAACTTACAAGCAGATACCTATCTCCACTTCATTAATGCTTCTCTTGGGTAAATCTCGTGTCGCCACGTGGTGGAGATTGTACGTTGAGGTGTCTCTTCATGCTCTTATGAATGATGTGAGCATTAAAGTCATTACCTCATGGGAGCCGTGGATTCAACCAGATTTGAGCGATAACAACTGTTTTAAGTGGTTGTAAGCTCAACGAGAGCCACTATGATGTTTATGTGAAATCCACCTCGATCATTTGTGCACCATCCCATGTTAGGTTTAAGCCTCAAATATTGACGCAGGGAAGGATGTGAGGTCGAGCACCAAATTGACGCAGGGATGAACGTGATGAGGTCGATCACCGTCTTCCTTACGGATAACTACTCCGAATCCACGGAGCTTCTTTGGACTCCTCAAAGAGACTTCTCGAATTCACGAGGAAAGAAAGTAGGAAAATGGAAATAAATTCTAATAAATTTGAAATTAATTGATGAATAATTGATAATTGTCTAATGTGTTTCCTTACACCATTAATATAGAAAAAAATAAACTAAAATTCGTAATTATCAAAAATAGTAAAATTCTAACTCTAATAAAAATCCTAATTCTAATAAACTTCTTCTGAGGCCTAACTTCTAAAAATAAAACATTGCAAATAAACTTTCTCTAGAAGAGTCCTAGTATAACTAAAAGTTATTTCTAAAAAGGAAAAAAAATCTAAAACTCTAAAAAATATTAAAAAATTGAAATTACTAAAAATAGTAAATTTTTTCTAAAAATTCATTTTTGAGCTGAAAGCGCATGTTTTCTGACGAAACGGACAGATGTGACCCACGTTGTGGGTCGATTCACCTCGGATGGCTCGTTGCAGTAAAGATTGATAGGTTGTACGCCCTGTAATGATACCCGGATCAAAAGTTATGGTGAATTCACGGTCCATCTTCTTGTGGCTCAACCACGTTGGAAACGTATCTATGACATGTTCTACATCAGACCCCTCCACTTGAAAAAAACTCATCCTCGAGTTACGCAAGAGACTTAGCACATGAGTCTGAGATAACTTCTGACGCCGATATTCATTAACCCTTTTTTTGTACTTAGCATTAAGCTCTCGAGTTGACAGAATACATGTACTCATGTTTTCCTTGACTTGACTAATATTGATTAGTTCCTTCACATCTGTCTTTAAGATCTCATATTTTTTCTGATAATATGGGAAATTAAGCGGACTTGCCCTTGAGACAGGATCAACGTGATTTTGTATATCTCATATGAGAGGCAATTTATTGGGGGGTTCATCGAGCACAATCTCCTTAAACTCCTGCAACATCGGCTTCAAATCTTTTGGTATATTCACAGGCTCCATATATTCTTTCTCTTCAACTAATGGATATATATCTCTTGTTTCCTCAGATTGTTTAACAAAAGCTTGTTCAGTTGTGAGAGACTGTTCTTCAACTTTAGAAGTCTTGGGTTGGTTCTCCCTTCCCATAGGGGCGAGGACAATCTTTTTGTCATCTTTAATAAAGAAGATAAATAGGTTATCCCGATCCTTATGTGTAGCATTAATATTATTTTGCCAGGGTTGACCAAGTAATATGTGACAAGCTTCCATGTCGACGACGTTACACTCTACTTCATCCTTATAATATTTACCAATGGAAAAAGATATACAACATCATTCAGTTATCTCTGTTTTATTGATCTCCTTGATCCATCCAATCGTGTATGGAGATGGATGTCTTTCTGTTTTTAGTTGTACCTTTTCCACCATTATTTTCGACACGAAATTCTTATCGCTCCTGACATCGATGATCATATTGTAGACTTTTTTATATGCAGTGCACGTTGTTCGAAAGATGTTATCTCTCTGTAATTCTATTTCTATCTTTGGCATGTATAACGGCTTCCTCATAATCGAAGTGCTGGCCTGTGATTTACCATCATCTGATGGTGCTTTATAGAAATTGGGGTTGTGTCGTACAGCGGCCATGGGCGGTTGAGCATCACTTTGAGCTCGGGAAGGAATTAGCGCATCTGCAATATGGTTGAGGTTACCTGCAGCCCTTGCATGGTCAACTGACTCTCCCAGTGGAAAGCGTCCATTCTTTCTAAAAGATAACGAATCCCTAGATCACCGTCCACAGGATTTTGATTCATACCTTCATTATTTGCTATCGACTCGAGGGGAATCCTCGCTTTGATACCAAACTGACGCAGGGAAGGACGTGAGGTCGAGCACCAAATTGACGCAGGGATGAACGTGATGAGGTCGATCACCGTCTTCCTCAAGGATAACTACTCCGAATCTACGGAGCTTCTCTGGACTCCTCACAGAGACTTCTCGAATCCACGAGGAAAGAAAGCAGGAAAATAGAAATAAATTCTAATAAATTCGAAATTAATTGATGAATAATTGATAATTGTCTAATGTGTCTCCTTACACCATTAATATAGAAAAATAAATAAACTAAAATTCGTAATTATCAAAAATAGCAAAATTCTAACTCTAATAAAAATTCTAATTCTAATAAAACTCTTTTAAGGCCTAACTTCTAAAAATAAAATATTCCAAATAAACTTTCTCTAAAAGAGTCCTAGTATAACTAAAAGTTATTTCTAAAAAGGAAAGAAAATCTAAAACTCTAAAAAATATTAAAAAATTAGAATTACTAAAACTAGTAAATTTTTTCTAAAAATTCGTTTTTAAACTGAAAGCGCGCGTTTTTTGACGAAACGGATAGATGTGACCCACTTTGTGGGTCGGTTCACCTCGGATGGCCCGTTGCAGTAAAGATTGATAGGTTGTACGCCCTGTAACGATACCCGGATAAAAAATTATGGTGAATTGACGGTCCATCTTCTTGTGGCTCAACCACGCTGGAAACGTATCTGTGACATGTTTTACATCAAATATCAACCTTATCAATGCTTCAAGTGGCCCACACCAACGGAAACAATTTAGAGGATAAGTGTTGCATGTACACTTTTTAATCATGTGACCTATATCAGGAATAGAGCTGATTTTTCATTACTAAACATAACATTGAATTACTAACATATTGGTTGGGATGGATTTAAAAATACATGATGGTGGGCTCCACCCCAACTATATCATCCTTTACTCAAATTTATGTAAAAGCTTTTACATGGATGTGGATTGTACATTGAGGCCATCACCTCCCCATACCATGGTGTTAACATTATGGGGTCCACCATGATGCATGTGTTTTATACATGCCATCCATATGCTTCTCTAGCTCATTTTAAGGCATGACCCCAAATTTGAAGCATTTCCAAAGCTCAAGTGGACCATACCACAAAAAATGGTGGTGATAATGATGTCCACCATTGAAACCATCTTAGGGCTCACAATAATGTTTGTTTGTCATCCAAACTATTCATAAGGTCACACAAAATTGGATGAATGGAAAACACATATATCAACTTGATCCAAAACTTTTTTTGGCCCCGAGAAGGTTTCAACAGTGGGCGATCAATTTCCACTGTTTCCTTGGGTGAGGCCCACTTGAGCTTTGGATATGCTTCAATTTTGGTCTCATGCCCTGAAACACATACATCACGGTGAACACCACAAAGTCTTCACACCATGGTAAAGGGTGGTAACCACCTCATGCAATCCGGCCATGTAAAAGTAGGATGATATTCTAGTAACGGGTGATGTAGTTAAGGTGGGCCCACCATCATGTATTTTAAAAATCTACTCTAATTAGTAGGTCAATGACCCAATTTTAGGGATAAAGATGGAAAACTAGCCTCACTCATGATTTAGGTTGACTAAATAATTAGAAATAGTGTACAAACAACATTTACCCTCTAAACTATTTCCCTTAGTGTGGCCCACTTGAATCATAAATAGGGCTGATATTTGGGCCTCCGGCTTAACATGGGACGATGCACTTGATAGTTGAGGTGGATTTCACATAAAAATCATAGTGGAGCCCACTTGAACCGCCCAACCCTTTTAAACAATAAATAACCATTTACGGTATGATGCACAAGAGACCATGGGTATGACGCACAAGAGACCATTTGAATATATATATATATATATATATATATATATATATATATATATATATATATATATATATATATATATATATATATATGGAAATGGTACTATGAGATCAACCTCATATGAGCTTCCTATGAGGTTGAGCTATGTGGGCCTCACCATCATCTATGTTGGACATCCATATTGTGCATTTGGTGGGTCCCCTCTAGGTTACGGGACATCTTAAAAATTAGATGTATCTAGAAGAGTGGACCATACCTTTTGAAATTATGCCTAAAATATCTAAATACACTTGGTGGGGCCCACCTAAGTTTTTAAGATGGTTGAAACTTAGTATGACCCCTCATCAAAGTGGAACACATAAAATGGATGGCTGAATATCTGATCAACATCTCAATGGGCCCTATAAGTGATCATGAAGGTTTTAATGGGGAGGTCTCTACTCTCAACTGTTGTTAATGGTGTGACCCACATAAGTCATTGATTGGCGAAATTTTTAGGCCCATGGCCCACCATGGAAGGGTGTACCTGATTAATAGGGTGGATGTTTGACATAAATATTCACAACAGGGCTCATAGAGTTGGACCTCATTGTACATTTTTCCACACACACACTCTCTCTCTCTCACACACACACATTTTCCCATACACACACATGTGTGTGTATTTTATATATATATATATATATATATATATATATATATATATATATATATATATATATATATATATATATATATATAATATCAATGATATCATTACCTCATTTATATATGAGAAAAACATTGTTGATGGTACCTCAATTCATATTTAAGAAAAACATTGTACATGTTTCACAGTTCTAGCTATGAAATCATGATCTTGGATTTGATCACGTAAAAAAAATCAACAATGGACGCTCAGATTGGGCATTTATTTATGATCTTACAATAAGTGGGGCCAGTAAGATGTCTTGGGTTATATTAGGCATTTATTTGTGCTTGAGATCTTTCCATCAATTGGGTCCAAAAGTATATCCACTGGCTACATCTTGAATATGGATAGTTGAATTGAGGATTGATGCTTATGCTATATGCTAACCGAGTCAGGATTGATGAAAATCAATGGATAAAAAAAGGGGGTGAGTGCTAACCGAGTCGAGATTGACGAAAATCAATGGTCTTCTTCGCTCGGCGAGATTGATCGGGCAGGCAGGCAGCGTGCTGGTTGTGCGCCGGTGGTGGTGGTCCGGTGGATTGTTGCTGGTTGGGCGTTGGGCGGGCATGCGGTGGGTAGAGAAAGAGAACAAAGGGAAATGGGGTGCGTGTGGGCAGCGTACTGCACACTGGTCTTGCTGGAGAGTGGAGAAGACTGGTGGTGGTTCGAGCGGGCGTGCGACCGCAACGGGTAGAGAAAAAGAAGAAAGGAAAGGGAAAGGGAAAGGGGGTGCGTTGCGTGCAGTCGGGTGGAGTAACTAGGGTTCTTCACTTTTTTTTTTTTTTTTTTGTAAGTTAAAACTTATAACTAATATATATATATATATATATATATATATATATATATATATATATATATATATATATATATATAATATTTAATATTATTACTAATCTAGCTTAGTCGAGCTCGAGTTCGAGTGTCGAGTTGAAATGCCCCTTGGTTGAACTCGGTTCGACCTCAACTCGAGCTACAAAATATAAGCTTGACTCGGCCCAAGTCAACCATTCAAGTTGAGTCAATCCGAGCTAACTCGAGTCGAGTTGAGCAAGTTATTCGAGCTAGCTCGACTCCTGAACAACCCTACCTTTCGTATAAGCTATAAACCAAGGTAATTATCGTATATGTATCCTCCCACTGACGGAAACATCCTATCTTTTTTCTCATTTAATACACAAGGTGTATTAAGTTCCCTTCACCTAAGAGCAATGAACTTTATCATAAGAATATAGTATGATTATATTATGATACGACTAAGTTAACATCTTTTGAGTAATCCCTCAAATTGAATCTATAATGGGAAGAAAGATAAATACATTAGCAATATAACCATCAATCACTGATCAACATCTTAATCTCTTGTCTTCATAACTAGAGCGAGATGAACATGACATTTAATCATATCATATCATCAAGAATTATTATGTCTTGTGATAATAGGTCTCTTTAGTGATTCATAGACTATCATAATATGATACAACTAAAGGTTGATGCCATGCCAAGCTTTAGCTCTACATCACCACCATCTAACACATGAGTTGTAACACCCTGGTTTTCTAATACTCGGGTAGTAAGTATCCTGAGGTATCACCATATTCTCTTTTATTTTAAAAGGAAAATTGACCGTATTGACCTTGATGTATGGTCAAATTTCCTAAAGAGATTCAACCTTTCAAATATTCCATAGGTGGCCTTCTGACACGCCTTCTTATATTTAATGCCAAGAAAGTGATGTGTACGGAACCCTTTTTTGTGCATGGGCAAGGACCAAACTCATGGGGCCCACATTGATGTATGTGTATAATCCATGTCGCCCATCCTTTTTGCCGTGTCATTTTAGGGCTAGGACCCAAATATCAGCTTGATCCAAAGCTCCTGTGGGTCACATAATAGAAAATAATGGTGACAATGGAACCCACTATTGAAACTTTCCAAGCTCACTGTGATGTTTATTAGAAGTGGACATTACCCAATTCAGGACTTTTTGGGCCCATGGTGAGCTGGCCGACAAGGTGGACAGAACGGATCTCCCCATTGTGGGCCTTCGACTATTGTACCAATGACTATCCTTTCATTCAGTAGTAAAAGAAGTGAACATGTAACAACTGCGACCCATATAACAGGAGAACCACAACCCATATAACATGGCAACCACGACCCATACCCAGGTCGTGGTTGTAATGCGGTAAGGGTCATGTACAAGAAAATCTTTCTTATGCATGAGTTGTTATCTGTGGTGGAAAACTCGAGGCCTAAGATATTTTCATGAAAACCTATATGATTGGTAGGTCCCTATAATCAATGAATCAATCTACATCATTCACATACTGTTGATCACAAGATTAACCATCTAATCGTGAATCCTCATTTGAGGAAGTGTCATCTTCCTCATGTTGCTAGAAAAACTCATTTTCTTTGGGTTGGCCCCATTCTTAGATCTGAGACGTTTATATGGTGGCCCACATCGTAAGATGACCATCCGTTATGTTTGATTCCAACCACGCAGCCTGTGTTGATATAAACAACCCAATCCCATCTCAAACTTACCATTAAAACACATATAAATGTAACTAATCAGCTGATTAGTTATACTCGAACTCTTTAGAAGCAGATTAGGGAAGCCTATAAAAGATTAGCTTTTAAGGCAACATTTTTCAAAAATAGATGGTGAGTGAGAGAATGCTGCTTTTTGTCTTTTGCATCGAGTCTTGTGTCGTATCGGGTCGCAACCAAGTCACAAACTCGTGTCTGATAGGGTTGGAGTTTATATCAGATCTTGTCGGGTGTCTGTAGGGGAGGTAGAAGGTGAAGCTAGCAGAGTTGAAGAAGGTGTAGTGCCGGTTTTCTCCTGACAAGGCTATCATAGCAAGAGGATCGACCCAGTGAATTGCTAAGATCAACCGAGTTCGCTCAGTCCAGTCCCATTGAGTTTAAGCACCTTAGATACCCCAGATTATCTGTAGGAGCTTCTGGGTCGAGTCAGGTTTTGTACATCCATCTGGAGTCGTTTATTGAGTCAAAGCTCGGGCCGAATTAGGAGCAGTTGGTTCAATCATTTACCAGGTCGACTCATTTAATTGGTTAGTATGAATTAGAGTTTTGAGTTAGAATTAGTTTGGGTGGAAGCGCATTAATGTTTGAATCGATTTCACATCTAAGCTTTTGCAATCATATTGAGTTAACTCATTTTCAACCTTTGCAGGAATTTACTTGATAAATCATTGAGTTCCTGCTCGTTTCAGAAGTTGAACTCTGCTTGTGGATCATCAACAACCATCATTCTAGTATGATGATTTGAGCTCCATTCCTCCAAGTAACAGTCTCAATTGAGTTGAATCGACTCAATCCTTTATTGACTCAGTATTTGTTGTGTTGGTATGGGTTTGAATCTGACCAGTTAGTTCCATTTCGATCAGTTTGTCTAGAGTATACAATAGACATGAGCCAAAAAATGAGGCATATCCAAAGTTCAAGTGGACCACATCATCGGAAGCAATGGGAATAATGACGGCACCATTGAACCCATTGTTTCTTATTATGTGGTCCACTTGAGCTTTGGATCTACCCAATTTTTGGGCTTATGCCCTAAATGATCTGGAAAAAAAAAGAATGAATGAAACACAAACATTGTGGTGGGGCCCATAGAATTTTGATAATGAAATTGTTGGGGAAAAATAGTACAAGTCCAGAGATTTGGCTATGGAATGGACCAACTCTACTGACACTATCTGGGCTCCCAAGGCAACAAGTTTGACCGAGGCACGCATACCCAAAGCCTAAAAGAGAGACTTGGCTCAAATTATAATGAACAAATTCAGACCGAGGCTTACAAAGTCCCGGGCCGTAAGGCAAAGAATCTTTGAGATGTACGAAGTTGGCTTGACAAATAGACAACAACATCCAAATAGGCCGATTAAGGCCCAATGCTCAGAAGCCACATGACCGACCATAAAATCGACCTATCTTTGGGTCAGTTACGAAGTTGGCTATCTGATTAGGAAGGCGCACTGATTATGGATCAATCTCGTCTCATCTGACAGAAGGCAAGTAGCTCAATCTTTTATAGCTAGCCGAGACTCGCTTATCAATAGAGTTGGCCAGGCCCGATTCAATCGAAAAAACCTACTGAGAAAGGAAAAAATGGTGTGAAGTGAAACACTTTTCCGAAAGTCCAGGAAGAAGATCCCCGATCCCGAGGATCTCGAGATCAGCTAGAGTCCAAAATTGAATTGGCATTGAATCTCCAAGATATCAGGAAAAGAATCTTGACAGGATGAGATCATTCCCTTTCTATAAATATGAGAGACTTCAATGGTGAAAGGTATGCAAAAACTCTCTCTCAAACTCTTCAATAAGTTGAATTTTATATAATTTTTAGGAGTAATTCAACTATTTCCAAACAACCCGCATAAGTAATTATTATGCTTTTGCCAAAGATTTACTTGCATGTACATGGAAATAAACATGCCCTTAGCGACATTTAGTCAGTCACCCCAATCACTTTATATGAGCAATAAATGCTCACTATTTATGCCTTATAATGACCTAACATTAACATCATACCTTTTATGCGGTGGTATGTTACACGCAATGAAGAGACTGTCATGTCTCATATCATTTACTAGGTCATATATATGACTATTCATCTAAAGTGTAAGGGGAGTTGTTATACCTGGACCATTATTCCAATAATCATTAATGTACTTGTATTGATGTAAGGCTAAGTTATCTCTTATCATGATCTATCATCATGATAAAAAATGACCATAAGACTATCCACACATAGTAAATCATTTGCACATTTAGGGTATATATGAAATGGAATATATGTCAAAAAAAAATAAAAATAAAAATAAATAAAAATACAAACATTGTTTGGATCAGATCTTGATGTGCGACATTGATAGACTATTTCGTTGAGATCTCAAAGATCAGGCTAAAATTGTGGATATTATAAGGTCATAGACTATTAAATGTGCAAATTTCATATGAATGAACACAAGCCTATGAAGTTAGATACCTATATCTGTTGAGATAATGATTCAACATTTAGCATACTATTTATCTATTCATACATCTTCAAGATAAAAAATAAGTAAAGAATCATCATACGTTATACAACACAACAATATATAATGGCTCAGTGAATGGACTACACCATTCCTGAATGACAAACTTCACTATCTCACATAATTTTCAAGGTTCACAACCAATCTTTACAATCCAAAGTCCTATATGAGGCTCTCCTAAGGGATAAAAAAATGCTAAAAATGGGCCACAAACAGCCAACATCAGATTTTATATTTTTATTTTTTATAAGCATATGTGATGACACATAATGTGTAAGTCTAAGATCTCAACGCTTACGAGATGTGCGACTACTTATTTTGAGGCTGTAAACAAGTATTACAAGATGTGTGGTCCACATCTTGAAAGGAGACTAAAATCACTTCAGCAACTAAGCCATAAATTCAAATAGTTATTTCCGAACATGTGGCCTAGATGTGTAGCAATATATCAAATTCAACATCAGAGATATCAGTGCTTGGATATTCTTTCTAAATGAGTAACCACTCGTTTCAAAGAGCTTGATGGGACTTCAATATTAAGTGTTTACATATGTGATTAGACCTCATAAGCTTACCAAAAATGTTGTCATGTTTTGAAAAGAAAGAGTAATGTTGTCATTTTAAATTATCGACGGGAGAAAAGAAATTTCATTTTTTCAGTAAAAATTGAAATTAAGCACTTAATCACATGAATTTATCAAATTCCATTAATAAAAAGAAAACTCTAAAAATATTAAAATTCAGTTATAAGTGGTGAAAATAAATTTCATCAAACATGCCCTTATTGTTTTAAAACTTTCAATACCCGAAATAGCCTAATCTTATGAAAAGTTCCACGCACCAACGGTTCCACCGTATCATCATCGTACATGAGATAGGAATTTAAAGGTACACTAATCCTCTACAATAGATGCCATGCGTGCGGTAGTGGCCTACCATAAGATCTAAAGATGATCATTCCCACCGTTCCACTAGCATAGGTGAGGTAAGTGGCATTTGGATTTCTGCTAGTGAATGATGGTCCACATCTAAAAAAAACTCCTATCAAGATCTAACGGTTGTGAAGATATTTAGTACCGTAATACAAAGGTAACTGATCACTGATCAGATGATCCTGACAGTCCATCACGTGGTCGTTAAATTGATGACTCTAAAAATGGTCAGCGGTGCAAATCTAACGGTAGAGATCAAACGGTTTGTAGTCCAATTTTATCATGTATTATATCTGGTCCGTTCATCAGGTTGGTAGCTGGAAATTAAATCTGGACCAGAATCTCCACCACCTCTGTTTTATGCAGTGGGTAAAACACCCAAGCTAGCCAAGGCCCACCATTTTGTATATATAAAGTCCACTCTGTCTATCATGGCCCTAGAGGCAAAAATCAGCCACCGTAGATAAGGTGGGCCACCCCACAATAAATAGTAGGGATGTGACATCAACCACAGGTTTATGTGTGGGTAATCATGATGTGTATCTATCATTAAACCCATTCATCAGATGTATCTTACTGAGATGAAGGTAATATTAAAAAAAAAGATCATGAATAATTTTTCATCCTGACTTTGAATTTTGAATTTGAAATATCAGCCATAAATATTGGAATTTATGCATAAAGAACGGTTCAAAAATGTTTCTTATGACCATGAACGGTTCAGATCATCATTTAAGACGTAAAAATCCAGGGTTGGAAACGTGTCTGATTACAGTATTGTGGGGCCAATTGGAAAAATGGACAGACCGTAATTATCTACCACATTTCTCTTCTCTCTGTCTTTCTTAATGATGTAGGAAAGGACAATTGTCTATGCACGGTTATGATCACTGAGATTTTTATCATGTGGACCGTACGAAAATTGGACCTTTCAGATGGACGGTCAGGATCATCGTATGGTAGGGAAGAAAGGAGAAGAAAGTCAGAAATGTCATACAATTCTCGGCCACAGGATTGTGTGGTAGCGTCCCAGGCATTCGTTTGTACTAGTTATTCAAGTCACCCACATGGATGGCCCACATACAGCAAAACAGAATGGTTGACTCTCGAGAGTTTCAACTCTCTGGAGTTTCAACACCCGGTCAAGGGTTCGAGTATCCATTGGTGGTGAAAGCCCACTACGGCATGGGGGTGTGTGTAAAAAAATAAAAATAAAGCTTAAGTTGGTAAAATGTTAAAAATTTATAAAAAGCTTACAACTTAATATAGAATTTATATTCCAATGCCCTTTTTCTTAAGGTTTTCAATAAACTACCCCATTAACTTAATTGTCATTAGAGAAAATTTTCATGCATTGGCCATTGAGATTAGGTGCATCATATCATGGGTTTATATCATTGAATGATGGACCACACTTGCAAGTTTAACTAATTATCATAATCCCATTTATTTTAATATTATAGTTTTTAGGGTGTTATTTATTTATTTATATTATTTTACGCAGGGGCACACATACTCACACGTTGGTATTGTAATTAATAAGATTTTACTCCTCATGAATTCTTGAACCCTTTACCTCGTGTTAAAGCTCCTGTGAATAAGCTTTTGAATGACCCATGGGGTGCCATCATTCCCTAAGGATGTTTTACTCAGTGGACATGAATTGGGTACTACTTTTACCTATTCTAGCCTACCGTAGGCTGCGGCTTTAGGGGATAGAGTTACGTATGGATTTATCCCGCTGCCCATTCATGCATTTTTCTAAATCATTGTAGGGTAGAAGCTCAAAAATCAATAGAAAAATGGAAAGCTCAAGTAAACCACACCACGTCAAGTAGTGGTGATGATAATGATACAATATTAAAACCTTTTTAGGTCTTACCTAAATGTTTATTTGCCACTGAGCCTGTTTATATGGTCACCTGAACTTGGATGAAGGAAAAAAAAATATCAACTTGATCATAAACTTCTACGATTCCTAAGAAGTTTTTAATGGTGTGCTTTCAATCTCCATTGTGTGGTCCACTTGAGTTTTGGATTCTGTATTTTTGGGTTTATATACCCTAAAACAATATGAAACAATGGATGAAGGACCCATACATCATAATGGGCCCCTCCGATCCCCATCCTAAGCAAAACTTGGGATAAGCTGGGGCAGTACCCAATGGGTGTTCTCATGCAATAGAACTATTGGGAGTAAATCATGGTGCAAGAATCATCCAATTTTGATGATCCTGACCCTTTGATTATTGCACCCTAGGATGTTCTACATCAATATGAAATGTCCATTTATTCATATAACAAGGGCGAGGCCAGAGTGCAAAAAATCATGCTAATTGGATGATTCTAAACATCTTATCAATGGTATGAAAAATGAACTATTAAGATTGTGCAGATCTCACTCTTCATAATTTATGATTCCAAATAGAGTTGCACATGAGCTAACTCGACTCAACTAAAAAAACTTGACTCGTCTCGGCTTGAAATTAGATTCAAAACGAGTGGAGTTGATTTTTGGAGCCTGAAAAAATTTCGAGCCGAAGTTTGCCCGAGTTCGACTTGGCTCAACTTGAACCTCAACTCAAATTGACTCGAATCGAATTAGCTCAGTGACTTGGTTATTTTCATCTTGATGCTGCTCGCCAAGTGTTTGATGGAATGACTTAATGAAGTATTGTTTCAAATGTGTATATTATCCATAGAATCAACTAGTGGCAAGAAAGAAATGGATACGAAACAAATCACTATAAAGAAAGACTTTATATAGTAGAACTACCCTCTCATATCTTGTTTTTTATGCTACTTGCTAAGTGTTGGATGAAATACCCACGAGGTGTTGCTCGTGTTTTGTATCATGTGAGGGATTGAAGATGCATTATATGTATTCGAGAAAATGTCTCACAAGCTCAGACTCGATTCAAGTTGGCCCAAACTGCTGATCTAACGGAGCCGAAGCCGCGCTGGCCAATCAAGCTTGAAGACCAAGATGAGCTGAGTTCGAGATAGGGTTAGCAGCTGGCTGAGCTGAGTTGGGCAAGCTCAACTTGGTTCAACTCGTGTACAACTCTAATTCCAAAGTAACACTTTGGCTTAATGATTCTAGCCATACAACATATGCTCGTGTAACAATCAGCCCCATTTAAAGGGTTAGGATCATTGAATGGGCCTGATGTTTAAACCATGGGTTACTCCTATGGTACTTGCTATTAAATGAACGGTCTCAATTGATACGGTGGCATCCCGCCTGGATTTGAGTTGAGCTGAGTCAACCTGACCCGGCTGAACACTTTGTGGATTTGGGTTTTTGGGTTTTTGAACTATGGTGTAGAATACCTCCCAAAATCAGATCAATCACTCATCAAATGGACCTCAATTTCAGCCTATGTGTTTCTGCACGTCCATTAAAGGCAGTTGATTAGATGGTTAAGATTGATCTTGACCTTCCATATTAAAGGCAGTTGATTAGATGTTTAAGATTGCCAAATCAATGTGATGGTTGAATGGTAGCCCATGAATGTATGCTTTATCCAACGGACACTCTAGATTAATTAATTGATTCTCTAAGGGGCAGTTCGGATGCACGGATCTGCACATGGCGTCATGCACACGCTATAAGATTACTTGTACTGTATCCTATTTGTCAAGCATCATGACATGAAGTGGTGGGGCATGTGAAAGAGCTTAAATTCTCATTTTCAAGAGTACAAAATACCATCTGCTGAGTAGGTATGAGTTGTTCTTAAGGTGGGCCATGATTGAAAATGGACAACTCAAAAATCTGAGGAGTCTATTTATTAGTTGGACCACACACAGAGATATGAATAGCTAAAAAATGATAAGCAACGTTTTTACATTCAAGCTGCATGTTTTACCTACACGATGACTGGACCACATCAACTTCTGCGACAGAACATGCACTGTACGAACTATGCAATGAAGTACAGGATCATGTATATATCTTAGGCCACATTGGCAAATATATATGCATCCCTAATTGCCCATGTTTCTCACAGCAACAAATGCCTGCAATGTGTAGGCACATGTGATGATGTGAATTAAGTGGGTGCATGGTAGACACTTTCATGATAAAGATGGACTAGAGAAGCTTGATTGGAGGTGGAAATGATCGGACCGTCATAACCTTAAAAGAGTCATATATGTCACAAATCGAAATGAGTTTTCGGACATATTATATATGATTTTGGAGCAGGATAAGCTAACTAATTTACTAAACTGTATTGCCCTATAGGATTTGTAAGTTTTAGCTGGTATATAACTTTTGATCCTTTGAGTTGTACGAGTCGTGCTTGACATGAAAAGAGCCTAGAAAAGTTAGGAGAGCAGGATGGTTAAGCTAAATTGTGCACTTACTATTTTTGGCCTAAAACTATAGTCTAGTAGAAATGATGATCGTTTATTAATGGTGAGTTTACTATTCATAGTAAGTCATGTTTTTAGAGAGTTAGAGTTGGAGTTTGAGTCTAAAACTTTGTCTTAGGTTTGAGCTCATTATTTAAAAGATTGTAATTTTATTTTTATTAATCAATCAATTTGTAAATTCATTAAAAATTATTTCTTTTTTATCCCTCATGGATTTGAGGAAATTATGTGAGGAGTCCAGAGAGCTTCTTGGATTCGGAGTAGTTATTCCTTGTGAAAGATGGTTATCGACCTCATCACATCCTTCCTTAAATCATGTGAGGTGCTTGAATGTAATTCATTAAAAGATCATCATATGTCACACTTGTTGCAATAGAGGTAGAAATAGAATGCTTGATGAACGCCAGAGTGATACTGTATATTTTTTTTTCTTTTCATCTCTTTTGAATTTATCTATGGGAGGTACACACCCATAAACAATTCAATGGCAGGTATGAGAGAAATGGTGATTAGGGTATGTTTGGATACATGGAAAGGGAATAGGAAAGGAAATGTCATTTCCATAAAGCTAACTTTTTGTTAATTGTCTAGCCTTTTTTCATAAAATTTTGGAGAAATATCTTTTCTAAGTCTCTTTTTTGAAAACGACCACTGACAAAAAGTCAATTCTCCATAATGGAAGTAAGATGTGTTTTTTAATGAATAAATCCAAATGTGCCACTATCCATCTTCAATCGCATCACATATGCCAATGTACCAAATGAGACATTGTCAATCCTTTGTTATGCATCACATGTGCCTCTATATCACATGTGGCAATTATTGGAAATAGTGGACCACACAATGCATTGGACACTTGATTAAGGGGGTCGACGATTTAGATCTACAACATGGGTATTAGGTGGGGCCCACAATGTGTGCCATGAACACTCAATATATACCATGCCGGAGTACCCTACCTAATTAGTAGTTGGAATGCAAGCGTTTAATTCTTCCTCTCCTATGGGAGAGAGACGTGTGTGGGGATGGAATTGGTGGCCATCCATCGATGGATAGGAACTTGTCAAAACCGATCTAATTCTATAAATCATAGATCATTCCCCGACTCTTCTCCTAGACTTGAAAATCAACAATCCCATTGCTAGGTGAGGAAGAGCGGAGAAAGATTCTCGCAGTATTGTCTTCTTCTCTCATTCTCCGCCAAAAATCATGGCTAACATAGGTATGCTCGTTGTGTCTTTCATTCTCCATGTTTGGATGCATGGATTAAATTCCACCTACTTCTCTTACACCGACGTGCAGTGCATCCCACATATGCTAATGTACCACATGTGCTAATATGCTAATCTGGTATGTGTGCTAACATGCTACATGTGTTAAAACACGCATCCCATATATACGACCATTCATCTTTTCTAGGGTTACAAATGTTCAAAGCACCTCACCTATTCTGCATACTCGTTGTTCATTTTCAAGCATTTCACATGTGCCACATATTCTAATTTGACATATATTAGAGTAATAAATTAGAAATTATGTACTTTCAGGAAACTTTTTATTTTGCCAAACAACAAATTTGAAAATAAATTCTAAATTTTTACAAAAATCTTATTAAAAAATGAACAAAGAAAACAATGTTTGGTTGCCCATCGTTTCTTGAGAAAACGGGGCCATTCGCTATTAGAAGAAAATGACAAGTAGTCTTTGTCTGACGGAAGTGTGGCCCACTTGATGACTAGGCTAGGTTTATTTTGGCATGGCATGTAAATAAGGTAGGACCCACAGTTTATTTTACAGCCTGGACCACGCATTTATTTCAATTTATTGGTGTGTTTCGGATGGTAGGACCCACCTTTAACATGTATTGAGGTGGATCTGGCACATGCATTTCAATCCAGTGGGACCGACTACAAACATGCCCTGGCCCACCAAAAGCCAAGCTAGACCTGTCATCTAGTGGACTGAAAATGTATGTAGACCACTGGTCCTTTTCTCCCAATAGTCTATAGTTTTCATGCACATGTAACAGACCTGATAATAAGTGGACCATCTTGATTTTGGGTTGGGGCTATGTTCATGAGGGCCCCACCTAATCATCTTGCACGTAGAATCTAGCAGCATTCCCTTTGCATCGTGATAAAATAGGAATGCTAATTTTACCAAGGCAAGGAGGTTAAAGTAATTTTTTTATTGTAAGGAGGAGTTGGATTTAGTTTTTTTTTTTTTTTTTTTTTTTTTTTTTTTTTTGGTGATAGGGACTTTACATCAATTCTAAATTCTTTTAAGGAGCTTAAGGTAAAAATCTAAAATATTTAAAAGAGGTTTTTCCAAATAACTGCCTACCTTTAGGGCCATTGACCTATAAGTAGGGCTGTACATGAACCGGGCTAGCCCGATTAACTCGCTCGACTCGGCCCAAAAAAGCTCGACTTGGCTCGACCCGAAACTGAGTTCGGGTCAGGACGGACCATTTTCTTCGGCCCGAAATTGAGTTCGGGCCGAGTTCGGCCCGAAACCCGACTCGACTTGGCCCGACTCGGCCTATATATGTGTGTGTGTGTGTGTGTGTGTGTGTATATATATATATATATATATATATATATATATATATATATATATATATATATATATATATAATCCTAAATTCTTACTCAGTTACCCTAGCCATTTACAACAATCTAGGCCATCCAAATTGTGGGTTCCTTTGTAGATGGACTAAAGTCCCAAAATTTTGTAACAAAAGTCTTTTTCCAAAAATCAAGGCCGTTCAAGTTACTTGCCAAAGCCCTTTCCATGGAGTGGATAGAGTAGAGTCAAAAAATCAAGGCTGTCCAAATCATGGATTCAAAACTGGCCCAAACTCACCCGATTGCTGATCGGGCCGGGTTTGGGCTAGACAAGTTGGTCCGATGACCAGGCCGAGCTGGGTTTGGGCTAGACAAGTTGGTCCGATGACCAGGCCGAGCTGGGTTTGGGCTAGTTTGGTTGGTGACCGGGTCGGGCCGGGTTGAGCCCAATTCGACTCGGTTCGGCCCAATGTACACCCCTACCTATAAACACTTGCTTTTAAAATATTTAAATTAACAAGCTTATGCTTTACAAATACAAAAAAAATAGCTATTGAGGGTCAAAGGACATATTTGACCTCACTTCCTTTAGTAGTCATACTTTGTTATAAGTGAGTGGGTGAGAAGATTTGATGGGGCTCACATTTATCTACTTATGTAATCGAGACCGTTCATCTATTTGGCCAACTCATTTTAGTCCATCAGCTCAAAAACAAGTCAGATCTAAATCGCATGTGGACCTCACCACACAAGATAGTGGTGATTGAATGCCCACCAGTATAAACTCCTTGGGATTAGACAAACTACCATTGAAACCTTCGTAGGGCTAACTGTCAGGTTTATATACCATCCATGACCTGTTTATAAGATCACACAGACCCATATTAAGGTAAAACAAAAATGTCAACTTGATCATAGCCTTCTATAATGTCAGGAAGTTTTCAAAATTAAGATTAAATTCAATTCCTACCATTTCCTGTAATGTGTTCCACTTTTTTTTTTTTTGAGTCACTTGTTAGTACACACCCATGTTAGTGCACACACTCCATGTTAGTTAATATTGCTTAAGAGACAATTTTATCAATTTTGAAATTATAGATTTTCATACTGATGTCATTAAACGTAAGCATTAGAATGACTAACTCTGCAAAACATGAGCTTGTTAATTTAAATATTTTAGAATTGAACAATTATAACTGAATGGGATATATAGAAAAACTTCTATTTATTAAAAAGAGTGAAATGATCCAGTGTTTATAGGGCACTCCAAGTTACAGTGCTCCTACATGCATCGAGGCAGTTACACATTTTAATCTTATTGTTCTTGGACCCTCTGTTAGGTTCAGTTCTGATATTCACCGTACACTAAACGGATGATCCTGCCCATCCAAAAGTCGGAATTCTTCCTTATAGCCATCCATTTTCCAGTCCACGGATTGGATGGTTAGGACCATGTTGGTGCATAAGCAGTCGATGATGGGGCTCAACAAATGGATGGTTCAGATTGTTGATTGGGCCTACTTATCAATAAAATAATATTATCCATCCCTTTTAGGTTATTGATTAGATAGAATCATCAGATTGTTGGGGTGTTTGATATACGGTCCAGATCGATGGATCAGACTGTCCAAGAATCCCACCCAAAGGTGGGCCGCACCATGAAGATCAGCTGGTGCTAAAATCAAGCTTCCCTACCCATCAGGAGGACTGCAAAAGCGAATTGATTCAGATCAACCACAGACCTTCTCTAAACCTTCATATGATGATGGGGCCCACCTTTTGGACTGCTTGGATGTCCCACACACAGGAAATATTGGCAGATGAGATGGGTTGTATGTTAATCTAATGTACACCAAATGGAAGGTGATCATTACTCAGAAAGTTTATTTTTTTCGTTCATTTCAAGGCAATTCAATGTCCCACCATGGACATGAATCCTAGATATATAGATGGTTGATATGTCTGATTGGCTAGAGAAGCAAGATAAGATAGGAATTATAGAATAGTATCATTGTTGATAGTCACCTAAGTTGGACCACCTAGATTGTGGCCGCACATGGGCTGGGGCAAGAATATGAATGTCCATTAACTTTATTATTGGAATTTTGTGGACTACGACATGGATCAGTTGAAATGTGCCACGTTTACACGTCATGTACCGGACTCATAAATAATTTCACTACATTTGAGAAATGAAATAACAGCTTTACCATTTTCATGGTGGGCCATATGGGACAAGCATGCCAGAAATTACGGGACAACTTAAGAATTAAGCAACGTGTGATGGTCCCCACCTTTGAATATATGGACCTTTTCAAGTTGTATGTGCATTACAATTCTATACAATTCATTTGGTCGCTCAGATCGGATGACAAGATTGATTAACTTAATTAGGTCATGTTGTTTTGGATTAATTAATTGTTCTAATAGTGTTTGCTAAGCTTTATTCAAATTATTTGGCATATGTGGTATATAAAAATATTGAGAACTTCGTGCATCTAATGCATGCATGGTGCTTGAAAATGTACTGTAATGTGTGACTTACTAAGATAGCGCAAAACCAAATATTACATATATCGATCGTATGTAGATATTTTTAAGATAAAGGAATCTGTAATTATTGTATTTTTCAATTGTAGTGCTATAAAAATCTAGATTCTAAAGAGGCACATCAATGCATGGATGAGTCCAATCATGCTTACTGATGAATGGATTTGATACTTTGACGTTAAAATAATGAAAAGGTATTATTGTTATCATTTATCATTGATAAACCAATCATGACAATCCTTGATAAATAAAAGAATTTATAATCATTGCACCTTTTACCTTCTATTATTGTGGTAATCCTCAATTTCAACGTGCCTTGGGATTCCCTCACAACTTCATATGATGATAGGAAATACATGTGAATGGCTTCGTTGTGCAGCTACCTTTTCAAGATATGAGCTTATTTTCATAAAGTGAACGGTTTTTTTTTTTTTTTTTTTTTTAATTTTTTTGATCATCTTTCTTTCTATGTATATTATTAAACTTTGTGTGGCCCATTAAACTACTATTGATACATATACATATTTATTTATTGAATTACACTTGTTAGGTCCGGATCTATGGTTCAATGATGGACAAACTCTTGTTTCAACATTGAGATCAAAGATCGAGTGCCCATGTGGTGTGGGTGTGGGGGTGCGTGTGTAAAAAAAGAAAAAAATTTCTTGAGTTTATATATGTGAGTGTGTTGATATAATTGTTTCATAACAATTAATGCATACAAACATTCAAATTGGCCTTCATAATAAGGTTTAGCCAACATTTGTGAATTAAAGGTTGATATGCTTCTCATGCAGTGTAGATTCGTATGTGAGAATTACATAATAAGAGTGATCCATATTAAATTGTATGAATATATGTGATATGCCTTCATCGTAATTTTTGAGATGATTAGGATGAGATCTCATAGAGACCAGCGTGGTCAGCTCCTAACTCAATCAGATCATAGAAGCTTATCTATTACAATATGGATGGATAATTAGTTTATTAAATAAATTTTACACGATAACCGTATAGATAATGAATACTTAATCATTCACAATATAACAAGTATAGATGATGAATACGTAATCATTCACGATATGATAATTAAGCTATACACAGTATGTGACAAATTACCTATAAGCGATGGATTAATTATAATTTTGCCATTATGTAAGTATGCTAGTATTATGTGTCTCACGTCGTTATTACTCTACACTATGGAGCAAGGACATGATGAGATTACATTACTTTGGTGTGCATTTTCAAGGCTATATACTATAGCATATTTTTCAACATTTTGGCTCTCTCATATCACCTCCGTCTTTTTTTAAAGTGAATATATGCTTGTTAAATATGTTTACTGAAAATAAGTTTTATGGGAGCAATTTCAAAGAATTGTTTATTAAAAACCACCCGAAAGGCTATAAACAATTGTGCACATGGACTCTTTGTGCACACTCCGCACAATGAATCGTTTCCTAAATTTTATCCCGTCGGCCTTAACCCAATAGGGAGACATGAATGTGTAACACGAAGTGAGTGTGCACACCGATTCTCCATACACACCATGGACACACGATCTTTTTCAAGCTTTTATTTTTATTTTTATTTTTATTTCTAACTAAGATAAAAGTTCAAAAAGAAAAGAAAAAAAGCACTTTGGTGGGGGATAAGGGGACATGTATGTGGATACCACCTAACAAGGAGCTTGAGTGTCACTTTGCCTAGATAGGCAATAAACCCACGCCACTTTTCTTTGTGAAAATGATGCCTAATGCCAGTAGCTTCACGTGTCACTCTCAACTTCTAAAGAGACATAAGGAAAAAAGAAAAGCTGCCATTGGGTGTATGGTAGGGAGCCAATGGTGGGGCCCACCCCATTAAATGCCACAAAGATGACAAGTGGGTGTGTAAGAGCATTCAAGTCTATGGCTGCTGTCTTCACCTTCCATTAGATTTTTCTTGCTTTCTCAGTAAAAGAAAGTGGACAAACATGTCATAGTCTTCCCTTGTTTGGACGACAAATATGAAATTGGCCATTTTTTCTTTTATCTTTTATCTTTTTTTTTCTTTTTTTCCTTATTTAATGCAGAGAGCACTATTACTTGGACAGTCCAATCAATCTATATGAACTGTCTATTAAATCAAGATAAAATTTTTATGGGCTACTATGCAAAATCATACCGATTGGATGGTCCATTCCATCCTTGATTTGTTCTTATTTTTAGCCATACCTTTTTTTTTTTTTTTTTTCTTTAGCCATGGATGGAATGTTTAGGATTGCCTGAAAAAAATGGCTGCAATCTATGATGTGTGCTTATTGGACCTATTTTTATACATGCACCATCAAAGTTAAAAGCTTATGATGAGATAGGTACGATTTTGGGGTTAGTGAGATATTTGAATGATAGCCTACAAAATGTGTGTTAGAACTAATGAACAGTCTAGATCAAGCGATGGGATTGTATTAAGTGTTCCAATTCAACTAGAGTATTATAACTTACAGTGCTCTCTCAATGATAGGAAAGACACTGGTTTCCATTAAGAAATCATCACCTACATCCAGCTGCATGTTAAATTAGTATCCAACCCCATTATTTTTGCCAACTTTTAGGTTGGGTATGACATCCAAACCATTAAATCGGTGGATCCCACCATGAAGATCATCTGGCACAAAAGTAAGAGTAAACCACTCATCAGGTGGGGCACATATTGAAATTACTGGATGGTTGATGGTCTGACTCAACATACAGATTTTACGCACCTGATAAGAGGATCGCCTTCTGAACGGGTCAGATGTCCTATGCAACAGATGGGTTGGCTGGAATTCCATACAAGTTATCAATTCTCACCCAAACGGGGTAAAACAGTGTTTCAGTCATTTAATAGAATTTACATTTGGAAATTACCATAGATGGTGATGAATCTCTCCATTTTGCTAACTTTGGGTAGGCTACCATGTGATTTTGTACCATTTTCCTAGATCTGGCCATAAACCCACATCATCATTCTCTTGCATCAATCTGGACCGACCAAATCTTGGGTTCCATCAGGAAAGAGCTTTTTCTCATCATGGGCGCCCAAAAATTATCTTAGGGCCTCTTTGAGTCATAGATTAAAAACCCAAAACTCGACTCAGCTTGATGTTCACCTGGATCAGGTCAACTCAGCGGCTCAACTCAACTCAACTCGATATTTGATAATTATAAATTGTTTTATTGTATTTATGAAGATATTTAAGGGTGTATTTGGTTGCACTAAATTTCATGAATTATAATGAAAATTTGCACTGATTAATCATGAAATTTCATTAAATTTCTTGCAACCAAATGCACCCTAAAATGGCTAAATTTTTTCTTGCAACCAAATGCACCCTAAAATAGCTAAATTTATCTAAGTGCTGTAAAATAAGAGATCTAACAATAAAATACATTTTCAGTGGCACCCAAACAGGCCCTTGGGGGTCACTTGGTGCAACTAAACTCATTTTAAGTGGCACCCAAACAGGCCTTTGGAGGTCATTTGGTGAAACCAAACTCATTTTTAAGTGGCATCCAAACAGACACTAGAAAATCATTTGGTGCAACCAAGCTCATTTTTAAGTGGCAACCAAACAGGCCCTTAAAATTCTTAACCATCTCATATCATTTTTTTTTTAATCTGATAACGGTCCACTAATTGCAAGGTTGTGATTCGTTATTTTACTAATTATCAGCCATATCTGTTTATTGAGTGAACCATACTTGTATTTTACTATATATCAATGGCTAAAAATCATGTATGGTGTGGCCCACCGTAGAAGTAGTTAAGTCTGATTTTTTAACTAGGTGATCATCATGGTGGGCCAACCTATCCGAAGGGTTGGATGTCATATGCACTTAATAGATTGGAAGTTATCTGCTGGATGGACCTTAACTTGTGGTCCAACTGATTGGACTTGAGACCTACCCATTTGAAAAATATTTATTGTATACAAATACTGAATAGAAGGCGATGGCTGTTAGGTTGGTCCACAACAAGTGCGTATTATTGTCTGAAGATTTACTACGCCTACACGTGTGTACAAGTTGTAGCATCTACACGCCATTAAATGTGCCAGCTTGGCAGACAGGTCGACATCCAAACCTTTCATCAGGTGGGCCCACGTTTAAGATGCTCTTACCTTTAAAAACAGGTTCATCAACTCATCATATAGGCCACTGTGTATGAAATAGATGAACGGCTTAGGAAACGTCTTACGTGTTTTTTCTAGCTGTGTAATTGTTTTTTCACAGGCCGTGGCCCAGATGATGATTGGACCAACTCAAATCTCATAGGAGGGAATCTATATAGTCGGACCCTCCTGATGAATAGTTTGGATCTGGTAGAGTAATTGCCATGCTGGCAGATATGGTGGCACGTACATGAGCTGCCTTGGACAACCGTGTGGAATATAAAGCTCTTATCGTCCATCCAACTGAGTAAGTACAGTATCCAATCCATAAAAAAAGGTGGGCCCCACCTTGAAGAACACATGACACAGAAATCAGGTGACGCATCATAATAAGACTTTAATGTTTAAACCATAGTTCGAAAAATACAAATCACTCGTTCTGACTCGCCCGAGTCAACTCAACCAGATTTTACAAAGTGTATTTTTTGTTTTTTTGGGTGTGTTTTCAAATATCAACCATTGAATCTTGACTGCTGACCGTTTACTTTAAGATACTTGTTTTGATAGGCATCAATTGGATGGTTGTGATTGTATGTCCTGATAATATCTTTACACCACCATTTAAGAAACTAGGAAAAACTCACATAATATTTAGAATTCTTTACTAGAGCAATATCCAGATTTTACTGAAAGGATTCATAAATGAATCGTCCTATCACAGGTGAAGGATGTTACGGTTTGCTTGCTGCATAGTTGAGATGGTACAATCTCCACATGGGTTGATGTATACATGCATTGTGACCACATGATTGTGACCCATGCACACGTGTCGCGACGTAGTGGACCGGACATATTACAACTGACTCAGTAAGTGAGTAGGTTAGTACAATGCAATGAGATCATGGACACAAACAACAGCTCAGTGGTTCCATCGATGAAAACATGATCAACGTCCCAATCGTTATGATGGCAATGTCCCAATCGACAATGGCCCACTTCATTTTTTAAAGATTTTTTGCATACAATCGATGGTATTTGAACTTCACATCCAATTAATGCATGCACATGTGCTAATGTGGCATGTGTGTATCATGCCGAAGAGTGCAATAGTTGGGATCCACTTCAAAGATAATTTGGCAAAATGATGTAGAGCGGGTCGTGGAGACTTTCATGTCCAGGAGGGACTAGAGAAGGCCCAATTGGAGGCGGAAGTGATCTGCACCATTGAAATTTTAAAATAGGTGTATCTTGTAGACAAAATGAGTTATCCAATGTACCATATACCCAATCTTGCTATGATGGGTTGCCATTGAATTTGTGAGATTTCATTAGATTGACGGTCAAAAGTCCATTTTATTTCTTTTTTTTACTAATTGTAATAAGTTTTAGTTGGGAGTAGCTAATGGTGAAGTTTGAACTCACAGTGAGTATACTAACAAGCTAATAACAACAACAACAACAACAACAACAACAATAATAATAAATTTAGTTTGATTATAACATGAAAAGTGTTTAGAAAAATTAGAAGAATAACATGGTTAAGCTAAATAGGACACTTACTATTTTTATCCAAAAACCATGAAGGCTAGTGGGAATCATGGTTGTTTATAAATATTAAGTTTACTTATTTATAATAAGTCACGATTTTAGAGAGTTTGAGTTGGAGTTTGCTTTTGAAACTTCTTCATATGGTTCATATCACTATTTAAAGGAGTGTAAATTCATTTTAATTATCAATCAATTTATTTCAAATTTTATTAAAATTTATTTCTATATGTTTTCTATCTTTCCTTATAGATTTATAAATTTGAGGAATCTCTGTGAGGAGTCTAGAGAAGCTCCGTGAATTCGGAGTAATTATCCTATGAGGAAAACAATGCTCAACCTCATCACGTCCATACCTGCATCAACATGTGCCAATGCAGCATGTGCGTATCATGTCGAAGAGTGAAATAGTTGGGACCCACCTCGAAGATCATCAAGTAAAAGAATCAAGTTGGTCCGCTTATTAATTGGCCCATCATGCAGTTTTCTTCATTAAATTGTCAACGTTTCGCAATGTTGCTCGCCTGTCGCTGGCGAGTGGATCAGCCAAATTTGTGTCAGTGCATACTTCATGAGATGGCCCACCTTTATGATGGCTTGGATGTGGTATCCAGCTCATGTAATGTATGCAATACATTTGCTGGATGAACATTCTTCTTCATGAGGAATTAATTAATGAGCACACATGGGTGTAATTATGTTATTCCTTGAACCATGCATTCCACCAAAACACGTCAATATATTTTTGATTGTGTCCAATTCATTAATGAAGTAGTTGTCTTCAGCTGTATAAACGCGACTTGAGTAACTATCAAAATAACTTTGGAGTTACAATTTTCCTAAGTTATTATTATTATTATTATTTTGATTACCCAATTAGATAAGATTGAAACCTATGCTAGAAGTGTTTGGGCACTAGCTTACAATTCAGGGGTTTATATATAGTGATTTCTTAAATCTAAGGCCATGTTTGGCAAATGCTTAAAAATAATTTTATTTTATTTTAGTTAATAATAATTATATATTAGAGATCTTAATCTCCAGTACCCAATTATTTTTAGCATGAACTGATTATATATTGGAGTTCAATATCTCTATTACATAATGAAAAATGTTTTATAATTAGTTGTGATGCTCCTAGTTGCATTGGGATGTTTAGATCGTTCAACTGTTGATTAGATCTAACGCTCAAGTATCTATTTATAAATGACGGTACATATGATGGTTAAGATCATTTACATAAAAATAGTTGTAAGCAATAGTATCTATTTGTTAGGGATCATCATGGATTGCTTATGAACTTAAATAATCAGTTTTGTTAAGTAATCACAACCATACCATCCATGGCTTGGAAAAAGGACAGCTATAAAAAATAAGGACAACTTGAGATGAATTGGATCATCCAATCAATGTGATTTTTGAACTTAAATGTACAGCTCAGATATATCGATTGGATTGTCCAAGTGAAACCATGCAACTAGGAGCACCAGAGCATTTCTCATACATAACTATCATTAACTAAAATTAATGAGATTACTTATATTTTCAAGCATATGCCAAAACACTTTAAGAGATACATTTACAAATTACACACACACACAAAATGTTAACATATATTCCAAAATGCACATGGGGCTACCAGTATTTGGTACTTATCTTTAAATATACTGTCACCTCAACTAACATGTTGGGTATAATAATTAGTTATTATGATAACTACTACCCATGTACCTATCACAATGTAAGACATGTCTTACCTAATAATATGATCTTTATCTCCACATTTACCTCTCAACTAACTTGTTGTATGTAATAATGGGTTATAGTAATCACCGGTCAATATCCTTTCATTTTCGTGTGCATCGCCACTTATGTATTTTCATCCCAAGGTGTGAATGGTTAGACTAAATTTTATGAAAATTTGTAACAAATTAGGTTGATTAATTATGAAATTTGAAATTTGGTGCACTGTAAAAGGAAGATGGCCTTACCAAATAGATCATTTAATAACATGAAGTGTTGGCTGTGTGGGGTAGCAAATTGATATTTGACATATGAAAAAGGTACTAAGAGAGTAATTTTGTATTTCTTATTAATTTATTTTTTATTATGTAGAGATAAATGTATATTATTTGAAGAGGAGGATAAGAGACGTTTGTTTATAAGACAATGACGCAGGGAAAAATGCGTAAACGTAATGAAGAAGATCATCGTATTTCTCAAGTAGTCAAAACTTTAAATTTATAAGGAAGTTCTTGAATCCACAAGAAGAGAGAAATTTTAACTATTTGTTATTTAATAATAGTAAGATTGCTTGATTACATCACTTATATGAAAGAACTAAAAACATAACTTAAAATTATCCAAAATTGTAAAAATTTCTTTCTCATGCGTAATTTATTAAAGATAAAAATGTCCAAATAAACCTTATTGGAGCATTCCCAGTATTTTTACAACAAATTTCTAAAATATGATGAAAATCTTCAAACTATAAAAATAAAGAAATATAATAAAAATGAAAATTTCTATAAAAAAATTCCTAAAATTATATTTTTGGACCAGACATGTGCGTTTTTTAGCAAAACAAATGAATTTAGTTGGCATAACAGGCTAGTTGGCCCCAGAAGCATCGTCAATTATTTAAATATTGATGGCTTATGCGTTTTGTGATGATCCTGAATCAAATGTTACGATTGTTTTACGGTCAACACTTCAAATGAAAATTTCTCTATATTCGGAATAAATCTCTTTGAACCGGACACACCTAAGAGCTAATTACATCACATAAGACTAGGTCCTGTTCTGACAGAATACTTCTACTTTCATTTGAGTTTCTTTTAGCCTAGTCATGCTAATTAAAAGTATATATGTGGCACATCTTACATCACACAATTTCTTGATGTAACGACAGAGAGTTTTGAATAGGACAACCATGTTAAGAAAATGAAAGTCCTAAATGTATACCTTATAAGACAACCATGTTCACATGTGTTGATACCATTATCTCCTACATGTGATGATGATGTATCATTGTATGTTATAACAGTCGTTACATAATGATAATGATGGCAATCGTTACCCATTATGGAATTATAACAGCCTGGCCATTGTAGAAAAAAATGACCCGTTACAACCGTTATGACTTCTCTTATACCCCAACTATAACAATAATAGTAATGGCTATTATGGCCATCATTAGCATTAGAGAATACCTCATAATGCATGTACGTTCTTATTGTCCATACAATAGAAACGATGTTTTAATAATGCTCATGCAAATAATCATTACTTAATTATTATGTTTTCTATCATCTTCTCTTATAATGCATGAAACCAAACATGACTTAAGGGCGTGTTTGGACGGGCGGATTGGAAGGAATTGGATTGTATTAGGGTGGATGACAGCACTTTCAAGGTAATGATGGTTGTGTCAATGGATTGCTGGCAATCCCATAGGATTGGTATATCCCTGGATTTTACCACCGAGTCTGTTTGGCACGCCTGGCCAATCCCTTCCAATCTGTCCAACCAAACATGTCCTAGACAAAATAGAATGGGATTAGGAGGGATTTGATGGATTTCAAGGTAATGATGGTGATGTCAGTGGATTGCTGGCAATCCCATGGGATTGCCATATCCAAGCAGAAGTTCAACGAGTTTATTTGACACGCCTGGCTAATCCTAGGATTTTACCTTCCAATTTATCCGTCCAAACACACCCTAAGAGTAAAAATCTAATAATGTAGTAGAGGGTGATGGTTGATACACATGTAGTGAGAAATTGTATACTTGGCACACAAGTAATTTAATTGACATGGTCGGATCAGGTGCGTCTAGCTCAATTTGGATGTATCCCTAAGCCAAATATATAAATACTTATTTTCTTACATAACTATTAGATTATTGGATGATTGAAATGAATATTGTCTGACGGTCTTGTTTTAGTAATAAGTGTCGATGAGTAAGAGGTTAGGATTGTTCAACCAATCCGACATTGGGATTGGGACCATCGATTGCGATATTTTAGTGCATGTGCATCACGCAATGATCATATGTTGCCAGAGTATAAATAACCTTCAAAAAAATAAATAATTAGTTAGTCATACCATGTTCGAGGGATATATATATATATATATATATATATATATATATATATATATATATATATATATATATATATATATATATATATATATATATATATGTACATGTGCATCACGCAATGATCATATGTTGCCAGAGTATAAATAACCTTCAAAAAAATAAATAATTAGTTAGTCATACCATGTTCGAGGGATATATATATATATATATATATATATATATATATATACACCCGAATGCTCAACTGCGCACTAATTTGCACATAACTCGTGCAAACTTTTTTGAGAACTTATCATACATATTGTGACTCCAAAATCTAAATGGTCCACGTAAAGTAGCACTTCATGAAACTCGTAGGGGCTCAATTATTTACTTTGATCGAAAACTTTAGTGGGCCATGAAAAATGAAAACAGTTTCCTCCCTTGATTTGCATTTCTCTTTGCTATGGCCCACCAGAAATTTAGATCAGGGTGAAAATTTATCCCTTTGGATTTCATGGGATTCCATAGCCATGGACCGTTCGTATTAGACGCCCATGACATGTGTGTAAAGGTGCGCACGTGAGCATGGCTCTCTCTCTCTCTCTCTCTCTCTCTCTCTCTCTCTCTCTATTATATATATATATATATCTTAAGTTATTTAAAATAAACTTCTTATTTTTAAGTACAATCCCATAGTGGGTACTCAAACCCATGACCTCCATGCCTTAGTGTTGAGATTCTCATGAGTCTACCATCAAACCATCGTGAGTAGGGACGATGACCTTATTTAAAATAAGCTACTTATGCTTTAAGTAACTTATCTTGATTTCTCTTTATTAAGTTGAAGTGATTAATTAATTTAAAAAATTAAATTTTTTTATTAAAAAAGAAAGCCATTTACAATTGATCATCAATCAAATTCACTTATTTCAAATAAGTTACTTGTTTACCGTCATGAGTAGAAAAGATAAGTTATTTGGTGGTATCCCAATGGCCTAAACATCAACATCTTTTGCTAATCAATAGCAACATGTACCGAACTCTCAAAAGATCCATCCCATCCATTGAGTGAGCTACCTCGTGTTTATTGTGGAACACAAAAATCATGGTAGGCAGCACCATAGGAAAAAATCGGCATGGGACCCACCATTAGTTCATTGTAGGACCCACCTGGTCTTTATAATGCTATCTATAATTTGTTCATATGATGTGACCTATCAATGTAAAAGAATAACCCAAAAATCACATTATTTCAAAACTCAATAGGTCACACACACACACACACACACACACACACATATATATATATATATGCGCTCGAGCTCACCATAAGCTTATCGTGAGGTCGAGCAGTGTGGGCTCCACCGTGATGCATGTCGACCATCAACACCGTGCATTTTATGGTTCCCCTTTAAATAATGGGATATCCCAAAAATCAGTCGTATACAGAACTCAGGTGGGCCATACCATCTAAAATCATGTGAGCACATCGTTAAAACATATAAAAGCACTTGGTGGGGCCCACTTGAGTTTTGAATGCTGCTGAAACTTGGTCTAAACCCTCATAAAAGTGGGAGACACATAATGGATGGGCTGGATTTGCAAACTACATCTTTTTTGGGTCCCAAAAATGATTATGAATGTTTTAATGGTTGCACGGCCCCTCTCCACTTCTGTATGTGGTGTGGCCCACACAAGTCACGGATTGACTTGATTTTTAAGACCTAGGTCCATGGTGGAATTGCGCATCTGACTGATGGGGTAGATGTTCGAAAGGCATCACGGTGGGGCCCACACAGCTCGACCGTATGGGACGGAGCCGTGAGCTCGAGCGCATAGTACCTTTTCCCACATACATATATATATATATATAGGTACTATGCGCTCGAGCTCACGGCTCCGTCCCATGCGGTCGAGCTGTGTGGGCCCCATCGTGATGCCTTTCGACCATCTACCCCATCAGTCAGATGCACCATTCCATCGTGGGCCTAGATCTCAAAAATCAAGTCAATCTGTTACTTGTGTGGGCTACACCACAAACAGAAGTGGAGAGGGGCCGTGCACCATTAAAACATTCATTATCATTTTTGGGGCCCACAAAAGATGTTTTTTGAAAATTCAGCCCATCCATTATGTGTGTCCCACCTTTATGAGGGCTCAAACCAAGTTTCAACATCATTCAAAACTCAAGTGGGCCCCACCAAGTGCTTTTATATGTTTTAACGGTGTTTCACATGATTTTAGATGGTATGGCCCACCTGAGTTCCGTATATGGCTGATTTTTGGGATATCCCATAATTTAAAGGGTACCCATCAAATGCACGGTATTGATGGTCGACACACATCACGGTGGGGCCCACACAGCTTGACCTCACGGGAGCTTATCGTGAGGTCGAGCGCATAGTACCTTTTCCCATATATATATATATATATATATATATATATATATATATATATAGTAGGTGAATTTGGAGGTTTTAGGCGTAATTTTATTGGTTGGCCCACCTGAAAATTGAATCAGCCTGATTAAGAAGGTAGGGCCCAATCCCCTATTCTCCTTTGGCTTTATTGACCATCCATCCCATGTGTGGACGGTCATTCAGTGGCCAGGTGGGGTGCCTAAAGGAGTACATTTAATGGACCGTTTGGATGATACTTACACATCATGGTGGGCCTCACGCGGCTCCAACTCATGGGATCATTCACCGGACTAAAATTTCTTGCTAAAAAAAGAAAGAAACATCTCAGCCGGTCGATACAGAGAGATGGGCCTTGATCGCTAAAATAAGTAGGATTTTCTCATGTACGTGTGAAATCCGCATCTTTCATCAGATGGAACCCACAGCCAGTCCATGCAACGTGTGCATGTTAAATCCAACACATGATGGAATTCCTCCAACCGTCCATTTCTCCCTTAGACAAATGGTCCACTTGATGTGTGGAGTACTGGCTTGACTTTGAAGCCACAGCATGTTCCCATGGCCCTGTCTAAAAGAACGGCCGGGATCTCACACACGTGCCACCCTCAATCTAATCATATTCAATGAGTAGCAATTAGTGGAGGAAATGCGTTGGGTTAGGCCAAGAAATGATGAGACAAAATCCTCTTACAATCATTCAATGAGTACTTAGTAGCAATTATAGCGACCTTACAAGTGAAAGCTCTTGTCGAAAATGATTGTGTACGGCTTCTTGTCGTTGGCTTGATGTGGACTTATCATTACATCTATTGTGGGGCCCACCTTAACGACGTTATGACTTGAACGGTCACTATCTAACGGAAAATGCCGTCTCATGCCGGGATAACTGTTTACGTGGGTCCTTATCTTGTACGGCCTTTACCATGAAAATCTTTTAAATTCGTTGTTGTTTTTTCTTTTTTCTTCTTTTTTTTTTTTTTTTTGTTTGGATATTGGTTTTTCTTAACCATTCATCTAATAACACGGAAGAAGTAAATATGCATAAATAGGCCTTTCCATTGTTTACATGTGAAGCTTTTACAAGAAATCGGTGAGGGGCTATTTATGGTTGTTATATGCCAAATTAAGAGCTTGGACCAATTAGACATGATTATGCCAAGGGGGTCTTCCCTTATATATATTTAGTTTACTTGATGATTGGTTTTTGTTGAGTCATATTTTAGTATATATTTTGTTAAATAGTAAATAAAATAAATTTTATAAAAATATATAATGCGAATTGAGATTTGACTCAAAATGACACTAGAAGCTTATTTTGTCAGGATTTTGGCCTGCGGAATCACACAGATTTAGATTTATGATAGCAATTCAATGGCACCAAGTACATACAAGAGAACACACAAATTTAACGTGAAAAATCCTTACGGGAAAAAACTATGACACAAAGCGACAAAATTTCACTATGAAAGTATCAATTACAAAGAGAGAGGTCTTACACGATTCGAACAACCTCGAATCTCACTCTTGTTACACCCTTTGATAACATTAGAATCCTTTATAATACTTTAAGGAAGCCTTAAAATACATTAGAATAGCCCTAGGGACCCCTATTTATAATTTAAGAAACTCCACTTACGCACCTCCTTTGAAAAAGTCCAAAAACCGCCTCAAATTTATGCAGTCCGCATAAAATTCGCGCAGAATTTGCGTAACCTCGACTGGTCGAAGGCGGGCCTCGACCGGTTGAGCCTGACCCTCAACTGGTCGAGCATCATGGACACAAAAAAATGAGCTCGTTAGGCTTTGAGTCGAGCCGTCCTCGATTAGTCGAGCAGCTCCCTCAACCGGTTGAGCAGTCCCCTCGACCGGTCGAGCAACCTTGAAGATTCAAGGCATCAACTCTGACAACAATTTTCATTATGCCTTCAATCTTCAATCGTGTAGCTTATTGATCTCTTCTCTTATCTCTGAATCACATCATAGCTTCTCGTGCACACTGTCTTCTTTTTACGCCATCGTCGAGCCCAGAGAAGTTACACAAAACTTGAACTTCTCTACAGGAACGATCTAGGTGAGCATGTCTGCCAGATCAAAATTCACGTGCTCAACCACCTTTACTCCTTTCTTCTCCAAAAGGAAAGACGTAGTCTTCTTACCATCTCACCGCCACCCAATATTGCTTGCTGGGGTACTTGCTCACAACACTGATAGCCTGTGAAATAACCGGTCTAATCCAGACAATGGTATACACTGCTAACCGCATTCGAATAAGGCTCGTGAGATATCCTGCTTTTCTTCATCTGTTTTGAGACATGTCTTGAGGAAAACTTGATGAGAGACGTGTAAGGAACGCTCTCCGGCTTTACCTGGCCCATCACATTCTTGATCAATACTTACACACAAGGTATTCCTCCTGTGATTATCAAAACCTACTCCTCATTCAGTCTCAATGCTGAGAACCATCTTTGCAGCCCCCTCGATCCTTCATCCTGAATGTTTCGCTTAACCGAGTCTTCAGTATATTGATTTCAGACATGTCATAATTGGCGATCTACATGTCATCAATTCCTGACTTACCATGAAGGAATCAAACCACTGCCTAGGCGACAGGTCGAATCACGACCTCCTACAAAGTCTTTTCTCAGCCCCTTTAACTTCGAATCGCTCTGGTTGCTTCATGTATATTTGCTCTTCACTTTCCCTTACAAAAGTGCAGACTCCATATCCATCCTTCCTGCTCAAGATTACATTAGCCAACCAGTGTCAATCACGGATCTAATAGACATCTGCTATACTGTCGGTACAAATATCTCTGAGAAGTCGATCCATTCTCTCTTAGCATAACCCTTCGCTACCAACCTTGCCCTGTATCTATGTTGTATCCTCCTGAAGATCCATCTGCTTTCAAACTCTTTCCGGCCCACTGGAAGCTCCACCTGCTCTCATATGTCGGTTTGGTACAACGAATCCATCACATCGCTCATAGTCACCTTACACTTCTCAGCACCAGGCTCACCTAGAGCCATCCGAATAGAAGATGAATCTCCTGCGATATTAGAGCTGTCCATATACTTCGCCGATATTCTACGATCATGCCGTGTGATTCTTCTCACAGGTAGCTACTCCACCTGCTCTGTATCTCTGTCCGCACGTCTCAGCCTTCTTGCCCTACCTGCTTATGTGGCCATGTCCAGTATACCACACACGTGCAGAGGCGGAATCCGCTACATCCACTGCAGTTCCACCTTTTGAAGTGCCTCCGATCAACCTATACATGTTACCGAGTTATTGCACTTTCATGATTACTCGTGCTCCCTTAGATATCTTAAGAGTACCATCAATACTTATGCACTTGCATTCTTTTGCCTCAAGCACACCAATAGAAATCAGATTCTGCTTCAAATCAGGAATGTGCCTGACATCAGTCAAGGTATGCTCCACCCCACCGAACTAACAGCCACAACATTACAAGCAATGCCACTGCCCATAAATACCTATTCACCATTGCACTCCCTGTAGCTGGTGAACCAACTCCGATAGGAGTCATGTGAAAAAATACTCCTGTGTCTAGCATCCACTCGTCCTTAGGATCATCGTATGCCCGCCTGATAGTAGACACAGACAAAACATTACCATCACATCCACTCGATCCATCTGACGTGGCAGCATTGGCCTCCCTGTATGAAGCCTCAGAATCTTCTTCTTCGATTTAGAATTTTCATAATCCGTCTTCACATGTCCTTCCTTCCCACAGTTCCAGCACTTTACCTTTCCTTTACCCTTGTCCTTGGATTTGGATCTAGAACCTGAAGAACCTGTACCTAGTTCAAAATTCGTACCCCTTGTAAGCAGTGCCTCAAAAGATATCCCCATGTTAATGTTAAGCTTTCTCATAGCCTTCCCTTGAAGGGCCGAGATAACGGTGTCGATACTCGGGGTTTTATTTGCTGAGCACATTGTGTCCTTAAATGACCCATACGATGCGGAAAGAGAATTCAGCAACATACATGCTTATTCTTCATCTTTTATCACTTCCTTCATATCCAGCAATTTGCAAACTAATTTATTAAACTTATTGATGTGCGCCTCAAAATCTCCACCTTCTGCCATCTTGAAGTTATACCACTGCCGCTTCAAGTGCAGATGATTTTCAGAGATTTTTTTTTGCATAGACATCCTCTAACTTCGCCCATAACTTAGCCACAGTTTTCTCCCTCATGACGTTGTAGAGAACCTCATCCGTGAGATATAAATGGATTGATGATAAGGCCTTCTTATCAAGAGCATTCCAATCATCATCAGTCATAGTAGACTTTTCCTCCTCAAGAACACCATCTTCGTCTTGCTTGATTAAGGAACTGATCATCTTGATCTTCTATAACTAAAAATTATTTTTCCCTGAGTACTTCTCAATCTCATACCTAGTGTTTCCCATTATTACTAATCCCTTAGATTCAGATCTGTGCCCCAACGATTGCTCTAATACCACTTGTTGAGATTTTGGCCTGCGGAATCACACAGATTTAGATCTAGGATAACAATTCAATGACACCAAGCACATACAAGAGAACACATAGATTTAACGTGAAAAATCCTTGCGGAAAAAAACCATGGCACAAAGTGAAAGAATTCCATCATGAAAGCATCAATTATAAAGAGAGGACTTACTCGATTCGAACAACTTCGAATCTCACCCTTTGATAACCTTAGAACCCTTTAAAATATCTTCAGGAAGCCTTAGAATACATTAGAATAGCCCTAAGGACCCCTATTTATAGTTTAAGAAACTCCACTTACGCACCTCCTTTGGAAAAGTCTGAAAACCGCCTCAAATTTACGCAGTCCGCACAAAATCCGCACAGAATATGCATAACCTTGACTGGTCTAAGGCGGACCTCGACCGGTCGAGCAACCCGCTTGACCAGTCGAGCCTGACCCTCGACTGGTCGAGCATCACGGACACAAAAAAATTGAGCTCACTGGACTTTGAGTCAATCCGTCCTCAACTAGTTGAGCTACTCCCTCGATCGGTCGAGCAGTCCCCTCGACCGGTCGAGTAGCCTTGAAGATTTAAGGCATCAACTCTGACAACATATTTTAAGGGTGTGTCCAAACAAACTCTAATTGTCTTAACGGTCACCTTTTTTCTTAGAAGCCTTTCAGAAAATAAATAAATAAATAAAATAGAAGCCATAACACATAAAAAAAATGACCCTATAAATTCAAGATTTTTTAGAAAAGCTATTCATTATGTATGTTTGCCAAATTGGACATGTAATCATTAGATGAGGTAAAAGGGAGTCCTGTTGATTGATTTATTTATTTTTTATTCCCTTTCTGTGAAGTTCTTTAAAGAAAAGAATGAGGGATAAAAGAGTCGTTTATACCTGACTGGTCATAACATATCCAATAGGTTGGATATTGTCATATTTTGACAAACTCATACGGAAACCAAAAGGGTATTCACGAAGTGCAGGAGAGAGATAGTGAGAATCCGAAATATACTTTTGCAGCAGACGTGTGTCAGCTAAGAATGCTATAAAACCTAAAGATGTACGCATGAATAAAACCCTAAAAGCAGACATCCTCCTGGTGACACGTGGCAAGAATGCACAAGTTGCATTTACACAAAGCGCTCAGAGAGCATGTGTAACTTAATACAACATCAAGGCGGTAACGTCCAGCGACAAATGACCAAATTTAATTAGCTACGCATGAATATAGATCTTTAAGTGGTACACTAAAGAGGGAAAGTTGTCTACAAACATAAACATGACCACCCATGACAACGTAATTATTGGTTGACCTATTCTTAAAATAAAAGCATATCAAGCTAAGGTTGTTAATCGATCGAACTATTGATCCCAAAAGCTAAGGGAACATATATAAGGCCACTACCTTACTCATGTCTATAAAAGCAGTAGAGAATGAAAACCTCCAAGCCCTCATTAATTCAAACCCAATAAACCTTTATTTCAACTCAATGTTGTACGACTATTAAAATTTTCATCCCATGTTGATGCCTATCTTATCTTAGCTTAACTTAATCTAACCTCTCTACTTTTGTCTAACACCATATTACAACAAGTTTGAATCAATTAGTGTAGTATTAATTTAGTTTCTCCACTTCTATCTAGCACATCATTGTAGTGCGTTGAATTTAGTTTAGTCTCATCCACTACTTCGTCATTGGAAACCCCAAATCGCTAAGTCCTTAGTGATTTCTTTGGCCGCAACCTGTTGGCCAAATCATAACCATCTAACAACCGTCTCATGATTGTCCAAGTCTTAAAAATTGTTAATCATCTACAGTCCTCTCAACTGCTCGAACTGTCATTGGTAATTTTTATTTTATTGTATTTGTCTATGTAATGTACTACGTTTATATTCATATTAATAAATTTGATAATTAGTCTTATGTTTCATGTCTTCTTTCTAAACGTTTATTTTGTTGGAAAATGTAACAAATCTATCACCATCGTAATAAAAGTCCTTATTTTAGAAACAAAAAGAACTTATCCAAAGGACTAACCCTCTCATTTACAAATTGCATAAGTCCTTGTCAGTAGATGACTGAGTTGTTAGGCCAATATTCACAAACTTGGTCCTAATTCAACTATTTTAACGCCTAACGCACAAGGCATTCGGTTCAATTCAAATCAATATGACTCTAGTAAGTTGACACATACATACTCGTGTTGTTCAGATGTCTTTGATCTGTGTACAAACATGGGAGTTTGATCGATCAAACAGGTTCCTTAATCAATCGAGTAAACCCCGAATTAGACAAATTGGTCTTTGGACAGGTTTGGTCGATTGACCTTAAAGGTTCGAGCGATTGACAAAATTAAAAAAAATATATCATGTTAACTCTCTAGAAACTTTTAGCATGTTTGATTGGTCGGGCATGAGAACTCAATCAATCGAGAGTTGCTTGATTGATGTTTAGATTAATAGTGCACGTAGTTTTACATAATCGTGCGAATTTATTTCCTATTCCAAATGTAACACGGTATGTGTGTGTGTGTGAAGATAGGATTAAGGAAGATTGTGAGAGAGCAAGATAGTGTAAATCGATTTTAGGGTTTAGAAGGAAAAAATAAGGGTTTTCGCATTTGTGAGTGATTCCATCGCTTGTACTTTTGTTTTCATAGCGGATTTACTTGTCATTTTGTGTCATGGATTTTTTCTGCTAGAGTTTTCCATGTAAAATCATGTGTTCCTGTGCATACTTTGTTTTTGTTTGCCTTACGTTGTGTGATTCAAAATTAAGGTTTGCTTCTGTGGTTTCCCAACAAGTGGTATTAAGGCTATATGTTGGGATTTGAATTTAAATATGAAATATGACGATGAAGGGATCTAACGTGAAGTATGAAACGAAGAAGTTCACGGAGAAAAAGAACTTTGAACTATGAAAGGTGAAGATGAGAGACATTCTAATTCAATAAGGATTGCAATAAGCACTCCTTGCTATAGTGAAGCAACTTATGACTATGAGCGATGAAGAGTGGGAAGACTAGACGAGAGACCGAAAATATCAATCTAATTATATTTGCTGGATGACGTCCTTTATAATGTCCATGATCAAAATATTACCACAGAGCTTTGGATGAAGTTAGAAAGCTTGTATATAACGAAAACTTTGTCAAATCGTTTGTGTGTGAAAAAATATTTCTATAATATGAAGATGGCGGAATGGTCTGATCTTAAAGAACACATTAGCACATTCAATCAACTACTTTGCAAGTTGATGAGTGTAGATAAAGAAGATCAAGCCCTAATTCTATTGAATTATTTTTCAGAGTCATATGAGTGTCTCGTAGAAATTATGTACTAATGTGGGGAGACCATTTATGTCAAAATTGTTATCTCAATCATTCATTTGAAGTAGCTGAGAAAGAAGGACAGTAGCAGGGTTCCTCTACGGATGTGTTAGTAGCTAGGGGGAAAAAATTCTGAGCAGGAAAAGGGAAATTCACTATTTAAGTCCAAGTCTAATAACAAATGGAATATGAAGTGCTTGAACTATAGAAGGATGGAACATATGAAGAAGGATTGTCAAAATCCTAAAGCCCAAAAAGTAGATATATTAGATGAATCATTGAAGGAGGCTAACGCAACGGAATCTAGTGCAGAGGCAATGGTTGTGACGTTATGACCATATCCAAATATAGGTATCTCAATAATTAGTGAATTTTGGATACGATGACTTCATACCACATGACCTTTCATCGAAATGATTTGTCAGTTACAACAAGTACGATAGTGGCCAAGTGTTTGTGGGCAACAACTTTGCTTGTAAGGTTGTTGGTGTTAGATTTGTTGAGATGTGGAGCCACATCTGGGGGCCACTCGACTAATCGAGTGCCCTACTTGACTGGTCGAGTATCCCACTCGATCAGTCGTGGACTGGCTCGACTCGTTTTCCAGCAAGTTGAGATTTTAAGAATTTTAAATTTCAGATGTGCTTCAGTCGTGGGATGTGCTCGACCGATCGAAGACTCCGCATGACCAGTCGAGCTTATGCAGATTTAAGTCCGAATTTAATACGAACTGTGAAAATTTGAGTCGATTTTCACAGAGGTTCGAAAGGAAAGTTTCTTAAACTATAAATAGGTATCCCTAGAGCTTTTTTAGGGTATGGGAAAACTTTTCTAGGTGATGAGAAATAATTCTAAGGTGTGGGCAAAAGATTTTCTCTGTACTTCCAAAGGAGAGGTTAGTATATTGCCTTGTAATCTTCATTTTTCTTTATAGTAGAAGTTTGTATCCATGGTTTTTAACCTTGTTGGAGTTTTTTCACGTATGTATTGTCTTGTGGTTTGTTTGAAATGCTTTGATTCTGTTTCTAGTTTATATTTCTTCTTATTTATCATTTGTGGGTGCGATTGGAGATTGGATATCTGTTCACTGCATTGTTAGCGTGCTGTGCAACAACTGATATCAAAACTATTAGTTTAGTTCTATTGGGAGCGATGACGGAAGAAGAAAAGACTAGAATTGAGAGTTTGATGGTTCAAACTTTGTCTTCTGGAAGATGCAGATGGAGGATTATCTGTATCAGAAGGACCTTTATATTTCTCTAGGAGGAAAAAAGAAAAAATCAGAAAGGATGGCAGATGATGAATGGTTTTTATTGGATCGGAAGGCTTTAAGAATGATCCGACTCTCTTTGTCTAAGAGCGTCATCTTCAATATATCCAAGATGAAAACTATAAAAGAATTAATGGAAGCCCTAGCCACCATGTATGAAAAGCCTTCAGCGTCCAACAAGGTTCATCTTATGAAATAACTATTCAACATGAATATGTCAGATGGTGGGAGCGTGGTTGAACATCTAAACGAGTTCAATACAGTCACGAGCCAGTTGAAATCCGTTGGCATTATTTTTGAGGATGAGGTCAAGGCGTTATTGATCTTATCCAGTCTGTCAGACAGTTGAGATGGTTTGGTGATTGTTATGAGCAATTCTTCAAGGTTGACAAAGTTAAAATTTGATGATGTGGCCGGTCTAATTCTTAGCGAAGAATCTAAAAGAAAGGCATCAGGAGTTTCAGGGAATGCTCTAAAGGTTTAAGGAAGAGGAAGATCACTGAACAAAGGAAGCAATAAACACGAATGTTTTAAGTCGAGGAAGAAGTCCAAGGGACCGAAAGATAAAGACGGGTATTGGCATTGCGGCAAGAAGGGGCACATGAAACATGATTGTAGGGCGCTCAAGAAACAAGAAGGAAGCTCTCAAGGTGGGAATGATTCAGTGAATCTATCTGAGGAGAGTGACACAGAGGCGTTGATCTTGTCTCTTGATGCGAGGAATGAGTCTTAGGTTATAGACTTGGGTGCTTTGTTTCATGCCACTTCATGTAAGGAAGTTCTACGTAATTATGTATCAGGTGACTTCAGGAGAGTCTACTTGGGTGATGATGAGCCATACAGTATTGTTAGAAAGAGAGACATTCATATAAATCAGAAAGACGAAACGACTTTAAAATTGAAGGATGTCAGACATGTATCGAGTTTGAAACAGAACTTGATCTCAATGGGGCAGTTGGCCGATACCGGTTATGTGACGACATTCACTAGTGATTTCTAGAAGATCACAAAAGATGTCTTGGTGATATCTCGAACTAAGAAGGAATGTACTTTATCACGCCTCAAACTTGAAAATCGGGCTTACAAAATTTTCGATCACCAAATCCAGTGCTGACAACCTCCGTAGTACCCCATTCTCGGCTCTCAGTGCTCATACGCCAGATTTTGATCCTGAGATCATACAAGGAGGATTTTCAACATGAATATGTTTCATAAGAAGCATAACCACAAGTATACTTAAATCGTAAGAAGAATATCATCACCACATATCCACTAATATAATCATTTGAGTACAATACTGAAAAGGAAATATATGCATATAATAAAATCTCCAGAAGCTCTGTCACACGCCCTTGCCCTAGCTCGACTGCATCCTATTGTCACCTGCACGCATCTATCGTGCATAAGTGTAACGCCCCGAAAAATTGGGAGTCGTGCATACGCTCGACTCCAGAGTTCCCGAGTGTCACTTATCATCAATTTTTATGATTTTATGATTAATCAAATTCAAATGCGCAGCCTGAAATTACTTGGAGCATGAAACACAACCATACAAGTTTACTGAAATGAAAGATATCTCGCATATATATAGGTCCAAAAATATAAATGGGTCGCACAAGGCGTTGGCCAACAAAAATAAACAAAAGAATACTATGACCCTAAAGAATAAAGCTGAGTCCGCAACTCAGCGATCCAAATCCCGCCTGATCAAGCTGATGGGGAGTCGTCCATCAACTGAAAGTATGATAGCTCCTCCTCGTTGAGAGTAGCATCGCCATGCTCCCCCTGCTCCGCATCACTTGCAACTATGAGAGGGTCTGGTTGGTGTTTTAAAACACCATCTCAGAGTGGGAGTGAGTGATCAACTCAGTGGGTGGTATTAATCTTAAGTTTTAACAGGCATCAATTATAATATGATTTAATGAAAAACAGATAATCAACAATACCCAGCAACTCTTATTTAAAATGCATGCATGCAAAATGATATTATGCATACCCTCGCCACAACACTCCCTCAAACAACTCCATTTAACGATCGCGTATGTCAGCACTCCCTCATTGCGACCTCGACTTCCGAGTCACCACCCTAACTAATGTGATGCAATGCGATTGTGTTAGTCGAGTTATTAGTTAAGTCCATTCATCTAGCAGGTTTGAGAATCTGATGCACCCCACATATCAATGCCCTAAGCTAGTTGCGAGGCCAAGACCCCCAAATGCGTGAGGCCAAGACCTTGCGGTTCGTGATCCCGTCGGGTTCCTCATCCCCGACTTCAAGCACATGAGGAGTGCCAAGAGAAAGGGATCACTCGCGGTCACTACGGGGAGGCGTGTGTCACGCCCCAAACTCAGAAATCGGGCTTACAAAATTTTTGATCACCGAATCTGGCGCCGACAGCCTCCGTAGAACCCCATTCTCGGCTCCTAGCTCCCATTCGCCAGGTTCTGATCCTGGGATGCTACGAGGAGGACTTTCAACGTCAGTTTGATTCGTAGTAAGCATAACCAATGACATAACCCACAAACAACAACCAAGAACTTCATTACATTTCCACTATGATCAAAAACTTTACAAGTACAATGAGCATAAAGGGAAGTACAATGGTAAAGAATAAAAACTCCAAAACGATCTGCAACGTGCTCCTGCCTCAGCGCTGCTGCTAACTAACGTCACCTGCACGTAACGGTCGTGCATAAGCTTATAAAAAGCTTAGAGGGTGGTGAAAGTGTGTGCGCAAGGTAGTAATATGAACATGCAATGTCAGAGTAATGTGGAATATGCAGATGAAACCATAATATCATGAGCCATACCAAGGCTATGCAATGCAAGACATGAATGGTATCGACCATCCCAAGGCCATGCGATGTGCAATGCAACTCAAGCATACAGATCCTCATTTATATCCACACATCAATACAGCTCAAATATGGGATATCACTGGGGTTTAGTACACTCGAAATCAGATTGCCGCCACATCGCGCACAATAAGGTAAGTGGAAGAGACCTCACTATCCGTCTGCCAATATCAGACGTGACTCGTCGATAGCGGACCCATTCCTCGAGCCGGTCAAACTCAGCCTAGCATTGCCCCCTACTCTTGGGCAGGTAAGGCCGCACCCTTTTCCAACCGACCATGACATAGTGGAGAGCGTAACCGTCTGGTAATCGGCACTTAACGCTCATCTACCCACTCGGTCTAGACGTTAGAGCAACCTCTTAGTACCATAAGGGTTTAGGGACTTTCACCCAGGGATATCTATAGTACCCCATGTAGAATAAGATTTTCGGTAACCAATCCTGCCAACCACGATGCGTCTGTGGAGGCTACGGCCCTGATGTTGCTAGGGCGTACAATAACCATGTCACACAAATGCGAAATGCATGATTCACGCTATCCAGTCATGCAACAAATCCTGCGCATATCGTGCGCTCATGTAGGGCAACACCGCCTAACCAGGAGCCCATAACAACCTGCCTGAAGGCATATGCTATGATCAGACAATCCTCATATCAAGCATACATATGATGTGTATGATCATGAGTCATGAAACTATACTAAACATGTAAATGAGTGATGAACCATTCATACAACACGGATGGGCCTAGACGGCCTATACACAGCAAGTACGGCCCAGTAATGGGCCCTAAGGAGAGTCGTAATGTGGACATCCAACCAACATTACACTCGCAATGTGGACGTCAAACCAACATTTCCCCCAAGGCACGATCGCCGTAAACATTGCCACATAATCTGTATTGGGATCACACATTGCAATGGACCTTAGGTACATCCCATTGGACCTTAAATACATCTAATAGGCCATGATATATGGGCCTTGTGTTTGTCAAACGGGCCACATAAATGGACCACACCAATGGGCCTTAGGTATATTGTAATGGGTCATAACCCGTGGGCCTTAGATTACATCAATTGGACCTAGTCACATGAGTCTAATATGTATCAAATGGGCCACACCAATTGGGCCCCCTACATGTACATCAAATGGACCTCAACCCATAGGTATTATATGAGTTCAATGGGCCTAAACCCCTAGGCCTTATGGTACATCAAATAGGCCTAAACCCGTAGGCCTTGTATAAATCAGATGGGCCTAAACCCCTAGGCCTTAAGCAAATCAAATGGGCCTAACCCATAGGCTTTAAATAAATTAAATGGGTCTAACCCATTGGCCTTTAAATAGATTAAATGGGTCTAACCCATAGGCCTTTAAATAAATTAATTGGGCCTTTCCCAACATAGGTGGTCCACCCAATCATTACTCCACTAAAATGATTTTACCAAGTGCATGGACGGTCTGGATGCATCACATGCATCATGGCGGGTCCCACTGTCTAGTGGACAGTGCGGATAGAGCACATACATCACAAAGGGCCCCACCGTCCGCTGGACAGTGGAGGCAACACATAGGCAAGGTGGGTGCCACCGTCCGCCTGGACGGTGGTCTTTAAAACACATACAACATTGTGGGTCCCATGTGGGGCCCACTGAAATGCTTAGATGTCATCCAATCCGTTCATAAGGTCCCTCGGGCCTGGATGAAGGAAAAACATAAATTTCAGCTTGATCCAACACTTCTGTGGGCCCCAAAAAGATTTCAATGATAGATATTCAGTTTCACTGTTTCATGTGGTGTGGGCCACCTGAGTTTTGGATCTGTCTCATTTTTGGAGGGGGACCCACTACTGGTGTGGCCCACCTCATGAGCAGGTTGGATAACAAATAAACATTAGGGTGTGGCCCACCTCATGCGTCTGTCCGCCCATTCCAATGGCTGCATGCAGCAGCGTGCAGGCGCTACCCTCTGACAGAGGCAGAGGCATTATGCTTTTCAAAAAAAGGAAAAACTCATTTTTTTGGGGTTTTTCGCACGTGGGGCCCGCTTTACAAAGATCTACCCCGGCCATTGCGTTCAGTGGCACGTAATGGGCGAAATGAGTCCGAAGTTTGAATTTTTTTATGATTAGAAAATGAAATAAAATCAGAAAATGATCCTTGAATGGTAATGATGCGTTCTTCGATGCTATGGCCCACCAGGTCTTCCAATCAGCCCCAAACTTCTACCCAACGGCTAAAATGCTGTAGGTAAGAGGATGGATGGCTTGGATTGTTTAAATACATCACGGTGGGGCCTAAGCAAGTGGACCACCCAAAATTCCTTCTTTTCTTCTTTCCCTTTCTTCTCTTTTTTTTTTGAAACGTCCAGCGTCCCAGACGCTGGACGGTTTGGCTCCTTTAAAAATACATTGTGGTGGGCCCTGATGAAGTGGGCCACCACTGTTGGGTGACGTGGGTACAACGTATATGGTGGGCCCCACTTGAATAAATCTTGAACAAAATAATGTCTCAAGGTGAGGTCCATACAAGTGGGCCACACAACCCTATTGCATAAAATAAGATAAAATAAAATAAAAAGAAATAAAAGAGAGAGAGAGACATGGAGAGTGGGACACGCCTTGTGATGGAGGGCTCCGCCACTATGAGCCCTCCCTTGAATGAAATCATACATCAATGGATCCCTCTATGCATGGAATCACCGAAATTGATGATCAACGGTGGAGATCCGTTCCCCACCGATATAATCGGTCTAGATGACCTTTAAATACAATGAAACAAACATCATGATGGGGTCCATGGAGAATGGCCCCACCATGGATAATCATGATGATCAAAGTGGTCCATCGGCCACAACTTAGGGTCCCAAGTGAGATCCACACCATTGATCGGTGGGCCTCACTTGGCCCATCATAAAAATAAGAAAAACTAGTATGATCTAGCACCCACCGTCCGATCTTCTTGCTCCTAGGGGTTCCTTGGCACCTTAGCTTCAATCCTAATGGATGAGATGAGGAATGGAGGGTTGAGATGGGAGATGATGGGGTAGGAAGGTGGGCCACCTTGGAGTTTTGGAAAGGGAGGGAGAGGCTTGGAGAATGCTCATACGTATGGGGCTTTGTTGCTTGGAATTGAGATGAGAAAATGAGAAAGAGAGAGAGTGTTGTAGAGAGAGATGGATGGACGGATGAATGATGGTTGTGTAAGAAGGTCTTGACTTTTGTGGCCTTTTGTGTAAGAGAGGTATGGGAGGTGTAAGAAAAGCTTGACTTTTGAGGCCTTTTGTGTAAGAGAGGTATGGGTTTGGGAGACTTTTGTGGTTGCTTGGAAAAAGGGGTGAAAGTGATGTGTACTTGACATGTGATGGATTGATGGATTGATTGATTGATGGGATTGATGTGATTGATGCGACACATCGTAGAGATTTTCTTGGGTTTCACAACGTGTGACATTTTCTTGCACTGAACGTTGGCCCACATCTCTTGACCAGGGTATCGCCTTGGCGCGCGAGTTGCAACATTGGAACCGCAGCGACGGCTCGGTCGCTATGGTAGTGGTCTTGGGTTGAGTCGACTCGGGTTGTCGGCATATGAATCAGGGTCGCACGTCGATATCGGTTAAGGGTCGAAGGTTGCCGGGATTCGATCGGTAAGACCGCGGAAGTCTACGGAAAGTTACGGACCAAGATACGGGTCTTACAACGTGGCACCCTAGCGTAGGCTGAAAGCTTGGATACTGTGTCCCATTCCACCATGCCCGGTTCACGAGGCTGTGGACCAATTTCAAGTGAGTTATTAATGGGCTGCAATGGTTGTAGGGTGGTTCAGGTTCCATACATATGTGAGCATACAGGGTTAACAAGCAGGGTTGATCAGCTCGTAGGCTAGACCGCACGAGTTCAGGCCAATACGTGGCGGAACGACATCGGGTACAAGCAACCCATGTAGTCTAACTACTGTCGCCCACACGCACTCACCCAAATCCATGGGTTTAACCTCAAGGCGGTCCTACCAACGGGGCCGCCTTCGCTCTCCTCGAATTACTGACCAACCCAAGGGTTTGGGAGGTGATTAAGAACATGTCAACTATCAATGCATCATTTAACATAAACAACATCATGTTCTCATACTTTTCAACATAAAATTTAAAATTTCTACTAACATGTAAAGCTAACAATATCATGAACAAGGTGTGTGTGTGTTGTGTGGGTGGATAAGGAAGTTAAGCACTTCCTACCTCCCTTAGAACTGAAATACACAAAAATCAATGAATCATATATGTTATACGGCACATCATATGAGAAAATCAAACAAGGCATGAGCATGAAATTGTTCATACACAAAGTCATGTGAGGGGCAAGAACAACATCATATGAGAGCCAAACATACAATTCTAACAAACATGCAAGTCCTAGGGTTTCTCTAAATTCTTCTAACATAGCATCCAAGAAACCAAAATCATTAAACACATACTAAAATTGGTGCTAGGCCACCTAAGAGCAATAGTTGGCACCTATGGGGTCGTTGGAGTCTCGAACCGACCTAGGAAAGCTCGGATTTGGGGGCCGGACGGCCGGAAGCCTTAGAGCATGCAATTTCATGTTAGAATCTTGTGTAAATCCCTCCTTAGATCATGAGATTCAAGAAGAAAGAGATGGAGGATCTTACCTAGGAGACCGGCGGACGTTTCCTAGAGTCTTGATGATGGATTTCCCTTGGAAGAGGATAGGGTGTTGATGGGGTTGATGCTCTTGGGTCCCACACGAATTTGGAGTCCACCTTGACTCTTCTTTGCCTTCTCTTTCTCTCTTTCTTTCTCTCTTCCTCCTTTTCTTTCTCTTTCCCTCTCTAGGGAAAATTCGTATGGGGAGAGGGGTGCCCCAAATGAGGCCCTTTTATAGTTCCATATTTGGTGCAAATGGCCCCAATGTCTAGATTTTTACCATAATAGCCCTATAGGAGGGTTTTTCTAACCTCTAGGGCCCACTACGGGGTGTACATAGTGATATACACAGTAGGATAGTTGGCCCTAATGATGATCTACGTATGGATATGATCGGCCCGCCATTTGAATGCGCCGATCGATAGATATGATTAGAAGTCTGTTCAACGGTCACCGATGGTCGATCGGGGTCGCGACTATATGGATATGAGAAGGAAAATATCCTTACTCTACATGTGAAGTTTGGTCACCGACGGTCCAAAATCCTCAACTTTACATAAGAGTGGACAACCCAATTCACTTAAGTTTTAGCTCCTTTCTTTAGGATATTTGCATTTCTCATGCACTCGTCTTTTGGCTCAAGTTGAGTGGTTCTGGGCAGTTCCCAGGTTCGACTCCCGCGATGGATGTCGAGCCCAGTAAGACAGACATTATTCTATAGTTTTGGAATTAGTGGCCCACCAACGAGAGGTCTAGAGCTTGTTCGGGAGATCAGAGCATTTCTAGAATGAATTAGGTATTGAGATTTCTCATGGGCAATGATTAGGTTTTGTATTAGCTATGTTTATAATGTGGCCCATTTATAATTAGTGAAAGTGGAGATTTGGTCATGCTTCCTTTAAACCATCGATTTTAGGCTAAAAGAGTAACGGAGTTGCTCTGATGGGTCCCTGGTCACAAAATTTATAGGACAGGTGCTCCATGGCCTGATGAGGGGTCATGTAAAGTTTGAGAGCAAATGGATGAACGAAAATGGGGTTTGATCATACGGTTCCGATCTTTAAATGGCCCTGTGGGGTCTATTCCAGTGATTGGAGAGGTTCTGGTGGTCCTCTGGCCATAAAATTTATAGGATAGGTGGACTATGGCCCGATGAAGGGCCATGTAAAATTTAGGGACGATCGGATATTTGGTTTGATCGTACGGGTCCGATTTGCGATCAACGGTTACTGTGCCATGATCGGGTTCCAGATTTTGTAGACGGGCGTAGGAAAATACATTAGACCTTCGCTGTAAATTTGGAAGAAATTCGACGCCTAAAAAGCCCAGAGTCTCGGTTTCATTTGCAAGTGCCAGATTCCAATTCTGGCATTGGTGGGGTGCATTTGGCAAGTGCCAGATCCCAATTCTGGGTGTCCACTGGGCCTGTAATCCACGATGGACCACAAGCCCAGTGAGATCTATGATTTCCTAAATTTTTAGATTTTTCTGACCCTCCTCAGTCGTTGGGTGGCCCACACGGGCTGTTGTTAAGTGTAAATAGGCCATTCGGCTTGGCGGCTCGCACTAGGCCTTATTATGACCTGTCCGGTCTACTCTAATGAGCTAATCCTAGGTTAATCAACTTGTGGTACCCCACCACGAGTGGCTTAAACAAATGGTCCTGCGACAAATCCTACGTGTACACCCCATGACATTGTGCTGGTTGGACGGGACATTACAAGGGTTAATTTAGTCTACTGTTAAGATCCGGGCCTCATCTAATTCGGCTTTGGTTAGATCTTTAATTAAGTTATGCTTGTCTTGATTAGTTAACGATGGGTCAGTTAGATTTGGGTCCTATGTGTATAAATTATAGGGCTACACCTGATGTTTAAGCGATCAGGTGGATTCGTTGACTTCCTACGGTTGATTAATCGGACTTGTGCGGTTCTTTACTGGTACCACCCCTGTATAAACAAATATTGAGTGCTAATGGTCATTAAGTGATGTAAAGTTAATTAATAATAAAAAATTAAAAAAAATATTAATGATTTTTAGAATTTTTAAACAGTGAAAAATTCGGGATGTTACAATAAGCTTATAGAAAGCTTAGAGGGTAGTGTAAGTGTGTGCACAAGGTAAGTGTCAAGTATTTAATACAATGCCTTAATCATACAATATCGAAATTACTGGCATGAATCATGCAATATCAAAGTAAGCGAAAATACTGTAAGTCCATAAAAATATTATCAACCTCAACCACGATATGCGATGAAATGACATAATAAGTCAATGTCATATATTGAGAAAGTAATGTAAATCGGCTATCTAGTGCGGAAACATAATGAACTAGACATCAGATATCGAGGATGCAATATAATATGTAATTTGGAAGATATACGAATACCATCAGCCTTATTTATGTCATATAAATGTAGAAATATAGTAACCCAAAATGCCATATGCCGCGGATGCAATATGCGGTGCAAATGGAATGACCATGATGGAGTGTGAAGTCGGGATGATAGTACGTAGTATCGCAGGCTATGGGGTCCAGCACAAGGGACTTCTATCCAAACCAGTCTCATACATAAATTTGGATAGTTAGACTTAATGTGGTAGACTCCTGATCTCAGGTTAATCGTACGCCCCAACTGAAATCCTGACCATTGCGAAGGTACCCATAGCAAATAGTTGCGCACTACTAGCCCGAGTGGATAGTGAATAAATGAATGAATGAATGAGTATGCAACTCCAGCTCAATAAGTCCACATATAAGTACAGTTCCTCTCTGAGATCATCACTAGGGTCTATTACACTTTACGCCAGCTTGTCACCCCTATCCGAGCGCACAATTGAGTAAGTAAAAGAGACCTCACTATCCGCCTGCCAATATTGGGCCTGACTCGTCGATAGCGGACCCATTCCTCAAGCTGGTTAAATTCAACCTAAATATTGTCCCCTCACTCAGGCAGGTAAGGTCGCACCCTCTCCCAACCGACCACGTCATAGTGGGAAATGCGGCCTACTAGTATACATCCCTCATGCACTCATATATATCCACTCGATCTAGACGTTAGGGCGTCCTCTGTTACCAAGAAGGTTTAAGAATTTTCACTTAGGGCCATTTATGGCAGCCCGATGCTAATAACATATTTTCGGTGTCCCATTTGGCCATCCACAATATGTCTGTGGAGGCTACGGCCCTGATGTCGCTAGGGCGTACAGTAATCACAACACACAATGCAAGATGCATGAGTCACACAATCCAGTCATGCATCAATCCTGCGCATACCGTGCACTCATGTGAGATAACCTCCGCCTATCAGGGAGTCTCATAACAACCTGCCCAAAGACATGCAATGATCAACCACACCTCATAACAAAGATGCAGATAATGCGTATGTGCATGTATTATGATGTTATGTTGTCACATACTCATATTCAGTATCAATAACCGGCATCAACAATCGACCTTGACAACATGGACATTTAACCAACATTGCCCTCAAGAAATGGCCCACATAGAACCTAACATATAGTGGACCTATGGCCTCACACAAGTGCCAAAAATACAATACCAGGGGCCTCACTCAAGAGCTTAATATACATCACAATGGACCTTTCACATGGGCCTAATATACATCACAATGGGCCTTTCACATGGGCCTAACATACATTACAATGGACTCCGTAACCTTGCCCTCAAATGCACCATAATGGGCCTCATACTATCATAACGGGCTGCGTCACATGGGCTTAATACATATCACATGGGCTGCATCACATGGGCCTATATATATTGGATGAGCCACGTTCCATGGGCCCCGGATACATCACAATGGGCCACAACCCATGAGCCCCAAACACATCGCAATGGGCCTCTCACACGGGTCTATATGCATCATATCAGGGTGGGCCTCAATGGACGGCCATAAATACATCACATTGGGCCTCATTCACCAAGTGGGCCGCATCACATGGGCCACATATACATCACAATGGGCCTCTAAAACGGGCCTAATATACATCACAAGGGCCACATCCCATGGGCCTTATATACATTACATTAGGCCTCGACAATCAGAATTGACCTCAATAATAATAATTAACCTCGATAATCAAAATTGGCCTCGATGATGCGTCTCAACAATTAGAATCGGCCTCGACAATCGGGATCGGCCTCGACAATCGGCCTTGTCAATCGGACTCGGCCTCAACAATTAGAATCGGTCTCGTCAATTGGACTCATCCTCATCAATCAGACTTAGCCTCATCAATTGGACTCGGCCTCGTCAATCGGCCTCGACAATCGGAATCGGCCTCGTCAATCGGATTCCGCCTCGACAATCACAATCGACCCCGTTAATCAGACTCGGCCTCAACAATCAGAATCGGCCTCATCAATCGGACTTTGCCTCGACAATCGAAATCGGTCTAGATAATCGGAATCGACCTCGACAATCGGAATTGGCCTCGTCAATCGGACTTGGCCTCGATAATCGGAATCAACCTTGACAATCAAAATCGCCATCGTCAATTGGACTTGGCCTCTACAATCGAAATCGGCCTCTTCAATCGGATTCGGCCTCGACAATCGAAATCAGCCTCTTAATCGAAATCGGTTTCGCAAATCGGACTCGACCCCGACAATCGAAATCAGCCTCGACAATCGGAATCGGCCTCGACAATCGAAATCGGTCTCGACAATCGGAATCGGTTGTCAATCGGACTCAGTCTCGACGATCGGCCGAACAAGGCCTAAGGGAAGGTCACAATGTGGACATTAAACCTTCATTACCCAGCAATATAAACATTCAACTAACATTGCTCCTAAGGAGTGGCCCATATAGAGCCAAATGTAAAGTGGGCCCATGGCCTCACACAAGGTCCTAATACACATTACTATGGGCCTCACTCATAGACTGCATATACATCACAATGGGCCTCGGCACATGGGCCATAAATACATCACATCGGACCCCAACACGTGGGTTGGGTATACATCATATTGGGCCCTAAACATGGGCCTCATATACATTAAGTGGGTTGCATTAGATGGGCCGCACCAACGGGCCTAACACAAATGGGCCACAAATACATCAAGTGGGCCGCGTTACATGGGCCGCACCAACGGGCCTTGCACAAATGGGCCCCATATCTGGGTCTTGAATATATCAAATGGGCCACGCGTCATGGGCCTAATACATATCCAATGGGCCTTGCCCATAGGCCTCGAATACATCTCAGTGGGCCTTTTCCATGAGCCTCAGATTCAAGGAGGTGGGCCCTATTATATGGGCCTCAAATATATCACATGGGCCATATCTCATGGGCTTCAAATACATAATAGGTGGGCATGATAAAACACATGCCTCTGGTGGGCTTGACAACTGATGGATGGCAAGGATAAAACAATTATCTTACCGATCCAAAACTTTTATACTCCCAAGAGGGTTTCAAGGGTAGCTGTTCAATTCATCACTATTCTCTACTGTGTGGTCCACCTGCTAGCTGGACGGTGTGGATAACAAATGCATCACGGTGCGCCCCACATAGCCTATTAAATAGATGGCTAATACAGAATACATTCAATCAAGGCGGGCCTCATGGATGGCCACAAATACATTAAGGTGGGCCTCATCACATGGGCCACACCAAAAAATCATTTCAATAGTTGTAGGTGTAACATGTGTATCACCGCACACTATCATTCTATGGGGCACATGACTCACTAATGATGATCGGCACTGTCCAAACATTATCCGTGTAAATCAGCATTGTCCAATCATTGTCCAGCACCATCCAAACATTATCTGGATGGTATGGATGAAATGAATACATCAAGGTGGCGTCCACGGTTCAGATGGGACCCACATAACTTGCTGACATCAATACATTAGCTATATGGTTGATGTAAAGTACATCAGCCAATCAGCTTCCATCCCAAGGTGGGTCCACACATGTGGCCCACCAGTCCGGGTGAATAGATGGATGGAGTGGATTACACATACATCACAGTGTGTTGTAACTACCACCGTCCAAATATGGATGGTGGGGATATAAGATACTTACATCAAGGTGGGTCCCACGTGGGGCGCACCAAACACACACACACACACACACACACACACACACACACACACACACATATATATATAATATTATATTATTACTTTATCTTACTTTCTTCTTTCTTTCTTTCTTCTTTTTTGTTTAAAGAAAAGGTTCCAGCGTCCAGACCTGGACGCTGGACAGATGGACGGCTTTGATAGTCACATGCATGTGGAGTCCACATGTGCGTGGGTCCCACAGATACTCTGCAGCATGGATGAATCACATATATCACGAGTGGGGTCCACAGGACCGTCCAGATGATCTGGAAGGTGTGGATGAAACAAATACATCATTGTGTGGCCCCAACAGCAGGTGGGCGGTTGGGATCCACCACATACAATCATGTGGGATCCACAAAACTTACTGACGTCAGTCAGCTAGTTGGGGTCCCACCGTTGGATGGCTTGGATGCAACACACACATCATGGTGGGCTCCACAGTGATGGATGGTATGGATGTGTCGCATGCATCGGTGGGCCGCACATCAAGAGGAAGAGAGAGAGAGAGAGAGAGAGAGAGAGAGAGAGAAAGAGAGAGAGAGAGAGAGAGATGATCGTGAGAGGGGAGGGACCCCGCCACTGTGGGTCCTCCCTATACATGAATACATCAAGATGGGTCCCATATATGTGGGCCCTTAAACCACAAAGTCAACAAATAGAAGCACCCACCTCGAGATCTCTTCTTCCTTCTTTCGCCAATGCATGATAGAGTCCCAAAGGGACAATTTCAATGGCTGAAATGAGCTTAGGATGGTGGGATCGGGTGGTAGAAAGGTAGGCCACACTAGCTCTCCCATGGAGCTTAGACATGGGTTGCTTTCATGGAGCTTAGGAGGAAATGAGAGAGAGAGGTTATAGGTGAGAGATGTGAGTGATGAGTGAGTGATGAGAGTACTTGTGTAAGAGAGAGTTGACTTTAAGGGGGGTGGTTGTACTTGGGGATGGGTGTGAGTGATGGGAGTGATGTGTACTTGATTGATGTGATGTTTTATAGGGATTGCAAGGCGTGGCGTTTATCTTCGAACTAAAAGCGGGCCCACATCTCCTAGCCTAGGTATCGCCTCGGTGCGTAATATGCGGCATCGAAATCGTAGCGATGACATGGTCGCTAGGGTATGAGTCTCGGGTTGAGCCGACTCTGGAATATGGGACATGACTCAAGGTTGCGCGTAACTGTCGATAATAGATCGCGGGTCACCGGAATTGGACCGGAAGGACTGCGGAAGTCTACGAAATAGTACGGACTAGGATACGAGCCTCACATACTTTGTGCGTGACTTAAGGATTATATAGTTCACTCGCAGTCGTATCAACTGTAGTGAATGGGCAGTTATGACATCAGAGGTTGGGACATATGAGTGAGAAAGGGATGAAAGTGTTATTGTTAAAAGAAAAGCTACCAAGCCTGAAGTTTATTGACTTGAAATTCTGCGACGATTGCGTGTATAATAAGCAGAAGAGGGTAAGTTTCAAGAAGACAGGACGCGCTCTAAAGACGCATCCGTTGGAGCTTGTACACACTGATGTGTGAGGACCGGTACAGGTATTATCTCTTGGTGACTCACGTTATTTTGTTTCTTTTATTAATGATGTTAGTTGAAAACTATGGGTCTAGTTTTTAAAGCATAAATCTGATGTATTTGATGTATTTAAGAAGTGAAAAGTCATGGTAGAAAATGAGACAAGTAAAACAGTAAAATGTCTTAGATTAGATAATGGGGGAGAGTATTGTGATAAGAAATTTGAGAAGTATTGTATAGCAAATGGAATAAAAAATCAGAAAATGATTTCAGGGACACCACAGAAGAATGGTGTGGCTGAGCGCATTAATAGGACCATCCTTGAGTGCACCAGGAGCATAAGGTTACATGTAGGGTTGCCCAAGACCTTTGGGATAGATGCTGTGAATATTGTCGAATATCTCATCAATAGAAATCCCTCAACACTATTGAATGGTGGGCTACCAGAAGAAATGTGGTCTGACAAAGAAGTGAATCTTGCACATCTCAGAGTGTTTGGTTGCACTTCATATGTTTACATTGATGCAGAGCATAGAAATAAGCTAGATGCGAAAGTCTATGAGGTGCACGTTTATAGGTTATGAGCTGCATGATTTTGGCTACAGGTTTTGATATGCAAAAAATAGAAAAATCATCAGAAGCAAAGACGTAGTCTTCAATGAAAAAATGATATATAAGAACAGTCTGCAGGAAAATAAGATCGAGGAGAAAGAATTCATAGAATTGAAAGAGTTATAGGACACGGGTGTTACAGTGCCACAGGATGATCATGCATAGGAGCATTAGAAGGCAGAGCCGCATACACCGGTTGTGAGGAGGTCTACTAGGGAGAGGAGACCTACGGTCTGATACTCACCCTCCTTACATTATCTACTGCTGACAGATAATGGTGAACTAAAGTGTTTTGAAGAGGCATTACAGTCAGATACATGGGTTAAGTGGGAGTAGGTCATGGATGATGAGATAGACTCTCTCGAGTCTAATTGTACATGGGAGCTAGTCACTCTACCCAATGGTAAGAAAGCTCTTCATAACAAGTGGGTTTACAGACTGAAGGAGGAGCACGATGGTTTGAAATGGTACAAGGCTAAACTGGTTGTGAAAGGATTTCAACAAAAAGGCAGGTATCGATTTCATTGAAATATTTTCACCGGTAGTAAAAATGTCTACGATTCGCATGGTCTTAAGTATAGTAGCTACAAAGGACTTACATCTAAAGCAGCTAGATGTTAAAACAGTCTTTCTTCATGGGGACCTTGAAGAAGAGATATATATGTATCAGCCGACAGGATACGTGGCACCAGGAAAGAAGAACAAAGTGTGTAAACTGAAGAAGAGTTTATATGGCCTGAAGCAGGCCCTGAGGCAGTGGTACAAGAAGTTCGATAGATAGTTTCATGTCAAGAAATGGTTTCAAGAGATGTCATACAAACCACTGTTGTTATTTGAAGAATTTTGATACGCCGTACATCATCCTTCTTCTGTATGTTGATGACATGCTTCAGTTCAAGCATGAAGGACATCTTAGATCTCAAAAGACTACTGTCTAGAGAATTTACCATGAAAGATTTAGGAGCTGCAAAACAAATCTTAGGTATGAGGATAAAGCGTGATAGAGAAAATAAGAAACTGGTTTTGTCACAGGCAGAGTACATAGCCAAGGTACTTGATCGATTCACTATGAGAGGTGTTAAGCCAGTTAACACTCCATTAGCCAACCACTTCAAGCTATCTAAGGAGCAAGGAGCAAAGACGTAGGAGGAACGGGATTACATGACTAAAGTCCCATACGCGACAGTTATTGGAAGTCTCATGTATGCTATGGTGAGCACGAGGCCAGACATTGCTCAAGCAGTGGGAGTTGTTAGCAGGTTCATGAACAACCCTGGGAAGGAACATTGAGAAGCTGTGAAGTGGATCCTTAGATACCTGGTGGGTACTAAGGATGTAGGGTTGTGTTACGGAGGATCGAAAATCAAGCTATAAGGCTACTGGATTCAGATTTAGCAGTTGATATCGATAGCAGAAGAAGCACTATAGGTTATATTTTTTCTCTGGGTAGTGCTGCAGTCAGTTGGGTCTCTTAGTTACAGAAGATAGTATCTATTAGTACGACGGAAGCAAAATATGTTACAGCTACAGAAGCATGCAAGGAGATGGTGTGGATGCAAGGTTTCATGGAAGAGTTAGGTAAGAAGCAAGTAGATTGCAAGCTGTACAGTGACAGTCAGAGTGCAATACACTTGGCTAAGAATTCAACATTTCATTCAAGGACTAAGCATATTGACATCAGATATCACTTCTAACGCTTGTTACTAGAAGATGGATCGATTACTCTGAAGAAGATTCATATAAATGAGAATCCTACGGATATGCTCACCAAGGTGATTACACGAGAGAAGTTGAAGTTCTGTTCAGCTTTAATTGGTCTTCAGGCTTGAAGACAGGAAGGTGATGCACTCCAGATGTAGAAGACGATGGTTTATGGCGATGTGTCTCCAAGTGAGAGATTGTTGAGATATGGAGCCACATCTGGGGGTCGCTCGACCAGTCGTGGACTGGCTTGACTCGTTTTCCAGCGAGTTGAGATTTTGAGGATTTTAGATTTTCGAGGTGCTCGACCAGTCGTGGGATGTGCTCGATCGGTCGAGGGTGTTTCTAGACCAATCGAAGACTCCGCACGACCAGTCGAGCTTACGCAGATTTGAGTCTGGATTTGATACAGATTACATAAATTTGAGTCAATTTTCGCAGAGGTGCGAAAGGAAAGTTGCCTAAACTATAAATATGTGTCCCTACGACTCTTCTAGGGTATGGAAAAGATTTTTCTACGTGATGAGAAATAATTTTAAGGTGTGGGCAAAGGGTTTTCTTTGTACTTTCAAGGGAGAGGTTAGTATATTACCTTGTAATCTTCATTTTTCTTTATAGTGAAAGTTTACATCCATTTTTTTTACCCTTGTTGGGATTTTTCCATGTATAACTTGTCTTTTGGTTTGTTTGGAATGCTTTGATTTTGTTTTTAATGTATATTTCTTCTTGTTTATTGTTTGTGGGTGAGATCAGAGATTAGATCTCGGTTCACTGCGTTGTTGGCATACTGTGCAACAAGATTGATGCACATCAAGATATTTAATGGGACAGAGCATACCCTGACGAATGTGAGACACGTTCCTGATATAAAGAATAATCTTATGTCTTTGGAAGCTCTCGATGAACTTAGGTGCAAATTCATTAGGTTTGATCATGACCTTGTGATGAAGGCACAACGGAGCAGCAATATTTACAAATTGATCGGGAATAGCGCATCGGGTGGAGCTATAACGTCTATAGCGTAATCTACATCGGTACATTTGTGGCATGCACGCCTAGGCCACATGAACGAGTGCGACATGAAGGTACTTTCTAATTGTTGTTTGATTTCTGCATTTAAAAGTGTTGAGTTTAATATATGCGAGTATTATATATATAGTAAACAATCACGGTTATCTTTTTAAGTCTGAAAAACATGTAAGTTAAGGTGTGGTTGATTATGTGCATTCAGATGTATGGATGTCATTGCCCATGGTTTCTGAGAAAGGATTGTCATTCTTTATTATTTTAGTTAACGATTTTCTTTAGAAAAGTGTGGGTTTACTTTATGAAGCATAAATTTGATGTTTTCACCGCCTTCAAGATGTGGAAGGTGATGGTAGAAAAATAATCAAGGCAGAAGGTGAAAGTGTTGATTACAAAAAATGGTGGTGAATTCACATCCAAGGAATTCAATCGATTTTACAAAAATGATGGGATCGTAAGGTACAATATAGTTAGGCATAACAAGAGCAGAATGGTGTGGCGAAACATATTAATTGGACTCTCTTGGAGAGAGTCTTAAGTATGTTGAGCAATGCTAGGTTAGGCAAGGAGCCATGAACTCATCAATACAACTTGTTACTTAATGAATTAGTCTCCATTTACGCCCATTAGGTGTAAAATTCTAGAAAGAGTGTTGAGTGGTCATTATGTGGATTACTCCAGGGTTCCCGGTATTTGGTTGTAATACTTACTTTCATGTACCGTTAGTTAAGAAAGATAAGATAGACCAAATGACGAAAAAATGTACCTTTGTGAGCTATGGTGATGGTGTGAAGGGATACAGAATGTATGAAGTCACACAGAAGATCATGATTAGCCGTAACATCAGGTTTGATGAACATTTATTGTTCTATAAGGATGAACATAAGGAAACAAGAAAGTCAGCGGTAATAGACTTTGAAGTTGAAAAACATAGAAAATGGGTAGAATCAAAGCCGCAAGAAGAGGTATAAGAGTAGGTGGAGTAGCCACCCGTGAGGAAAAATCTATCGAAAGATCACATATTACTGGGTAAATACAAGGACTACTCGAATGTTGCATTCATTCTCATTATGGATGAGGGGGGTTTGTCTGCTTTTCAAGAAGCATTAAAAGATACAAATGTTGAGAAGTGGATGGCGGCGATGCAAGATGAGATTGACTCTTTATACAAGAATAAGATGTGTGAGCTGATAGAGCTTCCCGTTGGGCATAAAGCGATCGAGTCCAAGTGGATTTAATAGAAGAAACATGATAGGTATAAGGCTAGATTGGTTACGAAAGGTTATACATAGAAAGATATTATCAACTTCAGTGAGAATTTCAGGTCTGTGGTCAAGCAAGTATCTATCATATTTGTGTTATAAATGGTTGCCCAATAAAATTTAGAACTGGAATAAGTTGATGTAAAGACTACTTTCCTACATGGGGCAATTGGAAGAGAAGATCTACATAAAGCAACCAGAATAGTTTGAGATAAGAAGTCAGAGAATAAGGTTTGCAAGTTGAGAATGTCGTTGTACGGTATGAAACAGTCGTATAGGCAGTGGTATAAGAAATTTGATACGTTCACGATGAGTGAGCAGTTTACCAGAAGTGAATATAATCATTGTCTACTTTAGGACATTGAGTGATGAAAAATTCATTGTACTTGTATTGCATGCTGATGACATGCTTATCCCCCATTACAGCGTGTCTGAGATTAATATATTGAAGACTCAATTATCAGGGACGTTCGAAATGAAAGATCTAATGACCATAAAGAGGATTCTCTGCATTGATATACACAAATATATGTAGGGGTGCACATGGGCCAATTCGGTCCGATTCTGGGGTGAAATCGGAACCGAACCATTCCATACGGTTCTAGGATTTTCAGATCGGAACTAGATCGTTAGCACCCTAGAACCGAACTGGAATCAGACCGTAAAAATCGGTTCAGTTCTGGATCAGTTCCATGGTTCTCGACTTTTTAAAATCCAGCCTAATTGCATATTTTATTTTATAATTTAGCCCAAGTCCATTCGTGTTGTGATCTATTTGATGAATGGTTTAAATATTGTGTATGGTGTGAAAAAATACATTTATGAAAATAATCAAATGGGGCATTGTAAACCATAAATCATAAGTCAAATATATAACTAAAATATATTGTAAACTCATAAAATAGTTCGTTGGGTTTTAGGTTCGATTCCACAGTTTGGATCCACGGTTCGGTTCGGTTTTACATACCCCTAAACTGGAACCGAACCGAACTAAATGGTTCTTTGATTTTTGGAACCAGAACTGGTGCACTCTAGAACCAGACCAAACCGGACCGTTTGGTCTGTTCCAGTCCGGCTCCATGGTTCTACGGGTTCGATGTGCACTCCTAGAAATAGTGAGAGGAGCATATTATAGCTTTCTCAAGTAGAATACCTTGAGAAGGTATTGGTCAAGTTCGGAATGGACATGGCTAAATTGATTAACACACCACATGTTGCTCACTTCAGCTTTCTTTAGAGCAATGTCCCATTATATATGAACAAAATCAGTTTATGTCTCATGTGCCCTATCAAGTGCAGTTGGAAGTTTGATATATGCTATAATCTTTACGAGACTAGAAATTTCATATGTAATCGATGTTGTGAGCAGATACATGTCAAACTCTGATTATCAATATTGAGAGGCAATGAAATGGTTACTTCTATATTTACGAGATACAGTGGACTATGTCTTAACATTCAAAAAATCAGAGAAAAAATTTATAGGCTATGTTAATTCGAACTACATAGAAAATATGGATAATAAAAGGTCGACTTTCAGTTACTCATTTGTGCTAGTGGGTGGAGTGATCAATTGGATGTCAAAGTTTCGGTTTGTCGTTGCTCTTTTTACAATCGAAGTTGAGTATGTGGTAATGACGTAAGCATTCAAGAGATATGTTTGGTTGAGAGGAATGATGAACAAGCTTAGACTTCAGTAGGAGGTTGTACTGGTTAATTGTAATAACGAAAGTGTAATTAATTTGACAAAGAATTTAATATATCATTCTCGTGTTAAGCATATCGAAGCATATTGATGTTTGTCATCATTTAATCTGATAAGTGCTTGAGGAAGGTAGTGTTACTCTTGAGAAAATCTACACGAGCATGAATCCAAGGGATATACTTACAAAGGTGGTTATTGTAGAGAAGTTCAAATTATGTTCAACTTCTCTGGGTCTAGCAAATGTTTGATAAATAAAGAGTACACGAGAAGCAATGATAGTAAAGTTATGATAGAGACAATTAGAAATGGAGCTTGAAGCTGTAGTTCATGACAATTGAAGCCATGATGGAAATTGTTGTCTGTATGTCTTCAATCTATGCAGAAACAGAGGAGTTTGATCGATCGAAAGGCTGCTTGATCGATAGAGTGAACCTCATATTAGACAGATTGGTCTCTATAAAGTTTTAGACAAGTTCAATCAATTGACCTTGAAGGTTTGGATAATTGACAAAATTTAAAAAATCCATGTTAACTATCTGGACACTTTTGAGCATGTTCGATTAATCACACATGGGAGCTCAATTGATACTTAAATCGACAATGTGCATAATTTTGCTTAATTATGCATATTTGTTTTCTATTCCAAGTGTAATACTATATATATGGGTGCAATACAGGATTAAGGTAAAATGTGAGAGAACAATGAGGGTTAAACCGATTCTAGGGTTTAAAAGGAAGAAAACAAGGTTTTTCACATCTGTAAGTAATTCAATATCTTGTACTTTCATTTTCATGTTGAATTTACTTGTTATTTTGTGCCGTGATTTTTCTAGTAAGAATTTTTCATGTAAAATCACGTATTATTGTCCATGCTTTGTTTGCATTTGTCTTTCATAATGTGATTCGAATTTGATGTTTATTTCCAGAGTTCCTCAACAACTCACACACATGCAATTAATATCAAGCCACTCACCACAAGTATGGCCACATGTCTCAGTTGAAGCCCAACAGTTACATCGCATATCAATTCATTCCCACATGATCTTTTCTTTACAAAGTCTTTCATAAAAATACCTCCAAGTTCACTTCTTAGAAAACACCTTAGCTATATATATTTATCAAATTAACCTTAGCGAGTGAAAAAACCCATTAGCCCCAACTTTTTTTCTAGAAGTTTTTGAAAGCGACTGGTAAGGTGTAAATGGGCCTTTCTACGTTGTCTCCGTGGCTCTAATTTCAAAAACGTACATGTCCAAGAACTTCTTTTTTAAATCCTAATTTAAGGTATTTTTAGGTAAAATTCCTATTCCTAAAACGATTCTCTAGCAGAGCAGCTTAAACCATCCAAATTGTAGATCCCAATTTAGATGGCTTGTAAAGTGAAAACTACATTGATTCGATTTCCTAATTGGAAAGTTGTTGGACATTTAATGGACGGCTGAAATGAAACGATCCAAGTCATACAAAAAATTGTGATTCTCAAAGGTTAAAATAATTCAATCAGTCTTAATTTTTAAATGATGACCCATATCAGGGTTCGGATGGTTTTATTTAGTTTGTCAATGGGTCGAGCTAGCCAATCGGGTTTCTGATTTTGGCCCACTTCAGGTGGGCTTGGGATAGAATACCAGACCCAATGGACAGGCTCAGCCCAACCCGTTACGGGCTCGGGTCATGTATGTCAGACCAGCCTGAGCCTGACTTGGCCCGCCGGTTTAAGTTTCTAAGGCGTTTTTGTCAATATCATGTATAGCGAAGGTCTTGCACAAAAGTGACTGGCTTGAGCTTGGGATGGACTAGGGTCTAATACATGCATACTCATTGAGGGCTGGGCTCCTGCCCATTTCTTTTGTCTTGTTTCAGACCCAGGCAGGACTTGAGCCTGGGTTTTTCTTTGTGGGTGGGCTTGGATTGACGTCGGCCTGACCCAAAACTAGGCCATTGATAGTCCAAGTTTCATTTGAGTTACATATTCCATGTATGGGACTAAGTGCTTGTGTATCAACCTCCTGAGTGAGAATTTAGTAGTTTCTTGTATAGTTTTAAAATGGGTAAGTGTTCAGTCAGCTTGATTTGCATGATCAAAGCCGAACAAGAGATGGTATACCTGATGGATGGTGTGGATTTCATGCATGCATTGTAAATTTAATTATAACGGCGGTACTTAGGTACTCTCAAATACATTATTCCAAAACATGAACTTTTATGTCTTTGCGAGTAACTTATCTTAATTTCTACTCATTCAACAAATAAGTATGTTTTGTAAATAATATATTTATTAATCAAAAAATATAAAAGTATGTTTTGTTTCCAACATTATGTAAGTACTTATCTCTCAAGTTTGCTCGATTTACCTTTGATGTCAACCGTTCATCATGTGGGCACAACCTTTGATGTGGACCGTTCATTGTGTGGAGCTCACCTTGGTCCTGTCTTTAACGTGACTCTGAGGCCCACCTTTAATGTAGACTTTTTTAAATTAAAAAATTAAAAAATATATGAGTGTAAATGCATGCATGGCAAGAGCTACATGGTGCATTTTTAGCTGGGAAAAAAAATTAAAAATATCCTTTTATCCCTCCAAATGCACTGTCTTGCTCTTGTCATGCAGGTGCCCTGAAATAGATGACACAGCTAAATGGGTAAGCCTGACATTTTTTCGTGCTTATTTTAATCACATATGGGAATATTTACTGTAAAATTTTATGAATTTTTACAGCTAAATTCTTCAGAAATTTGCATTTTACTAAAGCTGTATAAACTAAATAAAAAATGCTCTTGTTTAGCTCTTTACTTTAAAAAAAAATGAGGATGTTCAGGTAATTTTACTCTTCAAAAAGATCTACCTTGTAATTTCGGCTCATGGAAGCATTATTTGGTAAAATTCAAATTTCTGAGGCATTGTGCAGTAAAATTCCCTTATATGCCACGCACACACTTTCTCAATGCCTGTGTACAATCACACCCTGCCAGAGTATCAAAGTTTTCCTCACACTCTCTCCAGATATTCAAGAGTCTATTGTTTTTTACACTTGTTTTTTTTTTTTTCTAGGCAGTATTCGATACTTTATCCGACTGTTGATTTTTAATATCCATTCATTTAGAAATTATATAGGTCCCCAAACGTTCGATCAATTTAGACCGTCCAAATTGTGGGTCCCAATGTAAATAGGACTTCGGACCAGGCTGTCCACATAACCCAGCCCGACCTGGCATGACTTAATATGAACGTTTTGACTCATGCATATTGAATATGGACCATTGGTTTCATTCCCATGAATGTCTATTTTTTTATTTTTTATTTTTTACGTATGTGTGGCCCACTTGATTGGGGAGAGATTACGAACATTCAAGTGGGCGAAGGCCAGGACCGAGCTCAGCTAAAGTTTTGGGTTATGCATTGGGTCTGATATCAATAAATACTGATTGTTTTTTGAAATCCATTCCGTCCATGAGGTTCGTGATGGTAATTTATTTTCATGGATAAAAATCCAGATCGATTAGTAATTTGGGTGGGCCACACCAAGGGAAAATGTGGGAGACGTCGACACCTACTGTTAAATTTTTACAGGGTACACTGAGATGTTTATGTGAGATCCACTCTATCCATTATCTTTCTTGTGAAAATTCATGCATGGGGACAAAAAATTACATAGATGCATGATTTATGTGAGCTACAAAAACTGAAACATTTTGGATGGTGAGAGTCACTCCGCACTATTTCCACTAATGTGGCCCACCTATACTATGGTTGTGGATGAGCTTTGAGCTCTATGGCTAAAGTTTTTCTATACACCTTATCAATGGAGTGGATTTTACATGCACATCATAGTGTGGCCCACTCCCAGTCCTCCCGCCCTGGTTTGCGCGGCGCTCAGAATGCATGCAGACACTCCCACCAGTAGTAGGATGGTACTGGAAATGCTCTATAATCCCCACTATGATGCATGTGTTTTATCTACGCCATCCATCTACCTTTCCATATCATTTTAGTGGTTGTACTAAAAATAAAGGAACATCCAAATCTCATGTGAACCACAACGCAGGAAAAAGTGGTGATTGAACACCCACCATTAAAATTTTCTTATGGCCACAAAAGTTTGGAACGAGCAAATATTTGTGTTTTCACTTCATCCAAGTCCATATGACATAATCAACAGGTTGGATGGTAAATAAATATTACAGCAGACACTAAGAGGTTTTTAATGGAGTGCTTTCAATCACCACTGTTTTCAAAGATGTGGTCCACCTGAGATATGATCGACCTCATTTTTTGGATTCATCCCATAAAATGAGCTAGCAAAATGAATGGACAGCTTGGATCAAACACATAGATCATCGTGAGGCCACCGACACTGGCTTGTAGCAAGATGTGTACCACAAGGTTAGTACTTTGGGAAGGATTGCGTACTGAGTTACTCAGTATGCTAAGGGTGAGGTCAACCGTAATTATGTATTTTATCCACTCCTTATATCCATTTTATCAGATAATTTTAGAGCTTAAGCCCAAAAATAAATCATATCCAGAGCTTAAATGGACCACACCACAGGAAACCGTGTGAATTGAATGTCCAGGGTTGAAAATTTCTAAGGGGCCACAAGTTTTAGATGAAGCTGATATTAGGGTTTTCCTTTAATACATGTCTGTGTGATCTTATGAACAGGTTGGATGATAAATAAACACCATTATAGGCACTAGAACAGTTTTAACGGTGGAAATAATTATTCCCACTGTTTCCTACTGTTTCTTGTGGTGTGGTCCACTTTAGCTTTGCATATACTTCAAATTTGGGCTCAACTCCTAAAATCAACAGGAAAAACGGATGAATGACGTAGATAAATGACACGCATTAATGGTGGGCCCAACATAATCTAGTCAGTACGATAAAAGGGTGCTCGGTGGGTGCCGTACTGTGCTAATAGAGTGCGTTGGGGTGGGTATACCTTGATGTGTACGTAAAATCCACTCCAGTCATAAGATGGGTGATAAACATTCAGAACTAGAGCTCAAACATAAAGATATATCCATAATTTAAGTGGGCCACATTAATAAAAACAATGCAAAGGACGCTTACCATCCAAACTGTTTCACTTGCTGTGGCCCGCATAAATCATATATGTAGGGCTGTACACAAGCCAAGTTAGCTCCAAAAGCTCACTTGGCTTGGCTCCATCTGTCTTGACTTGACTCAAATAATGACTCGAGGCGTGCCAAGCTTCATATGACTCAGCTTGTTTTGAAAACAAGCCAAGTTCGAGCATAGTAAAGCTTGATTCGACTTGACTCGAACCCGGCTCGACTCTACTTGAATATAATATATATATATATATATATATATATATATATATATATATATATATATATATATATATATATATATAATTAAAACTTAAACCATATCATACTTGTCCTTTCTTACTATTTTCCTTTCATACTTAACTCATTGCACTTGAGCTACTCTCACTCTCTCTCTAGCTTGACTAAGTGTCTACTCAGCTTATCTTGATTATACGGCTCTCTCTCTCTCTCTCTCTCTCTCTCTCTCTCTCCACAAACAATAAGGTACTCTCTGTGACTTTATCTAATATTATATATACACACACATATTAGTTAGGACGGGTTGCTAGGTTAAGTGCGGGTTGGGTTGGGTTGGGTTGGGTTGGGTTGGGAGCAGACTCGACTCAAGGTAAGCTCCCCTCAAGCTCAACTTGAAAGGTTTGACAAACAAGCCAAGCTCCAATGGTAAACTTGAGGTTGAGCTCGAACTCAAGGAGAGAATGGAGGAGTCGGGCCAAGCTTGATCCACCACGACTCAACTCAGCTCGATGTACAGCGCTACATGTATGTACCTAATTTTTTTGTTAACATGCATGAATTTTTATAAGCCACATAATGGTTGAAGTGGATTTCACATAAACGTAACCATGGCCCTGTAAAATTCACCAGTACACATACCTTCTCCCACTTTTTTTTATTTAGTGTACCCACGAAACCAGCTGATTTTTGAGCCACGTAACTAATTTTACTAATATATATATATATAAAATCCATCTAAATTAGAGACGGTTGATTTCATTTGCTACCCTCTTCCCTATTAATAAATTCCTTCTGTTTCTCTTGTTATGTATACAAAAGATGAGAATTGATCAGGTACATTCAGAGGCACCATAACTTGTCGTCCAACCAAACCTTTCCTGCCAACATGCCACATGTGTACGAAATCTGAGCCAACCAACTGGTAGGTTGCACCATCAAGATCACTTGCCACTAAAATCAGTCCATTCAGCTGATGAGGTGCCGCTGTTGCAATCAATGGACTACTAACGGTCTCAGTTTCCCGTATGAAAGCTCTTAATCCATCCGTTGATCAATTAGGCCACCGTGCATACATAAATAGACATTTAGAGAAACGAAATCAACGGTCTAAATTCAAGATGACCGTTGCCTAACCAAGGATTGGAATGGAATACCTGAAAACCACCTGGCCGGGCGAGCCTAAAACTAATTACGCCCAAGCCCAGCCTAGAAATTTGTCAGGCCATACATGCGAAACCACAGCCGGCCATGGGCTAAGCTAATAGGTACAAGCCCAGTCAAATGCCAGTAGGCATTCGACCGTCCACGCAGACCGTCCACGCAACCCTGTCGGGGAACCATGGAATCACATAGAGATGAATAAGGCATCGAACTTCCTTCAATGGCATTGAACGGGCCACAAAAAGTGTCCAGCCACCAAAAGGGGATATTCCCAGTTTTTGCGATGGCATCGAACTGTCATCGATAGATACGTTGATTTACAGATTTAAGACATTAATCAACAACCCCTGCATACAAGATCATAGAATGCTGTGGGGCAGAGCTGTCAATGGCCAGCCTAATGATATAAACCTAGATACAATGGGCCAGGCGGCTCAGCCAGCACGGTAAGGTCAGGTCTTGGACACTTGAACATGGCCTGAGCCCTGGTCATGTTTTAACAATCCAAACCTTTTATTTGATGGGACTCAACCATAAGAGGAAGAGAGTAAAAAGACTACTTGAAACCATCTTAAATCTAGCCCAGCCCTACTCTGTAGGGTCAGTGCCAGAGTTAGAGGACTAGACCAAGCTCCATTAAGGACAAGGCCATCGCCAGGACTTAAGGGGGCCAACCCCGGCCCCGCCCTATCCAGGCCCACTGCCTACGCATTGAAATCAAGTTCATTGTAGGTCCCACGACACGAAAATGGTCCTATCCAAGCCCACTGTTCATGCAAATGTGCCATTCATTTTCTTTTTCCAATGTGGGATTTGGAATTTGTGATTTCCTTGTCATCAAAATACATACATTCTCCAGTTTTCTGTAGCATTCTTCCCACGAAGTCTTCTCCTCCTCCGTTCGCTTAATAAGCCCCATCACAGTTTGCAGACATCCTCAAAATCACCCAATTCGAAATATCGTAGCCTTCCAACGCACATCTTCTACAATCAAACCGGTGAGGTTTTTGCATGGTAGGCCATGCAATGAAATGTCTGGCCACCAGATGAGTTCTCTCAGAACATTGAATCATTTCTCGCAAGGATTCAACCAATACAAAATGATTTAGAATTCAGTTTTAAAAATGCAATAGGCATGAGAAGTTATCCAAACTACAAGCAAATAATACATGGAAAGACCACAATAAAAAACATAACACAGGCAAATCTGCAATTTTCTGTTTCTCGCCATACAGATGGATCTATAGTTCTTTATCCAAGGTGTTATTCCTAATTCATAACAATTTAAGTTCCACTCATAGCTCTAAAACCCAGTTATTTGACTCAATATTCGGCCAAGTCAACTCGACTCGAGATTTTGGAGCTACCTGAGACCAACAGCAATGAGCTGATCTCTCGAACCAGCAAACCAACCAATGCTTGCTTATTCTTCAATCTTCTACCTACTTATTGACATATAAACATTTTAAAATTTTACAAACAATATTATTTAATTATAAAATATCGAGTCGAGTCGAGTCAAGTAAAGACTCATCTGAGTCTTTGAGTACACCAGACCCAGCTCAACATAAGAGTCGAGTTTTTGAGTTCTGGAACTATGGTTACACAAAAGGTGAAAAAGAGAGCAATTGAACCAACATGACTATCGAGCCGATCATAGACTTGATATTTTCACAGCCAATTAAAATGGCTTGGAGCAAAGTAGACATACACCTGCCATAACTATAGATACAAGCTTTCTTACATTTGGAGGCACTATTGGATTGGATCGCAATAATTAATTTTGTAAAGCAGAAATGACTGAATTGCAATTATCACCCTAAGTATCCATATCGAGGAATAAGGTTTGGACTGCAATTTGGATGTGTTTGAGTTGGACATGAAAGGAAAGTAACTGAAACTTAAGGGCTAGACCATCATTATTACAATAAGAAACATCATCCAAGTGATCCTCTCCACAAAATTAGATGTTAGCAATCCAATTCGATCGTTCATCCAAACATACACCAAAAAAATAATAAATAAAAAACTTTCAATCATTCAATCCAACACTAACATCTTATGTAAGGACATGTTTGGTAGCACATGAAATTTCATGATATTTGCTGCAACCAAACGCAGGGTAATCTAACACCTATAATCACAAACATTATCATTACCTAGTTATGGATGAATATCCAAATATAGAGTTATGATATCATGTGAATTGTTTGTACCTTATTATGGTGTGAGTTCATATCTTGGGCCCAGGTGAACCACCTATAATCAACAAAGACACCGGACAAAGGAATACACCCCCGTATGCCCCACCAACTTTTTTTCTTTAGAATGGCACAAGTTCATCTTAAGAAATAGGGGATTCATATGAAGGTGTGACTTGAGCCAAACACGACCCGAAAATTGCTCAGGCCATGCATGCGTCGGGTTTGTCAGGTCAGGTGGGCAATCCAGCCCATTGCCACCCATGCCTTTTAGAGTTCCATAGGTTCAATCCAACTATCGCATAAAACAAGCTCAAGCTAGAACTCATAAAACCTAACCTCCACCTTTTCTTTTCATGAGTGGCGACCTAATCTCCATATTTAAATAACAAAAGTCCAAATCACCATTTTATCACCTCAATTCAAACATCAAAACTAACAAAAATCCAAACAACAACAAAAACCGATTGCATAATTTCATTCAATTCAATGGGAACATCTGGTCAAGCTAACAATAAACAAAACTAATATAAAACCCTGTTCAAGGCTCACATAAAACCCAATTTAAAACTGGATTGAAGAATGTTATGAAATGGCGAGGGACTCTATGGTTTCGGACATCAGGATGTGGAGAAATCTCGATGATGCAGACATGAAGCAGCTTGCAAGTCTTCTAAACAAGTTGAACAAAGTTCAAGTGGATCTTTCGGTTGAAGATAGGAAGGTGTGGAAGTGGTCGGCAAATGGATAGTATTAGGCAAAATCGTTCTTCTCAGTGTTGACAACAAGGAAAGCACTTCACTGCCATCTGCAAAAGTATGGAGAGCACCGGTCCTGCCAAGGGTTAAAGCATTTTCTTGGCTTGCTACAGCAAATAAGATTCTCACTTTAGATAATCTGAAGCAGGACAAGGCACTTTCCAACAGATGCATAACGTGTAAAGCTAATGAAGAATTGATTAGCCATCTATTCTTTCATTGCTTATTGACTACAGAGGTGTGATCTTTCTTTCTTTCCCTATTTGGAATAGCCTCGACATTCAATAACTTGATAGGGAATATCGTGGTGGAATGGCTAGATGGACCATTCAATGACAGGAAAAAAAAAAAAACTTCGGAAGAAGTGTATATTTCGAATTTTTTGGCATCTTCTGGGGTCGTGGAAAGAGAATAACATTAGATTTTTTAGGATGAGCTCAGTGGGAAGCATTCAGAGAATGATTTTTCACACGATCCTCAATTTGGCGCTAGCATGAGATGGCCTCCAACCCGTATAGTAGAGCTTCAACCCATAAAAGTGGGACACTACAAAAATCAGGCCAATCTAACCATCATGTGGGCTACCACGTGAATTTGGAGGCTTTGGGGTGGTTGTCCATTGCTTTCTATGGTCCGGCCCTCCTAATGATTGGATAGCCTGATTTTAGGGCATTCCATCATCATAGTGGGTCTCACTTGATCCGCAGTTTGGATAGCATACAAACAACGCAATGGGCCCCATACTAGTAGTTGAAAGGAGTTATTTAAAACTCCATTAGCATTGTGATAATTGATACGTATGTTGGTTCACCTCGCAATAGACTCCTTGGTGTCCCAAAGCAACCCAACAAGTAGAAGAGGTAAACAGATCCCTTGATGGAGCTTGAAACATGTTCTCCATTGGGGATTGCCAAGCTCGAAAAAGAAGAGGGCCTCCACCAGAAACTAAATCACTAATCTCAGTGGTTTAGTCCAAGTTTGGTCTCTACAATCTATTTGGATTCGTGGAAAGGAAAGGAAAGGAAATATCCCTTCCCAAAAAACCAACTTTCCTCTTTCCGTGTATCCTTTCTATGTAGGAAAGACTTTTTTCCTCTATAGAATGACATTTCTTTTTAAAATAAAAATAAAAATGGGTCATTTATTTTTTCATGGAGCCCTTGAGAATGGTTCCCACACTAATGGAAAGAAGACTTCCAATGTGACAATGTATCAATATGCCAGATCATCAAAAGATATGCCACTGCCCATTCCAAGCAACTCATGTAACATGTGTGCCAATGTACCACATGCTACATGTGCAATTATCCATCTTCAATCACCCCACGTGACACCACTCATCTTCAAGCATCCACTTATTCCATGTGCCATGTCTTACCATCCATCTTCCAACATCCCACATGTCCTACATGTGTCAACGTGCAGTGTGTGCCAAATATCTCCCTTCAAAGTCATTCAACTACTTGTATGTGTATGATGTTTGACCTTCGGATCAAGTAAGACCCACCATGATGATAGGATGCCCCAAAATTAGCCCTATTCAACCATCGGGTGGGCCACACCATAGAAAACAATGGACAACCACCCCAAAACCTCCAAATTCACGTGGTAGCTCACATGATGGTTCTATCAACCTGATTTTTGGAGAGTCCCACTTTTATAGTGTAACAACCCTGCTATACGGTTGGATGCCATACACCATGGTGGCACGTAATAAAGTTGTAAAATAAGCTTAATTCAAATGAGATTGTTGTTAAGCTTCCTCATTTTGAAGCTCCCTCCATTACTTCCCTAGCAAGTGAATACTCTTTCTTCAATGCTTCACCAACACCATCAAAAAGCATCTAAAAGCTTCCTTGTTCCAAATGCTTCATTCGTTTTCCTTCTCTTCAATGCAAATTTGACATGTATTAAATGCTTGCACTCTTTTTCTTTTAATTAAAAAATCCTCCAAAAAGTGTATACAATCATTCCTTACCTTTCATTCATTTTCTCTCTGAGACAAATTGGGCAAGTAATTAAATGATTGTTTGCTTTTTGGAATTTTTATTAAAAAAGCTCAAAAATCCTTTTCTACACATCAAGAAGAGGGTCCTCAAGAGGAAAGAGGGCCGAAACTAAAATTTAAACCAGCAAATTTAGTGGTTCAGTCCAAGTTTGACCTCTACAGTGTTGCTCGAATTTGTAGAAAGGAAAGGACAGGAAAGGCCCTTTTCTATGAAACTTTCCTCTATTTGTGTATCTTTGTTTGTAGGTGAGGCACTTTCACATAGCATAAATTTTCTTAGAAAATGGATCATTTATTTCCTCCTTCCTCTTAAGAAATGGCATTTTCTATACTCATGGGAATAGGATTATCAATGTGATAATGTATCAATATGCCACATGTGCAACATGTAAATGTCCATTCAAGCACCCAATGTGTCACATGTGGCAATATCCTACATGTGACAACGTACAACATGATACATGTAGGGGTGGCAATGGATTGGGTCGAGTTCGGATTGGGTCATAACAAGGGTGGATCCAACATAAACACAACTCATTTATTAAATGGGTTGAAAATCTCAACCCTAACCCAACTCGTTCATAAATAGATTAACCCAAGCTCAACCCACCGGAACCATTTAATTAAAAAATAAATAAATAAATAAAATTACCATTTTACATAAAATAAAAATAAAAATATCAACCACATATTTAGATCTCTTAATTAATATAAAATCAAAATCTTAAGATAATTTGAATTACAACCAACACAAACAAGTTAGGGCCTTTTAAACTTAAATGATACTATTATCATCGTCGTCGTCATCATACATACGTAGATACATATGTGGTTAGCATTTAGCAAGGAGGCAATGGACGGACCATATTCATGAACCACCAGGTCTAGGCGAGCAAACACTAACCAACTCAATTAATTCATGGTTGATAAAACATAACCCAAACCCAACCCATATGGGAAATGAGTCAACCTAAACACTAACTTCCCGAATCGGGTCCAGGTCGGGCTGGTAGGTCATGTCAAGTTTTGCCAAGCACATTGGCAAATGACAAATGTGAGGTACCTGAAGATCGAAAATGGCACATGTATCATGTGGTACATTGTCAATGTAGCTTGTGGTACATGACACATGGCACATGTGGGGTGCTTGAAGATGGAAAATGACATATATAGCTCAGGGTGGAAAAACTTGACCACACCTGCTAACTTGACCTAGGAAGTCAAGGTTTGGATAAACTCATTTCTGATATGGGTTGGGCTCAGGTTATGTTTTGTCAATCCAAAAATAAATAGATTGGATTCTAATTTATTAGGCCGGACATATGGATCATGAATATGGTCTAGCCCGTACCTCCTCACTTAATGCTAACTAACTAGCTAACTATATATATATATATATATAATGCCTTAAACTTGGTTATGATGGTTGTAATATAAATTGTAGTAACAATTTAATTTTATATTACTTGAGTGTTCTAAATATGTGGTTGATATTTTTATATCTTTATATAAAATGAAAATATTTTTCTTTTTAATTTATTTTTATATTTTAATTAAATGGGTTGGGTGTTTGGGTTTGAGTTGACTTATTTATTGATAAGTTGAGTTGGGGATGAGATTTTTAACCAATTTAATCAAAGGACTGAGTTTGGGTTGGATATATCCTCGTTATGGTTTCAACCCAACTCGAACCAACCAAACACATTGACACTCATACATCCATCTTCAAGCTCCCACATGTGTTATATGTACCACCGTCCATCTTCTAATGCCCCATGTGTGCCACATGTGCCGATGACCAATGCGCACCAACGTGCCATAGTCCAACTTCAAGCACCCCATATGTCACTTATGTCACAAGTACTTCCATCTATCATCCCTTGCGCCCGACATGTCTCACATGTGCACAATGTGCTACGCCTACCACCGTCTACCTTCAAACACCTTACATGCACCACGTGTGCCATTGTCCATCTTTAAGCACCCCGATGTGCCATATACAAATCTACTAAACATGCCACAATCCATCTTCAAGTGCAGCACATGCCACCATCCATCTTCAAGTGCCCCATATGTGCCAATGTGTAACTTTGCCAAATGTGCTACCATCCATCTTCAAGTACCCACGTGTGCCAATGTTTCACTTTTCCACATGTTGTTGTCCATCTTCAAGCACCCTTCATGTGCCACATGTCAAAATGTGGCACATGCCAACAACTACCAAATAAATTTCCCTTGAAAAGTTTTATTTGCTAAACATATTTGAAAGTGGGCCTCTATTTTCATGAAAATCTTATTAAAAAAAACAAGCAATGGTACTCTTTCCTCTACCAATCTCCTTTACATTGTCCAAATCCAAACAGCCCCTGCCCCCAAATTAAAAAATTAGTCGCTTAGAATTGGGTTTTAACTGTATTCTTAAATAAAATAAATTTAAAGGGGTGGCTTCGAAATCGGTATTCCAACTATGACATTATAGCATCTGTTTATTCGTTTTCAAAGGAACTGTAAATCACCATTTCCTTCTTGACATGGCTACGCATTTACGTTGTCGAATACATGATGCATGTGAGCAAGCTAATAGCACCAAAAGTACTCACAAAAAGGCACACAATCAACATATATTTATCCATTTCCTAATGAGAGTAGGTCATAGACATGTGGCCGATTTTTGGATCATCCATTCATCATGGTGAGGCTTGCATGATGTGTAGGTTTGAAGGCAAACAAATACCTCTGATGGACTAATATACCCAGCAGCATGGACAGATATACCTTCCCAAATGCCTTTTTGTAGGATCCGTTCCTTAAGCCTAAGCCTAAGCCTAAGGCTTCCACTTTGACGCATGGATTTGCACTTTCAACTCATATTTGTGTTGGATATGCAAATCTCCTATGAGGATTCCCTGTTCCAAATTAAACATCATGTTTGGTATTTTTTTTTGCCTTTTTATTTTTAAGATTTAATTTCTTTCCATGTCAAGACTAAGGCATGACACAAATGTATCAGAAAATCAATTTGGTTTCATGCCATGGAGGTCTACCGCTGAAGCCATTTTCCTAATTAGACAATTAATGGAGAAATATAGGGACCTTTTCCCGCCTAGTATTTTACTTGCACGGGCTTCCTTAATAAAATTTTTGTCACTCTTAAAGAAAGTGGAGAAATATAGGAAGAGGGGGGAAGATCTTCATGTGGTCTTTATTGACATAGAGAAAGCTTTAAAAAAAAAGGTCCCTAGAGAGATAATCAGGTGGGTATCGGTAAAAAAGAAAAAATGAGTTTCAAAAGGACATATTGATATGATTAAGGATATGTATGAGGGAGTAGTAAAAAGTGGAGAGACAAGTGGGTTCCCAATTACTATAGGCTTGCACCAAGGGTTGGCATTGAGCATGACCTTTTTGATTGGTTATAAACGAGTTAACGAGGCATTTGCATGAAGAGATCCCAAGGTGTATGTTGCTAGCAAATGACATAGTTTTGATTGACAAGATGATGGTATAAACACAAAGCTAGATTTATGGAGGGCTGCTTTAGAATCTAAAGGATTTAAAATTAGTCGTACTAAAACAGAATATAAGTGCAATTTTAGTAACAGTAGGAGTGGGAACAAGGAATTAGTAAGATCATTGACCAAGAAGTTTCCTAAAATGACCACTTTCAATATCCTGCGTTGATAATTCATGAGAGTGGGGAGATTGAGAAGGGTGTTGCCATAAAATTCAAGCGGGTGGGAATACATGGAGAAGCGCCTTTAGAGTTTTATGTGATCATCATATACCACTCAAACTAAAGCGAAAATTTTATACTATGGCTATAAGATCAGCCATGTTTATGGGATAGAATGTTGGTTAGTTAAGGAACTACATGTTTATAGGATGAGTGTAGATGAAATGATGATGTTGATATGGATGATTGGCAGGACAAGGAAGGATGGAATTAGAAATGAATTTGTTCAAAGGAATTTAGGAGTAGCACCAATGGGTAACAAGATGAGGTAAAATAGACTTAGATGGTTTGTTCATGTGAAATGGAGACCAAGAACTAAGCCAGTTAGGAGTGAGCTAGGTCGAATGCACTAAAAGGGCAAGGAGATGGCCCATGAGGACATGGGTGGAGGTAGTAAGAAAATACTTGATGACCTATGGTCTAACTGAAGCTCTAGCCCTTGATAGAATGGAATGGCATAATAAGATTCATGTAGCCGACCACAATTAGTCGGGATAAGGATTAGATGATGATGATATGATCCTTTTACATAGTTCTCAAACTTGATGAGTCAACTTGAAACTCAGCCAATTTGCTAATGAGTGTTTATTGTACAACAAGGAAAATACTTGATTATCTATGGTCTAACTGAAGTTCTGGCCCTTGATAGAATGGAATGGCAGAATAGGATTCATGTAGCCAACCCCAATTAGTTGGGATAAGGCTTAGATGATGATCATAATGATGATGATGATATGATCCTTTTACATAGTTCTCAAACTCAATGACTCGACTTGAAACTCAGCCAACTTGCCAATGAGTGTTTATTGTACCAAAAGGAAAAGGAGGCCAATGAGGTCTAAACCCATCCATGAACTCAAAGCAAATAACTGAAGTCTTCCACTAATAGGCAAGGCACTATCTATTTTACTAATTTTTCCCTTTTTCTAATATTTATAACCATTTAAAAATTCGGAAATTGTTGTCCACTCAAGCATTAGCCCATGTATGATAGTAGCCTTGGTATCCTCAGTTGTTGAGCCTGGCAAGTTGGGCCTTTGGTTTGGTAAATCCACACGGTTGATTTGATAGGCTTCACCATATATGGACCATGTCCCAAGATTGGAAGATTACTTCCAATACATGGGATGTGGCCTATCTGTACAAGATCCAAGCTGATCATGGAACAGACCTCACCCCAAAGATCCCTGATCAAGCCGATCTAATCATCGAATCGACCACGGATCTATAGAAAAATTGAATGGTTAACAAACATCAGCAGCTGGCCGTCTTGATGAACGGCCCTGATCTCGCACCCACGTGCCGCATTTGCACATACTAAAGCGCGACACACGAGCAACCACTACTTGCACACCCATGTTGCCTTTTGAAGCGAGCAGGATGGCATGATACTAGCCAAGAACTGGGGCTCTATGTGACATCCATTCCGTCAATCAGGTGTGTCCATCGATGTAACATCCTGAGGAAAAAAAATCAGACTGATCCAGAACTCATGTGGGCCACACATCTGGGAACAACAGGTACGGGGACACCAACCATAGGTTCGAGTATGGGGACAACCATAGCGTATACGTTCCATCAATGCCATTCATTGGATGGGCCTCATGAGGAAGAATTAACACTCCAGAAACCAGCCTAACCCAAAAATCAGGCGGGCCACACCGCTCGAAGAGCTGTAAGGAATATTTTAGTTTGTTACCCACGGTGTGGCCCACCTGAGTTTTAGATCATATCTATTTTTTACACACGAATTGAAATGGAGAGGACGCACCTGATGGATGGAATGGATTTCAGATACAGATCATAACGGACCCCACTGAGATCGGCTACTAGAGAAAAAGAGGAGGAATGAAAGATACCCGGATCGCTTCAGTCATGGATATATGCTGGTTTCATCTCTTTCTCTCTCTCTCTCTCTCTCTCTCTCTCTCTTTTCTACTTGCTTTGGAGCGGAAAACTCGAAGACTCCACTTTCCAGAGAAACGTTTTATACTCTGGCAGAAGGTGATGGATGATGCGCAGGCACTTACAATTTGTATGCTCTTTATATAAGTAGTTCATATCAAACCGTCCAAATTATTTTTACCAGTTTAGATATATTATAAACCAAAAATTACCCTTTCTTAATTATCCATCTATCAGATTGTTGGACGTTTCCTGGACGGTTAGTAATGATAACGACCCAACGGTATTATTTCAATATATAACTGTCCGTGAATAAGTGGTCAGTATGTTTTTAAACAATCCGATTTATTGAGTGTAAGTTGGTGACATCATTTTCCACACTTTAAACGGTTTATTTTGAGCCAATATAGTGCATGTGTACCATTTCAAAGCGCCAGTGTATCAAGCACGATACATAGCCAGACTATCAAATAAAGGGGAGTTGTACGATACTCGGGCAGCGTACGATGCGTGATACGCAGGTACTAAAAAATTGTACATGAGCCGTGCATTAAACCGACTAAACTGTCCAAGACGCTGTCTCATAGTCACAGTGCCTGTGTTTAAACGGTCCTAACATCTGATTCGATGACACGTGTTTGTTGAAAACAAACCATCTAATATGGAAGCGGATTGCGTGGTGTGCGAAACACCACATACATGGGTGGTGTGTTGACGCCACTAAGTTCTGTTGGCCACCATGATGTACGGTTATATCCACACCGTCCATCCATTTGCCATAGTGACTTACACCATTGACCTTAATGGACGCGGATTGGCTGGTGCAACACACGCCACTTGTATAGCTGGTTTATGTATGTGTCCTGTGAAGACGAGCGCATACGCTCCTGGACCTCCAAGTTGTACGAACGGTTCAAAGGAGATTAAAGTTGCATGGCCCCAAATGATGTACTTACTGTATCCACACTGATTTTTTTGAGATCATTTTAGTGCATGAGCCAAAAATTGAACTATATCCAGAGGTCAACTGGACAACACCACAAATAGCAGTGAGATAATGATTTTTAATAGCAGCGAGATAATGATTTTTACTGGGAGAACATTCATCGAGTCCACCGTAACGTTTATAAAAGAAATATCATATTAATCCAAAACTTTCAAAAGGGTTTCAATGGTAAACGTTCAATTCCTTAATGGACGGATTAGATATAACACATACATTATGATAGGATCCACAGAACTTGTTGACGTCAATACACCAGCTATATCTCTTCTGTGGTACACCAACTAATCTGCTTTTGAAATAAGGTCTAATATGATATTTATTTGCCATCCAACCTACTCACATAGGCTTATACGAAGGAAAGACACAAATATTAGCTTCATTCAAAAGATTTCAGTGGGAGGAACTTCCCATTACTTTCTTTGGTGTAGTCAACTTGAGATTTGGATCTATTACATTTTCAATCATGACATAAAATGATCTCGCAGAATGGATGGAGTGGGGGTATAACATATACATTATGGTGGGATGTACAAAACTTACTGACATCAATGCAATGCACCACTAAACAATAGGTGGCATTGAGGGTATTTTGTGTTGACAAAGCAAAGTTCTGCAGGCCCATCATGATGTATGTGTTATACCGATCATCTACTTTTCTAGGCCTTTTCTAGTTACTAGCTCAAAAACTAAGCAGATCAAAAGCACAAGTAAGCCGCACAGCAAAAAATAGTGAGGATCCAATACTTATCATTGAAAACTCTCCAACAGCTATAAAGTTTTGGATCAAGTTGATATATGTGTTTTTTCTTAATTTAGGTTTGTGTGACCTTATTAATAGATTTGATTGTAAAAAAACAATATCTTAGCCCTAAAAAAGTTTTAATGTTATATATCAATGTTCTTATTGCTTTATATAATGTAAATTAGTTGTTATCTAGGTAAGAGCTTCTGATATGTTTCATATTATTTTTATTCATATCTTTAAAGTGTAAATTAGGTGTTATCTGGGGTAATTTTTTAATGTTGACGCCACCTTTTACCTACCTTAGGAGCCTTGACAAACCACAAACATAGATAACCAAAGTAGACCCTGTTTGTACAGACAACCTATTTCGGATGAAATTAACCCTCCATTTTCACCTGCTTTTTATTTAAACCGGAGGGCTCAAATGATATTTTCATCCGTCCGTATGCTAAAAATCCTCCTCTGTCAGTAAAGTTTCATGCCAGCAAGAAAAATAATTACCTTAAAAGACAGCGTCTACTTTAATAATTTTTTTGTTATCTGGATAAGAGCTTAGTGGTGTTATCCTTACTGTAGGGCACACTTTAATGATGTGTTGTATATCTGACACTGTCCATCTATTTTACCAGCGCGTAGAATGGGGTACTAAAAATTACGTAAATCCAAATCTCCAATGGACCACACCACAAAAAACAGTGGCGATTGAGTGCCTCACCATTAAAATATTTGAAAGGCCATCATAAGGTTTTTGTAATGTTAATTTGCAATCCAACTTATTGATAATGTCAAGAAGATCTTGATGAAAGGAAAACAAAAGGACCAAATTGATCCAAAACTTTGTGCTCATTGAAAGTTTTTAATATAATTATACTATTTCCATTGGTACGGTCCACCTCGTATTTGGATCTTCGAACTGGAGCGTACTAAAATGAGATGGAAAAACAGCAACAAAAAAAAAAAAAAGTTTTTATAAAAAGATTATCAAGGTGGGCCCCACATGGTTACGGAAACACCCACTAAGCTGTTACCAGAGTAACAAACAGCTAATCAGCTCTCCCTAAAATGATATGACAAAATTCACGAAGGGCATGAACATAAACATGTGGGGCCCACTTTGATGATATTATTATTATTCATGCCATAATTCGAGTCCTTATCTCGAGAGACATATCTGACAGATAAGGATAACTGGTGCTGTAGGTGTTCGGATATATCATACGTCACCTGATAGAGTAGGGAGCGGATAAAGTGCGCCCCGGCCTCATCCAGCTAATGTGGCCCTGACCGTGGGGCCACCTTAATACATGTATTTTATATCCACCCCATTAATTTAATGTTTTTTCAAGTCATTTCAGGGGCATGAACCCAAAAGTGAAAAAAAAAAACCCAAAGATTAATGGATTCATCCATAGGAAAGAGTACTGATTGAATGCCGTGCCATTAAAAACTTCCCGTGGTCCAACATAATGTTTTTCCTAATGTTTATGTGATAGGGAAAAAGAAAAAACAAACATTAACTTAGATCTAAAACTTCTGTAGTCCATTAATGTTTAATCACCACTTTTCTTGATGTACGACTGAATCATGAAAAAAAATAATAAATGGCATGAATATAAAATATATAAATCAAGGTGTGATCTGATGACTATACCAGCTAGGCTGAGGGCAGGCTGCACATAATCCAATCCCATGTAAGAACTTCAAGTTAAATGGTGGAAGTGTGGGCCCAATTTGATGTACCATTGTGTAATAGTGTAAATGATACGCTGATTTGATTTTCAAAATTAAATTATAATAAATATTAAAGGGGTAGTTAAAATAAATAATGGTCCACAACTCAAGGGTCCAAATAAACGCCCATTCATCAATTTAGTCAACGTATTCCATAATAGGGGTGCATGCGGAACCAGTAGAACCGGTAAACCGAACTAGAATCAACCAAACCATACAGTTTGGTCCGGTTCTAAAGTGCATAGTTCCGAAAATCAAATAACCAATTAGTTTGGTTTGGTTCGGTTCTCAGTTTAGGGTTATGTAGAATCGAACTGAATTGTGAACCAAACTGTGAAACTGAACTGCAGAATCGAATTGTGGAACCACCAAACCTAAAACCGAATCATATATTAAAATTTAAAAAAAAAAAACTCAACTCTTCGTTCTCTTCACGCCGCCCCTACCGCAGTGCTGCCCCCATTCCATTCTTCTTCTTCTTCTTCTTCTTCTTCTCTCTCTCTCTCTCTCTCTCTCTCTCTCTCTCTCTCTCTCTCTCTCTCTAACTGGTTCTCTCTCTCTCTCTATAGCAATCGCCATTCGCCACCTGCATCTCTGTCTCTCTCTCCATCTCTCTATCTTTATCTCTGTTTTCCATATTGGCTAGATCCATAGAACCGATCCAAAACCGAACCAGTTTTTATGGTCAAGTTCCGGTTCGATCATGCGTGTAAACGGTCCGTTCCGATTCCGATTTTCTTGGAACCGTTAGGAACAGTTTGATTCCAATTTCACCCCAAAATTAGACCAAACCGACCTGTGTGCACCCCTATTCCATAATTCATATTAAAGCTTGCATTACAAATAGTTTTACTTGGAGCAGATTATTGTGTGGGGCTCACCTTGATAAATGTGTTTCATATCCACGCCATTCATTCATTTTTTTCCCAGCTCATTTAAGGATGCTATTTCAAAAATTAAGCAGATCAAAATTTCAGGTGGACCACACCACTGGAAAAAGTGGCGAATGACAATTACAAGCTTTTCTAGTCCACAAAAGTTTTGGATCAGGCTAATCTTTGTGATTTTACTTCATTCCATTCTTTTTTACCCTATCAACAGGTTGGATGACAAATAAAAATTATGTATCTTCTTACAATAGGCCTTGGGGAGTTTTTAATGGTGAGCATTCTATCATCACTATTTCTTATGGTGTGGTCCACCTTAGATTTAGATGTGCTTAGTTTTGGGGGCTGTGTCCTAAAATGAGCTGGAAAAATGATTGAATATAGTAGATATACAACATATCAGAACGTTGTACCCTACGGTAAGGGTAACACCTGTTCTGCCCCGCTTTAAGTTGAGTCTGTGAACGGTAGTACGCCAACAATATCTGATTGAAATTATTTGGTACTTTAGCATCTAAAAAAAAATATTGATAAGCTGTCACCCAAAACTTGCTAATTTATGGAAGCCATTATAGGTAAGAGGACTGACAATGGGTTGGGTTCACCTCACCCAAGACAGTGTAGCCCTTATCATGAGGTCCACCTTGATGTATGTATTCTCTATACTCTGTCCATCAACTTGACCATATCATTTTGGCCAATGAGTAGAAAAATGAAGCATATTGAAATCTCATGTGGATCGGCAAGGACTAGTCTACTATTAAAACCTTCATGTGGACCACAAAAGTTTTGAGTTGATTTGGAGTTTTTTTCTTCTAAGTCTATATAACTTATCAACGTGTTGGATGATAAATAAACATTACAAGACATTACAGTGGGTTCTAAGATTATTATTATTATTATTACTGGTGAAATGTTCAATTAGCACTGTTTCATACTATTTTTTTAACACACTTGTACCCCACACACACTACAATGACCTAAATGTTGAAACTCATATGAGTCTACCACTAAGCCATGAGTATAGACATATAGTAAGGTCCACCTGAGAATTGAATGTGCTTTGTCTTTAGGCTTATGCCCTAAATGAGTTGGCAAAATGAATGGATACGTGGATATAGAATATGCTATCGGGAAAAAGGGACCAACCTAGGTCAGGTCGGAACCTTGTGAGTTCGGCCTCGCGAAAGACCAACATGAAGCTCGAATCCTACAAGGGCCTACTCCTTACTCCCGAATCATGACAAAGCGACATGCCCACAAGATCACCACTTCCATCGACTCCAAGATCTTTAGAGTTTGTCAGGACCCCTTGTCTTCATACTTGACCAAGAAGGCATGTGGGCATGACCCAGGTTGGCGTTATCTGGGTCGGCATGCCGAGTCAACATGCCCAGGTCGGCCAAGATCACCTCGGCCTCCCACTGCATGGCTCCGATGGTTCGATTGTTCCAGGGAGTCAAGCCTCATCCAAGAGAGATCCGCCTAAGGTCCTTCCAAAGATCTCGAGGGATATTTGTGACACGCTCAAATCCCCAGATTCTCACCCAGGATCTCAGAACATCCTCTTACTAGTCCGGGATCTGAATCCCTCTACAATACACACTTACTAAATAGGTAGATCGCATCTACACTACTGCCTCTCTTAAACTATAAATAGAGGTACTTCTAATGGTGAGGGGTACGCACTATCTTTAGCCCTAAACTCGCAATCTTCAACTAGACCCAAATCTCTTTCCTGACTTAGGCATCGGAGGGTCCCTTGCTCTAGCCAAGGTCTTCCTTGTCCATTCCTTGTGTAGGTAAGTAGGTCTAGAAGGGGCTAACCAGATTTTTGTATCAACAAAATATATGCATCAAGATAGGCCCCATGGTAAGGGCCACACCAACTTGGGTGAGGCTCTCCCCTTAATGTTTCTATAACTAAACTACATGGCCCTATTGTTTGCGTCTTTTGTCATTAGCCGATTGCCTTTGCCAAGCACGATTAACCACCTTGGCAATCTTCCTCCTCTATTCTCTCACTTAGTGATGAGATTAGGCTTTTCTAACAGCGTGAGAGAGGAATTGGGGACCAAATCTCTTTTAAGACTTACAAAAAACTTGTCAGGTGTGTTGCAGCAAGCATTAGTTAATGCATTTTGTATAGGACTAAATTTCTTTTAAGACTTAAAAGACTTATTGCACAACTAGCTTATCTTAGTTTATATTTATTAAGAAGATAAGTATGTTTGACAAACAACATATTCATCAGCTTCTCCTCCCATTTGCTTCTCCAAACTCTCCTCTTCAACAATTTATGAAAAAGTATAAAAGTTAAAAAAATTAATTGAAGTGATTATATACTTTTATGTTAAAAAAAGTTACTTATAACTAATCATAAACCAAACTTACTTATCTGAAATAAGTTACTCATCTACTGTCATAAGTAGAAACAATAACTTTTTTGGTGGTATCTAAACACGTCGTTACTATATAACTATTTTATTTCAACGCACACACACGTCACAATGGTTGCTCGAACCCATGCTCTTAAGTGCTGAAACTCTTGTGAGTCTATCATTAAGCCATGAGTAGTGACTTGTAGTTGGGCCCTTTTTCTGGTATTATCAATTTACCATACCCTTAAATACACACTAATAACAAAAACATAGTTATGAGAAGAGTAGTCAATGTTGTATTTTAAATCATTTTAAAATAATTTAGTGTTTCAAAATATCCATTGGGATGGGCAATGGCTGCAGCCATATGTGCCCTATAGATGTGTCTTTTCATTTAAGTCTGAAAGGCTGCATCCTTTCATATTTTACTTTGAAAAGTTATGTCTTTTGAAGCCTAAGGGTCGCACCAATTGGGTTTAAACCCAATAGTTACAACCCTTTGTGAAAGGGTGTATCTACACCTTTAAGGGTGTCTTCTCAAAGTTTATAAATAGACTTCTGATTTTAAGTTTTGGAATGGATCAGAAAATCAGGTATCCTCCTAAAAATTTGTTCAAGTATTTTCTAGTTCGGGTTAAGACTACAAGTGGTTTGAGCCCGTGTACAGTGAGTGCACCGCTGAAACCGGGTCATAGTTGTTGTATCCTGGAGGCTGATTGCTCTAGAAACTTATTGTACTTGGGACGCTGTCCAAGGGGAGCAAATTCAATTTCAAGCCGAGTGACTCATGTCATTACTCGACTTCTATAAACTGATAAATTTTCTTTTTTTCTCAATTTAAATTAATTTTATTTAAATAGTTTTTCAAACTCCATATCCCAACAATATTGAAATTGAATTTGTTTGAAAAACTATTTAAAAATTATAGTTGTATCTATCTAGTTAGAATAGTTCAAAAGGAAACCACACCAACCCAATTTGTGAGCCATGGCCCATATAATCTAGAGTTGTCATATCCCAACTAATGGTCAAGATCTTATAGATACTTGTTATGTAAATTATTTGGACCACATGTACAAAAGTGAACATATATACCAACTGAGAATGATTATAGTACTTTAGATCTTGATATCTATAAATGAGAATGGTTAGACTATGATCAAACATATAAAAGGCCTGGATTCTTGAACAATTGGTCGGGTTCATTTTAACCCCCGTTAGCACGGATTATGATCCTCAAGTTGTCAGATGAGTCAGGCTAAGGCTATCTTGGGTACTAGAGCTATGACCCATATATGGTCTTTATGTCCCAAACACATGTCATTCTATCACACACATGTAAAATCCAAGAAATCTATAGTGCATATCTTTTGGATAATATCGAGTCATGTTTACTCGTAAGAAAGTCTGCATTTAGTAGATTTTCTCAAAATCATAATATGACATTAAGGAGAATTTTTTAAGATCTCAAAATTTATAATTTATTTTCTCATAGCTTAAGCTAAACATAACCTTCACATGAAATTATTTCAAACTATTGAACCATACTGAGTAGGATATACACTAATCTCAACTCTATGTACAATGAAGATCAACCCAAAATGCATTTCAAAATGGAATTTTGTGTTGAAATTTCCATCATATTAGGAATTCTTATTTATAGACCACTATGCATAGTTAAAAAGAAAACTTTGGAAAGAAAAATGTGAAAGAAACTTAAAAATGTAATATTCTAAAGTATCTTCTAAAATAGAGCTGATAGGTTATTGATGTGGTCACTATCCCATAAGTCTGCTAGTTGCTCACGTGCGGATGGATAATATTCATTGTACAATCAACCAGATGAAGGATTTAAATTCGTCATGTACGTACCAGAAATAGAATTCTTATTATTGAAAAATGTAGTTGTTAATTATGTGCATTCCCATCATTTTTAAGTTGGTGCAACCCTTAAGAAGGGTTCTAATAAGGAATATCTAGTGATTATAATCATTTTATTTAAACTTGACATGTTACATGAGAACAAACAACATTCCGATGACCCTTGATGTAGTCCACTAATCTGATGAATTTCACATGGGAACAAAATCGTCAAATATGGAAAGAGTTGAATGTCTCAATAACGAGATTTCTTTTACAATCTCATTAAATAAATTAATAAATAAGGTGGAGATAGCTCAAATCCAAATGGGTATAAATGAAAAATAGTAATAATGAACCGATAATCTAACCACTTGTTCAGTGGGATTGAAGTGGACAATTAGAATTATCTATCTTAATTACTCATGGGTTTATTCTCTTATGAGTTTGCTCTCTTATGAAACCTTTAATCCTTTAATAGAGTGCCGTGGTTTATACACATGCAATCTATAATTCTATATGATATATGTCTTTGGATAATCTAATCCGAATCCAATTTTGATGATCAAGACTATTCGATTAATATGTCGGACCATGTATAATATGTATCACCAAATTATTATCCCATTGGACAATCTTACATGTCTAACTTATAGACAGCAAGTGGATGGTTTATTGTCTACTTTATGATGGGAGATTTTAAAAAGATATTTGATGGCGACTAATGGTGGGTGGTACAAGAATGCATGGTCTGAATCGTGAAAAACTGGGGCTTACTATATTGCTGGTGCTAGAAAAAATATAACATATTATTTTGATCAAGTGCATGTTAAAGAGTTGATTTTTGTGTGATTGATGCGCATAGAATGAATAGTTATATTGATGTTAATTTTTAGAAATGCAATAGAATGCATGATTATACACTAAAACGTCACTGCATATATATTTGTAACATGAGTAATTCATTAGTGGGTCCTTCTTTGTATTTACAGTGACCTAAAAATCAAGTTATAATGTGGAATAGCCATTGGTATGAATGACCTTTAATTTATAATAATGAGTGTACACAAGGAATAAATGAGTATATTAGATTGAACTTGATCAAATCAATGATTAAATCTATAGTTCACTTATCACTGTGTATCTATAGATAATGCACATTATTTATTTTGCATCACTGCATGTATTTTGTGGTTTTTAATTCATCCTATATGGATTAATGATTGATATGTTTGAATCTTATATTCATGTGCCACATGTAGAAAATATAGTCTTCCTATTATAATATGATACATTAGACAATGTATGACACTTGATACGTAGACACTTAGAAATTGTACATATGTGAAAAATATCTCATTTATAAAGATTTAAAATTGTGGGGGTTATGTACTTATATACACTACAATGTTCCAAAGTTATAGATCCATACAAATATTATATTGGCCTATGTGAGATAAATAGGCTGGTGTATTTTTAAAATATTACCTTTTGTACGCTTAAAAGATAATGGGTCTAGATCTTACATATGTATTATTTTATGCATATCAAGTACTTGATAACTCACATTATATGAATGTTTGTCTCTCTGAAATTAAAGCAAATGATAACTTGAGTTTCTCAAGTGGACTAGTAGTGAATGTGCCTTAATTAAATGTTAATTCTGACTTACATTTTATTATGTACAAAGTAATATTATAGAATATTAGGTCCAATAACAGACGGATTATCGACACATATCACTTAACTATTTAACACACTTATCATTGCTTTTATATAAATAGTTCATATTATTGCTCTTATACATAAAGTTGTTGATAGGGTAACGAGTACGCATGCTTAATTTACGAGATTAGTAACAATCATTTTTGGCATCATTCACAATACTTTCTAGACAATATTACCTGCTTAGAAAGGCGAAAGAAATGTTATTTTCATCCGATCATGTGCCAACCTAGTACACATGTTAGATCCAGTCAATTCGTATAATAGTTCCTATCAAAGATTTCTCTTAACTCTTGGTTAATGAGTTTATCAGGTGGGCCATAAATATATCTATTGAGGCTAAATATGAATTGTGGGGGTGTACTTAGATGCATTTAGATAAACCACTTAACCCATGGAGTATAAGTTTAGTCAATAAGTATTTGATAAATGAGTTGACATATATAAAATTAAAGATTTGCACTAAGAAAACTATTTTTGAATGTTATGGATCAATATGCACATGTTTTATATTGATGTGTAGATCTTCGAAATAAGGTGTCTAGAATTAAACATTTTACATGTTTTAATGATCAAATTTGTAGCCATCAACTAAATGGTTAGAAAGAATATTGTTAGTCGTCTGAATTCATAAGATGATTGTTGGATCAATAAGATTTTTAGGCTATATTCTATTATCATTGGAGGCTAGATTTGGACATTTGATATTGGTATTCATATGAGAATATAAGTTCATTTGATAAATTATATTGTTTTACCATCAACAAATGTATCTAATGGGAAAACTTATGCACCTATGGAGCACATTGTTCAATCCGTCGATTAAGATACTTAATAATGAACTTGGACATTTCTTCTCCATATTCAGTTGTCAAATATCTATTGATTGTATTGAATTCTAATTCTAATTGATAAATTGGTCAACCTTTCATGTGTTAGGGAGCATATGATAACATGATAATATTGTAATATAATTACATGAAGGTTATACTTTATTTTAGTTGTCATATGTCTATGCATGATAGATTACTCTAGCCTCTTTGTGTAAGTGGTATAGTTTATACCCTTTTGTTATTGTCAAATTTATGGTGACAAAGACACTACTTTAAAGCTTTCAAGATCTCAGAAGTATTCAAATTCAAGAAGCTTTCAAGATCTCAGAAGTGTTCAAGTTTAAGAAGCTTTCAAGATCTTAGAAATGTTCAAGTTCAAGAAGCCTTCAAGTTCAAAGATCTCAGGCTTTGTTATACTCAAAGGTCACTTGTCTTCAAGTTTCAATGTCCTTGCTTTACTATTGAGGTAAGATTGACCTTATGTTGACCTTTAATGTAGGACATTTTGGATACATAATCCATATATGTTTTATACGTAAATTTGGTCTGTTCTAAGACTAGTCTTGGACCTTGTTCGACTAGTCCTAGTACTGGTTCGACCAGTCCAAGAAATTCCACGATCAATCCTAAGTTGTTGAAGATTTTTAAAAAATTTTGGTTACTCTTCGACCAGTCCTGGTGACTGTTCGACTAGTCGTAGGAACAGTGTCGACTGGTTCTTCAACCAGTTGTATACCTTCGACTCAAAGTTCAGCAATGAATTTCATAGGTCTACAACCAGTCGTGTGGAACCTACGACTGGTCGAAGGTGACCTACGACCGGTCGTAGGGTACCCACGACCAGTCGTGAAACCGTCTTATCTTATCTGACTCAAAATTTCAAATGTCTGTTAGTTCTAAGACCATTCGTAGGGGTCTTAAGACCAGTCGAAGACATAATTTGTTTGCCTATAAATTGAACATGAATTTCAGAGGTTTGATATGTAATTTAAGTATATTTAAAGCTCCACTCTAAGATAAGTTAGTGTTCATTTTAAGCTACATTGTGCGTAATTTCTATTCTCTTTTATTAGCTTTCATTATTTGATTTTGTTCCTGAATTTCAATCTAATTTAAAAAGAGGAATTGTTCTTCTTGGAATTAAAATTAAATAGAGCTACGCCCAATTTGGTTTAATTTAAAATCAATTAGAACTAGAACCATTGTAAAGTGAGTTTGGACATTGAACTTAGACATTCAAACATCTACTCTGACTTGGTTCTTCTGGGCTGCTACAACGAAGGAAATATTCAAGTATTTTACATTTAATTGTAAATTCCCTTTTATTTTGGTTTTGTTTGAGATTTGCCAGAAAAATCTCATTGTATTGGTTTTCTGAGGAGAGCCAGGAAAACTTAGAAGTGAAGATTTTTTTAATTATGTAAGCCCACATAGAAAGACACAATTGTAAGGTTTTAGGTGAACCTATAAAAACCTAACTTGATAGTGAATGTTAATATCTCCTGTGTGAGGATATTAGGAATGGAGTAGGATTCTGCGTGGCTGTTATTAAATAGTTGGTGAACACACAGGCGAACCACTATAATCCCTTGTGTCTCGTGGTTAAATGGTTTATTTTTTATATCTTTTATTATTTATTTGTGGGATGTATATGTGGATGTGAATACTATAATCATTTATTTCAAGCATTGTGGGAATGTTGTAATAATTTAGCAATTATTTCTTTCGATTCCTTTATCAGCATTCTTATTTGTTCTAGTAAGGTTGCCCTGCCATTTTCATGGTGCATGGTTGTCCTTAGAACAGTATATAATTGATTGCAGTTTATTCTTCTGTACTGTTTGCATTTAATTTTCTTTTCCTCTTCGATTTGAGTTTTGATACAAAGACCTTTCTAGAAATAAGGTTGTCCTATCATAAACTCTGGTTTTTGGTGTAAGGATATCCTTAGAATAACATTTGTATCAACCTCTCAAGATCTGAATTTTGAGGTTGCTTTACGTTCTTTACATTCCTGCATTGGGATTGGTTTACTTTAAGTGTTGGCTATCGTATTTGTTTAGTTTCCGCTATTACAAGTTTTATTTGGCATTGTCCTATTCACCTCCCCCCCCTACGACTTATAGCTAGGCCTTTTCAAGTGGTATCAGAGCCTAATAGCTCTTTTTTCTTAATTCTTGGATTTATTTCCTGAGCTAACGATTTAAGCTATTTAAGATGTCAAATTTTGATAGCCTATCAGTCACTAGGCCACCACTCTTTGATGGCTCCAATTATACTTATTGGAAAGCTAGGATGAAAATATTCTTAAAATTCATGGATGAAAGTGTGTGGCTGGCCACTGTAAATGGTTGGAACCCTCCTACCACTGAAGTAACTGGAGTTGATGGTTCAAAATCTATGAGAATAACACCTTATTTCTTGTGGACCACACTTCAGAAAAGTGAGAGTAGTGCAAATGCTAAAGCACTAAATGCAATCACTTGTGCACTACACCGGATGAATTCAAAAGAATTATATCCTGTGATTCTACAAAACAAGCTTGGGATATATTAAAAATGACACACGAGGGTACCTCAATTGTCAAGAAATCAAAAGTGCAACTCCTTACAACTAAATTTTGAAGAAATTCATATGGAGGAAAATGAAACATTTATGGACTTTTATACTCGATTAAATGACATTGTAAACTCTATGTGAGGTCTTGGAGATAGAATCCCAGAAAATAAAGTGTGTGCAAAAATACTACGCTCACTTCTTGAACGGTTCAACTCTAAAGTAACCACGATACAGGAACTTCGTGATATGGATAATATGAGGGTTGATGAATTAGTTGGTTCATTACAAACCTACGAATTAACTTTTAAAGCTCCAAAAGAAAAATCGATTGCTCTTAAAACTTCTAAAAATAATTTTCAAGAAAATTCTGATGTAAATAACTCTGAAGATGATATGGCTCTTTTGGCAAAAAAGTTTTATAAAATCTTCAAAAGTAAAAAGAGAGTTAATTTTTAAAAAGGAAATGATAAGAAAAAATTAAAATCTAAAATTAGAAAATCTTTGAAAGATAGTCAATGTTACAACTGCCAAGAATATGGGCATTTGGCTAACAAGTGTCCTAAAAAGAACAAACCCGAGAAGAAGGGTATGTTGGCTACTTGGGATGAATCCTCTGATTTTGAAGCTTCTTCTGAATCTGAAGATTCTGAAACTGAGTCAAGGAATGAAGTGAAAGCCCTTATGACTATAGTTAAATTTACATTTTCAGATAATGATTCAACAAGTAAAGAAAATTTGAATAGTGAATGTGAAAATGAAGATGATCTTCAAGATACCTATAATGCCCTATACAAGGAGAGTTGTAAAATTGCGGTAAAACTGAAACTTCAAAAAGAGAAATTTTCTAAACTCAAAGAACTTTATGAATCTCTTGTTTTAGAAAAGTCCCATATTTCAGACTGTTTTGAAAAAATAAATGCGATTTGGATTTTAAGACTGCCCAAGTTGAAACTCTTAAATCTGAAAATGACCAATTAAAACATGAAGTCTCTTCTCTCATGAGTTTAAAGGAAACTTGGAAATATGCCCAAGATGATTCTAATTTAGAAAAACTCTTATCAGGATTGAGAAAATGTGGTAATCGATCCGGTCTAGGTTATGATAAGAATGTTTCTCATAAATTGAAGAATGCACCTTCTAAGTTTGTAAAAGGAGATACCTTAAACTTAAAAGGGAAAGGACAAGTGTTTTCTAAGGACTCCAAGTCTGTTCAAATACCTAAAGAAAATTATTTCAACTATAGGAAGCATAACCAAAACCCTTTAGCTGAAAAGATAGTTTATTTACTTAAGGAGCTTCTAAAGTCTAACTCAATAGGTCCTACTTATAATGCTTACAATTGGAAGAAAACCAACTATCCACCCAAACCCAAAATGGTTACGAAATGGATTCCAAAGGTCACTTGCTTGGTTGCCCACACTGCTTTCAAAGTTATAAGCCATTCAAAGTGGTACCTAGATAGCGGATGTTCCAGGCATATGACAGGCGACAAGGCTCTATTCATCGATCTAAAAGATATGACTGATGGTTCAGTCACATTTGGTGATGGCAGTAACTGCAAAATTATGGGCTAAGGTACGGTTCAACTCTATAACCTTTCGTTATTTAAGAATGTCTTATATGTTAAAGGACTAAAACATAATTTCTTAAGCATATCTTAAATATGCGATAATAAACATAGTGTTCGATTTTCTAATCAAAGCTGTGAGATTCTAAACAACAAGGGTTCAGTAATATTAACTGGATGTAGAACGTCTGGAAACTACTATATTGTTAGTGAATCCAGCTCATCTAATCGAACAAGTTACATGGTCCCAAACAGACGAGACTGAATTATGACACAAACGTCTTGGACATGTACACTACCAAAATTTATTTAGATGGGGCAAAAAGGAACTTATAAAGGGTCTACCCAAACTTCAAAAGTTAGATAAGATATGTGGTGAATGCCAGTTTGGCAAAAAAAAAGGGACTCACACAAAAAGATGAATTCCTTATCAAGACCACTCGAACTTCTCCACATGGATCTGATAGGACCTACCAGAACAGAGAGTCATGGTGACAAAAGGTGTATCTTGGTAATAGTAGATGACTTTACTAGATATACATGGGTAATCTTCTTAAGGGATAAATCAGAAACCCTTGAAGAAGTAATAAAAGTTCTTAAAAGGATTCAAATTGAAAAATATTCTCAAATTAGTAAGATTCGTAGTGATCATGGATCTGAATTTGAGAATAGCGGTTTTGAGAAGTTTTGTAGCGACCAAAGAATATTAAATAAATTTTCAGTGCCCAAAACTCCATAACAAAATGAGATAGTGGAAAGAAAAAATAGAGTGCTACAAGAAATGGCTAATGTCATGTTGAATAGCATGAAGCTCTCTAAGAATCTTTGGGCTGAAGCAGTTAATTCAGCTTGCTATTTTATTAACCGAGTTTACACTACTAAAGGCAATAATAAAACAGCTTATGAAATGTGGTTCGATAAAAAGCCTACTGTCAAATACTTTCGAGTTTTTGACAGCAAGTGCTATATTTTACGAGATCGTGAAAATCTGAAAAAATTTGATACGAAAAGTGATGAAGGGATCTTTCTAGGGTATTCTTTAAATAGTTGTGCTTATAGGATTTTGAACAAAAGGACCGGTGTGATTCAAGAGTCTATCAATGTGGTCATTGATGATCACTTAAACACACCAGTCTCAATTTCAGATAATGATGAAGTTTTTGTAGTCGATAAACCTGATACTTCATCTAATCAGACTGATTCTAAACTAAGGACTGTTAAAAACCATCCAACTACTCAAATTCTTTGAAACCCTCTCACTAGTGTGTGTACTCGTAGACAGCTTGAGGATATATGTAATTACGTATGTTTTACATCTCAGATAGAACCATCTAGCGTAAAAGAAGCCCTTATTGATGAAAACTGGATTGTTGCGATATAAGAAGAACTTAACCAATTCGTAAGAAATAATGTTTGGTATATCATACCTAGACCCAAAGATAACCACATCATTGGAACAAAATGGATTTTCAAGAATAAGTCTGATGAGCTTAGAAATATAATTGGAAACAAGGCTAGGTTAGTGGTACAAGGTTACACTCAAATTGAAGGTATTGATTTTGATGAAACCTTTGCACCAGTAGCACGTCTTGAATCAATCAGATTATTTATATCCATTGGATGTTTTATAAAAATCAAGATTTATCAAATGGATGTGAAAAATGCTTTCTTAAATGGTGATTTGCATGAGGAAGTCTACGTTAAACAACCAATGGGCTTTAAAGATCCAAAAAATATTGATCATGTGTATCGCCTTAAAAAGGCACTTTATGGATTAAAACAAGCTCCCAGGTCATGGTAGAGAAACTAACAAAATTTCTGTTAAGACATAATTTTCAAATGGGATCTGTTGATAAAACTTTGTTTGTTAAAAAATATAATGATCATATTTTAATGGTACAGATTTATGTTGATGATATCATTTATGGATCTACCTGTACTGACATGACTACTGAGTTTACAGATTTGATGAAGTCACAGTTTGAAATGAGCATGGTTGGGGAATTGAATTATTTCTTAGGGTTGCAAGTAAAGAAACAATCTGATGGAATATTCATTTCTCAATCTAAATATACCTTGAATCTAATTAAAAGATTTGAATTTGAAAATGATAAGAACTTTGATACTCCTATGAGTACTACATTAAAACTCTCAAAAGATTCTAAAAGTAAAAATGTTGATCCGAAATTATATCGGAGTATGATTGGTAGCCTATTATATTTAACTGCTAGTAGACCTAATATCGCAGTAAGTGTTGGTATTTGTGCCAGATATCAATCTGATCCTAAATAATCGCATTTGATCGTTGTCAAGCAGATTATTCGATATGTCGCAAGTACTGTGAATCTCGATCTCTGGTATCCACATGAGACTAGTGTTCAACTAGCTGGTACTCGGATGCTGATTGGGCTGGTAATCTAGATGATAGAAAATCAACCAATGGTGGTTGCTTTTATATCAAAAACTGTTTAGTTTCTTAGTTTAGTAAGAAACAAAGTTCTGTATCACTTTCAACAGCTGAAGCTGAATACATCGTAGCTGGTAATGCGTGTACACAACTTATTTGGATGAATCGAATGTTAAGTGATTATGGAATTAAACAGGATTTTATGTTATTATATTGTGATAATTCTAGTGCCATAAATATTTTAAAAAATCTTATTCAGCATTCTCGTACTAAGAACATTGACATTAGATTTCATTATATCCGAGAGTTAGTAGAAGAAAAGGTTATATCTTTGGAATATATACCTACCGAGAATCAACGTGTTGATATTTTCATTAAACCTCTCGATAAAAGCAGGTTTAACCAAATAAAATTTGATCTTGGCATGTGCATTTTAAGATGATAATTTATGTCTTTTTGTATTATATTGTATATTCTTGCTAGTTTAGACTTTAATTTTTACAATTAATAGTGAAATATTGTGTAAAACTTAATAGTATACTGCATTTTTGACTGGTACTCGACCGGTCGTGAATATACACGACCAGTCGTGGTACGACCGGTCGTGTATATCCACAACCAGTCGTGAATCGCGTGGATAACTTTTATTTGGAAAAAATCCATCATCTTCCTCATTTCTATTTCACGCTCCAAGGGGCTGAACCTCGACTAGTCGAAGCCAACTTCCAAAATCCTCATGGTTAGTTCTTCATTTTCATTTCTTCTTGTAATTTTGTGTTTAGATTATTTCCATTTCTCTCTTGAAGTTATTTATTTCAAATTTCATTGAGATTTGGGATTTTTCTTTTGTAAAATTTGATTTGAGAAAACCCACTTCTCAATCATTTGCAACTCTTTATTTCTTTGAAATCCTTATTACAAATGGCTTGTAGAGGAAGAAAAATAACTCCTCGTGGTCCATCTTCTTCCAGATCGACCACTATCTCTAAGCATCATCTTAGGGCGCCCGAGGATGATCCATCCTTTGTTCGGGACATCCGATTGCGTAATGTTATTTTTGAACATCTTATTGATGTTAATCATAGTACTCCTTTTGATATCTTTCCTGTGCTCCAAGCTGTAGGTTGGGATAACTTATTGCATTGGGGTGGGCCTGCATACCGGTCCATTGCTCAATCCATGTTTGCTTGCATATCTGATTTTTCATTGGAAAATCTAACGTTTAGAATTGCCACAAGAAAATGACCATTTGACGTAGATCGTCACGTGATTTCAGCTCTTATGAAAATTCCTGTGAATGATGAGGTAATTTCCATTCATACACTCTGAAAAACCCTCACAGACTGAAAAACGTATGTAACAAAGGACTTATGCAATCTGGATGCTCAATGGACACATAAAGGAAATACGCTCCCCTCAAGATTTTTATTACCCAAATATAGAGTGCTTCATAGGATCTTTGTGTCAAATTTGTATCCTCGTTCTGGTAATGAAACTAAGTTAAAAGCATTCATGGTTCATGTTCTTCATAATATTGCCAGAGGTGCAAATATTTGCTTATCATCCTTGATTTGTCACTCTATCATTCAGTTTCAACTCCATCCTGGTCATAGTGATATCCCTTTTGGTTATTTGATGACTGTTTTGGCCACCCATATGTTAATCGACATGCCGGTTGGTGAAGCCTCTATCCATCATCTGATATTCAACAACTCTAATATCAATAAGATGAAAATGAAATTTCTTCCTGACCAAAGAGATAGTGGTGTGGCTGAAGCTGAACATGAGGAAGAAGCTGATGATCTTCCTCCTGATGATATTAATATGGATGACATTTTTAAAGAAATTGAATCTGACTCTGTAAATGATCCAAATTATGAGCCTTCTGTCTTTAATGCTCGACTAAGTGCATTGGAGGAGAAAGTCAAGAATATAAATGTTAAGATGGAAAATATGTCTGTTGCCCATGATTTACAATTCAAGTATATGCATAAGTATCTTAGGCGTTTGAATAAGGGCATGCATAAACTTGATCCTTCCATCCCTGCTCCTTCATCTGGTTTAGATTAGTACATTTTCTACTTGCTGGCCTATAATAACTATATTTCTACTATGTTCACTTGACTGGATTTGCTATTGTTGATTTAGCTCCGTTCTTACATTATATATGTTGCTTATGCTATGCTGTCAATTCTTATTTGCTATCATCTTATTTATCTCCTTTATTATTACTCCTTACCACCCTGTTTTGTACTTCCTTTGTCATATTGTGACAAAAGGGGGGAGTAGATCTGATTTATATCTGATTTTTATGTGCTAGATTAATGCTGAATTGGTGAGGATGCCATATTTTGACATATATGTTACTCAGGGGGAGTATGTGAAGCGATAGAACTGTATGAGCATGAGTGTATGTTTGTGGATTATAGGGAGTGTATGAATATTGATTTGCAGGTACATGAAATGTGTTCTAGTTAATATCAACTGGTGCATGATTCTTTAATCAAATATTCGGTGTTATGTATCATATCTTGGATATGTGTTTCGTCACGAATTTGACAAAGGGGGAGATTGTAAGTTCTATAGTTTATAGCCCCTTGTTATTGTCAAATTTGTGGTGACAAAGACACTACTTTGAAGCTTTCAAGATCTCAGAAGTGTTCAAGTTCAAGAAGCTTTCAAGATCTCAGAAGTATTCAAGTTTAAGAAGCTTTCAAGATCTCAGAAGTGTTCAAGTTCAGAAGCTTTCAAGATCTCAGAAATGTTTAAGTTCAAGAAGCCTTCAAGTTCAAAGATCTCAGGCTTTGTTATACTCAAAGGTCACTTATCTTCAAGTTTCAATGTCCTTGCTTCACTATTTAGGTAAGACTGACCTTAGGTTGACCTTTAATGCAGGACATTTTGGATACATAATTCATATATGTTTTATACGTAAATTTGGTCTGTTCTAAAACTAGTCCTGGACCTTGATCGACTAGTCCTAGCACTGGTTCGACCAATCCAAGAAATTTCACAACCAGTCCTAAGTTGTTGAGGATTTTAAAAAATTTTTAGTTACTCTTCGACCAGTCCTGGTGAGTGTTCGACCAGTCGTAGGAACAGTGTCGACTGGTTCTTCGACCAGTCGTAGACCTTCGACTTAAAGTCCAGCAATGAATTTCATAAGTCTACGACCAGTCATATGGAACCTACAACCGGTCGAAGGTAACCTACGACCAGTCGTAGGGTACCCACGGCCGGTCGTGAAACCGTCTTATCTTATCCCGCTCTCTCTAGGACTTATAGCTAGGCATCCTAAGGTCGAAGGTCTTATCTATAGTAGGACAACCTTACACAAAGACCTTTCTAGAAATAAGGTTGTCCTACCATAAACTCTGATTTTTGGTGTAAGGTTGTCCTTAGAATAACATTTGTATCAACCTCTTAAGATCTGAATTTTGAGGTTGCTTTACATTCCTGCATTGGGATCGGTTTACTTTAAGTGTTGGCTATCGTATTTGTTTAATTTCTGTTGTTGCAAGTTTTATTTGGCATTGTCCTATTCACCCCCCCCCCCCCCCCCCCCCTCCTCTCTCTAGGACTTATAGCTAGGCCTTTTCACTTTATATTGTAGATACAATAAGTTCGATTAACTTTACCACCAGATGGTTAAATGTGGGCTAGTGAAGTTGGTTGAATGGTAAAAGTACATTCAAGGCTAAGAAAGTTGTTTGTATTCAGAGTCGGTGATACGACAACTATCATAATAAAAGTGATGCTCAGTATCTGTTGCTTGATGAAGTCGTAATTATTGACTCTGTGAGATTAGAAATGAGTTTGGTATGCTTTGGCTTGAGATATGAATAGTCAAAGAGGTTGTAACTGATTGTCTAAGACTTGACTAAGGAGTAAAAGGAGGAATTCGCTTAAACAGAGGCTCGTTTTTATATAACTAGTTGGTGAAACAATAGCTTATTAAGGTGATGATCCATGGCTAGTCCGAAAGGATGATTAGCCACATTGGGAGTAAGACATCATATAACTCCTATAGAAGGTAACAATGGTTAATTTTCCATAATAGGCGAAAGCCTAACGGATAAATGACGGGTGGAGGTAAAAGGCCTATGAGTCATAAATCCTCGGACCATGACCATTTAAAAGATTAGTCAATGATACATCGAAGGGAATGTGACTGAGCTTAATATATGAGCTACCAGTGTTGAGACTGAGCTTAATATATGAGCTACCAGTGTTGGCAACCCAACTTATATGAGTAAAAATCCTATTAGATAGGTTCAATGGATAAACAACAAGACACGAGGTAGATGATTGTAATAATGTAAATAAGCCCCTTCTATGGTGTACAGTGTGAGTAATAATGAAGAAGGATAAAATTTTGAATTCTTAATAAATCCATATCCATATGTTTGGTGGTGTACTCAATTGCTGCATACACTTGATTGAATTCACTTATATGGGCGTGGAGGTAGAGGCCGCTTTCTATGTAAATCTATGCGAATTCTCTAGAGCACTCATGAAATCTAGGTAATGGTGTATAACCAAAATGCATCGAACCGCAGAATCACGTATAGTGAAAAAGTTGTGTGAGTGACATGTGCTTGCGATCCACCTTAAAAGAAATCAGGTTCAAGATTATAGTGTCACCTGATTCCTGTAGACCTATTATGCTTACTCTAATGTTGGTTCAAGTCTATGGTGAAACTAGCACCATTGCACAACTCTTCCATCTTAACCCGAAATGTCAAAAATTTTGAAACATTTGAGAGATTGTTGTATTTTAAATTATTTTAAAATAATTTAGTATTTTAAAATATCCATTGGGACGGGCCATGGCTGTGGTCAAAGGTGGCCTATGGATGTGTCTTTTCATTTAAGTCTGAAAGGTTGCATCCTTTCATATTTTATTTTGAAAAGTTGTGTCTTTTGAAGCCTAAGGGTCGCACCAATTAGGTTCAAACCCAATAGTCATAATCTTTTGTGAAAGGGTGTCTCTACACCCATAAGGGTGTCTTCTTAAAGTCTATAAATAGACTTCTGATTTTAAGTTTTAGAATGGATTAGAAAATCAGGTTTCCTCTTAAAAATGTGTTCAAGTATTTTCTAGTTCGGGTTAAGACTACAAGTGGTTCGAGCTCGTGTACAGTGAGTGTACCGCTGAGACCGGGTAATAGTCATTGTTATAGGAAGATCCGAGCCCCTAATAAATTCGAGAGTAAGAACCAAACTAATCCAAGTGCGCGAATAATCGAGGTGATGCTCGTCCGACCTGGTGAGGGCGTCCCTGAAGAAGTCATGCGCTGTGAAGATGTTCTTACTTCGGAGCTGTGGATCGGAGTGACTTCCACATTCTAATCTGAAGCGGTGAAGCGTCCATTGACATCGAATGCACAAGGAGTCCGACCCGATAAGATAAGCCCGACACCTTACCTTGGACCCCAGGGTTTTCAGAGCACCTAATGCTAGGAACAGGGTCCGTTGTCTCAATTTGAGACTCGGCTTAGACTAAGAAGGTGTTCCTCTTCAACTAGATAAATGGTCAAGGTTGGGTGGTGTCGCTTGCAGCCAGACAAGCCGAGTCGAGGCGATATGCTAAATCAGGCACTCTAAGTGCCAAATTCGAAAACTACCATAAGCGAACGTGACTAATCACTTCGCTCCCAGATACACACTATCTGCCTGATGCACTACAAGATCAACGGATTGCGTATAATATCCCCACGATCTTGGGATCCCGCTAATTGAGTGAATCATGCCGACCATAGCAGACCCAGACCATCTAATAGTCAGGTATAAATACATTGAGACCCCACTGCTACAGGTACGCAAGATCTCTCACTCTCCTCTGCTCTTCACTTAGAACCAGATTCCCTTGACCTAACTTAGGCATTGGAGGGTCCCTTGGCTTAGCCAGGGTTACCTTTACCTGTTTTCGCTATGTAGGATCAAGACTTCGAAGTGATCCGTGGTTCGAGAGATTGAGGGGAGAACCGACCAGAATTTGACATCAATATTTTTTGGCGCCGTTTGTGAGAATCTGATACGAAAGGTCAGGTTCTTATTTTTGAATACAATGGTGAGAGGAAAGAAGAAAGCGATAGCTATAGAACCAAAGCCAAATGTGCAAACTCGTTCTTTGTCACTACTTCATGCTGAGTCAGCACCTGGGCCTTCTTAGTATTCACGCAATCGGACGAGCAAATATCGGGCTATGAAAAATAAGATTCAAGCCCTACGCAATGAAGTAAATAGGATGAAGCAGCAACGAGAGCCACAGCCGCACCCAATCTAGGATGATCCCATTTTCGAGCTGGTCGGACTGTTTGTGGAGGCTCACTCTATGCCAAGGCGTAGGAGGCCTGAGGCATCCCAATACTCTCGGGTGCCACATTCATGTCAGAATCATCCTCCGGTACAAATTAGAGTCTCGGCATGAAATACCGCCACTCAGGCTCCCACCAACAACTTAATCACTTCTGCTTTGGCACCAACAGACCTCTGTCATCAGCTAGAGCAGAGGAGGAAAAGGAGAACTCCAAAAATGTAAGATACCCTAGAGATTGTCGCTGAGAATAAAGATCCCTGAGAAGCGCGGTTTGCGGAACTCAACGACAGGTTCTTAACCCTGAAAAGGAAGCAACAACTATCGACAGCTTTCGCCACGGTTCAGGCGATGATGGAAGAGACCGAACCTCCCTTCACCTCCATCATCATGGATGAGGTCATGCCACAGAGGTTCTGGATACCTCTCGTCATCCAATATTCTGGGTCCGGTGACCCATCAGAGCACTTAGAAGCCTATCGTTCATGGATACAGATCAAGACAACAATGGATGCAATGATGTGTAGGGAATTTTTCATCACCCTTTTGGGATCCGCTCGGAGTCGATACCGCCAACTCAAGCCCAATTCTATCAGATCCTTTATGAAGCTGAGCTGACTATTCCTTACCCAGTTTATAAGTGGTAAGAGAAGTCAAAAGCCCAATACTCACCTGCTCACCATCAAGCAAGGACCAAAGGAGTCGGTGAATGACTACATTGCTCGCTTCAACAAGAAAGCAGTGCAAGTGGAAGACTACGATGACAAGATGATGCTTGTTGCAGTGATCAACGGTCTAAGAGAAGGAAGTTTTACTTTCTCCATTGGAAAAATCCACCGAAGACCCTGGACGACTTTGCGGCAAGAGCTTAGAAATATATTAATGCCGAGGAATTCACCAGTGCTTGCAAGAACGTGCAAGCAACCGACATAATTGACAAAGGGAAGAGGCCTAGGAATGAAGAATCTCAACCGACCGGCAAAGGGACAGATGACCGCACCCTTCGCGATCGTAGACCGAGCCGAAAACCAGATTGAAAATTCCGTTCTTACACTCCCCTCAATACGTCGGTCGAGTAAATCTTGTTAGATATCCGAGGAGAGAAGCTTCTGAACTAGCCTATCCGCATAAAGGTCGACCCGGAGCATTGGGACGAGCAGAAGTTCTGTCGTTTTCATCAGGACCACGACCATAATACGGACGACTGTGTGGACCTTAAGGACGAAATTGAATCCCTCATCCACAAGGGACATTTGTGTCGATACACCAAAAGAGAGAGCCGCTCGCAAGGAAGAACGAGAGTCAGAGTGACCGAATAACCCCACAGAAGAACCAACTGAAATCCATACCATTTTCGGAGGCTCGGCCGGTGGAGAAAATTCTAACAGGGCTCGAAAAACCTACTCCCGGAAGTCTGAACCAGAACACTACATTCATCTAATCGAGCAGCCTAGTAAGAAGCTCCACATCAACCCATGCAGCCTAACCTTTACGGAAGATGATGCGCGCGAAATCCAGCATCCACACGATGATGACCTGGTGGTCACAATGACTATAGCAAATCATAAGGTATATTGCATCCTGGTCGACACCGGAAGCTCAGCCGACGTGATCTATTATAAAGCTTTTGAAAGAATGGGGGTTCCACGGTCGCACCTTCAACCTGTGAAGACCCCTCTGCATGGATTTGCAGGGGAGAGAGTGATCTCCAAAGGAGCCATCTCCCTCCCGGTAACTGCAGGAGAAGGACAACATGAGGTCACTCTTATGGTGGACTTTCTTGTTGTTAATGTGCCATCGGTGCACAATGTCATCCTGGGTCGAACCTCCCTCAATGTGATGAGGGCGGTTGTCTCTAGTTATTATTTAATGATGAAGTTCCCAGCTGAGGGCGGAATAGGCTATCTCTGAGGCGATCAACGCGAGGCTCGGAGATGCTACGTGATAACAGTCAAGAAAAGATTCATCAAACAAGTACTTATTGTCAACATCCTGGACCCCCGAGGACCCGCTGGGAACTCGTCTGTGGAAGATCTGGAGAAAGTGCCCCTCGACGAAGCAGACCCGATCAAGTCTGTTCATCTCAGAACGTCATTAAATCCCTAGCAACGGATTAAAATGCTAGCCTTTTTAAGGCAACACAGGGACGTCTTCGCGTGGTCATACGCAGATATGTTAGGGATCTCCCTTGATGTTTTGGTCCACAGGCTAAATGTGGACCCGGATCATAAACCGGTAAAGCGGAAGAAAAGACCATTTGATGTCGAGCGCTATCAAGCTATTGCCGAGGAGGTATACGTCCTACTCGATGCCGGCTTCATAGGGGAAGTGTATTACCCTGATTGGATTGTAAATGTGGTACTTGTTAGGAAATCCAATGAGAAGTGGTGGGTATGTGTAAATTACTCAGACCTAAATAAGGCATCCCTAAGGATAGCTTTCCATTGCCTCGGATCGATCAACTGGTAGATAGCACGGCTGGTCTTAGCTACTCTCCTTCCTAAATGCCTATTCCGGGTACAACCAATTTGCAATGCATCCCTCCAGACAGGCAAAAGACTATTTTCGTCACAGACAAGGGACTCTACTGTTATCAGGTCATGCCGTTTGGCCTGAAGAATGTTGGGGCGACGTATCAGATGTTGGTGAACCAAATGTTCGCTAAATAGATCAGACGCACTATTGAAGTATACTTTGACGACATGTTGGTGAAAAGCATCAGGGTGTCCGATCACTTGACAAATCTTAGGGAGACGTTTGTGTCCTCCGAGAATACCAGATGAAGCTCCCCGCAAAGTGTGTTTTCAGGGTTGAATTAGGAAAATTTCTTAGATTTCAAGTCAGTCAGTAAGGCATCGAGGCAAATCCTGATAAGATCAAGGCACTCCTTGACATGAGTTTGCCTCGGACCACCAAGGAGATACAATGCCTCATGGGAAGAGTCGTCGCGCTTAGGCGTTTCATATCCAGAGCAACTGATAAATGCCTCCTCTTCTTTCAACAATTGAAGGGTCATAAGAAGACAGAATGAACGTCAGAACGCGAGTAATCCTTCCAGCAACTAAAGCAGTATCTGGGCTCACCCCCTCTCCTATATAAGCCAGAAGAAGGTGAGCCCCTGTTCTTGTACCTCGCAGTCTCAACCTCAGCTGTTAGCTCGGCCCTGATCAGAGAAGTCAAGAACAAGCAATATCCCGTGTATTATGTGAGCAAGGCGATGGTACCTGCAGAAATAAGATATCCGTCCTTGGAGAAATTAGCGCTTAGCCTTGTTGTTTCTGCCCGGAGGCTATGTTCGTACTTCCAGGCTCATTCCATCATTGTGCTGACCGACTCCCCTTTGAGACAAGTTCTTCATAGGCCCGAAGTCTCAGGACGGATGACCAAGTGGACCATTGAACTCGGAGAGTTTGACATCCAATTTTGCCCAAGGACAACAATTAAGGGTCAAGCTGTATCGGACTTTATTGTCGAGTTCACCACTCTGAGTGCGAAGAAAATCAGCACCAAAGTCGAGAGACCCCGCTTGTCCCTCTAGGCAACTTGAAAGTAGTGTCGGACCCAGGATGGGTCCTCTATGTTGACGGGTCATCCAATGCTAAAAGAGCTAGAGTCGGAATTATTTTGGTTGTCATCCAATATACAATTAGACTCGGATTCAAAGCCTCGAACAATGAGGCGGAGTATGAAGCCTTACTAGCCAGACTCAGATTGGCGGCGAGTTTGGGCGTCTAAACTCTCTAGGTCCGATGCGATTCGCAGCTAGTAGTAAACCATATCTCCACTGAGTATGAAGTCAAAGAGGCAAGGATGATTGCTTATCTTGACGAGGCGAGGAAGTTAATCGGAAAATTTTGGAGTTGTGCCATCCAACAAATTTTAAGAATGGAAAACACATGGGCTGACGCAAGGCTTGCCTCGGCCTCAGAGGGAAAGATCTCGTGGTTCGTCCCCGTTGAATTTATAGAACATCCGAGTATCAGTCAGGCGGAGAAAGTCAATCTAGTACACGCTGCACTGAGCTAGATAGACCCGATCTTCAACTACCTCATAGCCGGTGAAGTCCCCTCGGACAAATTAGAAGCAAGACGACTGAGGGTCAGAGCAGCTAGATATGTCATCCTAGATGGGGTTTGTATAAGAAGGGACACTCTCGGCCTTACCTCAGGTACCTCTGACCGGACGAAGCCGATTATATGATTCAAGAGATTCATGAAGGAATATGCGAAAATCATTCTGGTAGCCAAGCCCTGGCCTAGAAGATACTTCGGCAAGGATACTTCTGGCTAACCCTTAAGCAGGACGCGAAAGATTATGTTCAAAGATGTGATAAATGCCAACGTTATGAAGCTGTGTCGAGGCAACCAGCAAAGGAAATGACCCCCATGAGAGGTCCTTGGCAATTCGCCTAGTGGGGGATTGACATTATCGGCCCCCTACCTACAGGGAAGGGGCAAGTCAAATTCACTATTGTTGTAGTCGACTACTTCATAAAGTGGGCTGAGGCCAAGCCCGTTGCAAAAATCACCGAATAGAAAGTGATTGACTTCATTTGGAAAAACATTATCTGTCAGTTTAAAATTTTACACACTATTGTATCTAACAATGGCCAACAGTTAGATAACGATAAGTTCCGCGGTATGTGCCAAGGTCTCGGCATCACAAATGCATATTCATCGCCTTGGCATCCACGGTCTAATAGACAGGTAGAAGCGGTCAACAAAGTCATCAAGCACCATCTCAAAATAAAATTAGAGATAACAAAAGGTAATTGGGCTGAGGAGCTTCCATTCGTCCTTTAGGCATACAGGATCACAGCCCAATCCTCTACTGGGGAGACCCCATTCTCAGTCTCCTACAGCTCAGAAGTCATGATGTCAGTGAAAATCGGTCTTCCTACTGCGTGTGTGAAGAACTATCAGGAGGGCTAGAACTCCAAATAGATCGCAACTAACCTGGATCTACTTGAGGAAGTCTGAGACGTTTCGAAGCTCTGAGTTACCGCCCGACATCAACAGGTGACACGCTTCTACAATTCCAAAGTCAAAGTTAGACGGTTCCACCCAGGGGACTTAGTCCTTTGTCGAGTCTTCCAGAGCACTGCTGAGCCAGGGGATGGGGCACTCGGGCCTAACTGGGAAGGACCATATCGAGTGGTTCAATCAACGAAGCCAGCCTCTTACCATTTGGAAGACCTCGAGGGCCGCCAACTCCCTCACCCCTGAAACAGCAAGCACCTGAAGATCTATTATCCCTGATGCAGTGGCATTTAGGGCCCCTAACAAAGTGTACGCCTCCGAGCGACCAAGCTTTAAGGCCTTCAATAAAATTCACAATTCGACTTCCACACGAGCGAGTTATCTACTAAGTGAAAGTTGCCCTTCTAATATAAAGGAAAACTGGACGGGTAGATCCCTTAAAGAAGGGGTCAGAACGTAATCCATGAAAATTTGACATGACATCCCCTCCAAATTAGGGAAAAAATCAAAAGATGACCTGACTCCCCAGCGAAGTAATCGGCTCATCAACCGACTAACGCATAAAGCAGAGGTTTCTCGCCAATCGTGGGATGAGCCGAGCCCTAAAGGGTTCGAGTTCAACAAAAACCAAGCCAGGAAGGCTTAAAAGATCTACTAAGAGGCATTGAAAGGAGCTGACCTGTTTACGGATTGGCTCGGCTACGCCTTAAAATAAATCATCATGACTACAAACCAGCTTGACAATCAACAATCAACATCAAACATCCAAAAGTTAACAAATTAACACAAAGAAAATTGTCATTAAAATGCCCTTTCCAAAGGGTCAAAAGTAATTATTTGTGTGCACTCTTCAGAAGGCCAAAAAGACTGTAAAAAGAAACAAGGAAATAGACTATGTAGTTAGGGGCGCCTGGGGATCGGGGGCTCGGTCCGGACAGACATCTTCTGCAGGGGTCTCTCTAGTGTCATCAGACAGCAGGGGCTCAAGGTCAAGGTCCGAGTACAAACCCAGGACCGCGTCAATACAAGCATCGAAGCTACAATTTTAAAACTTGGTGGCTTCGGCATCCCTCTCCTTTGATGTCTTAAAGGTGTCAATCGCGGCGACCATTGCTTCGGCCAGGGAAGCCTCATCTTCAGCTCAAGAAGCCTCTACGGCTCGATTCTGTTCTTCTGCCGCCTTAGCCTTAGTCCATTCCAGGACTTCTCCTAGTCGGGTAATCTCCTTGGCCTGTGAACCTTCATGAGCCCTAGCTCGCATCAGCTCGGCCTCCGTCGCCCCACACCGGGCCTCGAAGTCACCGGCAACCTTCTGCAGCTGGAGCTCTTTGACCTTTCCATCTTCAAGCTGCCGTCGCAGCTCACCCAACTCGAGCTGGTGAAAAGTAGCCTCATCTCTGCGGACCTCCACCTCGTTCTGGAGCACCCCCACTTCAGCCTTGAGGGCCTCCACCTTGGCCTCTCTCTTTTTCATCTCTCGAGCTTTCTCCCGGGCCGATAGGAGCTTCGGGATAGATTGAGCAAAGACGAGAATGAACACTCAGATGTAAAAAAAAAGAAAGAAAAGTTGACAGGTATACCGTGTAAAATACGGAGCCCATGTCATTCAAGAATGAGCTGTCCGACTTGTCGAGAAGGCGAGCTATGTCCTCCTCTGGGGCATATTTGGCAGCCCAAGGCATGAGGCATAATAAGTGGTAGCCCGCCGCTTGTCCCCGCGTGAGCCAAGCTCGCTGCTTCCCTAACCTCGATCTAACTACCTGCTGAGGCTTGAACTTCGGCCCCGAACTCATTTCCAGCCTCGGGGGGAGAAAGTATGTCATCAGCCATCCTAATGGCCTCCTCCCATTCGGAGGAAGAGGGTACGACAATGCAAGGATCGGGGGCTGCGGAGAGAACCTCCGCAGTGGGGGGAACGGTGGTGGGAGGAGTGAAAGGAGCTATAGTTACTGGGGCAGGGACAATGCTTGTCGGAACTCTCTTATCGATAAGCACCGCAAACGGAGCCGCTCGCATATCGGCAAGCACCGCAACCGAAGCCGTGGCTAGAGCCTACATATTGGCAAGCACCGCAACCGGAGCCGCGACCACTAAAGCTGCCATAGAGGGGCCCCCTCCGCGAGGGACAAGCTGTTTCCTTCGAACGAGTATTCGTCTGGGGCTCGGCCCTCAACATTTCCTCTGTGGTCGGAATGACTTTCCTCTTTTGAGCACTAGACGCCTCAGCCATGCCGGTACAAGAGGTAACATATCAGCAACCAAGTAAGTAAGCCTACATTACTGAAGTAAAGGATCAACTTACTAAAAGATGTGGGGAGAGGCTGAGACTTACAAAGCCCGAACCAGTGAAGGTTAGCCGTAGTGATCAGATCTGTCAAGGAACGAAGTTCCCCCGACCGCGCCCTAGCCTTGGCGATGCTGTTCTTCTGGGCCGAGTCAAGGAGTGACGTGCCACTCGAGAAGTCTATATGAAAAAATAAGACTCTATTTTGAACAAGGCAGAAGGATATTTAAAATAATAATAGAACGGAAGAAAAGAGAATTAAAGTCCGACTTAGTTTCGAGAATCGGGTGAGAACCCAAGTCGGCAGAGTCCCCAGCTTCGCCGTTGGCGCCTCTTATTCGCCTGCAGCCCAAAACCACTTATTTTTCTGATTCTTGTTGGAAGACGAAATGTTCATTACCAGCCCCGACCCTTTACTACCTCGGGTCGTGAAGTAGTACCATGGTTCTTAGTTGTCGTACTTAACCAGATACAAGCTCATCAGCTCCTCAAGTGGTCAGCACTGGATTCTCGACTTGGCGTCAGATGATGAAGGAAGAGATGAGCACCCTCCAAGCATTGGGGTGAATTGCCCCTGTGCAAGTCCGAGATAAGTTGTAATGACTTGGACAAAAGGATTAAAAGGGAGCCAAAACCCACATTGCAGCATAAAGAGGAAGATTGCAACTTCTCCCTCAGCAGGGGTGTCAACAATGTCTAGGGGCCTGGGGGCTCTTATCTGAACGAAGTTCGGGATCTAAAACTCTGTGCAGATCTATTCAATTTGAGACTTCGACAGAACGGAGCCTCCAGAAACTACCTCCGAGGTTCGCCCACTAGCAGGCATTGCAATGGCCTCAGAAGTGATCTGGGGGGCTCGGACGGCTTTCTTCTGACCAACCCGTTAGGTCCGAGCACCTACCCCCTTCTATTTCCGAGGCGGATGGTATAAAGGAACAACTTCAAAGGGACCTTCTGAGGCCTCTCTTCCATCATCAGAGCTCCCCGGCTTGGAGTCGTCATCATACTCCTGGATAGTCTCGAGATCGGACGACATTATAAAAAATAGTAAAAGGAGCAACAAAGAGACTCACCGGACAATCACCGAAAATTACCTTTACTAGAAATGCTTGATCGGTCGGAATCGCCTATTGGAAACTTCTAGTCGACCAAAATTGCCTTCACCGAAAATCACCTTCTCCGGCACGTGCTAGAACTTGAAATGCAAGTGAGGAGAGCGAGTCCGAAAGGAGATTATATAAGTCATAACAAAATTTTTACATTATTGGTAAGGAGTAACGACCGCAGTCGAATCGTCATGAGCCGATTCCCCGAGAACACATGGCTGTCCGTTGTTGGCCTAGCCTTTGCTAGGTAATACGGCTCCGACATCGAGAGGCGTGCTCCGATATGCGAAACAACACCCGAGTAAGACGAACTTGCGCATGAACTCTTCCCCCGGCTCACATGGCAATCCATCATAGGCTGAACGATTATTTAGAATCATAACCATCGCCACGCATCCGCATGGGAATAATCATGGGCGCGAAATTCAGGGAATATGACGCTTCAAATTCAAAAATCATAATTACACCAGCAAGGGCGGGCAATCTTCTGCATAGTTACTCTCCGAGCCCACAGTTGAACTTGAAGAGAAGGGGGCTTCTGTTATAGGAAGATCCGAGCACCTAATAAATTCGAGAGTAAGAATCAAACTAATCCATGTGCGCGAATAATCAGGTGATACTCGTTCGACCTGGTGAGGGCGTCCCTGAAGAAGCCATGTGCTGTGAAAGTGTTCTTACTTTGGAGCTGTGGATCGGAGTGACTTCTACATTCTGATCCGAAGCGATGAACCGTCCACTGACATCGAGTGCGCAGGGAGTCCGACCCGATAGGATAAGCCTGACACCTTGCCTTGGACCCCGGGGTTTCCAGAGCACCTGATGCTTAGAGAGGGGTCCATTGTCTCAATTCGAGGCTCGGTTCGGCTCGGACTAAGAAGGTGTTCCTCTTCAACTAGATAAATGGTTAAGGTTGGGTGGTGTCGCTTGCAGCTAGTCAAGCCGAGTCGAGGCGGTATGCTAAATCGGGCGCTCTGAGTGCTAAATTTAGAAACTGCCATAAGCGAACGTGACCGATCACTTCGCTCCCAGATACACACTATCCACCTAATGCACTACACGATCCATGGATTGTGTATAATATCCTCACGATCTTGGGATCCCGCTAATTGAGTGAATCATGCCGACCATAGAGGACCCAGACCGTCCAATAGTCATGTATATATACATTGAGACCCAACTGCTACTGGTACGCAAGATCTCGCACTCTCCTCTACTCTTCACTTAGACCCAGTTTCCCTTGACTTGACTTAGGCATCGGAGGGTCCCCCGGCTTAGCTAGGGTTACCTTTACCTGTTTTCGCTGTGCAGGATCAAGATGTCGAAGTGATCCACGGTTCGAGAGATTGAGGGGAGAACCGACCAGATTTTGACATCAACAGTCATTGTATCCTCGAGGTCAATTGCTCTGGAAACCTATTGCACTTGAGACACTGTCCAATGGAAGAAAATTCAATTTTTAAGCCAAGTGACTCACGTCACGCCTCGACTTCTATAAACCAATAAGTTTTCTTTTTTTCTCAATTTAAATTAATTTTATTTAAATAGTTTTTCAAACTCCATATCCACAACAGTCAAAACTAAAGTAGTGGGTTGAAATGGAGGTGACACATCTCCTTGTAGGTGGAAATAAATATCCAGACCATCCAAATTGCAGGGAACACTGTGGATCACACAAATCTTTAGATTTTTAGATTTTCACTGATAAATTAATCCCAACCATCCAATTGATGGCTATGACATAGATGGTTGAAATCAATAGCAAATGTTCATATTACGAGGAAAAAAAAGTATCATAGTTATAGTGTAGTTCTTTTTTTTTTTTTTAAAAATAAATAATTAATTTGATTTATAAGTTTAGATGTTGCCTTGCAACCATGCTATGTGATAGAAAGTGCATTGCGTCTAGAGCTAGGCATCGAGTCAAGTTAGACCAAATTAAGGTTGACTCGACTCGATCCGGTTTTGAAATACGCCTGACCTGAACTCGATACTGAGTCTAGCATGCCTGACTTGATTTGAGTTCGGTCTAGCCTGGACTGATCCGAATTGAGTCCGATCCGGTTAGAAGTACCGAGTCGGGTCGAGTTAGCACCGAGTCAGATTGAGAGATGAGGGAGGGAGGGAGTGGAGAGGAGAGAGAGAGAGAGAGGAGGAAGAGGAGGAGGAAGGTGATAGTGGTGGGTGGTTGTCGGGCTTGTAAGAGGAAGAGGAGGATGAAGGATGGAAGGAGGGAGGGAAGGAGGGAGTGGAGAGGAGAGAGAGGAGGAAGAGGAGGGTGACGGGTGGTTGTCGGGCTTGGAAGAGGAGGATGAGGGGGGGGGGGGGGGGGGGGGGGGGAGAGAGAGAGAGAGAGAGAGAGAGGTTGGGATGGGGTCAAGGTAGGGTTAGGGAGTCGGGTCGAGTCGAGTCTAACCAGATAGAGTTTCGGGTCGAGTTACTGGGTAACTTGAACTCGACTCAGTTTGAGTTCGGATTGGGCAAAGCTTACTCGGTTCAGATTGACTCACCCATTCAGTTCGGGTCGAGTTGGATCGGACCGAGTGAGATGAGTTGAGTTAGCCGGATTGGGTCGTCCCGTGCCCACCTTTAATTGCGTCCTACCCTGCCAGTCTCTAACCATGAACATGCAGATTTGTGCCAGCCCCACCATGATGTATCTTTATCCATATCCTCCGATTCATTTTTTTCAGCTCATTTTAAGGTATGGGTCTGAAAATGAGGTAGATGGAATGCTCAAGTGAACCACACCAAATAGTAAGCTTAGGTTACATTAAGAGCAAGACTCATCTGCTATGTTGTTCACTTGAGTGTTGGATTTGCCTCATTTATGAGCTCATACCTTAATATGATACCAGAAAGTGGATGGATGGTGTAGATAAATAGATACATCATGGTGACCCCCACACAAATCTGCCCGTTCATCGTTAATGGCTAGAGACGGCCAGGTAGGAAGCGGATTGCGTCCAAAGCCACTGGACAATAAACCGTCTGACCAGGGCTCTCGTAGGGCCCACCCTGATGTATCTGTTTATCCACGCAGTTCATTCGTTTGTTTCGATTAATTTTACTATATAATCCCAATAATGAGGCAGATCCAACACTCAAATGGACCAAACAAGAGACTACTCTTCCATTTAATGCATCTTACACTTTAATGATTTGTGCAACCCAAGTTCATTCCTTTTGGCGTGGTACATTTACCTTATTTTTGTGCTCATGTCTTAAAATGACACGAGAAAATAGATGACAGTTGGATAAACTGATACATAACAGTGGGCCCCACAGGAGCTCTGGTTGGACGGCCTATTGTCCGATCCGGGTTTGGAAGCATGTCCGCCACCACGTGGATAGTTGAAGCAAACCCCACTTTTTAAATGATGATGAACTATCACAATATAGATAACGTAGATAATATCAATGCCGTCCATCAGGTACATGGCCTAGTTTTTAGTCTTGATCCAAAAAATCAAGCTGATTCAACACTTAGCTGAGACACCCCATAGGGAACAATATAAAGTTATTTTAAAAACCTCTATTTTCACTTGATATGCCCTACCTAGGTTTTGGAACAGTGTGATTCTGGGTTAACCATGGATAGGAATATCACATGAATGGATTGGATGGCATGTAAAAACCACGGTGGTCCTTACACAAAACTAAATGTGGCGTGACCATCTCAACTGCTTCATATGGTGGGGCCTACTTGAGTTTTGGATAACATGATTGTTGAATTCCACGGTGGAGACGAGGCATGCTACCTGATGAACGGTCTTGATCAAATGAAAGTCCCACCCACGTGGCTCTTGTTCTACACAAAAAATTACGCTTTCAAGTCCACGTAGCATAAATGGGCTTATCAAACAAGATATTTGAAGAGCTACGCCGGCTTAGCTGTAAGCGGATTGCGTCCTACCCCCGCCGGTCTCGAGCTGGGAACGGGCACGAGCTTTGAGTGGCCCGCATAATGTATGGTCCTATCCACACCGGTCATCAAATTTTTTTTTTGTATCATTTCAGGATACATTATAAAAAATAAGGCAGTTTCAAAACCCACATTATAAAAAATAAGGCAGACTCAAAGCTCAAGTGGACCACACCATAGGAAGCAGCGGTGATAATGATTAATGATTCTCACCATTGAAGCGTTTCTAATGCCTACCTTGATGTTCATTTTCCTTCCAACCTATTCATAAAGTTAAATAAACCTTAAATTACAAATATCATCTCCATCCAAAACTTATGTGGACTCCAGGAAGTTTTCAATGATAAGAGTTTAATCCCCATTATGTAGTCCACTTGAGCCTTAAATCCACCTCATTTTTTGTCTTATAATCTAAAATGATAGAGAAAAATGAATAAACAGTGTGGATAAGATCCATACATTAGGTTGGACACTCAAAGTGATGGGGTTTTTTTACCCGTGCTCGACCAGTCGTAAGTCCTGCACAACCGGTCGTGGGCTGGTGCATGACCAGTTATGGAGTCAAGGCCTAATTCGACTCAAAGTCCAATGAGTTTGGACTATTTTTTTTCAGGGTGCTTGACCGATTATGAATTCGTATCGACCAGTTATGGTCCTCTCTAAGGGTTTTTCATGTAAAAATTTCTTATGTAGTGTGTGATTGTTACTTTGATTTATTTTATTATTTCATTATCTATAATTCTAGTTTGTTCTAGGAAACTAGATCCTAAGGTTTTATGCAAAGCCCCCAACACAAAGCTCTTAGTGTACAATAAGATCCACTTCGGCGGGAAGCAAATTAGCAACTCCCCTGTCACTAGCCACTGGCTGATGGTCAGTGTTCCATGGGCCTACCATAATGTATGTTATTCATCCATGCCGTTCATATATTTTTATAGATCATTTTAAGGTATGAGACCAAAAATTAGTTATATCCCAATTTTAAGTGAACAACATTATGGAAACAGTGTTGAATGAACTTCAACTATTAAAAATTTTTTAGAAGTCATAAAACTTCTAGTTCAAGCTGAAATTTATTTATTTTTTCCATTCATTTAGGTCCGTACTTATTGAATGTCAAATAAACCGTATAATAGGCCTTAAGAGGATTTTAACGGCAGATATCCAGATATCCAGTCACTATTGTTTCCTTGTGGTGTGTTCTACTTGAGATTTACATTCCTCTCATTTTTGTGATCAAGCATAAACTGATCTTTGAAAATGGGTGTACGTCTTGAATGAAACACATACATCATGGTGGGTCCACGGAGCACCGACCATCAGCCACAGGGCTAGTGGAGGGGCAGTAGCTAATCCGTTTCCACTTGGGCGGAACTTTCATGAGATCATCCCCGTCTATGAGGCACATTGCTTCATCTTCATCTTGAAATCTTGAAATCCAACAATCATGACCATCCAAAATTCAGGTAAGCCATATCCAAGTTAAAAAAAGGTTGTGATCAGACACCCAATATTAGTTTTGCATAGGGCCTGCCGAGGATTTTAATGCCATCCAATCCACTCATCGTGCCATTTCAAAACTCAGGTGGGTCCCACCATGTGAATTTAGCATTTTTAGGTGTAATTTTGTTGTGTGGCCCACATGAGCATCAAATAAGCCAGATTTTTGGGATTGACGCTGGGTGATACACTTGATGGACAGTGTGGACTTCATGTACATTATTTTATTTCGCCTGGCAAGAGAAAGTGCATGGCCCAGCTTGATGAACTGTGTTGTATATCCATGCAGTCCATATGTTTTTCTACCTCAATTTAGGGCATAAACCCAAAAATGAAATGATCTAAATTTGAGGTGGACCACGCTAGGAAAATAATGGTGATTGAATGCCTACTATTAAAAACTTCCTAAGTTAACTGTAATGCTTATTTGGCAATTTAACCTGTTGATGTCTGTGTTGTATATCCATGCCATCTACCTATTTTTTTCAACTCAACTTAGGGTATATATCAAAAATTGAAATGAGTCCAAATCTAAAGTGGACCACACCATTGGAAAATAATGGTAATTGAACGCCCATTGTTAAAAACTACATAAGGCCTGCTGTAATGTCTATTTACCATTCAATTTGGTGATAAGGCCATACAGATGTAGATAAATGTAAAACATAGATGCCAGCTTAATCCAAAACTTTTGTTGCCCGAGAAGGTTTTAGTGGTTGGCATTCAATCACTATTATTTTTTGCAGTGTGGTCCACCTGAAATTTAAATATGATTTATTTTTGGTCCCTTGAGCTAAAACTATCTAGTAAAACGAATGGACGGCGTGGATATACAAGGCATAGCATAAATCAAGGTGGCCCACGACACGGCCTGTCCGAACTCGGTCTTAACCCCGACCCGACCGAATCTACTCCCGAGAAATCCGGGCCCAGCACAGGCCCGGCCCGCATCTATCATTTCTCATTTCCTAGAAATTGACCTCGCTCCTTGCTTAAATTACAATAAGGTACCATCTCTATATATTCATCTTAGGGTTTGCAAAGGGCTTTTCTAGGGTTAGGGTTTCTGCTGCTGAGAGTGAGAGAGGGAGGCGGCAGCAGCTCCGGCCAATCAAGATGGTGAAGTTTCTGAAGCCGAATAAGGTCGTGATCGTCCTGCAGGGCCGATTCGCTGGCCGCAAGGCGGTCATCGTACGTTCGTTCGACGATGGGACCCGCGACCGACCGTACGGACACTGCCTCGTGGCTGGGATTGCCAAGTACCCGAAGAAGGTGATCCGAAAAGACTCTGCGAAGAAAACGGCCAAGAAATCGAGGGTGAAGGCCTTCATCAAGCTTGTGAATTACAACCACATCATGCCGACGCGTTACACGCTCGACGTCGATCTCAAGGACGTCATCACCATCGATTCCCTCCAATCCAAGGACAAGAAGGTGACCGCCGCCAAGGACACGAAGGCCCGTTTCGAGGAGCGGTTCAAGACAGGCAAGAACCGTTGGTTCTTCACCAAGCTCAGGTTCTAGGAGGATGCGCTGGGAGTCTCGCCGGGGAGAGGGAGAGGTCGTTTCTATCCACTTTTTATTCTGTTGGGTTGATTTTGGACTGGCTTTTTTTGTTTTGTTTATCAATCATGTTAGATTGGGATCATTTGGATGAATATGATCGTTGGATCGAACCAATGGATATTTGAAATCGGTTCCTGTTATTTTTGATTGCTGAAGTTGGTTTTGTTTGCGCTGGGATTCCCGCTAGCTGACGAGCGGGGAAAGGGAGACATTGCTTTCGTCCCCTTTCTTTTGGTGAGTTGTTGTTTGATTCTTGTTTTTATTCTATCACATATATTAGCTTGGGATGATATGAACGGTATCTTCTGTTTTGAGCTTAGTTTATAGGATCCTCGATCAAACCAGCGAGTTCACATATAAGACAGTTCTGTTTGCACGGGGATTCCGCCATTTCCCAATGGGGAAAGAGGGAGAGATTGTGTAACGATGCCCCGTGCCGCCAGTCAGTTCTCTTAGATTTGCTTTGTTAGTAATGATCTCTGCATACTATATAGAGAGATTCCTTAGAGTCCAAGCTATGCTAGGAGAGTTGTTGGATAAGATTCCTATATAGATCTGCATTGCCTTAGATAGATTCCAAGCTATGTGAGGAGAATTATTGGATACGAGAGTCTTGTATATAGATATCTATTGCCTTAGACAGAGTTCAAGCTACAAGAGTTGTTAGAGAAGAGTCCTATATAGATCTGTATTTGCTTGGTTGGAAAGCAAGAAGGATAATCATGTTTGTTTTACTGCATAAGTAGTTGGATAGTTAGATAGTTGATAGAAGTATATTTTGGCCAGGCTTTATCGGCTTGTTTCAATCCCTTTTTTCTTATGTTTTGTTGTTTTTGGATTTTGGTTTTTGTTTATCACTCATATTAGCTTGGGATAATTCGGAAGGTGACAATAGTTTTGAGCTTAGCTTTTGCTTGGGATAATTCAGAAGGTGACAGTAGTTTTGAGCTTAGCTTTTTGGTCATATTGTGCGAATGCATTTTTGTATTGGGATTTTGTTATTTTGGATTGTAGAAGTTGGCTTTGTATTTTTGTTTTGTGCTGGGATTCCTGCCAAGTCACCAGCAGAGAAAGAGGGAGAGATTGTTTTGATCCCCTTTTTGTATTGGTTGGGCTGTTCTTGGATTGTTTGGGATAATTTGAATGATAACTTTAGTTTTGAGCTCAGTTTAAAGGATATTGAGATCAAATTGATTGATCTTTTGAATTGTGATTTTGTTGTATTGGATTTTTGAAGTTAGTTTTGAATGTGGTTGGTGTTACTTTGGTAGGGCCTTTGTAGGGGGTTGATGAGTTGTGAAATGGGTTGATGTTGGTTTGGATTTTGGAGGTTAGTTTTGAGGATGAGCTGGGATTCCTTCTAATTGAGTTGCTGATGAGGGGGAATTAGAAGGGTTGGTTTTTGTCCCCTTTCTTTGCTCCTGTTTGATTGTGAGGAATCATATAGGAAAAAAACATTTTCCTTCATGGGACATTTTTGGTTGTTTGATAAGCATTGCAGGGAACACTATGGATTCCACACGATACTCATTAGACTTAGCATCAATGGTAATTTTTAGGCACAAGCTATCAGGTGACCTGTGTCTAATGAATATAAGATTTCCGCTTGCGAATCAAACATACTCCTCTTGAAATCTTGTGATTTCATCTAGCAGTGGAATTCACATCACGAATTTCCTTTTTTTTCCGGCATGGATTATTGCTTATCAACAGGCCCTTATGTTAGTTTGGGCTTAGTTTGTAGGATCTTTAGATTGAATGGATGGATCTTTGAATTGGGCTTTTGTTATTTTGGATTGTTGAAATTGGGAATCTCAGCCGATGAGGGGGAAGAGGGAAAACTTCCAATCCCTTCTACTTTTAGGTCATCTGTGGATTGCTGGAAACAGAGTGTGAGAAAGGAAAACAAAATTGCTGACATAAGTAGAAGAGCTGAGATCAACAAAAAGCAAAGCAAACCCTTTACACTTATTGTTTTGTGCAATATATGTTGTGCGAAAAGTACCAATCCCCTTTACTTTTAGGGCATGTATGGATTGCTGGAAAACAGAATGTGAGGAAGGAAAAGAAAACTTGCTGAGATAAGTGGAGGAGCAGAGATCAATGCAAAGGAAAGCAAACCTTGTACACTTATTTGTTTTGCACAATATTTTCTGTGGAAATGTGGTTTCATTTCCCTTTCATCTGTTTAGAGTGGCATGCAGACATGTTGAAATCCAACCCAAAATGTTATGATGCATCACATAATCGTGACATATACATTCATATATATGCCATGGTGGTCCATGACAATCATGTTTATATGCCAATCCAATCCATTCATCTGTTGTGCCTCGTCATGATGAAATGATTACCTAAAAATCATAGTATTCCATAACTCAGGTGGGCAGTATCACGAGAATTTAGAGAATTTAGGCATATTTTAATATAGTTGCCCACTTGATTGTTGAATAAACCTGATTTTTGGATCAAGATCAAACAAGGAGTGGTACACCTGATGGACAACGTGGATTTCATGCATGTTAAGTTGTTTTTTCCAACGTTAGAGAAAGTAACTCCGATTCCTTGGTGAGTTATGCAAACATTTTCCTCTCTACAAATTAGAGAAATGGAATGATGTGAAGTTGTTTCAATCCAAGGGTGGAAATGGTAACACCTTGACATGTTTAGTTTGCATTCTTAGTCAAGTGAAACTGTCCCATTGGGGAAAACCCTTTTGATTTCTTCGTTTTTCCTTAGGATTTCACCCTATCTAAAGAGATTAGTTGTTCTTGGATTTTAGTTTTTGTTTTATCAATTTATGTTAGTTTGAGATAATTCGAACACTAACATTAGCTTTAAGTTCATTTTATGTGACCTTATGATTGAATGAATCGATCTTTGATTTGGGATTTGTTAAGACTGGTGAAATTAGTTCCATCTTGGGTTTTATTATAGTTAGGATCTTTTATCATGAGCAAGGTTTCCGTAACTGTAACGGTAGCCATGACAGCCACTATCGTTACCTTACGATACGGGCTGTAACGGTTGTACAGTCTCTCTCTCTCTCTCTCTCTCTCTCTCTCTCTCTCTCTCTTTTAAATTAAAAAAACCCAAAAAGCCTTATCGGCCCCGTATTGGACTGTTATGGGACCATTACGGCCTTTACGGGGGGTGTAACAGGCTGTTATGGAGGCTGTAATGGCCTTTACGGGTTATTTTTTTCCGTTTCGGTGTTTACAACCCTGTAATGTGTAATGATTGCCAGCGTTACCTTTACATAACGGCTTTTGCATAACGATTGCCACCGTTACGGCATACTGTGATCATGAGTTTTGTGAATTGCTTTGACGTTGGTTTGGAGTGAATTGTTGAAATGCAGAATTAGTTTTGCTGCGTGGATTTTATGGAGGTTTGTTTTGGTGATTTTAGTCTGCGATTGAAATTATTTGATGTTAGGGTTTCTCCATCAATTTGATGGAATAGTGAAACAGGTAGTTGTATTCCTGTGCAGGGGTTTAGTTTTGGCATGTTTAGATTGAGTGCTACTTTGCATGATGCTATCATTAGTTGAACAGGTGAAACTATGAATTAGGCTTTTATTGGTTTGAAGTATGGGGATTGTATTTCTAGGAGCTGCTTATGGTCTTGGATGATGGATGTTCTTTTGACTTGATTATGGAGGAACCAAAATAATGGAAATAGGATTGTCTTGCGAAATTTGGAAATGGCGGCTAATTATAATTAGTTTATATGTCATGTGAACTTTCACAAACTGTCTTTCCCACCAGCATGCCACCTGTGTAGAATGTCCAAGCCATGCAGGTGGGCTGCACCAGGAAGATTGCTTGGGGTTGAAAATTAAGGCTTTCCTTTGGCTGTGCAGGCCAGAACGTTGAAATTAATGGATAGCTGATGGCTTGAGTACAGGTGTAGTCCAACCTAGGGACTGACTTGGCCTGATTTTCACGTCATGTGTCGAGTCTATCGACCCATCTTTTGCATGTCTGGGGTGCCCAATACATCTCCTTGATTATGTGCGGTGCGTGTATGTTAGTTTTTCTCTTAGTATGCTAGTTGTGATTTCAATATCAAAGTATTTAATGCAGGGCCATTTTCACACCGGACTCGAGTGGGGTTGCTTGTGGGATACAGGGGCACACTTGGGGTGGGCGGCCCGTGTGAGGTGGTACCCATGTGATTTGGGACCCATGAGGGTTCGGCCGAGGTCCTAACCCATGAGATGTGGGGCCTGGGCTATGAGATAAAGGGATTGATTTGCCATGCTCTAACAGTTCGAGCTTTTGGAGCAAGTGGTTAATTTTCCCGCATCAGTATTCAATACTAGTAAAGGTGTTCATAATGGCCAGCCTTATGGCCGTTATGATATGAGCTGTGACGGCTGTTATGGTCATGTAACACTTGTTTTCTTTAAAGGGAACAAATGTTTTGTCCCTGTATTGGTCCGTTGCGGTTCCGTATCAGCATGTTACAAGCCAAGCTATGGGCCTTTTTTCGAATAGGGCATTACGGCCCCATATTGTGTAATGGGCACCACTTTATGTAATGGCAGTATGACCTTAACGTAGCTGATTTTTAATGTCATGGATTCATTGTCAATATTATTTTCTTAGAGGTCTTTTTGCCTATTCATGTAAATGCTACAATGCATTCCATTTGTAATTGACGCATGTTGACAATATTGACAATGAAACCCATGGTATTAAAAAACAGTTACAACCTGAATGATGTCATTGCCAAAGAAAAGCCCCTAACAAAAGCTATCAACCAAAAAATTGCCTGACCAGCTGGTATGATTATTCAATTGGTGACCTTCATATGGACATTTGGAAATAAAAGGGCTGTTGTCCCTATTTGACAATTGAAAGTTCTTTGATCAGATAAGCAGGATAATCCATTTGGAGTTTAGGTAATTGAAACTAAACGGATTACTTGAATAGATAGCCAAGTACCTCAAGAAGGTGATGGAAAGGACCACGCCAAGAAAACAATCAAGAAGTTAAGACTGAAGGCACTCATACTTTTTATTTTTTATATTTTATTTTTAATTTTAAGGCATTCATACAGCTTGTGAACCACACCCCATACGACTCTCACTAGGTACAATGAACATTTGGTTTGGACTAAATGTTGGATTGGATTCTTGAAATGCTGGATTTTGTTGCTTGGATTCGTTGAGGTTTGTTTAGATAGTTTTGGATTGATGTTATTTGATGGGGGTGTTTGGATAGATTCAATGGAATCTTGGGAGGGCTGGATGTGTTGAAATGTGGATGTTGAGTTTAGTATATTAGTTTGAGCTTGAAATTTCCTCATTTTTAGCTAAAGTATATATTTCCATGGGCTTATAACAATCATTCCGCCTAATATCACATATGTACGCTAATTTGGGATATCACGAATGTTGTGGGAAATATATTGAAAAATTTCAATGCGTTCTAATTCCTTCCATTTACACTAATCCAAACAGAATATTTGGATTTCAAATGCATTTCATTTACTCCCATCTAAATACGACCAAGTCATTTATTTTACCTCCAATTCCATTTCCTATTTCCCTCCATTTACAAGCTCCCAAACAAGCCCTAGGCTGTCCCAGGGCTGGTTTCTTCACCTTTTATCTTCTTGAAGATGGGTCCAATCCCAAATCTATAATTGAGGTTTCAGGTTTCTACTTACATGTGAATCTGCAACATTTGTTATCTCAATATCCCAAATGGGGCATGTATTGAAGCCATGCCATTATTGAAGCTGCAGCAATTTCAAGTGTTTGTAAATCACAACAGGGAATCATTTCTTACATTGGATCTAGGTCTGCTAGGCCCTCAAATGGGGCATTTGAGAGGGGCGCTGGTTGTGTGTATGTTTTATCCAGATGCTGATTTCCTGCTAAAGCCACAGGAAACCTGAGTGTAGCCCACCATGACGTTTGTGAGAAATCCATCCATTTTGTGAGTTCATTTTAGGGCAGCCCCCATGATGTTTGTGAGAAATCCATCCATTTTGTGAGCTCATTTTAGGGTATGGGGCCCAAAATGAGCCAGATCTAACACTGGGCAGGAAACATCATGGTGGGCTACACTCAGGTTTTCAGCGCTCAAAACTTGTGGCCCAACGTTCAATCACCTTTTCCTTTAGGGCAGCCCACTTGAGTCTTGGATCCTACTCAATTTTTGGCCCCATGCTCTAAAATGAGCTCACAAAACGGATGGATGGATTTCTCACAAACATCATGGTGGGCTCCACTTAGGTTTTCAGCTTAGGAACTTCCATCTTTAACCTCAGTTTCTCTTGAGACAACATAGGGCCTTTTACAGGAAATCTGTTTTATTCAGGCCTTCATCTATTTTGAAAGGCATGAGCTCAAAATGATGCAGATGGAATGCTCAAGCAAACAACACTACAGGAATCAGTGAGGATTGAAGCCTAGGTCCCACCGTGGTGTTTATTTGCCATCCAAGGTCATATTGAAGTCCTACGGTTGAAAACTTCCTAGGGGGCCACCATGATGTTTATTTACCAACCAACCTATTCATAAGGTCACATTGAAGTCCTATTGGTTGAAAACTTCTTAGGGCCCACTGTGATGTTTATTTGCCATCCAACCTATTCATAAGGTCACATTGAAGTCCTACGGTTGAAAACTTATTATGGCTCACCATGATGTTTATTTACCATCCAACCTATTCATAAGGTCACATTGAAGTCCCACGGTTGAAAACTTCCTAGGGCTCACCCTGATGTTTATTTGCCATCCAACCTATTCATAAGGTCACACTGTAGTCCTATGGTTGAAAACTTCCTAGGGCCCACCCTGATGTTTATTTGTCATCTAATTCATAAGGTCACATGGACATGTATAAGGGCAAAGCATAAATTTCTGCTTATCCAAAACTTGTGTACCCCAGAAGTTTTCAAAGTAAAATTTCTCAATCCCCACTGCTTACTGTGGTGTGGTCCACTTAACCCTACTATCTCCTATTTGGGTTCATGCCATAAAATGATCTTTAAAAATGGATGAATGGCGTGGATAACACATACATCACGACAGGACCTTCCGTCTCTAGCTAGGGGGGATAGTATCCCTTATTTTTGGTTTATCTCAGCCATTGATTGATAATCTCTTCGTTTGAGCGACTGTAACATTTACATTGTTGGCATTAAAATTACATGGTTAAGAACTGCACCAGCCATAAACACTTGATGGGGAAAAGGCAAAAGATTTGATGGTCAGGATCCTTCCAATCTGGGTGGTCTTTCGGCAGTATCCGTCCAAGATAGGGGCCATTGGATTAATGGCTAACGGTGAAGTTACCCGATCCTTTCAAATTGGGTGCAAAATCAAGCGCTTTGCTAAGGGCATACATCTGTGCAACAAAGCTCATCTACGTGTCACACGTGCCAGTGTGGCACATGTGCGAGATCCAACCCATTCATAAGGTTGATCCGATCTTCTACATGCTTATCCAGCAGTAGTTCTGGTGAAGTCAGCGTGTGGACCCAATATTGGAAACATGTAGATGGGCTGAATATCTTCAGCCTAGCTTTTCAGAGCCGTACATATGTGGCCCACATGATCAGTGGATCAAACTGATTATCGGACTAGGATATTAATATAGCCGTGCCTTTCTGATGGATGGATTGGATCTTGGACCTATTGTGCCATGTTGGTACATGCGACGCATGTGCATGAGCTTTATTGCACACGCGTGTGGGCTGAGCAAACCTCTAAACGCTGAAATTAACGTAGGGTGTTGATCTTGGTGTACCGCACATCAGACGAGCGCCGACGCTCCTCGAGCTTCGAGTTGTACGAACGGTTCAAATGAGATCAAAGTTACATGGGCCCCACAATGATGTATTTATTATATCCACACCGTTCATCCATTTTTTGAGATCATTTTAGAGTGTTAACCCAAAAATGAATCACATCCAAAGCTCAAATGGACCACATCAAAAATAGCAGCGGGATAATGATTTTCACCGTTAAAAAATTCGTAGGTCCACTATAACGTTTATTTTCCATCCAATCTGTTCACAAGGTCACAAATACCTGGATGAAGAGTAAAAACAAGTTTCATATTGATCCGAGACTTCAGTGACCACCCTTTTCAATGGTATACGTTCAATCCCCCACTGCTTTTTTCAGAGTTGTCCAATTGATCTTTAGATCTGCCTTATTTTTCGGTTCAAGCCTTAAGACGAGCTCGCAAAATGGATGGACGGTTTGGATATAACACATACCTCATGATGTGACCCACAGAACTTGCTGACGTCGATACATCAGCTATATAGCTAGTGTGTGGTACACCAGCCAATTCGCTTCCTCTTGGGCGCGGTTTGGATGGATTCCTATGGGCCATTGTGATGTATGTGCCTTACATCCATACCGTCCATTTTGAAAGCTCATTTTACGGCATGATCCCGAAACTGAAGCTGATACAAATCTTAGGTGGACCATACCACATAGGAAGTAGAAGCGATTGAATTGCCACCGTTAAAAACTCCATGGGGGAAATGTAATGTTTATTTGCCATCCAACTTGTTGATAAGGTCACAAAGATTTGGATGAAGAGACCACAATATTAGCTTGATCCAAAACTTTTGTGGCGCTTCAATTACATCTTTTTCCTATGGTGTGGTCCATCTTAGAGTTGGATCTTTTTTGGGATCATGGCCTAAAATCATATGTTATATGATACCTAAACTCATTCTGGTTTACAAATTGGTCCCGAAACACCCCAAATGAAGTCATAGGCCTATATAGGCTAATAGACAATGAACCAGGGTGGGCCCCACACATATTTGGGACTCCTAAGGCAGGGGGAACCTAGCCCACATGGCCGGAGTTGCCGGATTGCAACTTCGCCGGCGATGGCATCGCCGGTTCGGCGATGCATTGCCTTATGGTGGGCCCCACTCGGTCTAAAATTTGGGCCGACGTCCTTTGATGGCTAGGGCATCCCTCCTATAGGTGGTTCGCACCTTTAAACCCCCTAAAACCCATACCTCCTTCACAAAAAAATGTCCCCAAGCTCTCCTTTCTTCACCTTCTTGCTGCCTCCCTTTCAAATCCCGTCCCCAAGCCACATCCGTTCTCATTCTCAGTCACAACCGACCCCACTCCATCGTCCACGACAGTAGGCAGTCCCCTCTCCCTTCATTTTCGTCCATGGAAGCTCTTACAACCTCCATTTATGGCTGAAAGTCAGGTGAGCTCCATTCCCACTCTTTGTTCTTTTTTTCTGTGAAAATTCAGCCTTTGGGAGCCTGATCTACCCCTCTACAGGGCCTAGATTTGTTTCAATCCATCAGGGCAGCCATTTCTCCCCATTTTCATTATTTTTTCATGGTTTTTGTGAGGCTATTTTAGCCTTTTTCTCCCTTTCTAGCATCCTCTCTCTCATGGGAAAGAGGAAGACCGAGCGCAGTAGCCTAGTCCATAAACAATGATCATCTAGTGCTAAGACATCTATAGTGTTGGACCTAGAGTTAGTATCCCTAGATTTGAAAGATCTGACGGCTAGACTCTGAGCGATAGAACAATTCCCTGTATTAGAAATGGTATGAAACCATTTGGCGTATAAGCTTAGGCTTTGGATTATAGCTAGCAAGTTACAGACTAGTCTACTAGTCGTACTAAGCAGTGTAAAGCCTGCATATGCTAATGAATAGTAGGTTAGATTTGGTTGGAGTAGAATCTCATTTCTTCGATAGATTCCCTTAATACTTATAGACTCCTGTTATAACCCTTAGGAAAGTTGTTATAACTTAGAACCATTCACTCTCAGGAAAAACTATAAATTTCTCAGATTGAGTTTAGAATAAACCAGCTCGCCCCTTTAAATTGCCTTCCCCAAGGGCTTATTGCAATCGGGAACGCGGAGTAAAGGAATTGTATATTAGCGATGTATTCGCGGTTTGAATTGACTTCTCAATTCTGTTAGTTGCCAATAAACCCAATGCTCTGATCAAGTAGAAGATCGGCATCGTCTAGGATTAAGGACTGATACGGTAAATTTTCTGTTATAGGCAGAAAGTCTATGTATCCTGCTCAGACCCACTACATAATTTTTCTTTCGTGTTGGCCCAACCACTTACAACTCAAAAGTTATAGCTTTGTCTTTGGAAAATGGCAAGGACTTATAGCCAATAGAGATTAGACCTCTTACCACAAACTTACATCCGTCCTTGAAATCAACCACAACACCCATCGTTTCAGCTCCTTTCTATAACCATAGGTACCAATGCCATAGAACGCATCATTAACAAAAGAAAACCAATGTAGTGAGAGGTTGTTTCCCATTTTATGTCAAGGATAGGCCCTAAGTTACACGTCATTCCGATATACGGATCGAGACATAGATTCTTGAACCTTAAGTAAAACTAAGTTTTAAGGGGGGTAGAACGTATTGAGCCTAATCTACTTAGGATTATCTAATACAACCGTTGGATCAGAGTAGCGCAGCGGAAACGTGGTTAGCCCCTTCCCCACTGGACCAGGATCGAAAGAAGTTGATTTAGGTTATACGTAAGGTTAGGTCATTAAATCGGATTTGAACCTTCCTTAGAATGTCAATACGAAAGTCTCTTTAAGGACTCCTTACCCGTAGCCAATTTCGGGGACGAAATTTTGTTTTAAGGGGGGTAGATTGTAACACTCCGAATTTTTGTCAACCTGGGGTTAGGCGTCCTTAGGTGATGGGTCAACCATAACACCTTGGTAACCTCTCAGAACCCAATTCCAAAGCCAAAGAAATCACTTACGATTAATTCCTTTAGAAATTAAGCGTAAGTCAGCTAGTGCTACGCTAGAGTAGTTGTGAAATTGTCCCTGAACACTTTAAATACGTTCTACAAGACCCAAAACTTGTATAATCAATAACGCTATAATACCCTAAAACCTAAGATCAAACTCTAAACCCGTTTGCCCTCAGGAACCCTTTGAAACTCCGTATTGGATTTAGACCGCGTGTCAAAAGTCCGATACCTACAATCTTAGACCATTTTGACCGCTTAGCTGGACTTGACAATCATTTTGAAAATCAAGCCCAACCGACGTTGAGAGGCTATTTCATTGAGCCTGGAGTGAAGAGAGTGAGAAATGGGTTAGATTTAGAAATTTCAATCCAAATCTAGCACGTGACTTGGCGCGTTATTATTAAGCGTTATGACCGTCAGAATTTAACCAAATTACACCCTCGGATCAGGAAAAATTTCTCTTTCATATCACGAGACTTGTAGACCTGATTAAGGCACGATGACCGCTGAACTGAAACTGGACCGCCACGTGCGATCTGGGAACTCTACCGGTCTGAAAACTTGATGTGTACTAGATCCAGTATGCATGAACTTAAGTCCGACCGCGTTCGGCCGGGGGACCTCCCGAAATGCTCTTTTGGATCGGAACAGCCCCGATTTGGTTATAACTCAAGTATACCTTTGTCCCAAGTCTGTTTCAGTGAAGTTTTAGCCTATATAAGGGCTTGAAACCCCCTCATATCTCTCCCATCCGAATTTGGATTAAACCCTAGAAAGAGAGAGAGAAAAAGTGAGAGATTGTGAGAGAGTTGTGGGACAGATTTCCCGCCACTTGCACCAGCTTTTGCACGTGCCAAAGTAACGCATTCAAATCACTTTCCCGGTGATTTCAACGCACTCCTAGGTAAGAAAAACCCTACCTACTTGCTGTTTTTGGGATTCTTTCGATTCAAATAGCGAAGTAGCTTACCTATCTTGTGCATTAGGTCGCCTTTACGCCGTTGACGAAGCGTAGACGTTCTATTCGAAACGATAAACGTCTAAGGCAAAAGGTGAGGATTTTAGACGCTTTGATTGGCTGATTTCAAAGCTTTCAATGTCGTTTAATAGTAGATTATCGACGGCAACGCCGTTTGACATGTACAACATGCTGTCCATTTTCTGTTTTGCAAACGTATGGAAAATATGAGATTTAGGGCATTTTAGTCATTTGTAGGAAATACTGTTTACATCCATATTTTGCTGAAATATTTTCCATGGCTTTTTGTCGTGTTAGGATATTAGGAATGCGTGCATGATTGGTTTGGCGAAGAGATTCGCCCTAATACACACTTTGGGTCGACATACGCTATGTAGACTAAAGTGTGTAGACTAAGTGTTTGTATAAATGTTTGTACTAGTATGTATTGAGTAAATGGAGTTGTGAATGAGTGTTGAGATTGAATTCTCAAGTAATATGCAGATGTAAATGATTTCCATCATGTTGGCTATAAGTATTGATTTCATTATATATATGAAATGCATGTGTTGGATGATTTGCTTAAGTTGTATGCTATAACATGTTTCAACATGCTTATATTGTTGTATTTCATTTCCATTACTCTCATATGATTACTGATGTTGACTTACAAATGTTTGGGGCTATACTTAGTCCAGGCAGTCGGTAACGGAGTAAATTCGGGGCTATACTTTGCCACGAAGGACGCGTCGATGAATGCGAGTCGTGTTTTGAGTTAGCGGCAGTGGTTAGGCCACACGAAGTGTTTCACGCACTTCATGTCGTTCGACTTGCGATGCGCTCGTATTAGTCGAGCCCGTCAAGTAACCCGACTGACCGTTGTATGTTCACCCTGTATGAGTCATAATTGCTTGAACCTAGGGTACTGAACTTACCATTGGAAACCCTGTTAACCATGGTACCTTGATCCATAAAGACTCATGAGCCAGGCATGGTAGTATGAGACATCGTGGTCGAGCTGTCGGCCTACACTGAGGCCACAAACCTCTCCATAGTGACCAGTGAGAACCCTACTCTGAGCAGATTATGGTGGTATGGGACACTATATTCTTGCTGTCGGCCTACATTTATAAGGTGTGGGGGAGTAGAGCAACGAGTGCGAGCAACAGCCTTGGCAGCCCTTTGTAGTGACCTTGAGTTTATCCTGACACCGCATGGGGGCGACGAGTCCTGATGCAGTCTTAAGGATATAAATAGGCCTGTATTGATAAGGTGATGGGGGAGCGGTGCAACAAGTGCGAGTAACAGCCCTGACAGCCCTTGCAGCGACCTATAAATATAACATCGTGTGAGATTACTAGGAGTGACGACCTTAGACAGGATCTGTGTTGGGATTGATATAAGCAAGGTACCCTAGTTTTCCAATCCTGCTGTATGAAAAGGACTAATAACAACCCGATAATCATTATCCATATGGCATTGCATGTGCCTGGAAGATGTGGAGCACTGTGGGAAGAAAGCATGCCGCGGACGCAGATGATGCTGCATGAGGGAGTATGTCGGTGAGGGCATCCATCATGTCATTTCACGCATACATTAACAACAGTATTTAGGAATGTTTGATTGTTTGCTTTACTATTAACGCGTGATTGATTTGATAACATGCTAATCTTTGCTCTTTTCTCCCATTGAGTTGATCATTCACTCCCACGTTATGGGATGGTGTTTCGAACACCCACCAGTCCCTATTTTAGTTGCAGATGATGGCGCTACTTGAGAAGCGGAGCTGGACTTGTATGATGATGAGGAGGACTTCTCCTCCGTGTTCTGATCGACGGGATTAAAGGGAGGTTGATTAGATGCATTGACCCTTGTCATTTTATATTTTTAGAGCACTCATGTATATTCTTTTTGTTCACTTTTGGAGTATATATGTATGTATTTAACCTGGTAACATGTTCACACTCTGGAGACATACAACAGTTTATATATGTTATACATATTATCACAGTCTCCCGCTTGCTAGTTTAACTGTCTCTGGAGTATGATATGCTGTTTTGGCTTAGTCTCAATCTTGTTTAATGCCATTCTACGGACAACGTGTATTTATCATTATCTATGTTGCATAAGTGACGTTCTGGAACTCGAGAGTTGGGTTTCTACCTGACCCCCAATTTTCGGAATGTTAGACTGAGGCCGAGCAGGAGCGTGCGAGCGCCCTTCTCAAGGATTTTTGACAGCACGATCCCCCGCGTTTCCGGGGAGAGCCATACCCTACTGCTGTAGAGATATGGTGCTCCGAGGTGGAGAAGATATTCGACACCATGAGATGTACGACCCAGCAGCGAGTCCCATTAGCTGTATTCCTTCTCCAGGGTGAGGCTCAGTATTGGTGGACATCTGTAGCCCGATCAGTAGCGGCTGATTTTGAGTGGACCTGGGAGGACTTTATACACTGGTTTGACCAAAAGTTCTTTCCCGAGCATGTGCGACAGCAGCGCGCATTAGAGTTTGAGACATTGGTTCAGGGAGACATGTCTGTGTCCTAGTACGAGGCACGTTTTGTCGCGCTATCGAGGTTCGCGATGTATCTTGTTGATGATGAAGGCGGAAGGCCCGCCGTTTTGAGAACGGTTTGCGTCCTGCCCTTAGGAATCATGTGATCAGACACATGCTTCCAACGTTTGAGCAGATAGTGGAAAAAGCCCTAATATATGAGACATATTGGGCCGGTGTACAAAGAGCCCGTGACCAGAGAGGAGATTTGAAGAGGAAGGAGCCCTCCAGTAGTTCTCAGCCGCAACAGCATCGTCCATAGCAACGACGCACGACCCGCCCAGTATTCCGAGCACTAGTGGCACCCCCAGTCCACCTTCAGGACCATTCATTGGTACTTGCTTTAGTTGTGGCCAGATAGGATATCGTGTGCATGAGTGTCCCCATCCGCAGCAACAGCAGCCGAGAGCACCGGATCAGCCTCCTTGACAGCCACCACAGCATTAGCAGCTGAGGACACCGTATCAGCCTCCGCGACAGCCCCCACAGTAGCAGGAACGACCTCAGCACCAGCCTCTGGGACCTCCACCGCAGCAGCAGAGACCTCAGAGGGGACCTGCACCTCCCCAACAGGCCCAGGGTAGATTTTATGTTGTCTAGTAGGACCCTCAGTCATCAGGAGCAGTTATCGATGGTTCGTGTGACTTGGCCCCTACACCGTCTAGCTAGATTGCTCATGAATGATGCGTCTTGGGAGTTAGAGCTTGAAAATCATGAGCGTTATCCCCATCTCTAAGGTGTTTGATTTTGATGATATGCTGTGTTTTGATCATATATGATGTTAAGTTAACTATCTCCTTATGAGTTGTGCTTAGCTGCGATGATAGTGTAAATTTTGAGGACGAAATTTTTATTAGGTGGGGAGAGCTGTAAGACCCGTATCCTAATCCGTACTGTTCCGTCGCTTCCCGCGATCCTTCTCATCAAATTTCAGCAATCCGCGACCTATAGTCGACGTTGCGCATGACCGTAAGTCGTATCCTATTCATTTGAGTCGGATTAATCCAAGACTTGTATCATTGCGACCGCACCGTCGCCGCGGTTCTAACGCCGCGACTCATGTGCCGATCCGATACCCTGACTAAGAGATGTGAGCCAGCGTTTATTTTGAGAAAACGCCGCGCGTTTACATTCTCAAGAGAATCTTTACAAAGTGTCAAATCAATCACATTAATCAATCCCATCAATCACCTCTCATGTTAAGTACAAAACAACCATGTTTTCTTTCCCCACAAGTCAAGCAACCACCAAGTCAACTCTCATGTCAAGTACACCATCACCTCACCCATCACTCACATCCATCATCCATCTCTCACATCTCCTTACAACCCTCTCTCTCTCCCTCATTTCTCAAGCCGCAATTCCAAGCAACCAAGAGATCCCACGTCCAAGGCTTTCCATGAGAGAAATGTGATTTTTGGTGGCCCACTTCCCACTCCAAAACCCATCATCCTAGCCATCCATTTCCCATCTCCACCATCAAAGTGAAGCTCTATGAGAGTAGCTTTCCAACGGACCAAGAAGATCAAGTGGTGGGTGTTTCCATAGACTCCTTTTTCATGTTTTTAAGATGGGCAAAGTGAGACCAACCGATCAATGGTTTGGATCTCACTTGGGACCCTAAGATGTGGCCGATGGCCCATCTTGATCATCAAATCATTCCATGATGGGGCCATTCTCCATGGACCCCATCATGATGTTTACTTTTCTTGCATTAAGAGGTCATATAGACCGTTCATTTTGGATGGAGAGGGATCTCCACCGTTGATCTTTTGTTTGGATGACCCATATGCAATGAGACCCTTTGATGTATGATTGGATGAGTGAAACGGAGGGCCCACAGTGTCGGGGTCCCTCCATCACATGTGTGTCCCACTTTTCTCTCTCTCTCCCTCTCATTTTTATTTATTTTTCTTGAATGTTGATGAGGCCATGTGGCCCACTTGAATGAGCCCCACCATGAAATATGTATTTTATCCAAGCCGTCCATGGGTGGGGCCCATCTTAAATGAATCATCCATCCTTTAGTGGCCCACCTAAACAAAAAAAAAAAGGGAAAACGTCCAGCGTCTGGATGCTGGACATAGAAGGAAAACACAAATATTAGCTTGATTTTTACAAGCCATTGGAGTGAATCGCTTGTGTAGGCCCCACCCTGATGTATGTTTCTAATCCATGCCGTCCATCCTCTTTCCCGACTCATTTTAGGCGTTGAGCCGAAAAATGAGGTTGATTGGGGTATTCAGTGGGCCATAGTGTTGAAAATAGTATTATTACCATTGAAATCCACCCAGATCTATCCTACATGCTGAAAAAGGCCCAATATTGGTCTTGATTGAATGGTCATGGGCAGAGGAATCTAATGGCTAGGATGGATCTGTCCGATGCGGGCTCTATACGTGGAAAACCACGGAAACATAGTTTTCAAAAAAAAATAAAAATACAACACATGCAGCAGGCCTGCTGTTGCCAGAGCTGCCTGCGCATGCGGGCGACGTCCCAGCAGGGACCCACGGTCCTGCTTGTGGGCCCCATCATTGATGTATATTTTATATCTACGCCATCCATAAGGTGGCCCACCCTATGAAGTGGGCCCTCTCCAAAAACGAGGCACATCCAAAGCTCAAGTGGCCCTCACCATAAGAAATAGTGTTGATTGACCGTATACCCTTGAAACCCTTTTGGGGTCCACAGAAGCTTTGAATCAAGGTGAAGTTTGTTTTCCCTCTCCTCCAGAGGTCCACGTGACTTTGTCAACGGTTGGATGTAAATTAAACATTGTGGTGGGCCCCACGTGGGACCCACTGTCCACGCCAGTCCCACTGGCGGACTGAGTGGAGATACCTCATTCCAACACTTGAGGTCCTGACATCGATCCTTGGTGGGGCGGACACCATGGAGTGCGTGTACTGGCAGGGTGGGACCCACCACGGTGTATGTGTTTTATTCATGCCATCATCCATGTGGTGGGCCCTCCTGATGTATGTGTTTTATCTATGCCGTCCAGCCATGAGCTGGGCTGCTGGACAGCTAGTGGAACCACCACGATGCATGTGTTGCATCTAAACCGTCCATTTAATTTTTTTTAAAATTCATTCTATGGTTTGAGCTAAAAAAATGAGTCAGATCTATGGTTCAAATGGGCCCACCTTGGTATGTGTATAGGGCTCATGTTAGCATGTTTGTAACCATTCATTAAGGCCCACTTTGGGACACATAAGGCCTATGGGATTAAGCCCATTTGGCATGCATAAGGCCTATGGGATTAAGCCCATTTGACATATATAAGGCCCATGGGTTTAGGCCCATTTGACATATGCAATGCCCATGGGATCCGGCCCATTTGTTCACATATAAAGCCCATGGGATTAAACCCATTTGATGTGCATGGGACGCAAATGGAGTGGCCCATTTGATATATTTAAAGCTCATGTGTATAGGCCCATCTGATATATTTAAGGCCCAAGTTGTGAGGCCACTTTGATGTATTTCAAGGCCCATGGATCATGCACCATTGCAATGTACATAAGGCTCATTGGTAAGGCCCATTAATGCAACCCATTTGATGAATGTAAGGCCCATGTAATACGACCCATTTGATGTATCTAAGGCCCATGGATCAAGGCCCAACGGATGTTCTTAGGGTCCATTGCAATGTACGTTTCTCATGGTTCATATAATAATATTTATGGCAGGCCGTGCTTAGGGAACAATGTTGTTTTGACGTCCACGTTGTATGTACAATGTTGGTTAAATGTTCGCATTGTAACTCTCCTTATGGCCCATTGATAGGCCCATACTCGTTACTATTCATCGCTTTATAACATGCTTAGTATAATCCCATGACTCATCCCCATACGTATCATATGTATGCTTGATTTGAGTAGTGACTGATCATAGCATATGCCATTAGGCAAACTACTTATGGGACCCGTTATGAGACGAAGTGCCCCACATGATCGCGCAGAACGCGCTGGATTTCTGCGTGATTTGACGGCGTGATTTATGCATCTTGCATATGTGTGACTTGACCACTGCCCGCCCTAGGGACATCAGGGCCGTGGCTCCACAGGTACATCGTGGATGGCCATATTGGATACCAAAAATACTTATTCTAGCACTGTGGGCACTTAGGATGTCCATGGGTGAAAGTTTTAAAACCTTTTTGGTACCAAGAGATGCTCCAACGTATAGACCGAGTGGATACACGAGCGCTCTAGTGCCGAATACCAGTAGGCCGCGTCTCTCACTGTGTCGTGGTTGGTTGGAAGGGGGTGTGGCCTTATTCGCATGAGTGAGGGGGCTATAAGCTAGGCTGAGTTTGACCAGCTCGCAAATGAGTCTGCTATCGACGAGCCGGGTAGGTATTGACAGACTACTGGTCAAGCGGATAGTGAGATCTTTTCCGCTTGCTTGACTGTACAGCTAGGGAGGTGGCAGTCACTGCGAAGTGTATTAGACCCCGGTGATATCTAGAGAGGAACTTTACTGATATGTTTACATGATGACTACCGACTTGCTTGGATTACATTTCGCATATGACACTCGGCTATGTAGGCCTTGCATTGCATCGGTGTGGCCGATGACACTCATATCTCCATTGCATGGCCTTGGTATGGCCGGTAGCATTCATGCCTTGCATTATATAGCCTTGGTATGGTTGATTGTGTTCATGGACTTACCGTATACTTCCGCACTACTCTAATACTCACTACAAGAAATATGATTTTTACCTACGAAATCAATTTTCGTCGGTATAAGACAACTTTTACCAACGAAATTCTATTTCGTAGGGAAAAACCATCTTTACCTACGAATATTTTCGTAGGCAAAGACACTTTGGCCTTTCTCACATCATAAACAATTGAAAACATTCTTTTTACCTACGATATATAATTTCGTAGGTAAAACGAACCTTCACCAACGAAATTATTCGTAGCCAAAGCCTATTTAAAATTTTTTACCAACGAACTGCAATTTCGTAGGCAAAAACAAGTCTTTAGCTAATGGATAAGCTACTAATCCAATCTTTACCTACGAAACTATTCGTAGCTAAATGATGTTTGGAATTCTAAAAATCCAAACTTAACTTTTACCTACGAAATATACTTTCGTAGGTAAACACAATAATTACCTACGAAATTGTTCATAGCCAAAGGGTATTTTGAATTATCTAACCCATCTTTACCTACAAAAATGTTCGTAGCCAAAGGTGTTATTAGTTTGGTATAAAAATTGGATCTTTACCTACGAAACTATTCGTAGCCAAATGATTTTTGTTTTACTTTTCCCTAAGAAATTGTTTTGTAGGGAAAACCTTCTTTACCTATGAAAAGATTCGTAGCTGAAGGCTGTGTAAAATTTTTCAAAAAAATACAAAATCGAAAACCATCCTTTTACCTACGAAACGAACTTTCGTAGGAAAAACATATATTTACCTACGAAACTATATTGTAGCTAAAGAGTCTTTTAAACTATTAAAAAAATTGATTCCACTCCTTTTACCTACGAAATAAGCTTTCGTAGGTAAAAACTATCTTCACCTACGAATACATTCGTAGCTAAAGGTTCTGTCAAATTTCGCAAAAACCTTACTCTTTCCTACAAATTCTAGTTTCGTAGGGAAAACCCCACTACAAGGAATATGGTTTTTACATATGAAAATTTTCGTAGGTAAACGATCTTTTTCCTTTTTCAAATAATAAAAAAAAGATAACAATACTTTCCCCTACAAAATCTACTGTAGTAGGTAAAAACACCTTTACCAACGAAAATATTAATAGCAAAAGGCTTTTTTTTTTACCTACGAACTGCAATTTTGTAGGTAAAAAAAACTTCAGCTATGAAAATATTCCTAGCTAATACGTATTCAAAAATATCATCCTTACCTACTAACATTTTCGTAGCTAAATAATATTTTGAATTAAAAAAAATCGGATTCTTTACTTTTACCTACGAAATATTATTTCGTAGGTAACACCCATATTTACCTACGAAATCTTTCGTAGCTAAAGAGTGTTTTGAAATTTCTAACCCTTCTTTACCTACGAAACTGTTCGTAGCCACAGGGTGTTGCTTAAACAAAAAAATCCCATCTTTACCTACAAACGTATTCGTAGCTAAATGATGATTTGAATTTTTAAAAATCAAAAACTTAATATTTACCTACGAAACTGTTCGTAGCCAAAGTGGCTTTTGATGTTTTGTAATCTTAAAAATGGTAAACCTTACTTTTGCCTACGAAATTATTTCGTAGGTAAAAACAATAGTTACCTACGAAAATATTCGTAGCTGAAAAACCAAATCAATAAAAAATTAAAACCCTATCTTTACCGACGAAAACATTCGTAGCTGAAGGGGTTTTATAAAAAATTAGAATACCTTACTTTTACCTACGAAATGTACTTTCGTAGGTAGAAACTTATTTACCTACGAAACTATTCGTAGCTGAAGGGTCGTTTGAATTTTTCAAAACTACCATTAAATCAAAAACGTTACTTTTGCCTACAAAATGTAATTTTGTAGGTAAAACCATTCTTTACCTACTATACTATTCGTAGCTTAAGGGTGTTTTCAATTTTTATAAAAAACAAAAAATCGAAACTCTACGTTTACCTACGAAAGTTGCCTTCGTAGGTAAAAACTCATCTTTACCTACCAAATAATTCGTCGCTAAAGGGCGTAACATTTGCCTACGAACTATAATTTCGTAGGTAAAAAGCATCTTTGCCTACAAAATCATTTGTAGCTAAAGGTTTCGTTGTTATCTTTTATACTTTTACCTACGAATTGTAACTTCGTAGGTAAAACTTTATTTACCTACGAACGTATTTGTAGCTAAAGGCTGTTTTGAATTTCCTCCTCAAAAATTGAAAACCAAAATTTCACCTCAAATTTTTGCGGGTGGCGGGAAGACTTTTTCCGACGAAAACATTCGTCGATAAAAGTGTTTTTCCTAAATTTTTTTCCGATGGCTAAAAACAGTCGGTAATAATGTAAAAATGTTTTAATTTTAACATTTTTTTACCTATATATATATATATATATATATATAATTAAAAGGTTATATTTAAATAATTTGTAATGTCACATGAAAATGAATATTGAAAAGTCTAGAAATTTTAAATATGTTTAAGAAAAATTTTGAGAGTAAAATAATGCTTTTGAAGAGAAAAATTGGCATTTTGAAATTTTTGAGAAAAAAATTAAAATATGAGAAAATTTTTGAGATTTTACAAATAAAAATTTAAAATTTTTATTTTAAATATTTTTTAAATATTTTATAATAAAAATGATATTTATTTAAAAGAGTAAAAAAAATATACCTTTTGAAAGAAAAATGTTAAATTTATTTGTGAAAAATAAATTTACTAAATTATTAGGCACATCCACTAATTGAACCTTTAATCGTTTTTGGACAATATAATCAGTTTAAATTAAAGAGTAAATAACTTCAGATGTTTAAATCAAATTTCACTGAAATTGTTGATCAATCTTGTATGCCTAATATCTTTCTCATATGTAGCGTGATTAAGGCAAGTAATTAGTCAAATTGAGAGTATTGATCAGTAAAATAGAGTGAATGCACCAGACATGTAAAATGGGGCCAAATATTCTGGTTAAAATTGTGACCCAACTTACTGACCTCATTAGAACCTAAGAATTGATGTTAGTAAGTTTTGTGGGCCCCATCATGATGTCTGTCGAACATCAACACCGTGGATTTGATGTCTCTCCTTTAGGTTAAGAGATATCTAAAAAATCATCGGTAAATGAAACTCAAGTGGGCCATACCATTTAAAACTATGTGAAGACATCCTAAAAAATATAATAGCACTTGGTGGGGCCCACATGAGTTTTGGATGCGGAGGAAACTTGGTCTGACCCCTCATCCAAGTGGGACACACATAATGAGCGGGTTAGATACATGAATCACATTTGGGCAAGCCCAATATATGATTACAAATGTTGTAAGGAAACCTTTCTCCACTACATTTGAGTTACTCGTTGTTACCTTTACTTGAGTAAACTCTGTGGCGTCCACCATTATTTATCTATTTTATCTATTCCATTCATCCATGTTAACAGATAAGTTGAGGTCTAAAGAACAAAAAGGAAGCGTATCCAAAGCTCAAGTGGACCACACCACAGGAAATAGTGTGATTGAACTTATACCATTTAAAATTTCTTGGAGGCCATAAAAGCTTTGGATCAAGCTGATGTTTGTGTTTTCTATTCATTCATATATTTTTGATATTATGAACAACCTTTATCCATTTTTGGATAATATGATCAGTCCAGATTGAAGAGTAAATAACTTCAAATGTTTAAATCAAAATTCACTCAAATTTTTGTTTTTTCCCTTCATCTGACCCTGTATGACCTAATTAGAGCTGTACATGAGCAGAGTAAGCTCAGGTACTCGCTTGATTCGACTTGTCAGGTGTTTGAGACGAGTACAAGTGGATTTTTTCTACTCGTTATGATTTTGAGTAGAGTACGAGCTGGGTAGTACTTGACTTGTATACTCGAATTGGTACTCGACTCTATACTTAACTCGTACTCGAGACTCGTTTTTATGGTTATGCCTTAAAATGATATGAGAAAAGGATGAACGGCTTGGATAAACGGATACATCACGGTGGGCCCGCTCACATGTTCGGGGTAGAGACGAGCGGGGGTAGGACGCAATCCGCGTCTGCATGTATCGGCCTTCATTGCTCCAACCGAAATCGTCACGTGTGACTAACGCGCCATAAAGAGTTTGTTTTCCTTCTGCTGCAACTTATGATTCATCGTGTGTCGCTACCCACTAGATTCCACAGGCTAAGTGTTCTGATGATCGAAACCGTCCGTGTTATGAAATCTGACTATGCTACATGGGCTACTTTAAGAAAATTTCTCTGAGACACTGATTCTGACTATTATCTTCTGGAGATGAACTTAGAACAATCAAAATAAACTTTCAACGACTCTCATTGAAATTTAAAAATCAAAGGTCATTGTCAGGAATTTGTAGAATACCTTATATGTAGTAGTAGTAGTGATATAGACAGTTCAAATCACTGGACCATTTCAGAATATGGGCCCCAATGGGTGGCAACAAACATTGGATTATGTTCACGACGGACATAAAGAGAACTTCATCCAAAAAGTCCTAACTTGATCGCCACGCCAACCCAAATGCTATAAATTCCGGTTCACCCCAACCTTTGAAATCCATCGAAAATTTGGACTCGACTAGACTCGATTTTTGCTCGTACTCGGCCAAGTAGAGCACGAGTAGCGAATCCATGCTCGATGCTCGAGTAGAGCTGAGTACGAGTAGGACTCGGGCATTAAGAGTCGAGTACGAGTAGGGTGATACTTGACTCGGCTCGAGTCGTGGACATCTCTAGACTTAATCAACATATTGGATGTCAAATAAACAGTACAGTAAGCCTTAAGAGGATTTTAATGATGGATATCCAATTACTATTGATTTCATGTGGTGTGGTGCACCCGAGATTTCTGTGGTGGGGTCCACTACAGATTTTTATCTGCCTTATTATTTGACTCATGACATAAAATGATATCTTAAAATAGATGGACGATGTGGATATAACAAATACATCATAGTGGGGCCCACAAAACTTGATGGATGTTGGTCGGTGCTCTATGGGTCCCACCATGATGTATGTGTTTCATACATGCCCGTCTATCCATTTTTACAAATCATATTAAGGCTTGACGCCAAAAATTAGAAGGATATAAATCTCAAGTGGACCACACCACATGAAAACAATAGTGATTGGATATCCACCATTAAAACCCTCCTAAGGCCCACTGTACTTTTTATTTGACATCCAATCTGTTGATTAGGTCATACAGGCCCATATGAAGGAAAAAAAAAATATCGGATCGATCCAAAACTTTATATGGCCCCCAAAAGGTTTTTAATGGTCGATGCTCATTCAACACTGTTTCCTATAATGTGGTCCAGTTGAGATTGGGATATACCTCATTTTTTATGTCATACCACAAAATGAAAGGGAAAAATAGATGGATGGCAGGGATGAAACACATACATCATGGTGGGGCCCACAGAGCACTGACGACGTCACCCGACCAACTCGCGAGAGAGACTTAAGTCTCTCTCGCTCCGTCTTCTCTCATTCTCACTCTCACTCATGCCCTCTCTCAGTCTCTCGCTCTCTGTCTTCTCTCACTCTCACTCACACCCTCTCTCTCTCTCTCTCTCTCTCTCTCTCTCTCTCTCTCTCTCTCTCTCGGCCCTCTCTCCACCGCGGCCTCTCTCTCTGTCTCTCTGTCTCTCTCAGTGCTCTCTGTCTCTCTCCACTGCGCCCTCTCTCCACTGCCCTCTCTCCACCGCGCCGTCTCTCCACCGCCCTCTCTCCACTGCGCCGTCTCTCCACCGCCATCTCTCCACCGCGCCCTCTCTCCACCGCCCTCTCTAAAGTTCGGTTGACAGGTATCTCTCTCTCTCTCTCTCAATCTCAATATCAATTGAAACGATTTGGGGATTTAGGGATTTGGGGATTCGGGGATTAACCTTACCGTGGGACCCACCTTGATGATTTGTTGTATATCCACTACGTCCTATAGACCGCAGGAAACAATGGTGTGGCCCACCTGAGATTTATCACTGTTTCTAGCTAGGTCCGACATCATTGGTTGAGGCAGGCCAAAATCCGGGTCAGACAGGAGCAGATCCCGGGGGTTTTCCACAAGCTGATTTCCCATGTTATACATCTATCCATCAAGATGGAAATCTGAGGATCCCAAATAGCTCTGGAGATGCCTACGATCAGCCTGCATGCCAGGTGGCACCTTGGATGGCAGTTTGTTTAGAAGAGGGTGGTCTGCGGATGAGGGATATTGACGCATACCATTATCTGATGGATCCAAATTTCCATAGTTCACAGTGGGATTCCCAAATTGAGGCATATTCAGGTTCACATTCTGTGGAGTGGGGAAACTGGCTATATGCTTGAGGTTGAGAAGAAATGGTAGATGGCAGAAAATCTGTGTAACTGCTGCTGCCACTAGGGTAGCAGTAGCCCTGAAAGGTATCCAATTCCAACTCAAGAGAACCAAGAACATCCTCAAACCTTTTTCGAGTATGATCCCCTAGCATAAATTGTGGACTTTGAATCCAAGGATGTATTGTATTGTCTTGATTGATATTACTCAAGCCACAGCTGAATCAATTCGCTGTTGTAAGAGTACCACCTGGAGATCCTACCCTTTTAAATCTCTGCTGGGAACCGATGAATTGAGGGCCCAAAGTAACAGCTCCAACATGGATTTGGTACAGTTAATCATTGTTTCTAGTGGTATGGCCCACCTGAGATTTGGATATTATGATAGGACATTATCAAGGACTCAGGGTGGTAATATTATGAAATAACTCTGATTCAGTGTCTAGTATTCCATGATAACAGCCAATTACAATATTTATTTCTAAATAATCACTTTTCGGTTTTATTTTGAAATAACTCTTGAGTTCCACGTGCCCCATATACTATGGTAATGACCAACCAAAAATATTTAGTTTCAATTATTTTTCATTGCGTTCGTGTGCATGTGTTTTTTGTGCGTGTGTGTGCATGTGTACAAGGTAGATTTGGTACCTTATGGCATTTTCATGCCTGTGTGTGTGTGCATGAGAAAACGTGGCACTCATGGCATTTTCATGCTCATATGTCATTTCTGCACATGTGGAGTACATAGATGAGAACAAAACTAGTAATTTCATTTTTTCAATAGATCTGTGGCCCAAAACAATGTTGGATGGTTCTAAGTTCTAACCAAAATTAACAATGGAAATTTTGTTAGGGGCCAACCATTAGTGGAGCAAGCAGTATTCATAGTTCAGATTAGCATACATATGTGATGCACGAGGTACACAATCTGGAGGCACACAAATGTTGTGCCTCTATAGGATGTGGATCTGCACAATTATGCATGCGGGCGCATGTGCATATGCTTGTGTGCATAGGTAAATGGATAAAATACATGCACATGCACATGTGTTAGTTCGTTTATCTTTTTAAGGATGCAATATCCCGTTTGTCCACTGACTGCCCATTGCTACACCGAATCAACAGCAAAAAGAACTGTGGTGACTGTGGTGGCTAATGGTTGAAGTTCTTTTTACATCTCAGTTTGTCATCTATAGTTCATTCCTCTTTTGTGAGAATGTTTCTTTCAGATATTTTGTCCATCTATTTCCTGGTAAGTCAAGAACTTGTATTGCAGACCTTACGTGGGCCCCAAGGAGGCATGATTTTCTAGTTGTGTTTTCTGTCCCTTGATGTGAAGTCTTCTTTTGTTACTATTTTGCAGCATCAGAAACTCCTAAGTGTGTGTTGCATATGTGCTTGGCATTAAATATATTGAAATGTGATATTTTTTTTGTAAAGCCCAACAAAGGGATTTTCTATGGTTTGTGTTCAGGGGTTCTTTGGGGTGAGGGATTTGGGGCAGATATATGTGAAATCCATGGATTTGAAATCTCCCCATTTTGTATTTTGTTGGGAGCATATCAAATCCTTTGATTTTGAAATTCTACACCCACAAACCCATGGATTTCATGTAAATCCAAGTATCAAAAAGGGAAAAAATCCATGGAATATGACCTTCAAAGGTAAAAAACCTTATTCTGTTATAGTAAATACTTAAAAGTCAATGGATTTTGGCTTGATTTTCAAATAATAGACCTTGGGATGTGCCAAATCCAAATCTAATTCAAACTTGTGAATTTGACAAGTTTATAGATATGCTAAATTCATATTCTCATTTCCCTCGTTCCAAACAGGACCTTTTCTTTTTTTTTTTTTTTATTTTTTTTTTATTTTTTGCAGCAAAAGGTGTGGTCTGCATTTTTGGGTGAACTCGCTTTCCTCTTTCAAACCATTCTTTTCTTTCTGCACATTATAGGGAAAGTGGATCTAGGTGATTGGAGTAAATCACAATTTTGACATAGAAAATAGCTTTTTCTCTCCTTTTTTTCTTCTCCTCCTTGCATGATCCAAGGCAAGAGGTGGCAAGACAGACAGGACAACCTAGTGGGCCCTAAACAGTTCACTTGGATGTGTGGCAATGATGCTAAGATCAGCCCACTAGAACATGTGTTGATGATGTTTAAATCAGTTCCACTTGGACATGCATTTATGATGCTTAAATTAGTCCACTTGGGCATGTGTTTACAATGCTTAAATCAGTCTACTCTACTTGGACATGGGTTTATGATGCTTAAATCATTCCACTTGGATGTGTGATAACGATGCAATGATCAGCACACTAGAACATGTGTTTGTTTAAAAACCTTAAATCAGTCCACTTGGACATCTGTTTAAAATGCTTGAATCAGTCCACTTGAACATTTGTATCTAGATGATTAAATCAGTCCACTAGAATATGTGTTTATGATGCTTAAATTAATCAAGTCGGATGTGTGGTAATGATGCTAAGATCAGCCCACTTGAACATGTGTTTATGATGCTTAAATCAATCAACTCGGATGTGTGATATTGAATGCTTACATTTTTTTGTCTTAAATTATTATTGTGATTAGTTAGTTTATAGTTGTGAGATGTAATTTATAGATTTGTATGTTAGATAATTAGTTACTCGTTTGAGGATTTCTATGGGACCATACATAAATATGGTGTGTTTTTGGTGGCATAGAAATCGCTCAAATTGTCCCATTTTGGACAGTTCAATGTTAAATGGAAAGTATGCTTTCATACAATCTATTTAAATGTTCATGCCCGATCCGTGGTCCATCTTCTCATTTCTCTCTGGATATGTTTCTTCCATTCCGTATCCAATGCCAAATATCTTTACATTACTTTAGATATTTGGCATCGGAATGTAATGTAAGATCAACTTATCTGGAGAGGCATAGGGAGATGCTGCCGGATTTTTGGCGTGAACGTTTAAATGGAAATATAAAAGTATTACAATCTATCCAACCTTGGATGAGTAACTAATTTAGGATTCAATTATATTAGCTTAGAAAATGTTGGAGCAGACCCGGATGTACGTCGGAGCTATCTGGATGTTGAGCTTAGAAAATGTTGGAGCAGACCTAGATGCATGATTTTCCTTTTCAACTGTTAGTCATAGAGTGACAGTATTTATTTCAATTTGAATTGGATGGATGATAAATGTATTTGTGAATATAAATAAAAATAAACAACGTATTAAAATAAACCTAAACCTAAACTTATAACCTTAATCTAAACCTATTCTCAAATCCTAAAACCTATACTTATAACATTAACCTAAACCTAAAGATAAACCTATAACCTAAACCCAATCCAAACCCCAACCTTAACGTATAACCTATAACCTAAACCTTATCCTTTAACCTATAACCTACTCTCAATTCCATAAAGCTATAACCTAAACCTAAACCTTAACCTATAACCTAAACCTAAACTTATATCCTTAACCTAAACCTATTCTCAAATCCCAAAACTTATAAACTAAACCTAAACCTAAACTTATAACCTTAACCTAAACCTATTCTCAAATCCCTAAACCTATACTTATAACCTAAACCTATACTTATAACCTTAACCTAAACCTAAACCTAACTTATAACCTTAACCTATACTTATAACCTAAACCTATTCTCAAATCCCCAATCCTATACTTATAACCTAAACCTAAACCTAAACTTATAACTTGAACCTAAACCTATTCTCAAATTCCAAAACCTATACTTATAACCTTAACCTAAACCTAAACCTATAACCTAAACCCGATCCCAAACCCGAACCTTAACCTATAACATATAACCCAAACCTATTCCCATAACCTATAACCTATTCTCAAATCCCAAAACCTATACTTATAACCTAAACCTAAACTTATAACCTTAACCTAAACTCATAACCTTAACCTAAACCTAAACATATAACCTAAACCTATAACCTAGCCTAATCTTAAAGCTATTTCTGTAAACTGACTCTAGGTTTTTTAATTTAGAGATGGATAAGAGTTGGATGCGAGCTAAGAACAGGTTTAGCCCAGAGTATAAATAAGGGGTTCAAGAGTTCATGAAATTTGTGCGAAATCTGACAGATTTAGAGAATAAGATTAGGTGTCCATGTTGAAAATGCAAGAACATCAATATAAGACTTTAGACAAAGTAGAGGATGATTTGTTCATAGTTGGGATTGACCAGGGTTATACTTGGTGGATCTATCATGGTAAAGATATGACCCATAGAGTTGAGGCCACTGAAGTCAACGAAGACCCAATTGTACCGGATAACGAGGATGAAGACGTTGACGAAATGTAAGATATTATAGGCAATGTGTTCAGGGGAACAGTTGTAGATATTGATTTTACAGCGACAAGCAGTTGCCAAGATGTTCCTCCAATGGGTGAAGTCGAATCAGAAAAGTTGAGTAGGTTGTTGAGGGATGCACAACGTCCACTTTATCCGGGGTGTGAGAACTTCTCCAAGTTGAATTTTCTTACAAAGTTACTTCATTTGAAGATAATAAATCGTTGGAGTAACAAATCGTTCGACATGTTGCTTGAGTTGTTGAAGAAGCATTATCGGACGGTGAGACATTACTTAAGTCTCATTACGAGGCAAAATCCTTGATGCGAGACTTGGGCCTTGGTTACACCGTCATACATGTATGTATAAATGATTGTTTATTGTATCGGGGAGAATATGATAAGGCTGATCAGTGTCAAGAATGTGGAGAGTCTAGGTGGAAGAATGACAAAGCCAGGAGTAAGAAAATCCCACGAAAGGTGTTAAGGTATTTTTCATTGAAACTCAGATTGCAAAGATTGTTTATGTCTCGTAAGACGGCTGAAGATATGAGGTGGCATAAGGGAAAATGTGTTCATGATGATACTATATTGAGGCACCCTGTAGACTCTGAAGCCTGGGAAAATTTTGACAAGCAACATGACTGGTTTACGGAGGATTCTCGCAATGTTCGACTAGGTCTTGCAAGTGATGGTTTTAATCCATTTGGTAATATGAGCAGTTCGTACAGTATGTGGCCAGTGGTACTTATGCCCTACAATTTACCTCCTTGGTTTTGTATGAAAGAGTTATTTTTCATGATGTCATTGCTTATTCCTAGACCCAGGTCACCTGAGAATGACATTGATATGTATTTGCGACTGTTAGTAGATAAGTTAAATGAGTTGTGGAGTCAAGGTGTAGAAACGTATGACACATTTGCAGGACAGTCATTTCGATTGCATGCAACGATCTTGTGGACAATAAATGACTTTCTCGCATATGAAAATTTGTCTGGGTGGCGCACGAAGGGCAAGTTGGCTTGTCCTACATGTGGTATTAAGACTTGTTCATTGTCATTGAAGCATGGTAGAAAAACGTATTATATGGGCCATCGTTGCTTCCTTCCAAGCGATCATAGTTGACGCAGGAAGACGATGATCTTTGATGGCAAACAAGATCATAGGCCACCCCTGAAAGAGCTATCTGGAGAAGATGTGATACAACAATTGAGTAACATTGGAGAAGTTAGATTTGGTAAGGCATCACACTTGAAAAAGAGGAAACGTACAGTATTGGACTATAATTGGAGGAAGAAGAGCATTTTCTTTGAGTTTCCCTATTGGAGTGATTTAAAATTGTGACATAACTTAGATGTCATGCATATTGAGAAAAATATATGTGACAATGTCTTCAAAACATTGATGATCATAGAGAAGAAAATAAAAGACAGTTTCAAGGCTCGATTGGATCTACAAGAAATGGGTTTAAGGAAAGAGTTGCACTTGCAAGCACATGAAAATTCGTATACTATACCGGCAGCTTGCTACACGTTGATAAAACTAGAGAGAAAGTGTTTATGTGAATGGTTGAGATCAGTGAAGTTTTCCCATGGGTATGCGTCAAACATATCTCGGTGTGTAAATGTTACGGACTGTAAGGTAACAGGAATGAAAAGTCATGATAGTCACATCTTTCTACAACGTCTACTGCCGGTTGTGATTCATGGATGCAGCGCTGATTGAGTTGCGGATATTCTTTAAGGATTTGTGTTCGAAATCGTTGAATGTAGATGTTATTAAACAACTGGAGAGGGACATTGTCGTAATCCTTTGCAAACTTGAAAGAATATTTCCTCCTGCATTTTTCAATGTCATGGTACACCTAGCGATTCACTTACTGCACAAGGAGAAGCTTGCAGGCCCAGTACAATATCGTTGGATGTATCCGATCGAAAGGTGGTAGAAATTCTTAAAATTTTTATTCGTTCCGTAAACTACATATATCCATGTTTTCATACTCTTAACATAGTGGTTTTGTGTACAGATACCTTCACACACTCAAAAAATTCATGAGAAACAAGGCACGTCCAGAGGGATCCATAGCTGAGGCGTACATTAATAATGAATGCCTTACATTTTGCTCCATGTATCTTCGTGGCATAGAGACTAGATTTAATCGAGAAGATCGGAATACCGATGAAGGGCAGGAGCATGAACAAGGACTCATATCTGTGTTTACACATAATGTTCGTCCTTTAGGATCCTTGACGTTTTAGGATATGGATGTTGGGGATCTAGCAAAGGCGAGGTGGTATGTGTTGCATAATTATGAAGAAATAGAGTCATACTTAGAGTAAGTCTTCTCTCGATTATTGTTTTCTTTACATACGATGATCTTAATGTTTCTTACTTCTAACGTGCCATTTATGTATAGCGAACACATGGACGAGATGAAGTCCAAATTCCCCACAAGTTATGATCGAATGCATCAGGATCAGTTTCCACAATGGTTCAAAAAATGTGTAAGATTTTACACTATCTCACTACACTTAGAATTTTAAACCTAAACCTACACCTACACCTAATCCTATTCTAAACTACCTAACCTAAACCTAAACCTAAACTTGAAAACCCAAAGCAAAACCCGATCCCGAACCCAAACCCGATTTCCTAAACCTAAACCATAACCTATTCTCAATTCCCTAAACCTATAACCTATAACCTACCTATAACCTTAACCTAAAACCTAAACCTTAACCTATTCTCAAATCCCTTAACCTAAACCTTAAACCTATTCTCAATTCCCTAAACCTATAACCTATAACCTACCTATAACCTTAACCTAAAACCTAAACCTTAACCTATTCTCAAATCCCTAAACCTATAACCTATAACCTACCTATAACCTTAACGTAAAACCTAACCCTTAACCTATTCTCAAATCCCTAAACCTAAACCTACACCTAATCCTAATCTCGACTACCTAACCTAAACCTAAACCTAAACTTGAAAACCCAAAGCAAAACCCGATCCCGAACCCAAACCCGATTTCCAAAACCTAAACCTTAACCTATTCTCAAATACCTAAACCTATAACCTATAACCTACCTATAACCTTAACCTAAAACCTAACCCTTAACCTATTCTCAAATCCCTAAACCTAAACCTACACCTAATCCTATTCTCAACTTCCTAACCTAAACCTAAACCTAAACCTAAACTTGAAAACCCAAAGCAAAACCCGATACCGAACCCAAACCCGATTTCCTAAACTTAAACCATAACCTATTCTCAAATCCCTAAACCTATAACCTATAACCTACCTATAACCTTAACCTAAAACCTAACCCTTAACCTATTCTCAAATCCCTAAACCTAAACCTACACCTAATCCTATTCTCGACAACCTAACATAAACCTAAACTTAAACTTGAAAACCCAAAGCAAAACCCGATCCCGACCCTAAACTCGATTTCCTAAACCTAAACCTTAACCTATTCTCAAATTTCTAAACCTATAACCTATAACCTACCTATAACCTTAACCTAAAACCTAACTCTTAACCTATTCTCAAATCACTAAACCTAAACTTACACCTAATCTTATTCTCAACTACCTAACCTAAACCTAAACCTAAACTTGAAAATCCAAAGAAAAACCCGATCCCGAACCCAAACCTGATTTCCTAAACCTAAACCTTAACCTATTCTCAAATCCCTAAACCTATAACCTATTACCTACCTATAACCTTAACCTAAAACCTAACCCTTAACCTATTCTCAAATCCCTAAACCTAAACCTACACCTAATCCTATTCTCAACTACCTAACATAAACCTAAACCTAAACTTGAAAACCCAAAGCAAAACCCGATTCCGAACCCAAACCGAAACCCGATTTCTTAAACCTAAACCTTAACCTATTCTGAAATCCCTAAACCTATAACCTATAACCTACCTATAACCTTAACCTAAAACTTAAACCTTAACCTATTCTCAAATCCATAAACCTAAACCTACGCCTAATCCTATTCTCGACTACCTAACCTAAACCTAAACCTAACCTTGAAAATCCAAAGCAAAACCCGATCCCGAACCCAAACCCGATTTCCTAAACCTAAACCTTAACCTATTCTCAAATACCTAAGCCTATAACCTATAACCTACTTATAACCTAAACCTAAAACCTAAACCTTAACCTATTCTCAATTCCCTAAACCTAAACCTATACCTAATCCTATTCTCAACTACCTAACCTAAACCTAAACCTAAACTTGAAAACCCGAAGCAAAACCCAATCCCAAACCCAAACCCGATTTCCTAAACCTAAACTATACCCTATTCTCAATTCCCTAAACCTATAACCTATAACATACCTATAACCTTAACCTAAAACCTAAACCTTAACCTATTCTCAAATCCCTAAACCTAAACCTTAAACCTATTCTCAATTCCCTAAACCTGTAACCTATAACCTACCTATAACCTGAACCTAAAACCTAAACCTTAACCTATTCTCAATTCCCTATAGCTATAACCTATAACCTACCTAAAACATTAACCTAAAACTTAAATGTGTTCTCAAATCCCTAAACCAAAACCTACACCTAATCCTAATCTTAACTACCTAACCTAAATCTAAACCTGACCTTGAAAACCCAACGCAAAACCCGATCGCGAACCCAAACCCGATTTCTTAAATCTAAACCTTAACCTATTCTCAATTCCCTAAACCCATAACTTATAACCTACCTATAACCTTAACCTAAAACCTAACCCTTGACCTATTCTCAAATCCCTAAACCTAAACCTACACCTAATTCTATTCTCAACTACCAAACCTAAACCTAAACCTAAACTTGAAAACCCAAAATAAAACCCGATCCCAAACCCAAACCCGATTTCCTAAACCTAAACCTTAACCTATTCTCAAATCCCTAAACCTATAACCTATAACCTACCTATAACCTTAACCTAAAACCTAACCCTTAACCTATTCTCAAATCCCTAAACCTAAACCTACACCTAATCCTATTCTCAACTACCTAACCTAAACCTAAATCTAAACTTGAAAACCCAAAGCAAAACCCGATCCCGAACCCAAACCCGATTTTCTAAACCTAAACCATAACCTATTCTCAAATCCCTAAACCTATAACCTATAACCTACCTATAACCTTAACCTAAAACCTAACCCCTAACCTATTCTCAAATCTCTAAACCTAAACATACACCTAATCCTATTCTCAACTACCTAACCTAAACCTAAACTTAAACTTGAAAACCCAAAGCAAAACCCGATCTCGAACCCAAACCTGATTTCCTAAACCTAAACCATAACCTATTCTCAATTCCCTAAACCTATAACCTATAACCTGCCTATAACCTTAACCTAAAACCTAAACCTTAACCTATTCTCAATTCCCTACAGCTATAACCTATAACCTACCTAAAACCTTAACCTAAAACCTAAATGTGTTCTCAAATCCCTAAACCTAAACCTACACCTAATCCTATTCTCAACTACCTAACCTAAACCTAAACCTAACCTTGAAAAACCAAACTAAAACCCGATCCCAAACCCAAACCCAATTTTCTAAACCTAAACCTTAACCTATTCTCAATTCCCTAAACCTATAACATATAACCTACCTATAACCTTAACCTAAAACCTAACCCTTGACCTATTCTCAAATCCCTAAACCTAAACCTACACCTAATCCTATTCTCAACTACCTAACCTAAACCTAAACTTAAACTTGAAAACCCAAAGCAAAACCCGATCCCGAACCCAAACCCAATTTCCTAAACCTAAACCTTAACATATTCTAAATTCTCTAAACCTATAACCTATAACCTACCTATAACCTTAACCTAAAACCTAAACCTTAACATATTCTCAAATCCCTAAACCTAAACCTACACCTAATCCTATTCTCAACTACCTAAACTAAACGTAAACCTAAATTTAAAAATCCAAAGCAAAACCCGATCCCGAACATAAACCTGATTTCCTAAACCTAAACCTTAACCTATTCTCAATTCCCAAAACCTATAACCTATAACCTACCTATAACCTTAACCTAAAACCTAAACCTTAACCTATTCTCAAATCCCTAAAGCTAAACCTACACTTAATCCTATTCTCAACTACCTAACCTAAACCTAAACCTAAACTTGAAAACCCAAAGGTAAACCCGATCCCGAACCCAAACCCGATTTCCTAAACATAAATCTTAACCTATTCTCAATTCCCTAAACCTATAACCTATAACCTACCTATAACCTTAATCTAAAACCTAACCCTTAACCTATTCTTAAATCCCTAAACCTAAACCTACCCCTAATCCTATTCTCGACTACCTAACCTAAACCTAAACCTAAACTTAAAAACCCAAAGCAAAACCCGATCCCAAACCCAAATCCGATTTCCTAAACCTAAACCTTAACCTATTCTCAAATCCCTAAGCCTATAACCTATAACCTACCTATAACTTAAACCTAAAACATAAACCTTAACCTATTCTCAAATCCCTAAACCTAAACCTACACTTAATCCTATTCTCAACTACCTAACCTAAACCTAAACCTAACCTTGAAAACCCAAAGCAAAACCCGATCCCAAACCCAAACCCGATTTCCTAAACTTAAACCTTAACCTATTCTCAATTCCTTAAACCTATAACCTATAACCTACCTATAACCTTAACCTAAAACCTAACCCTTAACCTATTCTCAAATCCCTAAACCTAAACCTACATCTAATCCTATTCTCAACTAGCTAACCTAAACCTAAACCTAAATTTGAAAACCCAAAGCAAAACCCGATCCCGAACCCAAACCCGATTTCCTAAACCTAAACCTTAACCTATTCTCAAATCCCTAAACCTATAACCTATAACCTACCTATAACCTTAACCTAAAACCTAAACCTTAACCTATTCTTAAATCCCTAAACCAAAACCTACACCTAATCCTACTCTCAACTACCTAACCTAAACCTAAACCTAAACTTAAAAACCCAAAGTAAAACCAGATCCCGAACCCAAACCCGATTTCCTAAACCTAAACCATAACCTATTCTTAATTCCCTAAACCTATAACCTATAACCTACCTATAACCTTAACTTAAAACCTAAACCTTAACCTATTCTCAAATCCCTAAACCTAAACCTTAAACCTATTCTCAATTCCCTAAACCTATAACCTATAACCTACCTATAACCTTAACCTAAAACCTAAACCGTAACCTATTCTCAATTCCCTACAGCTATAACCTATAACCTACCTAAAACCTTAACCTAAAACCTAAATGTGTTTTCAAATCCCTAAACCTAAACCTACACCTAATCCTATTCTCAACTACCTAACCTAAACCTAAACCTAAACTTGAAAACCCAAAGCAAAACCCGATCCTGAACCCGAACCCGATTTCCTAAACCTAAACCTTAACCTATTCTCTATTCCCTAAACCTATAACCTATAACCTATCTATAACCTTAACCTATAATCTAAACCTTAACCTATTCTCAATTCCCTACAACTATAACCTATAACCTACCTATAACCTTAACCTAAAACCTAAATGTGTTCTCAAATCCCTAAACCTAAACCTACACCTAATCCTATTCTCAACTACCTAACCTAAACCTAAACCTAAACTTGAAAACCCAAACCAAAATCCAATCCCGAATCCGAATCCGATTTCCTAAACCTAAACCTTAACCTATTCTCAATTCTCTACATCTATAACCTATAACCTACCTATAACCTTAACCTAAAACATAAACCTAAAACCTAAATGTGTTCTCAAATCCCTAAACCTAAACCTACACCTAATCCTATTCTCAACTCCCTAACCTAAACCTAAACCTAAACTTGTAAACCCAAAGCAAAATTCGATCCCGAACTCGAACCCGAACCCGAACCCGATTTCCTAAACCTAAACCTTAACCTATTCTCAATTCCTTACAGCTATAACCTATAACCTTAACCTATAACCTAAACCTAAAACCTAAATGTGTTCTCAAACCCCTAAACCTAAACCTACACCTATTCCTAATCTCAACCCCCTAACCTAATCCTAAACCTAAACTTGAAAACCCAAAGTAAAACCCGATCCCGAACCGGAACCCGAATCCAAAGCTATAACTTATAACCTATAACATATAACCTTAACCTAAACCTAACCAAAACCTATAACCTAAACTTATAATCTTAACCTAAACCTAAACCTAAACCAAAACCTATAACATAACTAAACCAAAACCTATATCCTAAACCTTAACCTATAACATATAAGCTATAACCTAAACTTATAACCTATAACCTAACCTTAACCTAAACCTAAACCTAAACCTAAACATATAACCTAAACCTAAAAATAAAAAATTAAACCTAAACCTAAACTTAAAACCTAAATGTATTCTCAAATCCCTAAACCTAGACCTACACTTAATCTTGATCTCAACTCCCTAACCTAAACCTAAACCTAAACATGAAAACCCAAACCTAAACTCAATCTTGAACCCGAACCTGATTTCGTTAACCTAAACCTTAACCTATTCTCAATTGCCTAAAGCTATAACCTAAACCTTAACCAAAACCTATAACCTTAACCTAAACCTAAACCTTAACCTTAACCTTAACCTAAACCTAAACCTATACTTATAAATCTTAATTTATTTGATAAAAGTTCATTTACGATTAAGTTATTTTCTTAATAAGTTTATTGCCTTAATCTATTATTTACGAAATTGCAGGATAAATTTGAATTGGATTTGAGTGTTCCGTACATTTTCTATGCCATCGACGACATGATCAAGGAGCGGTTCAAGGAGTACCGCTCATTGTTACACAAGCGGTACAAGCAGTGCATGAGTAACGAGGAGGGCACATTGTTCGCACCGCCGCACGTGACCCGTGATGACTGGAAGATACTCTGCGATAGATTTTCATCTGATTCTTTTTAAGTAATATTTATATATTTACAATATCTTAAGGTAACAATTAAATTCGTAACTAATAATAATGTATTATGAATAATGTGTTCAGAAAAGGAGCAAAATAAATTCTAACAACAGGGGAAAGTTAGCAGTGAACCACGTAGCTGGTTCAAAGTCATTTGTACAAATTCGTCACGATATGGTAAGAAATTACTGGTAACTATTAAGTTGATATATTCTTTCAATGCATTTTATATTAACTTTATTGTTCTTTCGATTGCGTAGCGAGATTCCATCACTGGCCAGGAGCCCGGACCAATAGACCTCTACAAAGGGACTCACTGTCGGTAGGCGACGGGATCTTGGGTGCATCTTAGTGCCGGCGAGATTTGGGTAAAAATCCTTACATTGTAAAATTTAATTGCATTAAATTATAATAATGTTATTTTTTTGAGAAAATTCATATGTTTTCATTACAGACAGCGATGGACACATTACGCAGTCAGCCTACTCCCGATGGTACTTAGCGGAGTGAGCCAGAGATCTTGAGTGAGGTACTTGACACCTGTTCTGGATATGTGCGTGGGCTTGGCCATGGTGCCAAGCTCACGACACCCGTTAGAGATGCTTCCACCCGATCCATCGTCGTTGGCGAGAGTGCCACTCGCCGAGCTGATATCGCTGAGAGAGAGGTTCACCAGCTACAAGTCATCGTCAATAACATCAGAGATCAGCTGGAGAAGAAGAGTGAGTAGTTGGAGAGATAGATGGAGGAACAGCAGAGGAGGATGGAGGAGCTGACGAGTCAGAGGGAGGAGCAGGAGAGGCTGAGGGAGCAGGAGAGGAGGATGGAGGAGCTGACGAGGCAGAGGGAGGAGCAGGAGAGGAGGATGGAGGAGCTGACGAGGCAGAGGGAGGAGCAGGAGAGGATGAGGATAGAGGAGCATGCGAGGCTGAGGGAAGAGTAGGAGAGGAGGATGGAGGAGATGCGGGTGGAGCATGAGCGACAGATAGTGAATATGTTTCAGGCTCTTGCCACACGCTTACCCATCAATGCCCCACCACCTCTGCCTACATTTTTGTGATTTTTTATATTTTATTTATGATGTTAAACTTATATGTATTTATGCATGATGTAGTTTATGTTTGAATAGATTTATTTATGTACTTTGGAGTTAAATGGCTGTGAATGTGAATATGATGAAATATATTACATGACAGGTGTATATTAGGAATTATATTGTAATAGGTGTATATCAGGTGTATTTCAAGAATTTTGTGCTGGAATATAGGGTGGAAAAAAAAAAAAAACTTTTACCTACGAAAATTTTTGTAGGTAAAAGAATTCTCCAAGTTTTTACCTACGAAAATTTTCGTAGTTAAAAGTCAAGTAAATATTTTTACCTACGAAAATATTCGTAGCTAAACATTTTGTAAGGTATGTTTACCTACATTATTATTCGTAGTTAAACGTGTTTGTTGGGTAAATATTTTAAACATGTACCTTTTAGCTACGAAATTATTGGTAGGTAAAATGTCTCGTTAATTTTTTTAGCTACGAAATGTTTTGTAACTAAATGAGTTTAATATTTTTGGCTACGAAATTGTTGGTAGGTAAAAAATTTTGTAAATATATTTAGCTACAAAATTGTTGGCAGGTAAAAAGTGTTTTTAGTATTTTGGCTACGAAAGTATTTGTAGGTAAAAAGTCTGGTAAATATTTTTAGCTACGAAATTATTGGTAGGTAAAAAGTGTTTCAAATATTTTGGGCTACGAAAGTATTCATAGGTAAAAAGTCTTGTAAATATTTTTAGCTACGAAATTGTTAGTAGGTAAAAAGTGTTTCAAATATTTTGGGCTACAAAAGTATTCGTAGGTAAAAAGTCTGGTAAATATTTTTAGCTACGAAATTGTTGGTAGGTAAAAAGTGTTTCAAATATTTTTGGCTACGAAAGTATTTGTAGGTAAAGAGTCTGGTAAATATTTTTAGCTACGAACTTGTTGGTAGGTAAAAAGCGTTTCAAATATTTTGGGCTACGATAGTATTCGTATGTAAAAACTCTGGTAAACATTTTTAGCTACGAAATTGTTGGTAGGTAAAGTGTTTTGTATGTATTTTTACCTGCAAAACTATTCGTAGTAAAAAGTTTTGTCAGTACTTTTACCAACGAAATTCAACGTTGGTAAAATTGTTTGCCTAAGAAAAATTTTATCGGCAAAAGTCCTACTTTTGCCAACGAATTTTTTTTTTCGTGGGTAAAAGGTGTTCCCCTCGGGCTTTTACCTACGAAATTTTCAACGAAAAGTTTCGTTGGTAAAACTTTTTTGCTGCGAAATTAAACCTTTTGCCTACGAAAATTTTCGTTGGTAAAAGTGGCATTTCTTGTAGTGACTGTACACTTGGCGTTTGCCTTGCGCATACACTTACACCACCCTCTAAGCTTTTGTAAGCTTATGCATGATAGTTGCGTGCAGGTAGCGTTGGACAGCAGCAGCACTGAGGCAGGAGCACGTATCAGACCATTTTGGAGCTTTTTGATTACCTTGTATTTTCCTTTTCGCATTGTACTTAAAATTTTTGATATAGTGGATATGTGGTGATGTTGTTTTATGACTTGGTTATGCTTGTGGTTATGCTCCATTACAAAAAAAAAAATTATTCTGAAAATCCTCCTTGTAGGATACTAGGATCGGAATCTGGCATTTGATTATCAGAAGCCGAGAATGGGGCACTGCGGAGGCTGTCGGCACCGGATTCGGCAATTAGGATTCATGTAAATCCGATTTTTAGGTTTGGGGCTTGACATTTGGATCGTAAGTTACTTAGGCTACTTATGCCTCAGGTAGCTTATGTTGATTTCTATTTAACTTATTTTGGAGATACTAGTCACTTTTGTTTGATAACGGATACTTTGGACCTTAATAAAATTGAAATACATTATTCATATGTTGATTTCTATTTAACTTATTTTGGAGATACTAGTCACTTTTGTTTGATAACGGATACTTTGGACCTTAATACAATTGAAACACTTATGCCTCAGGTAGCTTATGTTGATTTCTATTTAACTTATTTTGGAGATACTAGTCACTTTTTTTTGATAACGGATACTTTGGACCTTAATACAATTGAAACACATTATTCATAGTTGGTTGTTGTTTTTGTAATGTTTTAGTGTTAAATAATCTCTTTTAAATTTTCTTAAAGTATCACTAGAAAATTCCACTATTTTCTTATTCTTTCCATAATATTTCTCTTGCCAATGTAGTCTTTATCTATATTGGCTTAGATGAGTTTCTATCAAGGTATGTACTAGCAATTGTAAGAGACACCATATATATATATATATATATATATATATATATATATATATATATATATATATATATATATATATATATATATATATATATTTAAGACAATGGCTATGGATATTAGCCGTAGCCATAATTCTGGAAACCGTAGCTATTGCTAATTTCAACCCATTATTGCGGATCTCAATCTACTTTTCACTACAAAGATTATCTATAACTATATGTATATTTACCTACAGAGGGTGTAGATACGGATTAGATCCGTAGCCACTTATTCTATAGCTACGGATTAAATCCATAGCCATTACCTCAAAAAGAATAGCATGGTACAAATGGCTACAGTCGCGCTACGAACTAGAACCGTAGCCATAAGTCTTTAACTACGGCTTTTTCCATAGCCTCTAACCCTTTTTGTTCTCGTAGTGCAATGTCTTATTTAAAAGAATGGCTGACCTTCCAAGAGAGATAAGATGTAACTTGGCTATGGAGAATGCAGCCATAGCCAATATTCATAGCAGGTTCATTTAATCAGCTTCTTGGGTATAAGGTATCAGCTTAGAAGAGGCGGAGTCTATCATAGCTCTGTTTCCGTCTTTAATTAGCATCTACTATTTATTTTTATTTTTATTTTTATTTTATAGCTTAAACTTAGCAAGAACTCTTAAAATTACTCTAAAATGGCAGACAATCTCAATTGTTTTAGGTTTGACAGAGGAAACAAATTCATGATGTTTGAAACAAGTAAAAGATTACTCAACTGGAAAGCCAAAAATATTCGATTCGGGGGGGGGGGGGGGGGGGGGGGGGGGGGGGACGAAAAGGAAAAGAGAATTCCAATTCCAATGCCTTCACGTAGTAAAAGAATCCTGTAGCTTTACCACCCACGTTCTTCCTTCTAGCCTCTTCATGATCCATGATGCCCACCGACGTTTTCAACACAATATAGCCAAACTATCTGGAGGGAAGGAGCCTTGCAATCCAAGGTTCAATTTCTTTAACACTGACATCGAAGCGAGGACTGATGACCCCACATTTGTTCAATCTTCCATTCAATTCCATGACTATGTTACCAGACCTGTTGTCATCGACGTACTCAGATTCTCCAATTATCTATCGTACTCGTCTTCATCTTCTTTATTTTATATAAAGTTTTTTTTATGGTTTTCATGATATCTTATTCTTTCTGTGGCATCTACTCAAATGTGTGCACATGTATCTAGTCTTTAAACCAAAATTATAGGTGGAGTGTTCCCACTTTTCTTTTAACTAATAATAATAACAAGAAGCTATACTCAATCATGACTAGTTCATTTTGGAGTTGGAGGGAAAAATCAGATGGTTAATATTAAAATTTTCAGGGGATTTGGACTGTGCAGGTATCGTTGTATAGTCAATTTCTCGAAAGAGAATCAACCTTCCAGATATTACGAAAGTACCCATCTAACAAGCTTCTGAAAGTTTTTCAGTCCAATTTTCCCTTGCACACAACATTAAGTAATGATGACACAGACAGGATGACGGTTGGAAGTCTTACATTGGATGGTATTCTCCTAGTTGTGGGCCCATTGTGAAGTAAATTTTCAATCTACATGGTCCATTAGTTGTGTGAGTTCATCGTAATATATATCCCAAAATCTAAAGGTTACTTACAGATGAAGTGGACTACACCATAATAAATAGTATGGGTTGCGCGCAACCATTGAAAACTACCAGGTGGGCCATACACCTTACTAATAAGTATGATATTTATGCCATCTCTTTATAAATGTATATGTGATATAATGAATAGGTTAAATGACATATAAACATCACTGTGGGCCCCACAAAACTGAATTTGTACTGTTATGGTTAAGCGCATGTAGGTACAATAAAAGAAGGCGAGGTGAGAAGCTGAAGAGATTCACAATTCCCGATGCCCAAATCCAAGGGTTGATCCTATCATTTTAATCATGGGACCCATTAAAATATAGATCTAATCCATTAATAATATTCAAGGCTTACGATTTCCTTAAAAATATGTAATCTTCATGTCGTATCACGCTATCTGTGGCCCACAGTGAGGAAAAAGGACCAATGGTTTGCTTGTACAATTTCTACTATCTAGTTTTCTTATGGGCCATCAGATTCGAAGATTCTGATTATTTTCTTGATATTTTCCTTCTTTTAAATTATGAAGAGAATTGACGGATCGGATTTCATCAAAAATCCCAAAATGAGATCTAGAGACGAAAAGGAAAAGAGAATCCCAATTCCAATGCCTCCACCTAGTAAAAGAATCCTAGCACCTTACCACCCACAGTCTTCCTTCTAGCCTCTTCATGATCCATGATGCCCGCAGACGTTGTCAACATAATATAGCCAAACTGTCTGGAGGGGAGGAGCCTTGTAGTCCAAGGCTTAATTTCTTTGACACTAACATTGAAGTGAGGACTTATGACCCCACATTTGTTCAATCTTCCATTCAATTCCATGACTATCTTACCAAACCTGTTGTCATCGACGTACTTAGATTCTCCAATAATCTGTTGTGGTCGTCTTCATCTTGTTATTTTATATAGAGTTTTTTCATGGTTTTCATGATATCTTATTCTTTTTGTGGCATCTACTCGAATGTGTGCACATGCATCTAGTCTTTAAAACAAAATTATAGATGGAGTGCTCCACTTTTCTTAATAATAATAATAATAATAATAACAAGAAGCTATACTCAATCGTGACTGGTTCATTTTGGAGTTGGTGGGAAAAATCAGATGGTTAATATTAAAATTTTCAAGGGATTTGGACGTTGCTGGTATCATTGTAGAGTCAATTTCTCGAAAGAGAATCAACCTTCCAAATATTACGAAAGTACCCATCTAACAAGCTTCCGAAAGTTTTTCAGACCAATTTGTCCTCGCATACAAAATTAAGTAATGATGACGCAGAGAGGACGATGGTTGGAAGTCTTGTGTTGGATGGTATTCTCCTAGTTGTGGGCCCATTGCGATGTAAATTTTCAATCTACATGGTCCATTAGTTGTGTGAGTTCATCATAATATATATCCCAAAATCTAAAGGTTACTTACAGATGAAGTGGACCACACCATAATAAATAGTATGGATTGCGCGCAACCATTGAAAACTACCAGGTGGGCCATACACCTTACTAATAAGTATGATATTTATGCCATCTCTTTATAAATGTATATGTGATATAATGAATAGGTTAAATGACATATAAAGATCACTGTGGGCCCCACAAAATTGAATTTGTACCATTATGGTTAAGCGAATGTAGGTACAGTAAAAGAAGGCCGGGTGAGAAGCCGGAGAGATTCATAATTCCCGATGCCCAAATTCAAGGGTCAATCCTATCATTTTAATCACGGGGCCCATTAAAATATAGATCTAATCCATTAATAATATTCAAGGCTTACGATTTCCTTAAAAATATGTAATCTTCATGTCATATCGAGCTATCTGTGGCCCACAGTGAGGAACAAGGACCAATGGTTTGCTTGCACAATACCTACTATCTAGTTTTCTTATGGGCCATTAGATTCGATTCTGATTATTTTCTTGACGTTTTCCTTCTTTCAAATTATGAAGAGAATTGACGGATCGGATTTGATCAAAAATCCCAAAATGAGATCTAGAGACGAAAAGGAAAAGAGAATCCCAATTCCAATGCCTCCACCTAGTAAAAGAATCCTAGCACCTTACCACCCACGTTCTTCCTTCTAGCCTCTTCATGATCCATGATGCCCATAGACGTTGTCAACACAATATAGCCAAACTGTCTGGAGGGGAGGAGCCTTGTAGTGCAAGGCTTAATTTCTTTGACACTGATGACATCGAAGCGAGGACTGATGACCTCACATTTTTTCAATCTTCCATTCAACTCCACGACTATCTTACCAGACCTGTTGTCATCGACGTACTCAGATTCTCCAATAATCTGTCGTGGTTGTCTTCATCTTGTTTATTTTATATAAAGTTTTTTCACGGTTTTCACGTTATCTTATTCTTTTTTTGGCATTTACTCGAATGTGTGCACATCCTGTTGAGAAAAGTCTTAAATCTGAAGTTTTTGAGGTCATTCGACCGGTCGTGGGACAGCTTCGACTAGTCGTGGGAGGCACTTGACCAGTCGTAGGTTCGAGCCCTGACACGACTCAAAGTCCAGCGAGTTTTTGCTGTTTTTCTCTGCGGTCTTAAACCAGTCGTAGGTGAGCTTCGACCAATCGAAGGAGGCTAAGACTAGTCCTAAAATTTTCAGGACTAGTCATAGGTTACGCAGTTTGTTCCGCGATTTTACGTGAAACTGCAGATTTGAGTCCTTTAGCAATTGGGATATGAAAGAGAAGTTACCTAAACTATAAATAGGTGTTCCTAAGGTTTTTCTAGGGTATGAGAAAGCTTTCTAAAGGGGTTCCAGGGAAATTAAAGGGTGTAGCAAGGGTGAGATTCGAGGTTGTTCGAATCGGGTAAGTCCTTTCTCTTTATAATTTCTGTTTTTATAGTGGAGATTTGTCGCTTTGTGCCATGGTTTTTTTCCAAAAGGGTTTTTCACATTAAATTTGGGTGTTCTCTGTGTTCTCTTGTGTGCTTAGTGCCATTGGATTGCTATCCTAGATCTAGATCTGTGTGATTCCGCAGGTCAAAATCCCCAACAACTGGTATCAGAGCGATCGTTGGGGCACAGATCTGAATCTGAGGGATTAATAATAATGGTGAGTGCCAGGTATGAGTTTGAGAAGTACTCAGGGAAAAATAATTTTGAGTTATGGAAGGTTAAGATGATTAGCCTGTTAACCGAGCAAGGCGAGGATGGTGCTCTTGAGGAGCGAAAGTCTACCATGAAAGATGATGAATGGAATACTCTTGATAAGAAAGCTTTATCATCGATCCGTTTATGTCTTACGGATGAGGTTCTCTACAACGTCATGAGGGAGAAAACTGCGGCTAAGTTATGGGCGAAGTTAGAGGATGTTTATGCGAAGAAATCCTCGAAAAATTGCCTACACTTGGAGCGGCAGTGGTATAACTTCAAGATGGCAGAGGGTGGAGATCTGGAGGCTCACATCAGCAACTTTAATAAATTGGTTTGTAAATTGCTGGATATGGAGGAAGTGATGAAAGATGAAGAACAAGCATGTATGTTGCTGAATTCTCTCTCAGCGTCCTATGAGGCATTTAAGGACACTATGTGCAGCATGAATAAAATCCTGAGTGTCGACACCGTTATCTCAGCCCTTCAAGGGAAGGCTATGAGACAGCTAAACAGAGACATGGGGACATATTCTGATGCACTGTTTATAGTGGGTAGGAATTCTAGACAAGGTACAGGTTCTTCTGGTTTTAGATCCAAATCCAGGGGCAAGGGTAAAGGAATGGTAAAGTGCTGAAATTGTGGGAAGGAAGGACATGTGAAAAGGGATTGTGAAAATTCTAAATCGAAGAGGAAAGATTCTAAGGCTTCATGCAAGGAGGCCAACGTTGCCACGTCAGATGAAAATGATGGTGATGTTTTATCTGTGTTTTCGCTCAGACGGTCATACGATGATCGTAAGGACGAGTGGATGCTAGACACAGGGATATCTTTTCACATGACTCCTCATCGGAGTTGGTTCACCAGCTACAGGAGTGCGATGGTGGATAGGTATTTATGGGTAATGACATTGCCTATAATGTTGTGGCTGTTGGTTCAGTACACATCAGGATGTTTGATGGGGTGGAGCGTACCTTGACAGATGTGAGGCACATTCCTGATTTGAAGCTGAATCTGATTTCTCTTGGTGTGCTTGAGGCAAAAGGATGCAAGTACACAGGTATTGATGGTGCTCTTAAAGTATCCAAGGGGGCACGGGTAGTCATGAAAGCGCAATGACTTGGTAACTTGTACAAGTTGATCGGAAGCACTTCAAAAGGTGGAGCTACGGTGGATATAGCGGATTCCACCTTTGCGCGTGTGTGGCATGTTGGGCATGGCCACATGAGCGGGCAGGGTAGGAAAGCTGAGACGCGCGGACAGGGATACAGAGCAGGTGAAGCAGCCACCTGTGAGAAGAATCACAGACATGATAGCAAGATATTGGCGAGGTACATGGACGACTCCAATATCGCAGGAGTATTCATCTTCTATTCAGATGGCTCTAGGTGAGCCTGGTGCTGAGAAGTGAAAGGTGACTATGGGCAATGTGATGGATTCGTTGTACCAGACCGACATATGGGAGCATGTGGAGCTTCCAGTGGACCGAAAGCGGTTGGATGCAGGTGGATCTTTAGGAGGATACAACATAGATATAGAGCGAGGTTGGTGGCGATGGGTTATGCTCAGGGAGAAGGGATCGACTTCTCAAAAATATTCGCGCCGACAGTATAGCAGGTGTCTATTAGATCAATGATTGGAACTGGTTGGCCAATGTGATCTTGAGCTGGAAGGATATAGAGTCTGCACTTCTGCAAGGAAAAGTGAAGAGCAAATCTAAATGAAGCAACCATGGCGGTTCGAAGTGAAAGGGGCTAAGAAAAGACTTTACAGGAGGTCGTTGTTCGGCCTGTCGCCTTGGCAGTGGTTTGATTCCTTTATGGTGAGTCAGGAATTGATGATATGCAGATCGCCAATTATGACATGTCTGAAATTAATGTACTGAAGACTCGGTCAATTGGAACTTTGAGAATGAAGGATCGGGGGGTTGCAAAGATGGTTCTCGGCGTTGAGACTGAAGGAGGAGTAGGTTTTGGTAATCACAGGAGGAATACATTGTGTGTAGGTATTGATCAAGGATGTGATGGGCCGGGTAAAGCCAAAGAGCGTTCCCTATGTGTCTCTCCTTAAATTTTCCTCAGGACATGTCCCAAAACATATAAGGAAAAGTAGGATATCTCATAAGCCTTATTCGAATGCCGGCAGTGTATGCCATGGTCTGATTTAGATCGGTTATTTCACAGGCTATCAGTGTTGAGAGCAAGTACCCCGACAAGCAGTATTGGGTAGCGGTGAGATGGTAAGAAGACTACATCTTTTCTTTTGAGAAGACAAGAGCAAAGGTGGTTGGGCATGTGGATTTAGATCCGGTAGACATGATCAACAAAATTGTTCCTGTAGAGAAGTTCAAGTTCTGTGAAACTTCTCTGGGCTTGGCGATGGCGTAAAAGGAAGACAGAGTGTGCACGAGAAGCTATGATGTGATACAGAGATAAGAGAAGAGGCCAAGGAGCTATACGGTTGAAGATTGAAGACTTGATGGAGATTGTTGAGAAAAGTCTTAAATATGAAGTTTTTGAGGTCGTTCGACTGGTCGTGGGACAGCTTCGACTGGTCGTGGTAGGCGCTCGACCGGTCGTAGGTTTGAGCTCTGGCACGACTCAAAGTCCAGCGAGTTTTTACTATTTTTCTCCGCGGTCTTCGACCAATCGTAGGTGAGCTTCGACCGGTTGAAGGTGAGCTTCGACCAGTCGAAGGAGGCTAAGACCAGTCCTAGAATTTCCAGGACTCGTCGTAGGTTACGCAGTTTGTTCCTCAATTTTGCACGAAACTGCGGATTTGAGTCCTTTCACAACTGGGATGCGAAAGGGAAGTTACCTAAACTATAAATAGGTATTCCTAGGATTTTTCTAGGGTATAGAAAAGTTTTCTAAAGGGGTTCCAAGGAAATTAAAGGGTGTACCAAGGGTGAGATTCGAGGTTGTTCGAATCGGGTAAGTCCTTTCTCTTTGTAATTTCTGTTTTCATAGTGGAGATCTGTCGCTTTGTGTCGTGATTTTTTTCCTAAAGGGTTTTTCACGTTAAATTTGGGTGTTCTCTGTGTTCTCTTGTGTGCTTGGTGCCATTGGATTGCTATCCTAGATCTAGATCTGTGTGATTCCGTAGGTCAAAATCCCCAACACATCCATCTAGTCTTTTTAAAAAAATTATAGGTGGAGTATTCCCACTTTTCTTTTAAATAATAATAATAATAATAACAAGAAGCTATACTCAATCGTGACTGGTTCATTTTGGAGTTGGTGGGAAAAATCTGATGATCAATATTAAAATTTTTAGGGGACGTGGACCATGCTGGTATCGTTGTATGTTCAATTTCTCGAAAGAGAATCGACCCTCCAAATATTATGAAAGTACCCATCTAACCTGCTTCCGAAACTTTTTCGGACCAATTTTCCCTTGCACACAAAATTAAGTAATGATGACGCGGATAGGATGACGGCAGGAAGTCTCGTGTTGGATGTTATTCTCCTAGTTGTGGGCCCATTGCGATGTAAATTTTCAATCTACAAGGTCCATTAGTTGTGTGAGTTCATCATAATATATATCCCAAAATCTAAAGGTTACTTACAGATAAAGTGGACCACACCATAATAAATAGTATGGGTTGCGCGCAACCATTGAAAACTACCAGGTAGGCCATACACCTTACTAATAAGTATGATATTTCTGCCATCTCTTTATAGATGTATATGTGATATAATGAATAGGTTAAATGACATATCGATATCATTGCGAGCCCCACAAAACTGACTTTTTACCGTTATGGTTAATCGCATGTAGGTACAATAAAAGAAAGCTAGGTGAGAAGCCGGAGAGATTCACAATTCCCAATGCCCAAATCCAAGGGTCGATCCTATCATTTTAAAATATAGATCTAATCCATTAATAATATTCAAGGCTTATGATTTCCTTAAAAATATGTAATCTTCATGTCGTATCGAGCTATCTGTGGCCCACAGTGAGGAAAAAGGACCAATGGTTTGCTTGTACAATACCTACTATCTAGTTTTGTTGTGGGCCATCAGATTCGAAGATTTTGATTATTCTCCTGACATTTTCCTTCTTTCAAATTATGAAGAGAATGGACGGATCGGATTTGATCAAAAATCTCAAAATGAGACTTAGAGACGTTGCACAAAAAATATTTCGTATAGAACGGACACTTTACCGGTTATTAAGTTTTGTGGGCCACAGAGAGATGGTGCCTACGAGATATATGATAACATCTTTCTATAAAAATAAAGGGCTTTAAACAAAATGAACGGATTGGATATACATTCCACTGGGCACAATGAAAATTTCCATCTAATTCACTTTCTAGATATTGAAATAACACGTGACTTCTTCTACCTTCATAACCATACAGCTACATATCTAAAGACAAGGGCAAATTGGTCCAAAAAACTTTTAGAAGCTTGCCAGATGGCTATCCTCATAATATTTGGAAGGTAGAATTGACCATACGACGATTCCAGTACCATCAAAATCCCAATTTTCAGCCATGCTTCGTCCATAGTTAGGTCATCAATTTAAAACGCATGGACTACCATAAAATTATTTCATGTGCAGTGTAAGGAGCTACTTCCATTTTTAAAATGGTTAAACAGTAAAACACGAGTATATATGTTCTTCAGGGCTTCCATGCAGTTGGCGTTTAAAAAGAGAGGAAGGAGTTGAAAGAAAAACAACACCAGAGAGAGATGGATATAAATCTGTGGATAATAGTTTCCATGGTGGTGGGAGTGATGTTCGTCGTCTCCGAAAGACTACGGAAGCCAAAATCAACAACAAAGTTACCACCGGGGCCGCCTAAATTGCCGATAATTGGGAACTTGCACCAGAACCTACTCCAGCATGGTGGTGGTAATGAGTTGATCCACATCACTTTATTCAAAATGTCACAAAAGTATGGCCCAGCTATGACAGTGTGGATAGGCATGAAACCGACGATTATCATAAGCGATCATGAAGCAGCTTGGGAGGTTCTTGTGAAAAAGTCCACCGACTATGCATCACGGACGCTCCCTAACGTGTTTAAATGTCTCACTGCTAACTGGACAACACTTTTCTCCTCCGATTATGGCCTATACTGGCAATCCCTTCGAAAAGGTGTCCAGGGCTTTGCTATGAATCCATCAGCCATCTCTACTCAAACACTGGCTCAAGAAAATGAAGCGGTTTCCATGACACAAATATTCCAAGAACAGGCTGTGATCAATGGCGGAATTATCCGCCCCTTGGTCTACATTCGACATAACACAATATGGGTGGTTGGGCGCCTTTGTTTTGGCCCCGACTTCAACAATAAGGGATTTGTTGCGGGCATAGACCCTCTTATTGATGACGTCATCAACCTATCTGCTTTTTTCCGTTTTTTCGATGCTTTCCCTTTCATTCGCTACGTCCCGGGCTTGTGGGGTTCATTTAGACAAGAAATTGAAATTCGTGATCGTATCATGTCGATGATACAATCAGAAATCAATCACTACCAATCATCAAAATCGCCATGCACCACATGCTACTTGCACTTCCTCCTCTTGCAAGGCTACCCGATGGAAACCATTATCTTTATCATATTCGAGATGCTGATGCTCTCCGTTGATAGCACATCATCTACCATTACTTGGGCTCTAGCATTCCTTATACGAAACCCTGAAATCCAACAGAAGCTATTTAAAGAAGTAAGCGGAGGAGACGAGAAGAGAGAGAGGGTGACTGTATATCAAGTGAATAAGATGCCATATCTTCAAGCTGTAGTGAATGAAGCGTTTCGGATGAAGCCAATTGCACCTCTCGGCATCCCCCACAAGACAGCAAAAGATACTACATTGATGGGTTCGAAGATCGACAAGGGTACTGCTGTTATGGTAAATATCTATGCTATCCATCATGATCCAAAGTTCTGGGATCATCCAGAAAAGTTCATGCCAGAGCGGTTCCTGAATGAAAATGCACGTAATGAAGGCGTGGCCATAGAACAGTATTCTTTTCTTCCGTTTGGAGCAGGTAGGCGAATTTGTGCAGGAATGGATCTGGGCAAGCTTCAAGTGGGCCTCACCGTGGCTAATCTGATTAACAAGTTTGAATGGGTAGCCGCTGATGGGGATGGCCCCGACATGACTGATGATTTTACTACTATTCTTAGGATGAAAGAGCCCCTTGTGGCAGGTATCAAGCTTCGTACTAACCATGGAAACACCCTCTCTTGAAGGTTTTGTGACCATGGATGGTGATAGCTCGTAGGGATACCACCCAATAAGAAACTTTTTATGTTTTAAATAAGTTGATTTTTCAACTTTAAATAAGTTTGGTTAGCACGTCATAAGATTTACTCATGTGATGAAAGTTATTCATCCAGGTAAGTTTTTTTTTTCAACTTTCAACTTTTCTACTTCTCTCCCTCCCCCATGTGATGGATGGTCCATATCAGAATAGGCTCCACATGATGGGCAGTCCACATAAGAGGTGGGTCGCACACAATGGACACTTGATATCAAATGCAGGGCCCACATTATGGATGACCCACATCAAGTTGAACCCACAAAATGGATTATCCACATCAAGGTAGGCCCTTGTGATAAATGGCCCACATCTAAAGCAGGACCCACGTGATGGATGGCCCATATTGAAAGGTGGGACCCACACGATGGATGGACTTGAGGGGTTGTGGGTATGGAAGGTGGTCCCATGTGACCGACAATAACATTTAAGGCAAGACCTACATGATGGATGACCCACATTAAGGTGTTCCCCGCATAACGGATAGTCCACATCAAAGGTCAACCCCCTAAGGATGAATGGCCCATGTCTATGGACGGCTCCACATGATGGGCAACCCATATCAAGGTGGGGCCCACACAATGGATGGTCCACATCAAAGGTGAGCTCTACAGGTGGTGGATAGTGAAGGTGAGCCACACATGATCGGTAACTTATTTGATGGTGGATCCCACATAATGTACGGTCCACAATAAATTTTTCAATGATGAATGGCCCACATCCAAGGTGAGCCCCACATGATGGATGGTCCACATTGAAAGTGAGCTCCATATGATGGGTGGTGGATATTGAACATGGATCCCACACGAGGACAATTCATGTCAAAGATCGACCCCTAATGTTGAATGACCTGCATCTATGGAGGGTCCTACTTCATGGATGACCCACTTTGAAGTTGGGCCCTGGATGGATGGTCCACATTAAAGGTGGGCCCACATCCAAGGTAAGACCCTCATGATGGATAGTCCAAAGGTGGGCCTCACAAGGTGGATGATCCACATTGAAAGTGAGCCCCACATATTTGATAGTTCACATTGAAGATGGAGCCACATATTTGATAGTCCACATCAGTGGTTGGGCCCACATGATGGATGGTGGATATTAAAGGTAGACTAAATAAATGGAAGGATAGGTACTTATGTAATGTTGGAAACCAAACATACATTTTCGATGATAAGTATAAGCTAGGACCAGAGCGTGCAATGTGTGGAATGTGAATTAATTGGTGGGGAATCCGCCAATTCATCTCCTGGGGCATCGTCTAGATTTCAAATGCTCTGACAGGCCTGCAGGTAAAAGACTTATTCGATGAGTGCGGGACCATCCCCTCCTCTCCTGTCCTCCCTTTGTTACCGCTGGTGGTCAAAGACCACGTGAAGGAAATGGGCTGCTGTGTGTCAGACGTGGAAGACAGGTGTATCTGGCCTCATAATGCGACGGGCAAGTTTAGGCAGCTTTGGGATCTTTGTAGAGTATTGGACGCCCAGAAAAGTTGAGCCAGATGGGTGTGGCAATCAAAGTTACCCCCAAAGTCTTGGTACTAATGATCTGAAAGAACCTAATGTAGGAAATTCCTATCGATGGGAGAATTCAATTGAAAGGGATTTATATAGTTTCAAAGTGCAATTGTTGCGGTTGGAACCAGGCACCGGGAATGGAATTAGAAGATCATTTGTTTACAACAGGGGAGTGGGCGGCCGAGTGGAAGCACTTTAGCAGTTTCTTCGAGTCTCCTTTGTGTATGAAATCTTTGAAAGAGTCTCTCCCAATGGTGGAGTCTGGCTTTGGATGTGGATTGCCTCGTGTCCTTGAGGGGCCTGTTATAGAGCTTCATTTGTTGGGAGATATGGTTAGCCAAACACGAATCTACGTTCGAAGGATGTTTGATTAAGGTGAGTAGGATCATTGACCCGTGTAGAGGTGGATCAGTCTAGTTAGCTTGTCCCTTCCCCCTGCTAAGGATTATCTTCTCTTGAGGAAATTAGAAGGGATGGTGTTGGGAATTAGGCCCCGGCCCCATTGTCCGAGTTCATGGAAAGTGGTGAAATGGGAAAAACTGGAGGGAGGATGGGTCAAGATAAACTTTGATGGACCTTCAGGTCATCGCCTTTGCAACAGGGTATGGGAATGGGCCTAACAACCGTGCTAAAATCAAAGCTTTATGGGAAGGTCTATCTAGTGGTGTGGAGAATGGATTCAAGAAAATTATTGTCGAAAGCGACTCTAAGGTCATTGTGGGCGCACTTAAGCAAGTCAGGCCTTCCAATAGCTTCATGTGCAGGTATTTGTGGGCTCACATCAAGTCTCTCGCTAAGAAAGCGGAGGTGCAAATTGCTTATGCTCCGAGGGAAGTTAACGGAGTGGCCGATGTGCTGGCTAGGTTGGGCAGTGCAACCCAATTGGAGAGGACGTTCTCAGCAGCCTCGGATCTTCCTACTCCTATTTAGGGTGCGCTCATGTTAGATAGGGGGATTAGGTTAGATTCGGGAGAATAAGATGTATTGAGGTATATGATAGGTGGTCGGGTTGATTTTGCATTGTCGGGTGTAATGCCTCAAAATTTGGAGGCCGAGTAGATACTCGACTCTCGAATTCCAGGGTGTCACTTATGCCTCGCGGAAATGAATGATTTGAGTTTGTTTGCTTGATGTATGGGCACTCAAGAAATTAAATGGATCATGCAATGTACACTGAAGTCAACATAACTTAAATTTAAGGTATGACTAACAAAATGATGCGTATATGTTCGATGTACGGGACCGCGTCCCAGAAAAATACATACAGACCAAAAAAATACAAAGTGTCCCTGCCCTAAGGCCCCATCGCTGGCCCTAGGGTAGCCTATAGCAACCTGCCTAGCAGCTGAAAATACGAGAGCTCCTCCTCTGAGTCTATGGACGCCTCATCTAGCGCGTTGGACTCTATGATACATGCATCTAAGATAGATTCTGGTTGGTATTTTAAAATTCCGTCCCAGAGTGAGAGTGAATGATCAACTCAGTGGTTTCATTAACATCAAGTTACACAAGCTATCAAATCTATATGCACAATTAATGAAAAGCAATTTAAGCATATAGTTCCTAGATACTTTTGTTAATGCACATGCATAGTATTATGATATGATGCATGCCCTCGTCATCCAACACTCCCTCAAGTGACTCTATATATACATTCACATATGACCAACACTCCCTCAATGCGACCTCGATTGTCGAATCGCCAACCTAACTAATTCAATGCGACAATGATTGCGTTAGCCGAGTATTTCGTTATGTTTGTTCATCCGATAAGATTGGGAAAACTAAGGCACTCCCATGAAATTAATGCCCTAATCTGATCGCAAGGCCCGGGGCGGCTGTAGCGGCCTCGTGCATGTGATACTTGATCTGTTTGGGTTCATTACTCCCAGTTGAATTCATACGAAATGAGGGTTTGTAAACTGGGTTGCTCGCGGTTACTACAGGGAGACTCGTCACCCCAGCATAGGCTGACAGCTAGAGCGTAGTGTCCCATACCACCATATCTGGCTCACGATACTTATGGATCGTATCATAGCGGTTATAAGTGGACGTTCCAAGGGCGTAGGGTGTCTCAGGTTCAAACTTGTGTGATCATACATGGTTGGCCAACCAGTGGACTAATTCATCTCACTCAGGTAAACTACGGTGCAACTGGCACTGGGTGTAAGCATCCTGTGTAATCCAACAAATATCGGTTGTCCGTCTTTGACCTGGGCCGGTTGGATTGGCCCAGGGCAGCCGACCCCGTAGGGCTACCCTTATGATTTTTTTTGATTTTCTAAACAATCCAATTGACTAATAAACTAAAATTCTATAGCATGCCACAACAACTCTATTCAGGAATAGGCAACCAAACTCATCAGTATTTCAGAATATTCTGGCTAATATGAGCAAAAAAATAAGCATGTAAGTGCATTATTCAATCATCGCGATATTTACAACAACAAGATAATTATACGTACATATCAGGGGAAAACTGTGAAGCATATGGGCATAGAATTTCAATGAATCCAGTTTATTCTAGCATGCAATCAATAATTGGCAGTCATAAATGGAATTTGCACTTCATGAAGGACAATAGGCCTAAGAATTAGTCACTAGTTAGCATACAATTCACAATTTCACTATACAATCATTATTTGTAACTTAAGTTTGATAATTAACAACCTAAAGGTAATGGTCTGCACCTAGGGAAAATTCATCGATTCTCTTGTGTTACACCTAGGATACTTACCGAGTAATTAGTGGATTGATGCCCTGCGTCGAATAAGTTAGCTCGTAAGGGTGCATGTGACAGCCTGCAAAGCTCAAATTCGAAAAGGGGGTTAGGGGATTACCTCTCTATCATCACTAGGCCGCTCTCTACGGTGGGGCATGGTTGCGGGCTCTGATGGGAGCAGCAGCAATAGGGAAATCCCCTAAATCAGCTCCCTAAAGAGCTCCCACCTTCTTCTCCCCTCTCCCTCACTCCCTTACAATTAGAAATTTGGATGGAAGTGAGAGAGTGAAATTTTAGGGCTTAAACAGTCTAAATTTTATGTTTAAATGGCCCTGGGGGGCCCATTTCCTAACATGCATGCCTCTAGTGGGCTGGATTTTGGCCCACAAGGCTCCTTCAAGGGTCCATTGGCTCATCCGCGCCATGAGGCAGGTTCTCGATTGTAGGATGAGCGATTAATCCAATTTTGGTAGAGATCGGATGCCTTGATCGACCGAGGGGACCCTACTTGTGATCGATGACTATTAGTATTCGATCGGGCCACAATTATATGGATATGAGCAGGGAAATATCTTTAACTCATACCACAAGTTTAGCTGCAATCTAATGGTTGGAAAGCCACAACTTCACGAAAGAATGGGAGGTTTATTTCACTTAAGTTTCAGGTTTCAGCCTTGGGTATTTACTCATTTTAAGTACTCTGCCTCTGGCCAAAGTTGTGCAATTCTGGGTACTATCTTGATTCGTCACCCGCAATGGACGTCAAGCCCAATGAAACTGACATTATTCTATAGTTTCAGAACTAGTGGCCTACTAACGAGTAGTCTAGAGCTCGTTTGGATAATCAAGACATTTTTGGAATGAATTAGGTGTCAAGATTTCTTGTGTGTAATGATTAGGGTTTGGATTAACTATGTTCATAGTGTCCTATCGCAATTAGCGAAAATAGTGATTCAGTCATGATCACTGTAGGCCGCTAGTTCAGAGGTTAAATGGGCAATTGAATTGATTTACCTTGTTAATTGAGATCTGACCCATAGTTGTCTTAACTTTACGTATGTCTTTAATTTAGTTGTGGCTGTCTTGATTATTCAATGATAGGTCTGCTAGACTTGGGCTCTATGTGAATAAATCATGAGGCTAAACTCGATGCTTAAGTGATTGGCCGGATTTATTGGCTTCCTATGATTGATTAATCGACTTCGTGTCGTTCTTTATTGGTATCGCCTACATATAGGCTCACCTCGAGCATCAAAGGTTAGTAAGTGATGACATAGGCTAGTTTTATATATATATATATATATATATATATATATATATATATATATATATATATATATATATATATATATATATATATATATATAAGGATTTTTGACAGTCTAAAATAGAAAAAATTCAGGACGTTACATCGCGCCACCCAAATGTGCAGACCCTTGTTGTCTTTTTTTACTTTTCTGCTAATAAAAGTTCCTTATCGATTAAAAAAAGTAAAATCCAAGATAAATTGTTTAAGGCATGAGTAACTCATGTAAAGTAACTTATGATCCAAATGTCCCCTAAGTATAGACTGTCTCACCGTTGGCCAATGATGATTTATAGGGCAATGAGAGGCTTCAGAATGCATTATAAGACTGGTGTTTTTTATTTTTTATTTTTTAAAAATAATGTAAGGCTAATGGGAGTTTTACCCTCAATTTTCTTTTTGGGTCTTCACTTCTTCGTGTTTTTTTTTTTTGCATGTGCCTTTATTACTATCTTTTTTTCTTTTATGTTTGGGCAATTTGAATAGTCATATATATAAATATATGGGAAAAGGTACTATATGCTCGACCGTATAGAACCATCCCATAAGGTCGAGCGCTGTCACCACCTATGTCATTGGATGGAAGAAATATCTTCCTACGGTGAGATTTGGAATGGTATATACTAACCGAGTATATAGTCGGTCCTATAAAAAGGGGATTTTACCCCATTCCAAATCTGAGATCCCATAGCCCTCTCTCCCTCAATCCCTATGACCGGATGCCTCCTGTCTCTCTCTCTCTCTCTCCAGCCACACCCGCCCTCACCTACCTCTCTCTCTCTCTCTATCTCTCTCTTCAGACACGCCCGCCCCCACCTCCACCTCTTCCTCAATCCCTACAGAGTTTATATTCCTTAGCCTTTGTTTTCCTCTAAATTCCACTGATACTAGTATGAAGGAAAAAAAAAGTGAGTTTGGTAGAACTGTATGCAATGTCTCTAGTAGTCCCGGTCCATCCATTTTTACGGTTCGTTTTAATAAAGTTTGATTTTTCATTTAAAAATAATTACAGTAAAAATGTCTACTAAAATGGACAGTTGACTATAAAGCTAACCATTCAAACAGATGGTTGTCTTGAGCACAATGACAAATCTCAATCTTAGCAACTTCTCGGCTTGGGAATATCTAGGGAGGCTTGGGAATTTGTAGGGTGAGTTCTAGATTTGGACATTTTTCTCATGATATTGAATGCAAGTGGATGGGTTAGAAAACTTTGGCCATGTTTTTCATATCTCTTCATTTATTCATAGACTGTGGCGCACATGACTAGTGGATCAACCTGATTCTTACGCCAGGTTATCAATATAGTGTTTCCATTTAGATGGATGGATTGGATCTTGTATAAATTGTGCCATGCTGACACTTGTACATGAGCTTTACTACACACAACTATAGCTTAGCAAATCTATGTTTTTCATTTTTATTTTATTTTTAAAATTGAAAGCTTATGACCCTAAGATTGACATCTCAATCTTATCATGCCTCAATGCATTTCGCTGAAGGTCATCATGCTTATATTCTCCAGCTAAATATTTTTAGCTTGTCTAATCCTTATGTTATATTTCCATAATTAGAGCCTATTTGGTTGACATTTATGAGGTCAAGTTGACAGACAACATTCTTATCAAAGAATGGTCCAATAAGTTATTTAATATACATTAAAATTTTAGAAAGAAAGTAAGACTTGATATTTAATATCTGCTATGCTAATACAATTTTTCATGGATAATTAATTGATTTCTACATGACAATAGTATTGATTTCTACATGACAATAGTATTACTAAAATTCTCCATATAATTTTGCTAGTTCTGGTCAAATCGACAAAGAATTTGCCAAAGAGGTCAAAAGCCAAGCTACATGCACTACACCAAAAACGTCATTTAGGAACGGTTTTAAACCGTTCCTAAATCCCTTGAGAACGGTTTTAAACCGTTCCTAAAAGAGGCGTCGCATATAATCTGGAACGGTTCAATACTGTTTCAAGTACCGTTTCAAATTTTAAGAACAGGCTCTTAGGAACGGTTTCAAACCGTTCGTAAGGCTGCAAACGGTCAAATTTCAAATTTTAGGAACAAAATTTTAGGAGCGGTTTTAAACTGTTCTCAACGGTCCAATTTTAAATTTTTGGCCCTGTATTTTTCATTATTTCGAATGGTCAATAAAATCCGTACATCTGTTTTTATATTTAAAAACCAAAGAATATTATATATAATTAAAAATTAATATTGAACAAATTGCTTACAACTTTATAATAAAAATTATATATATTTACAATAATTAAGCTTACAATTGCATGAATGCAATAAAAAATAAAAAAAAATTTAAAAAAAAACCTCCATGATGAGCTCCACTCCTAGAGAAAACACATGGTCCTTTCTGGTTGCACCATGACTTGCAATGACACTCTAAAAGAGGGACCTGTCTTTGCATTGCATATTAGGCAGAGCTTTTTGGGCTTGCATTGTAACTATGAAAATCAAAACAAAGACCATAAGCAATTTGATTAGCCAAAAAACAACATAAAGATTCAAAAACTAAACAAGCAAAAGAGTGACTATTCAACAACAAAAACTAGAGGATCACCTATAATGTTGAATGTCATCCCAGGCAAAACAATGCTTGTGTTAGGACGCACAATGTTTCTTTAGATTGGTTATTTTAACTTGAAAACAAGGCAAAAAAAAATTAGTATGGCCCAACCCATGATGGGTAATATCAGATCAAGAGGCGGGCCCACTAGTATCATTACAGGGTCAAACAAAAACAAGTCAAGCCTTTCGATCAAAGCATCACATGATACCTCAAAAATAAAACATTCGGGAAATCAACTAACATATAAGTTTCTTCTTTTGTTCCAGCAAGAAATCTATATGCTAGTGGCATATAGATATCTACAATAGAATGCTGCACCTAACAAAGCACAGTCCTAGCTTGGTAAGTGCATGAACACCTCATATCAAAAGCACAGTCCTACACAGCAAGAGACTGATCGAGAGGATAAGAACTCACCGAATGAACTGTCATTCCTCTCCTTGTAAATGCCAACAACCGTTTTTCCCCACCCTACATGAACAGATCAAAGAAAATATAAAGTTGATGAGAGATTGAACTGCATCCCTTAACATCAATTACATGTCTTCCGAAATACTCCTTGAATGTTGTCCAAGAGTCGTGAACTTTAACAACTACGTATCTAGTTTTAGTTGGTTAATTATAGAGAACATATTTCTATTGAAAATCCAAAATAAACAGGCAATTGAAGGAGTGGATGCAGAAATTCTTTTTGCAAAGGATTAGAAACTAATGCACAAGTACTAGACAGCGGCACATGTTACTACTATTTACCCAAGTTACATCAAGAGCTCCAAAAAGGATACGGCCAATAATGCAATCCAATCCCTGCACGCTTCAATTTCGCATCGTCCACCTGAAATCCTAATGGCTGAGAGGAGTCCAAATGTTAGCATAATTAGAAAAGTAACAACAAAATAAGTGTGAGATACCATGCACTAACAAAGCAGAGTCCTAGTTTGGCAAGTGCATGAACACCTCATATCCAAAGCATCATGTGCAAATGTGTGTTTGTATACACTGGCTCATTGAATTGCAACATCACAATAAAGAAGAAGTAATCATATTATAGTTTCTTAGCACAAATTGCAATTACATTACTTTTAAATTCGACTTGAAAGGAACAAGACTGCAAGTTGAGTTTGAGTAAAAATGAATATTCAAAATTGATTGGTCCACAGCTGCACATGTGATAGATGAATAAACTGAGAATTATGCAGATGGCCATTTAATGGCCTGTTAAAGCAAATGTTATCCAGTGATCTGACTACTGCAGGCCACAGCTATAACGCACAGGTTGTACTTGATTGGTCCACAGCTGCACATGTGAAACTTTAAAAAAAAAAAAAACATGTGGGTCCCAATCTAGGCTGGTCCGTTAATCATGTGGGTCACCTCTATAAATTTAATCTAGGCCATCAGTGATTTTCTTTCCAACTGGCTTTTCAAAACACACACAAAAAAAAAAAACCCACTCTCCAACTGACCATCTTTTAATTGTGAGTTTCACCCACTAAACGGTTGAAAGGCATGATTTATGAGATGTGACATGTTCATGACCCACTTAACCAATGCCCTAGACCTCATATGGGTGTTCCTCATTGGCATGCATGATGCAAGTACCTCTTCAATCCTCCTTCAGGTATAGGTAACCAAAGACCCTAGCTGTGAAGGCTAAGGCTAATTGCACTAGAGTGACGTGATCCAAGACGGTAATTAGACAGGCCCTACCTACCAAATGTCTTTATGTTAAAGGTTAGGCTAAGATAGTCGAGAGTGGGCTGCATGTAAATGTGTAAATGTGCATCAAACAGATGGGTTTCCTCACAAGTGGGAACACAGAGAGATACCCTGCCACTATTTTCTTGAAACACTTGAAATAGAGGAAGTGATGCTTACCTTTATGTGCCAACCTGCCAAAAGATCATGCCAAGCATGAGGGCAACAACTAAGGTGAAGAAGTATCGAGTGAGGTTATAGTCAGGGCTTCTCCAATATGTCAACCATTGCTTCCAAAGGCATGATTTGAACTACCCAAAAGTAGACTGAGAGTATTGTGTGGGGAAATAGATATCTTTGGCTCCTAGGGCAGGAGTGCTTAGCTCCTTAACCAGCACTTTATTTCTCCTGGAGATAATCACAAGGTGCACATTAACACAAATGCAACAAAATTTTATAACAATCACATGGAGGTTAAGTTGATTGCAGGGTTGTTTTCATCTATCTGTGAGATAAAAATATACAATCAGAGTGCTGCAATTAAGTACTAAGTTCTTCCATCTAATAACTGAAAATGATAGTCACACGGATGTGGAAGAAAAAAGTTTCTTAGATGCACTTGAATTCATCAACATAAGAAGAGTATGATTCACACATCTAGGAGCCTTTTCTACTTGGGTTGATTCCAAAGGTGACCAATCACTTGCATGTGAACACTTTTCTACCCAAGCATTTGTGAGATTAGCAGTGCTCTTATTAGAAAACCAGTTTCCTTCTCTATGTATGTTTGAAAAATGATTCACATTGATGTCCACCACATTGATTCAGGTTTTGCTCATCCGAGATTCAAAAATTATTTTACCCAAGAAATTGTCATTATTACGATCCTTCTATCAAATACAAAGGAGATTATAGTTCACTTACTGATACAACTACGAGGACTTGTAGTGCTCGGCAAAATCAATTCCCAATCGAACTTCAGCAGCAATTGAGCTTGCTTCTAGCATCCATGTTGCCGGATTGTATTTCTCTTTTATTTTTGGGATGCCAAGAATCTCCTACATGATGTAAACCAATGGAGGCTGAGTCAAATCACCATATTTTTCTCTTTCCATTTTTATTTTTCTCTGTTCTTCTTATGATTGTCAAAATTAATACTTCATGTATGTCAGATTTTGTGTGCGAACGATCAATACAATAATAATGATGATGATCGTACAATGGGAAAAAGCGTCTTACTTCAAAGCATTCAATTATCTTCTAAGAATTCTGGCCCAAAGGTCCAGAGTATATCACTTGCCCTCCTCTTTTCATCAGTAGAAGCTGTTAAATTCCACAAATTTCAGATGTTGCATAAATATTACACTCTAAAACTTTTAACTGTGTATGGCAGAGAGAGGTATTACCTCATCAAAAGCTTCAAAGATGTCAATGCTAGGTTGATGGATTGTGCAGACAACTGTTCTTCCTGTATCAACCGTGTTCCTTACGGTTCTCATGACAATGGCCGCTGATGATTGAAGGGTTAGCGACAAGCTCCATGGCTATTGTCAACCTCTTCCTTTGTTCTATCGACAGTCCTGTAATCCCTGGGAGGCCTACTATCGCATCTTTGAGATTATCAAGCTCTACCAGTTCCATCACTTCATCTACAAAGATCTGAAAACAAATGATTTTAACATTTACTTCAATCTGTCAACCAGCATTTGATTCTTCAGTGCAAAACTACCTGCATTTAAGGAAATCATTCTAATGAGTAAGATTATTATTTCTTTATGATCCATCCAGGTATAGGCCTAGCCAGCATATTCCCAGTTAAATACCTAAATGGAGGAAAAAGAAAAAGAAAAGAAAAGAAAAAGAAAGAAAGAAAATCTCCACTTCATTATTATCAAGGGTAAGCATTGACTCAAATAGCAAATTTTCATTTGATAATGTTAGACTTACATGAAATCCACTCTTGCAAGGCTTTCAAAGGAGCTTGGAATATCGCCAGCCAGGCTGTTAAAGCTGAGGTCTCTGCATGGAGAAATCACAATGATAGATAATGAGCCTGTAACAGAAATGTTTTTTTAAAGAGTTTTTTTTTTTTTTTTTGACATGGAGTTTCTCTCTGTTTTGCTTCAAATCTGAGATGGGACAGTAATAGTATTTGTTTAGAAAAAAAGATTAAAAATAGAATACTAAGAGCAGACAATGACTGATGCTCTAGTCACATCTTTAGTAAGGAAGTCCAATTGGAGTTTCTCTCTGTTTTGCTTCAAATCTGAGATGGGACAGTAACAGTATTTGTTTAGAAGAAAAGATTGAAAATAGAATACTAAGAGTAGGCAATGCTTGATGCTCTAGTCACTCCACCTTTAGTAAGGAAGTCCAATTGCAAATGGCTATAGATAAATATTCTCACCATCTCCACTATAGGACACCAGTAGCAAATCTTTAGGTTTTTTTTTTTTTTTGGATGAATTATAATTTTATCAATGCAACGTTAAGAGCAAAGAGCTACTAAATGTTCAAAAAAGATAATAAAAAGACAAAAAAAAAAAAGAATTATAATTTTATCAATGCAACGTTAAGAGCAAAGAGCTACTAAATGTTCAAAAAAGATAATAAAAAGACAATAAGATAATAATAATAATAAGAAGAAGAAGAAGAAGAAGAAGATCTATTTCAATACAGCAAAGTCCAGCTATTAACTAAAAGAGTAAATGCCCAAATCTGCAGCAATCACCATTCATCTCCAAATCTTTAGCTATTGATGCATATTTTCACCAAGCATTTGAGCCCACCATTCCTAAAGATTGAACGGAACATGAAAAAAACTACCGAGTTTTGCAATGGATCATTTCCCACAACACTATTTGTATCAGAGAAATAACCTCTTAATAGTATGCAGCTGGTTATACTCATTATACACATTGGGATAGAATGCATCCATCCACCACAAAGCCAAAACATTCAAACATACCAATTCATTATATTTTTCTCAAAATTATACAGATTAATTGTTAAATATCATGAAGTTTCTTGATGATAAAGATTTTGAAAGGAAAAAGACTTACCAAAAACGAAGAAATTATGATTCTTCTTTCCTACTCGCTCCAACAAATAACAGCTAAAAAAAAAGAGGGACTCATTTTTTTAGGGTTTCCAATTCATCTGATCAAGCACTGAGGAATACCACTAGTTGTCTAAAAGACCATAGACACATTAGTATTAATTAGTCTTACTAAATAGTATGTACAATTAAAAGAAAAAAAAAAAGAAAAAGAAAAGAGAATGTGTCCCTTTGCTCCCAACTCAACTTTAGATATCACCTACATTTTAAATGAGTTCTTGCAAAGGAAAATGCTGCGGTAGTCAATGAAAGAGAACTGATCATCTACAAGCCGTTTTTATAAGAATTTTGCTGGAAACAAGCTCGAACAAACCAATAGCCTGCCTGGACAAGAGAATCATGTTTCCCACCTTTACAAACTGAAGAGGTGAGTATAACATGCATACCGTCCTGTTAAATATCAATAATATAATATAATATTCCAGTTCAACATTTCAAAATGGGGAATTTTTGCCCCCTGTTCATGGACAATAAAGAAATAGAATGAACAGCTCAATCAAGGGCCAAAGAACATATTAGAACAGACAAATTAAACTAACAAGAACTATAGGGTCGGCTACATGAATCCCATTCTAGCATTCAACTCAATCAATGGTCATCCATAGTCTCAGACAAACATGATTTTGAATTGATAAACATGTCATCCACAGGACTATTACAATGAAATGATTTTACATGAAGATCCTTGAAATAACTTTTTATAGTGTTTTCAACAGCAATATGGCAGTTATCTTGTAACTGTCAGTGACATGTCTGTTGTAGGGAACAATTTAACTAAGCTTTGGTTTCACCACTATCTGCATCTACCACACATGGCATGCACATACAGACATCCAAATTAAACTAATTGGGGTTCCAATGATGTAGAATACCTTAATGCTTAATACTAATGGGGTTCCTACCCTTACAAATGGTGGCCCATCAAATGAATGGCTAAGATAATCAACCAGTGTCCCAATGGAAGAGTCAGCACCATTTTGAAAAATGGTATCGACTCTCCTCCATGCGATATTCATTTATGGCTATTCAAACCATACAAATAGTAGTGCACATTTTGGATAAAGCACATAACTTGAAATGGTAAGTGGCTCAAATCATAGAGAAAATTCAGGGTAATTTTTTGGTGTATGCTCCATCCACAAATGAGCCAGAAATTTGGAAGGTCTAGATTAACATAAATTAAGTATGTGTATGGTGGTACACCACCATTTAAAAAATGATGGTGAAAGCTTGCTAGAAAGATAGGTGAAATTTTGCTAGATCACACACCCTCTCCCTACAATTTATACATAGCACACATGAAAAAAGTATGCTCAACCATGAAGGTGACTAGACTATCAGGGAGTCCACTCATCAGGGAGACCACCCTTCAATGAAAACAGATAAACCATTTAGTATAGAAAATTGATTAAAAAATCAGGTCAGTCCACTCGTCAGACAGGCCATCCCCTGTACTAAGAGATTTATATGGATGGTCTCTTCCTCACATCCACTTTCTCATAGCCAGGCACATGTAGCACAAAATGCATTTTGTGCAGGACAACCAAATAGTTCTATAAGGAAAAATAAGAAATATATACTATCATCAAAACAACATTTTAGATGAAATGAGTCTTCGAAAACTGCATGGCCACAAAATGAAATTTTCATAAAGCTGTCGACTAGACAAGGCCTTATCTATCCCTTTATAGTTACCACCCTGTAAATTAAATTTTATTACTCATGAAGCGAAAACAGCAATGCATACACCAGTAGATTTCACAAGCTAATGAACTATTAGCTTTTTGTTCTTTCTTTTTCTATCTTCTTTTTTTGTTTTACACTAAATTGTTAGCTTGAGGAGTCAAACGGCCTGATATGCCGGCGAGGACACCCAAACAGTGTGGCCCACCTGACGGAAAGCTCTGATCTCGCACACGTGCCATATTGGCATGTATTCTATCCACAAAAGTGTAGAAAAGGCACCCATACAACACTTACATATAATCAACACCCAATATAGGTAACAAAATTTCAAAATCCACTCTCTGAGTCAATTCTACAAACACATTGCAGACATAAATACTCCCAAAAACATAAAACAAGCACACGAAGGACAGATCGAGGAAACATAAACAAGCAAGACCCAAAAAAAGAAATGATAGAAGAATTAGAACGAAAATGCTAGAGAAAATACCAAAATTGCGCCCAATGACGCAATGCCAGGTGGCGCCATACTTCTTATCGAACTCCTTGATGTACTCGACAATGTCCTTCTCCACACCGTGCTTCTCAATGGCCAGAAAGAATCCGATTTTCCCAGCGGAAAAGAAAAAATGTTAGGAAGGACAAGAAGGTAAAAAGATGAAAAGATGAAGGGCAAAATGGGGAACGAAGTGAACGGAGAGAGCGCAGTTGATGGCGTCTTTCTGCATGTCATCTTTCAGAGCTGCGATACACCCCATACAGAGCTGCTACTGCTGCTTCTATGATACCGTGTGGGGACTGTCAGATTTAGAGTCCGACAGGGAGAGGGAGATCGAGAGAGAGAGAGAGAGAGAGAGAGAGAGAGAGAGAGAGATCGGAAGAGGGAGAGGGAGATCAAGGGAGAAGGAGATCGAGAGAGAGGGTTGAGATCGGGAGAGGGAGATCAAGAGTGCAGATTGAGATCGGGAGAGGAGATCGAAACAGAGGGAGAGGGAGAGGGAGAAGGAGATCGATAGAGGGTGAGGGAGACGAATGCGAAATGAGGCTAGAGTTTTGGCGTAATGTAAGGGTGAAAATGGTTCGGTAGTTTGCAGCAAATCTAAAGTAATGTGACGCTTAGGCTTGTGGGGTCCACCGAGGGGGTTCTAATCGAATCCATTCCGTCCATATGTTTTACAATAAAATAATAGATCCAAATAATGAAAAATAAGAAGATCCAACACTCGATTGGGACACATCAACAAAAATAGTCGATAAAACAACAACAAATTGTAGTACGGTTCATAACCGTTTTGAATCAAAAACGGCTTAGAGCCGTTTCTGTTCCAGATCTGCGATTTTGGTGTAGTGATGCTCTAAATGGAGCCAAAGGGGTCAGTAAGTTTATGAAGGTTCCAGGGGCTCTTCTCCCAGATTTGAGGTCAAAATGAATGCTTCTCATATTTCTTTAAAAGTGCAAAAAAAAAAAAAAAAAAAAAAAAAAAAAAAAAAAAAAAAAAACCACAAAATGCATTAAAAAGCTATTAACTAAATGTCATCTTGGGACTTGATTCCTTCACTAAAGGTTTTATGAGCACAAACACAAGCTGAACATCCACAGACATGTCTGTATGGACTCATGTGTTGATCTTAATAAGCATCTTCCTCCCCCAGGGATGCCTGCATCTGAATCTGGTGCCTCTACTCTTCATTGATAATGTCTTCTTAATCTATTGGAATTTCTAGTTTCACCCTTGCAAGATCACATGGCTATTCTTAGGAGTAGCCATCAAATTGCTGCTTTCACCCTTGTAAAAAAAACTATTGTCTACCCCACAAGTCTTAGTACTACAATGTTAGCGCAGTTCCTGTGTACCTTAATTTTTCTTTTTTCTTTTTGTAGTTCAACGGTTTCATTGACTTGGATGCACATGATACACTAGCCTTGAAGCTCAAAGGAGATGGGAGATGTCACATATCTACTGTAGGTTTCTCCTTCCACCACCCATGCAACTAATAAGAATAGATGTTATACATTATCTTAGGTTTGATGGTAATTTACTCAAGGGGTGAACAGTTGGAGTGATTGGAGCAGATTATATTAGATCTGCATGTGATAGAATGATGTATTTGTTGTAGACTCATGCAATCCATCGGTTGTATTGGAGTATGTTCTTGTTACTATGGCTGCCAGCGACCAACTCCTAATAATAGCAATACATAGGTAGTGGTGGACAATTCAAAACAACTCAATCTCACATTTGGTTGCTCTGCCCTTCTAATTTTTCAATGAAAATTTTTCCTGTCCCACTTTCATGGTGATTGGTGTATTTTCATCGCCTACTACAAAATCATTGTTGGTTGAACCCTAAATAATGGTGTAATTCTAATACACTTTTGTATCTTCCTTACTTCAACTGATGCTGCTTGCAATTGCATCTTAATCACTGCTAGTTGTGTTCTGTTTTGAAGGATATTAGCTCTAGGTTTCACATACTAATCCAAGTACTAACAAAATTATTACTATTTTGAGGAATCCAGTTAGATGGTTAGGATTGTCCATCAATAGGATTTGCATCTCTTTAAAGCGTTGATGAAGTATTGCCACATCCTGGCTGAGGAGGGGATCAGAGTGGTCCAGCCGAGGAGCAACAAATCAATGGTGCCACAGCCTTAGGTTCAATTGATCCTGCATTCCTAGATGCTCTTCCAGAGGAGTTACAAGCCAAAATTCTTAATGCTCAATAGAGTCAAGTGGCCTAGCCATCAAGTGAACCACCTCAACACTACAAGAAAGAGGGTTTTTAAAGACGAAACTTTTAGCGATGAAACTTTTTTTCATCGCTAAAAGTTTATTTTCACCAACGAAATTGTAAATTCGTAGTTAAAAGTCACTTTTACTAGCAAAAATTTTCGTCGGTAAAAGTAATTTTCCCGCTATTGTGAAAATTCTCCCACTAAGAGTTTTAGTGACGAAACTTTTCGTCACTAAAGAGTGTTTTGAATTTTTGAGAAAACAAACAAATCAAAATTCACCTTAAGTGACGAAAATATTTGTTGCTAAAGGGTGTTTTGAATTTTTGAAAAAATAAAAAAATTTGAAAAGTTTCCTTTTAGCGACTAAATTAATTTTGTAGCTAAAAGCCACCTTTAGCGACGAAAATTTTTGTCGCTAAAGGGTGTTTTGAATTTTTGAAAAAACAAAAAAGTCGAGATGTTTCCTTTTAGTGACGAAATTAATTTTATAGCTAAAAGCCACCTTTAGCGACGAAATTCGTTGCTAAAGGGTATTTTGAATTTTTGAAAAAATGAAAACAACGAAAAGTTTCCTTTTAGCGACGAAATTAATTTCATAGCTAAAAGCTACCTTTAGCGACGAAATTTGAAGGGTGTTTTGAATTTTTGAAAAAATAAAAAAGTCGAGACGTTTCCTTTTAGCGATGAACCTAATTTCGTAACTAAAAGCCACCTTTAGTGATGAAATTTTTCACTGCGAAAGAGTGTTTTGAATTTTTCAAAAAAAAAAAATAAAAAAAATGAGATATTTCCTTTTAGTGACGAAATTATGTTCGTAGCTAAAAGCTACCTTTAGCGACGAAAATATTTGTCGCTAAAAGGTGTTTTGAAGTTTTGTAAAAATAAAAAAATCGAAAAGTTTCCTTTTAGTGACAAAATTAATTTCGTAGCTAAAAGCCACCTTTAGCAACGAAAATTTTCGTCGCTAAAGGGTGTATTGAATTTTTGAAAAAATAAATAAGTCAAGATGTTTCCTTTTAGCAACGAAATTAATTTCATAACTAAAAGCCACCTTTAGCAACGAAAATTTTCGTTGCTAAAGGGTGTTTTAAAATTTTCCCACGGTGAATGTTTGCACTGTGTTGGAAATGTTTGTGGTAAGACTTTTACCGACGAAAATGTTCGTCGGTAAAAGTGTTTTTCCTAAATCTTTTTCCCGACGGCTGAAAACCGTTGGTAATAATGTAAAAATGTTTTAATTTTTAAAAATTTTTGTCAGTAAAAATGTGTGTGTGTGTATATATATATATATATATAGTTTTCATATCATATGAATGGAAATTTTTTTATATATATAATTAAAAGGTAATATTTAAATGATTTGTAATATCACATGAAAAAGAATATTGAAAAGTTTAGAAATTTTAAATATGTTTAAGTTAAATTTTGAGGACAAAATAATGCTTTTAAAGGAAAAAAATCGGCATTTTGAAAATTTTTAGAAAAAATTAAAATATGAGAAAATTTTTGAGATTTTGAATATAAAAATTCAAAATTGTATTTTAAAGATTTTAAATATTTTAAAGATTTTTGAAATATTTTATAATAAAAATGATATTTAGTTAAAAGAGTGAAAAAAATATACATTTTGAAAAAAAAATGTTAAATTTATTTGTGAAAAATAAAATTACTAAATTATTAGGCACATCCACTAATTGAACCTTTAATCATTTTTGGATAATCTAATCAGTTCAAATTGAAGAGTAAATAACTATAGATGTTTAAATCAAATTTTACTGAAATTTTTGATCAATCTTGTATGCCCAATATCTTTCTCATATGTGGCCTAATTAAGGCGAGTAACTGGTTGAATTGAGAGTATTGATTAGTAAAATAGAGTGAATGGACCAGACATGTAAAATGGGTCAAATATTCTAGTGAAAATTGTGACTCAACTTACTGACCTCGTGAGAACCTAAGAATTGATGTTAGTGAGTTTTGTGGGCCCCATCATGATGTGTGTCGAACATCTATCCCCTTTATGTTATGAGATATCTCAAAAATCATCGGTAAACGAAACTCAAGTGGGCCATACCATCAAAAACTAATTGAAGACATCCTAAAAAATATAAAAGCACTTGGTGGGGCCCACATGAGTTTTGGATGTGGTTGAAACTTGGTCTGACCTCTCATCCAAGTGGGACACACATAATGAGTGTGTTGGATATGTGAATCACATTTAGGCAAGCCCAATATATGATTATAAATGTTTTAAGGAAACCTCTCTCCACTACATTTAGGTGAGTTACTCGGTACCCTTAGCATACTAAATAAACTCTGTGGGGTCCACCGTTATTTATTTATTTTATCCACTACGTTCTTCCATGTTATGAGATAATTTGAGGTCTAAAGAACAAAAAGGAAGCATATCCAAAGTTCAAGTGGACCACATTACAGGAAATAGTGTGATTGAACCTCTGCCATTTAAAATTTCTTGGAGGTTATAGAAGTTTTGGATCAAGCTGATGTTTGTATTTTCTATTCATTTATATAATTTTGATATTATGAAAAACCTTTAACTGTTTTTGGACAATCTGATCAGTCCAGATTGAAGAGTAAATAACTTCAGATGTTTAAATCAAAATTCACTCAAATTGTTGATCAATCTTGTTTGCCCAATATCTTTGTCACATGTAGCATGATCGGGGTGGACAACTAGTCAAAGTGAGGGTAATGATCAGTAAAATAGAGTAAATGGACCAGACATGTAAAATGGGCCAAATATTCTGGTCAAAATTGTGACCCAACTTATTGACCTCGTGAGAACCTAAGAATTGATGTTAGTAAGTTTTGTGGGCCCCATCATCATGTGCGTCGAATATCAAAACTGTGGACTTGATGTGTCCCCTTTAGGTTATGAGATATCTCAAAAACCACTGGTAAATGAAACTCAAGTGGGCCATACCATCTAAAATTAATTGAAGACATTCTAAAAAATATAAAAGCACTTGGTGGGGCCCACATGAGTTTCGGATGCGGTTAAAACTTGGTCTGACCCTTCATCCAAGTGGGACACACATAATGAGAGTGATGGATATGTGAATAATATTTAGGCAAGCCCAAATTATAAATGTTTTAAGGAAACCCCTCTCCACTACATTTAAGTGAGTTACTCGTTACCCTTAGCATATTGAGTAAACTCCATGGGGTTCACCGTTATTTATTTATTTTATCCACTCCGTTCATCCATGTTATGAGATAATTCGAGGTCTAAAGAACAAAAAGGAAGCATATCTAAAGCTCAAGTCGACCACACCATAGGAAATAGTGTGATTGAACCTCTACCATTGAAAAATTCTTGGAGGCCATAGAAGTTTTGAATCAAGTTGATGTTTGCATTTTCTCTTCATTCATATCTTTTTAATATTATGAACAGGTTGAATGGAAAATAAACATTCATACGGGCCGATTTCCTAAACCCAAACCTAAACTCGATCCCGAACCCAAACTTGATTTCCTAAACCAAAACTTATAACCTTAACCTAAACCTGTTCTCAAATCTCAAAACCTATAACCTAAACCTAAACCTATATAACTTTAATCTAAACCTAAAACTTAACCTATAACCAAAACCTTAACCTATAACCTTAACTTATAACCTAAACGTATAACCTAAACTCAATTTCCTAAACCTAAACCTATAACCTAACCGAAACCTAAACCAATAACCCAAACCTGATTTCTTAAACCTAAACCTTAATGTATTCTTAAATCCCTAAACCTAAACTTACACCTAATCCTAATCTCAACTCCCTGACCTAAACTTAAACTTGAAAACCCAAACCTAAACCCAATCCCGAATCCAAACTCGATTTCCTAAACCTAAACTTATATGTTATAGGTTAGGTTTAGGTTTTAGGTTATAGGTTATACGTTTAAGTTTAGGTTAAGGTTTAGGTTTAGGGTATTTTTGTTTATGATATTAAGCTTATATGTATTTATGCGTGAATGAATGTGATGTGGATAAGATTATTTGTGTTTGGATGACTGTAGTTTATATTTGGATGGATTTACTAGTTTGGGTTTAGATGGATGTGAATGTGAATATGATGAAATATATTATATAACAGGTATATATCAGGATGAATGTCACACCCCAGACTCAGTAACCGGACTCACAAGGAATCCGATGGCCGATTCTGGCCGCAACAGTCTCCGTAGTACCCCATTCTCGGCTCCTGAGGCGGGTTCTGATCTTAGGATCCTACAAGGAGGATTTTCATAATAATATAATTATTTCCAATACGAGCATACCCAAGATCACAACAAGTAAATCTCAGAATAACAAAGGCACACATCACAAAATTCACTATGAATTTAAACTTTTACAAGTTTCCATAAGGTCCAAAAGGACATACATAAGATAATAAAAGAAAGAAGGAAGAGAATCTGCAACACTGGGTCCTCGGCTCGCACACCTATCCAAACTCCACTGTTAAGACGCCAACTTAGGATCTCCTGCATGCATCAATCGTGCATAAGCTTAGAAAGCTTAGAGGGTGGTAAAAGTGTGTGACAATAGTACTCAGAAGAAGATACAGAATGCAGAAGGGAGTTATGGTCAATACCAATACCACTAGCCTTACCAAGGCTATCATGAACACAAGAAGCTATACCAAGGCAGTATGATAATGTAGGAATCCATACCAAGGTTATATAGTGCCATGAGTAATGTAATGCCATGAGTACTAGGCTCCATGCCAAGGCGATGCATTATGAGGCTTACATAGCCGATGCAAATGCAATGCGAAGTAATGTCAGTGCTCATATCCCATCTACATATCAAGTACATTTCCATCATAAGGAAATCACCGGGGTCCATTACACTGCTGGATGATTACCTCTCTATAGACCCCGCACAGTCAAACGAGCATAAGAGACCTCACTACCCTGCATGCAGACAGCCAATCACCAGCAAGGCCTGAAGGTAACGGACCCATTCACGAGTTGGTCAGACTCGGCCTAGCATGCCTCCTTACATCAGGCGAGTAAAACCACACTCCTATCCAACCGACTACACGACAGTGGGAGTCGCGGCCTAACAATATAAGGCCCTTGTGTGCTCATATATTCCACCCCGTCACGACGCTGGAGAAGATCCTTAGTACCATAAAAGTTTTGAGAATCTCACCTATGGGCATCCTATGCACCCAGTATGCTCAAGTAACATTTTCGGTGTCCAACCATGGCCATCCATGATGTATATGTGGAGGCTACAGCCCTTATGAAGTAAGGGTGATAATGCTCATATATTATGCAATGTCAGATGCATGAATCACACAATCAACCATGCATCAATCCCAAGCATCCAACGTGCTCAAGAGAGGATACTAAGTCCCTCAGGGAAAGTATCATGCAATGCCCAATGACATAATATGACCACATACACATAGTGTTAACCAAGCATATAATGATATACATGGTCATGAGGATGAATTCAATCATGCTATAGGGTGATATATAATATATAGTACATTCCTCCTATCCAAGAAGGGCAAGACCAGGTACTTAGACAGTATCTTTAAGGAATCCAACTTCTAGTAGAGGCCCATTTTCCTGAGGTAGCCCACGAAACTAAGTGTACGAGCTGCGGGTCTAAGTAATATAGAAATGAGCCTAACAAGAGTTTAAGATGATTATCCAATCACTCTTAAATATAACCAGGCCTAGAGGGGTCCATAATAGGGACATTTAACCATCATTCCCCCCAAAAGGCATATCAATCATGAACTATATGGACAAAAGATCCAAGGACTACATTTAAGATAAAAATAAAGGTAACCACATACATATATTCCTCATAATAGGTCATAAAAAGATATAATATCACTTTTAACAACATGGGACCCAAGAGGAGAATTAAGGTCCAAGGCTTAATTCTCAATAGCCATAAAATCCATGCATTGAATTGGACTTAGTGGGCAGCCCGCGTACATAATATACGACTAAATAAGTTCAAGTTTGGATAAAATGGGCCCAACTACATCAGCCCAATAACTTAGCAATTTAAGTGGGCAGCCAAGGGCCCAATACTATCCTTATCTTTTCTCACAAGTCCATCAAAATGGTGGAAGTCGGCCAGATGTATGGTTGGGCCAAGCTGGGACGACCCTGCCCTCTCTGGGCCCACTGGATGTCCCACAATTCTAATCTTAAGATGGGGTCCTCATAAGATCATTAAAAGTGACCCAAAAGAATGTACTAATTAAGCCTAAGGATTATAAGAAAATATAAGCGGATAACACGTACACAAGTTCTCAATATGGTGGGCCCCACAGCCTAATAAAGTTTTAACCATACAATTTTTACATTTAAGGTCCTTTAATAAACTTTTGACCTGTTTAACTTCTTAAACCTGCTAAGGTCCAAAAATTAGTTAACTATGTAGAAATAATCTCATAAAGACCAACTATACTCACTGGGTGACCCCACCAAATGGAGAGTGTGTGTATATCATGAAAAGATCAAGTGGGCCTATTACTGGATCGTGAGTCCAGCAGTAACCCAAGGCAGAGAGTGCATCCATAATCGGACGATCCAAGACTTAGATGGCCTAGACCAAACATGCGTTAAGGTAGGTTCCACATACATACACATTGAGCCTTAAACAAATGGCCTATGGTATACGATGGGCCTTTAACCATCCATAGAGAAACCCATGAGCCTACCTTAGGATCACCCAGGAGGACATTCAACCTCAACTGATTTTCAAGAGGTAGCCCGCCACTACTCATATAATATAAGGTCTAAAGCCTACGTAATGCCTGGCCGAATGGGCCATACACCAAGCCCAAATTATAAGCCAGATAGTGGACTCTCAAGTAAGATTTGGGCCCAACACAAAGGTCCTAATTCCACATATTTTGGTAGGCTTCATGGGCAGCCCAGTAATTCATTTACATGGGTAAGTTTTACATTTAACACAAGTGAGTTGGGCCTCACTTTTGGCCCAAGTACAGGGTCAATTTAGTGGGCAGCCAAGAGCCCAACTTCTTGCATATTATTGCCCCTAAGCTCATCACAATAGATGGGGGAGTAGAGGATTTGAGGCCCAAGATTAATGGGCCTATCCAAAAGGACTCAATCCAAAAGGCCTAATCACTACCAGAAAAGGGACGGCCATGCATATACTATATTACATAATGGGCCTTAAGGAAATGACCCAAAATAAAAGTTATCCAATTCATACATTATGGTGGACTTGAGGTCAGCCCATAAGCCCAAGAATACACATGGGTAAGGCCAATACTGACAGTGTGGGACTTACCACATCAGCCCAAAGACTTAGCAAGGCCCTCCACAATATACATTTATGTGAGCCTTGCAAGTCAGCCCACAATTAAGCATTTTATAAGGGCATCAAGACTAATAAATACACATGATCAGCTTGTATACGGCCCATTGGGCCTGTAAAATAATAAGGTCAGCCCCTGCATAGTCTTGGGCTAAAGGAATAGGTTTCCAGCCCAAATGTCTCATAAAACTATCAAAATTTTGATTAAGGCTAGCTCATATTATCACCTCAAAGATGGGCCTTAAGAGGCACTAATTACACCTAAAAAATGTCTAAGGAAGGAAAATAAGGAGTGTGTGCAACACTCTCTTAAATCTGGTGTGCCACGCTAGTTTCTAAACAATCAACCATGTAACAAATTTTGAGCCCCTTGTTGGAATTCCAACCCACCCATTTCCTGGGCCTGATGGAGTCCAAAAATTTATTTAATTTAGATGGGTTACTGACACATGGTGATCTACACATATCATAGTGGGCCCCACCAGATAAAAAGGGAGATATACAACACTTACTTCAAGTGAGCCATGCCATTAGAATGCAAGCCCAGCAACCCAAGGTAGAGGCGTCTCATGGTGGTTAGTCCTACAGGCCTGGGTATTTGGCCCAAAACTGATCAAAATTGCAGGCCACACCATGGTCGGTACAGAGGCCTGATGGCCCTAAACATTTAAAGGATGGTCCTTCCATGGGTGAGCCAAACCCCTAAAAAATTTTAGAATTTTTGGACATTTATAAATATTTTAATTAATTTAAATAAAACAATCTGTACAGAAAATCGGACTGGCTTGGATGTCCCAATGTGGTGGGCCAGTCCGGCCCTTGCCACGTGTGCACAGGGGTCCATTAGCTCCAAACATTTGCAGGTGGGTCCTACCATGGGTGGACCATACCCCCAAAAAATTTTAGAATTTTGGGACATGGATAAATATTTTAATTTATTTAAAGAAATCAATTTATCCTTAAAATCGGACTGATATGGACACCACATTATAGTGGGCCGGTCCAGCCACCACCATAGTACTTACAGGTGTCCATTGGCCCCAAAATTTGGTAGGTAGGTCCTCCCATGGGTGGTCCACCTCTCTGTAAATATTTATAATTTTTAGACACCCAAAAGTATTTTAATAAATTTTAAAATTCCAACCTGTCCAGGGTAGAATGTTGCTGGAACAGTGCAGAAAATTCAGACTGTCCACCTCACTTGGACCGCACCTTTGGGACCCCAATGAATGTCAAATGAGGCTGAAATTTCGTATGGTTATAGGTGGGTCATGAGGCTACAAGGGTCATATATTATTTTATTTTAGTATTCCCATCAAAGATCCAGAAATCAGACCCCAAGGTGGCCTAAAAATCTGTCCAGGCAGATTTGGATTACAGCATGTTACTATCCAAACCACCCCAAAAGATAATTAAAAGGGAAATAAATCATCATTTCCTCGGGGTGGGGTCCACTTAGATGGGTCACACAACTCTCAGACCCAAGCCCCTTCCAAAATCATCCATAAAATCAAGCCCAAAGGCTATCCAAAACTTGCCAATAATATGGGGCAACAAGGTGAGCCTGTATGTCTAACCACTTGGGCCTAGTTGCATGGCACATCAAGTGGGCTACACATACATCAGATTTACTATAAAGATAGGAAAGAAAAGATGGAGAAGAAACGTAATTCGGCCATGGGGTAGGGCCCCGCCACTAATGGGCCCTCCCAATAATGAATCATACCCATGCAACTACATTGATTGTACATGCAACATAAAATTACTACATGCATGATCTATAATTGGTATGAATGGTTGGGATGCCATCCCAACATGATCGTTAAGGTCTAAATGACCTGGATATAGTGTGGATCATTAAATACATCATGATGGGGTCCATGGATAATGACCCCATCATGGAGCATGATATGCATGTAGGATGGGCCAAAGGGCCACATCCATGGGATCAAATGGGATCCCCACCATGGATTGATGGGTCCCATGTGATCCATCCATGAAGAAATAATGAGATTAAAGAAAGAAATGAATTCAGCAAAAGAATAGTCACCCACCTTAAGATCTCTATCAAAACTCCACTCTAAGCTTCTAAGGGTCCAAGGAAGCAAGATGAAGGGTTGAGATGTGATTTTAAGGGTTGGATTTGAGGGGTTTTGGAGTTTTAGGAGCTGAAAAATTTAGAAATTTTTAGAGGAGGGTTGCTAGCTATGGAGGGAAGAAATGAGGAGTGAGAGATAAGGAGAGAGAGAGACCATGATGGTTTTATAAGAAAATCCATCATGACCATAAGGAGGAGTTTACAAAGTTGTAGGCTAGATTAGGTTTCTTGGTAGTATTTGTGCTTGGTGGTGTTAGTTATGGATCTTTTTGTAGTGTGTGGGTTGTGTATCTTAAAACTTGTGCCAAGAGTAATGGTGGTCCACATGCATTCCACCTAAGTGGGCAACATGATCAATGGTCATATAATAAAATGTACACAACTTATGATCCACACATCGGATGGACGCACAAGACGCAAGGAACCGCAGCGACAATGTGGTCGCAATGGCATAGGTTTTGGCTCGATCCAAGTCAGGTCTACATGACCGGACTTAAAGATGATCGCAAACACTATTCAAGGGTCGCAGGTCACCAGGGTTCGACTTGTAATACCGTGGGACCATGAGAAACGAAATGCATACTTATACACACACATGCACACGCAAGAATTCAGATTGGGTCTTACAATCCTTCCCACCAACAAAGCAATTTTATCCTCGAAATTAACAAAATTGGAGCAACAAGAATGCATAAACATCATATATATATATATATATATATATATATATTAATCATCAATCACAAGAGAAGGTAATACAAACAATCATATATCAATCAATCACCAAACAAATAGGGATAACGCTCTCTAATCTCGACCTCACGTTCCCAAGATGCCTCGGTCTCCTAATGATGACCACATTGGGCTTTTACTAAGGGAATGACCTTAGTCCTGAGGACCTGCTCCTTTTGATCAAGAATATGAATCGGTTGCTCAATGTAGGAAGCATTCTCACAGACCTTAAGTGGTTTCCAATCAATCACGGGAATAATGTCCGACCCACACTTCTGCAAGATAGAAATATGAAATACATCGTTGATCATGGACAACTCAGGAGGTAAGCCAAGCCTATAGGCCACAACACTTATGCACTAAGTGATCTCAAAAGGTCCAATAAATCTTGGTGCGAGCTTGCCCTTCACACCAAAGCGAACCATGCCCTTTATAGGCGAGACCTTGAGATACACCATGTCCCCAACTGCGAACTCGAGGGGTTGACGCTGACGATCAGCAAAACTCTTCTGTTGGCTCTGGCAGTGCACATCCTTCGGCTGATAACATCAATAACATCTGACGTTTACAGCACAAGCTCGGGACCTAAGAAACGACGCTCTCCTACCTCAATCCAACATCTAGGAGACCTGCACGGTCTACCATCCCTAACCAGAAATACTGCCTTGACAAGAAAATAAGCTCGACATCGGCAATACAAAACTATTCAGCGGGTAAGAACATCTCACCAACCAAAACGGAACACGATAATATCATCGATTTAACACAGTGATCTTCCCAAAAAGTGTCCATACTAACAATCCCTTACAGCAAACTCTAATAGAAATCTGAGTGAACAAAAGCCCTTAGATACAAAAAGGGTGTGATGCACCAAAACACAAGGCTTACATATGGAGACAAGGAGAATACCCATAACGACTCCTCTAATGACTATGGGTCCTGCTGAGTCGTGCAAAATCAAGCCTGAGGTGCCTGGGGAGGTGTCTGTCCTCTCTGCATCTGCGGTCTCTACTGCTGTTGCGGTCGCTGCAGGGGTCTATCCTGCTGTTTCGGCCATTGTCGGGGTCTTGATGGTGGGAGCCACTGTCGCTGCCGCAAGGGAAGAGGTCACTCATGCCTCCGATGCCCGACCTGTCCACAATTGAAGCAAACAACAGAAAAGGGGCCAAAAAATGAAGTGGTCGGCGGTGCTGATGATGATGAAGAAGCTACTGCATGTGATGTTGATGCTCTGGCGGCTCGATAGGATACACACCTCTGCCGCTGTCGACACTGTCGAGAGCTACTAGAGGGGGCTTGCCTCTTCCGGCTTCTTCTCTGATCACGATCACTCTGCGAACCGGTCCACTCGGCCTCTGCCTGAAGTAGAAATACCGCCAACGGAGCTCGTTGTAGAGTTGAATCTCACAAAAGGGGGATCGTATGCTTCTGTTCCGCCTATCCGGGCATCTCAGGAACGGGCTGACGAGTCTGAAGAACATCAGTGACGACCTGCATAAACTACTGGAGATGCTCAGCTCCTACAGGAATCGTCAAATAAGCGAGGGTAGCACTGGCCTCTGACGAAGGCATAGGTATGGTGGGAGCCCTAGGAATAGGTACGATAAGCTCCAGAGGGAAAATAGGAATCTCAGATAGTGGGGCAGAAATCGCTCGGGTCACTGGAGCGGAATGAGAACCACGTCCATGGGCACCATGGCCACGGGCGTCACAATCATGGGCACCTCGACTAGACGGCATGGTCTACAGAAAGAACAAAGGTGATGGACACCTAGGAATTAGAATCCTTGAAGGCTCAAATGAAATGAGGGAAACGCACTCAAGACACTACTTGTCCTAAACTCATAACAGATATGTGATACTATCCCAAGTTATTCCAAAATTACTTGATATGCTCTGATACCAACTCCTGTCACGCCTTAGACTCGGTAACCGGACTCATAAGGAACCCGATGGCCGGTTCTAGCTACAACAGCCTCCATAGTACCCCATTCTCGACTCCTGAGGCAGGTTCCAATCTTAGAATCCTACAAGGAGAATTTTCATAACAATATAATTATTTTCAATACGAGCATACCCAAGATCACTGCAAGTAAATCTGAGAATAACAAACGCACACATCACAAAATTCACTATGAATTTGAACTTTTACAAGTTTCCATAAGGTCTAAAAGAACATACATAAGATAATAGAAGAAAGAAGGAAGAGGATCTGCAACACCGGGTCCTCAGCTCGCACACCTATCCAAGCTTCATTGTTAAGACGCCAACTTAAGATCTCCTGCATGCATCAATTGTGCATAAGCTTATAGAAAGCTTAGAGGGTGGTGAAAGTGTGTGACAATGGTCCTCAGAAGAAGATAGAGAATGCATAAGGGAGTTATGATCAATACCAATACCACTAGCCTTACTAAGTGTAAGGCCTGTATCCTAAACTGTACCGTTTTATAAGCTTCTGCAGTCCTCCCAATCGAATTTCGATGACCTGCGATCTGTTACAGGCATTTGCGCGCGATCTTGAGTCGTGTCTCGTATATCTAAGTCAACTCGACTCGAAACTTATACCCTTACAACCGCACTGTCGCCGCGTTTCCGACGCCGCGTATTACGCGCCAAGGCGTTACCTGGTCCAGGAGATGTGGGCCCGCGTTCAATTTGAGGAAAACGCTGCACATTGCAAATACCGAGAGAATCTCAAAAATATATCAAATTAATCAAGTACATGTCACATTACCCAAAAAGCAACTCAAAGTCAACTCTCTCTCTCTCCCCTACCCATCCCTCTTTTACAAATTTTCAACCCAACCCATACCTCACCTTACAACAACCACTCCACCCATCCATATCATCTTATCCCCTCTCTCTCTCTCTCTCTCTCATTTCTCAAACCTCCCAATCACCACACGTCCAAGCCCTCCCTTCTCCAAAGCCAAGTGTGGCCACCTTCCTACCATTACAAGAAAAGAGGGCTTTAGCCTCGGTTCAAAACTGAGGCTAAAAAGGTAAAAAATTGAGGCTAAAACCTTTCGCCTCAGTTTTGCCTCAGTTATCCAAACCGAGGTTGATACCCCCGTGGCTAAAGGCTTTAGCCTTAGTTTTAGCGACCGAGGCTAAAATGACTTTTATAGCCTCGATTCTTCAAGTGAGGCTAAAAGCCTTTTTAGCCTCAATTTTCTCGAAATGAGGCTAAATTAAAATTTTAACCTCCATTGTTTTCAACTGAGACTAAATCCAAATTTTAGCCTCAATTGCCTCCAACCGAAGCTAAATCTATTTTTAACCTCGGTTCTCAACAACCGAGGCTAAAGCCTTTGGCCATGGGAATTTCAGCCTTGGATATCAACAACCGAGGCTAAATTCAAGCCTCAGTTACAAATTAAGGCTAAAAATATTTTTTTAAATATTTATTTAAACTACTAATCCATTCATTCAATCCACTCATGAAACAATCAATCATGAAAGCCACAATACCAACAAAACAGTTAACAATAGTCTATTTAAAGTTTAACTCAATCAAACTATTACACAACATTAGGTTCCACGAATAATACAAAGTCATGGTCACGCCCGTCATCACCGGTGTCGTCGTGCTTGGCGGACCCTGAGATAACACTACTCATCCATCTTCTGCTGCTTCCAGGCCAACGTCATCATTGCTTCCACCAACATTCTACATTCAAATTGTGCGTAACAGGCCCTGCAACCTCAACAGGTAGCTCTGGCCTGCTGGCTGCAAGTCATGAAATGAAACTCTCAAACAAGAAATGAAATACAGATGCATGTGTGTAGGGAAAGGAAAGAGTAGAATTGAGAGTTGGAAGTGTTGGAAAGGAAACCCAAAAGGAGGATCCGATAATGAATGAGAAAACAGACAAGATGTGGATTATAGTACATTCTCACTGACTCAGATTTGCTTAATGCGGCGGACCTCATTAGGTCCATGTTGCAGACTCTCAGCCTGTAGAAATTAATAAAAACCAAGATGAGGCAGGGGAAATAAACTTATGTATTGTAACATAAGACTTTTATCCTATGAAAGACAATGCATCATAAGATATTCATTCTTCAAAAGCAATTAATATGACCTTCTTTTTCTGATCCAAGCTATGCTTTTCACAATAAGCCTTGTGCTGAAAAAACTTGCCTCCACCAGTCTTCACATCCATGTGCAGGCCAACACGTTTAGCATAGGTAGGATGAAATGCCGTTTGACGGTCATCATGATTACACTGCAAGACAGTTGAAGGTAGGGTGAAGCAAAGAAAACAACATAAAGTCTACCTCTCATTTTTGGAGTCAAACCAACATAATTTTAAGAAAATAAATGATTAAGCAAGCCAAACCTTTATACAGACACCGTATTTCCACATCGATGCCTTTCCTGTCATGTTACTTTTGGAGAACATCCAGGGCATGAAAAAGGATTTGTGCCGTTGATAGAATGGCGGAAGAGGATTAATGTAGCCTGCCCCAATTAGTTGGGATAAGGCTTAGTTAATGATGATGATGATGATGCACGACATGAAAAAGGTGGTTCTCACCTTGAGTAGCATTCATTACAGTGGGCAGAACCATGGCGCAGGCTAGCTAAGAACTCTGGCAACACAATGGCAACTAAGACCTTCACTTGAGAGCAAAAATCTGAAGTTAGTATTTATAGAAACAGGGAAGTTGGAGCAATGGGGATTTCATGTCTCTCCTATAAGAGACCAATTCAATGAAACAGGAACATCAATATTATGGTAATTCATGAAACTATGACACCAAAGACTACAACTCCACTCATTTCTTGGATATGATGGCCATTAGGCAATTAGCATGAATCTAAGATTTCTTTTTACCATGAAATCCGTCGCAAAATTCACTTCCTGCATCATATGTGATATTACACTCCTCACCATTAAAAGATCTCAAATTATTAGGAATTGGATTTCAATGGATGAAAGTTAGGCCGTGTTTGGATGTTTGATTGAATTCATTTACAGTTATTCAATTCAATAAAGAGTAGATGACTGAATTTCAGTTGCTATAGTTTCAAATTCAAAGGATAGTTTCAAGGATCTCAGATGCACTATGATAAGAAAATAAGTAGACTTCCTTCTAAGGAAAATTTCATGCAAAATATGGAGGAGGTACATTGCCAACAACAGTTCTAACATATCTCATATCCTACCCAAGGTAGATAATGTATGATTTAGGATCTAGCATGCATTTTGGTACCATTTACTAAATGGTCACAACCCTACAAGACCTTGATTCGTGCACTTGGGTGAGGATTCAAACCATATCATCAGTGGTGCACCTCTTGGTATTTTTGGATGGTAAAAAGAAATCTTAGATCAAATGGTTGGAAACAGTTTCAACCAGTGGCCCATCCATAACCTGGTCTACCAGTTGTCTGGTTTGAATGGATTGACACATTTGCCAATCTTATCATAGGATTGATACTATCTAATCTATGGCACTGGATGCACACCGGATCCTACCTCTTTTTATAGATTGGTGTATAAAAACTGTAAATATCACACAAAAATCAAATGGAATTAAGAAAACATGGAAATTAATACTGCTGAAACTTGGAGACATCCGACACTTGAGCTTCCAAAATTGAAGAGAAATGAAGAGACAACATTCACCATCGTGTATTAATCACAGTTCAAAAACAACCAATGAGCTTCTTGGCTTCACCCAGAGGTGCAACCTGGGCAAGTATTATGTCTTGAAAACTGATTGGATGTAGAACTTGCACTAAGAGTCTTCAAATAAAAGTATTTTGTAACAGTAACAGTAACACCCGCCATAACGGCCAGCCATATGGACAATACAATAGAGGCCATAACAGTAAAAAAAATTTAAGAAAAAAAAAATATATTGCCCCCATTATTAGTCCATTACAAACCTATTACAGCTATTACAGGCCCATTACAAGCCTTTTTTATTTTTAGATCAGGCATTACAACCATGTTATTGTGTAACGAGGTCCCACTGTTACTGTTACATAACCATTTTTTTATACCTAGCTTCAAATGAGGAATTTTCTAGAGAAATCTAGTTTATTCTATTTTTCTTTGATTCAATGCAATCTATTTTTATTACTTGGTAGCAGATGTTAAGAACCTTAGCCATATTATTCACAAAAAATTCAGACTTTTCCAATTTATAATCATGCAACACAATAATTTTTTCCCTATTTTAATCATATGCAAGAAGTCATGACTGAGAAAGATGTTAGTGATGAAATTGGAAGCAAGAAATAGAAGACAACATAAAAATGCAAGTTAAAGCATTTGATCTCCTCTTTTGTGATTTTCCATGTAATTCTTAGTGTTATATTTTTCATTAAAGTATACAATCAGGCAATTGCAACATATGCTAAATCTACTAGCCATGTAGAAAAGGAATGTGTTATACTAAGTAGATAACGTCAAATTAAAATACACCATTAACATGCATTGTTCAAAAAATGATAAACTAATCTTAGTCTCTTATAAATTACGGGGTGATGATTGACTTACCCAGATGTCTACCTTCTCACTTAGAATTTCTCTTCTGAACACCATCAATACAAAATTAGAGGGTTGGTATCTTCCAAAATGAGATAATCTTCATGACATTTCCATCCACAACATGGCTCAGTAGATCAACAAAATGGTTTATTTTTTCCAAATGATTCAATAAACTGGATCACCACACCATCAATACAAAATTCATGGAATTCAGATCCTCCAAAAACTATACATTTCCTTAGGATCAGTACCTTATATCTACTCCCAACAGATAGAATCTCATCTCATAACCCTTCCAAGAGAAATTAAGAGGAAGAAGATAACCACCACAACCAGAACCAAATAGGGTTCTTCTCAAATCATAAATCAACACAAATTAACAGAAAGAAGGTCAACATAAAGAGAGGTTAAAGAGTAATGCTCATGGATCAAAGGGCCTTACCTATGAGCCCAAGCCCTGAATACCTCATTTTGCCACAGGAGATGTCTGATCTTCTTTGTCAAATATAAATGCAAGAAGCTTGATTCATTAAAATTCATTCTGATTTGTGAGATATGACTGATTCAAGATCCTGACAAAGTTTTACATGTGTGTTTCATTAAAATTAAGGCATTTGAATGACTTTCTAGAAAAGCTAAGGTGTTTGTTCTAACTTGAAATGTTTTTCACCAGTGTCATTGCACATAATTACTATAGATTAAACATTGTTAGTATTCCCTTGAATACATCTATTCTAAAATGGATAGTACACATCAGTAACAACCACATAAAAAAATGGATTATTGATCTCACAAAGTGCAACACATTGAAATACAATCCATAAAGATGCGATACATAAAAATGTCAGCCATATGACGAGCAAAACAAATGTAAACCAATTTAACAAACATATAGAACAAAGGCAACAACATCACTCACTTCCTCTAGAAACGGATTTCCTATCACCAAGGACTCCTAAGTTCCTCGGTTCACTTACAACTTTGTTTAGCTGTGAGTAAAATACATGCATTAACAAAAATACATAGTTCGAATTGTGGTAATAAAACATAAAGTTCCATAAATAAGGAATGCAATAAACAAAAACAACAACAAAATTTGAATCTCAAATTGCTACAATGATACAAAATCTTGTTTAGCTATGAGTAAAAACAAATGCATTAGCAAAAATACATAGTTCGAATGGTGGTAAGAATTCCACAAGCAAGGGATGAGATAAAGGAAAGTGATAAACAATGAGTGCCTGAACTCCCCCAAACACTGAATAGCAGTAAGCACATTTTGACTTTTTGAAGCAACTACTTTCCCACCAACTGATGAGATGCAGTTTAATACATTGACCTTATGAAGGGCATCACATTCCAGTGCTTGATCTTGGCATGTACGCAACATGGTGGACCCCACATTCCATTTGAAAGTTTCTATGCGGGGGAACCACAGCTCAATCAAATGGTAACTACCGTAGGATCTGAATGCCCTTTGATCACTCTCCTATTTTATTTCATGTTGGTATGTTTATCACATTCATGATAAGATTGATAAAAAAGAAAAAGAGCATAGCATTTGGTGAAACTATAGGTTATGAAAATTAGGCCAACGAGAACAGAACAATATCATCAACATTCACTGCACGTCGCAACCTGGCATATCCTTGTAGGATCTGGGATGTTTGGCCCACTAATCATGAAGTGGGCAACATATGTATGTTGAATGACAGATAATTGGTTTTCATTTTCCTAGCTGCTCATTTCTTCCTGCATGTGTGGGCCTCTTGATAAACGGACCAACTAGCTTTTCTTGACTAAGGAACATTCACCATGGCGATCACCTTACGAACGGCTCCAATGCCATGTCCGTGCGCGTGCGGGGCTTCTGTGTTTTGCACTTGGAGATGTATGAAGTGAATCATTTTGGGTATACGTGGCAATGAGGCACACGTGTGTAGGATCCAGTATACTCGAGAACCATGAACATGCCCTGCCCCTCAGGAAAAGCTGGTCCAGTCATCAGGTGGTCCTAAGAATCTGTGTTTTATTGCAGGTTCATGTATTTCAAATCGCCAAAAGAAACAGAAAATCCAATGAAATCTCAAAATGTATTTCAAATACATGATATTACATAAATCAAAGATAAATCTCTAAAATCTAAATACAAAAACCTAAATTACAACTTAAATCAGCAAGAATCGAAACAAAATCCAATGAAATCTCTAAGAATAACGAGACATAAGTTGGATCAAGATCAAAACAGATCAAGCACCAGAAATCAAGAAAAAATTACAAAAACCAAACCCTAAGTGGAAAATTTTGGAGAAATGACAGGGGGAAGCTCACCTGATTGAAAGTTAAAACCCTTCCTCTGTCCTTAAACAATGTCAACTGTAAATCTGAGTAACTTCTTCAAATGAATAATCAAACTGCAAAAAAAATCGAAAAGGAAGGCAATATCCATCATCAACTCAAAACAAAAATAAAAAAGCAAAGCTCCAAACAATGAGATCCGAAAGGAAAACAGATCTATTAGTAAGAATTGGATCAAAATCCAACGAAATCTCTCAGAATCGAGAGACATAAGCTAGATTCATATTAAAATAGATTAAGCACTAAAAATTGAGAAAAAAAAATCATAAGTGGGAAAAAATTGATAAAAAGCTCACTGTCTTTTGAGGATCTGAATAAAAATAAAATTGAAAAAATAAAAACAAAAATAAAAAATCTATGATCATGCAATGCTTTGAAGAATCATACATAAATAGAATCTGATGCAAAAATCAAAATTCGAACAGAAATGTAAAAGAATATCATCCATTTACCTTGACTCCATACTTTATAGCAACGCCAGCCAATGCATCCATCTTTGAGACGCAGTGCTCGATGTGATTGACACCGGATGATGGAGCCAACAGAAGAATCAACAAAGTCATCATAGTCGAATCGATTGGTCTCTCACTGACCAAATCGTCTGAAAAGGACTGAGAAATTCCATTACTCTGCCCCTCCTTAGTCTGCATTTCAGACAATTCGCCCCCCAAAAGGAAAACAAAAACTCTAAACGCTACTAAGACATGAAATTCCAGTCTATATCCTCATCTGAAACCCTAGAAAATCCAAACAACGGAATTCCGAACTTATTTACACAGATCAAGGATGGAGGAGGATTTGACAGGGATTTTGCGAAAATACCCTAGATCACTGTAGCGAAAGTGGATTTTTCGTGGAAATAGGCGGGATTTGTACCGTTCCAGAGAGAATCTGATGGATAATCACTGGAAGGGGAGAATTAGAGGCCTGGATTTCGATTTCCAGATCGTTTTTCCTTCATATTTTCCTTCATGGCAGGATTCGCAGCGCTACGAGAAACGAAAGGCAGAAAACGGACTTGAGAGAGAGAGAGAGAGAGAGAGAGAGAGAGAGAGAGAGAGAGAGAGAGAGAGAGAGAGAGAGAGAGAGAGAGAGAGAGAGAGAGAGAGTGGATTACTCGATTTTTCTAATTAGGCCTTACCCGAGGTTTTATTCGCAATTCGTGGAGTAACTGACATGTGTCAGTATATTAATGGTGGTGAAATTTTCTGTGGGAGGTTTTTTTTTTGCTGGTAGTGTATGGTACTTGATACACACTAATAAATCATATACTTCTATATTTTTTACTTAAAGTAAACCGTCTAAAATGTGGAACACACTGTAAAGGAGCTTACATTCCAGAAATCGTATTAGTTGAACAAATATATCCTTTGTTTTGCAGACACTTGTTTATGAAGCACGACCGTTGGTTATGTTTCATTCCAACCGTCGAATAAATGTTTCTTAGTCCAATAGTTACATAAATTATAATGTGTTATATTTGGTTTATGATGCACCTAAATTTGTAGCCCAGGTTTGGCCAGTTCAATTCTAATTAACAGGCACAACGTGTACAATTTTATCAATTCTTACTTATCTTCCGTCCTAGTGTGCCAGAGTATGGGAGCGGATTAGGTGTTACCCGGGTAACACATAAGTTGGTGTTGCCCTTACCGTAGGGCCCACCTTGATATTTTTTTTGTATATCCATGCTGTACATCCATTTTTCCTGCATATTTTATGAATTATTTATAAAAATTAAGAATATACAAATCTCATGTGGACCACAAAATAGGAAGCAATGTTGATTGAACGTTCACCATTAAAAACTTCCCAAGGCCCACCATAAGTATACCCATAATTTTTTCCAACATAGTAGACTTTTCGCCTCGGTTCCTATGTAACTAGGCTAAAAAGTAGACTCTTGGCCTCAGTTCCCATGCAACTGATGCTAAAAAGTAGACTTTTCGCCTCGGTTCCTATATAACGGAGGCTAAAAAGTAGACTTTGCGCCTCGGTTCCCATGCAACTAAGGCAACAAGTAGACATTTCGCCTCGGTTCCTATGTAACTGAGGCTAAAAAGTAAACTTTTCGTCTCGGTTCCAATGCAACTGAGGTTAAAAAGTAGACTTGTTGTCTCGGTTCCTATCTAACTGAGGCTAAAAAGTAGACTTTTCGCCTCGATTCCTATGCAACTGAGGCTAAAAAGTAGACTTTTCGCCTCAGTTCTAATCCAACTGAGGCTAAAAAGTAGACCTTTCGCCTCGATTCCTATGCAACAGAGGCTAGAATGTAGACCTTTTACCTCAGTTCCTATGTAACTGAGGCTAAAAAGTATACCTTTCGCCTCGGTTCCTATGCAACTGAGGCTAGAATGTAGACCTTTCGCCTCGGTTCCTATGCAACTGAGGCTAAAAGGTAGGCCTTTTGACTCAGTTCCTATGTAACTGAGGCTAAAAAGTAGACCTTTCACCTTGGTTCCTATGCAACTGAGGCTAAAAAGTAGACCTTTCGCCTCGGTTACTACGCAACTGAGGCTAAAAAGTAGACTTTTAGCCTCAGTTACCTAGCAACTGAGGCGAAAGATGAACTTTTAACCTCAGTTCCTTAGTAACCGAGGCTAAAAAACACATTTAGCCTTCATTTTTTCAACCGAGGCTAAAAAATTGAGGCTAAAGGCCTATTTTCTTGTAGTGTACCTCCCATCCTCACCCTCTAAGGGTAATCTTGTCCGTTAGATTGCATCCTTTGGAGCTCAGGAGACCAAAGAGGCTAGAAGATTTGCAATGTGGGTGCTTCTCTCTATCTCTCTTTCTCTCTTTTCTATGATGATTTGTGGCCCACCTGATAGGTGTGGATGATCCAGACTGCCCAGCAAATGGGACCGTCCAGCTAGCCCTAACACTGCCACCTGTTTTGGGCCTACATGGCTGGTCAGCCAAACAGGCCCACACAGAGGGGAAGAATATAAATTTCAGCTTGGTCCTAAGCCGTGTGGCCCACCTATATAAACCCTACCATGATGAATGTACCACATCCACTCTGTCCAGTGCACAACGCCCACCTTGCTGCCTGTTCTGCACCCTGCATGACCGGTCGGTCATGCATGCCCGGTTGAAGGGAAAACTCAAATATCATCTTGAATTTTGGAGAGGGGTGGCCCACTCACATGTACCCCACCTTGACGTCCGTAACCTCTATCCTCATCGTCCCTCTTCAACGGTCCAGATCCAACATGTGTGATCTGCACCGTAGCAGCAATTCCAGATCGTCCGTTCGACGGACGTCCCACCATACACTGGACTTCTTTCAACATATCTTTTTATTATAATAATATATACTCTTTCTATATATCTCTTTTATTATTATTATAATAATATACATTCTATATACGTGGTGGCCCAATGTGGGACCCACGTTAAAATAATTGTTATATATACATTATATATATGGTGGCCCCATGTGGGACCCATATATTATAATATTATAATATATATTATATATTATATATACACTATTATATATTATTATTATTATTATAATATGCACCGTCCCTCTGGACGGTGCTTTTGAAACCCACTTCTGATGTATGCACATCATCCAAGCGGTCCACCGTCCACACGTGGACGGTGGGACCCATGTGATGCACGTGGTTTAACACATGCAGTTCGTCCAGATGTGGACTCCACCAGATGCATGAAGCCATGCCGTCCATCCATTTTACAGTAGCAGCGGATGGTTGCTGCACTAGCGTCACCAGATTCTGTGGGCCCTGCATGAGGTATATGTTTTACCTATACCGCCCACTTGCCACGTGGGGCCCCTTCGTGATGTGTGTTGTGTCAAGATGGACGGTGTGTGCAGGACCTTATGTGATGTATGTATGTGCACCGTCCATTTGAACAATGGATGTGGGTGTTGATTCTGAAGTATGTGTTAAATCAACACCATCCATGTGGACTGCTGGGCAGCAGTCTAGCAACTTACAGCTGCTGCAATCCGAGAGCTACCACGTGATGCATGTGACGTGGTGTGTGGACCCACCTCTTATACACACCGTCCACTTGTCTGGCTGGCGGGATCCCACATGATGTTTGTGTTTTATACACACCGTCCAGGTCTGGACGCTGGACCTCCTTAAGAAACAATAATATACATATATACATGTGTGTGGTGGCCCCACCATGATGGAGGTGTTCCATCCAAACCGTCCATCTATTTTGGGTCACCTCGTCTCACAACTTGAGACTGAAAATAAGACAGATCGAGTTATCAGGTGGACCACACATAGCAGCAGTGGATTTGTATCAAATGATATTTATTTTCCTCTTTAGCTGGGTCTCGTGACCTTATGAACAGATTGGGTGGAAAATAAATGTTATGGTGGCCCCTATGAAATTTCTAACCATAAAAATCACTATCTCCACTGCTATTTGTGATACAGTCCAAATGATATGTTGATCATTATCGGCGCTGTTCTCTGTAATATGGTCCAGATGATCTTTGGATATGATTCAATTTGGGTAATGCCCTATAATAATAATAAAATACATATATACATAGTATGTAGGCCCCACCTTGATATAATGTACATAAGGCCCATTATGACAAGGCCCATCATGATGTATCTTTGGCCCATGAACGGGGCTCACCTATTGCGTATTTATAGCACATTGGTGCGGCCCATTTGATGTATATTGAGGCCCATGGGCCTAGCCCATTGTAATGTAATTGAGGCCCAGAGGTCATGACCCTTAGTGATGTATATTAGGCCTGTGTATCCGACCCACTGTGATGTATGTATGCCGTCTATTCATGCGGCCCATCATGATCTATGTATTGTATATCTATGTCGTCCATCCGTGCGGCCCGCCATGATGTACGTATTGTATATCTATACCGTCACGTATTGTATATCTATACCGTCCATTTTTGCAGCCAACAGTGATGTATTTGCGACCTATATGATGGTATTCAATGTGATATATTTGTGGCCCATTGATGAGGCCCATTGAGATGTATTTTCAGCCCATGTGATGCTACCCATAACAATGTGCATTAGGCCCATGTGACGTGACCCACTTGACCTATGAGACCCTTGTGTGAGGCCATGGGCCTACTATATGTTTGGCCTTACGTGGGCCACTCATTGGGAGCAATGTTGGTTAAACGTTTACATTGATGGGCAATGATGGTTAGATGTCCTCATTGTGACCTTCCCTTAGGTCATTCGTTAGGCTGATTCCGATTATCGTGACTGATTTGTCGACTCTGATTATCGATCGATCTGATTATCGTGACCGATTTGCCGACTCTGATTATCGATCGATCTGATTGTCGTGACCGATTTGCCGATTCTGATTATCGATCGATCCCGATTGTCGTGACCGACTTGCCGACTCTGATTATCAATCGATATAATTGTCGTGACCGATTTGCCGATTATGATTATCGATCGATCCCAATTGTCGTGGCTGATTGCCGATTCCGATTGTCGTGGCCGATTGCTGATTTCGATTGTCATGATCGATTTTTTGATTCTGATTATCTATCGATTTTGATTGTCGTAGCCGATTACTGATTCCGATTGACGCGACCGATTTGCCGACTCTGATTATCGATCGAGCCTGATTACTGATTCTGATTTGTCGTGGCCGATTGCCGATTATCGATCGAGGCTAATTACCGATTCTGATTTGTCGTGGTCGATTGTCGATTATTGATCGAAGCCGATTACCAATTCTGATTTGTCATGTTCGTTTGCCAATTATCAATCGAGGTCGATTACAGATTCTGATTCTTCGTGGCCGATTGGCCGATTATCGATCGAGGCCAATCATCATGGCCGATTGTGGATTCCGAATGTGATGTATATTCTGCCCGTGTTTGAGGCCCAGTGTGAGGTATGTGCGGCTCGTATTTGAGGCCTGTTATGATGTGTATTCTGCCTGTGATTAAGGCCCAACGTGATATATACAAGGCCTATGTGGTGAGGCTCATTGTGATGCATTTGAGGGTCAGGCGATTGAGGTCCATTGTGATGTATGTTAGGCCCATGTGAGAGGCTCATTGTGACATATTAACTCTTGAGTGAGGCCCATGGTGTTGTATATTTGGCCCTTGTAGAGGTCATGGGTCCACTATATGTTAGGATCCATGAGAGTTATTCCTTGGGGACAATGTTGGTTAAATGTCCACATTGTCGAGGTCTATTGTCAATGTCGGTTGTTGATACTGATTATGAGTATATGACATCATAGCATCATGATACATGCTCATACGCATCATTTGCATGTTTGTTATGAGATGGGGTTGACCAATGCATATGACATTGGGTAGGTTATGAGACTCCCTGATAGGTGGAGGTTATCTCACATAAGCACATGGTATGCGCATGATTGATACATGACTAGATTGTATGACTCATGCATCTTGCATTGTGTGTTGTGATTACTGTACGCCCTATCGACATCAGGATCATAGCCTCCACAGGCATATCGTGGATGGCCAGATGAGACACGAGAAATGTTTGGTTCTAGCATACGGGCGCCATAGATGTCCCTGGGTGAAAATTCTTAAACCTCCGTAGCCAGGAGACGCCCCAACGTCGAGACCAAGTGGATACATGAGGGCCCGAGTGCCGAATACCAGGAGGCCGCGTCTCCCACTGTGTCGTGGTCGATTGAGAGGGGGTGTGGCCTTACCCGCCCGAGGATAGGGGGCATTACTAAGCTGAGTTTGACCAGCTCATAAATGGGTCTACTATCGACGTACCGGATAGATATTGGCAGACTATTGGCCAGGCGGATAGTGAGATTTCTTACACTCACTTGGACTGTGCTGCTGGAAGAGGGGCAGCGCCATTTGAAATGTACTAGACCCCGATGATGATCCTAGAGATGAACCGTACTAATATGTGGACTTATTGAGCAGGAGTTGCATACTCATTCATTCATTCATTCATTATCCACTCGGGCTGGTGGTGCGCAACTATTTGTTACGTGTACCTTCGTAATAGCTAGGATTTTGGTTGGGGCACGCGACTAACCTGAGATCAGGAGTTTACTACATCAAGTCTGACTATCCAAATTTAGGTATGGGACTGGTTTGGATAGAAGTCCCTTGTGATGGACCCCATAGCCTGCGATACTACGTACTATCATCCCGACTTTACACTCCAACATGATCATTCCATTCACACTGCATGTTGCATTACATCTACGGCATATGGTATGACTGATGCTGTTTGTTTTACTCATTAGGAATGTATATTGCATTGTATCCTCTGCATCTGATATTTGCCTCTCTATGACTCCTCATTTGCATAGTTGATTTCTATTACGTATTCTAATATTGTATGACTCATGCACTTGTCAGTATTTTCGCTTACTCTGTTATCGTGCAATTTATGACTTTATCAGTATTTCTGTTTACTCTGATAATTCTTGATCTTGCCAGTATTTCTATTTACTCTGATAATTCCTGATCTTATCAGTATTTCTGCTTATTTAGACATTGTACGATTTATGGATTATTAGTTTCCCGATAATGTATGATTATGGCATTGTATTGAATACTTAGCACTTACCTTATGCACACACTTACACCACCCTCTAAGCTTTCTATAAGCTTATGCACGATAGATGCGTGTAGGTGATGTTAGGTTGCAGCAGTGTTGAGCTTGGAGCGTGCAGTGGTCTTCTAGAGCTTGATTTTCTATTTATGTATTTCCCTTTTAGTAATGTACTTAAATGATTATATTAGTGGATATGTGATGACGATGTTACCTTTGTGAATTGGGTAATCTTGTGCTTATGCATATTACGAGTTAAATGTACAATGAAAAAAAAAAAATTCTCCTTATAGGATCCCAAGATCGGAATCTGGCATATGAATGTTAGGAGCTGAGAATGGGGTACTACAGAGGCTGTCCGCACCAAATTCAGTGATCGGGATTCCTGTGAATCCAATTTACAGGTTTAGGGCGTGACACCAAGGCTATCATGAACACAAGAAGCTATACTAAGGCAGTATGATAATGTAGGAAGCCATACTAAGGTCATGAGTAATGTAGTGCCATGAGTAATGTAATGCAATGAGTACTGGGCATTATGCCAAGGCGATGCATTATGAGACTTACATAACCGATGCAAATGCAATGCGAAGTAATGTCAGTGCTCATATCCAATCCATATATCAAGTACATTTCCATCATAAGAATATCACCGGGGTCCATTACACTGCTGGATGATTACCACTATACAGACCCCGCACAGTCAAACAAGCGTAAGAAACCTCACTACCTTGCCTGCGGACAGCCAATCACCAGCAAGGCCTGAAGGTAACGAACCCATTCACGAGCTGGTCAGACTCAGCCTAGTAATGCCTCCTTACATCAGGCGAGTAAGGCCACACCCCTATCCAACCGATTACACGACAGTGAGAGTCACGGCCTAACAGTATAAGGCCATCGTGCGCTCATATATTCCACCCGGTCATGGCGCTGGATCAGATCTTTGGTACCAAGGAAGTTTTGAGAATTTCACCCATGGGCATCCTATGCACCCGGTATGCTCAAGTAACATTTTCGGTGTCCAAACATAGCCATCCACGATGTATCTATGGAGGTTACAACCCTAATGAAGTAAGAGCGATAATGCTTATATGCTATGCAATACCAGATGCATGAATCACACAATCAACCATGCATCAATCCCAAGCATCCAACGTGTTCAAGAGGGGATACTACATCCCTCAAGAAAAGTATAATGTAATGCCCAATGACACAATATGACCACACACACATAGTGTCAACCAAGCATACAATAATCTGCATGGTCATGAGAATGAATTCAATCACGCTATAGGGTGATATACAATGTATATTACATTCCTCCTATCGAAGAAGGCCAAGACCAAGTACTTAGACAATATCTTTAAGGAATCTAACTTCTAGTGGAGGCCTATTTGCTTGGGGTAGCCCATGAAACTAAGTGTACGAGCTGCGAGTCCAAGTAATATAAAAATGAGCCTAGCAAGAGTCTAAGATTATTATCCAATCACTCTTAAATATAACCGGGCCTAGAGGGGTCCATAATGAGGACATTTAACCACCATTCCTCCAAAAAGGCATATCAACCATGAACTATATGGACAGAAGACCCAAAGACTACATTTAAAATAAAAATAAAAGTAACCACATATATATATTCCTCATAATAGGCCATAAAAAGATATAATATCACTTTTAACAACATGAAACCTAAGAGGGGAATTAAAGCCCAAGGCTCAATTCTCAATGGCCATAGAATCCAAGCATTGAGTTGGACTTGGTGGGCAGCCCGCGTACATAATATACGACTAAATAAGTTTAAGTTTAAATGAAATGGGCCCAACTACATAAGCCCAACAACTTAGCAATTTAAGTGGGCAACCAAAAGCCCAATACTATCCTTATCTTTGCCCACAAGTCCATCAAAATGGTGGAAGTCGGCCAGCTGTATGGTTGGGCCAAGCTGGGATGACCCTGCCCACTTGGGCCCACTGGATGTCCCATAATTTTGATCTGAAGATGGGGTCCTCATAAAATCACTAAAAGTGACCCAAAAGAATGCACTAATTAAGCCTAAGGATTATAAGAAAATATAAGCGTGTAACATGTACACAAGTTCTCAATATGGTGGGCCCCACAACCAAATAAACTTTTAACCATATAATTTTTACATTTAAGGCCCTTTGATAAACTTTTGGCATGTTTAACTTCCTAGACCTGCTAAGGTCCAAAAATTAGTTAACTATGTGGAAATAATCTCATAAAGGGCAACTATACTCACTGGGAGACCCCACCAGATGGAGAGTGTGTATATATCATGAAAAGATCAAGTGAGTCTGTTATTGGATCGTGAGTCCAGCAGTAACCCAAGGCAGAGAGTGCATCCATAATCGGGCGATCCAATACTTAGATGGCTTGGACCAAACATGCGTTAAGGTAGGTTCCACATACATACACATTGAGCCTTAAACAAATGACTTAGGGTCTATGGTGGGCCTTTAACCATCCATAGAGAAACCCATGGGGCTACCTTAGAATCACCCAAGATGACATTCAACCTCAACTGGCTTCCAAGAGGTAGCCCGCTACTACTCATATAATATAAGGTCTAAAGCCCACGCAATGCCTGGCCTAATGAGTCATACACCAAGCCTAACTTATAAGCAATATAGCGAACCCTTAAGTAAGATTTGGACTCATCTACAATGGTCATAATTCCACATATTGTGGTGGGCTTCATGGGCAGCCCAGTAATTCATTTACATGGGCAAGTTTTACATTTAACACAAGTGATTTGGGCCTCACTTTTGACTCAAGTACAAGGTCAATTTAGTGGGCAGCCAAGAGCCCAACTTCTTGCATATTATTGCCCCTAAGCTCATCACAATAGACGATGGAGTAGAGGATTTGAGGCCCAAGATTAATGGGCCTATCTAAAAGGACTGAGTCCAAAAGGCCTAATCACTACCAGAAAAGGGGCGGTCATGCATATACTATATTACATAATGGGCCTTAAGGAAATGGCCCAAAACAAAAGTCCTCCAATTCATACATTATGGTGGACTTGAGGTCAGCCTATACGCCTAATAATACACATGGGTAAGGCCTATACTGACAGTGTGGGCCTTGCCACATCAGCCCAAAAACTTAGCAAGGCCTTCCACAATATGCATTTATGTGGGCATTGCAAGTCAGCCCACAATTAAGCATTTTATAAGGGCATCAAGGCTAATAAATGCACATGATCAGCTTGTAGATGACCCATTGGGCCCGTAAAACAGTAAGGTCAGCCCCTACATAGTCTTGGTCTCAAAGAATAGGTTTCCAGCCCAAATGTCTCATAAAACTATCAAAAATCTGGTTAAGGCTAGCCCATATTATCACCTCAAAGATGGGCCTTAAGAGGCACTAATTACACCCAAAAAATGTCTAAGGAAGAAAAACAAGGAGTGTGTGCAACACTCTCTCAAATCTGGTGTGCCACAATAGTTCATAAACAATCAACCATGTAGCAAATTTTAGGCCCCTTACTAGAATCCAACCCACCCATTTCCTGGGCCTGCGGGAATCTAGAAATTTATGTAATTTAGATGGGCTACTGACCCATGGTGATCCACATATATTATAGTGGGCTCCACCAGGTAAAAAGGGAGATATACAACACTTACTTCAAGTATGCCATGCCATTAGAATACAGGCCCAGCAACCCAAGGTAGGGGCGTCTCATGGTGGTTAGTCCTACGGGCTTGGGTATTTGGCCCAAAACTGATCCGAATTGCAGGCCACACCATGGTCGGTACAGAGGCCTGATGGACCTAAAAATTTGAAGGGTGGTCCTTCCATGGGTGAGCCACACCCCTACAAAATTTCAAAATTTTTGGACATTTATAAATATTTTAATTAATTTGAATAAAACAATCTGTCCAGAAAATCAGACTGGCCTGGACGTCCTAACCTGCTGGGCCAGTCCGGCCCTTGCCACGGTGTGCACACGGGTCCATTAGCTCCAAAATTTTATAGGTGGGTCCTACCATGGGTAGACCACACTCTCACAAATTTGTAGAATTTTTGGACATTGATAAATATTTTAATTCATTTAAATAAGTCAATCTGTCTTGAAAATCGGACTGATCTGAACACCACATTATAGTGGGCCGGTGCAGCCACTACCATGGTGTGTACAGGTGTCCATTGGCCCCAAAATTTGGTAGGTAGGTCCTTCCATGGGTGGTACACTTCTCTGTAAATATTTATAATTTTTAGACAACCAAAAGTATTTTAATAAATTTTGAAATTCTAACCTGTCCAAGGTGGAATGTTGGTGGAACAGTGCAGAAAATCCAGACTATCCACCTCACTTGGAACACACCTTTGCGACCCCAATGAATGTCAGATGGGGCTGAACTTTGGTATGGTTGTAGGTGGTTCATGACGCTACAAGGGTCACATATTATTTTGTTTCAGTATTTCCACCAAAGATCCATAAATTAGGCCCCAAGGTGGCCCAAAAATCTGTCTAGGCAGATTTGGACAGCAGCATCTTGCTGTCCAAACCACCCCAAAAGATAATTAAAAGGGAAATAAATCATCATTTTCTTAGAGTGGGGTCCACCTAGATGGGTCACACAACTCTCAAACCCAAGCTCCTTCCAAGATCATCCATAAAATCAAGCCTAAAGGCTATCTAAAACATGCCAATAATATGGGGCAACAAGGTGGGGCTGGATGTCTAACCACTTGGGCCTAGTTGCATGACACATCAAGTGGGCCACACATACATCAGATTTACTATAAATATAGAAAAAAAATATGGAGAAGAAACACAATCCAGCCATGGGGTAGGGCCCCGCCACTAATGGGCTATCCCAAGAATGAATCATACCCATGCCACTAATGGGCTCTCCTAAGAATGAATCATATCCATGCAACTACATTAATTGTACATGCAACATAAAATCACTACTGCACGTCACGCCCCAAACTCGGAAACCGGGCTCACGAAATTTTCGATCGCCAAATCCGGCGCCGACAGCCTCTGTAAAACCCCATTCTCAGCTCATAGCGCCCATTCACCAAGTTCCGATCCTGGGATGCTACGAGGAGAATTTTCAACGTCAGTTTGATTCATAATAAGCATAACCAAAGGCATAACCCACAAAAAACAACCAAAAACTCCATTACATTCCCTTTATGCTCATTGTACTTGTAAAGTTTTTGATCATAGTGGAAATGTAATGGAGTTTTTAGTTGTTGTTTGTGGGTTATGTCTTTGGTTATGCTTATTACGAATCAAACTGACGTTAAAAATCCTCCTCGTAGCATCTCAGGATCGAAACCTGGCGAATGGGCGCTAGGAACTGAAAATGGGGTTCTACGGAGGCTGTTGGCGCCGGATTCGGCGATCGAGAATTTTGTGAGCCCAGTTTCCGAGTTTGGGGCGTGACAATGCATGATCTATAATTGCTATGAATGGTTGGTATGTCATCCCAACATGATCCTTAAGGTCTAGATGACCTTGATATAGTGTGGATCATTAAATACATCATGATGGGGTCCATGGAGAATGATCCCATCTTAGATCATGATATGCATGTAGGATGGGCCAAAGAGCCACATCCATGGGATCAAATGGGATCCCCACCATGAATTGGTGGGTCCCATGTGATCCATCCATGAAGAAATAATGAGATTAAAGAAAGAAAGGAATTCAGCAAAAGAATACTCACCCACCTTAAGATCTCTATCAAAACTCCACTCCAAGCTTCTAAGGGTCCAAAGAAGGAAGATAAAGGGTTGAGTGTGATTTCAATGGTTAAATTTGAGAGGTTTTGGAGTTTTAGGGGCTGGAGAATTTGAGAATTTTTAAAGGAGGGTTGTTAGCTATGGATGGAAGAAATGAGAAGGAGAGAGAGAGAGAGAGAGACCATGATGGTTTTGTAAGAGAATCCATCATTACCATAAGGACGAGTTTACAAAGTTGTAGGTTAGACCAGGTTTCTTAGTGGTGTTTGTGCTTGGTGGTGTTAGTTATGGATCTTTGTGTAGTGTGTGAGTAGTGTATGTTGAAACTTGTGCCAAGAGTGATGGTGGTTTACATGCATTCCACCTAAGTGAGCCACATGATCAATGATCATATAATGAAATGTACATAACTTATGATCCACACATCAGATGGACGCACAAGAAGCGGCGTCGAAACCGCAGCGGCGATGCGGTCGTAATGGCATAGGTTTCGGCTCGATCCAAGTCGGGTTTACATGACCAGACTTAAAGATGACCGCAAACACTATTCGAGAGTCGCGGGTCACTAGGGTTCGACTAGTAAGACCGTGGGACCATGAGAAATGAAATGCATACTTATACACACACATGCACACGCAAGAATTCGGGTCGGGTCTTACAATGAATATGATAAAATATATTGTAACAGGTGTATATCAGGAATTTTGTACTTGATTATTTTTATTTTTAAAAAAAAAAAAAAAACAGAGACGTTTACCTACGAAAATTTTTGTAGGTAAAAGTTTTGTAAATTTTTTACCTACAAAAATTTACGTCGCTAAAAGTTTTTTACGTATTTTTTTAGCGACGAAAATGTTCGTCGCTAAAAGTTTTGGAATTATTTTTAGCGACGAAAACTATGGTCCCTAAAAATTCTACATTTATTTTTTAGTGGCAAAAATGTTTGTCGCTAAAAGTTTTGTAATTTAACATTTATTTTTTAGCAACGAAAATGTTTGTTGCTAAAAGTTTTATAATTATTTTTAACGACGAAAACTCTCATTGCTAAAAGTTTAACATTTATTTTTTAGCGACGAAAATATTCGTCGCTAAAAGTTTTGTAATTATTTTTACCAACAAAATCTATCTTCGCTAAAAGTTTAACATTTATTTTTTAGCGACAAAAATATTCGTCGCTAAAAGTTTTGTAATTATTTTTAGCTACAAAATCTATCATTGCTAAAAGTTTAACATTAATTTTTTAGCGATGATTAGCGACGGATATTTTCGTCGCTAAAAGTTTTTTAGCGACAAAATAATTCGTCGCTGAAAGTTTTTTTGGCGATGAAAAAATCCGTCGCTAAAAACTTTGCCTTTGCTGAGGATTAAAATTTTTCGTCGATAAAAACCTTTTGCGTCGGCCTTTTAGCGACGAAAATTTTCGTCGCTAAAATGTTTTAGCTATAAAATTTTCGTTGCTAAAAGTGGGATTTCTTGCAGTGCAATCTGCGGGAGACATTGATCCTAAATTCCTTGCTACCCTCCCCCCAGATATTCGAGTGGAAGTGCTGGCACAACAACAAGCTTAGAGAGTACATCAATCACATGAATTGAAAGGCCAACCAGTTGAAATGGACACGTTTCAATAATTGCGACATTTCTGCTGATTTGTGGGAAGAGGTAGCTTCCTAGCAAGTGATTTTTTATTTTTTTTTAAAAAAAATTTGATTGAAATATTTTCTTCTGTAGGGTATATGTCATATTTCAGAATGCACGATTCTTTAGTTTCTCATGCCTGTAATGGCTTAATTTTCAGGTGCTCTTAACATCTTCAAATGCTATTCTAGCCAATCTAACACCTGCCCTTGTTGCAGAGGCAAATATGTTACGTGAAAGGTTTGCTCATCAATATCATAGCCGCACGCTTCTTGGCATGTACCCCAGAAACCGGTGGGTGAGTCTTCTAGACAGGGTGATGTTGTTGGATCAAGCCTTGATAGACCTACAGGAGGCATCTCCTCGTGCAAAACTGCAGGAGGTTGTCTCCCAATGACTTATAATGCTCTACATTTGCATCAACCTTTTTGAGATCTAAATGTGGGATGGGTTTGTGGTGCATGAAATGCAATGGGCTGCTAACTTTGTTGTGCTAGCTGTTGTTGGTCTCTTGTGCCAGTGTTGTAACTTGATTGTCATATTTGATAGGTGAGGCCTGGATTTTTATTTATTTAAGCCCCGTCCAAATGAATGTATATATTTTTCAATTAATAAAATTTCAGGTGGTGTGATAAATTCAATGGTATGATCTTTGCATCTATTCTACAATGGCCACTATAGGTGTTGTGTAATCATGGTCTTATCAAATAAAAACTTTTGAGCATTACAACTTCCTCTATTCAATGGAAACTGGTAACAAAGTAACCAAAGAGGCTAAAATAATACCTTCACATGGTAATACTCTTTCTTTGATGCATTACCAAATTCAGTCCTTGGGACAACCAGATCTTCAACAGCTTGCATGTATTCATCAGGAAAATTTGTATAAAATGTCTTCCTCACTTTATCCGTATCTTATGACCTAATTCTTTCTCCAGAATGATCAAGCTGGGGCTTTGATGACGTCCTTACTTGCAATCAAAGCCTCTATAATCTTTTAAATTCAAGAACAAAAAGAACACTTTGGAAACCAAAATCATTGAAGGATGACCAAAAGTAATTGGAAAATGAAAACCCAAAGTATCTGTAGATAGAGTTTTCCATTCACATGCAACTGGTTGTAGGTGATCATTCCTTATTCCTCATAGAAAAATGGCTTCTCTAGAGAAAAAAAAAAAAACCATCAAGGATTTGTGCAAACATGCATCTCAAAAAAAAAAAAAAATAATTAAAAATTTTAAAAATATAAATAAATAATCTTTTGATACTTAACATAGCTAATTTTAAAGTCATGAAGGATTTGCATAATCTAGAAAAAAGCTACAGTACACTCTAGAAAAAAGCTACATAGCATAATAAAGGAAACTGCAATTTTTGGTTTGCAATTGCTAGAAGAAAAACCAAAAAAAAGAGCCTGAAATTGGGGTTTAGAAAAAGTAGAGCAATGGTCCACATTAAACTGAATAAAGGGCCTAAAGATTGGAAGAGTAGAACCTTCCTATCTGGGAAATTTTTGGACCATGGGCCATCCACTGTAGGTCCCATGGTATTAATTGTCTAGAACACTGAACCAACCCACCCTCGCTCCCTCTCAGCTAATGTGCACTCGACCCAATACTACTAGCTAGCCATGGACCAGCCAATAAATCCACAAGGACCACTGTATGTGCTGTCGCCACCTGATCAAAAATCATTTTGCTGGTCGAAGGCCAGTTCTGTTATCATTGCCACGTTTCAGGGAATAAATTAGTTAACTCCTCGTACTGTCAAAACCATTGAGTAGCCATTCTAAGGCCTTGGATTTTGAGTGTAAAACATTACAAGCACCATGGGTTTCAGTCCAAACTCAATTTTCCCAGATCAGTGTAGTTTATACGTGACTGTTTTCTCCTCTGGACCTCAAACTAGTGACTTCCAGATAACTAAACATCGTCTATAATGAAAATAGTGATTTACTTTTTACACCAACAAAAGGGACAGATCATCAATAAGGAAGAGGCAACAAGCAACAAAATGATGTGATAAAGTGTCAAATACGGTGTCTTCACGATATATCTCAACATTGATGCCAAGTTCCTCTAGACGAAGTGGGGGTGTGGTTAGCCTTTGTGGCCATGGAACCAATCTGCTGCCTTTTGTTCTATGCATCACTGAATTTCCAAACAAAAACACATGTTTAAGACTTGAAAAGGCAGCGTGCCATATCATCATCATCTAGGCTACCCCAACGGTTTGACATATCTTGAGACCGAAACAATACTCATAGAATAAAATGCAGGTAACATAACTTATATTCAGTATTTAGGAAGCAATCAAGACTACAGACTACCATTAGACTTGTTGTTATGCTACTGAGTTGGTCCGAGAGCAAATGCCAGATATGAGAGAATATTCATAAATGAAATGGTTAGTCCGGAATTTGTAACTCTGCTTTGTTGGTGGGTATGTACTCAGCAATAGTAAGCATATCTTTTTGAATAATATTGACAGTCAACAATTTTGAAGCTTTTTTCTTTATGTATCTATTTGTTTCTCCTTTCAAATAAATTGTGTCATACATTAAAAAAAATGTCAAATTAATACAGCATGTAGCTATCCAGATGTTAAGAGATTTGAACACTTAAAACTGGTGAAGAAAAGTAAGACTCAAGGGAATTTTTGGAGGTGAAGATAAAACGAAAGGACTCCAACTCGCCAGGCACCTACATAGAGTAAGAAATGATGATGGTTGTGAGAACATGAAGATATAATGGTTGCTAATATATACTCATTGGGATGCAGGAATCCCACGTCATTCATTGATACGAACAAGGAGAAACCTCTGTAGCAAGACCATAGTGGAAATAACCCAACATCAATGCACTCCAAGAACCGATGTTCCTTTCGGGTATTTCATTGAACAGTCGGCGCGCCGAAGAGATTCGGCCACATTGCCACTGCCTTAAATCCCGGAAAGCACCCCACCCCCCCTAGAGAGATTATATGATTCTCAGCACCAGGATATGAATAGCATCCCAGGTCTTAGACGCATAGAGGTGGACCTCATGGTTTATCATTCCAGACCATTGATCAGATGGACTTCACCATGGAGAACTCATGCCCCAAAAATTTCCCGATTACAAACTCCCTGGCATTCCCATTACGGAATTATTCCCTTCACCATCTACTACCAGACCACCAATCCAAGGGCTATAAAATCATTAATCAAGGGAGTCAACCGTCCCACCAAACCACAAGGCCCACTTACATATACTCAAGGCCCAGGGTTGAGGACCACATAATTCCTATACCACCTATCAACTACCATCGACTCAATCTAATCCGGATTTACAACAGCAAAGATGGGAAAAAGGCAGAAATTTTGCCATAAAAAAACATGATCCGAGAAAATTCTACCGCAAGATTAAACCATCAGTACATGCATGGAAGAAATAAAATTAAAAATCCAAACAGATTGGCGAACAAAAAACGAATCAGAAAGAACGAAAATCTGAAAAATCCACCACCAATGAGGGTTGACCTAGAACTCAATCCCCCCAAAAAATCACCAAAATCCAACAAAAGAGATTCCAAAAAGACAACGCAAAAAGCAAGTAATTCCGCAGCATTCCATTTCATCTCTCCAAAGAATTTCCAATAATAAATAAATAAAAAGATCCGTCCCAAGTTCGTAAATTTTCAGATGGAAAGACATGAATCCGAAAATATCAGCCATTTGTACCAAAATAAAATCGATGATGGACGGGATGGTGGAATCGTACCTGACAAAGGCGGGAGGAGGAGATAGTTGGAATCGATCGGACGGTCGAGAGCGAGAGAGAAGATGGAGGGAAGCGATCCAACGATCTGAGCCTCTCGTTCTCTCTCGCTGGCGAAAAACGGAGAAGAAAGGAGGATGGATTGTGGGTTGGGTTGGGTTGGGTTGGGTGAAAATGTGAGAGAGAGAAGCGAAAGTTATGGTAATTTCCACTAATAAATGAGAAATGCTACACTACTCCGTTAGTGTAACTCGAGTGCACTTTAACTCGCGTGCACTCGCTCCACGGGTGTTTACTGGGAGCCCACCGCAATGTGTTCTATATTCATGCCGTACGTAAGCAGTTAATTTCCGTGCTCCAGTCTAAAACCGTTCCTGAACAAAAACGATAGCCGTTCCTAATCTGCATTTTTGGTGTAGCGAAACCATGGTTCAAAAACTCGAAAGACCGGTTGTGTAGGTTGGTCTGGTTGGGTCGACTCAAAGGATTAAAGTCTTTAATTCAAGCCAGCATTTAATAACTGCATTTCCATAAACAACATTTCTTTTCGGCCCACACCACACTTGAATAAGAAATCCGTGCCATGTGGCGTGCCCCACAATGAAAATCACAGGTCATGAAAATCAGAGCTATGATCGCATCAAGTACACCACACATTGAGTGTAAAGGGCAGAGCTGATGGTCAGACTAACTTTAGTTAGAGAAAAGTGACTTTCTTTGTGGGGGCCATTGTTTGAATGGTACAGATCTCCTAAATAAATGGTTATTTGGCAGAAAAGATGGAGTCGCATGATAGAAAATGTACTTTATAAATGCATTTTCTTATAAATTCATTTGGTCCATGAGGTTCAGATACAAGTTTAAACCTCCTACTATCATAGTCATCCACAAGAGATCTATATTTCATATTGATTAAACAGTGAATTATTGATCTGAACCGTAAATGATCATCACGTATGATCAAAATATTTTTAATGGTTAAAAAAGAAAAACTTCAATAGAAAAAAATTCTTTGAAAATTTGACTAAAAATTTTGACTATCGAGTCTAGTGAAAAAATTACTTGATGAATATTGATCTAAAAGATCTAGCCATTAAATAGCCCTTGGGTAAAACCTAGTAGATTTCTTATTGGCCAGTGTAAGAATCAACGGTTCTTGATAGAAATACGTAACCACACTCACTTTTAATGACTTATAATAGGTAGCATTGTGGGAAAAGTAAAAGCCTACCATTCAAGGATGTGACCCATGCACATCTTCAAGTTAAGGATTGATCAATTCCATCCATATCAAGTGTAATGCAAGGACATTTTCACACCGACCTTGAGTGGAGTCACTTGTGGAATGTAAGGGCACACTTAAGGTGGGCGGGGCGCATGAAAAATGTCTCATGTTCAAGACTTCTCACCGGGGGTGATTAATACTCATTCACACCTGGCTCGAGTGGGGTAGCCTGTGAGATGTAGGGACACACTCGGAGTGGGCGGCCCATGTGAGATGGCACCCATATGATTTGAGGCCTATGAGGAGAGTTCGGCCGAGATCCTAACGCATGAGATGTGGGGCTTGGGCTACGGGATAAATGGATTAATTCATCATGCTATAACAAATCTCTAATTCTCAAATACTACAAAGTACTCAATCCTCAACTAATCGACTCATGGTCATCACGATCTATACTTGAGAAAAACCTTGTCCTATCAACATGATAGTGGGTTAGGGCTCATGTTAGTTTTCTAAGGAAAATACTCGAACACAAACTTTTGAAATAACTATGAATGGAGCATAAACTCAAAATTGCACCGAGAAGATAATAGTAACCATATGATTTTTTTCATTTTAATTTGAACCCTCCATTTAGTAGACATTATTTGGATGATTATAATTACATGATGGGTGTGAATTTTGAAATATGTTCCATCCACAATGACCCCAACAGTTTTAATGGTCTAGATAGTTGTACACAAGTACCATGTTTCATGAGAATAAGTCATTTCAATTCTTAAACGGAGCTCAACTATCATAAGAGTCTAACCTTGACACCTGAGACTGTACCATCAGGTAGTATAAATTTCGTAAGAGAACGCTTAAATTAAAAAAATAAAAATAAAAACCCTAAAAAGCAAAAGAATGTCCACCAACCTGTTTTGGGTTGTCCCATCATTGTTGGTTGCACTGCTTTTATTTTTGCCTTGTTCCCAAACAAGTATCAAGCTGGCAGAATTGTGGCACCTTACCTATTGCGAGACAGTAAAATGCCTTGAAGTTGCTTCTTTAATAGTAGCATAAATAAAAGATCTCCAATATACTATGTTCACTTTGTTGATTTTAGACACTCCTGCGTTAGTTTAATCACTGTTTAAAATGGTTGTGACTTGCCAAACACACACATGGCATAGTTACACAGTAATCTAGACAACTAGACTAACCTAATTGTGGATCAAGCATAGCCCAAAAACACCATTAAGATGATAAAAGTAACGGTATGATTTTGCCCTTCGAATTTGGAGAAATTACTATTTTACTTATAATCAATGTGATGTTAGAGATATGCTCCATCACAAAGTGACCCACAATTTGGATGGTCAAGGAGTTAAACATAAATGACATGTGATGAGGATGAGCACGATGGTAGGACTTCTGCTCAGAATGTGATGGAATGAATGATTAAAAAATTATGAAAAATAGAACATCGAAGTTATTTATTCCTTTTTTGTTTATACGGGTGGAAGAAAAAGTAGGAAACTAATTTCAACCTTAATCTCACATGCGTAAGTATCACAAGGTTTTTGAATTCATTAAGTGCAACTGATTGTCAACCTAGTTATTTAGAACTCTTTAAAATTATTACATGATCAAAATCTCTCTTATTTTTAGTATTTTATTCTACTAAAATATACTTATGTTTATTTATGTGAAGAAACCATTCATATTGAATAATTTATAAAATATAAATAAACTTATAAAAATTAAATTAAAATTACATTTAAAGAATCAATATATTCACCTTTTTCAATTTACTCCAATATCTCAAGTATATATAAATATTTCGATATACTTCCCCTGCACATAAATAAGAATATATAAAAGTCAAGATATCTAAAAATCGGTATTAAAAGAGTTCTAAATTAATAATTTTATTGTGTATTTTCTTATGATTGATATAATAAAATTTTATGTAGAAAATAGTATTATAGAAAATAAATGTGAGAAAAGAAATCAACGTGAATGAGAAATAAAGAAAAAATTTTCCATACTCATCTCTCTCATGGAAATTCACAATTCACTCGTGTTTTCAAGATGAAATTAGGTATGAAAAATAAAGATGTTTAAATAAAATAGGTGTGAGTGAAGTAAGTATGGAAACTAAATGTAGGTGAGAAAAGAAAAAAAATGAATGAAGTGTGAAAAATAGAGGTGGGTAAAGATGGGTAAAGACAGTTGAGGTGGGCGAAGTAGGTGTGGAAAGAAAAAGTTGGCAAGGAAAGCGAGACCGGTGAAGTATTATGATGAGTACTTTGCAAGGATAGAAATTATTTGTTTATTATGTTAGTAGATCTGTCAAAAACTAAGACAATGCAACTTATATAAACATATTATTAACATAAATGAATTATTATGACATTTAACAAAATCTCTTATAAAATTCAGGTTATTAACTGTTAAACAATTGTAAATTTATGAATTCGTTGATAATTGATATATGCTTATGCAGTTAAAGCTGTAGAAAATTTTGATCTATAACTTATTGATTTTTAGAATATACAAGGCTCTAAATAAAATGACGGGTGGCTTTTTTATTCGATAGGAATTAATGTTTTTAATCTTGATTTGAGGGATTATTACAAATTCATTTGATAGTGACAATGGTACGTAAACCATTTTAATATCTTGAATTTCATGAAAATCAAGATACAATAGTTGCAAGTTGGCATTAAAACCAATCACATAAAAATTTTCTTAGATAATTTCCTCATAAGCGAGCACTCATTCAAATTTAATTACTTGAGATTGGGTGTGAAATAAAGGATCTTGAAACGTAGTATCGGAGTGTCTAGGCCAGGCAGCCTAATGTTGTTGCACCAAGGCCTGGTCCCCTAAACATGGCTCGGGCTGGTTTGGGGCATGAAATTTAAGGCTTGTATTGAGCTAGGATGAAGCCAATGATAAATGGGCCGGTCTTTGTTGTCAAGTGGCCAAGTTGATTATCTAAGAAGAAAGAACTATTTAAGGACTTCAGTTAGAGTTTACCCTCCAGCATAAGTTTAATTTAAAGACAAACATTGAATTTGGGTCATGTTCTAATGATTCTAACCATCGATATGATGGGACTTATTGTATATGGATTATACCCTAAAAAAATTCTTATGGGTTTCCATTTTTAATTCATATCTTATCCCTCTGGGTTAGAGTATTAGGTATGTTTTCATACATGTGTCAATCAAGACAGTTCAAATCATTAAAGCAATTGTGAATGGAGGAGACTTCACTCATAAGTAGGGGTGTACACGAACCAAGATAGCTTGGTTAGCTCACTCGACTCTACTCCAAAAAGCTCAATTCGACTCGGTTTGAAGCTGAGTTTGAGTCGAGTCGAGCTGATTTTTTGAGCTTGAAAATGAGTTCGAGCCAAGTTCGAGCAAGCCCCAGCTCGAATTGAACTCAGATCGAAGTGACTTGGTTACTTTGCCATTGATGTTGCTCACCAAGTGTTTGATAAAATGACTCAACAAAGTGTGGCTGGTGGCAAGGAAGGTATGTACATGAAACAAATACCTTTTTTTTTTTCCTAATTTTTCTTAGTTTTTATGTTTCTTAGAAGGTATTTGATGAAATACCTGTAAAACCATTGCTTTTGTTTCACATACAAATGAATTTTGAAGGTGCGGTACAGGTGTTTGTGAAAATGCTATAATGGCGAACTCGGCTTGATCTTGGCTCTAACTGGCCCGAGCTGCTGACCGAACCGAGCCGAGCCAAGTTCGAGCTGAGGTCAGCTAGTGGCCAAGCCGAGTCGAGCTGAGGCTAGCTCAACTCAGTTCGACTCAATGTACACCCCTACTCATAAGTGATGAAATCAGAGTTAACACAATAAAGTTCTTCTAAGTCTTGAACTTTAGACTCAGAGATATTCAATACTATATATATATATATATATATATATATATATATATATATATATATATATATATGAAAAATGGTACTATGAGGTCGACCTCATGGGAACTTCTTATGAGGTCGAGTTGCGTGGGCCCTACTGTGATGTGAGTTGAAAATCTACCCCATCAATCATATGCTACATTCAATGGTGGGAAATAGGTTTAAAAATCAAGTCAATTCATGACTTGGGTGGGCCACACCACATATAACAATTGAGACAGGTTATCCTCCATTAAAACATTCATAAACATTTATTGGGCCCACCGAGATGTGGTTCACAAATCCAGACCATCCATTGTGTGTGTCCCACTTGGATGAGGGGTTAGACCAAGTTTTAGGCACATCGAAAACTCAGGTGGACCCCACCAAGTGATTTTATATGTTTTAGACATGTCTTCACATAGTTTTAGATGATATGACCCACTTGAGTTCCGTATACAGCTTATTTTTAAGATATCCCATAACCTAAAGGGGACCCATCAAATGCACGATGTTGATGATCGACACGCATCATGGTGGAGCCCACACAGCTCGACCTCATAGTACCATCTCCATATATATCAAATGTCCCACTAGTGGTACATGGTGTTTTACTTGAGTCAAGAGTAAGGGAACATAAACATCTTAAACAATCAAAACCATTAATTGCATTCATTACTTTTGCAACCCAAATATGAACTTCTGTGGTCATCATCGAGTGGGCCACCAAAAGAAAGGACCCCCAACTGAGAAACTCCAGTCATTGCCCAACTTGAAGTTCCCTAAACTGATGAAAATCTATTTCTCACTTTTCTGGGCCTCTCATCACCTTAGATGAATCGGCAGAACATCTTCGGCTGCATTCACATCTCTAATGATAAAGATCCCTCATCCATGAACATATATATGATACTTGTCCTAGACATGCCATTCACCTACAAAGATGTAATCAACAATCCATGATTTGAACTGCTTAACAAACACGTTTACATCCCGTGCATGTTGATGGTGCAAATTTCCGTGCTCTTATCTATAAAAAACCATACCCTTATATGATTACTTGGTACACTTTCCACCAAGTGATAGGTGTCCCAAAATTTTCAATGTCAAACGTTTAAAATTGAAAACATGTGTTTCATTTATATAATCACTTGTACACTTTCAACCAGAGATAGGTGCTCCAAATTTTCCAATGTCAAAGGCTCAAAATTGAAAAAATATGTGTTTCTGATGTAGAGTAAGTCGCGTACACTTTCATGTTTAAGATGGACCAGAGAATCCTCGATCAAAGGCGGAAGTGATCATGACAGTCAAAGCCCTAAAAATGACATTTTTCGTAAACCGGAATAAGTTATTCGGTGTACCATATATGATTTTGGGGTAGGAGAAGCTACTTTAGCCACTCAACTCTGCTATGCTGGGTTGCCCATGCTGAATTTGCGAGATTCCATCTGAGCGACGGTCAAATATCCTTTTTAATTTCATTTTTACTATTTATAGTAAGTTTTAGTTCAACTATATTCTCAAAGAATTTTCTAAATTTCTTTAAGAAAAGTGATCAAGTTATAGTGCTTCTAGATACAGTGAGAAACTTTGTAGTTAAATCAGGGCCTGGTCCATCTCTTAAGGCCCACACCAATCCCAAAAATTGGTTGGGCCAAACCTTACCCAGCACAAAAATTAACAAAATCCCTATTTCTCATATAAACGTTCCTAATCTATCCGTTGATCAAGTGGGGCACACATTCATAAAGAAATAGACATTAAAGGAATGGAATAACATATTCGTGCGATTTAACATCCAGATTGGGCTAGACTGACTTGAGTGGTCCATGATTTTCCTGAAAATTGATCAAGCCATGCACAAGAGGCCCAAGCCAGATGCAGGAGTCAAGCTAGTAGGTCCAAGCCCAGCCCAAACTCATGTGGGGCTCATTAGTCATGGCCTACCCAGCCCATTGTCATCCTTATGTTCAGGGTACATTTAATAGGCGACCATGCCAACAAAAAAAAAAAAAAAAAACAATGCGATGATAGTAACCCCTAATATGGACAGTCAAGATCATTTATAGAAAATAGGTATAACCAACACAGAAAAACTGGATTTGTTCACGGCTCCATCAAAACTCAAGATAAATTTCACTTTATATATATATATATATATATATATATATATATATATATATATATATAACCCACAAAAAATTACTTTATTGGGCTTTGAGTATGGAAACGGATTGGCTACTCCCCGCCACCAGCCCGGTGGATGATGGTCGGTGCTCTGTGGGCCCACCATGATGTATGTGTTTCATACATTCCGTTCATCCATTTTTACATATTATTTTAAGCTTGATCCCAAAAAATGAGAGGGATATAAATATAAGGTGGAGCACACCACAGGAAAACAATAGTGACTGGATATCCACATGTAAAATCCTCCTGAGGCCCACTGCACTGTTTATTTGACATCCAATCAGTTGATTAGGTCACACAGACCTAGATGAATGGAAAATATAAAGATCATCTTAATCCAAAACTTTTATGACCCCCGAAATTTTTGTAATGGTCCACGTTCATTCAACACTTTTTCTTGTAATGTGGTCCACTTGAGACTAGGATATACCTCATTTTTTGTCTTAATCCTAAAATGATCTAGAAAAATAGATGAATGGCATGGATGAAACACATACATCATGGTGGGGCCCAAAGAGCACCGACCACCAGCCATTGGTGGGTGGCATGGGAGTAGCCAATTCGCTTTCTTTGAGTATAGTGCGACGTGTTTTTAGACTAGGGCCAACCATCCCATCCATGAATAGGAAAAAGACTGGCCATCGAAAACTTCCTGGGCCACAGAAGTTTTGATGGAGCTGATATTTGTATTTTTTCTTCATCCAGGTCCATGTAACTTTATGAATGGGTTGGATGGCAAATAAACATCACGGTGGGCCCTAGAAAAGATTCAACGGTGAGAATCATTATCAACGCTGATTCCTGTGGTGTGGTCCACTTGAGCCTTAGATCATCCTAAAATTTGATTTTCACTCACAAAATGATATGAAAAATGGATAGACGGTTCTCATACATCACGGTGGCCACTCAAAGTTCCTGCCCGTTCCCAGTTGTAGACGGGCGGTGGTAGTACGCAATCCGCGTCCGTCCGTGAGATGTACCTAGCGATAGATGACTTGTGAGCTAACCAGGTGGATCAAGATCCAAGCCATCCATCAAGTTAGATCCAATGGTAAGATGCATTTGCTAAAACATTAGACCAGTCCACTTTTCAAGCTGACCACAATTTATTAAATAAATGGAGGGATGGGAAGAACTTGGCAAACTATTTCTAAGATTGTGGACCACTCAAGTAGTAGAACAGAGGTCACATGGTCAGATTCATCTGATGGATGGCTTTGATTCTTGCTCCATATGCTATAGTGGCACATGTCATGTCGAATGGGTGGTGCACACGTGTGACTGTGGCAAACCCTTGAAATTAACCATTCGCACTTTCATACTTTTTTACGTTTACCATTCCAAAACCATTTGAACGGGTTGGGAAACTCACCATTTTGGGACCAGTTGAGTCAGGCGAGTCGGCCTCTTGAGTAATATGCAATACAGGTGCATCTTGACTCATTCACCCAATTGATGATAGCCGACTGAGCCACTCGACCGAGTTCAGGTTTAGATAACCAGTTGATGATAGAGCTGGGTATCAAGTTGAGTTGGACCGAGTTAGAGCTGATCTGACTCGATCCGGTTTTGAAATAAACGTCACTCGAACTCGACCTGACTCGGTACCGAGTCCAGCATCCATGACCCAATCCGAGTCCGGGTCTGCCTATACTAATCTGAACCAAGTCTAACCTGATCACAAGTACTAAGTCAGGTCAGGTGTAGTGGGTATCCACGAGCTGAAATCACAACTCAAGACCTAGATTCACTTACAAGAATTGAGGCCTCTCAATTAGCATCTCAGATGTGACAATTTTTAAAAATATATATATATATGTATCAATTGAATTTCAAATTGAGTTGAGTCAATACCAAGTTGGATTTTAGGTCGAGTCGAGTTACTAGGTAACTTGAACTTAACTCAGTTCGAGTTTGGATTGAACGAAGTCAACTCTATTCAGATCGACTCACTCACTCGGTTTAGATCGAGTTAGATCTAAATGAATCAAATGAATCAAGTTTGCCAAGTCAAGTTGTCCTATGCCAAACTCTAGTTGTTGATTGGCAACTGAGTGACTCTCCAAGTTCAGGCCGTTTAGATACAATTACAGTATATGAAGAAGGTGATTTCTTTTTATCAAAAATGGTGGTAAACAATATATGGTAAATACCTTGGTGCTGAAGGTCAAACATTTCATATTAGACCCCAGTTATTGCATGAATTTACGAACATAATACTGTTTAACGCCCAATTTAATTGTGTTTGTGATACAAGGTGTATTTACGAGCTTAGACTGAAACAGGGTACTTAAAGCACAGATTTAATACTCAGAATTCACCAAGGTAAGGGACAGACCCTAGGGGACCAAGATCGACGAATTTACACGCTAGTGATCTGAGAAATTCGAAAAATTGAAGCTTAAGTGGCCTGAAAGTCAGCCAGAATACTAGATCACAGGGTTTTCACCATCCCTTCGGCTCAAAACTTCATACGTAGCTAGAAGACCATAAATTAACCGTACAAGTCAATTTTCAGCCATTAGATCCCTCTGAAAGTGGCCCAATGGATAAATCAACCTATAAATTAGCGAATTGGGACCCACCTGGTATCTGGATATGCTTTAACTCTGTTCTCAATGCCTTAAATTGGCTGGGGAAAGGATGGACAGTACGGATTTATTACAAACATCACAATGGACCCCACATGAGGGTGTGTGTCGATTCAGAGCACAAACGCGAGCCGCACCATACGGATGCTAATTTTGCTAGTGGGCCCTAATCATTACCCGATTCAATGATCCGAACCGTTCACCTATCCCAGGAGGTGGCCAAGACCTTCACCTAGGTGTCTTTATATTTCCATGAAAGCAAACGTACGAAGATCTCAACCGAATGAAAGATTGATGGTGAAATGAAAAGTGCTCTGGGCCACACCTAATCCAAGCCAAAACGCTACACCTCAGAAGGGTTTTTCACAAGAATTTTAATGGACAGAATGGATTTCTCTGCCAGTATCGAAAAGGACCCAACATCAATAGTTAAAGACCTCTGCGGAAGCTCTGTTTCACAGCCCAGAAGAACCGGACGTCCTAAAACGTTTTGGTCCACCATCTTTCATCAGTTCACCCATCTGGACCGTTAAAAATCATCCCAAGGTAGGGCCGAACAAGCTTAAGAAGTCTGAACAGAGTGGATCTTGCATTAGATTTCTATTTTTTCCTCAAAAAACTGTTGTTACGCAAGGGATGTCAGTTGTTGCTGCGTAAAGAGTTTACACACTCCATGTTCGACTCCAACTCGGTCAGTTCTCCAAACCGACAGCATTCCACCGCTCTGGCAGCTATAAGAAAGAGAGAGAAAGAGGACAAGGAGGGCATCCACTGTTAGGACGTTAGTAAGAGAAAGAATAGTTGTAGAGTTTTCTTTTTTTATTTCATTTGTTGTTCCTTTTATTATTTCTTTTAAGATGTTTAGCCTAATCATGTCTATTTTAGGCTAAACCTCTTAGATAGGGCTAAGAGGGGAAGCTTGTAGTGTGATGGGAGACTTTTTGCTTATGCCTTTCATTTAGACTGAACTGATGTTGATTTTAATTTCATTAAGGGAATGTTTTTAGTTTTTAATAGTCTATTGTGACTAAAATTACAATGGGTCTGCGATAGCTTTGAGCATGTTCCTTTTCTTTTTATGTTTATGACGTCAAGAAGCCCTGTTGTTCACCATCGTCTCTTGGGCATGGTCGGATGACAGTACAATTCCTAACCTTCATACATTGTTGATTGGTTGGTAATTAGTTTAATTCTGTTGCTTACTTTATCTCCTGGGCATGGTTTGATGATGGAATCCATTCTAATTCATATACCTTTCATCTCCTGAAAACTATATTAAAGGAAGTTCAGTTTGATTTTTATGGTTACGCCCTTCAACTGGATGAAGATGGGACTCTAAGTCTAGTTGAATTCTTGAAGCAGGCATAAGATCTCTCTAATATCTACAAGTAGATCTTTTAAATCCCTAGTTTCCTCCCTCTGATCTCTCTAAATTTTAAATAAATATTTCACCATTACTCCTTAAATTTATCTGATTTAGATTTTATCTTAGTCTAGTTCTAGTTCTACTTAGTTTTAGACAACGTACAGGTATTAGTCCCTTAGGATTCGACCTCGGTCTCACCGAGTTTACTACTATATCACAACCCTATACTTAGGGAGTGAACAAGTTTTTGACGTCATTGCCGGGGACTGAGGGCTACGTATTTCTGAAATTAATTGGTTTTAGACTTAGTTTACGATTTGAATTTTTCTAACTTTAGTTTTAGTTTATTTTTCTAATTTTAGAAACTAATCTGTTTCCTATTTTGTAGGAGCCTGACATAGACCCTCTAACCTGGTAACATCTTTCTAAACTTCTCCTCTTACTTTCTGTATTGCTGTAGGATTTTTCTGTTATTCTAGGATTAGACTCAGAGTTATGGTTCTACTATGGGAGCGTGAGTACGTGTATATGCTGAGATGGATATGAGATATTGGGAAATGCCTGAGGGTTGTAGAATTCAACGTATAACTCAAGAATTTTCTCCATTAAGAACCAACTAGAACGTTATTTTCCATCGGTTAATAGGGCCGTATACGATCATAATTATAAAAATGAGGATTATTATCAACCATTATTGTAACATCCCAAAAATCGGGGGGTCGAGCAAAAACCCAACTCCCGAGTTCCAAAATGTTATTTATGCAACATAGATATGTATGATTGAATGTTGTCTGTGATAATGTATTAAACATGAGTGAGATTAAGCTAGAACCGCATATCATACTCCAGAGACAGTTAAATTAACCAGCGGAAGTCTGTAATAGTATGTATAACATATATAAACTGTTGTATGTCTCCAGAGTGTGAACATGTTACCAGGTTATACACATACATGTATACTCCAAAAGTAGATGAAACGAATATACATGAGTGCGCTAAAAATATAAAATGACAAATGTCAAAGTATCTAATCAACCTCCCTGTAATCCCGTCGATCAGAACACGCATAAAGGAGGGATCCTCCTCATCATCATCAAGTCCGGCTCTGCCTCACAGGCCGCGCCATCATCTGCAATCACAAAAAGGTCTGGTGGGTGTCCGGAACACCGTCCCGTAACGTGGGAGTGAGTAGCTAACTCAGTGGAATAATAGAGCAAAGATTAACATGTTATCAAATCAATCATGCGATAATAGTAACGCAGTAAATCAAACAATCCTAATACTGTTGTTAATGCAATTATGATATGACGTGATGTATGCCCTCACCGACGATCACCCTCATGCGGCAACATCTTACGACCGCGGCATGCCACACTCCCTAGAGTGCTCCACATCTTCCAGGCACATGCAATGCTATGGTGATATGATTTTCAAGTTGTTATTAGTCCATTCAAACAGCAGGATTGGGAAACTAAGGTACTTCCCTTGTATCAATCCCAACACAGATCCTGTCTAGGGTCGTCACTCCTAGTAATCTCATACGATGTATATTTCGTAGGTCGCTGCAAGGGCTGCCAGGGCTGTTGCACGCACTCGTTGCTCCGCTCCCCCATCACCTTATCAATACAGGCCTACTGTACTCTGCTGCAACGGAAGGGTCGTCGCCTCCCGTGGACTCAGAATACGCTCGCGGTCACTACAAAGGGCTCGTCGCCTGATCAGTGTAGGCCGACAGCTAGAATATAGTGTCTCATACCACCATAATCTGCTCACGAGTGTAGGTGCTCACTGGTCACTACGGGGAGGTTTGTGGCCCCAGCGTAGGCCGACAGCTCGACCACGGTGTCCCATACCACCATGTCCGGCTCATGAGTCTTTATGGATCAAGGTATCATGGTTAACAGGGTTTACAATGGTAAGTTCAGTACCCTAGGTTCAAGCAGTTATGACTCATACAAGGTGAACATACAACGGCCAGTCGGGTTACTTGACGAGCTCGACTGGCACGAGCGCATCGCAAGTCGAACGACATGAAGTGCGTAAAACACTTCGCGTGGCCTAACCACTGCCGCCAACTCCAACACGACTCGCGTTCATCGACACGTCCTTCGTGGCCAAGATAAGCTAACCACGAATTCTTTCGGTTACCGACCGCCTGGACTAGGCATAGTCCCAAACAATCATAGAATCACATCAGTAGTTGTGTAAGGGTAATGGAAATGAAATGGAACCATGTGAGCATGTTAACACATGTCATTACATACAACTTAAGCAAGTCTTCAAACACATGCCTTTCATACATATAATGAAATTATACATATCGCCAACATATAGAAAATCATCACCATCAGCGTATTAATTGAGAATTCAATCTCCAACTAAGTCATAAGAAAATCATCAAGCACATGTTATAACATACCACTTAAATGAATCATTAAGCACATGCATTTCATACATATAATGAAATCGTACATATGGCTAACATGTAGGAAATCATTCACATCAACATATTCATTGAGAAATCAATCTCACACTAATCCATAACACCATTTAAGCCAATACATACTAATACAAGCATTTATACAAACACTTACACTACACACTTAAGTCTACATATAGTATGTCGACCCGAAGTGCGCATTTAGGCGAATCTCTTCGCCAAACTAATTATGCACGCATTCCTAACTTCCTAATGCGACAACAAACCATGTCAATCACATCAGCAAAATATGAATGTAAACTGTACTTCCTACAAATGACTAAAATGCCCTAAATCTCATATTCTTCGTTAATTTACGAAACAGGAAACGGAGAGCATGTTGTACATGTCAAACGGCGTTGCCGTCAAGAATCTACTATTAAACGACATTGAAAGCTTTGAAAACAGTCAATCAAAGCGTCTAATATCCGCACCTTTTCCCTTTTTGAGGTGTGAGTTCGAACGGAGCGTATACGCTTCGTCTACGGCGATTAGAGAACCTAATACACAAGTTCTATTAGTTACTTCGCTAGGAAATGAAAGGAACCTCAAATCAGCAACTTCTAGGGTATTTTCTTACCTGAGAAAGCGGAGGAGTCGCCGAGAAAGCGATAGAGGTGCGTTGCTTTAGCACGTGCAACACGTAGCACAAGTGGCAGGAAGAACTCTCCCACCTTCTCTCACAAACTCTCACCTTTTCTCTCTCCCAATCTAGGGATTTTGCAAATTCGGATGGGAGAGAGGAGTGAGGGTTTCAACCCCTTTTATAAGCTCAAAAATGCCCAAAATAGGCTCAGGAACAAAGTTCACTTGAGGGGTAACCAAATCGGGACTGTTTCGGTCCAAAAGAGCATTTCCGGAGGTCCCCTGGCCAAATGCGGTCGGACTTAAGCTCGTGCATACTGGATCTAGCACACATCCAGTTTTCAGACCGGTAGGGTTCCCAGATCGCACGTGGCGGTCCAGTTTCAGTTTAACGGTCATCGCACCAAGATCAGGCCTATAAGTCTCGTGATATATAATAGATATTTTTCCTGATCCAAGGGTGTAATTTGGCTGTATTCTGACGGTCAGAACGCTCAATACTGATGCGTCAAATTGTGTGCCAGATTTGAATTTCAAATTCCAATTCTAACCCTATTCTCACTCTCTTCGGTCCGGGCTCAATGAAATAGCCTGTGATTATCGGTTTGACTTGATTTTTGGAATGAGTGTCAAGTCCAGCTAGACGGTTCTAACGGTTTAAGATAGGAGGTATCGGACTTTCGACGTGCGGTCTAGATCCAATACAAAGATTCAAAGTGGTCCAGAGAACAAACCTGCTTAGAGTTTGGTCCGAGGTTTTAGAGCATTATAGCACCATTGGTTCCACTCGCTTTGGGCCTTGTAGAACGTATTTAAAGTAATCAGGGACTGTTTCCCAGCCACTCCAACGTTGCGCTAGCTAACTTATGCTTAGTTTCTAAAGAAATTTATCCTAAGTGGTTTCTTTGGCTATGGAATTGGGTTCTGAATGATTTTTCAGGTGTTTTAATTGACCCACTGCCTAAGGACGTCAAATCCCAGGTTAGCCAAAATCCGGGGTGTTACAATCTACCCCCCTTAAAACACAATGTCGTCCCCGACATTGGCGAAGGGCAAGGAGTACTTTCTCTAAGGAAGGTTCAAATCCTATTTAATAACCTAATCGTACATATAACCTAAATCAAATGTTTCGATCCTGGGCCAGTGGGAAAGAGGCCAACCACTCTTCCGCTGCGCCACTCTGATCAAACGGTAGTGTTGACTAACCTAATTGGATTGGACTCAATACGTTCTACCCCCCTTAAAACTTAGTTTTACTTAAGGTTGAAGAATCTTAGCATCGATTCGTATATCAGAACGAGGCGCAACTTAGGAACTATCCTTGACCTAAAATGGAAACAACCTTTCTCTACATGGTTTTCCTTGCTAATGATGCGTTCTATGGCATTGGTATCTATGGTAATAGAGACGAGCCTAAGCTCTATAGTGGTTGAGTTCAGGGGTAGATATGAGTTGGTGGCAAGATGTCTAATTCTCTACTAGCTTTAAGTCCTCGCCATTTCCCAAAGACAATGTGATCCTGTTTGGTTATAGGTGGTTGGGTCATCTCAGAAGAAAGGTTGTGTAGTAGGTCTGAGCCGGATACATAGACTTTCTGTCTAGCTAGAACAGAAGACTTATTGTATCAATTCTTAATCCGAGTCGATGCCGATCTTCTGCTTGATCAGAGCATTGGATTTATTGGTAACCACTAGGATTAGGAAGTCGATTCAAACCGCGAATACATCGCTTACATGTAGTTCCTTTATTCTGCATTCCCGAATGCAATAAGCCCTTGGGGAAGGGAATTCTAAGGGGTTTGCTAGTACATTCTAAGTTCAATCTGAGGGAGTTATAAATGTTCCCTGAGAGTGTATGGTTCCTTCCTATGGGAAACAACAGAAGTCTATAAGCCATAAAGGAATCTACCGAAGGAAGGGAGTCCCATTCCAACCAAATCTAACCTACTGTCCCTTAACATATATAGGCCTTACACTGCCTAAGACAACTAGTAGCCTAGTCTGTAACTCTGTAGCTATAATTCAAAGCCTAAGATTATACAGTAAATGGCTTTCCATTCTATTTCTACTACAGGGAATTCTTCTATTGCTTAGGGTCAAGATTTGTCTAACTGGAATTGGATTTCTTATGTCGTCAGATCCTTCAAATCTAGGAGTGCTAACACTAGATCCAAAAACGCCTAGGGCCTATGTAGCTGGTAGCGCTTAGTTGTATTAAATGGAACCGCATTCCTAGTCCCATAGCGGGATAGGGAGTGGCATGCTTGGTTGGAGGGTGGGGTGGGATAAAAATCTAATTTGTAGGCTGAATCCCGGAAGTTATAATACTCCCAATCTAGGGACAATACCTCACAACAAAATGAATCGGCATGCACTTCATTCAACAATTTTTAGCTATATTAAGCTCAAACCATGACACAAACACATTTTCTACCTAACAATACAAAACACAGAAATTTCAAAACAGTAATCAACCAAGCTAATAACGTGGAGAAATGGGATGGGTAAGAAGGTTTCCACGAGTCTAAGGATCAAATAAAAGGGACATGAGAGAGAGGACGATGGAAAGGGAGGAAAAGGCTGAAACAGCCTTAACAATAGCCATGGAAGGAGGAGGAAATGCAGGGAAATGGTTGCCCAAATGGACAGAACGAAATCTAGGCGTTGTAGAGGGATGCTTCAAGCTCCCCTAGGATGTAATTTCAGAAAGAAATGAAAATGAAAAAGGGGAATGGAGCACCTCACGAATTCAGCTCGATTTGGGGGTTTTAGGAGCTCCAACGGATGAAATCTTCAAGAGGGAGGGCTGCCAACTTCAAAGGAATGATGGAGGGTGGTCGTTTTTGGCAGGGAATGGATCTAGGGGTGGTTTGGAACCACGGTTTTGGGTTAGGGCAGCAAGAAAACGAAAATGGGGCTAGGGAAGAGGACTTTTGTGAAGGAAGTACATCTTTTAGAGAGTTTCAAGGTACGGACCACATACCAGGGGACTACCCTAGCCCCCAAACTCCTCCAGCCCAAAGATCAAGCCCATCCGACAAGTTTGACCGGCGATGCATCGCCGAACCGGCGATGGCATCGCCGGTGAAGTTGCAAACTGGCCACTGAGGCCATATGGGATGGATTCCCCTTGCCCTAGGAATTCCAAAAAGGTATGGTTCACACTCTAGTTCATTGTAGATTGCCCTAGGGAGGCCAATACATTTGTAACATCCATTCGAGGCTTTTCGGGTCCAATCTTCAATACAGAATACAAAACCCTATCATGCAGCATATGATTTTAGGGTAGAAGGATCTATTACATCCATCTAGCCCATTAGTTGCTAAAGAAAGTGAAGTTAGAATGGCCTTATGGCCATTTTTTATGAAATTTTACTATTCACTGTAAAATTTTGTGAAAGTAGGATTTTATGTTATTTTCACATTAGTATTGATGCATAACATGAAATGGATAAGAAATAATTGAAGATTTGGGTGGTGAGAGGAAGAATTTCGAAGATTTTCGGTGAAACGGGGTTTTTAAGCCCTGACGATTGAATACAGGGGTCGTGGTTGTCCCACAGCCCAAGGATTCACATTTACGGGTTTAGAATTGTTCAAAGAACATCTCAACCCACTTACCTACAACCTAGGAGCTATTCGGGTTGCTTTACGCGACCCTAGATGCGCTACGGACTCGATCACGCGATCGAAATGAATAGACTTCGCATATTGGCGAATCTGGGATCCTAGAAGTGTTTCTAGACCCTTCTCGTACCCACCTAAGTCAAAGAAAGCAACAGCGTACGTCGCGTGACCATAACCCAGGCCCGGTTTAATCCAAATCATGCTCTGATACCATCTGTAACATCCCAAAAATCGGGGGGTCGAGCAAAAACCCAACTCCCGAGTTCCAAAATGTTATTTATACAACATAGATATGTATGATTGAATGTTGTCTGTGATAATGTATTAAACATGAGTGAGATTAAGCTAGAACCGCATATCATACTCCAGAGACAGTTAAATTAACCAGCGGAAGTCTGTAATAGTATGTACAACATATATAAACTGTTGTATGTCTCCAAAGTGTGAACATGTTACCAGGTTATACACATACATGTATACTCCAAAAGTAGATGAAACGAATATACATGAGTGCGCTAAAAATATAAAATGACAAATGTCAAAGTATCTAATCAACCTCCCTGTAATCCCGTCGATCAGAACACGCATAAAGGAGGGATCCTCCTCATCATCATCAAGTCCGGCTCTGCCTCACAGGCCGCGCCATCATCTGAAATCACAAAAAGGTCTGGTGGGTGTCCGGAACACCGTCCCGTAACGTGGGAGTGAGTAGCTAACTCAGTGGAATAATAGAGCAAAGATTAACATGTTATCAAATCAATCATGCGATAATAGTAACGCAGTAAATCAAACAATCCTAATACTGTTGTTAATGCAATTATGATATGACGTGATGTATGCCCTCACCGACGATCACCCTCATGCGGCAACATCTTACGACCGCGGCATGCCACACTCCCTAGAGTGCTCCACATCTTCCAGGCACATGCAATGCTATGGTGATATGATTTTCAAGTTGTTATTAGTCCATTCAAACAGCAGGATTGGGAAACTAAGGTACTTCCCTTGTATCAATCCCAACACAGATCCTGTCTAGGGTCATCACTCCTAGTAATCTCATACGATGTATATTTCGTAGGTCGCTGCAAGGGCTGCCAGGGCTGTTGCACGCACTCGTTGCTCCGCTCCCCCATCACCTTATCAATACAGGCCTACTGTACTCTGCTGCAACGGAAGGGTCGTCGCCTCCCGTGAACTCAGAATACGCTCGCGGTCACTACAAAGGGCTCGTCGCCTGATCAGTGTAAGCCGACAGCTAGAATATAGTGTCCCATACCACCATAATCTGCTCACGAGTGTAGGTGCTCACTGGTCACTACGGGGAGGTTTGTGGCCCCAGCGTAGGCCGACAGCTCGACCACGGTGTCCCATACCACCATGTCCGGCTCATGAGTCTTTATGGATCAAGGTACCATGGTTAACAGGGTTTACAATGGTAAGTTCAGTACCCTAGGTTCAAGCAGTTATGACTCATACAAGGTGAACATACAACGGCCAGTCGGGTTACTTGACGAGCTCGACTGGCACGAGCGCATCGCAAGTCGAACGACATGAAGTGCGTAAAACACTTCGCGTGGCCTAACCACTGCCGCCAACTCCAACACGACTCGCGTTCATCGACACGTCCTTCGTGGCCAAGATAAGCTAACCACGAATTCTTTCGGTTACCGACCGCCTGGACTAGGCATAGTCCCAAACAATCATAGAATCACATCAGTAGTTGTGTAAGGGTAATGGAAATGAAATGGAACCATGTGAGCATGTTAACACATGTCATTACATACAACTTAAGCAAGTCTTCAAACACATGCCTTTCATACATATAATGAAATTATACATATCGCCAACATATAGGAAATCATCACCATCAGCGTATTAATTGAGAATTCAATCTCCAACTAAGTCATAAGAAAATCATCAAGCACATGTTATAACATACCACTTAAATGAATCATTAAGCACATGCATTTCATACATATAATGAAATCGTACATATGGCTAACATGTAGGAAATCATTCACATCAACATATTCATTGAGAAATCAATCTCACACTAATCCATAACACCATTTAAGCCAATACATACTAATACAAGCATTTATACAAACACTTACACTACACACTTAAGTCTACATATAGTATGTCGACCCGAAGTGCGCATTTAGGCGAATCTCTTCGCCAAACTAATTATGCACGCATTCCTAACTTCCTAATGCGACAACAAACCATGTCAATCACATCAGCAAAATATGAATGTAAACTGTACTTCCTACAAATGACTAAAATGCCCTAAATCTCATATTCTTCGTTAATTTACGAAACAGGAAACGGAGAGCATGTTGTACATGTCAAACGGCGTTGCCGTCAAGAATCTACTATTAAACGACATTGAAAGCTTTGAAAACAGTCAATCAAAGCGTCTAATATCCGCACCTTTTCCCTTTTTGAGGTGTGAGTTCGAACGGAGCGTATACGCTTCGTCTACGGCGATTAGAGAACCTAATACACAAGTTCTATTAGTTACTTCGCTAGGAAATGAAAGGAACCTCAAATCAGCAACTTCTAGGGTATTTTCTTACCTGAGAAAGCGGAGGAGTCGCCGAGAAAGCGATAGAGGTGCGTTGCTTTAGCACGTGCAACACGTAGCACAAGTGGCAGGAAGAACTCTCCCACCTTCTCTCACAAACTCTCACCTTTTCTCTCTCCCAATCTAGGGATTTTGCAAATTCGGATGGGAGAGAGGAGTGAGGGTTTCAACCCCTTTTATAAGCTCAAAAATGCCCAAAATAGGCTCAGGAACAAAGTTCACTTGAGGGGTAACCAAATCGGGACTGTTTCGGTCCAAAAGAGCATTTCCGGAGGTCCCCTGGCCAAATGCGGTCGGACTTAAGCTCGTGCATACTGGATCTAGCACACATCCAGTTTTCAGACCGGTAGGGTTCCCAGATCGCACGTGGCGGTCCAGTTTCAGTTTAACGGTCATCGCACCAAGATCAGGCCTATAAGTCTCGTGATATATAATAGATATTTTTCCTGATCCAAGGGTGTAATTTGGCTGTATTCTGACGGTCAGAACGCTCAATACTGATGCGTCAAATTGTGTGCCAGATTTGAATTTCAAATTCCAATTCTAACCCTATTCTCACTCTCTTCGGTCCGGGCTCAATGAAATAGCCTGTGATTATCGGTTTGACTTGATTTTTGGAATGAGTGTCAAGTCCAGCTAGACGGTTCTAACGGTCTAAGATAGGAGGTATCGGACTTTCGACGTGCGGTCTAGATCCAATACAAAGATTCAAAGTGGTCCAGAGAACAAACCTGCTTAGAGTTTGGTCCGAGGTTTTAGAGCATTATAGCACCATTGGTTCCACTCGCTTTGGGCCTTGTAGAACGTATTTAAAGTAATCAGGGACTGTTTCCCAGCCACTCCAAAGTTGCGCTAGCTAACTTATGCTTAGTTTCTAAAGAAATTTATCCTAAGTGGTTTCTTTGGCTATGGAATTGGGTTCTGAACGATTTTTCAGGTGTTTTAATTGACCCACTGCCTAAGGACGTCAAATCTCAGGTTAGCCAAAATCCGGGGTGTTACAATTATATTCTCCCATGTATGATCAGTATGACTATAACTAGTGAAAACATCAAAATTGGGAGGATGAACCAACAACATGTTATAATGATTACCCTCTTGGATACCCTACCATTGAGATCCAACCAGAAACGATCCAAGAGGATTCATTTCAGTGTAACTTGGCCTGTTTTGCAGAAAGTATAAAAACTTTGGAAGCACTTACTTCAAGTGATAATTCTCTTAGGTCCTCTACCTTTAAAATTCAACAAGAAATAATCCAAGAGAATTCAATTCAAAATTCCTTCTAAACTCTAGAGCTCAGCCAACAAAGTACACTCCAAAGATTACAAGAACTTATAAAAGATATTTAACAAGGGAGTTCACATGATGTGATTGTGAAGAACTCTGGAATTTGGAATGATGAGTTGGATTCCATTAATGAGCAGACGGTTCAATTTCCTGATGAGTCGATCTTGATGAATGTTCAAAAGAATGGTCAAGAGACGTGGATGTCTTTCAAATATAATGATGATGACACACTTCACTCACATGATACACTAGATTTTAATAATGAAGAAAAGACTAGTTTATGCGAACCTCAACCCATTCTAGGTGTACAATGTGAGAAAAGTGATCCCATCCCAAATGTGCACTGCACTGCACGAGAATATGATGAGTATTGGAATGACGATCCTAAATGTGCAGCCCCAGTTCCCGTAGAATTATTCTCGAGTTTGGTCCAGGTCAATGATCGAGAAGTACACGAAGTGAACGGTCATAATGAGCTACTCCACTTACCTGACATGTCTGATTTAAAAGTGGATGAGCTCCTTACAACCAATCCTTCTATCTCTTCTGTGAGATATGTTTGGACCACTCCCCCAAATGAACGATGATATGATTCGGGAGATGGACGAGTTACTCGATATGACTCTGGAATTTAAAATGACCTAGTTGAGGCCACCATCTGAACTGTTGAATGTTGACGATTCAATGCCTCTTCTGAGTAGTATTAATGAACAGAGTCCGCACATTGACGCTTCGTATACTAACCCCCAATCTGTCTATACAGGCCTGGAGCAAGAGAGCATACCTCCATTTACTTTTAAAGACAATGGATTCCTTGGGCAGTGCATCACAAACTTCAATGTGAAGAATGAATCACTCTTAGATGAATTTTCTAACTCTTTGGATGATTGCCTGGCACACTTTGTAGATTTAAATGATTTCATGATAAGAGACATAGTGAATGCCTTGCAAGACAACATCTCGATAGTCATCATTGACCGAGAGAACCCTTCCTCTGAAGCCCCTTCCTCCCCAGCTCCTCACTGTTTACCATTAAAGGAGGAGGAGTTGATAATGGAACCGAAGTCTGACACTTCGGAACGTGTTGAGAAACATCAATTCCTGAGAAGTTTTCTAAACTTTATCTACTTGTAGTCTCTGATTCACCATGAGATAATAACAATGAAACTTTTTCTGTCACATGTGAATCATATATACTCTGGATACCTTAAGCGATTCAACGAAAACTTTTTGATGAAGTACATAAATTTCTCTAGAATTTCATACTCCAAGGCATCTAAGCCTACTGCAAAAAGGGCTTTTGAATGATTCTGTTGAGAAACCTACTGAGAAATTTATCAAGATACTGGCCGGCAGAGGAACCTTGCGGCATAATCAAGTAGTTTTTCCCTGGTTTCATAGAACTAGAGTAGTTTGCTTTATGTTGTTCTAGAATAGATGATTTTATGTCATTAGGTTAGTTTGCTTCCTACATTGTTTTAAGATAGTTTGTTTTCGTGTCTTCACTCTCGTGCTGACCAGCTTTCATGCTATGATCATTGTGGAAACGTCTTTCTCAATTCCTTCATCCAAGTATTATCTTCCTATCACTTCTCATTTACTTTCGTTGTGTCATGTGCCATGCATGCTCATATATCTTTTACATTGAGGACAATGTAGATTTTAGGTTGGGGATGAGAGATTAGGTTACCTAATCAGTGTTTTCTTGGTCTTGAGCAGGAATTTGTGAAAAATTTTTAAAATTTCTTTTTTGAAATTTTCTATGAATTCGAAGTGATTTTGACAACCATCTTTGATTTAGAATTATAAGATGCGTAATGTTGGATTTATGACTCTTGGATTCAGTTATCTATTAGATTTCATAGTTAAATTTGAACTGTTAATTCAAAATTAGAAGTTGTAAACATTGATTGAGTCATGATTTCACATTAAGGTTTCAGTTTGATATTGAAGGGTTAACTTGGTAATCACTAAGCATGTAAGGAACCAGCCTGAAAAATTTTCCCGTCATGATCAATTGAAGAAAAAAAATACACAGCTAAAAAAAAAACAACTACCTTTGGAAAGGGTTGGGCGAATAATCTTCACCATAGGTTTGCTCCCCATCGGTATATATTTAATTCCCCATTGATGATATGTAAAAAGGGTTGAGTGTACAGTCTTCACCATAAGTTTGCTCCCTATAGGCGAGGATTTGATTGTCCTTTTTGGTGTTACTTTTAATGAAAAAATCAAAAGCCGAAATAATGAAAAGATAATCTATGAGGCAAAGTTTTGGTTTAAGTCTTGGTTATCAAGAATTCTCTTATTGGTTACCAATGATATCCTGAATTAGAAAAGTGAATTTTAATGATGATAAGCCGAGATTAGACTATACACTCATGGATCCTAATGTTTATAATTTTTTCTAATTGATGAATTAATACTTTGAGTTGACTACGAAATTTACTATGTGCTTGAGTCAGGGAGAAAATAATGCCCAACATTCATGAATCTTAGAAATCTAGTATCTGGATTGGTTTTCAAAAATCACTCGAGTTTATGGAAATCATCCTATAAGTCTCAATGTGTTTTTCGCATACTTTGCTCAGGAGTAGAAAAATGCTGGTTGGGGATTATGTTGAGGGTCAAATATTGCGTATTAGACCCCAGTTACTGCATGAATTTACGAACATGATACCGTTTAACGCCCAATTTAATTGTGTTTGTGATGCAAGGTGTATTTACGAGCTTAGACTGAAATAGGGTACTTAAAGCACGGATTTAACACTCAGAATTCACCAAGGTAAGGGACGAGCCCTAGGAGACCAAGATCGACGGATTTATGGGCCATTGATCTGAGAAATTCAAGAAATTAAAGCTCAAGTGGCCTGAAAGTCAGCTAGAATGCTAGATCACAGGGTTTCCACCATTCGTTCGACTCGAAACTTCACACATGGCCTGAGAACCATAAATTAATTGTACAAATCAATTTTCAGCAATTGGATCCCTCTGGAAGTGGCCCAACGGACAAATCAACCTATAAATCAGTGAATTAGGGCCCACCTGGTATCTAGATATGCTTCAACTTTGTTCTCAACGCCTTAAATTGGATGGGGAAAGGGTGGATGGTACGGATTTCTCACGAACATCACAATGGACCCCACATGAGGGTGTGTGTCCATTCAGTGCACGCACACTCGAGCCACACCATGCGGACGCTAATTTTGTTAGTGGGCCCCAATCATTGTCCGGTTCGATGATCCGAACTATTCACTTGTCCCAGGAGGTGGCCAAGACCTTCACCTAGGTGTCTTTATATTTCCATAAAAGCAAACGTGCGAAGATCTCAACTGAATGGAAGATTGATGGTGAAATGAAAAGTTTTGTGGGCCACACCTAATCCAAGCCAAAACACTCCACCTCGGAAGGGTTTTTCATAAGAATTTTAATGGACGGAATGGATTTCTCTGCCGGTATCGAAAAGGACCCAACATCAATAGTTAAAGACCTCTGCGGAAGCTCTGTTTCGCAACCCGGAAGAACCGGACGTCCTGGAACGTTGTGGTCCACCATCTTTCATCAGTTCACCCATTTGGACCGTTAAAAATCATCCCAAGGTGGGGCCGAACAAGCTCAAGAGGTCTGAACAGAGTGGATCTTGCGTCAAATTTCTATTTTTTCTCAAAAAATTGTCGTTACGCAAGGGACGTCTGTTGTTGCTACGTAAAGAGTTTACGCACTCCATGTTCGACTCCAACTCGGTCAGTTCTCCAAACCGACAACATTCCACCACCCTAGCAGCTATAAGAAAGAGAGAGAAAGAGGACGAGGAGGGCATCCACGGCTAGGACGCCAGTGAGAGAAAGAGTAGTTGTAGAGTTTTCTTTTTTATTTCATTTACTGTTCCTTTTATTATTTCTTTTAAGATGTTTAGCCTAATTATGTCTATTCTAGGCTAAACATCTTAGCTAGGGCTAAGAGGGAAAGCTTGTAGCGTGGTGAGAGACTTTTTACTTGTGCCTTTCATTTAGATTGAACGGATGTTGATTTTAGTTTAATTAAGGGAATGTTTTTAGTTTTTAATGGTCTATTGTGACTAAAATTACAATGAGTCTGCAATAGCTTTGAGCATGTTCCTTTCCTTTTTATGTTTATGATGTCAGGAAGCCCTGTTGTTCATCATCGTCTCCTGGGCATGGTCGGATGACGGTACCCTTCCTAACCTTCATACATTGTTGATTGGTTGGTAATTAGTTTAATTTTGTTGTTTACTTTGTCTCCTGGGCATGGTTTGGTGATAGAATCCATTCTAATTCATATACCTTTCATCTCTTGAAAACTATATCAAAGGAAGTTCAGTTTGATTTTCATGGTTACAGCCTTCAACTAGATGAAAATGGGACTCTAAGTCTAGTTGAGTTCTTGAAGCAGGCATAAGATCTCCCTGATCTCTATAAGTGGATCTTCTGAATCCCTAGTTTCCTACCTCTGGTCTCTCTAAATTTTAGATAAATATTTCACCATTACTCCTTAAATTTATTTGATTTAGATTTCATCTTAGTCTAGTTCTAGTTCTACTTAGTTTTAGATAACGTACAGGTATTAGTCCCTTGGAATTCGACCTCGGTCTCACCAAGTTTATTACTACATCACAACCCTATACTTGGGGAGTGAACACTTGGGATTCACTCACCCAAGTTGAGAATCCACTCTCCTAAATATATGACACAACTTACTTCAAAAAAAAAAATGATACAAATATCTCACAAATAAAAGAAAATTAAAATTACACTAGTGACTTTTCTTCTTTTACAAAGATCTTTTATTATTTTTTTAAGGAGAGCGACTTGTATTCCACTGTATTAATATTCCTTTAAAAAAAAAAAAAACTTTAAGATTTTTGTAGAGAGATTCTTTTGAAATTATTTTCTCCTCTTTTTTATCTAAATATATTCGAATACTTTGCTACTCTTCTTTATATAAGTATCTTTAGATATCTAATGTTAATAACATTAATCAGTGAGGATGAGCCAATTGGAGAATGCATGACCACATCAAAGTATGACCCAACATGTTGAACCATGCATATCAAGTGAGCCCCATCTTATGGATGTTCCATACCAAAGGTGGACCCACATGATGGATGGTGGACATTGAAGGTGGGCCCTCTTGACAGACAATTGACATCAAAGGTAAGCCACATGATGAATAGCACATATAGAGGGTGGGGCCCACATAAATGAATGGTCCACATTAAAGTGGGCCCACATAATGGATGGAGTGGGCCCACTCCGAGGGTGGGGCCCACATAAAGTAACAAAAAATTACAGCCGCGTAACATAGGGGGCACGATGCAAGAGACCAAAGGTCTTTCAGCCGGGGGACCTTATATACGGGGAACAGTACGGAGATTTATCGGGGAATTTCCAAACTAGATGGATGGGGCCTAATGAAATAGTTGTTATAACAATGGGACTGTCTGACTCAGGCCAATAAATGGTGAAGACAAGGATTCCCTGGTGAATGGGTCTCGACCGGAATAAGGAGAGGCCCATCAATGACCGACCGAGCCACTCTGATACTACTCCTTACCTCACCCCGACCAATTATCATTGAACATGACTATGCATCCTTACTCATAATAGAGTAGTGTAAGGTATGTTTGGGTATAGCAGGACTTGAAACTTGCAACCATTAGATTAAAAGCCCAATGCTCTACCAACTAAGCTATACACTCCAAAAAAATGTAGTAAATAAGGATTGGTGTGGAAAAGAAAAGAGGGCGGCAATGAACAATTTACATCAAGTGGACCTCACCTAGTGAACGGTCCACATCCAAGGTCTCGCATGATCTACGACCTATATCCAAAGTAGCCCAACTTGATGGATGATCAACATAGAAGGTTTGCCTTACATGATGGATGGTGGATATCAAAAGTAGGCCCCACATGATGGACAACCACTACGCCAAAATAGGGAAAAAAGGACGGTTGAAAACCGTCTCAAATGATCAAAAAGGATGGTTCTAAACCGTCGCATGGGCCATCATATTTTGGGGCATCGTATTACTTAAAGGACGGTCATGAACCATAATTCTTATTGACTTTTAAAGGACAGTCATGGACCGTCCTTAAAAAGGACTATCATGAACCGTCTCTTATAACCCCTAAAAAGACGGTCATGGTCCGTCCTTCAAAAGGACTACTATGAACCGTCTCTTATGAGCCTTAAAAGGACAGTCATGGACCGTCCTTAAAAAGGACTGCTATGAACCGTCTCTTATGACCCTTAAGAGGACGGTCATGGACCGTCCATAAAAAGGACCGCTATGAACCGTCTCTTATGACCCTTAAAAGGACAGTCATCGACCGTCTCATATTTGAATATTTAGAAAAATATGAACGGCCTAGAGCCGTCAGAAATTTTCAAATATGAGACAGTCGATATACACCTGTTACAATATATTTCATCGTATTCTTCCTGATATACACCTATTATATAATATATTTCATCATATTCACATTCGCATCCATCTAAACCCAAACTACGTAAATCCATCCAAACAGAAACTACATTCATCCAAACATAAACTACATCCATCTAAACACAAACAATCTTATCCACATTACATTCATCCACGTATAAATACATATAAGTTTAACATCATAAATTTTTTTTAAAAAAAGGAAAAAAAATCAGCAACAATTTTCTTTTTGTATCTTTCATCTAATAAAAAAATATTCAACCAACAAAATATTATAATTCAGAATCATGAAGAATTGCAAAAAAACTTTTTTAAAATAAAACTGATCATTAGAATAAAACTAATGCAAGCAAATAATGCAAAAAAGTGTTTCAATTGAAGTTAATAGAAATAATCACAAAAATTAAAGCTTTGTAAAAAGTGGCATGTATTAAAAGGGATACATTCTTGTTTGTTGCCATGTGATTGGGCTACATTATTACAACAATCGGGTTCAGGTTCGGGATCAGGTTTAGGTTTGGGTTTTCAAGTTTAGGTTTAGGTTTAGGTTTAGGTTTAAGTTAAGGAGTTGAGATTAGGATTAGGTGTAGGTCTAGGTTTAGGGATTTGAGAATACATTTAAGTTTTAGGTTTAGGTTTAGGTTTTAGGTTTTAGGTTTAGATTATAGGTTTAGGTTTAGGTTTTAGGTTTACATTAAGGTTAGGTTATAGGTTATAAGTTTAGGTTATAGGTTATAAATTAAGTTTTAGGTTATAGGTTTTAGTTTAGGTTTAGGTTAAGGTTTAGGTTATAGGTTTAGGTTAAGGTTTAGGTTTAGGTTATATGTTATAGTATATTGGTTATAGCTTTAGGGAATTAAGAATAGGTTAAGGTTTAGGTTTAAGAAATCGGGTTCGGGTTTAGGTTTGGGTTTTCAAGTTTAGGTTTAGGTTTAGGTTAGGGAGTTGAGATTAAGATTATGTGTAGGTTTAGGTTTAGGGATTTAAGAATACATTTAGGTTTTAGGTTTAGGTTTAGGTTATAGGTTTAGGTTTAGGTTATAAGCTATAGGTTTAGGGAATTGAGAATAGGTTAAGGTTTAGGTTTAGGAAATCAGGTTCAGGTTCGGGATCGGGTTTAAGTTTGGGTTTTCAAGTTTAGGTTTAGGTTTAAGTTAGGGATTGAGATTAGGATTAGGTGTAGGTTTAGGTTTAGGGATTTCAGAATACATTTAGGTTTTAGGTTTAGGTTTAGGTTTTAGGTTTTAGGTTAAGGTTTAGGTTTTAAGTTTAGGTTAAGGTTAGGTTATAGGTTATAAGTTTAGGTTACAGGTTATAGGTTAAGGTTTTAGGTCATAGGTTTTGGTTTAGGTTAAGGTTATAGGTTTAAGTTAAGGTTTAGGTTTAAGTCTAGGTTAAGGTTTAGGTTTAGGTTTAGGTTATAAGCTATAGGTTTAGGGAATTGAGAATAGGTTAAGGTTTAGGTTTAGGAAATTGAGTTCGAGCTTGGGATCGGGTTTAGGTTTGGGTTTTCAAGTTTAGGTTTAGGTTTAGGTTAGGGAGTTGAGATTAGGATTAGGTGTAGGTTTAGGTTTAAGGATTTGAGAATACATTTAGGTTTTAAGTTTAGGTTTAGGTTTTAGGTTTTAGGTTTAGGTTTAGGTTTAGGTTATAAGCTATATAGGTTTAGGGAATTGAGAATAGGTTAAGGTTTAGGTTTAGGAAATCGGGTTCGGGTTCGGGATCGGGTTTAGGTTTGGGTTTTTAAGTTTAAGTTTAGGTTTAGGTTAGGGAGTTTAGATTAGGATAAGGTGTAGGTTTAGGTTTAGAGATTTGAGAATACATTTAGGTTTTAGGTTTAGGTTTAGGTTTTAGGTTTAGGTTAAGGTTAGGTTATAGGTTATAGGTTAAGGTTTTAGGTCATAGGTTTTAGTTTAGGTTAAGGTTAGGTTATAGGTTATAGGTTAAGGTTTTAGGTCATAGGTTTTAGTTTAGGTTAAGGTTATAGGTTCAAGTTAAGGAATAGGTTTAGGTTTAGGTTTAGGTTATAAGCTATAGGTTTAGGGCCTGTTTGGGCAAACGTTTTTAGGTGTATTGAAGTGTATAGCATTAACTGATATGATGCATTTAATGTTGTCAGTGGTTTGTCGGGTGGCTTGGGTGTAGACACTAATTCCATGGCCAGCTACGGTCTTGTTTGGGTGTTGTGGTATTGGGTAGATGGATGTCCCAGGGAATGGATTGGTCAGTGCTCTGTGGGGCCCATCATGATGTATGTGTGTCATCCATGCCGTTCATCTACTTTTATATATCAATTTATGATATGATAGAAAAAATGAAGTATATCTCACTCTCAAGTGGACCACATTACAGGAAACAGTGTTAAATGAATTTTGACCATTAAAAATGTTTTGGGGCCTAAAAAAGTTTTGGATCAAGCTGATATTTATTGTTTCCCTTCATTTGGGTCTTTATGACCAAATAAACAGATTGGATGTCAAATAAACAATACAGTGGGCCTTAGAAGGATTTTAATTGTGAATATCCATTTATTGATTTTATCCTCTGGTGTGGCCCACCTAAGATTTATATCCCTATCATTTTTTGTATCAAGCACTAAAATGATCTGTAAAAATGGATGAACGGAATGGATGAAACACGTACATCATGGTGGGGGCCACAGAGCACCGACCACCAATCGCTTGGGTGTAGACGCCAATCCAATGACCAGTTCCAATGAATACGACGGGGGATGATCGAGTTCCTACAGTCGACGCTGCCCAAACACGCAGTGGGGTAGGCTCGGTGGGATTTGACAATCCTATCCCACCTAATACCCTTTAATACAACCTAATCCATTTGCCCAAACAGGCCGTTAGGGAATTGATAATAGGTTAAGGTTTAGGTTTAGGAAATCGGGTTTGAGTTCGGGATCGGGTTTAGGTTTGGGTTTTCAAGTTTAGGTTTAGGTTTAGGTTAGAGAGTTGATATTAGGATTAGGTGTAGGTTTAGGTTTAGGGATTTGAGAATATATTTAGGTTATAGGTTTAGGTTTAGGTTATAGGTTATAGGTTAAGGTTTAGGTTTTAGGCTTAGGTTAAGGTTAGGTTATAGGTTATAATTTTAGGTTGAAGGTTATAGGTTAAGGTTTTAGGTCATAGGTTTTGGTTTAGGTTTAAGTTTAGGTTTAGGTTAAGGTTTAGGTTTAGGTTATAAGCTATAGGTTTAGGTTATAGGTATAGGTTTAGGTTATAGGTTAAGGGTTAGGTTTAGGTTATAAGTATATCTTTTGGGATTTAGGAATAGGTTTAGGTTTAAGTTATAGGTTATAAGTTTAGGTAATTGAGAATAGGTTTAGGTTATAGGTTTAGGGTGTGGTTTAGGTTAAGGTGTAGTCCCTGCAAATACAGATATAAACACGGCCTATCCAAATAGCCAGCCCCTCTAATGTTGTCCATAGGAAATGGACAACTTCATTATGGTCATAGCAGCGGTTCCCACCTTCCATGGACCCCCGCTCATCTGGATAGCTCCGACGCACATCCGGGTCTACTCCATTAATTTTGAGCAAATACATAAATATGGTCTGTCCAAATGGTTAGACCCCTCCAATATTTTTCATAGAAAATGGACAGCTTTATCATGGTCATAACGGCAATTCTCACCTTCCAGGGACTCCAGCTCATCCAGATAGCTCCGACGTACATCCAGGTCTGCTCATTTAAATAAAATGGATTATCAAGATCATTTAAATAAAATCAGGTCCAATCAACAATCTGACCTGGAGGATTCTGTTAGTACTGTTGACCGCACCTCGAACCTTGTTTAAATCTAGGTTGCAATCTGTGGCCACTGATGCTATTTGTCTTTCAGTGAAGTTGGCGACGATTTTTGCATCAAACCCAGCGAAAGCAGCCCTAATGATAAAGAACTTTTCTTTCCATGAATTCAAAAACCTATGGAATGGCCAGAGGAAGAGAAGCATGAATTATATTTCTTTTACTTTATCAATATCTGCAGGATTGAGAAACTAAGAACGAAGAAATTCGACATGTAACTACATACAGAAAAAATAAAGGATATGCATACCTGGAGTTCTGATTTATAAAAAAATGCAAAATTTTGAACATGGACAAATTACCCAAAGCAGGAGGAGGAATTGGACCAGTTAGAGAGAAGTTGAAGATCCTTTTCTTTCTCAAGTAGTGAAGCAACAAGGGAGCTTAATGCCTATAGAATCTATGCATTTTCTTCAATACCTCTACCACAAGAATATATGCATTTTCTAACAAATTGCAAAAAGAAACCATTTGAGGTTATTTGTGAAGTAAAAACTGATATGAGATGGACAAATGACAAGTGAGAGTAAGACCCAAAACACTGCTTCATAAGGTCCTTTTTTTTGTAATAAGCATCCAAAAAAATCTATTAAATAAAATACCCTATAGTTCCTCAGTCTAAGTTACAAGTGGGTCCCATGTCTAGAAAAAATTACTGTTAAATCTGATAGGAACCAACATAGATGTTTTCTTCTCGATTGAAATTTAACTAATGAAACGGAAGAAATGGTGAAGTATCCGATCTTCAATCCATTTATTACTAATTGCAAAACAGAAAAGAAAATTTTCTAGAAAGAAAAGGGAAAAAAGGAAAATTTCAAGAGTAAATACAATAATATTAGAAGGAAGTCGGATTGCAGCTGCATCATTTGCATCTACTCTACAACCACTGCATTAGTCAAGGAAAAAGAAATAAACAATATTTTCCATTTAACTGAAATGTTCCCTTGTAATGAAAGTGGAACTCAGAAATGACATAAGTGCAATTTAGAAGGTTGCTTGCATAAAGAGCGAAATCAAAGAAGTATGCCAAAAATACCCAGAACTTAATATGGATAAGTAAACAATGACAACCTCTTAGAAAAAATCAACCACCACAATTATCAAACCAACCTATTTCCATGGCAGTAAATGACACATGGTAGGGGAATGCTTTCCGGGAAAGTTGATGGAACATAATGGCTGCACTTCAAAGTATGTCCTCTTCAATTTTGAAGCTGTTAAATTCAAAGAGGTATCATAGCAGCTTTAGCAAACATGACATGCAGCAATGCAGTAAATTTTTATGCAATGGCTACAAAAAGACAGGAAAAACCATGTCGTTTGTACTTTCTGCCTCCAAGACTGAATTCCCCTTCCCATGAATTCACAGCAAGGCATGAATAACCTTTTACGGATGGAGATTGAAAACTAAGAACTTTACTTGATGGATGAAGGAAGAAAAAACACACCTCATGAAGCGTACCATCACCTCCAACTACTATCACAGCATCAACTCCCTCCCTTATGGCCTATATAACCCACCAATATACAACCAATTCAAAGCATACTTTCCTACCAAAATTGCCTAAAAATGACAAAAATGAACTAGGCTCATGTATCATACTTTCAAGGAAAATGTGTACCTCCCTTGTTATGTCAATAGCATGAGAAGGACCTGAAGTCAAGGATTCGTGTACCTGATCATAGTTCAGAGAAGTCATTAAGAATAGAAACATGACCAAAATCTTTTTAATTATAGTTGTAAAGGTTTTACCAAAAAATAAATAAAAATTACTCATTGCATTAGTAAAAGAAAAATAGGCCGCCTCCAATGCTTTCATAAGGTGGAAATTTTTTTACATCCTTTTAATTAATCACTCCATACACATAAAAGGTAAGATTTCAAGCATATTAAAAACGTCCCTTAGTTAAATGAACATGTGTGCCCACCTTGTGATCTAAATTATTTACAGTGTGGCCCCACCAAGAACAGGAGATACTCCAGTACCTTACTCCATGTTATCTCATCAGGCGGCTAAGATCATTTCAAGGGTGAGACAATTAAAGTCCGGCCCATCCAATCACAAGACACTCTAAGGTGGGCACCACATGTTAAACTGCTGGATTACTCTTGATTGAGCACATCTAATCCTTTTTTTTCTAAAATGCATTTATGGCTTCTTTCCACTTTACGAAATACAATCATCGAAGTAGAGAAAAAAGGATTGCACCTAAGTGGCTGTGTAAAACTGTAAACTATCTAAAGAAGTGGTCCTATTTTGTCCCACTGATGATGGACCATGACCAACAATTTCATGATTAATCAGTCTAATTTGGTGCAGAATATCGTGAAATTCCATGATATTTGGTACCAAAAAAAAAAAAGCAGCCTTGTAGATCAATGACAAGGTGATTAGAAATGAAATTAAGAAAGAAGAACCGGATAAGAAGGCATCAGTTACTAGTGGTAAGAAATGAAGTAAAGAAATATAACTGGTTAGGTGGGAAAGTAATAGACTAACCAAGGAAATCAATGTATGGCACGAGGTATTACCATCCAGATTAAGAAATTAAGACATCCAGATTATGGATTTTGAATTCGGAATCCCCAAATCATCAATTAGGGATTTTCGGATTCAAAATCCCCAAATCAAAAATTTGGGATTATTTGAAACCCTAAATCAATCGAATCGATCAGGATTTTCGAATCCCTGACTTTAGAAATCAGAAATTAGGGACTTTTGGAATCCATATCCCCAAATCCAGATTAATTGGAGATTTCAGATTCAAAATCCCTAAATCCAGTTAAATTAGGGATTTGGGATTCGAACCCCTAAATGCAAACATTCAATTAGGGATTCCGATTCCTAATTTCAAAGCCCAGATTCGAAACCGATAATCACAAATTGGGGATTTTATATACCCTTACCTGTGTTATCGATGGAGGCAGCCATGGATGCTTTGTCCAGCACTGGCACTGTATATAATCTCCGATTCATCCCAATCGGGTTTCTTCTATCTCCATGTATAGCCTTATGAACCTTGTTGCGCTTGTCCTCTTCATCTTCAGTCGTGGCAGCTGTTGTCATGGTTATAGGTGTATGCTTCTTCTCTCAGCCATGAGGAAGAAACCACCTGTGTCAGATTCGAGAAGGATGGCAGAGATGAGGACTCTTAATTTGTCCATAGGTTTTTGGGGAGGGGCGGGCGCGAGAGAGAAAGGGGTCAGGGTGGCCCACAACTGATCAACAGTTGAGACGAGATCGACGATTGAAACGAGAGTAGCCATGGCCAGATTTTAGAGACACATAGAGAGAGAGAGAGAGAGATATTTCGGGCGTGAGAGAGAGGGTTTGGGTTTTGGAAGGGGTGGGTGCGCGAGAGGGATTTGGGGTTATGGGAGATGGGCACGCGCGGGATTGGGTTTTTGGGGTGGAACGAATTGGCTACATGTTCAGTGGTTTGTGAGCCCCACCATGATGTAGTTCATCCATTTTTAAAGATCATTTTAGGCCTTCGTCCTAAAAATAAGAGGGATATAAATCTTAGTTGGACCACACCATAAGAAAACAATAATGATTGGATATCCATCATTTAAATCCTTCTAAGGCCCACTGTACTGTTTATTTGACATCCAATCTGTTGAATATGTCATAAAGGCTCAGATGAAGGGAAAAAACAAAGATTAGCTTGATCCAATACTTTTATGGCTCCCAAATAGTTTTTAATGGTCGACATTCATTTAACACTTTTTCCTGTAATGTGGTCCACTTGAGATTGGGATATAACTCATTTTTTTTTGTAATATCATAAAATGATCTATAAAAATAGATGGACGGCATGGATGAAACACATACATCATGGTGGGGCCCATAAACCACCGAACACAAAAGTTGAGAGGGGTTACCCTCCATTAAAACATTCATAATTATTTTTTGGGCCCACAGAGATGTGGTTCACAAATCTAACCTATCCATTATGTGTGTGCCACTTGGATGAGGGGTCATACCAAGTTTCAGATGCATCCAAATTTCTGGTGGGGCCCCACCAAGTGCTTTTATATGTTTTAGGCATGTCTTCACATGATTTTAGATGGTATGGCCCATAAGAGTTCTGTATACAGCTGATTTTTGGGGTATCCTATAATTTAAAGGGGACCCATCAAATGCACAGTGTTGATTTTCGACACACATCATGGTGGGGCCCACACAACTCAACCTCATGGGGAGTTCCCATGAGCTCGACGGATAGAACCTTTTCCATATATATATATATATATATATATATATATATATATATATATATATATATAATTTAAAAAATATAAAAACTTTTGATGTATTTGTTATATCCACACCCTCCATCCATTTTGAGATATCATTTTAAGTCACGAGCTAAAGAATGAGACAGATAAAAATCTGTAGTGGACCTCACCACAGAAAACAATGGGAGGGTGATTCCCACCGTTGAAACTATCCTAAGGCCCAGCGTAATGTTTATTTGAAATCCAACTAGTTCAAAAGTTTTTAAAAAAAGGGTCATGGGGCCATACATCATGGTGGGGCCCACACAGCACCAACCACCAACCAATGGATGGTGTAGGGGGAGTAGCCAATCTGTTCCCCTTATTTGTGGTGTGGTCCATTTAATCTTTGAATATGATTCATTTTTTAGATAATTCTGTAAAATGATCTCGAAAAATGGATGAACGGTGTGTGTTAATCCCAAATTTTCGATAAATCCAAAACTCAAGTGGACCATGCCACACAAAATAGTGTGAAATAATGATTTCCACCGTTGATACCTTCCTTGGGCCCACATTAATGTTTATTTGCCATCCAACATGTTCATAATATCAAAAAGATATGATGAAGGGAAAACACAAACATCAGCTTGATCCAAAACTTCTATAAAATGCACGGTGTTGATGTTTGACACACATCATGATGGGCCCCACAAAACTTACTAACATTAATTCTTACAGTCTCAGGGTGTCAATAAGTTGGGCCACAATTTTGACTAAAATATTTAACCCATTTTACATGTCTGGTCCATTCACTCTATTTTATTAATTATTACCCTCAATTTGACTAGTTACTCGCCCCGATCATGCTACAGATGAGAAAGATATTGGGCAAACAAGATTGATCAACAATTTGAGTAAATTTTGATTTAAACATCTGAAGTTATTACTCTTCAATCTGGACTAATCAGATTGTCCAAAAATGGTTAAAGGTTGTTCATAATATCAAAAATATATGAATGAATAAAAAACACAAGCATCAGCTTGATCCAAAACTTCTATGGCCTCCAAGAAATTTTAAATGGTAGAGGTTCAATCACACTATTTCCTGTGGTGTGGTCCACTTGAGCTTTGGATATACTTCCTTTTTGTTCTTTAGACCTCAAATTATCTGTTAACATGGATGAATGGAGTGGATAAAATAAATAAATAATAGTGGACCCCATAGAGTTTACTCTGGTAAGGGTAATGAGCAACTCACCTAAATGTAGTAGAGAAGGGTTTCCTTAAAACATTCATAATCATATATTGGGCCTGCCTAAATGTGATTCACATATCCAACCCACTCATTATGTGTGTCCCACTTGGATGAGGGATCAGACCAAGTTTCAACTGCATCCAGGTTTGTATTAACTTATAAATAGATTGGATCTCAAATAAACATCGTGACAAGCCCTAAGAAGGTTTCAATAGTGGGTGTCACTATCCCACTCTTTTCTATGGCGGGTCCACTTGAACTTTGGATCTGCCCCGTCAATCAGATGCACCATTCCATGGTGGGCCACGAGCTTAAAAATAAAGTCAATCCATGACTTGGGTGGGCCACACCACATACTATAGTTGAGAGGGCTACCCTCCCCTTAAAACATTCATAATCATTTATTGGGCCCACCTAGATGTGGTTCATAGATCCAGCCCATTCATTATGTGTATCCTACTTAGATGAGGAGTCAGACCAAGTTTCATACACATCCAAAACTCATGTGGGCCCCACCAAATCCGTCATAAGCCTATAAAAATCTGAAGTGGACAACAACATAGCAAACGGTATCAATTGAACGTCTACCATTGAAAAATTTTGGGAGGCCACTGAAGTTTTGGATCAAGTTGATATTTTAGTTTTCCCTTCATCCATGTATTTGTGATCTACTGAACAAGTTGGATGACAAATAAAAATCACTGTAGACCATAGGAAGATTTCAACGGTGGAAATCATTATTCCCACTGTTTCCTGTGGTATGGTCCACTTCAGCTTTGGATATGCTTTAATTGTGGACTCAACCACTAAAATGATCTAGAAAAATGGATTGACAGTGTGGATAAACCATGACTTTGGGCCACGAGCTTAAAAATAAAGTCAATCCATGACTTGGGTGGGCCACACCACATACTATAGTTAAGAGGATTACCCTCTCATTAAAACATTCATAATCATTTATTGGCCCACCTAGATGTGGTTCATAGATCCAGCCCATTCATTATGTGTGTCCCACTTGGATGAGGAGTTAGCCCAAGTTTCATACACATCCAAAACTCATGTGGGCCCCACCAATTAAATGCTTTTATATGTTTTATGGATGTCTTCACATAGTTTTAGATGCTATGGCCCACCTAAGTTTCGTATACGACTGATTTTTAGACTCAAAGCAGACACATCAAATGCATGGTGTTGATGTTCTACACACATCATGGTGGGGCGCACACAGATTAACCTCATTGGAAGTTCCCATGAGATGACCTTATAGTACCATTTCATTATTTAGGTAACTCTTTCATGGGTGTTACTCTAACCGTGTAGGGCCCACCTTGATATATTTTATGTATATCGACACCGTCCATATATTTTTCCATCATATTTTAGGATGTGATTTCAAATCATAAGAACTCAATAATCTCAGGTGGGCCATACCAATCAAAACAATGATGAATAACTATTAAAAACCTTTTGAAGGCCACAAAAGTTTTAGATCAATTTGATCTTTGTAGTTTACCTTCATCTAGATCTTCTTTATACCCACTTCAAAGTTAGGGCCCATGCAATGGACTCATAATGGACGGCCCATATTAAAAGTTGGCCCCACATGATGAATGACCTACATCAAGGTAGGCCCCTCATAATGACTGTCCACATTAACGGTCAATCTCTAATAATGGATGGTTCACATCCAAGATGGGCGTCACATGAAGGACAACCCACTTTGAAGGTTTTTCCCACACGATGGACAATCCACATCAAAGGTGAGCTTTATATGGATGATGCCCCAAATGTCTTAAAAAACGAAGATTGTAGTTATCCACCAATTGGGGCACAACCATCTATGGTGAGACCCACCAAAAACAATCATTTAGATTGCTCTTATAAAAGAGTTGTAATTTTTAAAAATAACATCAACGATGCCCAAAAAAAAAAAAACCTACTCTTATTTAAACATTTTATCAAGCGTCATTATTTCAAATAAGAGGTGTTTTTTTTTTTTTGAAAATTTAAATTTATCAAAGTAGCTTGTTGTAAAATAAGAGCTTAGAAGAAAAGGAATGTACCAAAGTTTGTAGCTTACCTTATATTTGAGCTATTACTTGTTGGGGATTGTACACAAGAGAACACAAAGATTTAATATGGAAAACCCTTTCGGGAAAAAACCACAGCATAAAGAAAGAAATAAATTAAAAAATTGTTTTGGCTTTGTGGACATTTGAATAGCCGAGAGACCATTCCAATAAAGAAAGAAAGAAATTAAAAAACTTGTGGCAATCCTGCTGAACATTAGTATTTAGCTTCAGAGTCTTAATGAATGTACCCAGATCGATAGATTCCTGGTTGCTTGAGTGCAACTGGGCAAACGACAGCCCAAGTTCATGCAATACATGATCTTTCCCCAAAAGACCAGGTTCAATAGAGAAAATGCCTTCCCTAAAATTGTGTGTTCATGTATAAGCATTGAAGTGTGCAATTAGCATAGCATATGACACCCAGATTAGTTAGGCGCACTAGCGTGTAATTAGCATGACGGAGATTCTCGCCTGGATCAGGACCAAGAGTTTCAACCGTCTCCAATGCCTCATTCTGCCATAATTTCCTGACTCTCCTTGGGGTTGGAACAAATCTACAAAAGCAATTAAGATTGTCCTTTGAGTTGACACGGCACCCTTAGCAAGAGGGCCTCCTAATCAAATACAACTCACAAATGTCATCCTAAGGAATTTCGCCGGTTGCATGAATTTTCCAAAACATTTCAAAAGATCCTTCGAAGTTGCTGGTGATGGGTTTTTTGACCCACGCTCGACCGGTCATGAGCCTCACTCGACCGATCGAGGGCTAGTGCACGACCAGTCGAGCCATGTCTCGACTCAAAGTCCAGTGACGAATTGAAGAAGTTTCCCATAGTGCTTGACCAGTCAAGGAAGGTGCTCAACCGGTCGAGTGGGCCGCTCGACCGGTCGAGGACACTGCTCGACTAGTCATGGTTATACAAATTTGAGTCTGATTTTGCGCAAGATTCAAATTTTTGAGGCCCTTTTGCAAGGGGTGCGGAAGGGAGTTTCCTAAAACTATAAAAGTGGGTTCCTAGGGTTTTCTAGGTCAATGAAAATTGATATAAGAGGGTTTTGTAAAGCTTTGTAAGGGTTTGTCAAAGGGTTTAGGGCTATCAAAGGTGTGAGTGAGAGAGAGAAAGAGAGAGGAAACTTGTGGAAGAGTGGTTATGCTCGTGGAGGTGATCTACTGTGCAATCAACATCTCAGCACTTCTACGTCCTCGTAATCGGTGAGATCTCTCCATTTTTCTTTGTTCTCTTACTGTTTATCCACTCCTACATGAGTGAAGAAGGTTGTAGCGTTCTACTTCATAGTGGATTGTTGATCTGGACGAGGTCCCGTGGTTTTTACCTCTTTGAGGGTTTTCCTCATAAAAATCTCTTGTGTGGTGTGTAGTTGATGCTTTGATTTATTTCATTGCTTTATTATTCCATAATTCTAGTTTATTTCGGGAGGCTAGATCCTAAGGTTTGTGCAAGTCCCCAATAAAGTGGTATTAGAGACAAGTTCATTGATCGGGTAGGATCGGTTTAGAATTTTGGAAGGTGGCTCATCAAGGATGATCAGCCTTAATAGTTCTAACTGGACCATATGGAAGGCTAAGATGGAGGAACTAGTTTATTGTAAGGACCTATATTCTCTAATTTTAGGCATATCAGCAAAATTCAAGGATATGTCTGATGATGATTGGAAGAAGTTGGATCAGAAGGCGATGGGGTTTATTAGACAATGGTTGGATGATTCTGTGTTCCACCATATGTCTACGAAAACCTCAGCCGTTAGCCTATGGATGAAATTGGAAGGGCTGTATGAGAGGAAGACAGCCTGTAATAAGATTTTTCTGATAAGGCAAATTGTGAATCTCAAATTCAAATGTGGTGGTTCTGTGGCCGAGCACATGAATGAGGTCAGCACTATAGTGAACCAGCTCTCAGGTATGAAGATGGTCCTGGATGATGAATTGCAAGCTTTACTTTTGCTTAGTTCATTGCCTGACAGTTGGGAGACATTGGTGGTGTCTCTAAGTAACTTCACGTCAGACAGAAAGATATCCATGGAACTGGTTACTAGTTGTCTCTTCAATGAGGAGACAAGGAGGAAGTCTCAGGGGTCTACTCAGCAAGAGGCCCTTGTGACACAGGAACGGGGGAGAGGAAAAAATAGGAAGGGCGGGAAGGTCCGAGATAAATCAAGAGGCAAATCAAGTAACAGAAAAGATGTTGATTGTTGGAATTGTAGCAAGAAGGGCCACTATAAGCATGAGTGTCGCAGTAAGAAGAACGACAAGAAAAGAAAAGGAAAGGAGAAGGAAGATGAATCAGACTCCATTGCGGTCGCTTCAGATGGCGATGTTGTAGTTATTCTTTCAGCAGATTAAGATTTATGTCTCACAACTACAAGTCAGGACACAAACTGGGTGAATGACTCAGGAACTTCTTTTCATGCGACTCCACGCAGGGATTTCTTCACAAGCTATAGGTCAGGTGACTTTGGGACCATGAAGATGGAAAATTCTGCCATATCGAAGATTGTAAGGGTCGGTGATATTTGTGTGAAGACCATTATGGGTTGTACATTGGTTCTCAGGGATGTGAGACATATCCTAGACCTTCGCCTCAACTTGATGTCGACGGGAAGGCTGGATGATGATGGTTATGAAAGCTGATTTTCTAGTGAGCATTGAAAGCTCATCAAGGGTTCGTTGATCGCAGCTAGAGGAAAGAAGTGTTGCACCCTGTACAAGGCAAGTGTCAGTGTATGCAAGGGTGGGTTGAACGCAGCGGAAGATTTACCTATTAACATGTGGCACAAGCGTCTAGGCTACATGAGTGAAAAGGGGCTTCAGCTACTAACGAGAAAGCAATTCCTTCCAGACGTGACAGGTACACCTCTCAATACCTATCTTAATTGTTTATCAGGAAAACAACATAGAGTTTCATTTGTTAAAACTATTTTTCAAGTTAATAAAGTGCATACAATAGATTTGGTTTATTCTGATGTTTGTGGTCCTATGAGGACAAAAATCTTAGGTGGGGCATTGTATTTTGTTACTTTTATAGATGACGAATGTAGGAGGGTTTGGGTTTATGCTTTGAAATCCAAGGACGAAGTCTTTGGTGTGTTTAAATTGTTTCATGTTATTGTCGAGAGAGAGATAGGTAGATCATTAAAGTGTATCCGCACGACAATGGTAGTGAATACATTAGTGACTTTCATGAGTATTGTAAGTCCCTGGGTATACAACATGAACAAATGGTTCCCAAGACCCCCCGGCATAATGGTGTAGTTGAGCGAACGAATCGCACCATTATTGAGAGGATTATATGCATATTATCCCATGTGAAGTTGCCCAAGACGTTCTGGAGAGAAGCAATGCACACGGCAATGTATCTGATAAACAGGTCTCCATCAGCCCCGTTGAATGGAGAAGTATTCAAGAAGGTATGGACTAGACAGGATCCATCGTACAGTCATCTCAAGGTGTTTAGATGCAGGGCATCCGTTCACGTACCAAAGGATGAGAGATCCAAGCTTGATATGAAGATCAGCCAGTGTGTGTTCTTGGGGTACGATGATAAAAAGTTTGGTCATAAGTTATGGGATCCGACCGAGAAGAAGCTCGTCAGCAGCAGAGATGTATTTTTCTTTGAAGATCAGTGTGTAGAAGACATTGGTAAGTTAGAGAAGAACCAGCCTAGTTTAGGTGAGCTAGAGGACATGGATCCAATTATTCCTCCCGTGGTGCCTGATGACGGGGGAGTACAGCAAGGTACAGAGGACAAGAGAGTTTCTTCAAAAGATGGACCAGGGGAGCAGTCCCCACTTGATCCACTTGTTAAGCCACGATGAGGAGGTCATCAAGAGATAGACAGCCGTCCAAGAGATACTCACCGCATGAGTACATTATGCTGACTGATGGGGGAATGCCAGAAGATTATTCTGAGGCCCTATCCGACAAGCATAAGGGGGAGTAGTTGAAAGCTATGCAAGAGGAGATAGAATCCTTACATAAGGACTACACCTATGATATGGTGAGATTGCCTAAGGGCAAGAAAGCTTTGAGCAACAAGTGGGTGTTCAGAAAGAAAGTTAAGCAGAAGAATTCACAGATGAAGTTCAAGGCCAGACTTGTGGTGAAAGGGTTTGGTCAGAGGAAAGGTATAGACTTCGAGGAGATATTCTTACCAGTGGTGAAGATGACATCCATACGGGTGTTGCTTAGGTTGGCGATTAGCATGGATCTGGAGATAAAGTAGTTAGATGTTAAAACTGCCTTCCTCCATGCTGATCTAGAAGAAGAGATCTACATGCACCAACCAGAGGGGTTCGAAGTCAAGGGCAAAGAGCATATGGTGTGTAGGCTGAGAAAGAGCTTATATACGCTGAAACAAGCTCTACAGCAATGGTGCAAGAAGTTCGACTCGTTTATGTTGAAGCATGGGTATGACAGAACGGAGTCGGACCACTGTGTGTTCACGCGTAAGTTCTCAGATGGTTTCTTAGTTCTGCTGTTATATATTGATGACATGCTCATCATGGGAAAAGACATCAAGAAGATCAACAGGCTGAAATAGGAGTTGGGCAAGTCGTTTGTGATGAAATACTTGGGCCCGGCTAAACAAATCCTAAAAATGGAGATAACTCATGACAGAAGCAGCAAGAAGCTTTGACTGTCACATGAGTGGTATATTGAGAAAGTCCTAGAGCGGTTTAATATGAATGCAGTGAAGCCGGTCAGTACTCCGTTGGATGGTCACTTCAGATTGAGCAACAAATAGTGTCTCAAGACGAAGGCAGAGGTAGAAGAGATGCAGAAGATACCCTACGCGTCAGCTGTAGGAAGTTTGATGTACGCTATGGTGTGTACACGTCCAAACATTACATATGCAGTTAGTGTTGTCAGTCGGTATCTTACCAATCCTGGTAAAGAGTATTGGGCAGTGGTGAAATGGATACTGCGGTATCTAAGAAGCTCATCCAGGTTGAGTCTATACTATGGTGATGAAAAACCTGTGTTAGAGGGCTACACAGATGCAGATATGGAAGGCGACATAGACTCCAGGAAGTCTACATCCAGGTTCATGTTCACGTTTACAAGGGGAGGAGTTTCTTAGCAGAGCAAGCTACAGAAGGTCGTAGCATTGTCGACGACAGAGGTCGAGTGTATTGCAGTCACAGAGGCATGTAAAGAGATGTTTCGGATGAAGAGGTTCCTACAGAAATTTAGCTAAAAGCAGGAGCAGCACGCGGTCTATTGTGATATTCAGAGTGCTATACACTTGAGCAAGAATCCAAGTCAGCATTCCAAGTCAAAGCACATAGAAATTCGGTATCACTGGATTAGGGATACTTTGGAACATAAGGTTTTACAGCTTAAGAAGGTCCACACGGACGATAATGGGTCAGACATGATGACCAAGGATTTGTTCAAGGGCAAATTTGAGGTTTGTAGAAACTAGGCTAACTTGAAGAAGGTGAATCCCTCCTGAGTCAAAAAGGGAGAGATTTGATGGGTTTTTTAACTTGTGTTAGACCGGTCGTGATCTTCACTCAACCGGTCGAGGGCTAGTGCACGACCAGTCGAGCCCTATCTCCACTCAAAGTCCAGCGACGAATTGAGGAATTTTCCCATGGTGCTCGACCAGTCGAGGAAGGCGCTCGACCAGTCGAGTGGCCCACTCAACCGGTCGAGGACACTGCTTGACTAGTCGTGGTTACGCAGATTTGAGTCCGATTTTGCGCGGGATTCAGATTTTTGAGGCCCTTTCACAGGGGGTACAGAAGGGAGTTTCCTAAAACTATAAAAAGGAGTTCCTAGAATTTTCTAGGTCAATGAAAAATAATACAAGAGAGTTTCTTAAAGCTTTGCAAGGGTTTGCCAAAGTGTTTAGGGCTTTCAAAGGAGTGAGAGAGATAGAGAGGAAGCTTGTGGAAGGGTGATTATGCTCGTGGAGGTGATCTACTATGCAATCAACATCTCAGCACTTCTACGTCCTCGTAATCGGTGATATCTCTCCATTTTTCTTTGTTCTCTTACTGTTTATCCACTCCTACGTGAGTGAAGAAGATTGTAACGTTCTACTTCGTAGTGAATTATTGATCTGGACGAGGTCCCATGGTTTTTATCTCTTTAAGGGTTTTCCACGTAAAAATCTCTTGTGTGGTATGTGGTTGATGCTTTGATTTATTTTATTGCTTTATTATTTCATAATTCTGATTTATTTCGGGAGGCTAGATCCTAAGGTTTGTTCAAGGCCCCCAACAACTAGGACCCCATCTATTTTTACTTGGAGTTGTTGATCTACTCATTTTGCATGAAAACAACTAGACCTCAATGCCCGTTCAAGATCTAGAATTAGGATAAGATGATCAATTTTAAATCATGAGGATACATATGAAAGATGTTAAATAGTGAGCTTTCCAAGTAACAACCTGTAAATCCGACCACGAAGTCCAGAAAAATCTGAGATGAAACTCACCAGCATTGTGATCGCTTAATTGGCACCACAAGTTCCTGAAATGGATGGATAGATGGATCAATCAAAAGATTAACTATAGGAGAAAAAAAAGAAGATAGGTGAATCATGAAATGCTAGCCTGATCAAAGTAGCCTGATTTTTAGGGCGACAATGTAGCTTACCTGATCGAAAGCTCAAATGGGCCACCGTTTGAATGGTACAGGTCTCCTAAATAAATGATAATTTGGCAGAAAAGATGGGAGTTGCACGATAGAAAATGTACTTTGTAGATGCCTTTTCTCTTGAATTAATCATCTGGTCCCACTATCAGAGACGAGGCTCAGATGCAAGCTTAAACCTACTGCTATCATTGCTATCAACTAGAGATCTATATTTTATATTGATTAAATAGTAGATTATCTGATCTAAACCGTAAATGATCATCACGTAATTTTAACGGTTCACAAAAACTTTAATAGCAAAAAATCTTTGAACATCTAACTAAAATTTTTGACTGTTGGGTCCAGTGAACAAATTACTTGATGAATAATTGATCTAAATAGATCTAGCCATTAAACAGTCCCTAGTAAAACCTAATAGTTTTCTTATTAGCCGGTATAAGAATCAACGGTTCTTGATAGAAATACCTAACCACGTTCATTTTCAATGACTTCTAGGTAGCATTGTGGGAAAATTAAAAGCCTACCCATCAAAAATATGACCCATGCACGTTTTTAAGGATTGATCAATTCCATGCAATATCAAAGGGATTTAAATTTAATAAAACCACTGTAAGTGTGACCAAGGTCTGACACTAGTCACTGGATTAATTAATTCCATGCAATATCAAGGCAATATCATTATGATCATTTGATCTATGCCAATTGACCCTTGGTCAGTAATTTGAACAATTAATTAATTCCATGCAATATCAAGTCAATATCAATATGATCATTTGATCTATGCCAATTGAGCCTAGGTCATTAATTTGAACAATTAATTAATTCCATGCAATATCAAGTCAATATCATTATGATCATTTGATCTATGCTAATTGATCCTAGGTCAGTAATTTGAACATGATTGAACCAATGTAAGTATCTCAAAGTTCCGACTCTAGATCTTGTATCCATGGTACACTCACACTTTTATGCTGATTAAACAAGAAGGCATACTGATAACAAGTCAGATCCTTGATTATAAAGATTGTTTATTTCAATCCAAGTCTTTCCTACACATATGATAACTTTACATCTCATGATAGAATGCCCATAGTTGTGTCCTATGTAATTGTGATGTTTATGGCACATATAAAATATTGAGATCCATGATCTACAATTTTCTCTGGTCAATGACCATCATGATCAATCTCTAGTTCCCAAAGACTACAAAGTACTCAATACTCAACTAACCGACGCAGATGCTGATTTCCTGCTAAAGCCACAGGAAACCTAAGTGGAGCCCACCGTGATGTTTGTGAGAAATTCATCCATTTTGTGAGTTCATTTTAGGGCAGCCCACCATGATGTTTGTGAGAAATCCATCCATTTTGTGAGCTCATTTTAGGGCATGGGCCCCAAAATGAGCCAGATCCAATACTCAAGTGGGCAAGAAACCTGATGATTGAATGGCGGGCCACAAGTTTTGAATCAGGCTAATATCTGTGTTTTCAGTTCATCCCAGTAGGAATGACGTTCACAGCTGTAGTTATGAATGGTATGGATGGCACATGTAAGTCTCAACTGTAGGAATTTCCCTACCCACCTTTTCCTTTAGTGCAGCCCACTTGAGTCTTGGATCCTACTCAATTTTTGTCCCCATGCTCTAAAATGAGCTCACAAAACGGATGGACGGATTTCTCACAGACATCATGGTGGGCTCCACTTAGGTTTTCAGCTTAGGAACTTCCATCTTTAACCTCAGTTTCTCTTGAGACAACATAGGGCCTTTTACAGGAAATCCGTTTTATTCAGGCCTTCATCTATTTTGAAAGGCATGAGCCCAAAATGATGCAGATGGAATGCTCAAGCAAACAACACTACAGGAATCAGTGAGGATTGAAGCCTAGGGCCCACCGTGGTGTTTATTTGCCATCCAAGGTCATATTGAAGTCCTACGGTTGAAAACTTCCTAGGGGGCCACCATGATGTTTATTTACCAACCAACCTATTCATAAGGTCACATTGAAGTCCTATCGGTTGAAAACTTCTTAGGGCCCACTGTGATGTTTATTTGCCATCCAACCTATTCATAAGGTCACATTGAAGTCCTACGGTTGAAAACTTATTATGGCTCACCATGATGTTTATTTGTCATCCAACCTATTCATAAGGTCACATTGAAGTCCTACGGTTGAAAACTTCCTAGGGCTAGCCCTGATGTTTATTTGCCATCCAACCTATTCATAAGGTCACACTGAAGTCCTATGGTTGAAAACTTCCTAGGGCCCACCTGATGTTTATTTGCCATCTAATTCATAAGGTCACATGGACATGTATAAGGGCAAAGCATAAATTTCTGCTTGTCCAAAACTTGTGTCCCCCAGAAGTTTGCAAAGTTAAACTTCTCAATCCCCACTGCTTACTGTGGTGTGGTCCACTCAACCCTACTATCTCCTTTTTGGGTTCATGCCATAAAATGATCTTTAAAAATGGATGAATGGCGTGGATAACACATACATCAGGACAGGACCTTCCGTCTCTGGCTAGGTGGGATAGTATCCCTTATTTTTGGTTTATCTCAGCCATTAATTGATAATCTCTTCGTTTGAGCGACTGTAACATTTACATTGTTGGCATTAAAATTAAATGGTTAAGAACTGCACCAACCATACACACTTGATGGGGAAAAGGCAAAAGATTTGATGGTCAGGATCCTTCCAATCTGGTTGGTCTTTCGGCAGTATCCGTCCAAGATAGGGGCCATTGGATTAATGGCTAACAGTGAAGTTACCCGATCCTTGCAAATTGGATGCAAAATCAAGCGCTTTGCTAAGGGCATACATCTGTGCAACAAAGCTCATTTACGTGTCACACGTGCCAGTGTGGCACATGTGCGAGATCCAACCCATTCATAAGGTTGATCCGATCTTCTACATGCTTATCCAGCAATAGTTCTGGTGAAGTCAGCGTGTGGGCCCAATATTGGAAACATGTAGATGGGCTGAATATCTTTAGCCTAGCTTTTCAGATCCGTACATATGTGGCCCACATGATCAGTGGATCAAACTGATTATCGGACTAGGACATTAATATAGCCGTGCCTTTCTGATGGATGGATTGGATCTTAGACCTATTGTGCCATGTTGGTACATGCGTCACGCATGTGCATGAGCTTTATTGCATGGGCTGAGCAAAGCTCTAAACGCTGAAATTAACGCAGGGTGTTGATCTTGGTGTACCGCACATCAGCTATATAGCTGGTGCAGATACATGTCGAGCTGCGAGTTGTGCGAACGGTTGAAAGGAGATCAAAGTTACATGGGCCCCACAATGATGTATTTATTATATCCACACCGTTCATTCATTTTTTGAGATCATTTTAGAGCATTAACCCAAAAATGAATCGCATCCAAAGCTCAAATGGACCACACCAAAAATAGCAACGGGATAATGATTTTCACCGTTAAAAAATTCGCAGGTCCACTATAACGTTTATTTTCCATCTAATCTGTTCGTAAGGTCACAAATACCGGGATGAAGAGCAAAAACAAATTTCATATTGATCCGAAACTTCAGTGACCTCCAAAAGGATTTCAATGGTATACGTTCAATCCTCCACTGCTTCTTGCAGTGTGGTCCAATTGATCTTTAGATCTGCCTTATTTTATGGCTAAAGCCTTAAGACTAGCTCGCAAAATGGATGGACGGTTTGGATATAACACATACCTCGTGATGTGAGCCACAGAACTTGCTGACGTGGATACATCAGCTATATGGCTGTGTGTGGCACACCAGCCAATCCGCTTCCTCTTGGGCGCGGTTTGGGTGGATCCCTGTGGGCCACTGTGATGTATGTGCCTTACATCCATACCGCCCATTTTGAAAGCCCATTTTAGGGCATGATCCCAAAACTGAAGCTGATACAAATCTTAGGTGGACCTTAACGCATAGGAAGCAGTAGCGATTGAATCGCCACCGTTAAAAACTCCATGGGGGCAACTTAATGTTTATTTGCCATCCAACCTGTTGATAAGGTCACAAATATCTGGAAGAAGAGATCACAATATCAGCTTGATACAAAACTTTTATGGCCCTTCAATTACATCTTTTTCCTATGGTGTGGTCCATCTTAGAGTTGGATCTTTTTAGGGATCATGACCTAAAATGAGTATTCAATACGGATGGACAGCATGGATATAAGGCACATACATCACAATAGGCCCCATGGTAAGGGATCCCACCCACCTCGGTGGATTAGGGATCCATGGAAGCCGCTCCTGTCACGTCCCAAACTCGAAAACCAGGCTCACAAAATTCTCAATCGCCGAATCTGGCACCGACAGCCTCCATAGAACCCCATTCTCAGCTCCAAGCGTCCATTCGTCAGGTTCCGATCCTGAGATGTTACGAGGAGGATTTTCAATGTCAGTTTTGATTCGTAATAAGCACAACCAAAGGCATAACCCACAAACAACAACCAAAAACTTCATTACATTTCCACTATGATCAAAAACTTTACAAGTACAATGAGCATAAAGGGAAATACAATGATAGTGGATGATAACTCCAAAATGATCTGCAAAGCGCTCCTGCCTCAGTGCTGCTATGCTACAACGTCACCTGCATGCAACAGTCGTGCATAAGCTTATAAAAAGCTTAGAGAGTGGTGAAAGTGTGTGCGCAAGGTAGTAATATGATCATGCAATGTCAGAATAATGCGGAATATGCAGATGGATCCATGAATACCATTAGTCGTATCAAGGCTATGCGATGCAAGACATGAATGATATCGGTCATACCAAGGCTATGCGATGTGAGATTCAACTCAAGTATACGAATCCTCATCTAAGTTCATATATCAATACAACTCAAATCTGAAATATCACCGGGGTCTAGTACACTCTAAACTAAATCGCCGCCCTATCACGCGCGATAAGGTAAATGGAAGAGACCTCACTATCCGTCTGCCAATATCGGGCTCAACTCGTCGATAGCAGATCCATTCCTCGAGCTGGTCAAACTCAACCTAGCTTTGTCCCTTACTCTCGGGCGGGTAAGGCCCCACCCCCTTTCAACTGACCACGACACAGTGAAAAACGCGACCGTCTGGTAATCGGCACTCGGTGCTCCTGTACTCACTCGGTCTAGACGTTGGAGCAACCTCTTGGTACCATAAAGGTTTAAGGACTTTCACCCAAGGATATCTATAGCACCCCATGTAGAACAAGATTTTTGGTATCCAATCCTGCCAACCACAATACACCCGTGGAGGATACGGCCCTGATGTCACTAGCGCATACAATAACCATGACACACAATGCGAATGCATGAATCACATTATCCAGTCATGCAGAAATCTTGCACGTATCATGCGCTCATGTAGGGCAACACCGCCTAACCGGGAGCCCATAAACAATCTGCCCGAAGGCATATGCTATGATCAGTCACTTCTCATATCAAGCATACATATAAAGCGTATGATCATGAGTTACGGAACTATACTAAACATGTAATAAAGTAATGAATTATCCTTACAACGCAAATGTACCTAAGTGGCCTACACGCAACAAGTACGGGCCTATCAATGGGCCCTAGAGAGAGTCGTAATGCGGACATTTAACCAACATTATACTTGCAATATGGACGTCAAACCATCATTGCTCCCAAGGCATAGCCCATCGTGAAACATCCTTACACAAACCATGAAGGAATCACACATTGTAATGGACCTTAAGGGCATCCCATAGGGCCTCAACCCAAAGGCATCTGATACATCAAATGGGCTGCCTCATATGGGCCTTACATAGATCAAGTGGGCCGCATCAATGGGCCTTATATACATCGCAATGGGCCATAACCATGGCCATAACCCCAAGGGCCTTAGAGTACATCATAATGGGCCTAATCCCATGGGCCCTAGAATACATCAAAATGAGTCTAATCCCATACGCCTTAGAATACATCAAATGGGCCTAATCCCATGGGCCTTAGAATACATTAAAATAGGTCTAATCGCATGGGGCTTAGAATACATCAAATGGGCCTAATCCCATGGGCCTTAGTGTACATCAAATGGCCTAATCCCATGGGCCTTAGAATACATTAAATGGGCCTCGACCCATGGGCCTTACATATGTATCAAAGTGGGCCCCAATGGACTACCACAGATAAATCAAGATGGGCCTCATCATATGGGCCGCATATATATATATCAAGGTGGGCCTCCTCAAATGGCAAGTGGGCCACATCACATGGTTCATATGCATATCACATGGGCCACACCCAAATATGAGCGGTGGTAATGATTTTCACCATTAAAAAAAATTCCCTAGGCCCACCATACATTTATGCCTTGTCTAATATGATCATAAGGTCTTAAAGACCTAGATTAAGAGGAAAAATAAATATCATAAAGTCCACTTTGGTAGCCCAAAGGTCTAATGGTGGACATTCAAACCCATTGAATTCTATCATGTGATCTACCTGACCCTAGAGCTGTCTTATTTTTAGTCCCAAGCCTATGAGCCAAGCTGGCCAAAGGGTTGGGCGGTTTGGATGCAACACATGCATCATGGTGGGTCCCATAAGGACGGACGGTTTGGATGTAACACAGACATCAAGGGTGGGGTCCACTTGGCCGTCCAGCAACCTCATAAAATGGTTGGACGATATATATGCAACGCATGCATCATGATGGGTGCTACACTCACTGACATCCGTCAGCTATATAGCTGGTGCGTGATCGCCCAGCCCACCCGTTTCCACCATGAGTGGGTCCCATGTGGGTCCCATCATAATGTATATCTGTCATCCAAGCCGTTGGTAAGATCAGACAGACCTGGAAGGAGAGGAGAACCAAATTTCATAATGATCCAAAGTCCCTGTGACAACCTAAAAGGGTTTCAAAGGCAGATGTTCAATCCGCTATTTCTCATGATGTGGGCCATCTGAAACCCAGATCAGCCTGATATTTGAAGGGGGCCCACCTCAGGAGGTGGCCCACCATATGAATGGTGTGGATATTAAACATACATCATGATGGGGCCCACAACTGGAGCCGTGGGTCCCTGCCCGCGGACGTCCAGTGCACCAAGATGTGCGCCCGTCTTTGCCGCCAGCAGCAGCAAATGCTGCTTGTTTGATGTTTGTTTATTTGTTTTTTTTTTTTGAAAATAAGTATTTTCTAAGGTTTTTCATGTGTGGGGCCTGCATCAGGCGAATCTGACCTAACCGTTGGGTCCCATGGCTTAATACAAGCCCAATATTGAATATATTTTGGTGCATAGAAACAACAAGTGATGTTTTCAACGGCAACCACCACAATTTCCTATGTTATGGCCCACCAGACGCTCAGTTCAGCATCATTCTTTAGCTCAACGCCTAAAATGATCCAGGGTATGTGATAGACGGCGTGGATTGAATACATACATTAAGGTGGGGCCTATATGAGTGGTCCACATAAAAGCTTAAACCAAGTTTATATTTGTGTTTTCCAAATGACGTCCAGCATCCAGGGACGGTGAACGGTTTGACATTCTAAGTGCATAGAATGTGGGCCTACTTAAGTGGGCCACCAGATGATGGATGGTGTCGATACAACACATATGATATGGGCCCCACTTATAGATGGCTTGGATAAAGTACATATTTCATGGTGGGGTCCACCTGGTGGGCCACACAAACACATCATGATCACATAAAAAAATGAAATAGAGAGGGAGAGAGAGAGATTGAGAGTGGGACACGCGTGATGGAGGGACACCAACACTATGGGCCCTCCCTTGTAATCAATCATACATCAAGTGGGTCCCATTACACATGGGCCCATTAAATCAAAAATCCAACGGTGGAGATCCCTTCTCCACTAAAATGAATGGTCTAGATGACCCTAGGTATAGAAGAAAAATAAACATCATGATGGGGTCACCCCATCATGGAATGATCATGATGATCCTAGTGGGTCATCGGCCACATCTTAGAGTCTCAAGTGAGATCCAAATTATTGATCGGTTGGCCTCACTTGGCCCATTTAAAAAAAAATGAAAACTACTCTATCAAAGCACCCACCGTTCAATCTTCTTGCTTCCTTGGGTTCCTTAGCTCCTTAGCTTCGATTTCAATAGAGGAAATGAGGTTTGGATGGTTGAGATGGAAGATCTTGGGATGGAAAGGTGGGCCACACTTGGGGCTCGGAAGAGTTGGAGAAGCTTGGGACGTGTTGTTTTTCTCTAGCTTGGAAAGTGATTTTTGAAAATGAAGGGAGACAGAGTTGTAAAGGAAGAGAATGAGTGATGGGTGATGGAGTGATGGATGTGGTAGTGATGGGTGTGTAAGATACTTTTTTTGACTTCTGTGGCTTTTGGTGTAAGGGAAGTATGGCTTATGTAAAAACTTTTTGACTTTTGGGGCTTGCTTGGGAAAGGGTGAAAGGTGATGTGTACTTGACATGTACTTAACATGTTGAGATTGATAGATTGATGGATTGATGTGACAAGTCGTAGAGATTCTCTTAGGATTTGCAACGCGGGGAGTTTTCCTAGCACCGAACGTTGGCTCACATCTCCTGACAAGGGTATCGCCTCGGTACACGAGTCGCGGCATCGGAATCGCGGCGATGGCGCGATCACTAGGGTAAAGGTCTTGGGTTAAGTCAACTCGGGTTGACGGCATGTGAATCAGAGTCTCGTGTAAATACCGGTTAAGGGTCGAAGGTTACCGAAATTCGACCGGAAAGACAGTGGAATCCTACGAAATTGTACGGACTAAGATACGGGTCTTACAGCTCTCCTCTCCTAATAAAAATTTCGTCCTCAAAATTTACACAATCATCGCAACTAGGCATAACTTGCGAGGAAGAAGAAACATAACATCACTATATAAAACCAGAGATAACATACAAAATACAACACATGATCAATCATCAAAGAGATGGGGATAACGCTCTCGAATCTCAGCCTCGCGCTCCCAAGAAGCCTCCTCAACAGAATGGTGACCCTACTGAACCTTCACCAATGGAATGACCTTGGTCTAGAGGACCTGCTCCTTCCGATCAAGGATACGGACTGGCTGCTCAATATAGGAAGCGTCCTTACGAACCTCTAATGGTTTCCAATCAATAACAGGAATGATGTCTGACCCACACTTCCTCAACATAGAGACATGGAAAATGTTATGATGCTAGACAACTGAGATGGCAAGGCAATCCGATAGGCCACGACACCAATGCGCCCAATGATCACAAAAGGTCCTATGAATCTCGGAGCAAGCTTGCCCTTCGCTCCAAATCGAACTACACCCTTCATGGGCGAGACCTTGAGATACACATGGTCCCCTACATCAAACTCTAAGGGAGGACGCTGACAATCAGCAAAATTCTTCGGCCGACTCTGAGCTGTGCGCATCCTCTACCTGATGATATAATAGCCTTTGACGTCTCTTGCACAAGCTCGGGACCTAGGAGACGGCGCTCTCCAACCTCGGTCCAACAACTCGGTGATCTACATAGTTTGCCATATATTGCCTCAAAAGGAGTCATGCCGATGGTCACCTGATAGCTGTTATTGTATGCGAACTCAGCCAATCATATATGCTCATCCCAACTATCTCCGAAATTAATCGCGAAAGCCCGAAGCATATCCTCAAGGATCTGGTTGACCCTCTCGGTCTGGCCATCGGTCTGTGGATGGTACGCGGTGTTGAGCTGCAAATCAGTCCCCATCGCTCGTTGGAAGCTCTCCCAAAACTGAGACGTGAACCTAGAGTCTCGGTCAGAAACGATCAAGACTGAAAAGCCATGCAGTCTCACAACCTCCTCAATAAATGACCTCGCAAGCCGGTCCATAGACCAAGTCGCACGATCGCAAAAAAATGTGCCGACTTCGTCAGATGATCCATAACAACCCAAATTGCGTCATGACCGCGCTGAGTCCTCGGCAAGTCCATAATAAAATCTGTCGACACATGCTCCCACTTCCACATTGGGACGCTCAATGGCTGTAATAGACCAGGGGATCTTTGATGATCGACCTTGACACGCTGGCATGTGTCACACTCGGCCACAAAACTGACTATCTAGCGCTTCATCCCTGCCCAAAAATAATGTCGCCTCATGTCACGGTATATCTTCGTCGAGCCAGGGTGGATAAAAAATCGCGATCGATGTGCCTCGGTCATAAGATCTCTGCGTAACTCAGGAATATCCGGGACACATAATAGGCCTCTGACGCGAAGTCCACCGTCTGTACCAATTTGTCAATCCCCCTGACTCTCAAATGTCACCTCAGTCATATAACTCTTCAACGACTCATCAGCCTGTTGAGCCTCGATCACCCTTGCAACAAGAGAGGGTTGAATCGATAGGCTCAATAACTGCATGATAGAAGACTGTAAGCCAAACTCAAAATCATAAGCTGCGATATCCTCGAGCATCCTCCACTCTTGGACCATCATATGCGCCACCAAGCCACGTGGCTGCTGGTTTAGGGCATTTGCCGCCACGTTCGCCTTACCTGGGTGATACTGAAGATCGAAATCATAGTCTTTCAGGAGCTCCATCCAGCGCCTCTTCCTCATATTCAACTCAAACTGCGAGAAGAGGTACTTCAAGCTCTTGTAGTTGGAGAAGAGCTCAAACCTGACCCCATAGAGATAGTGCCTCCACACCTTCAGTGTGAAGACAACTGCAGCCAGCTCCAAATCATGCGTGGGATAGTTCAGCTCATGGACCTTGAGCTGACGAGACGCGAAGGCCACTGGTCTCCCGTGCTGCATCAGGACAGCACCCAAACCAATATGCGAGGCATTAGTGAATACAATAAATCCGTCACTCACAGAGGGAAGAGTGAGGACAGGAGCGAACGTCCGACGGTCCTTCAACTCCATAAATGCTCGCTCACAGGCATCACTCCAAATAAACTCTGCGCCCTTCCAAGTCAACCTAGTCAGCGGGGCTATAATACGAGAGAAGCTCTCAATGAAACGCCGGTAGTAACCCTCTAAACCAAGAAAACTGCGGATCTCGGACACGTTCGTGGGCTGGCCCCACTGACGACTGCCTCGACCTTCGAGGGGTCCACTGTGACGCCCTCCCTGGTCACCACGTTACTGAGAAACTTCACCTCCTCTTGCTAGAACTCGCACTTTTCCAGCTTCGCATACAGCTGGTGTGCATGGAGGGTCTGTAAAGTAATCTCCAAATGCTACTCATGCTCCTCACGGGTCCTCGAATAGATCAAAATGTCGTCGATGAAGACTACAACAAACTAATCGAGATATGGGCGGAAGACCTCGTTCATCAACTGCATGAAGACCGCGGGTGCATTGGTCAGTCTGAAAGACATGACCTGGAACTCAAAATGACCGTAACGCGTCCTGAATACTGTCTTCGGAATGTTCTCCTCTCAGACCCGAATCTGATGATAACCGGAATGCAGGTCGATCTTCGAAAAGAACTGTGCACCCTGCAACTGATCAAATAAATCATTGATCCTTAGGAGCAGGTACTTGTTCTTTATCATGACTTTGTTGAGCTCGTAGTAATCAACGCAGAGCCTCAATGAGCCATCCTTCGTATTCACGAAGAGTACCGGCGCTCCCCATGGTGAACTTCTCGGACGAATAAAGCCTAACTCGCGTAACTCGTCCAAGTGCTTCTGCAGTTCCCGAAACTCCAACGGTGTCATGCGATACAAGGCCTGTGAAATAGGTGCGGTACTAGGCACGAGATCAATCTAAAACTCGGTGAGTCAACGAGGCGGTAATTCTGAAATCTCCTAGAATACATCGGAAAAATCACAAACTACGGGCAAATGGTTGATGCTCATTGCTATGGGCTCCTCTAAGGCACACGACATCAACTAAGACAATGGTTCTCCTCTGGGCTCTGCAATGAACTGGAACTGCGGCACACTGGGTATACAGAACGTGCGTAGTACTGGGTAAGCCAATCCATGCCCAGGATGACATCAAACTCGGACATCATCAATGCAAACAGATCGGCAAGCAAAAAGGTATCCCCGACTAGAACGGGACAAGATGAGCAAAATCGGCTCAACACTGTATTCTTCCCCAATCATACTGACAGACCCTTGCAATCAATCATACTGACAGACCCTTGCGAGCAGACTCCAACGGCAAGCCAGTCGATCGGCAGAAACTCTTGGCCACAAAATAATGCGATGCACCAGAATCAAACAACACACGTGCAGTGCATGCAAAGACTAAAAGCATACCCTCGATGACCCCTCTAGATGACTGTGGATCCTACTGAGTCGCATAGAACTTAGCCTGAGCCGGCTGGGAAGGTGCTTGTCCCCTTTGAGCGTGCTTCTACTGCTGCTGGGGTTGTGAGGCGGTCGAAACTGCTGCCTCTGCTGCTACGGCCTCGGAGGGTGGTGTTAATGCTGCTACTGAGGTGTTCTCGGTAGTGGGGGCTGATGTCGCTGCTGTTGTGGGGGTCTCTGCTGCTGCGGTGGTAGAGGCTGCTGCAGGCCTCTCTGTTGTTGCTGCTGGTGGAGGCTGGGATACTCCCACATTCGGTGCCCTGTCGCACCGCACTTAAAACAAGTGTCGGTGAACTGCCTCGGAGGTGCTGCTGGAGGTGCTGCTGGTGCTCTGAAGGCTGAGCAATCTATGCGCCTCTACTGCAATGGTCGACGCTGTTGGGAGCCATCGGAAGGAACCCGCCCCTTCCGGTCTCTCCTCTGACTGCGATCAAACTGACAACCAGCCCACTTAGCCTCAAAAATCTGGGCCTTCCGTACCATTCCCCCAAAAGTCGGGAGCTCATGACCAACAACACGGCCGCGAAGACCGTAACCCAAGCCGTCCTCGAAGCGGCAGGCTCTCCACTCCTCATCATATATAAGGTATGGTGTAAACCTGGACAGTGCTACAAAACAAGTTGTATACTGAGCCACTGTCATATCACCCTGCACCAAGGACTCAAACTCCAACGCTCACTGTCGTCGGATGTGATCAGGGAAATACTGTCTGTCAAACCGATCCACAAAGTCCTCCGATGTCCATACAAAATCGGCGTCTGCTGCTCGGGAGACTGATGTCCACCAATGCTCAACCTCACCATGGAGAAGAAATATGGCTAATCGGACTCGCCGCTCGGTTATACATCCCATCGTCTTGAATATCTTCTCCACATCAGAGCGCCATCTCTCAGCCACTGTCGGATCTGGCTCACCCTAGAAACGTGGGGGATCGAGCCGTCGGAACTCACGAAGGAGGGCGCTCGCACACTCCTACTCTGCCTGGGCCTGTGAAACAATGGGGTGCCTACCCTTCCCCTGGACTGCAGCTGTCACAGCCTGTAACATCTACTGCAACTGGGAGGCACTTACGAATATGGTCGGGTCTGCACCGCTCTCTGGTGGAGAAGTTGCATCCTCAAGATGGGCAGTAAGAATCTCTGGTGGTGGAGTGGGCATCGTAGGTGGTAGGGCGGGAGCCGCAGGTGGTGGATCGGGAGTCTCAGGTGGTGGTGCAGGAGTCGATCGGGTCACTCTCCCACCCATCATGTCTTACAGGAAAGAGCGAATGCACCTATCAACTTTTGAAAGCTCTCGAAGACATGCACGTTAAGGGTATATAATAAAAGATGACTAAGTTATCCGAACTTCGGGACTTAGTTACTCTAAACTCATAACAGACATGTAATGTTGTTATCAGTTATTCTCAAGTTATGCTCTGATACCAACTTCTGTCATGCTCCAAACTTAGAAACCGGGCTCATAAAATTTTCAATCGCCGAATCTGGCACCAACAGCCTCCATAGAACCCCATTCTCAGCTCTCAGCGCCCATTCGCCAGGTTCCGATCTTGGGATGCTACGAGGAGGATTTTCAATGTCAGTTTTGATTTGTAATAAGCGTAACCAAAGGCATAACCCACAAATAATAACTAAAAACTTTATTACATTTCCACTATAATAAAAAACTTTACACGTACAATGAGCATAAAGGGAAATACAATTATAGTGGACAAAACTCTAAAATGATCTGCAAAGCGCTCCTGCCTCAGCGCTGCAGTGCTCCAACGTCACCTGCATGCAATAGTCGTGCATAAGCTTATAGAAAGCTTAAAGGGTGATGAAAGTATGTGCGCAAGGTAGTAATATGATCATGTAATGTCAGAGTAATGCGGAATATGCAGATGGATCCATGAATACCATTAGTCGTACCAAGGCTATACGATGCAAGACATGAATGATATTGGCCATACCAAGGCTATGCGATGTGAGATGCAACTCAAGCATACGAATCCTCATCTAAGTCCACATATCAATACAGCTCAAATCTGGAATATCATCAGTTTCTAGTACACTCTAAACCAGATCGCCACCCCATCGCGTAATAAGGTAAGTGGAAGAGACCTCAATATCCGTCTACCAATATCGGGCTCAACTCGTCGATAGTAGACCCATTCCTCGAGCTGGTCAAACTCAGCCTAGCTTTGCCTCCTACTCTCGGGAGGGTAAGGCCGCACCCCCTTCCAACCGACCACGACACAGTGAAAAGCGCGACCGTCTGGTAATCGATGCTCGGCGCTCCTGTATCCACTCGGTATAAACGTTGGAGCAACCTCTTGGTACCATAAAGGTTTAGGGACTTTCACCCAAGGATATCTATAGCACCCCATGTAGAACAAGATTTTTGGTATCCAATCCTGTCAACCACGATACGCCTGTGGAGGCTACGGCTCTGATGTCGCTAGTGCATATAGTAACCATGACACACAATGCGAATGCATGAATCACACTATCCAGTCATGCAGAAATCCTGCGCGTATTGTGCGCTCATGTAGGGCAACACCACCTAACCTAGAACCTATAAACAATCCGCCTGAAAGCATATACTATGATTAGTCACTTCTCATATCAAGCATACATATGATGCGTATGATCATAAGTCATGGAACTATACTAAACATGTAATAAACTAATAAACTATCCTTACAACGCAAATGGGCCTAGGCGGCCTACACGCAACAAGTACGAGCCTATCAATGGGCCCTAGGGAGAGTCGTAATGCGGACATTTAACCAACATTATACTTGCAATGTGGACGTTAAACCATCATTGCTCCCAAGGCATAGCCCATCATAAAACATCCTTACACAAACAATGGAGGAATCACACATTGTAATGGACCCTAAGGGCATCCCATAGGGCCTCGACCCATACGCCTCCGATACATCAAATGGGCTGCCTTATATGTGCCTTACATAGATCAAGTGAGCCACATCAATGGGCCTTATATACATCGCAATGGGCCATAACCATGGCCATAACCCCATAGGCCTTAGAGTACATCACGATGGGCCTAGTCCCATGGGCCTTAGAATACATCAAAATGGGTCTAATCCCATGGGCCTTAGAATACATCAAATGAGCCTAATCTCATGGGCCTTAGAATACATCAAATGGCCTAATCGCATGGGCCTTAGAATACATCAAATGGGCCTCGACCCATGGGCCTTACATATATATCAAAGTGGGCCCCAATAGACTACCACAGATAAATCAAGATGGGCCTCATCATATGGGCCGCATATATATCAAGGTGGGCCTCCTCAAATGGCAAGTGGGCCACATCACATGGTTCATATGCATATCAAATGGGCCACACCCAAATATGAGCGGTGGTAATGATTTCCACCATTAAAAAAAATTCCCTAGGCCCACCATGCATTTATGCCTTGTCTAATATGATCATAAGGTCTTAAAGACCTAGATTAAGAGGAAAAATAAACATCATAAAGTCCACTTTGGTAACCCACAGGTCTAATTGTGGACATTCAAACCCATTGATTTCTATCATGTGATCTACCTGACCCTAGATCTGTCTTATTTTTAGTCCCAAGCCTGTGAGACAAGTTGGCCAAAGGGTTGGGCGGTTTGGATGCAACACATGCATCATGGTGGGTCCCATAAGGACGGGCGGTTTGGATGTAACACAGACATCAAGGGTGGGGTCCACTTGGCCGTCCAGCAACCTCATAAAATGCCTGGACAACATATATGCAACGCATGCATCATGATGGGCGCAGCACTCACTGACGTCCGTCAGCTATATAGCTGGTGCGTGATCGCCCAACCCACCCGTTTCCACCATGAGTGGGTCCCATGTGGGTCCCATCATAATGTATATCTGTCATCCAAGCCGTTGGTAAGATCAGACAGACCTGGAAGGAGAGGAGAACCAAATTTCATAATGATCCAAAGTCCCTGTGACAACCCAAAAGGGTTTCAAGGGCAGATGTTCAATCCGCTATTTCTCATGATGTGGGCCATCTGAAACCCAGATCAGCCTGATATTTGAAGGGGGGCCACCTCAAGAGGTGGCACACCATATGAATGGTGTGGATATTAAACATACATCATGATGGGGTCCACAACTAGAGCCGTGGGTCCCTGCCCGCGCATGTCCAGCGCACCAAGACATGCACCTGTCCTTGCCGCCAGCAGCAGCAAACGCTGCTTGTTTGATGTTTGTTTGTTTTTTTTTTTTTTTTGAAAATAAGTATTTTCTAAGGTTTTTCATGTGTGGGGCCTGCATCAGGCGAATCCGACCCAACCGTTGGGTCCCATGGCTTAATACAAGCCCAATATTGAATATATTTTGGTGCATAGAAACAGTAGGTGATGTTTTCAACGGCAACCACTACAGTTTCCTATGTTATGGCCCACCAGACGCTTGCATCAGCATCATTCTTTGGCTCAACGCCTAAAATGATCCATGGAATGAGATGGACGGCGTGGATTGAATACATACATCAAGGTGGGGCCTATATGAGTGGTCCACATAAAAGCTTAAACCAAGCTTATATTTGTGTTTTCCAAATGACATCCAGGGTCCAGGGACGCTGGACGGTTTGACATTCCAAGTGCATAGAATGTGGGCCTGCTCAAGTGGGCCACCGGATGATGGATGGTGTCGATACAACACATATGAGATGAGCCCCACTTATAGATGGCTTGGATAAAGTACATATTTCATGGTGGGGTCCATCCTAGTGGGCCACACAAACACATCATGATCACATAAAAAAATGAAATAGAGAGGGAGAGAGAGAGATTGAGAGTAGGACACGCGTGATGGAGGGACCCCGACACTATGGGCCCTCCCTTGCAACCAATCATATATCAAGTGGGTCCCATTACACATGGGCCCATTAAATCAAAAATCTAACGGTGGAGATCCCTTCTCCACTAAAATAAACGGTCTGGATAACCCTAGGTATAGAAGAAAAATAAATATCATGATGGGGTCCATGGAGAATAGCCCCATCATGGAATGATCATGATGATCTTAGTGGGCCATCGGCCACATCTTAGGGCCCCAAGTGAGATCCAAACCATTGATCGGTTGGCCTAACTTGGCCCATCTAAAAAAAAAATGAAAACTACTCTATCAAAGCACCCACCGTTTGATCTTCTTGCTCCCTTGGGTTCCTTTGCTCCTTAGCTTCGATTTCAACAGAGGAGATGAGGTTTGGATGGTTGAGATGGGAGATCTTGGGATGGTTGGGGCTTAGAAGAGTTGGAGAGGCTAGGGAGTTTAGTTTTTCTCTAGCTTGGGAAAGTGATTTTTGAAAATGAAGGGAGAGAGAATTGTAAAGGGAGAGAAGGAGTGATGGGTGATGGAGTGATGGATGTGATGGTGATGGGTGTGTAAGATACTTTTTTTTTTAATTTTTGTGGCTTTTGGTGTAAGGGAAGTATGGCTTGTGTAAGAAATTTTTGACTTTTGAGGCTTGCTTGGGAAAGGGTGAAAGGTGATGTGTACTTGACATGTACTTGACATGTTGAGATTAATGGATTGATGGATTGATGTGACAAGTCGTAGAGATTCTCTTGAATTTTGCAACGTGCGGAGTTTTCCTCGTACCGAATGTTAGCCCACATCTCATGACCAGGGTATCGCCTCGGCGCACGAGTCAAGGCATTGGAACCGCAGCGACGACGCGATCACTAGGATAAAGGTCTTGGGTTGAGTCGACTCGGGTTGACAGCATGTGAATCAGGGTCGCGCGCAAATACCGGTTAAGGGTCGAATGTTGCCAGAATTAGACCAGGAAGACCGCAGAATCCTACGGAACGGTTCGGACTAAGATACGGGTCTTACAACTCCCTTGATCTCTTCTCGAGAATAAATGCTTATAGAGCTGGGCAAAACAAACCCGATTCGGTAGATTCAATCCAATCAAACCCGATCCGACCCTATCAGAATCGAATCGATGGTCTGGATTGGTGCGGATCGAGTAGCTCCATCTAGATTCGAAATCTTTTCGGGTCGAGTTCGGATTGGCCCTGATCTGACCCGAAAACCCGATCCAAGTGGATCCGGACCGATCCTATTCTACCCGATCCGAAGTTGTTTTTATCAATACTTCTACTTTTCCCTCTGGTATGGTCTGCTTGAGCTTTGGATATGCATCGATTTTGGGTTCAACCACTAAAATGTTATGCAAAAACGAATGGACGGTGTGGATAAACCACATGCATTCAAGGTGGGCCCCAATAAAGTTTACTGTGTACAATAAGTAGAATATTTGCTAGTGTACCACACACAGCCATGTGCGGCTAGTTGTAGGTATGTGTCATGCCAAGACAAGCACTGATGCTCCTTGAGCTGCGAGTTGTACAAACGATTCAAAGGAGATCAAAATTATATGGCCTTACAGTGATGTATTTATTATATCTACACCGTTCATATATATTTAGAGATCATTTTAGAGCATTATCTTAAAAAAAATGGATCATAGCTAAAGATCGTCTGGACCACACTACAAATAGTAACAGAGAATGATTTTCACCTTTAAATAATTCATAGGGCCCACCATAATGTTTATTTTCCATCTGATCTGTTCATAACGTCATAAAGACATATATTAAGAGGAAAAACAAATTTGAAATTGATCCAAAACTTCGGTGAGATTGTGACCCTAAAAAGGCATTCAATAGTAGATGTTCAATCCCCACTACTTTTTCTAGTGTGGTCCACTTGATAGTCAGATCTATCTTATTTTTTGTCTCAAGCCTTAAAACGAGCTCGCCAAATGGATGGACAGTTTGGATATAACACATATCCCATGATCAAACCTACAGAACTTGGTAACATCAAAGTCGGCATTTCGTGCGCAACACATTACAGGCAGCTGCTGTGCACAGCACATTCGTAGCTACAGCGCCTCAAGCTCCGAGTTGTACGAACGGCTCAAATGATATCAACCTTACATGGCCCCCACAATAATATATTTATTATATCCATACCGTTTATCCATTTTTCATGGTCATTTTAGATCATTTGGAAAAAAAAAAAAATGAATTATATCTAAAGCTCAAATGGACCACACCGAAAATACCAATGAGGATTAGAGGTGGGCATCAGACCAAGTCGGATTGGATTGGGTCTAACCCGATTCGGTTCGAAATCTAGCTAGACTGACTCAAATTCGATCCGATCTGGGATCGAGTCTGGGGCATAAGACTCGAACCAACCCAACACACAGTTGACCTGACCCGAACCGAACCGAGTCCGACTTGGTCAGGAAACCGATTTGAATTGGGTTGGGTGCGATTTTTGGCCTCATATCGTAAAAATTAACTCAAAAAACGACGGACGGAGAGAATTTCTCAAAAATGTGACAGTGGGCCTACCTGTGTTCCCAGCGCTGTTACTTCCTGCCAAAGGCTTTTGCAGGAAATCCGCGGACCCTAAAGCCTTTGCCGGAACTTCCTGCGCAAGGATGCTGGGTGGGGCCCACTGAAATGTATGTAAGAAATTCATTCCGTTCATCCATTTTCAAGCTCATTTTAGAACGTTGAGACAAAAAATGAGATGGATACAAAACTCAAGGGAGTCACACGAGAGGGGAAAAATGAGGAAATAAATTTCCACCGTTGAAACCTTCCTAGTTTCGACCTTGATGTTTATATGCTATCCAAACCGTTTATAAGGTCATTCCAAATGGGATTAAGCGAAAAAACCGAGAATATAGACCGATACAAAACTTTTATGGCAATAAGAATGCTTCAACGGTGCTCACCGAATGCCCGATATTTCCTCTCGTGTGGCCCAATCGAGCGTTGGATACATCTATTTTTCGGCCGCACTTCATAAAATGATATCTCAAAACGGATGGCCGGGGTGGATTTCACAAAAACATCTCCTTTGGTCCCACTCAGCATCCTTGAGTTCCTGTAAAAGGCTTTCGCAGGAAATACGCGTCCGTTCTGGATATCCCTGGCCGTCCAATCTGGTCCTAGCTGTCATCCCCGTGTATAATTTTAAAATCCAGAATATTAGACAATGGTCCATCCATCACTTTCCTTCGCTTAGTTCATTTAAATGCCACTGATTGGATGAAGATATTGTGATCATATTCAGGTTTGTAGGCTTTTATGTACCATCACCCGTTAGAGATGTGTAAGTGATTAAAATCACCACTTACCACTTAATATGATTAAAACCTGCCTATTTAACGCGACTAAAATTACTTTTTAAGCAACATGCTATCAAAATCAAACACCCCTTAATATTAATGACATATAGAATATATAATAATTGTGTGCAATAAATATAAAAAAGATATAGAAAAACACAAAATCACAATTTTATAAGATGCACCTGGTTCACTACTTTGACTATATTCACAGATAATCTAATAAGAAAAAATACACTATAGCAAGGAGAGAATAGAAAAATCAAGGAATGAATTACTTTTTTCTAGAATCAACAAAATATTATTGAATCAAATTTTAAAAAGAACTTTCAACCATTGCAATATTAGCAATAGATATTCTCACATTAAATACTTTGAGGAAAAAAAAAAAACCCTTTAGAATATCTTTTGAAAAACTTTGGAATCTTGGATTTTATTTTGAAGAAACTCTTTTTTGAAAACATTCTTCTTGTGTAAGATAAAACTCCTCTTTCACTTAAAAAATCCAAACTCTACATTGTCCTTATATACCTTATAAACACTCCAAAGGGTTTACCAATAATTGGGCCTTGTTCACTGGTGTAAAACATGTGTCATATGAACTTAAAAGAGTGAATACACTCATGGTGATTTTGGTGTCACAATTTTAACAAGATACTACTCAAGATTATAGCCCTATTTGTCATATCGTCGTGTCCTTTCTCTGCCTTTGATACACAAAATTAGAGTTAAACAAAGTAAATGTTGTTTTGTTAGAAAAATCAGGCAAGGAAACGGTACATAAAGAATCTGGTGGTTCAAGATGTAGTTGGAAAAAATACTGATTAAAAAAAATATTTTTAGAAATCTGGATATTATGAATTTGAGGATCATAGCAAACGAATGCACATTTGGAAGACTGAGCAGTAAGTTTCGTGTGTTCAGAAGAAGGTAAATAAGGGTCCTTACTCTTACCCGGGTGATAGACTCCCTGGAGTTTCAACACCGGGTCAAGGGTTCGAGTACCCATGGTGGTGAAATCCCACGGTGTGCGTGTGTGGGGTGTGTGTGCGTGTGTGTGTGTGTGTGTGTGTGTGTGTGTGTATACAAAAAAAAAAAAAAAAAAAAAAAGAAGGTAAATAAACAAAACAGGCAACCAAAAGTATAAGGATGATCATACGATGGGGGTGTGTTGTATAAGCGGAAATGCGGGGTTTAATTGTCGATGTACGCGGGAGGGTAACCAATTTATAAGATGAACAACAATTGTAAGTGCCTCATATGAAAAACGGGAAGGGACAAAAGATGTAAGCAAAAGAGACCGAGTTTCATTAAGAAGATGTCTATTTTTTCTTTCAGCAACACTATTTTGCTGAGGGGTATACAGATATTTTCATTGAGAGATTATCCTCTTTTGTTACAAAAATGTTTGAAATTCTATTGAAATATATTTCCTTTCTAAGTCCGAATGGAGAATTTTAATGCAGGTAGAAAACTGATTTTTAATATAGGCTAAAAATATCTTAAATGCATGAATAACTTTGGACTTCGAATACAAGAAGTATATCCAAGTAAAATGACTAGAATAATCAATAAAGGTCACAAATTACTTATAATGGGTATGAGAGGTAACAAGAGTCATGGTTTTGAATGAAAATATCGGCCCCAAGGAAAAATTATACTATATGGCATCGCATATCGGAATTGGCCCCATATCAGCCTTGTATCGGTCAGATTTTTTAAGCAAAAAAAAAAAAAAGAAAAAATATAAGAAAAATAAGATAAAATGAGATATTCACTAATCTATCATTTATTTTGTATTTTGACCATGTATTCAAAGGTGTATCAGACCTTTCTTTGGTAAAAATGTTGTCCTGACGGGTTGACCTACCGTAAGTTCTGATGTTGATTTTTTCCTTTATATAAATTGTTTGATATATGTCATAAATTGATATCCTATATTGCCAATAATCTAATATGTCCAAGAATTCAAGAAGTATCACTACTCAATACTTACTAGTCTATTCACTAGTAAGTACATGCTTGCTTGGAGAATGTGTGTGACAGGTGAGGTGTATGTAACAACTAACAATGTAAGTGTAGAAATACTTAGTATTTACCAATTTCATTAAATGTGAATAATCTCTAAAAACATGTTATGCTTAAGTCTTAATAAAAACTCACCAATCAACTCACAATCACCACCAAAATGAAAATCTGGTTGCTCATGGTTGGTCAACCTCCATGTCCTCGTCATTATCCAACTACGCCTGTGGCTGTGCAACAGGTGCTACTATTGCATATCCATAATAACCAAAGCCAGATGAAAAGAGTAGGTCAATGAAACATGAGGAAGACTGATCAATACTAGGAACCGACCCTAATCCCAAGTACGGATATCCACTAGCATCAGACAAATAGCCATATTGTTGCTCGTACTGTTGAGATTGTGATGCTAATAATGAATAACTTGGATTTGGATCCGGATTCGGATATCCATATCCATACTAATACCGATGATCAGGAGGACTACTCCAATATGAAAGTGGCGCAACAAGCTCTGTGTATTCGTAAGGACCGTAACCATATCCATAATATCCATAGACCTCCAGATGTCCTAGTGCTCCATGAGTGCCACCGGTGCTAACCTCTCCATGATGCTCCCCCCTGGCTGGCTGTATTGTGACTCAATAGACTCACAAGTCCGGCTTCGTGTACCATGCTGGTGCTCATCAACCTCATGATCTGTAAACGGCTGTATGTCGTGTTGAGCAACACGAGCAGTAGGTGCATCACCACCACCACCGCCATTGTTACTGTTATGGCTATTAGTATGAGTCGTACTACTACTATGTTTAACTTCGTCAGCTTCTTAAATAATCAGCTCTAGAGGACAACTCTAAGTGGTTTCTGCCCTGTTCAATGAAAAGATAATGATAACCATAGAGCATGTAACCTAAGACTTATGTTTGTCGTTGATTAACAACTAGGAAAAGTTACTGAAGAAAACATATGAGGAAAAAGTTACAATTTTTTTCATTTGAGTACAATACTCCAAAGGACAAACAGAGAACATACATTTTAAGTTTATCATACATGAAGATATTACCCTGAAGTTTGAAAATAACATTTGATAACCACATTGAATTGTTAAGATTGTCCAATGGACCCCACAATATGGAGCAGTTTGGATTGATATCTGCATGTCTGTCATATGACTAATATCAAATATGTATAGTGGCATGTCACCATCATTAAATCACATGGTAGAGTAGCCCATATGGGAAATAATCGAAAGAATATTTTCACTGAATGGAACCATTATGGTGGAAGTGCATCCAAGTACTGCATCTACTACTAAAGAACACACTTTTGTGCCTCTTAATCGAAAGACCTTTTTTCTACCGAGATTTGTATCTGTACAAACAATTTATTCTAATTGCTAGGAAGCATGACAACTTGAAAAATATTTTCTAAATGTGATCAATGCATACCATGAGACCCAAAACTCCAACCACAACCACACAGACAATCTAAAAATGTATAGAGTACATTTTGATGCAGTGTCCACTCAAAAGACCACATACTTGAAAATAACTAAACCTTGATTTGAAGACGAATAAAAAATCCCCTTCAACTGAGAACCAGAAGGAAAGCAACTAAAAAAAATAAAAATCCATTAAACCACTTCATTTGTGTGTATAGTCCTGATCATGGGAGCCATTCTATGCACCATTGCACCCGGTTGTATTGAGACACTGCCAATTTTCAATTTCATGTGAACAGCCTCATCTTCTATTGAATGATTTTTTGTGCTATACACTGATACTTGGGCAGTTGGCATAGGTGTGTGTGTCAAAGTGTTAGGCACAAGAAACTCCAAAAATCTCACTTCCATCCACAAATAAATAATTTATAATAGAAATAAATCGATAAAAGTATGAAAACATAAAAATTAAAGTTAAAAAGAATATTTGTGTAGTTCTAATTAAAACCATTTAATATCTAAACTAACAAATAATCAATTGACAAGGATAAAATATACACAGTACTCATCAAAAGTAATAGTAGTTTCTATGAACACCAAAATGAACATCTCTTGCTCTTTTAAAAAATTCAGAGAACCCAGCACAGAACTGTCTCTGAAAAATTGTATTGCATTTACTATTTCAAAAGTTCTAAATTATATAGAAAATGATTGAATTTTTCCTCAGAAGAAGAAAATTCTATCTTTCATACAGAAAAGTAGAAAAAAATAATAAAAAATATTGAAATCAAGATGAGCTAATTCAAGAATGAAAAGGTACCTCCACAGTGCATCTACAATTTCACCTCTGCCAATATGCTGCTCAAGCAAAGCCAGGACATCATTTGTGGTGGCATACCCATACCTATGAAAAACAGAACCAGATAACTGTAATAATTCATTTTACTATAAAACATTTTTGAGAGAGAGATTTTCTTAAAGTACAAGGATCGTTTGTCGATATATTTGCAATGCTGTATATGTAAGGCCCATATTCCAGTGATACTGATTACAGACATTTTTGCAATGTTGTATGAACCCTTCAGAGTTTCAGTTCAGGTGTTCCAGGAAGTCATTCAGTGTCTTTCACAAGTACTTCCACAAATGTGTCAATCCCCTGTAACCTTGCACAGGTTTAAAATCAGTGGCACAAATTTAGAAAAATAAAAGAAGAAATGCTACTTGCAGGTAGGCATCAGCATGCTATTACATCCATTGGCGGACATCACTTTAGATGGGTCATAAACCAAAGATCTGCTCAAACAGTTCTCATCGAAATGGTGATAATTCGGTTTCACTCTACAATGTCAAGTCACTTAGCTCACTGAGATACATAATTGAGTTTAAAAAAAAAAAAGGCTTAGGGAACTTTAGACCAAAAGCACCTCCCAAAAGCGTAATTGTGACAAAAAATAGATTTTCAATCCCTAGTTATTTAGAAAGAAGTGCTTGGATAAAGCTTTTGCAGTGGCAATAATCCATTTGCAACCTGAAAATCAATTTCATCATACAATCAATGTAGTCATATGAAAAAGCTATGCCCAGAAACTGAAGAACTAAATTATAGAGAAAGACGACGGCGAGATGACATGGAAAATGAAGACAATACTTGGGAGCATACACTGATCTTCTTAATTCTGAACAAAGCAAAATCTGCAACAGCCAAAGACAAAACAAACATCCAGCTATTCATAATACCAATTACCAACTAATATGGGTATAGCAATACCAACTAAATTTGTGGAAACAGAATATATCAACCATTTCAGCTAAATTAAGATTTGACTCGACCTATGATTTGTCCGTTCACTTGATGGATCAAAGTTCAACAGAATTTGAACACATATATGCAAACTTGACACTCTGATGAGGTGTGAAATGCATGCACAGAGACAATCGACACATTGACCTAAGTAAAACCAAATCGCCCTATATTGGTCATCAAGCATCATGAACAATATTACCATCATCTTTAGTATCATGAGACTGCCATCTCTATTGGTGTAGAACAATGTTCCTTTCAAATACATTGGTGGTTCAATGCCCTCAAAAATATTTCATGCAGTTAAGACAAACAAAACGGACAGATTTGGATTTTGCAAGAATCATAACATTCATTTATTAGTTAAACATCGCTACCAGAAGTCTAGAACTCACAAAAGATACCGGGGCCTGGGATGATCCTCTGTTGATGTAGAAATGTGTTGGAAGAATTTACATAACGTTCCTCATGACACTCTTCCCTGTAAATGAAAGCGGCCGATGATCCATATACACTTTCTAGCTTTAAGCATCATGTTCTCGACATCATTCAACAAATAGAAAACAAATAATATCTTTCAAAATAAATAACATGGCACAAGTACGTTCCCATCATGAAAATAGTCTTACATCCATTTTTAGATGTTTATTCTACATTGGTTGTCTCCTCACCAGACTGCTATAACACTGCATAAGTATGTTCCCATCATGAAACACATCTCCAAACTTGAGGTTCTTGTTTCCCCTACAAATACCATCAGAAATGACCTTTCAAAACTACTGATAGAGGGAGCTTGAGGTCATCAAATAGTCAAAACAACCGAGGTATAGTCAGTAGTCATTTTGAAACAAAATTATCAACGAATAAACCATAATTAATTTATTTTTTCTATAGTATGTCAGCATGATGTGTCGCTGCTTTGTTTAAGCATGTAGCCTTACTCTATTCGCTAACAAAAACACATAACTGCAGAATTAACCATTTTATCAGTTTATTACATGCATGAATCTAGAGAAAACTGCCGAGAAAGGAGATGAACACCATTCTGTGAATTAGGAAGGTAGATTTTGTAAACATCCACTAGTTCCATCATCAGATCAAATAAGTTGGAAAAAAGCACTGTCCAACAGTATCTCAGCAATAGATGGGTCTTCTACTCCATAAAGAAGGCTGCAATAGAATAATAGCTACATCATTTGCATCTGCTCTACAACAGCTGCAACAACCAATTAGAAAGAGATGAAAGAAGTTCATCTCCCTTCAGTTGAGACCCAAAAGTTCCAATGAACAAGGATTAGTTCCCATGAACAAAACATGAGACAACAAACAACACATCCAATAATCAAGATAGACAACTAGTTCACATAAAGGACTTCAATGGAAGTATGCATCTTGAAATATATGAAATCTGACACTGATAATGCACTAAATGAAGAAAAAAATTTAGAAGAAAACTAACCTGCATCTTGGAGCCTGCAGGGATTTTTTTTTTTTTTCCTATGAATATGTATTTTGGTAATGACAATAGTAAAAAATGATCTCGCTAGTAACAGAGTTTGGTAAAAATTAACAACTTTAGAATTACCCAGCTAAATATAAACCCAGGTTTAGACTAATGTATTTGTGATGGCAATGCATTAAATGCCATTTTATGTCCATAGAATTTTTGTAGGATGAATATTATTGAAAGAAAACAAACAGAACCACAAATCAAGGGGGCCTAAGAGGGGCAAAAACAAAAAGCAACAAGAGAATCCATAGAGATTGGCAGATATGATTGATGAAATTGAGGATCACAAAATATTTTTAGGTGCTGAGTTCAGAAATGTGTTGACAAACTAGCAGATAATCTTGCTTAATGAGTTGTTAGGTCTTACTTATAAATTGAGTAGTCCCAACTCCCCACATAGCTGTGTTGACAAAATAGTGGATTTATTGGGTTTTTTTTTTTTTTTACATGAATTGGGAAGCTTTATTTCCAGACATATTCCAACATGGATTGTCAAGATCTGTGTATGATCACCATCCGTTCTTACCAAAGTCAAGTGAGGAGTCACGGAGTCCGAAGTCGTTCGAATTTGAACTAGCCTGGTTGGTTAGAAGAGACTGATTTTATCTCCAAGGTCAAAGACCAGTCACCAGCGTTAATGTGGAAGGATTGGCAGGCTACATACTTATGTTCAAGCTCCAATTACTTAGGGCCTGTTTCTGTTTGGGATTGAAAAATGAGAATGCGAATTTGGTAATTCATGAACTTGTCAAATTCATGAATTTGCATTGGATCTGGATTTTTCAAATTTCAGAGTCCACTGTTTGGATATCGAACTACAAATTCGTGGATTTGCGGAACACTTACTGTCGTGGTACAACACTACAGTAAACCTTGAAGAATTGATATGCAAACCTGCCCATCAGGATAAGCTGAAGTTCAAGCATAAATCAAGACAGAATTAAACAGTCCTCCATTAAAAAGAGAAGCAAAAATGACATTAAAATAGCCTCTATTGCTGCAATTAGATGATTGTAATTCAAGTGGGGTTGGTGCCAAAGAAAATATAAATATGCAGTGAGCATCGATAATTTAATACCAAACTTTAAATGATCTCAAGTGAATGTCAATGGCAAGTTTTAAAACATCTCAAACATCTCCCCCTAATGAACATTTATCAAGCAACTAAATGTGAAAACCAATGAATGCAGTGCTTTAACAACAGCAGATAAGACATCAATGAATCCCTGCCCATGTTACAATAGATCGCACCAAACGACGACTCAGAAAACAAAGCCCTTCCAGACTCCCCAAAAAAAAATAATAATAAATAAATAAATAACAGATGGAAAAAGTCACAAAAAGTGCGCATTGTTCGGCCTAGCAACCATACAGGTGGGGTCCACATCTTGTCGATCCATGCCATTCATTGTATATTCCATCATTATGCTACATGTCACAATGTCCCCAAGTTTCCTCCATCAACAATTAAACTTTCAGGTCAGTACCCCTCCAAAGAATGATCCATGAAAACCTCTGAATTCAAACTGATTGTAATGGTAACACTTTCCAATGTGGGTATTTTTTGAGAAAAGAATGGAAGGCCTGCCCTTCCAATTGAGGAAGAACTAATAATCTATTTGGTATGTCCCAACCATTCATCACACCTCCATTTATTATAATATAGACCAAAAAAACCACAAGCAAAAAAAGTTCAAAATTACATCCCCATGTAGAAATTATAGATCTCAATGGAACCCCTAAATGAAAAGAACAACCCTATCATAATTCCCCAATTTCAAACAAATCACTACCAGGAACTGAAGACATCAACCAATACCGGTATCCCAACCCATAAAAGCAATCATATGAACATTATAAATAAAAACCCTAAAAAACCTTAGAATTAAAAAAAATCACGCACAACCATCCACAAAATGAAATCACCAACCAATAAAATCAGATCAAAATTAAGAAATCTGAACCTGAAAAAATAAGAAACCCTAGAAATCCAAAAGCAAGCATGAAAATCCAGTCTTGTAATGAAATGAACAAGATAGAAAAATTAAAATACTCACTAGAGAGTATCGGGTGGGTCGATGATGTGCTGAGGGCAGGCCGAGTTTGATGGCTTGGGTTGTAGTTTTGACAGTTGATCTGTTTCTGTCCATTGAAGGGTATCCACATCTGTTTTGTTGTCATTGCAGTTGTGGCTGCTAATGCCCTTGGCTTGCTGTTTGTCCGCCTAGCTGCTGCTTTGCTGTTAATCCTTTGAAGGGCTCTGCTAGCCAGTGATGAGCTCTTCTCTGTTCTCCCCTGTCCCAACCCTATAGATGGGGCAGAGTCTTTCCTCTTTTGGCTGTTTAATCAAGCTGAAGGGAACTATGTCCTGATTGAGAGGGCATCAGAATTGTTTACTATTTTCTAGTCGTCATCCTGGTTTGTTATTGAAGTGAGGCATGGCCTGCGTGGTGAGAATGCTGCCCTGTCCATGGTGCTGGTTCAGTGCAGTTTTGGATGCTGGTGATGTTCCTGCATTTTTTGTTTTTTGTTTTTTTATGCAAGGCCTACTACTTTTTGTAGTGCCCGCCTGAAAGATGTGAAAAAGAAAAGATACACATAACATAAATGAAAGCAATCTATACTGTCAAATTGTCAAACCCACCAATGATAGAGAATAGGCCATACACATTCATCAGGTGATCGTAACCATTTTATTTTGTTTTGTTGATTTTGGACCCTATGAACATTTAGTCTGACCATCCACAAGGTCATTGTCAAAGCCAGATCATTACGGCCTCCATGATCATAAATGTAGATTGGTGTGCCAGCATACCACATTTCTTTCTTTCTTTTTTTAATAAAGATCAACATACTGCATTTGCATTGCATGAGCTGCCACAAATTAGTAGCGAACACATGAGTTTGGTGATTATGGAACTAGTTGATATATGAGCTTTAGAAACATCATATACAATATTGAATCAGCCTTCAGTGATTGAATTTTATTTGCACTTAAACATAAATTGAAAGAAGCACTTGATATTGTATCGACAGCCACTGGTTTTTGATTTTATATCATTTTCTTCTTATAAGATCTTCTATGAAATTTATTGGATGGGTTGCGTGTGTGTCGAATAATGTTTATTGGCGGCGCTTCTTTAGTTGCGCAAAGAGTTTGAAGATTGCTCCCTCCCTCCCCTCACCATGTGAGAAATGCTTGAGTACTCTCAAAGCACTATAACTTATAGTGCTTCTAGTTGAATCAGTTCACTTCAATGGTCCACGTTGATCTGAATTGTCCATTAAGTTTGGAACACATGTCACAGGCTACCATGCAGAAGTCAAACTGATTGGCTGATTCAATCCATTTTAATTTGGCCTTATTTTCTCTAGCCATCCTTTTTTCTAAGGCATGGATGGGATGGCTAGAATTGATTAACAGAATTGATTCTTTAGAATCATGAGCAATCCATGATGGTCCCTAGCAAATAGATGGATCAAATTGATGGTCAGAGCTATTTTTTTGTGTAAATGATCTCGTCCCAGGCCATTGATCAAATGGTTCTTATGTGTCAAACCCGTGTGATTTTTTCATGGTGCCCATGAAATATAAGTTGAGAGAGAGAGGTTTCCAAATTGAAACATTTTTGCCCAACTTGTTTCTGAGATCCGGTCGGACTTTCTCTCAAGATTCAGCGTCAGCGGCGTTATACCGGCTTCAGCGTCCTCTCTTCTTGCCCATTGGCATGGGTTCATGTTGGGCAAAAATGTTTCCAAGCTTTGGAAAATGGCAATAATGGCAATATGGTGGGCGGTTTGAAGGAGTGAAATGACAGATGCTGTAACAATGTGCAGGCTTCGGCTCAAACTGTCGGGACAAGAGCTAAGCGTCTGCTTATCGAATGGGCTTCTGTTCTGCCCTCTCTTAAAAATTTTAACTTTCTCTTTTTAGGTTTCTAGTTTGCTTCAGTTCTTTTTCTGTTGCTTCTGCTATCCCAGCAGTCCCTCTTGTTTTTTCTCTTTTGCTCCATTTTAATACAATCTCGTTGCTTTTAAAAATAAAAATAAAAATTGAAACTGCTTTGATTGACATTATCCAAATTGAGCAAGTTTGGGGTGTCCATGGTTGATAATCCATATCATTGATCTATAAAGAGTGGTTTCATTGAGATTATTCAAATTGAAACTGCTTTGATTAAGATTATCCAAACTGGATCAATTTACAAAACAGGTAGGGGGTGTCCATGGTTGATAATACAGACCATTGATCTATTGTGTCCCACCATGTATTGATCATGCATCAGATATCTTTTGGACAATCTTTACATCTTTATTTGTGCCATTAAGACATATAGTTAGGAATAGAAACACAACAATGGCCTGCATCCAACTGAAAAGTCTCCTAATATTGATTGCTTGGCATCTTCCAATTTGCTCCCATCCACAGTGGTACACAACAAATCAATGGTCCTAACTGCCCAACAATTGGCCTATGAGAATTGAAGAACTGATGCAACCCATGTATCATATAATTCCTCTTGTCCAGGATCTCCTCACTGTCCATACATTCTGCAGTGGATTTAAAAGGGGGAAGCGACCGTATACGGAAATCACATACATTCAGATGGATCTACGCATTCTCCACAATATAGTAATATAATATAAGAACATCGATCAATGAAAATCTTAAAATCAAGCTATTTACAATTGAATATAATATGCTATTTCCATCTAATTCCCTTGTTTAAATAAACTATATGAATAAATTAAAAAAAAACTATCATTAAAGAAAATGGTAAATATATAAATAAAAACTGTTACATTAGATGTGGTGTTACCCAGAATGGCGGATACAGACTCGAGTACGAAGTGCTTGAATTAAATAACTTAGTAGTTCCATCCTTCAAGTCGAACACACCCCAAGCTTCATTCGAAATAGTAATAGCATTTGTAAAATAGATACTATTCCCTTTGAAGCCAGACAATCCTGCAGCCGAAATAGACTTAGAGCATCCTAAGAAAAGCATTTGATCACCCAAGCTTTCCACCTTGATCCAACAGGAACCACTCATATCCATCTTGAAAATTCTGAAGGTAATATAACTAGATTCACCCAAAGAGTAAAATAAACTTACAACCATTAACAATTCCCCACATGATTCTACCGGATAGAATCCATTCAAACTGATTATATCCGGATCACAGGGGTATTCTATTTCGGGTGGCAGAATCGGCTTCCATTTTTTGAAATTAGGAGGGTTACCCAGCTCATAGATAGTGAGTTCATAGCTATAGCGTGATATAATAACATTCCCATTATAGAATATGATATCAGATATGAAATCAGATATGCGGTGCCGCCGGTGATATTCATCTGATTCTCCTTCCAAGACTGTCCATGATGCATCTCCCAATCTACAGAAGGCGAATGTATTATCTAAGCAGGAGATTACAACGGTACAATCAGCTGAAGTAGGGTCAGACGATAAAGTGGCCTTATCATCTACTCCCAGGCCATGCTGCTTCCAATAATCTTCCAGACTGAGATGGCCCACAGAGCCCGAGTTCCAAACAATAGCCTTGCTGGGGAGATGGATGCGTTCTTTGGATGTTAGATTAAAGAGATAACACACATTCGTCAGATCCATCAGTATCAACCATCCACCAAAAGAACCTAACCATCTTGCTCGGAAGGCCTCTGGAAAATATAGTCTGTAGATACCGTTGTCTGATAGATTGAAGAGACAATAATGTTTGGTTCTGGTTTTCCTACACGGTCGTATAGAGATCAGCCACGGGAGTTGATGCGATGGAGGGTGGAGATTGTGGGAAACGATCTCCGCACAGGCCAACCACCAAGAGACGCAGACTGCTCGTGCACGAATACAATCAACTAGATCTAGACGTAATAGAATAGTGATAAGGATATCAGTGGGAAGTTGCAACCACATTTTTCTGCCATCCTTCTTACTTCTCTTTAACCTACGCATCTTCTCCACCTCCTTCCTTCTCTTCACCTCCTTCTCTTTAAAAATACGCTCTCTTCGGAAAGCTCTCTCTTTCTGCTCCTTTTACAGTCGCCATTGGTACGGGCGCGGCTTCGGTGGATCGCCGATACACCCGCAGCGGATTTCCTGCACTGGAAACCTAGGTGGGGCCCACCGTGATGTTTGTGAGAAATCCACTCCGTCCATCCGTTTTCTGAGATATTTTTAGGGAAGATATCAAAAATGAGCCGTATCCAATACTCAAGTAGGCCTAAAATGAGACTATTGAACATTCAAAGTTGAAATATTCGTGGGGCCAAAGAAGTTTTGAATCAGGCTAATATTTGTGTTTCAGTTAATCCCAGTAGGAATGACGTTATTAACGGTATAGATGGCATGTAGATATCACTTTCTACCCAAAGAGTTTTCAACGGTAGGAATTTTCTTACCCACCTTTTCCTCTAGGGCGGTCCACTTGAGTCTTTTATCCTTCTTACTTTTGGTCTCAAGTTTTAAAATGGGCTCAGAAAGCATATTTACGGTCTGGATTTCTCAAAAACATCATGACAGGCCCCATATAAGTTTCCAGCCCAGGAACTTCTTGGGAAAGGCTTTCGCAGGAAATCCGCGTCCGCGGACTGCGTACTGAGTAAAACCTGTGGGGCCCACCATGGTTTATGTATTTTATCCACTCCGTCCATCCATTTTAACAGATAATTTTATTGAGTTAAATAAAAAATTTGAAGCATATGATAAGCTCAAGTTGACCACACCATAGGAAAAAGTATGAATAAAACGTCTACCATTGAAAATTTTTTAAAGGCCACAGAAGTTTTGGATCAAGCTAATATTTATTTTTCCCTTCATCCATGTCTTTGTGATCTTATGAACAGGTTGGATGACAAAAAAACATCACTATGGGCCATAGGAAGGTTTCAACCGTGGAAATCATCTTTCCCACTGTTTCCTATGTTATGGTCCACTTGAGCTTTGAATTTTCTTCGATTTTGAACTCAACCACTAAAATGATCTGGAAAAATGGATGGACGGCGTGGATAAATAAAACACATTCACACTGGGCCCAACTGAGTTTACTCAGCACGATGTGAGCGTACTGGGTAACTAGTAGGCAATCCAATTTCGGATACACCAATGTGGGCGGGATCCCTGACTGTGGGGCCCACATTAATGTATGTATCTTATATCCACTCCGTTTATCTGTTTTTAAAACTTATTTTAATTTACGAATCAAGAATTGAAGTAAATCCAAATATCATGTGACCATAATATAGGAATCAGTGGTAATAGACAACTAAAAACTTTTTGTGGGCTACAAAAGTTTTGGAACAATATGATATTTGTTTCATCTCTTCATCCAGGTCTTTTTGACATTTTCAACAGGTTGGATTGAAAATAAACATTCTTTTATCATCCATGAAGCTTTTAATAGTGGGGATTTAATCACAACTATTTATTTTACTACAATCCACCTAAGATTTGGATCTGGTTCATTTTTAATATCATGCTTTAGAATGAGCGGTCAAAATGGATGGATGGTGTGGATGTAAATCAAATACTTCACTCATGTGGACCCCACAGTTAGGGATCCACTTACACCCAAACTGCAGTACAGTTGTTTGCGAACGAGGATTGCTTGCGGGGCCCACCCGTGATGTACTCGTATTATTGACAACGTTCATTCACTTCTACAGCTCATTTAGGGCATGATACCGAAATTAAAGCCTATCCAAAAACTTTAAGTGGACTACACTGAAGAAACATATCGAATAGAGCACTAACCTTTGAAAACTTTTTGAGGTTTAAAAGTTTTGGTTCAAGCTGGTTTTTTTATTTTCTGTTTGACCTTATTAGCAGGTAATATTTTTAGAATCATTTAAAATGATACGGCAAAATTGAACATTACCACCATAGCGGATTGCTTATTGAGTAAGCGTACTTAGTAAACTCGCAAGGGTCCACAGTGATTTTTATATTTTATCCACTCCTTTCATCCATATTACCAGATAATTTTACGGCTCGAGTTCAAAAGTTATGCATATCCAAAGCTTAAATGGACCACACCACTGGAAACAGTGTGACTTGAACATCTACTATTGAAAATTTTTTAAGGGCCACTGAAGTTTTGAATTAAGTTTATGCTTGTGTTTGGTCTTCATCTATGTTTTTGTGATCTTATAAACAAGTTGGATGATAAATAAACATCACTATAGGGCCTAGCAAAGTTTCAATGGTGGAAATCATTATTTCCACCGTTTCTTGTGCTATGGTCCACTTGAGCTTTTTTCATTTTTTTGTCCACTTTATCTTTATATGTGCTTCAAGTTTGGTTTCAACCCTTTAAATGAGTTGGGACAACAGATGGATGACCTGGATAAACTACATATACTCAGGGTAAGCCTAATAGAGTTTACTCAATACCGTAAGAGCACACTGAGCAACGCAGTACGAACAATCCGATTTCCATTACGACACTCACCACTTGATCCATGTCAGAGTTGGGAGGGGACTGAGTGTTACCCTTAACTTGTGGGACCTATCTCTTGATTTTTACTTTTTACTTTTATACCCATGCTATCCATCCATTTTTTCTGCTCATTTTAGGATGTCATCCCAAAACCTAAGAAGATCCCAATTTCAGGTGGACCATGCGTCAATAAATATTGGTTAGTGACCATTAAAGCCTTTTTGCAAGTCGTAAAAGTTTTGGATCAAGCTGATCTTTATATCTTTCCTTCATCCAAGTCTACACCTCATCAGCGGGTTGGATGGAAAGGAATCGTTACTGTAGGCCCTAGAAGGTTTTTAATGGTAGGCATTTAATCATCACGGTTTCCTGTGATGTGGTCCACCTTAGATTTGGATCTGTTTAACTTTTGAAAGCATGTCCTAAACTGGTCTAGAAAAATGAATGAATGACGGGAATATACAAAAAATTAATCAAGATGAGCCCTACATTAACACTAGCTCATTATTCTTATTTTGGTGCATTTTAAAAGGTTGATTATGGAGAAATTTTCAACTGTAAACCCCACCTTTTACCCATCATCTTTTCTAAGCGCTTCAAATCTGTACTTTCCAAAACTAAATCATTACGGACTCACCCACTATTTGTGGACGAAAATACCCTTGCATTCATTATATTTGCACATTCTATTGTGTAAACTTATAGCTACGGATTATAACCGTAGCCATTGGTATCATTGCCAATCAATGGCAATCAGGCAATAGCCATCGGGGCCACTGCCATATCGGCACAACCCCACTGGCCCAAACAGAAGGCAGCGGGGCCACCACTAGCACCCAATTTGTGTGGAACCCCCTGCATGTGTGGGACCCCCTTTTTAAGCTTCATACATTATGCTTTACAGCAAAGACCTTACACTTTTTTAAATACTAAATACTTAAAATGCTTCAGAATTTTCTTTTAAAAAATAAATCCATGTCTTGCAACTAAAATCATCGATAAAAGTACCTTTTATCTTATTAGAACGAGGTTCAATCGGCCCAATTCTTTGGTTTTTTTAGACTTTCATTTAGAAAACAGTTCCCTATGCAGCTTTCCCATTACACACGCTTAACATATTGACAGTACAATTTATGAACAGCAAACCTTTTTTGTACAGAAGCTGTATAGTGTTAAAGCTCAAGTAACCATATGGAAGTGCCATAATCAATGCTCATCTCTAATCATGCTAGTAAAACATACCAAAATCTCATCGCAAATGTATAAAGGGAACATTCAATTTTTATATTATTCTTACATTTGCAATGAGGCACTTTTGACCATCTTGAGTTCAACAAAACCCATTCTTAATTGAGCAAGCAAACTGAAAATTGAACGAGGCAAACTGAAAATTTGACGAGGGAAATTGAGCGAGTCAAACATTAGATTCAGCGAGGCAAACATGAAGTCTAGCGAGGCAAACTGGAAATTGAGCAAGGACAACCGGAAATTGAGCGAGGCAAACATGCAATTGAGTGAGGCAAACATTAAATTCAGCGAGGATCGAAGGAAATTGAGTGAGGCAAACATGCAATTCAACGAGCATCAAAGGAAATCGACCAAGGCAAACTGAAAATTGAGTGAGACAAATATGAAATTCAGCGAGGCAAAAATGAAGTAAGCGAGGCGACCATGAAATGTCAGTGAGGCAATTATGAAATTCAGCGAGGCTAGCGTGAAATTTGGCGAGGCTAGCATGAAATTCAGCGAGGCAAACATGCAATTTAGCAAGCATCAAAGGAAATTGAGCGAGGCTAACACGAAATTAAATGAACTTCAAATGAAATTAAATGAGCCTCATGTGTTTGTCTTATCTTATAGGAAATAGGGCTGCAACTTGGGTTTAGTCTAACCCGAACCCTCTGATGTGGAACTTCATTGGACCCACATTTGTTCTCAGCCTGGTGTCACTGGGAGGGAGATGGCGCCTTCAGAGATCACTTTATCTTCAGCGAAGCCATGCAATAGAGTCTTCATAGGTCGGAGGCGAGACTTATCGATCCCCATCTCATCAAATGCCTCGGAGTGAATTATATTAGTTGAGCTTCCAGTGTCGACCAGAATACAGTAGACCTTGTAATTAGCTATTGTCATAGCCACCACCAGGGCGTCGTCATGAGGATGTTGGATCCCACGAGCATCATCCTCTGTAAAGGTTAGACTGCACAAGCTTATTCAGGGCTCATTCCTCGGCCTTTCAGCCGAACGGACGTGATGCTCAAGGTCGAAGCTTCGAGACTATGCCTTGCGAGCCCTATTCGATTTACCACCTCTAGACGGTCCGCCATAGATCGTTCGTATCTCTGTACTTTCTTTCGCGGCCTTGCTTGGCTGACTATCTTTCTGAGAGGGTTTCTCCTCCTTCAGATACTGGTGCAAATGACCCTTACGCATGAGGGTCTCTATCTCCTCCTTCAGGTTAACGCAATCACTAGTATTGTGGTCGTGATCTCAGTGGAAGCGGCAATACTTGCACTTATCTCGGTGCTCGGCGTCTGCCTTCATGCAGCTTAGCCAATGCAATAGTTTCTGATCCCGAATGTTGAGTAGGATCTACTTTGGGGATGTGTTGAGCAGAGTATACGAGCTGGACCTGCTTTCGGGTTTCGTGCTCTGTAATGCCTTGAAAATTGGGGGTCGCGCATACGTTCAACTCCCGAGTTTTCGAGAGTCACTTATAACCGATTTCATCATTAAACATTTAATCCGGTTTAATTGCGCAAGAGGAATTTCCTGAAATCATGGAACACAACCACAAGTCCACTGAAATGAAAGAGAATCAACATACGTATATACATACATGTCCAAAAGAATAAGGGGATCGCACATGTCATCACCCAGTCAAAATCACAAAAGAATACATAAGTCCAAAAGAATATGAGGTCGAGTCCACTCTCAGCAATCCAATCCCGCCACTCAAGCTGGCGAAGAATCATCCATCAACTGAAAAAATGTCAGCTCCTCCTCGTCGAAAGTAGTATCGCCATGCTCCCCCTGCTCCGCATCTCCTGCATCTATGATAGAGTCTGCTTGGTGTTTTAAAACACCGTCCCAGAGTAGGAGTGAGTGATCAACTCAGTAGGTGCTATTAGTCTTAAGTTACAACAGGCAATAATTATAATATAAATTTAATGAAATACAGGCATTCATCAATTCCTAAAAACTCTTAATTAAATGCATGGATGCGAGATGATATGATGCATGCCCTCGCCACAACGCTCCCTCGAGCGACTCCGCCTAACGATTGTATATGTCAACACTCCTTCATTGCGACCTCGACTTCCTAGTCGCCACCCTAACTAATGGATGCAGTGTGATCGTGTTAGCCGGGTTGTTAGTTAGGTCCATTCATCCAGCAGATTTGAGAATCTGATACACCCCACAAATCAATTGCCCTAATCTAGTTGCGAGACCAAGATCCCCCAACATGTGAGGCCAAGTCCCCGCGATCCTTGATCTCGTCGGGTTCTCCATCCCCGACTTCAAGCACATGGGGAGTGCTGAGAATTGGGATTGCTCGCGGTCACTACGGGGAGACGCGTCACCCCAGCGTAGGCCGACAGCTCGGACACATTATCTCATTCCACCATGCCCGGCTCACGAGACAGTGGATCAAAATTCAAGTGGTTATCGTAGCTACAACAGTAGCACGGTGTTCCAGGTTCCATACATGTGTGAGCAAATATGGTTAACAATCAGGATTGCCAGTGTGTAGGCTAAACCGCACAAGTCAGGCGAATACAGGATAAACAATATCAGGTACTATAGACCCATGTAGTCAAATTACTTCCGCCCATACGCATCCGCCCAATTCGCGGGTTTAATCCCAGGGTAGTTCAACCAACGAGTCTACCGTCTAACCTCATGTTCCTGACTAATTCACAGTTCAACGATGATTCATAGCATGCTAACATCAAGGTTATTATCCAACATACAGTATCGTGATGCATTCATCCTATCATACATTTCAAAGCTCCTAACAAGCATGCTACAATACCGTAATTAGAGTACATGTGAGGTGTGTGAGTGAACGAGGAAACGAAACGTCTCCTACGCACCTAGGAATTAAAATATGCAAAGACAAAACATCATACATGTCAAAGGCATCATCATAAGAAGGAATCACACCACATACGAGCATGTGAGCATCGGTAATATCATCAAACATATGAGAAGCATAAATAAAATCATGAGGAAGAAAGAACTAACAAACATACAATTCCATACTTTTCCACCAAACACTCAAATCTTAAGGTCTCTCTAAATTCCACACATGCTTCATCAAAACAAGCAAAATCATTAAACTCATGTTATGATTGGTGCTAAGCCACCTAGGATTAATAGTCCGCACCTTGAATTCGATGGAAGCTCGGAAGCGACCTAGAAATGGGGTTTGAGGGTTGACCGGCCAAAATTCCTAAAACCGCAACCTTTCATGTAAGAAATCCCATGCCAAACCCTCTTAATGCTTGAATCTCAAGAAGAAATTGGGAGAAGTGGTTACCTAAATGCTCAACGGACGGGTTTGGAGGATTTAGGCGGAGATTTCCTCCTTGGAGGAGAAATTGAGAGTTGGATGAGTTAATGCCCTTGGCCCCACCTTGATTAGGGTTCACACATGCACTTCTCCACCCTCTTCTTCACCCTTAGCTCCCCTTGGTCGTTGGAGAAAGGTGGAAGCTACGAAGTTGTCGGATGATGGTGGAAGTTATGAGGAGAGGGAGATTCGATTGTGGAAGGTTGAAGGAAGTTATGAAGGAGAAAGAGAGGGTGGTTGAGGATTGAAGAAGGTTATGAGGGAGAGAGGGTTGTTGTTGGAAGAATGGAGTTATGAGAGAGAGCTAGGGTTTATTTCCTTAGAGTTGGACCCCTTGGCCCTATGTTTATATAATTTTTCAAAATAGACTCTTAGAGCTACTTTTGGTGTTGTGGTGGCCTCAAGACTCCGGTGTCCACCAAATTTGGTGTGCACGTGCCTCATGGCCCAATGAGGGGCCATATAAAATTTGGAAACAATCGGATGAACGGATATGGGATCTGAGTAGGCGATGCCGATCTGTAAATGGCCCTATAGGGTCCATTCCGGTCGTTCGGGTAGTTCTGGTGGCCCCGTGGCCAAGAAATTTCTAGGATAGGTGGTCCATGGTCAGATGAAGGATCATAAAAATTTTGGGGTCGATCGAATACTTGGTCTAATCATACGAGTCCGATGTGCGATCAACGGTTACCGTGCCACGATCGGGGCCCAGGTTTTGTTGACGGGCGTAGTCCCACACATTGGACCTTCACCGTAAATTTAGAAAAAATCCGATGGTTGAAAATCCCGAATTCTCGATTTCAATTGCAAGTGCTAGATTTAAATTCTGGCATTAGTGAGGTGCATATGGCCCGTGCCAGATCCCAGTTCTGGGTGTCCATAGGGTCTGAAGTCCGCGATGGACCTCAAGCCCAGTGAGATCTAGTGTTTCCTAAAGTTTTGCAATTTTCTGACATTCCTGCGTCGCGGTATGGCCCGCACGGGCTGTTGCTAAATACAAACGGTCATCTGCCTTGGCAGCCCGTGTTAGGTTCTATCATGACCTGCCTAGACCACTCTGTAGGACTAATCCTAAATTATTTTAGGTGTAGTAACCCACCACAAGTGGCTTTAATCGAACGGTCCTGCGGCCAGTCCTCCGTGGATGCCCCAGGACGCGGTGCTGGCTAGACGGGATGTTACAATCTACCCTCCTTCCAAATAAATTTCGTTCTCGAAACTTGTACCTACTCGTATTGCTGAAGCAGGGTTGTGTAATGCTTGCGGACTTCAGCTTCTGTCTCCCAAGTGGCCTCTTCTTCATCGTGGTGAGTCCATAGAACCTTGAACAATGGGATGACCTTGTTGCGTAGAACCTGCTCCTTCCTGTCTAATATTCGAGTGAGTCGGAGAACGTATGTGGCATTTTCCTTGAATTCCACATTCTCCCACTTGATGATATGCGAAGGATCGGGGACGTACTTCTACAGCATAGATACATGGAAGACATTATGCACTCCAAAAAGCGGCGTAGGAAGGGCCAAGCGATAGGCAACCTGTAACACCCCGGATTTTGGCCAACCTGGGATTAAACGTCCTTAGGCAATGGGTCAACTAAAACACCTGGGAAATCGCTCAGAACCCAATTCCATAGTCAAAGAAATCACTTAGGATTAATTCCTTTAGAAACTAAGCATAAGTTAGCTAGCGCTACGCTGGAGTAGCTGGGAAATAGTCCCTGATCACTTTAAATACGTTCTACAAGACCCAAAGCGAGTAGAACCAATGACGCTATAATACTCTAAAACCTCAGATCAAACTCTAAACCGGTTTGTTCTCTGGACCTCTTTGAAACTTTGTATTGGATTTAGACCGCGCGTCGAAAGTCCGATACCTGCAATCTTAGACCGTTATAACCGCCTAGCTGGACTTGACAATCATTTCGAAAATCAAGTCCAACCGACATTCACAGGCTATTTCATTGAGCCTGGAGTGAAGAGAATGAGAATAGGGTTAGATTTGAAATTTGAAATTCAAATCTGGTACACGACTTGACGCGTTATTATTAAGCGTTCTGACCGTCAGAATTCAGCCAAATTACACCCTCAGATCAGGAAAAATTTCTATTTCATATCATGAGACTTGTAGACTTGATATACGTGCGGTGACCGCTGAACTGAAACTGGACCGCCACGTGCGATCTACGAACACTACTGGTCTGAAAATGGGATGTGAACGACATCCGACATGTATGAACTTAAGTCCGATTGCGTTCGGCCAGGGAACCACCAGAAATGGTCTTTTGGTTCGGAACAGCCCCGATTTGGTTATGTATCAAGTAAACTTTGTTCCCAAGCCTGTTTTGGGCATGTTTGGGCTTATAAAAGGGCTTGAAACCCTCTCATATCTCTCCCATCCGAATTTGGAAAAAGCCCTAGGTTGAGAGAGAGAAAAAGGTGAGAGATTGTGAGAGAGAGGAAGGGAATTTCTTGCTGCTCGTGCCACCTGTTGCACATGATTAAGCAACGCGCCTCAATCACTTTGCCGGTGATTTCGCCGTATTTTTAGGTAAGAAAATACCCTAAATAGTTGCTGATTTGAGTTTCCTTAGTTTTCATAGCATTGTAGCTGATGAATCTTGTGTATTAAGTTCCCGATTCGCCGTAGACGAAGCGTATACGCTCCGTTCGAATTGATACGCTTCTAGGAGAAAAGGTGCAGATTTTAGACGCTTTGATTGACTGTTTCCAACGCTTTCAATGTCGTTTAATAGTAGATTATCGACGGCAACGCCGTTTGACGTGTACAACATGCTGTCCATTTCCTGTTTCGTAAGCTGACGAAAAATATGAGATTTAGAGCATTTTAGTCATTTGTAGGAAATACTGTTTTCATCCATAACTTGCTGATGTGATTGACATGGCTTCTTGTCGCATTAGGATACTAGGAGTGCGTGCATAATTAGTTTGGCGAAGAGATTCGCCTAAATGCACACTTTGAGTCGACATACTATATGTAGACTTAAGTGTGTAGTTTAAGTGTTTGTATAAATGTTTGTATTAGTATGTATTGAATTAAATGGTGTTATGAATTAGTTTGAGATTAATTTCTCAATTAAAATGCTGATGTAAATGGTTTCCTACATGTTGACTATATGCATGATTTCATTATATGTATGAAATGCATGCGTTGGATGATTTACATAAGTTGTATGTTATAACATGTGTTAACATGCTCACATGGTTGTATTTCATTTCCATTACTCTTACATGATTGCTGATATAAATTCATAAATGTTTGGGACTATACTTAGTCCAGGCAGTCGGCAACTGAGTAAATTCGTGGTTGGCTTATCTTTGCCACGAACGACGCATCGGTGAACGCGAGCCGTGTTTTGGAGTTGGCGGCAGTGGTTAGGCCACACGAGGTGTTTTACGCACTTCATGTCGTTCGACTTGAGATGCGCTCGTTCTAGTCGAGCCCGTCAAGTAACCCGACTGGCCATTGTATGTTCACCCTGTATGAGTCATAACTGCTTGAACCTAGGGTACTGAACTTACCATTGTAAACCCTGTTAACTATGGTACCTTGATCCACAAAGACTCATGAGCCGGGCATGGTGGTATGGGACACCGTAGTCGAGCTGTCGGCCTACGCTGGGGCCACAAACCTCCCCGTAGTGACCAGTAAGCACCTATGACTCGTGAGCAGATTATGGTGGTATGGGACACTATATTCTTGCTGTCGGCCTACACTGATCAGGCGACGAGTCCTTTGTAGTGACCGCGAGCGTATTCTGAGTCTACGGGAGGCGACGACCCTTCCGTAGCAGTGAGAGTACAGTAGGCCTGTATTGATAAGGTGATGGGGGAGTTGTGCAATGAGTTCGAGCAACAGCCCTGGCAGCCCTTGCAACGACCTACAAAATATACATCGTATGAGATTACTAGGAGTGACGACCCTAGACAGGATCTGTGTTGGGATTGATACAAGGGAAGTACCTTAGTTTCCCAATCCTGCTGTTTGAATGGACTAATAATAACTCGGTAATCATATCACCATCACATTGCATGTGCCTGGAAGATGTGGAGCACTGTGGGATGATTGCATGCCGCGGGCGTAAGATGGTGCCGTATGAGGGAGATCGTCGGTGAGGGCATTCATCACGTCATGTCATATTGCATTAACAACAGTATTAGGATTGTTTGATTTACTGCTTTACTATTATCGCATGATTGATTTGAGAACATGCTAATCCTTGCTCTATTATTCCACTGAGTTAGCTACTCACTCCCACGTTACGGGATGGTATTTCCGGACACCCACCAGTCCCTATTTTGGTTGCAGATGATGGCGCTGCTTGAGAAGCGGAGCTGAACTTGATTATGATGAGGAAGATCCCTCCTTTATGCGTGTTCTGATTGACGGGATTACAGGGAGGTTGATTAGATACCTTGACACTTGTCATTTTATATTTTTAGAGCACTCATGTATATTCTTTCTTTCTATTTTGAGGTATACATGTATATGTTTAACCTGGTAACATGTTCACACTCTAGAGACACACAAAAGTTTATATATGTTATACATACTATCACAGTCTTCCGCTTGTTAATTTAACTGTCTCTGGAGTATGATATGTTGTTCTGGCGTAATCTCACTCATGTTTAATACATTACTACAGACAACATTCAATCATACATATCTATGTTGCACAAATAACATTTTGAAACTCGGGAATTGGGTTTTTACTCGACCCCCCGATTTTCGGGATGTTACACAACCGCACCTACCCGGTCCAATATCTGGAAGGGCCCAATGAATCGTGTTGTGAGCTTTCCTTTCTTGCCGAAGCGTAAAACACCCTTCATTGGGGAGATCTTGAGAAATACATGATCCCTAGCTTCAAATTCCAAGTCTCGCCGCCTTGTATCGGCATAACTCTTCTGTCTGCTTTGAGCCGTCAAGAGGCAGCGTCGAATAATTCTAATCTTCTCGGTAGTGATCTGTACCAAATCCGGCCCTAACAAGCTTTTCTCACCAATTTCTTCCCAACAATGCGGGGCTCGGCATGGACGCCCATATAGAGCCTCATAAGGCGTCATACCGATGCTAGCCTGGAAGCTATTGTTGTAGGCGAACTCGGCATATGGGAGAATCATCCCAACTCTCCTGAAAGTCCAGGACACAGGCCCGCAACATGTCCTCCAATATCTGGTTCACCAGCTCGGTTTGCCCATCTGTCTGTGGGTGGAAGGTGGTGCTAAAATTCAACTTCACTCCCATGGCCTCTTGAATACGAGTCCAAAAGATCGAAGTGAACTAAGTGTCCCAGTCTGACACAATCTCCAACAAGACGCATGGAGCCGCACGATTTCATTGATATACAGCTTGGCCAAATCATCGACGGAGCTGGTAGTTTTGATTGGCAAAAAATGGGCCGTTTTGGTTAGCCTATCCACGATCACCCATATCGAGTCATGCCTCTTTCTAGTCTTGGGCAAGCCAGAGATGAAGTCCATGGATATGAAGTCCCACTTCAATTCTGGGCATTGGTTGCAATAGGCCCGGCGGTCGTCGGTGTTCGACCTTGACTTGCTGACAGGTGAGGCATCGAGATACAAACTCTGCTATCTCCTTCTTCATGTCGTCCCACCAATAAGTTCGTTTCAAATCATGGTACATTTTGGTGCTACCAAGGTGCATCGCCAGCTTGGAGTTGTGAGCAGCCCTCAAGACTTCTTCTCGTAGTCCTTGATGGTTAAGGACACAAAGGCGACCTCAGTACCGCAATCCTCCGTCGGTGCCGGCTCTCCACTCAGACTTTTCGTCATTCCTTACTCTTTCCTTCATCTTCTTTAATAGCTCATCGCCCTCCTGGGCTTCAATAATTTTGCTATCAATAAGTGGTTGGGCCTGTACGTGGGCTATGAGCTCGTACGGTTCCTCCACGGTTAGCTTCGTGTCGAAATCCCATATAAATTCCACCATGTCACACTCTCTCACCATTAGCGGTGCCACGAATTCAATTGTCTTCTTGCGACTCAAAGCGTTCGCCACCAAATTGGCTTTGCCAGGGTGGTATGAGACATCGAACTTGAAATCCTTTATCGTTTCCATCCAACGGCGCTGTCTCATGTTTACGTCCTTTTGGGTGAAGATGTATTTGAGGCTCTTATGATCAGAAAAGAGCTCAAACTCCTCACCATAAAGGTAATGTCTCCATATCTTTAATGCGAAAACCACCGCCGCAAGCTCGAGGTCATGCGTCGGATAATTCTCCTCATGCTTCCTTAGTTGCCGAGACGCATAAGCAATTGCTTTGTCCTTCCGCATAAGCACACAACCCAGACCCACATGAGAAGTGTCAGTATAGACAGTATACTTGGCTCCTTGCTCCGGTAGCACGAGTACAGGTGCCGACATCAGTTTGTCCTTCAACTCTTGGAAGGCCGCCTCCGCCTTCTCAATCCAGGCAAACTTAAGGTCCTTCCGTGTAAGCTGGGATAGGGGCCGAGCTATTTTTGAGATATCTTTAATAAATCTCCGATAATAACCTACCAACCCGAGAAAACTCCTCACTTCCGTAACCGACTTCGGTTGTTTCCAATCCTGCATGGCCGCGACCTTGGCAAGGTCGACAGATATACCCTCCTTGGACACACCATGTCCTAAAAATTTGACCTCTTCCTTTCAAAAGGCGCACTTCCTAAATTGTGCATACAACCGATTTTTCTTAAGGGTTTCGAGGACCGCCCTTGGGTGTTCTTCATGTTCCTCACGGCTCTTTGAATAAATCAATATGTCGTCGATGAACACGATGACGAATCTGTATAAAAACGATCTAAAGACCCTGTTTATGAGGTCCATGAATACCGCTGGGGCATTGGTGAGCCCGAACGACATAACTAGTAACTCATAGTGGCCAAAACAGGTTCTGAATGCCGTCTTCTAAATATCCTCGTCCCTGACCCACAACTGATGATACCCTGATTGTAGATCAATCTTTGAGAAGTACTGAGCACCCCTCAACTGGTTGAATAAATCGTCAATTCTAAGCAATGGGTATTTGTTTCGAACCGTCACTTGGTTCATTCTTCTGTAGTCTACACATAGACGTAATGAGCCGTCTTTCTTCCTCACAAATAGGACTGGGGCTCTCCAAGGCGAGACACTAGGTCGGATGAAGCCTTTCTTTCATAAGTTATCAATCTGAGACTGAAGCACCTCCATCTCACATGGGGGCATGTGATAAGTAGGCAAGGAGATAGGTTTAGCATGCGGCGTCAGATCGATGGTGAAGTCAATCTCACGTCGAGGAGGTAGCCCTAGTATGGCGCGAAACACATCACCGAAGTCTCGGACTACTGGAGTACATGTTAGCGAAGGGCCATCATACCCATCCTCCAATGAAGCAAAACACAAGATCCTGCGATCAAAGCAAACCTGGACTGGGAATGTGAGGGAAGTGTCGTCGTCCTCGAATATCTTCACTGTCAAAGTGTCACAGTCAAGATCCGCTTTCATCATGCCCAACCAATCCATGCCCAAGATGACATCATAGTGAAAAATCTTTGTCACAATCAAGTCTACCAGCGCCACCTTGCATCCAAAATCAATGGAATAAGCACGACATATCTTTGTCGCTTCTGACACAGTACCGGCGGCGGCTATAATCTTCACCCCATCAAAAGGAGTAGCATGCAGTCCTAGACGCTTGACAGTAGCATGGGTTATGAGAGAAGTGGTAGATCCCGTGTCTATCAACAAATAGATAGGAGTACCTTCTATGTGGGCCGTCACCTCGAAAGCTGTAGGAGTGGGAATGGTAGCATCATGGCCCTCTGCCGCCAAGGCATGTACTCGGGCCTACTATGAAAAGTTTGGCCACTGCATAGGCCGTTGTGGCGGTCTAACCTGTGGTGGAGGGGTACGACGGAACTGCTGGCTAGGTCCCATCGTCCGGAGAGGCAGAATCTGCAATGCCTGCTATGGGGGCCTGTAGTTGCGCTGAGGTGGCGTGAAGCCAAGATCCCTCATCCTCGTAAAACAGTAGGGCTCGGAGTGTCCAAGCTTCCTGCAATAGCTACATGGCTGTGGAGGTCGGGTGGAGGGAGCCGGTGCGACCGTAGACCTAGGTGGAGAGCTCGGGCGCGGCCGTTTGCCTGAAAAAGAAGAGGACGGCTCTTCTATCCTATTGCGCACCCCTAGCTGTGAACGGGCTCATGAGACACGCTCTTTGTCCTGCTCCGCCCGAGTCGACATCTCGACAAGCTCGGCATAGGTACGAATGCTCGCACAACACATCTTGGAGCGGATACCGCTCCTCAACCCCGCTGCGAATCGCCTCATCTTAATGGCTTCGTTGGCGATTATCTCAGATGCGTAGCGAGATAGTTCCGTAAACCAGTTCTCATATTGCGCCACGCTCATTCCCCCTTGTTGGAGGCAGAGGAATTCATTCTCCCTCTTGTGCTGGTACGACTGAGGGATATATTTTTCTTTTAATCGAGCTTCGAACGCCTCCCACGTCTAAACGTGGCCCACAGGAATAGATCGGAGGACACTCTCCCACCATAAGTCCGCCTCCTTAAAGAGGTAGGAGACGAGCTCGACGTTTTCTGCCTCAGAACAGTGGAGAGGCCGTAGTAGCTTACTGACCCGGTTGAGCCAGTATTCCACTTCTTCTGGGCGGTGAGTGCCAGCGAAGGTAGGTGGTCTATGCCTCTGAAACCGCTCGAACATGTTACTCGTATTGGCCGCTTGTTCGACCACGACAGGAGGTTCCGATTGCGGGAAACGAAAGTTCGGGGCCACGTTGGGAGAGTCCGGTTGTTGGAAACCGAAGTTTTGAGCCATGGCCCCCATCATGGTTGCCATCATCTGTTGTTGTTGTTACATGGTAGCAGCCATCATTTGTTGTTGTCGTTGCATAAAATGCAACATTTTCCCCATTTGTTCCATGGTCGGTGCCGGGGGTGGTGCTGGGGCCGCGGCTTGTGGCGACGGTGCATTCGGAGCCGCTTCTTGGGGGCCTTAATCATCATCGGGAACATGGTTCCCTTCAATTAAGCCGTCATAGGGTAGATGGACATATCGACCGTCTAGTCGTGGAGGCATCTTCTAAAAAATTCTTAGAGTATTAGTCTCTTAGAGTATTCACCGCACACTAGGCAAGTTAGCTCCGTAGCCTGTATTACATGACCATAATCACAACGCAAATAAGGCACCTTTCAAGCAAGAAGGATTTAAAGTCGATACATATATTAGCATTGATTTCAAAATGCCAAGAACATGGCCAGTTACATGCTACAATATGGATTACAAACACTACTAGGTGACAAATGAAGGAAAATGTAAACTACTTAAGCAAGCCTTACTACTTCAATACATGAAATTTAAACCTAAGTAACTCAAGCAAACTACTTGGTCAATAGCCAACCCGTGGTGCTACTCGTCCGAGTCGGGCGAAAGCGGAGGCGCTTCCTCTCCCTTGCTGCAGCAGATCAGGGCCTTTATGGCCTTGTACATCTTCTTGTTCCACTTCTCCTGTTTCACTTGATTCGCCTCAATCCTAGCTTGGCTCTCCTCAGTCCTGGCCATCCTAGAGTCGAGCGTGTTCAAGCAGTCACGTACATCTGGAGCAGCAGGTGTCTCATTGCCGACTTCCCCAGTTTCCTGAGCTTGTTCAGCTTCCTCGGCCCCTTCCACATTCTTGTTCTCGTTTTCATCCTCTTCGCCTTCTTCACCTTCCTCGCTTCCCTCTTCTTCTTCGGCCAGTTCCCCATATTGATCAATATGGGCCTGTCGCTGCTTGGGACCTGCCTTAAGACTGTTCACCATCTCATCCCCCAGCAACTGTGTCGGTATGAAGTTCCCGTCTGACCCGCGAATCCCGTATTCCTCAGCCATCTTACAAACTAGACGGCCGAATGGAAGGCATACGTTCTTCCTCGTAGATCGGGCGGCTCGCACAATCTAGTAAAGTACCACGCTGGGGAGGCATACATCCTCCCCACGCCCCACCTGGTATAAAAATTTCACCATATAACGAGAGCACTCGCTACGATTAATCAGTCTTGGGTACACGTTATGAGTGTAGATGCGGTGGAGTACACAATACTCGGGTGTCAAGTGGGCCGCGCTCAGACCTTGACCCAGCTCCCCACGCTTCCATGGAGCTACCCGGCCGCATAGAAAACGGGTGCGCACATCGCAGGCTTAGCTCGTATCCAGATTTCCTTCAATGATCTGTACATCGCCCTGTTGCACCTCGAGCACGTCGAAAATGTCCGCCACCACAACGGGGGTCCTCTCGTTCCCCACAATAAGGTCAAAGCCCAATGGCTCGAGTCGATGGTTCCTGATCCGCGTATAGAAGGCCCTAACTAGCCCCACATCCGCTTGATAAGTTCCGTAGAAGGCTGGACCCCACTCCTTATCCATAAGCTAGCCGAGTACATCATACTCATCGAAGAGGTGCTCCTCCACGGAGGCTTCAAACGCGACACTGCGGACGCGAAAGTTTCCCATATCCTCCACTGGTGGTTGGGGAACGAGCCCTTATTGGGAAACCTTCCGACCCTTGGATCGGGCTCCCGTGACCGTTTTCCCTTTCTGATCGGCTTTCTGCTTGCTCCGCCTTTCCTGGCTCGGTCCCGCCTCGGCGGTTGCCGATCTCTTCTTCCCCATGAGTGAGAGAATCACCGTGATAGAGAAGAAGGAGACAATGGTGGAAAGAAAGGCCATCTCCTTGGTCAAGTAGTGGGAGGATTACAATGTGGGAATATTGTTGAAGAATTGGGCTTGAGATTGGCTTGAGAGTGGGTTTAGGAAAAGAATTGAGATGAGTTTTGGTGAAATTTTTTTTTTTTTAAGAAGAAGTGGGTTTTGTGTGAATGGGTTGGAGTTGGGTATGGGAGGATAGAAATGAGAGTGGAATTTTAAGAAGGATAGATAGTGGGCTTGGAAGGGAGTGAGATTGAAGAAAATGGTAGATTTGGAATGGGTTGTGGACTTGAAGCTTAAGGAAAATGGTGGATTTTGAGAATAGGGTTGGAAGGTGAGATTTCGAAAATGAGATGTGAGGTTGGGGTCTTAGGAAAAGAAAGAATGAAGATGAGTTAGGAAGATGAAAGATGGTAGTAGGAGGAGGATGAGACTTGAAGGGGATGATGGGTTTGAGGTGAAGAAGAAAAAATAGAAGTTGCCAAAATAAGGGATTTGTGGGAGATGAGCTTGGTGAATAGGGTTGGAATGAGTTTAGAGGAGATAGAAAGTGGTTGGAATGGAGGAAACAGGGTCTAAACATCCCTAAATAGCAAGCAACGTGGGTCCCACACGTGTGTGTATGAGAGGGGGAAAAACTCCAAATTTTTGGACGCCGGCCCCGGGCTGTTGGACGACCGGGGTTGCGGCGCCGGGCTCGGGCGCTGCGACGCCGAGTCTATGGACAACGGGCTCTATGGCGCCGGGCTCGGGCGCTGTGGCGCTGGTGCTGCTGGACGACCGGCGTTGCGGCGCCGGGCTCCGGCGCCGAGTCTCTGGACGTCCGGCGCTAGTGGCGCCTGGGCCGGGCGCTGCAGCGCCAACTCTCTGGAAGTCGGGCGCCGGCAACACTGGGGCTGGGAGCTGGCAGCGCCGGTCCATTGACTCCCACCTTGCGTCGGCCGTAACTCCCCTTCCGGGAAGACCCACTCGACGTACCATATATGAAATTGGGGTAGGAGAAGCCGGTCTATGCATTGGGCCTATCCATCTCATGAGATTCCTCCTAGTTTGGGGCCAAAATCCCCCCTTTCCATGCCCCTTCAATCCCCCGCATAAATTCATTCGTCCATACCTAACCACCCTTGTATGGGTCGAAATTAACACGTTGGTCAAAATTTTTCTCCTTTGAACTTGGGCAATGGCCTTGATCGTCTAATCATCCAATCCCCTACTCGGTCCTCTCAACGTTCCAAGGAAATAAGGGAATGAGCATAGGTAGGTGAAGGTCTTAGAGTGATAGGTTGGGCAATTAAATATAGATCTAAGCCTACATGGCTAGCGAGATCATGCTATACGAAAGGGGATTTCACTACTAGTCCCATCTCGCGTTGGAATGACAGGTCTGGAATGAGTGTGGGATGGGATTACTTATTGACTTCTTAGGCTTGCTAGATGAGCCTGGTGTTGAGGGGCGTGATGTGAAATTTCTAGATCCCGTGACAACGAACCTCCCAATTAATTTCTGGAAGAGCACTTGTAATCTACTTTTAGCCGGATGTAATCCAACCGGCGTCCTAGTACATGGGATGCGCGCATCCCATAGATAATACCTTAATCTCTTGTTAGTCATTAATCCAACACTCATTTCGCCATAATCCCTCCTACTTCAGTTGGCCCCATGGGCCCTAGGAATCTGGTGGATTGGAATAACCAACTTTCCTAACTAGATGAATCGAGTCTTACCGTCAGGTTCCTAACTCATGGCCTGAGAGTGGCCAGGGCGCTATAGGACTCTTAGACCTATTTCCTAGCACCATTACTTATTCTCACTACACATTCCCAACATCTGGAAGTCCTACTACTCATTTATGGTCGTTGGTTCAGGGTCTAGGGAAATTCCTAGTGTTCTAAGTCCCTGTTACGTTACCTACTACGTATCCTCTCACGTCAGCGGACGCGTTAGTGAGTTCATGACCCATGACCCAAGGGATTCCAAACAATTGCTCTGATACCAACTTATAACGCCCTGGAAATTGGGGGTCGCGCATACGCTCAACTCTCGAGTTCCCGAGAGTCACTTATAACCGATTTCATCATTAAACATTTAATCCGGTTTAATTGCGCAAGAGGAATTTTCTGAAATCATGGAACACAACCACAAGTCCACTGAAATGAAAGAGAATCAACATACGTATATACATACATGTCCAAAAGAATAAGGGGATCGCACATGGCATCACCCAGTCAAAATTACAAAAGAATACATAAGTCCAAAAGAATATAAGGCTGAGTCCACTCTCAGCAATCCAATCCCGCCACTCAAGCTGGCGGAGAATCATCCATCAACTGAAAAAATGTCAGCTCCTCCACGTTGAAAGTAGTATCGCCCTGCTCCCCCTGCTCCACATCTCCTGCATCTATGATAGAGTCTGGCTGGTGTTTTAAAACACCGTCCCGGAGTAGGAGTGAGTGATTAACTCAGTGGGTGCTATTAGTCTTAAGTTACAACAGGCAACAATTATAATACAAATTTAATGAAATACAAGCATTCATCAATTCCTAGAAACTCTTAATTAAATGCATGTTTGCGAGATAATATGATGCATGCCCTCGCCACAACGCTCCCTCGAGCGACTCCGTCTAACGATTGCATATGTCAACACTCCATCATTGCGACCTCGACTTCCGAGTCGCCACCCTAACTAATGGATGCAGTGCGATCGTGTTAGTCGGGTTGTTAGTTAGGTCCATTCATCCAGCAGATTTGGGAATCTGATACACCCCACAAATCAATTGCCCTAATCTAGTTGCGAGACCAAAACCCCCCAACATGTGAGGCCAAGTCCCCGCGATCCTTGATCTCGTCGGGTTCCCCATCCCCGACTTCAAGCACATGGGGAGTGCTGAGAACTGGAATTGCTCGCGGTCACTACGGGGAGGCGCGTCACCCCAGCGTAGGCCGACAGCTCGAACACAGTGTCTCATTCCACCATGACCGGCTCACGAGACAGTGGATCAAAATTCAAGTGGTTATCGGTGACTACAATAGTAGCACGATGTTCCAGGTTCCATACATGTGTGAGCAAACATGGTTAACAATCAGAATTGCCAGTGTGTAGGCTAAACCGCACAAGTTAGGCGAATATGGGATGAACAACGTCGGGTACTATAGACCCATGTAGTCAAACTACTGCCGCCCATACGCATCCGCCCAATTCGTGGGTTTAGTCCCAGGGTAGTTCAACCAACGAGTCTACCGTCTAACCTCATGTTCCTGACTAATCCACAGTTCAACGATGATTCATAGCATGCTAACATCAAGGTTATTATCCAACACACAGTATCGTGATGCATTCATCCTATCATACATTTCAAAGCTCCTAACAAGCATGCTACAATACCGTAATTAGAGTACATGTGAGGTGTGTGAGTGAGCGAGGAAACGAAACATCTCCTACGCACCTAGGAATTAAAAAATGCAAAGACAAAACATCATACATGTCAAAGGCATCATCATAAGAAGGAATCACACCACATACGAGCATGTGAGCATCGGTTATATCATCAAACATATGAGAAGCATAAATAAAATCATGAGGAAGAAAGAACTAACAAACATGCAATTCCATACTTTTTCACCAAACACTCAAATCATAGGGTCTCTCTAAATTCCACACATGCTTCATCAAAACAAGCAAAATCATTAAACTCATGTTATGATTGGTGCTAGGCCACCTAGGATTAATAGTCCGCACCTTAAATTCGATGGAAGCTCGGAAGCGACCTAGAAATGGGGTTTGAGGGTTGACCGGCCGAAATTCCTAAAACCACAACCTTGCATGTAAGAAATCTCATGTCAAACCCTCTTAATGCTTGAATCTCAAGAAGAAATGGGGAGAGGTGGTTACCTAAATACTCAACGGACGGATTTGGAGGATTTAGGCGGAGATTTCCTCCTTGGAGGAGAAATTGAGAGTTAGATGGATTAATGCCCTTGCCCCCACCTTGAGTAGGGTTCACACATGCACTTCTCTACCCTCTTCTTCACCCTTAGCTCCCCTTAGTCGTTAAAGAAAGGTGGAAGCTACGAAGTTGTCGGATAGTGGTGGAAGTTATGAGGAGAGGGAGATTCGATTGTGGAAGGTTGAAGAAAGTTATGAATGAGAAAGAGGGGGTGGTTGAGGATTGAAGAAGGTTATGAGGGAAAGAGGGTTGTTGTTGGAAGAATGGAGGAGTTATGAGAGAGAGTTAGGGTTTATTTCCTTAGAGTTGGGCCCCTTGGCCCTATGTTTCTATAATTTCTCAAAATAGACTCTTAGAGCTACTTTTGGTGTTGTGGTGGCCTCAAGACTCCGGTGACCACCAAAGTTGGTGTGCACGTGCCTCATGGCCCAATGAGGGGCCATATAAAATTTGAAAATAATCGGATGAACGGATATGGGATCTGAGTAGGCGATCCCGATCTGTAAATGGCCCTGTAGGGTTCATTCCGGTCATTCGGGTAGTTCTGGCGGTCTCCTGGCCAAGAAATTTTTAGGATAGATGGTCCATGGTCAGATAAAGGATCATAAAAATTTTGGGATCGATCGGATACTTGGTCTAATCATACGGGTCCGATGTGCGATCAACGGTTACCGTGCCACGATCGGGGCCCAGGTTTTGTTGACGGGCGTAGTCCCGCACATTAGACCTTCACCGTAAATTTAAAAAAAATTCGACGGATGAAAAGCCTGGATTCTCAATTTCAATTGCAAGTGCCAGATTTAAATTCTACCATTGGTGAGGTACATATGGCCCGTGCCAGATCCCAGTTCTGGGTGTCCATAGGGTTTGAAGTCCGCGATGGACCTCAAGCCCAGTGAGATCTAGTGTTCCCTAAAGTTTTGTAATTTTCTAACATTCCTGCGTCGCGGTATGGCCCGCACGGGCTGTTGCTAAGTACAAACGGTCATCTGCCTTGGCAGCCCGTGTTATGTTCTATCATGACCTGCCTAGACCACTCTGTAGGACTAATCCTAGATTATTTTAGGTGTGGTAACCCACCACAAGTGGCTTTAATCGAACGGTCCTGCGGCCAGTCCTCCGTGGATGCCCCAGGACGCGGTGCTGGTTAGACGGGATGTTACATGCTCGGTATTCAGTCATAGGAAGGACTGTCGTCCGACCTCCTCTTGCTAGTCCGTTGTGGCGCTTCTGCTTCATCTTTTCGCTTCTTCTCTTTGGATGATGAGTACTCAGCAGTCTGGCCGCTTTTGCGCGAACTGAAGAACGCCTCAGCATTCGTGTATTTCTGGGCTCTGCTCATGAACTCACTCATGGTGGTCGGTGGGCTCTTTCCTATGGAGGAGGAATTTTTCTTCTTTGAGTCCGCTAAATATGGCGGACAAGGCCATCTTCTCGTTGTAATCGTCTACCTGTAGAGCTTCCTCATTGAAGCGAGAAATGAACTCCTTCAGTGACTCCTTGCTTCCCTGTTTGAGGGTAAGCAGATGAGCCAACGACTTGCAACTCTTCTTGCCAACGATGAATTGTGTCATGAATGCCCTGTTGAGCTCGGCGAAGGTACTGATCAACCTCGACTTGAGTTATTGATACCAATTCCGAGCGGCCCCAAAGAGGGTTATCGAGAAGGCTCTGCATAACATCTCCTCCGTAGCTGACTGAATCTGCATATAGGAGCCATAAGATTTTACATGCTCCATTGGATCTCCAGACCCTGAGTACTGAATGACAGGAGGCATCCTGAACCTCGGAGGCATCACCTTGTTCATGATTTTCGAGGTGAAGGGAGGCTTGGTCTCTTCCATCATTATTTGTGCTACGGTTGGGACGAGGGTTGATTGATTCTGCTGTAAGGTTTGGATCTAGTTACGGAGTTCTGTAAGCTGGGCTTCCCAAGGATCTTGGTTCTCGGCCACTGTCTCTCGCGGAGCCTCAACCTCTGGAGTTCTACCCCTTCTCCTATCCAGTTCATGGCGAAGATCTGTCGGGGCCAGCGCCGAGGTGGCCGAAATGTTAGTCAGAGCTCAAGTCATTGAATTCCAAGTAGGATCTGAGACCTTAGCGGACGAATTCTGAGATGCCCCCGACCTTGTGCTCAGATGCCCGGATTCAGCCGTTGCTACTGGTACGACTGCTTCCCGAATGGAATGTGACTGTCCTTGTCGTTGCTTCATCTGGTTAATCTTGTCCCGCAAAGCCTGGAGCTCGTTCTGCATGGCTCGGTATTTGACTCCTCAGTTTCAAGAATGCTGAGACGGTCCCGTTGGAGCCGACTCGGCGTGAAGTACCGAGGAGGAGCGTGCTTTCTCATTTGGCTCTAGCTCCACAGCGATCTTTTTTTCTTTCCTCTGGCCATCTTTTATGTAGAGCGACCAAGTCTTCTTGTTTGATTCCCACAGACGGCGCTAAAAAATGTTGATGCAAAAATCTGGATCACCCTCCGCTGAGCTTTGAGTACTCGGAACGAACCCTGGTCTTGCACAGAAAGGTAAGCAAAGGAGACCTCCCAAAGACGGCGCTAAAAAATGTTGATGCAAAAATCTGGATCACCCTCCGCTGAGCTTTGAGTACTCGGAACGAACCCTGGTCTTGCACAGAAAGGTAAGCAAAGGAGACCCTGGCTCAAGCAGGGGACCCTCCAATGCCAAAGTCGGGCTATGGAATCTGGGTCTAAGTAGTGTTGAGTGGAGAGGGTATGAGATCTTGCGTACCTGTTACTGTAGAAATGTGTTATTTTTATACCCGAGGGTCGCTTAGGACATGCCCGATAATCTAGGCGTGGTCATAGCCACTACGTGAGGGCTACATGCGCACAGTAATAGGCAGTTATCCTAAGATCGTGTCGATCATGCCGCGAGCACTACATGATCATGGCGCGAACACTGCCTCCTTCGAGACTTAGTCTCTATCCGAGCCGACCTCATGGTCTGAACTTCACTCGATGATCCAAGTCTACGAATGTATGGAAGCAGGTTGATGAGAAACTCGGCTCAGAATACTAGTCCTCGGTTTGGACCCTAGACTCAGAAGTATAATGGTCGAACAGATGCTCCTGCGTTCCGAACTATCTCAATCGGACCGGTCGAGACATCACGACTCCGAGTCCCAACCCATCTTGTATAGTGCACGACTTGAGACGAGTCCAGGGTCACTGTCATCATTCAGCATCCTCGGATCGGACATTCGCCTCAGGTCGGATATGCGTTTGCTCAGGGGCCCGATCACTGATGTCGGAGTTTACCTCGATTCGGCTCGATTCAGATTTCCCCGTAACATGTTGTATAAGCGGAAATGTGGGGTTTGATTGTTGATGTAGGAGGGTAATCGATTTATAAGATGAACAACAATTGTAATTGCCTCAAATGAAAAACGGGGAGGAACAAAAGATGTAAGCAAAAGAGATCCAGTTACATTAAGATGTCTATTTTTTATTTCAGTGACATTGTTTTATTGAGGGGTATACAGATATGTTCACTAAGAGATTATCCTCTTTCGTTACAAAAATGTTTGAAACTCTGTTGAAATATATTCCCTTGTTGAGTCCGAATGGAGAGTTCTAATGCGGGTAGAAAACTGATTTTTGATATAGGCTAAAAACATCTTAAATGCATGAAAAACTTTGGACTTCGAATATAAGAAGTAAACCCAAGTAAAATGACTAAAATAAACAATAAAGGTCACAAAATACTTGTAATAGGTAATAAGAGGTAACAAGAATCATGGTTCTGAATGACAGTATCGACCCCAAGGAAAAATTATATTATACGGAGTCGCATATCAAATCGGGCTCTGTATTGGCCTGTATCAGTCAGATTTTTTAAGCAAAAAAAATATATATGAAAAAATATAAGAAAAATATGATAAAATGAGATATTCACTAATCTATCATTAATTTTGTATTTTAACCATGTATTCAATGGTGTATCAGACCTTTCTTTGGTAAAAATGTTGTCCTAACGGGTTGACATATTGTAAGTTCTGATTTTGATTTTTTTTTTCTTTATATAAACTGTTGTTATATGTCATAAGTTGATATCCTATATTGCCAATAGTCTAATATGTCCAGGAACTTAAGAAGTATCACTATTCAATACTTACTAGTCTATTCACTAGTAAGTACGTGCTTGCTTCGAGAATGTGTGTGACAGGTGAGGTGCATGTAACAACTAACAATGTAAGTATAGAAATACTTACTACTTACCAATTTCCTTAAATGTGAATAATCTCTAAAAAAAATATTACACTTAAGTCTTAATAAAAACTCACCAATCAACTCACAATCACCACCAAAATGAAAATCTGGTTGCTTATGGTTGGTTGACCTCCATGTCCTCGTCATTATCCGACTGCGCCCATGGCTGTGCAACAGGTGCTGCTATTGCATATCCATAATAACCAAAGTTGGATGGAAAGAGTAGGTCAATGAAACCTGAGGAAGACTGATCTGGACAAGGAACCGACCCTGATCCCGAGTAAGTATATCCACCAGCGTCAGACAAATAGCCATATTGCTGCTCGTACTATTGAGACTGTGATAGTAATGACGAATAACTTGGATTTGGATCTGGATCTGGATATCCATATCCATACTAACACTGATGATCAAGACTACTCCAATATGAAAGTGGCACAACAAGCTCTATGTATTCATAAGGACCATAACCATATCCATAATATCTGTAAACATCCAAATGTTCTAGTGCTCCATGAGTGCCACTAGTGCCAACCTCTCCATGATGCTCCCTCCTTGGTTGGTTGTATCGTGACTCAGTAGACTCACAAGTCCGGCTCCGTGTACCATGTTAGTGCTCATCAACCTCATGATCTGTAAACGGCTGTATGGTGTGTCGAGTAACAAGAGCAGTAGGTGCATCACCACCACCACCAACATCATTATTACTACTATGGCTATCAGTATGAGTCACACTACTACTAAGTTTACCTTTGTCAACTTCTTCAATAATTAGCTCTAGAGGACCGGCTCTAAGAGGTTTCTGCCCTACTCAATGAAAAGATCACGATAACCATAGAGCACGTAAACTAAGACGTATGTTTGTAGTTGATTAACAATTAGGAAAAGATACTGAAGAAAACATGAGGGGAAAAAGTTACAATTTCTTTCATTCTCATACATTTGAGTACAATGCTCCGAAGGACAAACAGGGAACATTCATTTTAAGTTTATCATACATGAAGATATTACCCAGAAGTTTGAAAATAACATTTGATAACCACATTGAATTGTTAAGATTGTCCAATGGACCCCACAATATGGAGCAGTTTGGATTGATATCTGCATGTCTGTCATATGACTCATATCAAATATGTATAGTGGCGTGTCACCACCATTAAATCACATGGTAGAGTTGCCCATATGGGAAATAATGGAAAGAATATTTTGATTGAATAGAACCATTATGGTGGAAGTGCATCCAAGTACTGCATCTACTACTAAAGAACACACTTTTGTGCCTCTTAATCGAAAGACCTTTTTTCCACCAAGATTTGTGTATGTACAAACAATTTATTCTAATTGCTAGGAAGTATGACAACTTGAAAAATATTTTCTAAATGTGATCAATGCATACCATGAGACCCAAAACTCCAATCACAACCACACAGACAATCCAACAATGTATAGAGTACATTTTGATGCAGTGTCCAGTCAAAGACATCATACTTGAAAATAACTAAGCCTTGATTCGAAGACGAATAAAAATTCCCCTTCAACTGAGAAACAGAAGCAAAAGCAACTAAAAAATAAAAATCCATTAAACCACTTCATTTGTGTGTACAGTCCTGATTATGGGAGCCATTCTATGCACCATTGCACCTGGTTGTATTGAGACACTGCCAATTTTCAATTTCATGTGAACCGCCTCATCTTGTATTGAATGATTTTTTGTGCTATACACTGATACTTGGGCAGTTGGCATAGGTGTGTGTCAAAGTGTTAGGCACAAGAAATTCCAAAAATCTCACTTCCATCCACAAATAAATAATTTATAATAGAAATAAATCGATAAAAGATAAAAGATTAATTAAAACTATGAAAACATAAAAATCAAAGTAAAGTTAAAAAGAATATTTGCATAGTTCTAATTAAAACCATTTAATATCTAAACTAACAAATAATCAATTGACAAGGATAAAAAAAATACGCAGTACTCATCTCAAGTAATAGTAGCTTCTATGAATACCAAAATGAACATCTCTTGCTCTTTTAAAAAATTCAGAGAACCCAGCACAGAACTGTCTTTGAGAAATTGTATTGCATTTACTATTTCAAAAGTTCTAAATTATATAGAAAATGATTGAATTTTTCCTCAGAATAAGAAAGTTCTATCTTTCATACAGAAAAGTAGAAGAAAATAATAAAAAATATTGAAATCAAGATGAGCTAATTCAAGAATGAAAAGGTACCTCCACAGTGCGTCTACAATTTCTCCTCTGCCAATATGCTGCTCAAGCAAAGCCAGGACATCATTTGTGGTGGCATACCCATAACTATGAAAAACAGAACCAGATAACTGCAATAATTCATTTTACTATAAAACATTTTTGAGAGAGAGATTTTCTCAAAGTACAAGGATCGTTTGTTGATATATTTGCAATGCTGTATATGTAAGGCCCATATTCCAGTGATACTGATTACAGACATTTTTGCAATGTTGTATGAACCCTTCAGAGTTTCAGTTCAGGTGTTCCAGGAAGTCATTCAGTGTCTTTCACAAGTATTTCCACAAATGTGTCAATCCCCTGTAACCTTGCACAGGTTTAAAATCAGTGGCACAAATCTAGAAAAATAAAAGGAGAAATGCTACTTGCAGGTAGGCATCAGCATGCTATTACATCCATTGGCGGACATCACTTTAGATGGGTGATAAACCAAAGATCTGCTCAAACAGTTCTTATTGAAATGGTGCTAATTCGGTTTCACTCTACAATATCAAGTCACTTAGCTCACTGAGATAACATAATTGAGTAGAAAAAAAAAAAGGCTTAGGGAACTTTAGACCAAAAGCATCTCCCAAAAAGCCTAATTGTGACAAAAAATAGATTTTCAATCCCTAGTTATTTAGAAAGAAGTGCTTGGATAAAGCTTTTGCAGTGGCAATAATCTATTTGCAACCTGAAAATCAATTTCATCATTCAATCAATGTAGTCATATGAAAAAGCTATGCCCAGAAACTGAAGAACTAAATTATAGAGAAAGACGACGGGGAGATGACATGGAAAATGAAGACAATACTTGGGAGCATACACTGATCTTCTCAATTCTGAACAAAGCAAAATCTGCAACAGCCAAAGACAAGACAAACATCCAGCTATTCATAATACCAATGACCAACTAATATGGGTATAGCAATACCAACTAAATTTGTGGAAACAGAATAGATCAACCATTTCAGCTAAATTAAGATTTGACTCAACCTATGATTTGTCAGTTCACTTGATGGATCAAAGTTCAACAGAATTTGAACAGAGATATGCAAACTTGACACCCTGATGAGGTGTGAAGTGCATGCACAGAGACAATTGACACATTGACCTACGTAAAACAAAATCGCCCTATATTGTTCATCAAGCATCATGAACAATATTGCTGTCATCTTTAGTATCATGACACTGCCATCTCTCTTGGTGTATTCTACATTGGAACAATGTTCCGTTCATATACATTGGAGGTTCAATGCCCTCAAAAATATTTCATGCAGTTAAGACAAACAAAATGGACAGATTTGGATTTTGGAAGAATCATAACATTCATTTATTAGTTAAACATCGCTACCAGAAGTCCAGAACTCACAAAAGATACCGGGGCCTGGGATGATCCTCTGTTGATGTAGAAATGTGTTGGAAGAATTTACATAATGTTCCTCATGACACTCTTCCATGTAAATGAAAGCAGCCGATAATCCATATTCACTTTCTAGCTTTAAGCATCATGTTCTCAACATCATTTAACAAACAGAAAACAAATAATATCTTTCAAAATAAATAACATGGCATAAGTACATTCCCATCATGAAAATAGTCTACATCCATTTTTAGATGCTTCTTCTACATTAGTTGTCTTCTCACCAGACTGCTATAACATGGCATAAGTACATTCCCATCATGAAACACATCACCAAACTTGAGGTTCTTGTTTCCCCTACAAATACCATCAGAAATGACCTTTCAAAACTACTGATAGAGGGAGCTTGAGGTCATCAAATAGTCAAAACAACCGAGGTATATTCAGTAGTCATTTTGAGACAAAATTATCAACGAATAAACCATAATTATTATTTTTTTTCTATAGTATGCCAGCATGATGTGTCACTGCTTTGTTTAAGCATGTAGCCTTACTCTATTCGCTAACAAAAACACATAACTGCAGAATTAACCATTTTATCAGTTTATTACATGCATGAATCTAGAGAAAACTGCTGAGAAAAGAGATGAACACCATACTGTGAATTTAGGAAGGCAGATTTTGTAAACATCCACTAGTTCGATCATCAGATCAAATAAGTTGGAAAAAAGCACTGTCCAACAGTATCTCAGCAATAGATGGGTCTTCTACTCCATAAAGAAGGCTGCAATAGAATAATAGCTACATCATTTGCATCTGCTCTACAACAGCTGCAACAACCAATTAGAAAGAGATGAAAGAAGTTCATCTCCCTTCAGTTGAGACCCAAAAGTTCCAATGAACAAGGATTAGTTCCCATGAACAAAACATGAGACAACAAACAACACATCCAATAATCAAGATAGACAACTAGTTCACATAAAGGACTTCAATGGAAGTATGCATCTTGAAATATATGAAATCTGACACTGAAAATGCACTAAATGATGAAAAAATCTTGGAAGAAAACTAACCTGCATCTTGGAGCCTGCAGGGATTTTTTTTCCTAAGAAGATATATTTTGGTAATGACAATGGTAAAAAATGATCTCGCTAGTAACAGAGTTTGGTAAAAATTAACAACTTTAGAATTACCCAGCTAAATATAAACCCAAGTTTAGACTAATGTATTTGGGATGGCAATGCATTAAATGCCATTTTGGGTCCATAGAATTTTTGTAGGATGAATATTATTGAAAGAAAATAAACAGAACCACAAACCAAGGGGACCTGAGAGGGGCAAAAACAAGGCAAAAACAAAAAGCAACAAGAGAATCCATAGAGATTGGCAGATATGATTGATGAAATTGAGGATTACCAAATATTTTTTGGTGCTGAGTTCAGAAATGTGTTGAAAAACTAGCAGATAATCTTGCTTAATGAGTCATTAGGTCTTACTTGAGTAGTCCCAGGTCCCTACATAGCTGTGTTGACAAAATAGTGGATTTATTGGTTTTTTTTATTTATATACATGAATTGGGAAGCTTTATTTCCAGATATTTTCCAACATGGATTGTCAAGATCTGTGTATGATCACCATCCGTTCTTACCAAAGTCAAGTGAGGAGTCACGGAGTCTGAAGTCTTTCGAATTTGAACTAGCCTGGTTGGTTAGAAGAGACCGATTTTATCTCCAAGGTCAAAGACCAGTCACCAGCATTAATGTGGAAGGATGGGCAGACTACATACTTATGTTCAAGCTCCAATTGCTTAGGGCCTGTTTCTGTTTGGGATTGAAAAATGAGAATGCGAATTTGGTAATTCATGAACTTGTCAAATTCATGGATTTGCATTGGATCTGGATTTTTCAAATTTCAAAGTCCACTGTTTGGATATCAAACTACAAATTTATGGATTTGTGGAACATTTACTGTCGTGGTACAACACTACAGTAAACCTTGAAGAATTGACATGCAAACCCGCCCATCGGGATAAGCTGAAGTTCAAGCATAAATCAAGACAGAATTAAACAGTCCTCCATTAAAAAGAGAAGCAAAAATGGCATTAAAATAGCCTCTATTGCTGTAATTAGATGATTGTAATTCAAGTGGGGTTGGTGCCAAAGAAAATATAAATATACAATGAGCATCGATAATTTAATACCAAACTTTAAATGATCTCAAGTGAATGTCAATGGCAAGTTTTAAAACATCTCAAACATCTCCCCCTAATGAATATTTATCAAGCAACTAAATGTGAAAATCAATGAATGCAGTGCTTTAACAACAGCAGACAAGACATCAATGAATCCCTGCCCATATTACAATAGATCGCACCAAACAACGACTCAGAAAACAAAGCCATTCCTGACTCAAAAAAAAAAAAAAAAAAAAAAAACAGATGGAAAAAGTCACAAAAGGTGCGCATTGTTCGCCTAGCAACCATACAGGTGGGGTCCACATCTTGTTGATCCATGCCATTCATTGTATATTCCATCATTATGCTACATGTCACAATGTCCCCAAGTTTCCTCCATCAACAATTAAACTTTCAGATCAGTACCCCTCCAAAGAATGATCCATGAAAACCTCTGAATTCAATGAGAAAAAAGATATGCTGATTGTAATGGTAACACTTTCCAGTGTGGGTATTTTTTGAGAAAAGAATGGTAGGCCTGCCCTTCCAATTGAGGAAGAACTAATAATCTATTTGGTATGTCCCAACCATTCATCACACCTCCATTTATTATGATATAGACCAAAAGAACCACAAGGAAAAAAAGTTCAAAATTACATCCCCATGTAGATATTATAGATCTCAATGGAACCCCTAAATGACAAGAACAACCCTATCATAATTCCCAAATTTCAAACAAACCACTACCAGGAACTGAAGACATCAACCAATACCGGTAGGAGTGTACATCAAGTCGAGCTGGCCTCAGCTCGACTCGGCTCGGCCACTGGCTGACCTCAGCTCAAACTCGGCTCGGCTCGGCTCGGCTCGGCTCGGTCCTCAAGCCTGACTGGCCAACTCGGCTCGGTTCGGTCAGCAGCTTGGGCCAGCTTGGGCCGAGTTCGCCATTGAGGCATTTCCACAAACACCTGAACTGCAACTTCATAATCTCACTGTTTTACAAACAGAGGCAATGGTTTTACAGGTATTTTATCAAACACCTTCTAAGCAACATAAAAACCAAGAAAAACAAAGAGAAAAAGGGTATTTGTTTCATGTACATAACCTTCCTTGCCACAAGCCACATTTCGTTGCGTCATTTTATCAAACAGTTGGTGAGCAACATCAATGGCAAAGTAACAGAGTCACCGAACTGGTTCGATCCGAGTTCGATTCGAGCTGGATTCAATCCGAGTCGAGTCGAACTGGGGCCTGCTCGAACTCGGCTTCAAACCGAGTCAAATCAAGTTTCTTCGAGTCCAGTCAAGCGAGCTAACCGAGCCAGCTCGGTTCGTGTACACCCGTAGGTAGAAGGAGAGAGTCGTGGAGTTGCAGAGAGAGAGAGTCAGGGGTAGGAAGAAGCTGAGAGTCACGCGGGGTCTAGGAGCGAAATGAGGGTAGGGTTTATTTATATATATATATATAGTAAAACATCTGTGGGGCCTGTTTTACATTGCGCAGGTCCAAGAGGCACCTAAAGTGCTGGTTTTACTCTTATTTGTTGTAGTGGAAACACCCTATACCAATATTTTTTTCCTTTGTTTTTTCAATGAAACCTTTTCTTTATTAATAGTAGTCATGTAACGTCACGAAAGACAAAAGTGTCTGGTTGTTTTTCCATTGTTATTTTCTTTAAAGAATAGGAAGTCAGTAGTATAACAAAGTATGATATGATAGAATAAATTGCTAAGAGTAACAAAATTTCAACTATCTGATGACCCAACATCCTGAAAGTAACATCACAACAATTACACAATTTCTCAATTATGCAGATTTTAAAAGAAGCTCAAGCATGCTTGAAAAAAAACGTGTACAGTGGAAGGTTTTGTTGCCCATTCCTTCAAATATCACCTTGAAGCATTGGCGCACTTCACATTCTGACACAAGGCTATTGATGTCTAAAGATCTTGGCTCCTCGACACTAGTGAAATTGATTTCAGCCACTACTACTTTTGAATTTGCTTTGAGAACCCTACATTCCTCACAAAAGAAATTTTAGTTGCTCTAAATGATGATTATTAGATTATCTGTATCCAAGTTATATGGAGGAGCTTTTACAGCAACCACGATTGCTTAAGGCATCTTATTGAATCGATGACACACTCCAACCCTTCGAGTTCTAAAGAAAGAGAGATTCCTCTCACTTGTTGTAATGTACCTCCACAAGTAATACTTATAACGGGGTGAAAGTGCGAATATTTTCACTAATGCTTGATGTTTTCACTAGGCTTCACTTTAATAGCACTTTTAAGAAAAATATCCAATGAGAGAGCAGCACGGTAAAGAAAGAAGTAAAGTGAAAAGTTCATAACAGTCTTGTTGAGCACCTATCTGTATATAAAGAGTCCGTATTCAAATCGATAAATAACCCATTGATGGATTGATGAGAAAAGAAGCCATGTATCAATGCTTTGATAGGATATTAAAATTGAAGATGGAAGAGTTACTTGCATATTTTTATTGAACATAATACTTTGAATATATATACATATATATATTAGTAATGACCTTCAAAATGAATGTTAGAATGAAATCAAATCTATCTTAAATAAATTACTACTTAATCAAATCTAAAAAAAAATAAAAATGAATAAAAACAAATATATGGAAATTATATCTTTCCTAATAATTAACATAGCAGGTGGCACCCAGATTAATCAGACATACTGGTGTGTCACCAAAATGAGGATAGTTGTCCAGACCGGAACAAAAATTTTAAACAGGTCTGATGTTATTTGCAAAAGTCCATGTTTCCTGAAATCATTGGGTAGTACTCCATGTTTACTTGCATTAATAATGGAGATTTGTTTAAACGGAATCTTAAACTTATGCTTGGGTTGGATTAACCCCTAGTAAGAATAGAAGCTAGTCACTTGACAATATTGATGGATCTTTATCTGAAATTTTGAGGAGAATTCAGGGAACCGGCGATTTTTCTCAAGTGATATTTATGATCAGCTTTATTTGATTAGTAAGCTCTTTTACAAGCAATGCCCAATCAAATCATACCAAAACCTAAATTTCTTTTGTGGGCTTATACCCAAGGATACGAGTAAACATGGACTTACATTTGCGATTAATTTTTACATTCCAGCACAACAACTTCCCTTTCCTCCAACTTCTGATATTTCTTCGTATGTTTGGGCTTGAATGCCAAAATGCAAACACCTTGAAATTTGAGACTCAAAAAGTGATAAAATTCAAGAATTTGTGTCTCTTAAGATTTTTATTTAAAAAAGAAAAAAAGAAAACCAAATGATTGATTTCAAGAATGGCTAAATAAAAAGAAAGGAGAGAAACCCAAATGATTGAATTCAAGAATGAATAAATAAAATAAGTTGTACTGCATCTCAAACACATGATCAAGAAAAACCAATTCTTAAAAAGAAAATGAAAGAGAAACACATTATTGAAAATATGAATAATCGGTATCGAATAGAACATACAAATAAAACTATAAAAAATTTATTTTAAAAAAAAAAAAGATATTTAAATGATTAAAAAAACTGCAAACACCTTTCATGGCTGAATTTTGAAAAACATGAATTGGGTTCACCACCATTTAAAAATGAAGGTGTACATCTATCCATCCAAACTATGGAGTGGATGGAGCTTATCTTAAATCAAGCGATCATAATCATCCAATTAATGTCTATCAAATGGAAGGTTCAAATTAGAATGGAAAAAATAATATGGTTCATATTATCATCTTAATGAAATTTTGAGCTTATGCTCCATCCATAGTTGTGTCAGCAGTTTGGATGATCTTGATCGGCTTAAAATAATGTTACGTGTATGTTCGCATGATCACCACCATCTCCTTAACCAGAAAACCAAGCGCACACGTAAGGGGAGCCTACCTACCGCTAATGCAGTGGAATGACTTTATGTAAATGTGATCCATCCTGTCCATCCAATTTGCAGCTTGATTTTTTAAGTTGATCTCGAATATTGGGAACATCCAAAACTCATGTGGTCCACGCCATAGATAAAAGCATAAAATCATGCTTTAAACTCTAAAATTCATGTGTTATGGTCCGCCTGGCTTTTGAAATAGAGTGAAATTTGGTGTGTTTATTCATCTTTATGAAGAGCATGAGATGGATGGATTGGATGGGATGTAAGCACCGCTATGAGACCCACACGCGGTTTTGCCAGTTCTAACTCTTCCTATGGTGTGGCTAATTTGAGTCTTGGATGGACCTGATTTCTTGATTACAACGTGAATATGAGGCAAGGGACCTAACGGACGGAGCGGATCTCATGCTTGTTCCCCACACAGTGCGTGGCCAGTGATACCTATTATCTTACCACAGCTCCCTACTATCTCATCACAGATTTTTTATTTTTTATTCCTGCAGTGCAAGACAAATGCAAATTAAACGTGAATTGGTGGTTTGATATATCTAATTTGTACAAATGGGCCATGGTGAATTTTGACCACCGAATTGGGATTTGGTGGACCCATTTAATGTGCGTTTGTATTTGATTGTATTTTTTCAACTTGGAAATAAAATGAATTGGGTTTAAACTTCACACATTCAAGAGGTCTAAAGCAACTCTAATATAGTAGTGGAGCTGATAAACAAATAAATGTCTTTTCAAATAAAATGGTGATATTAGAAAACTAGAATTGACATGCCATTAAAGATGGGCTAAGTGCCAATTCCATGTTTTGTAGGAAGTAAACACAATAGCAGTTGGTTTCGCTCACTTGGGAAGAGAGATCCAAGTCAAGAAGATATTATGCAGAGTGTCGGACCTTATGAATGGAAAATCAGCATTCCCTTAGGCCCTTCAGCAATTCGAATAGCTTACAAAAACTAGTCGAAAATCAGCATTCCCTTGCGCCTGAACCAGAACTGCTTAATATGGAGAAGCCATTGCTGTGTCATCAACCCACGAAGGTTTTTTTGCATTATAGTAGAAATGCGCAATCATCTGCACCAATTCATCTGCTGTTCGAACCACTTTCTCCCTGTACAAAATTTTGTTTCCTCGGAGGAATAACAGCTGCGGGCATTCCCTGGCTTTAAGAGCATAAGCCAAATCTCTCTCAATGTTGATGTCAATCTTAACTGTCCGAGGAGGTAATCGATCTTTTGCACCCCAATAGACCTTGATTGCCTTCTCCAACTCCTTCAAAAGCTTCCAGTTATCAGCTGCCCTGTTATATCTTTCAAAGACAAGAACGATCAAAGGGCTAGGATGGAAAGCAAAGCTCTCCCATTCCAAGCAGTTAATCTCCTTCACCCAGCTATCATTCATCTCTCCTTCCCAATCAATCTCTATGCCGTCCTCAACCACATTCATGATCGGATGCTTCTCGAAGTACTCCGACGCTCGGATGCCCCACCCGATCTCCGCATCCACAGGCCAATCCGGATCGTCTTCCTCGACAACTTCTTCCCTCCTTCCACCACCATCACCATATTCGTCGTCACAGTCCGCTTCTTGTTTGATCCTCTTCTTCAAGACCTCTTCCTTGTCATTCAAGACACTAGAATTCTGCTTCCTGATTGATGCGAACGTCCGTTCCAGCGAGTCGCGGACGAAATCCTCCACTGCGACCGCCTCGCTCCTCCGCCCGCGCCTCGGCTTCCGAGGGATTGCGGCCGGGAAGATCTGGTCGGGATTCCCGCCGCTGTCTGGAGTAGTTTCGGGTTTCGGAGGGCGGCGTTTCCTTCTAGGGTTAGGGTTTTGTGCAGATGAAGCGGAGATGGAGAAGGAGAGGATGAGAGGCTTTGGTTGGAAGCAGGGATTAGGGTTTGTGGGAAGGAAAATACCGAAGATGGGTTTGGGGTTGGAGAGGGTTAGGAAGAGCGACATTTTTCAATTGCTCGCAAGCGGAGATGATAGGTTAGGGAAGCAAGCCGAACCGAATGTTAAGCGGTCGGACGCGGATTCCCTTGCGAACGCCTTTAGCAAGAACTACCTGCGACGGAAAGTAAGGTTGGACCCACCATGATATTTATTGAAAATTACCACATCCATCAGTTTTGAAAGATCAGTTTAAGCGATGGGCGCAAAAATAATCTAAATCCAAAACTCAAGTGATCCGTAGATCAGGTAAATGTGTGTAGATAAATGCCTACCGTTGAAACCTTCCAGTGGTACACCGTATTCTTTATATACCATCCTGCCATTCATAAAGTAATTCCTCCTCGGATGAACTGAAGAAATAAAATTATTCCGATTCAATTCTTCTGTGGCCCCATGCGTGTTTAAACGGTGGACATTCGATCATCTGTTGTGTGGCACATATTAGATCTGTATTTCCGTCATTTATGAGCCCATGTCCAGACATCATCTTGAAAAACTGAAGGACGTGTTGGATTTCCCACAAACATCATAGTGGGTCCCACATTACTTACCGTCGCAGGAAGTTCCTGCGGAAGCCTTTCGCAGGAAATCCGCGTCCTAAGCGGTCCTGTATAGTTGGGAACGGATTGGCTACTCCCCAGCCACCAGCCAATGGCTGATGGTCGGTGCTCTGTAGGCCCCACCATGATGTACGTGTTTCATCCATGCAATCCATCTATTTTTATAGATCATTTTATAGATCATTTTATGTTATTAGAACAAAAATGAGGCATACCCCAATCTCAAGTGGACCACATTATAAGAAACAATGTTGAATGAACGTTGACCATTGAAAAGTTTTGGATCAAGCTGATATTTGTTTTTACCCTTCATCTGGGTTTGTATAACCTGATCAACAGATTAGATGTCAAATAAACAGCACAGTGGGCTTTAAAAGGATTTTAATGATAAATATTTAATCATTATTATTTTCCTATAGTATATTCTACCTGAGATTCATATCCATCTCAATTTTGAGATCGAGCCTAAAATGTTCTTTGAAAATGGATGAAATGAATGGATGAAACACATAAATCTTAGTGGGGCTCACGGAGAACCGAACACCAACAACGGAGCTGGTAGGGGGTAGCCAATCCGTTTCTGTATAGTTTCATTTGCTTTTTTAATAAAGTTTTTTATTTAAAAAATAAATAATAAATAAAAGCTTTAAATCTCTAAAGTTAGCTGTAATGGTTGTAATTTGAATTATAATAAATGTGTTATTATATATTAATTAAAAGTTAGACTTGAATTTAGATAGACTCATTTCTACGTGAATTTAGTTGGAGTTAATACTATCAACCTGTTTAATAAATAGATCAACTTTGGATTGGACCTATCTTTGTTACAGCCCGGATCTAATTTGACCAACCCATTGCACTATCTAAGGGGCTGTTTGATTTTCTAATTACAGCAGTAATTCCAGATAAATGGGTAATAATTATTTACTTCCGTATTTCCGATTGAATTTCCGATGTGATATTGACGGCCACCGTCATTTATTAACCCTCTTACATCACCAGAGGGGGGAAAACGTTAAATCGTGGGGCCCTTCATGATTTGTGCGTCTTATCCACACCATCCATCCCTTTAGACATCTCATTTTAGTTAGGGGTTGGAAAATGAGGCAGATCCAAAGCTCAAGTGAACCACATCACAGGAAACAATGAGAATTGAACTCCTATCATTGAAAGCTTCTCGAGGACCCTAGGAGTTTTGGATCAAGTTGATATTTTTGTTTCCCCTTTATTCATGACTGTGTGACCTTATGAACAGGTTGGATGACAAATAAACTTCAATGTGGGCCCTAGGGAGAAAACAACTTTCAACCATTAATGTCTTTAAGATCATTGTTCTCTAAGGTGTGGTCCATTGAGCTTTGGATTTGCTTCAATTTTACAATTGTGCCTTAAAATCTGCTGTTAAAAAGGATGGATGGTGTGGATAAGTCACATATATCATGCTGGGGCCCACATATGTAAATAGATAATGACATGGTTATCATGGACCGAAATTCAAAACGTAATTACTGCCTATATTTCAAACAGGTGGAGTAAGTCATAATTACTTATTTAGCTGTATTTACCATAGTATGCCATGAATGATTCTACCCATCCCATTTACTATTGTTATTTAGACTATTGTGTTGTTTCCTCTTCAACCGTTTATTTATTTGAAGGGTATCCAGATTTTAAAATCGTCCCATCTGTAGGTTCCTTCATATCAAAGATGGTTCAAAAACTCCAAAACTAACTCGACTGGTTGTCTAGGCTGGTCTGGTTGGGTCGACTCAAAGGATTAAAGTCTTTGCTTGATTCAAGCCAGATTTTAATAACTGAATTTCCATAAACAACATTTCTTTTCGGCTCACACCAGACTTGAATAAGAAATCCATGCCATGTAGAGTGGCCCCACAATGAAATCACAAGTCATGAAAATCAGAGCTATGATCGCATCAGGTACACCACACATTGAGTGTAATGGGCAGAGCTGATGGTAAAACTAACTTTAGTTGGAGAAAAATGACTTTCTTAGTGGGGACCACTGTTTGAATGGTTAAAGATCTCCTAAATAAATGGTAATTTTGCAGAAAAGATGGGGTTGCATGATAGAAAATGTACTTTATAGATGCATTTTTTTATAAATTCATTTGGTCCATGAGGTTCAGATACAAGTTTAAACCTCCTACTATCATAGTCATCCACTAGAGATCTATTTTTCATATTAATTAAATAGTGGATTATTGATTCGAACTACAAATGATCTTCACGTATGATCAAAATATTTTTAACAATTTATAATAAAAAAAAATTAATAGTAAAAAATCTTTGAAGATCTGACTGAAAATTTTGACTGTTGAGTCCAATGATAAAATTACTTGATGAATATTGATCTAAAAGATCTAGCCATTAAATAGTCCCCAGGTAAAACCTAGTAGATTTCTTATTAGCCGGTGTAAAAAACAACAGTTCTTGATAGAAATACCTAACCACGCTCACTTTTAATGACTTATAATAGGTAGCATTGTGCAAAAAGTAAAAGCCTACCATTCAAGGATGTGACCTATGCACATCTTCAAGTTAAGGATTGATCAATTCCATGCAATATCAAGTGTAATGCAGGGACATTTTCACACTAGCCTCGAGTGGGGTTATCTGTGGGATGCAGGGGCACACTCGTGGTGCGCAGAATCTACGGGGAATGTCTCATGTTCAAGACTCCTTACTAGGTGTCATTAATACGCATTTCACACCTGACTTGAGTGGGATAGTATATGGGATGCGGGGACACACTTATGGTGGGCGGCCCATGTGAAGTGATACCCATGTGATTTGAGCCCACAAGGGAGATTCGGTCAAGATCTTAACCCATGAGATGTTAGGCCTGGTCTCGTCATGCTCTACTAATTCGAACTTTTAGTATCTAATTCTCAAACACTACAAAGTACTCAATCCTCAACCAATCGACTCATTGTCATCACAATCTACACTTGAGAAAAATCATGTACTATCAACATGATAGTGGGTTAGGGCTCATGTTAGTTTTCTAAGGAAAATACTCCAACACAAAATTCTGAAATAACTGTGAATGGAGCATAAACTCAAAATTGCACCGAGAAGATAATCGTAACCATATGATTTTTTTCATTTTAATTTGAACCCTCCATTTAGTAGACATTATTTGGATGATTATAATTGCTTGATGGGTGTGATTTTAGAAATATGCTCCATCCACAATGACCCCAACAGTTTGAATGGTCTTGTACACAAGTACCATGCTTCATAAGAATAAGTCACTTCAATTCTTAAACGGTGCTAAACTAACATAAGATTCTAGCTTTGACTCCTAAGACTCTACGAGCAGGTAGTATAAATTCCATAAGAGATCACTTAAATTAAAAAAATAATAAAAATAATAAATAAAAATAATAACTCTAAAAAGCAAAAGAATGTCCACCAACCTGTTTTGGGTTGTCCCATCATTGTTGGTTGCACTGCTTTTATTTTTGCCTTGTTCCCAAACAAGTGTCAAGTTGGCAGAATTATGGTACCTTACCTATAGTGGGACAGTAAAATGCCTTGAAGTTGCTTCTTTAAAAGTAGCATAAATAAAAGATCTTCAATATACTATGCTCACTTTGTTGATTTTAGACACTCCTGTGTTCGTTTAATCACAGTTTTAAATGGTCGTGACTTGTCAAACACACATGGCATAGTTACACAATAATCTAGACATCTAGACTAACCTAATTGTGGATCAAGGATAACCCAAAAACACAATTAAGATGATAAAAGTAACGGTATGATTTTGTCCTTTGAATTTGGGGAAATCACTATTTTACTTGTAACCATCCATTTGATAGTCATTAATTAGAAGAATAGGATTACTTAATCAATGTGATGTTAGAGATATGCTCCATCACAAAATGACCCACAATTTGGATGGTCAGTGAGTTAGACATAATTGACATGTGATAAGGATGAGCAAGATGGTAGGACTTCTGCTCGGATTGCAATGGAATGAATGATTAAAAAATTATGAAAAATAGAGCATCGAAGTTATTTGTTCCTTTTTTGTTTATACGGGTGGAAGAAAAAGTATGAAACTAATTTCAACCTTAATCTCAGATGTGTAAGTATCACAAGGTTTTTGGATTCATTAAGTGCAACTGATTGTCAACCTAGGTATTGAGAACTCTTTAAAATTATTACATGATCAAAATCTCTCTTATTTTTAGTATTTTATACTACTAAAATATAGCTATGTTTATTTATGTGAAGAAACCATTCATATTGAATAATTTATAAAATATAAATAAACTTATAAAAATTAAGTTAAAATTACATTTAAAGAATCAATATATTCACCTTTTTGCAATTTACTATAATATTTCAAGTATATATAAATATTTCGATATGCTTCCCCTCCACATAAATAAGAATATATAAAAGTCAAGATATCTAAAAATTAGTATTAAAAGAATTCTAAATTAATAATTTTATTATGTATTATCTTATGAATGATATAATAAAATTTTACGTAAAAAATAGTATTACAAAAGAAATGTGAGAAAAGAAATCAACGTGAATGAGAAATAAAGAAAAAATTTACCATACTCATCTCTCTCATAGAAATTCACAATTCACTCCTGTGTTTTCAAGATGAAATTAGGTATGAAAAATAAAGATGTTTAAATAAAATAGGTGTGAGTGAAATAGGTATGAAAAGTAAATGTAGGTGAGAAAAGTAAAAAATGAATGAAGTGTGAAAAACAGATGTGGGTAAAGATGGGTAAAAAAAGTTGAGGTAAGTGAAGTAGGTGTGGAAAGTAAAGGTTAACAAGGAAAGTGAGAGAGGCGAAGTATTATGATGAGTACTTTGCTATGATAGAAATTATTTGTTTATTAAATTAGTAGATATGTCAAAAAATAAGACAATGCAACTTATATAAACATGTTATTAGCATAAATGAATTATTATGACATTTACCCAATCTCTTATAAAATTCAGGTTATTAACTGTTAAACATTTGTAAATTTATGAATTCACCGATAATCGATATATGCTTATACAGTTAAAGTTGTAGAAGAATTTGATCTGTAACTTATTGATTTTTAAAATATACAAGGGCCTGAATAAAATGCCAGGTAGCTTTTTTATTTGATAGGAATTAATGTTTTTAATCTTGATTTGAGGGATTATTGCAAATTCATTTGATTGTGACAATGGTATGTAAACCATTTTAATATCTTGAATTTTATGAAAATCAAGATACAATAGTTGCAAGTTGGCACTAAAACCAATCGCATAAAAATTTTCTTAGACAATTTCCTTATAAGTGAGCACTCATTTAGACTTAATTACTTGAGATTGGGTGTGAAATAAAGGATCTCGAAACGTAGTATCGGAGTGTCTAGGCTAGGCAGCCTAATGCTGTTGCACCAAGGCGTGGCCCCCTAAACATGGCTCAAGGCTGGTTTGGGGCTTAAAATTTAAGACTTGTATTAAGCTAGGATGAAGCTAATGATAAATGGGCCGGTCTTGTTGTCAAGTGGCCAAGCTGATTATCTAAGAAGAAAGAACCATTTAAGGACTTCTGTTAGAGTTTACCATTCAGCAAAAGTTTAATTTAAAAACAAACATTGAATTTGGGTCATGTTCTAATGATTCTAACCATCTATATGATGAGACTTATTATATATGGATTATACCCTAAAAAAATTCTTATGAGCTGCCATTTTTAATTCATATCTTATCCCTCTGGGTTAGAGTATTAGGTATGTTTTCATAAATGTGTCAATCAAGACCATTCAAATCATCAAAGCAATTGTGAATGGAGGAGAGTTCACTCATAAGTAGAGGTGTACACAAACCGAGCTAGCTCGGTTAGTTCACTCAACTCGACTTGAACAAGCTCGATTCGACTTGGTTCGAAGCTGAGTTCGAGCCGAGTCAAGCTGAGTCAAGCTAATTTTTTGAGCTCAAAAAAGAGTTCGAGCAGGCTCCAGCTCGACTCGACACGGATTGAATCCAGCTCGATTCGAATTCAGATCAAACCAGTTCAATGACTTGGTTACTTTGCCATTGATGTTGCTCACTAAGTGTTTGATAAAATGACTCAATGAAGTGTGGCTGGTGGCAAGGAAGGTATGTACATGAAAAATATACCCTTTTTTTTCCTGGTTTTTCTTGGTTTTTATGTTTCTTAGAAGGTATTTGATAAAATACCTGTAAAATCATTGCTTCTGTTTCACATACAAAGGAATTTTAAAGGTGTAGTTCAGGTGTTTGTGGAAATGCTGCAATGGCAAACTCGGCTCGAACTAACCCGAGTTGTTAACCAAACCGAGCCGAACTAGCCAATCAGGCTCGAAGACCGAGCCGAGCCAAGTTCAAGCTGAGGTTAGCTAGTGGCTGAGTCAAGTCAAGCCGAGGCCAGCTCGACTGGGTATGACTCAATGTACACCCCTACTCATAAGTGATGAAATCATAGTTAAGTTAACTCAATACAGTTCTTCTAAGTCTTGAACTTTAGACATAGAGATATTCAATACTATATATATCTGTGTGTGTGTGTGTGTCTATGTTGGGGGGGGGGGGGGGGGGGGGAATGGTATTATGAGGTCGAGCTATGTGGGCCCTACTGTGATGTGAGTTGAAAATCCACCCCATTAGTCATATGCTACATTCAATGGTGGGAAATAGGTTTAAAAATCAAGTCAATCCATGACTTGGGTCAGCCACACCACATACAACAATTGAGACAAGTTATCCTCCATTAAAACATTCATAAACATTTATTGGGCCCACCGAGATGTGGTTCACAAATCCAAACCATCCATTGTGTGTGTCCAAGTTGGATGAGGGGTTAGACCAAGTTTCAACCGCATCGAAAACTCAAGTAGACCCCACCCAGTGATTTTATATGTTTTAGACATGTCTTCACATAATTTTAGATGATATGACTCACTTGAGTTGTGTATACAGCTTATTTTTAAGATATCCCATAACCTAAAGGGTACCCATCAAATGCATGGTGTTAATGATCGACACGCATTACGGTGGAGCCCACACAACTCGACCTCATTGTTGAGGGTCAAATATTGCACAATAGACCCTAGTTTTTACATGAATTTACGCACATGACACTGTTTAATGGCCGCTTTAATCGTGTTTAGGTTACAAGGTGGATTTATAAGCGTGGACTGAAAAAGGTATTAAAAGCATGGAATTAACGCTCTGATGACACTAAAGGCAAGGGATAGATCCCGGGAGACCAAGATCGACGAATTTATATGGCAAAGATCCGAGAAAATCAGGAAACTGAAGTTCAAATGGCCCGAAATTGGTCCAAAATGCAAGATCACAGGGTTCCCACCATCTGTTCAGTTTGAAACTTGACACATGGCCTGAGGACAAGAAATTAACCGTACAATTCAATTTTCAACTGTTCAAACCCTGTGAAAGTGACCCAATGGACAAATCAGCCCACAGATCTATAAATAGAGGCCCGCCTGATAGCTGGATATGCTTCAAATTAGGTCTCAACCCCTTAAACAGGGTGACATAACAGATGGACGGAACAGATTTTACATATACATCACCGTGGGACCCACACGCGCTACGCGTGTGCACAGTGTATACATGGCTGGACGTGCACCGGACGGTCAGGTTGACCCGTCTCTCTTCTTACGCAGAAATAGCGGACGCTGTAGCGTCCGCCGATTTCGAGTAGTGGGCCCCACTCACCGTCATTTTGAAAGATCAGCGCCATTCAATGGTCTCAGGAGGTGGGTGTTACCCTTACCTAGGCGTCGATTTTACTCCATGCAGGCGATGGAAAGATCTTAGCCGTTAAAAGGAAGCTGGACGGCCGAACAGAAGATCAAGTGGGCCGCACCGATTTCACTTCGAATTACGTCCTTCCCGAACGATTTTTCGAGTAGAACTCAGTAGACGGCGTGGATTTCTCAGCCGTCAATGATCCTGGGACCCACCAACATCACAGAGCCCGCGCATGTAGAGGGGTTCGAAATAGTCAAGACTATGCTGACCTTTGTCAGCCAAGAAAGCACATGTGCTGGCTACAGAAGTTACAAAAGGACCATCTTATATCGTTGCAGAAGGATTTCTTCCCTGCTTTGCATCATCGGACAACAAAAAAACCATCCATTTCTTATCAGAATCTCGAGGCGCATCTAATAGGCGGAGTGGATTTCAAAACAAACACTGATAATGGGCCCCACCATCGCTACAACGCTAGAATGTGCGCAGGCCCTCTTTGCTGCGAAAATCGACTCCCCGCACCAACTTGGGATTGTTCTATAAAAGAAAAAAAAAAGAAACAGATTTTTTATCTTCATCTTAGCTTGGGCTTGACGTTGGAAGAAGAGAGAGAGAGAGAAAGAGAGAGTTTTTTCCTTTTCTTTTCTTTTGCTTTGTTTAAGGGATTCTAGCCCATTCATGGCTGGCTAATCCTCTTAGCTAGGGCTAAGAGGTGAAGCTTGTAACATGATGGGAGAGACTTTGCATGTCCCTTTTGTTTAAACTGAATTGATATTAATCTTAGTTGAATTTCTGAAATGTTTTCAGTCTTTAATGGTCTGTTGTGACTAAAATTACAATGGGTCTGCAATGGCTTTGAGCATGTCCCTTTCCTTTTGATGTTTATGACGTCAGGAAGCCCTATTGTTCACCATAGTCTCCTGGGCATGGTCGGATGCCGGTACGCTTCCTAACCTTCATACATGTGATTGGTTGGTAATTAGTTTAATTCTGTTGTTTGCCATAGTCTTTTGGACATGGTTTGGTGATGTAATCCATTCTAATTCATATACCTTTCATCTCTTGAAAACTAGATCAACGACAGTTCAGTTAATTTTCATAAAACAAGCATAAGATCTCCCTTATCTCTACAAGTGGATCCTCTGAATCCCTAGTTACCTTTCTCTGAATTTTCTTAAGTCTTAGATTAATTGTTTCACAATTATTCCTTAATTTCTAGTTGATTTAAATTTCATCTCATTCTAGTTAGTTTCAGAATACGTACAAGTTTCAGTTCCTTGAGATTCGACCTCGGTCTTACCGAGTTATTAATACATCACAACCCTGCACTTGGGGAGTGAACACTCATAATACCATTTCCAAATATATCTAATGCCCCACTAGTGGTACATGGTGTTTTCCTTGACTCAGGGTAAGGGAACATAAACATCTTAAACAATCAAAACCATTAATTGCATTCATTACTTTTGTAACCCAAATATGAACTTACGTGGTCATCATCGAGTGGGCTACTAAAAGAAGGGAACCCCAACTGAGAAACTCCAATCATTGCCCAACTTGAAGTTCCCTGAACTGATGAATATCTATTAATCACTTTTCTAGGCCTCTCATCACTTTAGATGAATCGGCAGAACATCTTCGGCTACATTCACATCTCTAATGATAAAGATCCCTCATCCATCAACATATATATGATACTTGTCCTAGACATGCCATTTACCTTCAAAGATGTAATCAACAATCCATGATTTGAACTGCTTATATAACAGCCACGTTTACGTCCCGTGCGTGTTGATGGTGCAAATATTCCTGCTCTTGTCCACAAAAAACCATACCCTTATATGATTACTTGGTACACTTTCCACTAAGTGATAGGTGTCCCAAGTTTTTCAATGTCAAACGTTTAAAATTGAAAAACATGTGTTTCATTTATATAATTATCACTTGTACACTTTCAACCAGAGATAAGTGCTCCAAAATTTCCAATGTCAGAGGTTCAAAATTGAAAAATATGTATTTCTAATGTAGAGTAGGTGGCATACACTTTCATGTCTAAGATGGACCAAAGAATTCTCGTTCAAAGGCAAAAATGATCATAACAGTTAAAACCCTAACAATGACATTTTTCGTAAATCAGAATGAGTTATTCGATGTACCCTACATGATTTTGGGGTAGGAGAAGCTACTTTAGCCACTCAACTCTGCTATACTGGGTTGCCCATGCCAAATTTGTAAGATTCCATCAGATCAATGGTCAAAAGTCTTTTTTTATTTTATTTTTACTATTTATAATAAGTTTTAGTTCAAGCATATTCTTAGAGGATTTTCTGAATTTCTTTAAGAAAAGTCATCAAGTTATAGTGCTTTTAGATACACTGAGAAACTTCGCAGTTAAATCAGGGCCTGCCCCATCTCTTTAGGCCCATACCAATCCCAAAAATTGGTTGGGCCAAACCTTACCAAGTGCAAAAATTAACAAAATCCCTATTTCTCATATAAATGTTCCTAATCTATCCACTGATCAAGTGGGGCACACATTCATAAAGAAATAGACATTAAAGGAATGGATTAACATATTTGTGCCATTTAACATCCAGGTTGGGCTAAACTGACTTGAGTGCTCCATGATTTTCCTGAAAATTGATCAGGCCATGCACAAGAGGCCCAAACCAGATGCAGGGACCAAGCTGGTAGGTCTAAGCCCATTCCAAACTCTTGTGGAGCTCATCGGTTGTGGCCTACCCAGCCCATTGTCATCCTTATGTTTAGGGTACATTTAACAGGCGACCATGCAATAAAAAAAAAAAAAAAAAACACCAATACGATGATAGTAACCCCTAATATGGACTGTCAAGATCATTTATAGAAAATAGGTATAACCAACGCAGAAAAACTGGATTTGTTCACGGCTCCATCAAAACTCAAGATAAATTTCACTTACTAAAAAATAAAATAAAAATAATACCCACTAATACTTACTTTATTGGGCTTTGAGTATTGAAATGGAATGGCTACTCCCTTGCCACCAGCCCGATGGTTGATGTTTAGTGCTATGTGGGCCCACCATGATGTATGTGTTTCATCCATTCCGTTCATCCATTTTTACATATAATTTTAGGCTTGATCCGAAAAATGAGAGGGATATAAATCTCAGGTTGAGCATGCCACACGAAAACAATAGTGATTGGATATCCATAAGTAAAATCCTCTTAAGGCTCACTGTACTGTTTATTTGACATCCAGTCTGTTGATTAGGTCATACAGACCTACATGAATGGAAAAAACAAAGATCATCTTAATCCAAAACTTTTATGGCCCCTGAAATTTTTGTAATGGTCGAAGTTCATTCAACACTTTTTCCTGTAATGTGGTCCACTTGAGATTGAGATATATCTCATTTTTTTGTCTCATTCCCTAAAATGATCTAGAAAAATAGATGGACGGCATGGATGAAACATATACATCATGGTGGGGCCCAAAGAGCACCCACCACCATCCATTAGCGGGTGGCAGGGGATTAGCCAATCCGCTTTCTTTGAGTATAGTGCGACGCGTTTTTAGGCCAAGGCTAACCATCCCATCCATGAATAGGAAAAGGGGGCCATCGAAAACTTCCTGGGCCACAGAAGTTTTGAATGGAGCTGATATCTGTGTTTTCTCTTCATCGGCCGTTTCCTTCCCATAAATGCTACTCCAACGGAGATCCGTTAGTGAATGTTTTTCTGTTTATGCCGTGAACGCACTCGGCTACATACAAGCGATTGTGTATCTCAAGGAAAAAAGTACGCGGATTCTTGTAATCTTTCACAAGAAGTTTTTGCACTCGGAACCCTAGTGGAGCCTACTGTGATGTTTATGAGAAATTCTACCCGTTCATCCATTTTTTGAGTACAATTCATGATATGAAGCCAAAAATGAACCGTTTTCAGAGCTCAAGTTGGCCAAAAACGTAATAATTGAATGTTCACAGTTGAAATATTTATGGGCTACGGAAGTTTTTAGTCATGCTAATATTTGTGATTTCAGTTCAGCCCATTAGGAATGAAGTTATTAACAGCATGGATGGCTTGTAAACATCGCTGTCGAACCCAGTTAGATTTTAATGGTAGGAATTTTCCTGGCCACATTTTCCTTTAGTACGGCCCACTTAAGCCAAGGGAAGAAGATTGCATACTAACTAAATTGTGGGGTCTACCCTGATTTATGTATTTTATTGCGTACTAACTAAACTGTGGGGTCTACCCTGATTTATGTATTTTATCCCGTCTATTCATAATATGAGATAATTTTAGGGCCTTGAAACGTAAGCTTGGGGGCAGAGAAGTTTTGGATCAAAAATATATTTGTTTTTTACCTTCATGCATGTTTTTTTGATCCCATGAACAGTTTGGATGAAAAATAAACATAACTGTGGGCCTGGAAAGGTTCAGCGGTGGAAATCATTATTTGCACTGTTGCCTGTGGTATGGTCCACTTGAGAATTTTATAAGCTTCAATTTTGAGATCAATGCCTAAAATTAGATTGAAAAACAGATGAACGGTGTGGATAAATCACATGAATAAATTAACAGCGGGCCCAATTAAAGTTTCTCGGTATGAAAATCCGATTTCGTGGCCGAATGGGTGCACGAAACGGAGAAAGATCCCTTAACGGATATAACGGAGTAGCATTTAAATGAGCACGAACCATTGGTGTCTAACCGATGCCGTTTCGCCACATCACTTCAGTAGCCAGTATCCAATCCGCTCCCTCGCCCGTGACGTGTACCTAGCGATAGATGACTTGTGGGCTAACCAGGTGGATCAAGATCCAAGCCATCATGGCAAACTAGTTCAAGATCCAAGCCATCCATCAAGTTAGCTCCAATGGTAAGATGCATTTGTTAAAACATTAGGCCAGTTCACTTTTAAAGCTGACCACAATTTTTTAAATAAATGGAGGAATGGGAGGCAAATTATTTCTAAGATTGTAGACCACTCAAGTAGTAGAACAGGGGTCACACGGTCAGATTCATCTGATGGATGGCTTTGTATCTTGCTCCATGTGCTATAGTGGCACATGTCGTGTCGAATGGGTGGTGCACACGTGTGACTGTCTTGAAAACCATTCCTACTTTCATACTTGTTTACGTTTACCATTCCAAAACCATTCGGCGGGTTGGAGAACTCACCATTTTGGGACCGGCTGAGTCAGGCGAATCAGCCTCTTGAGTAAGATGCAATACAGGTGCATCATGACTCAGTCACCCAATTGATGATAGCTGACGGAGTCACTCGACCGAGTTCAGGTTTTGATAACCAGTTGATGATAGAGGTGGGAATCGAGTTGAGTTGGACTGAGTTAAAGCTGATTTGACTCAATCCAGTTTGAAATAGACCTCACCGAAACTCGACCCAACGCAGTACCGAGTCCAGCATGCATGACCCAATCCGAGTCCGGGCTTGCCTATACTAATCTGAGCCAAGTCTAACCCGATCACAAGTACCGAGTCGCGTCGGGTTTAGTAGGTATCCACGAGCTGAAATCACAACTCAAGACCTAGATTCACTTACAAGAATTGAAGCATCTCAATCAGCATCTCAGATATGACAATTTTTTAAAATATATATATGTATGAGTCGAGTTTTGAATTGAGTCGAGTCAATACCAAGTTAGATTTAAGGTTGAGTCGAGTTACTGGGTAACTTGAACTCAACTCTATTTGAGTTTGGATTAGACGAAGTCAACTCTATTTAGATCAACTCACTCACTCAGTTTAGATCGAGTTAGATCTAAGTGAATCGGATAAATCAAGTTTGCCGAGTCAAGTTGTCCCATGCCCAACTCTAGTTGCTGATTGGCAACTCAGCAACTGACTGACTCACCGAGTTCAGATTTAGATATAATTACAGTACATGAAGGAGGTGATTTCTTTTTATCTAAAATGGTGGTAAACAGCATATGGTAAATAGCTTAGGATTCACTCGCCCAAGTTGAGAATCCACTCACCTAAATATAAGACACACCTTACTTTTAAAAAAATGATACAAATATCTCATGAATAAAAGAAAAATAAAATTACACTAGTGACTTTTCTTCTTTCACAAAGATCTTTTATTATTTTTTTTTAAAGGAGAGCTACTTGTATTCCACTGTATTAGTATTCCTTAAAAAAAAACACTTCGAGATTTTTGTAGAGAGATTCTTTTGAAATTATTTTCTCCTCTTTTTTATCTAAATATATTTGAATACTTTGCAACTCTTCTTTATTTAAGTATCTTTAGGTATATAATGTTAATAACATTAATCATTGGGGATGAGCCTAATGGAGAATGGATGACTACATCAAAGTATGACCCAACATGATGAACCATTCACATCAAGTGAGCCCCATCTTATGGATGTTCCACACCAAAGGTGGACCCACATGATGGATGGTGGACATTGAAGGTGGGCCCTATTGACAGAGGATTGACATCAAAGGTAAGCCACATGATGAACAACACATATAGAGGGTGGGGCACACATAAATGAATGGTCCACATTAAAGTGGGCCCACATAATGACAGAGTGGGACAAGGGTGGGGCCCACATAATGACAGAGTGGGACAAGGGCGGGGCCCACATAAAGTTACAAAATATTACGGCCGTGTAACATAGGGGGCACGATGCAAGAGACCAAAGGTCTTTCAGCCGGGGAACCTTATATATGGTGAATGGTATGGAGATTTCCTGGGGAATTTCCAAACCAGATGGATGAGGCCTTATGAAATAGTTGTTGTAACAATGGGACCGTCCGACTCAGGCCCATAGATGGTGAAGACAAGGATTTCCTGGTGAATGGGTCTCGACTAGAATAAGGAGAGGCCCATCAATGACCGACCGAGCCACTCTGATACCACTCCTTACCTCACCCCGACCAATTATCTTTGAACAAGACTATGCATCCTTACTCATAATAGAGTGTAAGGTAGGTTTGAGTATAGGAGGACTTGAAACCTTCGACCATTAGGTTAAAGGCCCAATGCTCTACCAAGCAAGCTATACACTCCAAAAAAATGTAGTAGACAAGGATTGGTGCAGAAAAGAAAAGAGGGCGGCAATGAACAATTTACATCAAGTGGACCTCACCTAGTGAACGGTCCACATCAAGGTCTCGCATGATGGACGACCCATTTCCAAAGTAGCCCAACTTGATGGATGATCAACATAGAAGGTTTGCCTTACATGATGAATGGTGGATATCAAAAGTAGGCCCCACATGATGGACAACCCACTTCAAAGTTAAGGCCCATGCAATGGACACATAATGGATGACCCATATTAAAAGTTGGCCCCACATGATGAATGACCTACATCAAGGTAGGCCCCTCATAATGACGGTCCACGTTAAAGGTCAGTCCCTAATAATGGATGATTGACATCCAAGATGGGTGGTTCACATCCAAGATAGGGGTGTTGCATGATGGATGACCCACTTTGAAGGTTTTGCCCACACGACAGACAGTCCACATCAAAGGTGAGCTCTATATGGTGGACGCCCCAAATGTCTTAAAACACGAAGATTGTAGCTATCCACCAATTGGGGCACGGTTCATCTGTGGTGAGACCCACCAAAAACAATCATTTAGATTGCTCTTATAAAAGACTTGTAATTTTTAAAAATAACATCAACTATACCAAAAAAAAAGAAGCTCTTGTTTAAACATTTTATCAAGCGTCATTATTTCAAATAAGAGGTGTTTTTTTTTTTTTGAAAATTTAATTTTTTCAAAGTAGCTTGTTGTAAAATAAGAGCTTAGAAGAAAAGGAACGTACCAAAGTTTGTAGCTTACCTTATATTTGAGCTATTACTTGTTGAGATTGTGCCGCGGAATCACACAGAGATAAATCTAGGATAGCAATCCGAGAGCGCCAAGCAAACATAAGAGAACATAAAGATTTAATGTGGATAACTCTTTCGGGAAAAAACCACGGCACAAAAAAAGAAATAAATTAAAAAACTGTTCTGGCTTTGTGGACATTTGAATGGCCGAGAGACCATTCCAATAAAGAAAGAAAGAAATTAAAAAACTCATAGCAATCCTGATGAACGCTGGTGTTTAGCTTCAGAGTCCTAATGAATGTACCCATATCGATAGATTCCTGGTTGCTTGAGTGCAACTGGGCAAACGGCAGCCCAAGTTGGTGCAATACATGATCTTTCCTCAAGAGACCAGGTTCAACAGAGAAAATGCCTTCCTTGAATTGTGTGTTCATGTATAAGCATTGAAGTGTGCAATTAGCATAGCATGTGGCACCCATATTAGTTAGGCGCACTGGCGTGTAATTAGAATGACGGAGATTCTCGCCTGGATCAGGAGCAAGAGTTTCAACCGTCTCCAATGCCTCGTTCTGCCACAATTTCCTAGCTCTCTTTGGGGTTGGAATGAATCTACAAAAGCAATTAGGATTGTCCTTTGAGTTGACATGACACCCTTTGCAAGAGGGCCTCCCAATCAAATACAACTCACAGATGTCATCCCAAGAAATTTCACCGGTCGCATGAATTTTCCAAAACATTTCAAAAGATCCTTCGAAGTTGCTAGGACCCCATCTATTTTTACTTTGAGTTGTTGATCTACTCATTTTGCATGAAAACAACCAGACTGCGATGCCTGTTCAAGATCCAGAATTAGAATAAGATGATCAATCTTAATCATGAGGATACATATGAAAGGTGTTAAATAGTGAGCTTTCCAAGTAACAACCTGTAAATCCGAGCACGAAGTCCAGAAAAATCTGAGATGAAACTCACGGCCAGCACTGTGATCGTTTAATTGGCACCACAAGTTCCTGAAATGGATGGACAGATCGATCAATCAACAGATCAACTATAGAAGAAAACAAAGAAGACAGATGAATCATGCAATGCTAGCCTCATCAAAGTAGCCTGATTTTTGGGGTGACAATGTAGCTTACCTGATCGAAAGCTCAAATGGGCCACCGTTTGAATGGTACAAATCTCCTAAATAAATGATAATTTGGTGGAAAAGATGGAGTTGCATGATAGAAAATGTACTTTGTAGATGCCTTTTCTCATGAATTGATCATCTGGTCCCACTATTAGAGACGAGGCTCATATGCAAGTTTAAACCTCCTGCTATCATAGCTATCGACTAGAGATCTATATTTCATATTGATTAAATAGTAGATTATCCGATCTAAACCGTAAATGATCATCACGTACAATCAAAATAATTTTAACGGTTAACAAAAACTTTAATAGTAAAAAATCTTTGAACATCTGACTAAAAATTTTGACTGTTGGGTCCAGTGAACAAATTACTTGATGAATAATTGATCTAAATAGATCTAGCCATTAAACGGTCCCTAGAAAAACCTAGTAGTTTTCTTATTAGCCCATGTAAGAATCAACGGTTCTTGATAGAAATACCTAACCACGTTCATTTTCAATGACTTCTAGGTAGCATTGTGGGAAAATTAAAAGCCTACCAATCAAGAATATGACCCATGCACTTTTTTAAGGATTGATCAATTGCATACAATATCAAAGGGACTTAAACTTGATAAAACCAATGTAAGTGTGGCAAAGGTCTGACACTGGTCACTGGATTAATTAATTCCATGCAATATCAAGTCAATACCATTATGATCATTTGATCTATGCCAATTGACCCTAGGTCAGTAATTTGAACATGATTGAACCAATGTAAGTATCTCAAAGTTTCGACCTTAGATCTTGTATCCATGGTACACTCACACTCTTATACAGATTAAAGAGGCAGGCACACTGACAACAAGTCAGATCCTTGATTGTAAAAATTGTTTATTTCAATCCAAGTCATTCCTACACATAGGATAACTTTACATCTCATGATAGAATGTCCATAGTTGTGTCCTATGTAATTGTGATGATTATGGCATATATAAAATATTGAGATCCATGATCTACAATTTTCTCTAGTCAATGACCATCACGGTCAATCTCTAGTTCAAAAAGACTACAAAATACTCAATACTCAACTAACCGACTCATTGTCATCATGATCTAGGGTTGAGAAAAACCCTTGACCTATCAACATGGCAGTGGGTTAGGGCTCATGTTAGTTTTCCAAGGAACATATTCCAACACAAACTTCTGACATAACTGTGAATGGAGCATAAACTCAAAATTGCATTAAGAAGATAATAGTAACCTTATGATTTTTTTTCATTTTAATTTGAACCCTCCATATAGTAGACATTATTTGGATGATTATAATTACTTGATGGGTGTGATTTTAGAAATATGCTCCATCCACAATGACCCCAACAGTTTGGATGTTTCTTGAGAATAAGTCACTTCAATTCTTAAACGGTGCTAAACTAACATAAGAGTCTAGCCATGACTCCTGAGACTCTACCAGCAAGTAGTATAAATTCCATAAGAGAGGGCTTAAAAAAAAAAAAAAAAAAACCTAAAAAGCAAAAGAATGTCCACCAGCCTGTTTTGGGTTCTCCCATCATTGTTGGTTGCACTGCTTTTATTTTTGCCTTGTTCCCAACAAGTGTCAAGCTGGCAGAATTGTGGTACCTTACCTATAGGGGGACAGTAAAATGCCTTGAAGTTGCTTCTTTCATAGTAGCATAAATAAAAGCTCTCCAATATACTATGTTCACTTTGCCAATTTTAGACACTCCTGTGTTAGTTTAAGCACTGATTAAAATGGTCGTGACTTGTCAAACACACACATGGCATAGTTACACAGTAATCTAGACAACTAGACTAACCTAATTGTGGATCAAGCATAACCCAAAAACACCATTAAGATGATAAATGTAATGGTATGATTTTGCCCTTCGATTTTGGGGAACTCACTATTTTACTTTTAACCATCCATTTGATAGTCATTAATTAGAAGAATAGGATTACTTAATCAGTGTGATGTTAGAGATATGCTCCATCACAAAGCGACCCACAATTTGGATGGTCAGGGAGTTGAACATAAGTGACATGTGATGAGTATGAGCTAGATAGTAGATTGGGACTTCTGCTCATATTGTAATGGAATGGATGATTAAAAAATTATGAAACAGAATAGCCAAGTTATTTGTTCCTTTTTTTGTTTATACAAATGGAAGAGAAAGTAGGAAACTAATGCCCATGTTAATCTCAGATGTGTAAGTGTCACAAGGTTTTTGGATTCATTAAGTGCAACTCATTGGCAACCTAGGTGTTTATAACTCTTTAAAATTATTACATATCAAAATCTCTCTTATTTTTAGTATTTTATACTACTAAAATATACATATGTTTATTTATGTGAAGAAACAATTCATATTGTATCATTTATAAAATATAAATAAACTTATAAAAATTAAATTAAAATAACCTTTAAAGAATCAATATGTTCACCTTTTTCAATTTACTCCAATATCTCAAGTATATATTAAATTTTTTGATATGTTTCCCCTGCACATAAATAAGAATATATAAAAGTCAAGATATCTAAAAGTTGGTATTAAAAGAATTCTAAATTAATAATTTTATTGTGTATTATCTTATGATTAATATAATAAAATTTTATGTAAAAATTAGTATTATACAAAAGAAATGTGAGAAATGAAATCAACTTGAATGAGAAATAAAGAAAAAATTTACTAAACTCATCTCTTTCATAGAAATTCATAATTCACACTTGTGTTTTTAAGATGAAATTGAGTATGATAAATAAAGATGTTTAAATAAAATACGTGTGAGTGAAGTAGGTATGGAAAGTAGATGTAGGTGAGAAAAGTAAAAATGAATTAAGTGTGACAAATAGAGGTGGGTAAAGATGGGTAAAGAAAGTTGAATTAGGTGAAGTGTAACACCCCGTACTTTTCAGTACTCGAGTATTACCAAGAAGACCTAGTTTAGTATAAACACAAACCAGATGTATCTGAACATTCATCTTCATTCTAGCTTGATTTGATAGTTGGGAGTAAGCTTCACCCATAGACCAACACATCCATCTGTTAATTCTCAAGATGAGCCATCACATCACTTTGAAACTAAACCACATGCCACAAATCTAGGATCTTAAGTTGCAAAACCTATTGTTCATTGAATCCTCAATAGCTTAAGGGATGATCCACACTTAAAACACATGATCGAGCTTAAATCTGACCATTTGAAGAATGTACACCCATAGATTAAACTATACGTCGCCAGTTTCGGGACTCAAATCAATAGATCCACTGATCATCGGGTCCACATAATTCCATCGGGCAAGTTAGCCATTGGATTACACTGTTAGGACATTTACTTGTAAATCTAATCAATGGGTTTCAGGCAGATAGTCCTTAGAACCCTTTAGGGTCAGGTTTAATCGTATTTGAAAGAGATTCGACTGTTAGATGATTGGAAAATGCCTTTTATGGTACGTAAAGAGAGTTGTATGGCCCACCTACGTTAGATATTTAACCTATCTTCATTCCATGGTCATGATGAAACCTAATAAAGATAGTGGACGGAGTAGATTTCATAGAACATCATGGTTGATCCCACTTTTTGACTCGTAAGTGCACCAGGGGGTGTGCACCCGCTGTGCATTGAGACAAGGAACTCGGTCAAATACCTTTGGCCTAAGCCAAATCGAGAAAGGAAGGATTCCTACCTCCTTTTCCGCCTGAGCTCAGTTCGAACGGACAATGTATGTTTCCATCCGACTGTGGCCCACCATCAAAGATCACCTTGATGATCTAAACCGTCCATCAGTGCAGATGGAGATCTCGACCAAAGACTAGGGGTCTCGCACGCTGGGTTGCATGGGCAGGCACACAAGCTCGATGGCAGAAAGGTTGCGCTTGGTTAGGAATGTTCGAAAATGGAAATTTGCGTCTCTTCTGTTCGCCTTAGGTGGCAATCTGCATGCGCATGTCTCCTTCAATCCCAACTGTCCATTTGGAGTTATCTCTATTGTGTTTTTTGTAATAAAAATAAATTTCAAAAATAAAAATTATTTTTAGAAAGTAAATAAATATATTAATTATTTAAACTTTTCTTAAATAGTGTGTATAGCCAGTCGGTAAGAGAATGGGTTTTTGCTTATGCAACTAAGGTTCAAATCTCCTCGAGGACGGTGCTTCATACACACGTGCACGGCATGGGCTGTAGGGCTGCTTGGGCACTTTATTAGACGCACTTAGCATTTCGCACGTGCGCATCGTCGCAAGAAGCAAAAAAACCTTGTTTTATTACCTTTGTGTTAATTGAGAGTAACTGTGACATAATTGTATATGTAGCACCTATGCCACATGTCGCTCATGTGGAAACAATATTATACTGTTGGATGACTTTTTGTTTAAAAGGAACATAAATAACTTCCATAGGACAAAGGGTCATGTCCTATCATAGAAGAATGTTGTTTGCTGTAAATGGGTGTGGATGCCTTAAAGAGACACATTAATATCTCTTTAGGAATAACTCCATGACCATTTAATTGTTATAAATCCTAGATACGATAATCCAAAAAGATTATTACATTCTCTCCATTTTCAAATATATCATCCATTGTGAAGTCTCTCGAATCTAATCTCTTGCTTTTGTTTATTCAGAACTTTTTTGTGAGGCATATTGGTGCCAAAACTAGAGATTTGTTCAACACTTAAATGTGTAAATTTTCGTGTTGAAATTCGGATTGAGAGTTCATTGTATCCTGAAGAAAATTTGTAGATTTCCTTCGTTTGCACTTGTTGGAACTTCCAAAAAAAAAAGGCAGCAAATCTGTCTTGAGAAATTGACTATTCAAGTCGAGCCTTGAACTCGATAGATCTGATCGTCTCGTTATCTTTTTCTTTTATCCTCTGTTGTGTACAAGATACACTTATATTTCTAACATTCAAGACAGATTATTATTATCTTTTCACAATAGAGGCAATTCATTCTATTCAAGTTATGAACCAAGACTTTATACGACTGGATCGTTTCAACGATCAATTCTTCTCAAGATGACAACAGAAGATGTTTTTTTTCTGACTACTTTCAAGTTATCCTACATTCTAGATGATGATTTATCTTCTCTACCTGAGCCAAAAGAAGACAACTTAGATCAAGTGAAAGCAGAACGGAAGAAAAGGAAGGAGGACGATTTTCTATGCAAAAGTCATATCATAAATGCCCTCTCTAATTCTATCTATAATTTGTACCGTAAAATATCCTCTGCTAAAGATCTATGGACAAAATTAGATCAAAAATATAAAACTGAAGAGATCAGTACTCAAAATTTTCTAATTGATAATTATGTCCACTTTAAGTTTAAAAATGATCAATCAATTCTCTCCCAAGTAACTGAATTACAGAACTTGGTTAATGAATTGAAGATCGGTGGTATAGATCTTCCTGAAGAATTCCTATTTGGTATATTAATTGTAAAATTACCCTCACCATGGTTTGATTATAAAAAGAAACTGAAACATGATAAGAGGAAGTACACTCTTGTGGTAAAAGCGTTGTTTCTTGTAGTGTCTTGAAGGGCTTCAATGACATCTTCATATAGAAAAAGAGTACAAAAACCGAAACAAGAAAGAAAATGCTTCGAAAAATCATTCCAAAGCAAATATAGTAAAAGATGATAAGCCAAAATTTCAAAACTCCAAATCTATTTCCCCAAAGAAAGATACAGAGTTTAAGAAAAAGGGCAAGTGTCACTTCTACAATAAGCTAGGACACTACATAAAGGAATCTCGACACAGGAAGAAGCAATTAAAAGTTCAGGCTAACATGGTAGAAGACCAACTTGTAGCAATGGTTATTAAAGCTAACACAATAATATCCAATGGTGGATGGTGGCTAAATACTGGTGAAACCATTCACATATCGAAGGACCAAAACATCTTTAAGACCTATGAATGTATTACAAATGGACAAAAAATGGAGATGGGTAATAATGTTCGAGCGAATGTTGTTGGGAAAGGAACAGTAAAGCTTAAATTTACATCAGGAAAAAGACTGATACTAACAAATGTATTGCATGTACCTAACATGTCTAAAAATCTAATGTTAGGTAATCTTCTCAATAAGAGAGGATTCAAAATAATGATTGAGTCTGATAAGTTGATTATCATCAAGAATGGTATGTTTATAGGTAAAGGATATTTATGTAATTATATGATTAAACTGAATATTAATAATAATGATGATGTTTCCGTTTATATAGTGGATTCTGTATATTTATGGCATGATAGAATATGTTATGTTAATATCATTCAATGAAAAGAATGATGATTCTAAGACTTACACCAAATCATGAAATACAACAAAAATGGAAATATAATGTATGTGCCTTTTCTAAAATAATCAGAAAACCATTTGGGACTGGCATGAGAAAATCACAACCCTTGGAGTTAATTCATTGCGATTCTGTGATTTAAATAATACCTTAACTCATGGAAGAAAAATGTATTTTATCAGATTTGTCGATGACTTTACTAAATTTTCCTATGATACTTGATAAAATCTAAAAATGAAGCCTTTGAAAAGTTTAAGCTTTATAAGGCCAAAGTGAAAAATTGGTTGAATATAAAGATTAAAATCCTCAGAAGTGATAGAGGGAGTGAGTACTCTAATGAATTCAATAACGTCTGTGAATTAAATGGTATAATCCATGAATTTACGACACCTTACGCACCTAAAAAAAATGGTCTAGCGAAACGCAAAAATAGGACATTACTTGAGATGATCAACTATATGATATTAAATTCTGGATCACCACTGAATTTGTGGGAGGAAGCATTATTAACAACAAACCGTATTTTAAATGATATCGCACATAAAAAAATTGAATATCTCTGTATATGAATCATGGAAAAAGAAGAAACTATATCTTCATTACTACAAAATATGGGGAAGTATAGCAGAAGTCAGGATTATTGTTTCTAAGAGAATAAAATTAGGTCCCAGAGGAATCGAGTGCCTTTGTGGGTTATGAGATTAATAGTCTCATATATAGAGTTTTAGTTTTGGAACAATTTACTTTTATTGACAAAAACATGATTATAGAGTCTAGGGATGCTATATTTTTTGAAAATATAGTATACAAAGACTATATGAATAATCATACAAAAAAGAAAGTTGATGAAAATATAATAAAACCAATGAACAAAGAACCTAATAGCTTTCATGATAAATCTAACACTCATCTAGAAGGAAATGAACCATGGAGATTGAAAATGGCAAGAAAAGAAACATCTTTTGGCCCAGATTTCTATATGTTCCTTATAAAAGGGGATAAAAATGAAATAAGAAAGGATATTACTCTACCACTAAGTATTGAAAGTGATCCATCAACACTTAGTGAAGCTCTCTCATATCTTGATGTACAGTTTTGAAGGAAAACCACTGAATGAAATGGATTTCATAGTCTTAAATAACACTTGGTGTTTGGTCGATCTTCCACCAAGATCAGAGCCTATAGGATGTAAGTGGATTTTCAAAAGAAAGTTTAATCTTGATGGAACTATAAATAAATTTAAAACTCGATTGGTAGCCAAAGGATTTAGACAAAAGGAAAGTATCGATTTTTTCGATATATATGCTCATGTTGCTCGTATATCTACCATTAGGACTTTAATTACTCTTACACTAATTCACCACCTATTAATCCATCAAATGGATGTCAAAACGGCATTCTCAAATGGTGATCTAGATGAAGAAGTCTATATGAAACAACCTGAAGAGTTTGTTCAACCTGGGCAAGAGAAGAATGTGTGTAAACTGATCAAATCTCTTCATGGGCTCAAGCAAGCTCCTAAGCAATGACATGAGAAGTTTGATCAAGTAGTACAATCTAATGGTTTTAAAGTAAACCAAGCAGATAAGTGCATACATATTAAAGGTCAAATCATTATCTGTAGATGGTATGTTAATATTTGGATCAAATGAGGACTGTGTGAAAGTAACTAAAAAGTTTCTGAGTTTCAACTTTGACATGAAGGTTATGGGTAAAACCAATGTAATATTAGGTATTAAGATTTATAATCTTTATGATGGAATAGCATTAACACAATCTCATTACCTAGAGAAAGTGTTAAAGAAGTTTAATCACTATGATGGTAAATCGATTTCAACCCAATTTGATCCAAGTATTAAATTGGTTAAATATACTGGTAGATGTAAAGCACAATACGAATATGCGCGTATTATTGAGAGTTTAATGTATGCAATGAATTGTATTAGACCTGATATAATATTCATAGTAGAAATGCTAAGCAAGTATACCAGTAATCAAGGACAAGTACACTAGAATGCAATTTCGAGAGTTTTGAAGTATCTAAGAGGAACCATAGACTATGAATTACATTATAAATCATATCCCGATATACTTGAAGGGTATAGCGATGCAAGCTAGAATGCAGATAGCATATAATCTAAATCTACAAGTGGCTAGATATTTACTTTTGGAGGAGGAGCAATATCATGAGCATATAAGAAACAAACGTGCATATCTCACTCTACAATGAAAAGCGAGTTTATTGCATTTGGCGCTTCTTGTAAAGAAGGTGAATGGCTAAGATACCTACTGATAGAAATCCAGTATTGGCCAAAACCTACTCGTCTCATATCTATCTTTTGTGATAATCAGCTTACTCTTTGTCGTGCTATGAGTAAGACTTATAATGGTAAGTCTAGAAATGTAGGTCTAAGGCATAACTTTGTTAAAAGATTACTTAGAGATGGAATAATCACAGTGAAATATGTTAAATCTATCATGAACTTAGCAGATCTATTGATAAAAGGTTTATCGAGAGATCAAATAAGAAGAACCACTAAAGGAATGAGACTAAGATCCATAGAGTCATAACTTTCACTCTTGATGGCAACCTTACTTAAGTTTTGAAATATATGGTAGGTTCAAAGGGACAAACACGTCAAATATGTGACTGCAACATGCACTAGAAATAAATTGAGTCTTATTCCTAAAACTCTAGTGCTTGGTTTTTGCATTTCATAAGAGGTTGAGTACTAACTCTTAATAGGTCTATAAGCAGACTTTGCTGAGATGAAACGGAATCATCTTTGATAGATCTACCTATATGAGTAGAGAAGTGTGACTGCTTTTAAAGAGATTGGGATCATCGCTAGAATATTAATGAAATTAGGATACGCACAAGTCCAGAAATGTGCAAACTTTTAAATCTCTAGTTATATATGAATAGATATGTGTTATGTGTTTGGTGAGTCATATAAAGTCCTTAGTTCAAGAATAAAAGGTCACTAAGTACTTGACAAAACCTTAATACATACACACTAAAGCAAAGGTTCAAATCCATAAGATACTTATTTATATTGATATGCCATTTGGTTTTATTTTGAAATTATGGGGGATTGTTGTGTTTTTTATAATAAAAATAAAATTTAAAAATAAAAGTTATTTTTAGAAATTAAATAAATCTATTAATTATTTAAACTTTTCATAAATAATGTGTATAGCCAGTCGGTAAGAGAAGGGGTTTTTGCTTATACAACCAAAGAACTTCGCACCGTTCGTGCACGCGCATGCGGTGTTGGCTGTAGGGCTGCTTGGGCGCTTTATTAGGCAGACTTAGCACTTCGCACGTGTTGGATGACTTTTTCTGTTTAAAAGAAACATAAATAACTTCCATAAGACAAAGGGTCATGTCCTTTTATGGAAGAATGTTGTTTGTTGCAAATGCGTGTGGATGCCTTGAAGAGACACATTAATATCTCTTCAAGAATAACTCCACGACCATTCAATTGCTATAAATCCTGGATACGGTGATCCAAAAAAATTATTACATTCTTTCCATTTTCAGATATATCATCCATTGTGAAGTTTTCTCGAATTTGATCTCTTGCTTTTGTTTATTCAGAACTTTTTTCAAGGCATATCGGTGTTAAAACTAGAGATTTGTTCAACACTTAAATGTGCAAATTTTCGTGTTGAAATTTAGATTGAGAGTTCATTGTATCCTGAAGACAATTTGCAGATTTCTTTCGTTTGCACTTGCTAGAACTTCTAAAAAAAAGGGTAGGAAATCTGTCTTGAGAAATTGACTATTCAAGTCGAGCCTTAAACCCAATAGATCTAATCGTCTTGTTATCTTTTTCTTCTATCCTTCGTTGTGTACAAGATACACTTATATTTCTAACAATCTCAACCCTTCATCTCACATGGATTAGGATTTCTTCCCTTAGCAAACCAAAACCACGGCTGGTTTTGGTTTTACTAGCCGTACCTAGAGGCTGATGTAAACCAGTGTAATCCTGACCATTTAATTTCCATCCAAGGGTCTAGAGAGAACTAAGGTTTTCTATAAGAGTAATTGGATCGAGCAACAGTGGGATCCACCTCCATTTCTTATGGTGGCTCGAGAAATAGCCGTTTTCTTCTTCGTCCGAACCCACCTCCATTTATTTTTATTTTTTATTTTTTATTTTTTATTTTTTATTGAAAGTAGGGATTTGTTTAAATACCTAATGACCTCACAATTTCCTATAGTACTTATTAGGATTTTAAGTTCATTTAGGTGGCAACTAACTAATATATAATAGTTTCCCTATTTTCTAATTACAATTCAATTTTCTATCTTCATATTCGAGTTTAACACAAGCAGATGGTTGTAGTAGGTTTGAGCCCGATACGTCAATCCTCTGCTTACGCATAACAGTGGATTCTCTAGCATTACTTTCTAATCCTGAAAATTTTCGATCTTCTGCTTGATCAGGCATTGAGATCATTGGAAATTTTTTAGGATATAAAATTTGGATCAAACCGCATATGCTTTGCTTAAAATATGATTCCATCAGTTCGTGGTCCCGATTATTCTAGACACTTGGGAATATCATGAAATTCTCTATTTTCCTAATAAAAGTACTCAAAACTTTTACGTGAAACAGACCTAAATGACTGTCACGTTTTCACTATACCCTTTGATTACTTTGTATAGTACTTGAGAGTTTCTGGGCCAAAGCTTTTACGTGGAAAATTGAGTTTGACATTTTCTAAGTTTATCCAAATTCTCAAATCTGGTCCCGATATGCACAGTCTAGGGTTGAAAATTTATTCAAAACTCTATAATTCTTCCTCTAGTTAATTTTATGAGCTGGATTTCGTAAGGAATATTGTCTCTAACTAAAGAGACGTATTAGGGATTTCAAATTACAATTAGTAATACGATCCCTTAAGTTTAGGGAGTGTTTATGTTTGATGTAATGTATAATATGGTGGATAAGGAATTTTCTACAATGCCTAGGTTCGTTTCACTCATTATGTATTTTTGACAATGTCATTTCATATAAGGAAAATTATGGGAAAAATTCAAATCCTAGATTTCAAAAAGTTCATTGAAAGTCAAGTTCAAGAAATATTTTTCTTAACCTCAGATATATTATAGTTGGAATTTGTTTTCCCATGGCACTTAGGTGGGTTCCAATTTTAAGTAACTATTCTAGTAATATAAATGGGGTTCAAAGTTCTGGTTCTTATGTTCAAATGACACGGCCTAAAATTTTTAAAGGAGACTAAGGTTTCAACTTTCCATGGAATTTATCATAAATACGAATGACATTTCTAATAAATTTTGTAAGGGGCCCTAGTGTTTAGTTTCTAAGTTCAAACAAGTAATACTTCATAATGGGAATCTAAACTCAATTTATATGTTCGCAAACTAAACTTGAACTTTCCTACGGGGCCTAAAGTTTTGTGTCTCTATGTTCTCACTTTTCATAATTCCTAACTAATTCCAATCAAGTTTGAATGGCTATCCTAATGAGTTCAAGGGAACTTAAATTTAATCTCTAAGTTCAAATAACTAAACCTGAAATTTCCCAAGGACCTACAGTTTATGTATCTATGTTCAAAATTCTCCTAAACTCTAAGGGAACTCTAAATAAATTCAAGTGTCTTCCCTAAAAATTTTCCATGGGGAACTAGGTTTGATTTCTGAGTTTAGACACCCAATAGTACATAAATGGGAACCTGAGTGTAGGTTTCTATGTTCTCAAAACTTCTTTTAGTCTAAAGGAGATTCACCTAATTCCCAGATCTAATTCTAACATACTAAATTAAAACATTTAAGATGGTTATAAGTTTGTTTCTCCAAAGGCAAGGTTTGTCTAAACTCTCTCTCTGATGCCATCTTGTAACACCCTCGTTCTTGAAACCCAAGGATAGTCGCTCCTCATAGAGAACCCGAGTATTACGTTATGAAGTGGACTAACATACATCTAAATAGTGGCAAATTCTATAACATGGAGTAAGGCAACATTGCATAAACTAAGGATATCAGGAGTAGCAAAAGGAAGTCTAATACATGTAAATGGAAACAAATTGAGATCTCACAACAAGGGAAATATTCGAGTTAACTACATTCACATAGATTACTTCCTCGCCAAACTCCACCTCAATCGTCCCTGGAATCCCGCCATAGGGGTCTCCACCTGTTCATCATACCTGCATCTATTTGGTGTAACCGCACGATTGAGTGAGTGAAAACTCAGTGAAAATTTCCCTAATAGATTCAATCATAACACATCATTCCAAAATAGATTAACAATTCATATCTAATTCATAGGGCAACTAACTACATATGCGTTTACATGAATGTATGAATGTATGTTCAAGACACGGATCTGGGTATGCACATCTAGCTGTCAAAATAAAAGACCGCCTGCGATAGGTAAACTACCTGGAAAAGGCCATGAAGGTGAGTGCGCCTAAGGATGACCTCCTGAAAAAATACCCGGGGTATGCCCGAGGAGGTATAAAAATTCTGGAAAAGCCTCATGTAAAGGAGCGGCCAAAAGTGTACAAATGCACATACCTGATGGTTGGACTTAGATAATAGAACCTTGAACAACCCAACAAGATGTGACTTACAAGGAACACTTGGAAAAGCTCACATGTCATGCGTGGATGTTATGCACCATGACACTTATATACATTACTTTGATAGAACAGGAATGACCTTCAACTTTCAAATAGGAAATATCAACCATACGTTCCATATGGACTTCCATAATTTCTTTACGTTCAAAGGAGGGCTCACCAAGTGTTATGTAAATTTTCAAGTGAGGTCATATCATTTGAATTATCTAAGAGTCCTTCTATATTCCTTAAGGACTCTTCCCATACGCATTCTTTATACTACTCACAATGTACAATGAAATAAGAATTTGTAAAGCTCAAGTCGTTTCATTAGAGTTATGTTCATGATGTAAAGATGACAAGAGGAATTTTGTCTCATGGCAAAATAGTAATAATTATGAAAGATGAAATTCCAATCATTCTTTTGTACACTACATGTAAACAAATTCTCATTTGTCATATCTGTTGAGGGTCAAATATTACATATTAGACCCCGATTATTTCCTGGATTTATAAACAAGTTTTTGGCGTCGTTGCTGGGGACTGACGGTTACGTTATTTTGAAATTAATTGGTTCTAGAATTAGATTAAGATTAAGATTTTACTAACTTTATTTTATTTTTATTTTTATTTTTTTTCCTAGAACTAACTTGTTTTCCTGTTTTGTAGGAACTTCTAATTTAGTAAGCTCTTTCTAATTCTTCTTTCTTTGGAATTTCTTCTTTTTTCTAGAAATTAATTTACTTTTAATTAGGACTTTCTATTCTTAGAAACTAGCTTATTTTGTTTTGTTTTGCAGATTCTTAACCTAGGACTCCAAATTTGGTAACTTCTTTCCATCTTTCCCTTTTATTTTCTAGTTTTCTTCTTCCTTTCTCTTAGGTTAAGTTAGAATTTGAGGGTTGAGTGTGTTTTATGCCCCAGTGGGCACGCGACAACACTCGACGTCTCGTGACTGAAGGAGGATTAGTTGAAGGGTTGACTGTCCATCGCAGGACTAGACACCACTTGAATTCTCCTGAGTTAGAGGACGTTATGGCTGAAAATCAACCTCAAGCACTACCCCAACCAAGGGTTGAGGAAGTACATGATGAGAATGAGGTGCATCAGGCACCCCCGCCTCGTACTTTACGAGATTATTTACAACCGGTGGGGGTGAGTACGCCCTCATGCATGATTTTTCCTGAGAATACAGGACATATGGACATCAAGTCAGGGGTTATCCAACTCCTTCCTAAGTTCTATGGGCTTGAGTCTGAAGAACCATACTTGCATCTGAAAGAGTTCGATGAAATCATAGGCACCTTATACTTTCCTAATGTATCTGAGGATACTATTAGGCTGAAACTCTTTCCATTTTCCTTAAAAGAAAAAGCCAAGACGTGGTTACATTCACTGCGTCCTAGATCCATTGGCACATGGAATGATATGCAGAGGGAATTTATAAAGAAAATTTTCCCACATCATAAGACAATTACCCTCAGGAGAGCAATCATGAACTTTGCCCAAAAGGAAGATGAAACATTCTTCCAATGTTGGGAAAGGTTCAAGGATCTGGTTAATGCATGCCTACAACATGGCTTTGAAATATGGCGCATTACGAATTTTTTCTATGATGGGCTAACATCTTCCATGCGCCAAATGGTCGAGACAATGTGCAACGGAGAATTCATCAATAAAAATGTCGACGAGGTATGGGATTACCTCGATAGTCTTGCTGAAAAAACACAATCATAGGACTATTACCCAAGGACGAACACTACGTCTAGGCCGACTCATTCAAGGGAAAAAGGAGGAATATATCTCTTGAAAGAGGATAATGATCTTAATGCTAAGGTGGCCAATCTCACCAGAAAATTTGAGGCCATGGAAGGAAGGAAGGAAAAGGTTAATGAAAGTGTTTGCGGCATCTGTGATTGCAACATTCATACTACTGAAAATTGTCCTTCAATACCTGCTTTTCGAGAAGTATTGAATGAACAATCTAATGCCGTAAATAACTATCAAAGACCTTTCAATGGACCACCCTCTAATACGTACAATCCTGGCTAGAAAAATCATCCAAATTTTAGTTGGAGGAACGGATAAACTGCTACTCCTCAAGGTTTCTTCAATCAAAATCTAAATCAGGGGAGACCTCAAGAAGAACCGGCTCAAAATTCTGTGCAAGAGCTGACGCAGATAATGCGGGATTTCATACAAAAGATAGATTCACGTATGACGGCTATAGAAAAGGGGATGCTTCCTTCACAACCAATTTTCAATCCTAAACCGTAATACGAGACAGGTAATCCCAGCTCTTCAAATCAAATGGGGCATGTTAAATCCATCACCACTCTTAGGAGTGGGAAGGTCATTGATAAAACCCTTCCGGTTAGGCCCGAAAATCCTCAAGAACCAGAAGAGGATAACAATGATGGATCTAGTGACGCCCCATAAAAATTTGAACCGGAACTTCTAGAGAAGTCAGTTGCTCCGTTTCCCCAACGGTTGGTTGAACCAAAACGTCTATCTAACTCTCAGGATATCCTAGAGGTGTTGAAACAAGTGAAAGTCAACATTCTTCTGCTTGATGTTGTAAAACAGATACCTTTATATGTTAAATTCCTAAAAGACTTATGCAGGACCAAACGAAGGAAAAGTGTTCAAAAGAAGATCTCCTTGACTGAGAAAGTGAGTATCATCCTGAAACAAGACGTGCCGCAAAAATTCAAAGATCCCGGTTGCCCAACCATATCATGTGTAATCGGGAACTATCGAATTGATCACGCACTTCTTGACTTAGGAGCGAGCGTCAATCTAATTCCCTACTCGGTATACCAGCAGTTAGGCTTGGGTGAATTAAAATCCACTCGAACCACACTACAACTTGCTGATCGTTCTATTCGTATACTAAGAGGGATCATCGAGGATGTGTTGGTCCAGGTTGATAGATTCTACTACCCTGTTGATTTTATCATCTTGGACACCGAACCCATCAACGACACGAGCACTCAGATTCCCATCATTCTTGGTCGCCCATTCCTGTCCACTTCAAATGCAATTATCAATTGCAGGAATGGTGTCATGACTATGTCTTTTAGAAATTTGACATTGAAATCGAATATCTTTTTCAATAACGGCAGCAACTCAGAGGATGATGACGATTTTCACGATGTTAACATGATTGATTCTTTTGTGGAAGATAGAACACCTCTCACCTTATCCTCTGATCCTCTAGAGACGTGCCTGGCCGACTCCCATGATCTTGATGATGATATAATTAGGGAGACGTGTGTCATGCTTGATACTGCACCGGTACTTGAAGTTAACCGGTGGAGGCCATAAATTGAAGAGTTGTCCTAAACTGATGTAGTGCCTCTACCGTCTAACCTCAAGCCACCGAAGCTTGACCTAAAACCTTTGCCATCTGATTTAAAATATGTCTATTTAGGTCAAGATGAGACGTATCCGGTGGTGATCTCTGCCCACCTGGAGAAAGAACAGGAGAGTATGCTCATATCTACTCTCATTGAGCATAAGGGAGCTCTTGGATGGACGATAGCGGACCTCAAAGGAATTAACCCATCAATTTGTACTCACCGCATATATCTTGAGGATAATGCAAAGGCTGTTCGGCAATCACAACGTAGACTAAATCCAAACATGAAGGAAGTGGTTAAGGCCGAGGTTCTCAAACTATTGGAAGTGAGGATCATATACCCCATATCCGATAGTCAATGGGTGAGTCCGACTCAGGTGGTTCCTAAGAAGTCCGGGATCACCATCGTAGCCAATGCCAATAGTGAACTCATACCAACCAGAGTTACTACTAGTTGGAGAATGTGCATTGACTACAGAAAGCTGAATACCGTCACAAGGAAAGACCACTTTCCTTTGCCCTTCATTGATCAAATCCTGGAAAGGCTAGCTGGTCATTCCTATTACTGTTTCCTAGACGGGTATTCAAGTTATAATCAGATTGAAATCGCCCCTGAAGATCAGGAAAAGACCACATTCACATGTCCCTATGGAACCTTTGCTTACAGAAGGATGTCATTCGGGCTATGTAATGTCCCTGCCACCTTTCAGCGATGCATGATGAGTATATTTTCTGACATGGTGGGGAAATATTTAGAGGTCTTCATGGACGATTTCTCTGTTTTCGATTCATCTTTCAGCGAGTGCTTAACAAGTCTTAAATGTGTGCTGAAAAGATGTGAAGAAAAAAATTTGGTACTTAACTGGGAGAAGTGTCATTTTATGGTTCAAAAGGGAATTGTCCTTGGGCATATCATCTCGTCCAAAGGAATCGAGGTAGATAAGGCAAAAATTGATCTTATCTCTAACCTACCTCCACCCAAGAATATCAGAGACGTGCGATCCTTCTTAGGACACGCAGGCTTTTACAGACGATTTATAAAGGACTTTAGTCTCCTCTCTCGTCCTTTATGTAATCTTCTTCAAAAGGATACACCGTACGAGTGGACTGAGCAGTGCCAAGAAGCTTTCACTAAGCTTAAGGGCATGTTAACCACTGCACCTATCATGCAGCCACCCGACTGGAGTCTTCCTTTTGAACTTATATGCGACGCCTCTGATTATGCTCTTGGAGCGGTTCTAGGCCAAAGAAAAGATAAGCGGCCTTACGTTATCCACTATGCAAGTAGGACTCTAAATCCTGCCCAAGTGAACTACTCAACTACGGAAAAGGAACTCTTAGCCGTAGTGTTCGCTTTGGACAAATTTCGGTCCTACCTGATTGGATCCAAAATCATTATTTACACAGACCATGCGGCAATCAAGTATCTTCTTTCTAAGAATGATTCTAAGCTCCGCCTGATACGATGGATCCTTCTACTCCAAGAATTCGATTTCGAAATTAAAGACAAAAAGGGAGTAGAGAACGTAATGGCCGATCACCTTTCTCGCCTTAATACCTCTGATTCCCTTGAGGTAACTCATATTAATGATATGTTCCCTGATGAACAACTGTTTAGAGTCTCTCATTCACCTTGGTTCACTGATATTGCTAATTATCTTGCTACAGGTGCCATACCGACACACTGGACATCGCAAGATAAGAAAAAATTCTTTACCAAGGTGCGTAACTTTTTCTGGGATGATCCATATTTGTTTAAATATTGCCCAGACCAAATCTTAAGGAGATGTGTGCCAGACGATGAGCATCAGAGTGTCATCTCCTTCTGTCACTCACAGGCCTGTGGTGGTCACTTTTCTACTAAAAAGACCACGGTCAAGATTCTACAGTGGCTTTTACTGGCCCACTATCTTCAGGGATACTCATGAGTTTTGCAAAGCTTGTGAGCGTTGTCAAAAATTGTGAGCATTATCTCGTCGAAATATGATGCCTTTGAATCCCATCCATATCATTGAAGCATTTGATTGCTGGGGCATTGATTTCATGGGACCATTCCCCCAATTATTTGAAAATCTGTATATTTTGCTCGCCATAGACTATGTCACTAAATGGGTCGAAGCAATTCCGTGCCGCAAAAATGACCATTACACTGTCATTAAGTTTTTGAAAGAAAATATCCTGTCGCGGTTCGGAACGCCTCGAGCCATCATTAGTGACGGGGGCTCACACTTCTGCAATAGACCATTCGAGAGTTTAATGAAGAAATACGGTATCTCACATAAGGTGAGCACCCCATACCATCCACAAACAAGTGGACAAGCTGAGATTTTCAATAGAGAGATCAAACATATCCTGGAGAAAACGGTCAACCCTGATCGTAAGGATTGGTCAATCTGATTGACCGATGCCTTATGGGCGTACCGTACTGCTTTCAAAACTCCTATTGGAACATCTCCCTTTAGACTTGTCTATGGAAAAGCCTGTCACTTACCTGTGGAATTGGAACATAAAGCATACTGGGTGATCAAAAATCTAAATTTTAATTTGGACAACGCTGACTCGTTATGCAAACTTCAGTTGAATGAACTTGAAGAAATCCGAAATGATGCGTATGAGAACTCCAGAATTTACAAGGACAAGATGAAGGCGTTTCATGACCAACATAGTCTACGGAAATCATTCACGCCAAGTCAGAAAGTCCTTTTGTACGATTCCCGACTCCACCTCTTTCCGGGTAAGCTTCGATCTCGTTGGACCGGCCCTTACATTGTTGTTACTGCTTATCCTCATGGGGCCGTCGAGATAAAAGATTTCGAAAATGGCAAGGAGTTTAAAGTAAATGGACATCGATTAAAGCCATTTGTCGAAACGTTTGATTCAGAGGACATGTCCATGCCTCTGATTGCTCCTGTTTACCAGGACTGATCTCCTAGTCTGATGGAGGTATAGGTAGGGTTATCGCTTTCATAGGACTAGGATTGTTGCTTTATTTGTCTGGCTGAAGACGGTAAATTTAGCGCTCTTGGGAGGCAACCCAGCTTTTCATTTCATTTTTCTAGTGATCGATTCAATGTTTGTGGGTAACCTTACTGCAAACCCTCACGAGACTACAACTCGTCCACTAGGGGTAACCTAGGGGTTTAAAGGCTTGTTGCATTCGCTAAATGCAATCGAGAACACCTGCGAAAGTGGTATAGGTAGGATTTTATTTTTGTTTTTCTTTCTCTCATACTAACCTGCTCTCTCCCAGTGATCTCTTGAAAAATCTCTCTCGATACGTTATCCAGGTACTATCTTCCCATCACTTTACTTTTGTTGTTCCATGTTTAGATCTTTTACATTGAGGACAATGTAGATTTTAGGTTGGGGGTGGGAGATTAGGCTTCCTAATCCGTATTTTCTTGGTCTTGAGCAACAATTGTGAAAAATTTTAAAATTTTTCTGAAAATTTTTATGAATTTGAAGTGATTTTGATCGATACCCTTGATTTAGAAGTTCAAGATAAGTGATGTTGATAATTTAGGACTCTTGGATTCAGTATCTATTAAATTTCACAGTTAAGATCAAGTTATTAATCCATGATTAGAGGTTGTAAACATTGATTGAATCAAGATTTCACATGTCACATCTCGCTTTCACATTAAGATTTCAGTTCCATATCGAAGGATTAACTTGGTAATCACTGAGCATGAAAGGAACCATCCTGAAATATTTTGCCATCATGGTATAAAAATTGAAAAGGTTGGATAATTAATCTTCACCATAGGTTTGCTCCCTATAGGTGTAGAGTTAATTTCCCATGAATGATATGAAAAGGTCTGGGAGTACGGTCTTCACCATAGGTTTGCTCCCTATTGGTAGGGATTTGATTCCTCTTCTTGACATGACTATTAATGAAAAAATAAAAAGTTGAAAAGATCAAAAGATGAATTTATGAGGCAAGTTTGGTTATCATGAATTCTCCTGTTGATTACCTATGATTTCATGCAATAACAAAATGAATCTTAATGTTGATAAGCCGAGATTACACTATACACCCATGAAACTCAATGTTTAGAATTATTCTAATTGATGGAGTAATACTTTGAACTTGATTATGAAATCTACCGAGTGCTTGAGTCTAGGAGAAAGCAATATCTAACATTCATGAATTTTAGAATTCTGGGACTTGGATAGTTTTGCAAAAATCATTTAAGTTCATAGAAATCGTCATATAATTCTCAACTTATTTTTCGCATATTTTGCTCGGGACTAGCAAAATGCTGGTTGGGGGTTGTGTTGAGGGTCAAATATTGCATATTAGACCCCGATTATTTCCTGGATTTATGAACAATATCTTAAAACTATCTACATGATAGTGCCAACTAAATTAGAGATTAGAGAATATAGAAAATCATGAAGGTAATGTTTCTCTACACAATTCACAGATAATCTAGTGTGAAAGCTTTCTCCTCTCATCATGTCTAACTGAGATATATTCTTAGGCAAATAATTATAAATGTGGCATGGAGTTTATAAGATAATACATTATATACATAATTATAAGGAAATATGACATTTAAACGATTACTCCATGAAAGTCAAGATAGCTAGGAATTAATAATTTTCTAAAATTCTATACATTAGAGATTTAATCCACATGGAAATTAGTGAAAGGAAGAGGCTATGGGGGATGCTCCTCACCTTCCAAGAGTCGAATCGACTTCATGTGTTGTCGGAATTGGTTGCGCATGTTCAAGAATCCCATCCTACCGCAATTTAGACTATTTGTTCAGTTAGATTGCCCCACCATTCCTTGGATGAGTCATGCCACAGCCCAGCCCCAGCAAGTTGACTCAACCCATCTCGGGATCTCCTTGGTGCGTCAAATCCACATGGGCTGGTAGTAATGCTCGGTGCAGCTGAACAGAACTCAGCCCCAAATTCCTGCTTCAACTCGACATAATGAGTCAACTCGGCCCAAACCGGCACCCATTTCCTCTCCTTCTCTTCCTTCCCCTTCTTCCTCCTCCCTTTTCTGCTGTAATAATAGCTGGATTAAGTCAGGCTCGAACTAGTTCAGACCAGGCCCTGAACTAGATGATGATTCACTGAGTCAACATCACAACAACTCGGCATCACCCTAGAGACGACTTAGTTTACTGAAACTCTGTTTCTCACCGAGTTTACTGAAGCTATGCCGAGTTAGTAACAACCACTGGACCAGGCGTGATCCCAGCTCACTTTACTGGCCTCACAACCGATCCGGAAGCCACGCTACTGAGTCGAATCGGTGGCCAAGAGGAAGGACGGCAACTGCTCACTCCTCCACTTCTTTTCTTCTTCTTCACTTTCCTCTTCACTTTCCTTTCTTCTTCTCTGTTTCCTGCCAAAATGAACTGTCCAATCAGTTGGCTGGACACAGAAAGACCCGACTCGACGACAACTTCCCGAGTCGGCTCTCCCCTTTTCTTGTTTCTCTTCACTTCTCTCTTCTCCTTCCTCTATCTTCCTTTTCTTCCTCCTTCTTAAGTTCCTGCATGATTAAGTGAGTCGAAACTCGCCTCAATGCTCTCGGTAGATTCGGACTGAGTCTCGTTGCGGCATGGCAATGGTGGTCCTGCTCTCTCTCTTTTCTGATTTCTTTCTTTCTTTCTTTTGGATGGCTGCCCTAAAAGGTAGGAGGGTATTTAGGCATTCCGATCCGCTTCCAGACACTTCTAAACTAATTACGGAATTAGTTAGGTGTGCGGCATAAAAACGGCTCGGCCAGAAGTTTAAATGGATTATCGGCTGTTATCTCCTTACACGCTTATGATCAGATCACATGGACGGACTTCAGGGACTATGGGCCACTAGATGGATAGCTCAGATCAAACGGAGAGGCCCACTACAAGATGTGGGTATCTGGGTTCAACAGGGAAGATGGTCCAGCCATCAATGGTGGATCTTCAATGGTCGGTTGATCTGATACACTAGGATGGTGTAGATGTGGTCAGTGATCAATGTGGGGTCCATGTTTTGGGTGGACAATCAAGATTCCTTGATGGTGCGCAACTTCTCCCAAACGGCGGAATTCATTCCGCATCTCTAAAGCTATGAAAACCCTAGTGCAACTCGGTTAAAGGGCTGAGATTCACTACTTCTGACGGCTAAGATGAAGAGAGAGGAACGAATCTCCAGCCTGGCATAAATGGAGTTTTCTGTTTTTACAAAATCCTTCGGCATCCACAGGCTTTCTGCGCCTGGATGTATGTTTTCTGTTTTTACAAAATCCTTCGGCATCCACAGGCTTTCTGCGCCTGGATGTATGCCCATGCATGAGCACAACCTTTCATGAAAATCCTGGGTTGGTTGGAAGCCCGCTCGGAGTGCGATGGACGGTATGGATCATGCTAAGAGTCCCTGGTGGTGGGCTCACACTCGAGCAAACGAACACCATTCATTTAAACGGCATTTGAGCAGGAAATTAGGGAGACAAATCCCTTTTTTGTGGTTTTGTCGGGTCAACAGAGTGTTGACCCGAGCTGCACTTTGCTGCACGTCGGGCGCACATCATGCAAGTGCACGTGTAGGTTGGAAGTGGGGTCCACATTGATGTGTGATATGATCCACTCCGCTCAGTGCCTCTTACTAGTCCCATTAGGGTCCCGGTTCATACATGAGGTAGATCTATGGATCAGGTGTGTAAGACCCGTATCCTAGCCCGTACTGTTCCGTAGGCTTCCGCGCTCCTCACGGTCGAATTCTGGCAACTTGCGACTTATAATCAGTAGTTGCGCGTAATCCTGAGTTGTATCCCATATTCTAGAGTTAGCTCGACCTGAGACTTTATCATTGCGACCGCACCGTCGCTGTGGTTCCAACGCCGCGTCTCACGCGTCGAGGCAATACCCAAGCCAGGAGATGTGAGCTCGCGTTCAGTTCGAGAAAATGCCGCCCAATTGTAAAACCTATGAGAGAACATGTCAAATCAACCCATCAATCACCACATCATGTCAAGTACAACCACCCTTCCCCTAAAGTGAACTCTTTCTCTCTTACAAACTCATCTCTTACGTGTCAAGTACACATCACCCATTACTCACACCCATCCCCCCCCCTCCCTCCCTCTCTCTCTCTCTCTCTCATTTTTCCCCAAGTTTTTTCAAGTAAGCAACCATCCATACACGAGAGCTCCATGAGAGAGCTTTGTGTGGCCCACTTCTTACCCCTAATCTCCACCATCCAACTGCCCAATGTCCATCATCCTCTATTAAAGTCAAAGGCAAGGAGTTTGGCGTTCCATCGGACTAAGAAGAAGACCAATCGATGGGTGATTTTATAATTTTCTATCATTGATTTTGTGATTTGAGGGCCCACATGTGGTGAGACCCATCTTGATGTATGCATTATATTTAGAGGGACCCATAGTGGCGGGGTCCCTCCCATCTCCAGGTTTCTCTCTTTCTCTCTCTTTCCCTATGAATGATGGCCCACCTTGATGGGTGTATCATCCACACCGTCTAGTAGTCTATAGACGATGTTGGACCCACCTGGTTGTATGTCTACACTGTCCACGCTGGACAGGGACCCACCGGGATATATATTTCATCCTGACCGTCTATCCAACTTCCTGGCCATTGGGCTAAGGAATGAGGCAGATTCAATCTCTATTGAGGCCACATGTGTGGAACCTCACTGAGATATATGTATTTTGGACCCACCTGATGCGTGGGTGGGATCCATCATCGTCTGCCCATCTGGACAGGACCCACCTGATGTGTGGATGGGATTCATCACCGTCCGTCCATTTCCTCTGGTGCACCACCATGATTGTATGTGTTGCATCCCACAGTCCATCTGGGCGGTGAAAATCTTGCAGTTGGGAGCTGCCGTGTACGTCAGCGGGTTCAAGACCCAACGTGATGTGTGTGTTCTGAGCACACCGTCCATCTGCTGGTGGGGCCATAATCGTGATGTATATTGTTCACTCCCCAAGTGCAGGGTTGTGATGTAGTAATAACTCGGTAAGACCGAGGTCGAATCCCAAGGGACTGAAACCTGTACGTTATCTAAAACTAACCAAAACTAGAACTAGAATGAGACGAAATCTAAATTGAGTTGTAATTTGAAGAATGATTCTGAAGTATTAATCTAAAACTTAGGAGAAATCAGAGGTGAGAAACTAGGAATTCAAAGGATCCACTTGTAGAGATCAGAGAGATCTTATGCCTGCTTCAAGAATCATGAAATTTACTGAACTGTCGTTGATCTAGTTTTCAAAGAGATGAAAGGTATATGAATTAGAATGGATTCCATCACCAAACCATGCCCAAGAGACTATGGCAAACAACAGAATTAAACTAATTACCAACCAATCACATGTATGAAGGTTAGGAAGGGTACCGTCATCCGACCATGCCCAGGAGACGATGGTGAACAACAGGGCTTCCTGATGTCATAAACATAAAAGGGATAAGAAAATATTCAAAGCATTGCAGACCAATTGTAATTTATGTCACAATAGACCATTAAAGACCAAAAATATTTCCATTAAAATCAAACAAAAACTAACTTCAATTCAAAAATTAAAATTAAATTAAAAGCATATAATCTCTCATCTCACTACAAGCTTCACCTCCTAGCCCTAGCTAGGAGGTTTAGCCGAACATAGCTAGACTAATTCTTACAAAAATCATAAGAAAAGGAAACAGAAAAAAAAATAAAGAAATCACTTCCCAACTCTCTCCAGACGTCTCAGCAATTGCTCCCCCCTCAATCCAAACTCAACGTCCAAGGAAAAACCCCCCTACCTCTCTCTTTCTCTTGCCTTTTATAAAGGCTGGGAGTGAAGTCGGTGGTTGCTCGAAGCACAGCTGCTGCGTAATCCTGGATGGACTCCTCTGTGTAAACCTTGTTACGCAACCAAGAAGACAACGCCCTCAACTCCCCACTTCCTTGCTTTCTTTCTAAAAATATGCCTTCACCTGAGGCATTTTTGGACAGCCTACATGATGGACGGTCTAGATCTTTGAAACAATCAGAGTCAATGGTCCACCTGGATCGATCGCAGCTCGGTTTGTGAAACAGAGCTTGCACCGCCGTACGCTGTGATGGTCGATGGGCCCCACAGTGTCATTTTCAATGAAATCCACTCCGTTCATAATATTCCTATCGAAATTTTAGTCAGAATGGACAGGTTTTTATCAATTTTTAGTGTGGCCCACTGCTGTTTTTCTTCCACCGTTCATCCTACGTTTTCTGAAGATTCACGTTCGTACACATGCATGGGACCAAAAGGAGATCTTAGCGAGGGCCTTTGCCACCTCCTGGACCGAATGAGTGGTCCTGATCGTTCGTGTGATGAATGGTGATGGCCCGCTACATGTCCCAGCGTCCTTCATGCGTAACAGAGACTTACGCAGCCGACGCTGAATTAGATGGTGGCCCACTAATTGATGGAGATAGAGAAATCCATTACGTTCATTATATTCTCCTCGAAAAACCGTTGGGAATGGATGGCGTTGGAGAGGTTTCGGTGTGGCCTACGAGATCATCTACTTCGCCGTTCATCTTCCTTTTAACGGTTTGAAAATCCATCTTTGCAGTCTTTTGAAATTCTGCTACCTAGGCATGCATTGTTGCTACCCCATAAGACAACTGAACGGTTCTGATCATCAATTAATATGGTGAGTGGGACCCACAGCTGAGAAACGGACGGCTCTTTTTCAGACGTTGTTCAAAAATAGAAACTTCTGTTTTGTTGCTGGAGACGTCCGTCAAATTGACTTGGAAAAATGCATGTGGTTTGGTGTGGCGCGGCTGCACATGTGCTCAATGCACACGCCACATAAACGGGGCCCCATTATTATGTTCTTCAGAAATCCAATCCATCCATCTTGTTTCTCATATTATTTTGACTGTTGATAAGAATTTTGAGGCAGTTCCAGATATCAGGTGGGCCCCACTTAATGAATTAAGGGGCTGATCAGTCCGTTGGCCCACTTTCAGAAGGATCCACCAGCTGAAATTCGACGTGTACGGTTAATTTATGATCCTCGGAGTATGTATGAAGTTTCGAGCTGAACGGATGATGGAAATCCTATGATCTTGCATTCAGCACCAGTTTCGGGCCATTTGAACTTCAGTTTCCTGATTTTCTCGAATTTTTGCCATGTACATTTCATCCATCTTGATTCCCTAGAGTCCATCCCATGTTTTGGTGAATTCTGAGCGTCAACTCCATGCATTTAACATCCTTTTTTAGTCCAGGCTCTTAAAATCACCTTGCAACATAAATAAGATAAAACGGGCCATTAGACAGTATCATGCTTAGGGTTTAGGGGCTCGTAATTTCAGGAAATAAATAGGGTATGATATGTAATATTTGACCCTAAACATATATGATATATCCTAATTGTCCATCTGTCTGGACGTGGGCCCCACACCAACTATATGGCTGCTGTATGATGTTAGTAGGTCAAGTGGGGCCCTGACCATGATGTATGTTGTATATTCAACCGTTCACCCACGTGGGCACCACATGATGTGTCTTATATCCACACCGTCCAGCTCTCTGGACGGTGGAATCCACGGTGATGTTTATGCCATTCATTAGTACGTGGCCCACGTAATGTGGAACCCACACATGATATAATGTTTTATCCATGCTGACGTGGGACCCTTGATGATTATATACACACACACACACACACACACACACACACATACATACATACATACTATATCAGATATAGCTAGTGGCCCCACGTGGATAGCCCACCATGATGCATGCTTTAATCACCACCATCCACTGTATGGGACGGTGGGACCCCCCTCTTTCTTTGAATGCAAACTTGGGGAGGGGGGGCACGTGATGTTTGTGCGTCACCCATATTGTCCATTGCGTGGACGTGGGGCCCACACTTGATCTATGCATTGTATATTTACACCAGACCACCATAATGTATCTGTTCCATCCAGCCATCCAGGACGTTCTGCTGGGTGGGGCCCTCCTTGATTTATGTGCTGCACATGCACATCGTCCATCTTGATGGTGCTGCATGGACCACCTTGACGTACGTGTTTTAGCCACACCATCGGTATATGTATTGTATATCCAAGCTGTTCATCTGATGGGCCCATTTGTAGGTGCAGGCCCACCTACTATATATGTGTAGACTAACCTTGATGTAAGTGTTTTATATCCACACTGTCTGTACTTGGACAATGGTAGGTGTAGCCCAACATGCTGGATGTGTTTTATCCAGGCCGTCCACATGGGACGTGTGGACCCCGCATCTGATATATGAGTTTCACCCATGCTGTCCGTCCATGGGTCTCACGTGGGGATTGCCATGATGTATGTATTTTATGTCCAAGCCGTCCATCTGCCGGTCCCACCTTGATGGATGTGATTCATCCACACCGCTTGGCCATGATCGATGGGCCCACCTGCCGTGTTATCGCAAGGCCCACCATGATGTACGTGTTTCATTTATGCGGCCCATGTGATGTGGCCCACTTGATGTGTATGAGGCCCATTAGTGCGGCCCATTGATGCAGCCCACTTGATGTGTGTGATGCCCATTAGTGCAGCCCATTGATGTGGCCCACTTAGCATATATGAGGCCCATATGATGAAGCCCGACTTGATGTACATGAGGCCCATTGTGACGTATATTAGGCCCATGACGTGTGGCCCATTTGATGCATACGAGACCCATATGTAAGGCCCATCTATTGTACATTCGAGGCCCATGGGTTGTGGCCCATTGTGATGTATTTGAGGCACATGGGCGAGGCCTGATGTGATGTATGTGTGGCCATTACGTTGCATATGAATCCCTTATGTGGGCCACTCCTTGGGAGCAATGTTGGTTAGATGTCCACATTGATAGGCAATGATGGTTAGATGTCTTCATTGTAACCTTCCCTTAGGCCTTGTTAAGTCCATTCTTACCGATTTCGATTGTCGTGACCGATTTGTCGATTTGATTATCAATTGATTTCGATTGTCGTGACCGATTACTGATTTCGATTAACGTGATCAATTTTTTGATTCCGATTAATATGATCAATTGACGATTTCGATTGACGTGATCGATTTATCGATTTTGATTATCGATCGATTTCGATTGTCATGACCGATTATCGATTCCGATTGACGTGACCAATTTACCGATTCTGATTATCGATCCATTCCGATTGTCATGACTGATTGTCGATTCTGATTGACGTGACCGATTTGTCGATTCTAATTATTGATTGATTCCAATTGTCGTGACCGATTGTCGATTACGATTGTCATGATCGATTGTGGATTCTGATTGACGTGACCGATTTATCGATTCTGATTATTGATTGATTCCGATTGTTATGACCTATTTGCTGATTTTGATTATCGATTGATTCCGATTGTCGTGATCGATTGTCGATTTCGATTGACATGACCTATTTGCCGATTCTGATTATCGATCGATTCTGATAATCAAGGCCGATTCTGATTGTCGAGGCCGATTCCGATTGTCGATAGAGATTTCGATTGTCAAGGCCGAATATCGGGGCTGATTCAGATTGTCAAGACCGATTGTATATGCCGATTCTGATTGTCGAGGCCGAGTATCGAGGTCGATTCTGATTTGTCAAGGCCGATTGTATAAACCGATTCCGATTGTCGAGACCGAGTGTCAAGGTCAATTCCGATTGTTGAGGCCGATTTCGTTTGTTAAGGTCAATTTTGATTGCCGAGGCCGATTGTCGAGGCCTATGTGATGAGGCCCATTGTGATGCATTTGAGGGCCAGGTGATGAAGCTCATTATGATGTATGTTAGGCCCATCGTGATGTGTATTGAGCTCTTGAGTGAGGCCCATGGTATTGTATATCAAACACTTTGTGAGGCCATGAGTCAACTATATGTTTGACCCTATGTGGGCCACCCCTTGGGAGTAATGTTGGTTGAATGTCCACATTGTCGAAGCCGAATGTCGATGCCGATTATTGAGGCCGATTATTAATACCGATTATGAGTACGTAATAGCATAACATCATAATACATGCCCATATGCATCATCTGCATGTTTGTTATGAGATGTGATTGACCATTGTATATGTCATAGGGTAGGTTGTTCATAGGACTCCCTGATAGGCGTAGTTGCCTCATATGAGTGCACAATATGCATAGGATTGATGCATGATTAGACTGCATGACTCATGCATCTTGCATTTGTGTCACATAATCACCTTACACCCTAGCGACATCAGGGCTGTAGCCTCCACAGGTATTTTGTGGATGGCCAGACGGGACACCAAAAATCTATTTTACATGGGGTGCTATAGATATCCCTAGGTGAAAGTTCTTAAACCCTCTTTCCAGAAGTTGCTCTAACGTTTATACCGAGTGAATGCATGATCGCATGAGAGCCGTATACCGTTAGGCCACGTCTCCCACTGTGTCGTGGTCTGTTGGAAGGGGGTACGGCCTTACCTGCCCGAGAGGCGGGGGCAATGCTAGGCTGAGTCTGACCAACTCAAGGAATGAGTCTGCTATCGATGAGCCGGACCTGATATTGGCAGGCGGATAGTGAGGTCTCTTCCACTCTCCTTGTTGCTTGTGATGGGGTGGCAATCTGATTTGGAGTGTAATAAACCGCGGTGATTTTCCAAAGAGGAACCATACTGATATGTGGACTGATTGAGTGAGAGTTACATACTCATACATTCATTTCATTTATGGTGGTGCACAACTAATTGTTGTGTACCTTCGCATGGCCAGGATTTTGGTTGAGCGCGCGACTAACCTGAGATCAGGAGTCTACCACATTGGGTTTGATTATCTAAATTTATGTATGTGAGTGGTTTGGATAGAAGTCCTTTGTAGTAGACCATGTAGCTTGCAATACTACGTACTATCATCCTGACTTCACACTTCAGCTTGGTCATTTCATTCGCATTGCATATTGCATTACATCTTCAACACATATTATTTGGCTTACTGTCTCTGCATTGCATAGCTGATCTACATTGCTTCATCAGTATATGATATTAGTTTATTATATTTTTGCATCGCATAACCTGGTTAAGGCTGATGGTATTTATGGTCCTATCAGCATGTCTTCGCATTACTCTGATATCATATGATTTATGAACTTGTCAGTATTTCTGATATGGTATGATTTATGAGCTTGTTAGTATTTTCGCTTACTTTGATTACTCTGATATTGCTTACTTGACACTTACTTTGTGCACACACTTTTACCACCCACTAAGCTTTCTGTAAGCTTATATACGATAGATGCATGCAGGTGGCGTTAGGTCACAATAGTGTTGAGCTTGGAGCGTGCAGCGGTCTTCTGGAGCTTGATTTTCGATTTATGTATTTCTCTTTCCAGCATTGTACTCAAATGATTATATTAGTAGATATGTGATGATGAGTTGCCTTTGTGATTTGGGTAATCTTGTGGTTATGCTTATTACGAGATAAATGCACATTGAAAAATTCTCATTATAGGATTCCAGGATCAGAATCTGGCGTATGTACACTGGAAGCTGAGAATGGAGTTTACGAAGGCTGTCAGCATCGGATTCGGCGATCGAAAATTTTGTGAGTCGGGTTTTTGAGTTTGGGGCGTGACAAGGTGGGCCATACTTTTCATTTCTATTGCTCTGATGGTTATATCGTACTGAATTTGAACGTCAACTGTAGAAGAGTCTACATGAGCATTTAACCATAAATTAATGGCTATAATAAGGATTAGGTGTCCTAATATATATTTATGATGTTAAATATCATTTTTGTAATGTTTTAAATATCATTTTTATTATCAAATTTATTATTATATTTTTAATTTTTAATTATTTATATTTAAATCTCATGGTTCTCTTTTTTTTTTTTTTAGAGATGTTTAGTATGTTTTTCAAAGAATAATTACTTATTTGTATTTAGATTTATATATATATATATATATATATATATATATATATATATATATATATATATATATATATATATATATTTCTAAATTGTTCGCGTGTGTCACCTCTAGATTAGCGCTATGTATTCATTCGCTTAGTCCACTGTAGGTCTTTGATTATAAAAATTTGATTATTTGGGTCTGTAAGTGGGCCAAAATACATGGGTTTCAGCGCGTGTAGTTATCGATTTATTTAAATTAATGGTTGAATTTATGAATTTGATATTCTAATTGTTGAGATTTGGTGGCAGGTTGTTAAGTCTTGTGGTTTATTAAATAATGGTTAATAACTCAGGTTTTGTATACCCTCATATAGATTTTAATTTATAATGGTAACACTCGAGTATGCAAAAGTACGGGGTGTTACACCACCACTTCATCTTCCTTGATAAAACTAAACGTAGCTGCGGTCCTTTGCTAGTGGTTTTTGGGTATGCCTATGATGAAAGGAATGGAGGAGAAGCATGGAAAAGATGGAGGAGGAGAAGAAATAAAAGTGAAGCGAGAGGGAAAGAAGAAAAGAAGAAGAGAGTGAGGGAGTGCATTCGTGCTGTAACCAAGTCTCATGCTGCACCAAGACTCGACTCTGCTGAGTTGGATAGTGTCTGAGTCGAGTCCTGGCTCGTTTGGTCGTACAAGGACTGAAGAAGGAGATAGGAAAGGGAGTGTGTGCGTGTGCAACATCGACTCTGCCCAACTCATGGGCTGTTATCGAGTCGACTCACTGTCAAGGCAATGACTATTGATTCTGGAACCGAGTCCAGCTAGGTCAGGTTAGGCTTGGGCCTAGTTCGGTCTAGGTCACCCTAGGAAAGATAGAAAGAGGAGAAGAACATGAAGAAGGAGAAGTGTTTGAGTGGTGGTGTTGCACCACGATGAGTTGGGTTGGGTTAACTGGACTGAAACTCACTGAGGTGTTGATCCTCGCAACCTCTACTTGTTGTTTGGGTCAGGGTGAGTCGTAGTTGAGTTGGGAAGAAAAGAGAGAGAGAGTGAGTGAGAGAGAGAGAGAGAGAGAGAGAGAGAGAGAGAGAGAGAGAGAGTGGAAGGAGGATAGAGAAGGGTGGTGAGAGTTAGGTCAAGTAGACTCGACATGTTGAGCTCGAGTTGGGAACTTGACTCGTTGTCGAGTCAGCTGGGCCTGGATTCATTAACTCTTTGAGTTGGTTGGGTCCAACTAGTTGCTAGTTATGGTTGTATTGAGGGAAACAAGAAAGAAGTAAATGAGAGAGAGAAAGGTTGATAGTTGTGTTGAGCCGAGTCAACTTGGGTGTCAAGCAGAGTCGATTCAACCTGAATCAACTGGTATGTTTTCCTCTCAAACCCTTGCATTGAAATTCAAATTAAAACCTTGGTCAGTTAATTGATTCCTAATCTCGGCTAAGGTGTAGCCTAATATCATGTTTTCAATTTCACATTGTTTGAATTGGGAGTGAGGTGAGTCAAGTCTACCTTGGGGAGATTCTAAGGGCGCATGCACTTCCTAGCGACAATTTAGGTGATTCAATACTTAAGGTGATGACTTCTTCCCCTTAAGCTTTCCATTTCCAAATTAGTCTTAGGAATAGTTTTCATTTGAATTACAATTGTCATCTTATAACCTATGACCACTTACACTAGTTATCGAATCTTAAGGAAATGTTTACATTTTAACTACAACTGATAGCTTGTAGAACATGCAATAGTTATTAAATCTTATATGTTAGTTTTCATTTAAATCGATAGTTTATGCCTTTGATTCATGATCTCTTGTGGTAGTTATGGATTTCATTATCAACATATATCTTGCATCTATACACTTTCTCATGAATTGCTTGTAAGTCACTTGTGGAATTCGACTCACTACATTTACTAGTGGGAAACTCCACTTATGTATGTGAACCCACACTTAGGATGTAACGGGATGGAATGTGTATGAAATGGACCATCGACTTGGAGGTTACTTTTGGAATGTCAACATGGGCTTACCATGCATAGGTTGTTGTGCCTACGTGGCCTTGAGAATAACCTTTTTACCGCTTAATTTAATATCACTCTACGTAACATCCTTACTATTTTGATTTAACGTTTACCTCACATGACCTTTCTATCGCTTCAATTTGGTATTTGTCCTATGATTTGATATTTGCCTTATATGGCTTTGATGGTTCATTCTCATATAAATATATGGTGGTAAGTCCCATATAGTGAATTATGATTAGCCACTAGTCGATGAGCTTCTATTAAATATCTTAAGGTGGAGGTCTCATGAGCTGGGGATGGTGGAATGTGATACTATGCCCGAGCTATCAGCCTATGCTGGGTGATGAACCCCCCTTAATGACCTTTGAGATTTCTTAAACTGGCTAGTTGTAAATGTAATAATAATGCTTAGACTAATCAAGCATTCATATCATACGGGCGATGACGGATGACTAATTCTTAATACTGTAGCACATGCCCCTAATTGTGGTATTGTTTCGCTAGTTCCCAAACCATCGACTATCGACCCACTTTCGGTGAGTTTGACACTATGCATGTATGGGATGTACTTTCACTAGTGACCAGCCACATGCATGGGTTTCACCCAAAAGCCAACTGGATGAGCATCCCCAGTTGATGTGCACTCATGCATTAAACAAGACTGCATCATGTATTGTTTTGTATGTCTTGTTGTCTTTAAACTATGTTTAACTAATGCGGTGGCGTGTAATCTTAAGAGGAATTCACATTGAGTTGGTCATTCATTCATCAAATATATAATCGTACATGTAATACATGTGGCTTAAATGATATTTAAGTTCAGACTGATGATGAGCAAGGTACAATTGTTAAGGATGCATGGTTGAATTTGCCAAGAAAAGTTGCATGATCTTACGGCTCAAGTTTATATGCATTTTATTATTTCTCATGTGTTAAATTGTGTATTTATTACATTTATTATCATAAAGACATTGGTTTGTACAAGTCATTTGGGCAGCTGCTCTTATATTTTGAATGAATATACAATTTCATTTATGCTTGATTTGTTTCTCTTTGGAAAAATTGCCAATTCTGAAAGAGAAAAGAATATATATATATGCGTGAAATTTGACTATCTTTAAAGGTTAACACTTGGGTTTTTGAAAGACGAGTCATATACTCATGTTTCGAAAACTCGAGACATTACATGAAGTTGGTGTGGTAAAGGTTGGCAAGGAAAGTGAGATAGGTGAAGTATTATGATGAGTACTTTGCTAGGATAAAAATTATTTATTTATTATATTAGTAGATATGTCAAAAAATAAGACAATGCAACTTATATAAACATATTATTAACATAAATGAATTACAATGACATTTAACAAATTCTCTTATAAATTTCAGGTTATTAATTGTTAAACATATGTAAATTTACAAATTCACCAATATGTAACGCCCTGGAAATCGGGGGTCGAGCATACGCTTAACTCCCGAGTTCCCGAGAGTCACTTATAACCGATTTCATTATTAGGCATTTAATCGAGTTTAATTGCGCAATGTGGAATTTTCTGAAATCATGGAACACAACAATAAGTCCGCAGAAATGAAAGAGATCTAACATATTATATGTACATGTATAAAAGAATAAGGGGATCGCACATGGCTCCATCCATCAAAATCACAAAAGAATGTATAAGTCCAAAAAATATAAGGCTGAGCCCACACTCAGCGATCCAAACCCGCCACTCAAGCTGGCGAAGAACCATCCATCAGTTGGAAGTATGACAGCTCCTCCTCGTCGAGAGTAGCATCGTCATGCTCCCCCTGCTCCGTATCCCCTGCATTTATGAGAGAGTCTGGTTGGTGTTTTAAAACACCGTCCCAGAGTGGGAGAGTGATTAACTCAGTGAGTGCTATTAGTCTTAAGTTACAACAGACATCAATTGTAATATGAAATTAATGAAATACAATCAATCATCAATTCCTAGAAACTCTTATTTAAATACATGAATGCGAGATGATATGATGCATGCCCTCGCCACAACGCTCCCTCGAGCGACTCCATCTAACGATTGCGTATGTCAACACTCCCTCAGAGTGACCTCGACTTTCGAGTCGCCACCCTAACTAATGCGATACAGTGTGATTGTGTTAACCGAGTTATTATTTAAGTCCATTCATCCAACAGATTAGGGAGTCTGATACACCCCATAAATCAAGTACCCTGAACTAGTTACGAGGCCAAGACCCCCCAACGTGCGAGGCTAAGTCCCCGCGATCCTTGATCCCGTCGGGTTCCCCATCCCTGACTTCAAGCACATGGGGAGTGCTGAGAACTGGGATCACTCGCGGTCATTATGAGGAGGCACGTCACCCCAGCGTAGGCCGACAGCTCGGACACAGTGTCCCATTTTACCATGCCCGGCTCACGAGGCAGTGGATCGACTTCAAGTGGTTATCAGTGGGCTACAACGGTGGTAGAGTGTTCCAGGTTCCATACATGTGTGAGCAAACATGGTTAACATTCAGGATTTGCTAGTAAATAGGCTAAACCGCACGAGTCAGACGAGCATGAGACGAACGACATCAGGTACGATAGACCCATGTAGTCGAACTACTGCAGCCCGTATGCACCCGCCTAATTCGCGGGTTTAATCTTAGGGTAGTCCAACCGATGGGGCTACCGTCTAACCTCATGTTCTTGACCAATCCAAGGCTTTGACGATGATTCATAGCGTGCTAACATCAAAGTTATTAACCAACATACCGTATCATGTTGCATACATCCAAACATACAATTCAATGTTACCAACAAGCATATTACAATATCATAAGTAAGGTGCATGTGAGAAGTGTGAGTTAACGAGGAAGCGAAACGCTTCCTACGTACCTAAGAATCAAAATTCGCAAGGGCAAAGCATCATACATGTCATGAGCAATATCATAGGAGGAAATCACACAACACATGAGCATAAGATCATCTACTATACCATCAAACATGTGAGAGGCATAAAAACGCTCATAAGAAAGGAAAACTAAACAAACATCCAATTTCATACATCTCCAAACAAACATCAAAATCTTAGGGTCTCTCTAGATGTCACAAATGCTTCATCCAACAAGCAAAATCATTAAACTCATGTTATAATTGGTACTAGGCCACCTAAGATTAATAGTCCGCACCTTTGAATTCGATGGAGGCTTGGAAGTGACCTAGAAATGGGGTTTGAGGGTTGACCGGCCGGAATTCCTAAAACCAATCCTTGCATGTGAGAAATTCCATGTCAATCCTTTCTTAATACTTGGATCTCAAAAAGAAATGGGGAGAGGTTCTTACCTAGATGGCCAACAGACGAATTTGGGGTTGTGGCGGAGAGTTCCTTCTTGGAGGAGAAATTGAGAGTTGAAAGGGTTGATGTCCTTGGCCCCACCTTGATTGAGAGTCCACCTAGCTCACCTTCACCCTCCCTTTCTCTCTTTACTCTCCTCGGTTGTTGGAGAATGGTGGGAGCTTCGGAAAGGGGAGAATTTGTCGTTGGAAAATAGTGAAAGTTATGAGGGAGTTGTTAGAGGTTGATGAGTTATGAAGGAGGGAGGTTTGGTGGGGGAGATTTGGAGGAAGTTATGGGGGAGAGAGAGATGGGTTGTTGTTGGAGAATGAGGGTTATGAGAAAGAGCTAGGGTTATTCTCTAGAGTTGGGGCCCTTGGCCTTATGTTTCTATAATTTTTTAAAATAGCCTCTTAGAACTTATATAGTTGTTGTGGTGGCCCTAACACTCTTATGGCCACCAAATTGGGTGGGTAGGTGTCTCATGGCCTAACAAGGGTTTATGCAAGGTTTGAGATCCAACAGTTAAGCGACTACGGGATTGGATCAGACAGTACCGATCTCTAAGCGACCCAGCGGGCTCTATTCCGGTGATTGGAGAGGTTCTGGTGGTCCCTTGACCATGAAATTTATAGGGTAGGTGGTCCATGGCCCGATGAAGGATCATGCAAAATTTAGGAGTGATTGGATATGGGGTTTAGTCGCACAGGTCTGATTTGCGATCAACAGTCATCGCGTCACGATTGACACCCAAATTTTGTGAACGGGTGAGGGACACTACATTAGACCTTCACCGAAAATTTGGAAGGAATCTGACGGCTAATACGTCCAAAATCCCTGCTCCCTTGACAAGCGCCAGATTTCCAATAAGGCCTGGTGTGGGTTGACCAGTGCTGTAGGAACGGCTTGGATAATTAGTTCCCGGGTGTCCAACGATTCTGTGGTCCGTGATGGAACACAAGCCCAATGAGATCTAGTGTTTCCTAAGGTTTTATAATTTTCTGACCTTCCTGCGTCGCGGTATGGCCCGCACAGGCTGTTGCTAAGTATAAACGGTCATCTGCCCTGGAGGCCTGCATTTGATCCTAACATGACCCATCTAGTCTACTCTGTTGGACTAATCGTAGATTAATTTAGGTGTGGTTCCTCACCACAAGTAGTCTAAACGAACGGTCCTGCGGCAAATCCTAAGTGGACGCCCCAGGACATAGGGCTGATTAGACGGGATGTTACACAATAATTGATATATGCTTATGTAATTAAAGCTGTAGAAGAATTTTATGTGTAACTTATTGATTTTTAAAATATACAAGGGCCTGAATAAAATGCCGGGTGGATTTTTTATTCGACGGGAATTAATGTTTTTAATATTGATTTGAAGGATTATTGCAAGTTCATTTGATAGTGACAATGGTATGCAAACCATTTCAATATCTTGAATTTCATGAAAATCAAGATAAATAGTTGCAAGTTGGCACTAAAACTAATTGCATAAAAAATTTCTTAGACAATTTCTTAATAAATGAGCATTCATTCAGACATAATTACTTGAGATTGGGCGTGAAATAAAGAATCTTGAAACGTTAGTATCAAAGTGTCTAGGCCAGGCAGCCCAGTGCTATTGCACCAAGGCCGCCCCTAAGCATGGCTCAAGGTTGGTTTGGGGCTTGAAATTTGAGCCCTTTATTGAGCTAGGACCAAGCCAATGATAAACGAGCCAATCTTTGTTGTCAAGTGGCCAAGCTGATTATCTAAGAAGAAAGAACTATTTAAGGACTTTTGTTAGGGTTTACCATTTAGCATAAGTTTAATTTAAAGACAAACATTGAATTTGGGTCATGTTCTAATGATTCTAACCATATGTATGATGGGACTTATTGTTTATGGATTATACCCTACAAAATTTCTTATGGGTTGCCATCTTTAATTCATATCTTATCCCACTGGGTTAGAATATTAGGTATGTTTTTATACATGTGTCAATCAAGACGGTTCAAATCACCAAAGCAACTGTGAATGGAGGAGAGTTCACTCATAAGTGATGAAATCAGAGTTGAGTTAACTCAGTACAGTTCTTCTGAGTCTTGTACTTTTGACTCATAGACATTCGATTTATATTATATATATATATATATATATATATATATATATATATATATATATATATATATATATATGGGAAATGGTGTCATGAGGTGACCTCATGAGAACTACCCATGAGGTAGAGCTGTGTGGGTCCCACCGTGATGTGTGTCAAACATCAACATTGTCAGTCAGATGAACCATTCCATGATGGGCCACAGACTTAAAAAACAAGTCAAGATTTTTCATAACCTAAAAGGGACCCATAAAAGCTCACCCGCATAGAAAGTTCCCATATATATATATATATATATATATATATATATATATATATATATATATATATATATATATGCCGTACTAGTGGTCCATGGTCTTTTCCTCCATTCACAGTAAGGGACCATAAACATCTTAAACAATCAAAACCATTAATTGCATTCATTAGACCATCCCAACAACCACAATATATGCACTTTTGCAACCCAAATATGAACTTATGTGCTTATCATCTAGTGGGCCACCAAAAGAAAGGACCCCCAACGGAGAAACTCCAATCATTGCCCAACTTGAAGTTTCCTGAACCGATGAAAATCTATTTTGCACTTTTCTGGCCTCTCGTCACCTTAGAGGACTCGGCATAACATCTTGGTCTGCATTCACGTCTATAATGATATAGATCCATCATCCATCAACATATATATGATACTTGTCCCAGACATGCCATTTACCTACAAATATGTAATCAACAATCCATGATTTGGAACTGCTTAACAAACACGTTTACATCCGATGCGTGTTGATGGTGCAAATATTCCTGCTCTTGTCAATAAAAAACCGTGCATACCTTTATATGATTACTTGGTACGCTTTCCACCAAGTGAAAGGTGCTCCAAAATTTTCAATATCAAACGTTTAAAACTGAAAAACATGTATTTCATTTATATAATCACTTGGTACACTTTCAACCGGAGATAGGTGCTCCAAAATTTCCAATGTTAAAGGTTCAAAATTAAAAAATATGTGTTTCTAATGTAGAGCAGCTTGCGGACACTTTCCTATCCAAGATGGATCAGAGAAGGCCCGATCGAAGGCGGAAGTGATCACGACTTTCAAAACCCTAAAAATGACATTTTTCATAAACCCAAATGAGTTATTTGACGTACCACATATGATTTTGGGGTAGAAGCTACTTTACCCACTCAACTCTGCTACGCTAGGTTGCCCACACCGAATTTGCAAGATTTCATCGGATTGACGGTCGAAAGTCCCTTTTAATTTCATTTTTACTATTTATAGTTAGTTTAGTTTATTCATATTTTTAGAGAATTTTCCAAATTTCTTTAAGAAAAGCGATCAAGTTATAACAGGTCAATCAGGGCCCTGGCCCATCTCTTAAGGCCCATACTAATTCCAAAATTTGGTTGGGCTAAACCTTACCCAGGGCAAAAATTAACAAAATCCATATTTCTCATATAAATGTTCCTAATCTATCCGTGGATCAAGTGGGACACACATTTATAAAGAAATAGGCATTAAAGAAATGGAATAACATATTTGTGCGATTTAACATCCAAGTTGGGCTAAACTGACTTGTGTCCATGATTTTCCTCAAATTAATCAAGTCATGCACAAGAGGCCCAAGCCAGGTTCAGGGGCCAAGCTAGTAGGTCCAAGCCTAGCCTAAACCCATGTGGGGGTCATCGATGGTGGCCTACCCAGCCCATTATCATCCTTATGTCGAGGGTACATTTAATAGGCGACCATGCAAAAAAAAAAAAGAAGAAGAAAAACACCAATATGATGATAGTAGCCATCTGATTAACCCCTAACATGGACAGTCAAGATCATTTATAGAAAATAGGTATAACCAACACAGAAAAACTGAATTTGTTCACGACTACATCAAAACTGAAGATAAAGTTCACTTGGCTAAAAAAAAAAAAAAACCCACAAAAACTTACTTTGCTGGGTTTTGAGTATGGAAACGGATTGGCTACTCTCCCTGCCACCAGCCCCGTGGCTGATGGTCAGTGCTCTTTGGGCCCCACTATGATGTGTGTGTTTCATCCATTCCGTTCACCCATTTTTACAGATTATTTTAGGCTTGATCCCATAAATGAGAGGGATATAAATCTCAGGTGGAGCACACCACAGGAGAACACTAGTGATTGGATATCCAGCATTAAAATCCTCCTAAGGCCCACTGTACTATTTATTTGACATCCAATCTGTTGATTAGGTCATACAGACCTAGATGAATGGATAAAACAAAGATCATCTTAATCCAAAACTTTTATGGCCCTCAAAATTTTTTTAATGGTCTACCTTCATTCAACACTTTTTCCTGTAATGTGGTCCACTTGAGATTGGGATACACCTCATTTTTTGTCTCTTTCCCTAAAATGATCTAGAAAAATAGATGGGCAGCATGGATGAAACACATACATCATGGTGAGGCCCACAGAGTACCGACCATCAGCCATTGGCGGTAGCAGGGGAGCTAGGGCCCCAACAATCCCATCCATGAATAAGGAAAAAGGATGGCCATCGAAAACTTCCTGGGCCACAGAAGTCTTGAATGGAGCTGATATTTGTGTTTTCTCTTCATCCATGTCTATGTAACTTTTTGAATGGGTTGGATGACAAATAAACAACACGGTGGGCCTTAGAAAATATTCAACGGTGAGAATCATTATCACCGCTGTTTCCTGTGGTGTGGTCCACTTGAGCCTTAGATCTTCCTAAAGTTTGATTTTAATTCATAAAATGATATGAAAAATGGATGGACGGTGTGGATAAGACTCATACATCACGGTGGCCACTCAGAGCTCCTGCCTGTTCCCAGTGGCAGACGGGCGGTGGTCGGACGCAATCCGCGTCCGTCCGTGAGATGTACCTAGCGATAGATGACTTGTGGGCTAACCAGGTGGATCAAGATCCAAGCCATCATGGCAAACTAGTTCAAGATCCAAGCCATCCATCAAGTTAGATCCAATGGTAAGATGCATTTGCTGAAACATTAGGCCAGTCTACTTTTCAAACTGGCCACAATTTATTAAACAAATGGAGGGATGGGAAGAACTTGGCAAAATATTTCTAAGATTGTGAACCAGTCAAAGTGGTGGAACATAGGTCACACGGTCAGATTCATCTGATGGATGGCTTTGAATCTTGTTCCATATGCTATAGTGGCACGTCATGTCGAATGCGTGGTGCACACGTGTGACTGTGGCAAACCCGTGAAATTAATATTTTTTGACGTGTCCCATTCCAAAACCCTTCGGTGGGTTGGGAAACTCACCATTTTGGGACCGGTTGAGTCAGGCCAATCAGCCACTTGAGTAAGATGCAATAGAGGTGCATCACGACCCAGTCACCCAATTGATGATAGCCAACTGAGTCACTCGACCGAATTCAGGTTTAGATAACCAGTTGATGATAGAGGTGAGCATCAAGTTGAGTTGGACTGACTTAGGCCTGATCCGACTTGATACGGTTTTGAAATAGGCCATACTCAAAGTTGACCCGACTGGGTACGGAGTCCAGCATGCATGATCCAATCCGAGTTCACATTTGGCTTATACTAACCCGGACCAAGTCTCACCCATCACAAGTACCAAGTCAGGTCAGGTGCAGTGGGTATGCAAGGGCTGAAATCACAACTTAGCTTGCAAGAATTGAAGCCTCTCCATCGACATCTCAGATACGATGGTTTTTTTTCTTTTCTTTTTTCTTAAAAATATATATGTATGAGTTGAGTTTCGAATTGAGTTGAGTCAATCCGAGTTGGATTTTGGGTCGGGTCGAGTTGAGTTACTAGGTAACTTGAACTCGACTCAGTTTGAGTTCGGAGTGGACAAAGTCAACTCGATTCGGATCGACTCACCCACACAGTTCGGATCGAGTTAGATCTAAACAAATTGGCCGAGTCGAGTTTACCAAGTCAAGTTATCCCATTCCTAGCTCTTGTTGCTAATTGGCAACTAAGTGACTCACTGAGTTCAGGTTTAGATATAATTACAGTACAAGTTGAAGTTGATTTGCTTTTACCGAAAATGGTGGTAAACAATACATGGTAAATAGATTAGGACTCACTGGCTCAAGTTGAGAATCCACTCACCTAAATATAAGACCTAACATGCTTTAAAAAATGATACAAATATCTCACAAACAAAAAAAAATTAAAATTACACTAATGACTTTTATTCTTTTACAAAGATCTTTTATTATTTTTTGAAGGAGAGCGACTGTGAGGCTCTCCGTATTCCACTATTAATATTCCTTCGTTAAAAGAACTTTAAGATTTTTGTAGAGAGTTTCTTTTGAAATTATTTTTAAATTTTTTTGCATCTCCTCGTTTTTTTATCTAAATATATTCAAAAACTTTACAACCCTTATTTATTTAAGTATTTAGGTGTCTAATATCAATAACATTAATCATTTGGGATGACCTAATCGGAGAATGAGTGACCACATCAAAGTATGACCCAACATGATGGACCATTCGTATCAAGTGAGCCCCATCTTATGGATGTTCCACACCAAAGGTGGACTCACATGATGGTTGGTGGACATTGAAGGTGGGCTCTCTTGACAAATGATTGATATCAAAGGTAAGCCCACATGATGAACAACACGTAATGAATGGTCCACACTAAGTGGGCCCACATAATGGACGGAGTGGGCCTTGGTACATGATGGCTACCCCACATCAAAGTGTGGCTTCTTGTGATGGACAATTTACGTCAAGTGGACCTCACCTAATGAATGGTCCACATCCAAGGTCTCGCATGATGGACAACCCATATTCAAAGTCACCCAACATGATGGATGATCAACATAAAAGGTTTGCCTCACATGATGGATGGTGGACATCAAAAGTAGGCCCCACATGATTGACAACCCACTTCAAAGGTAAGGTCCATGTGATGGACACATAATGGACGGCCCATATCAAAAGTTGGCCCCACATGATGAATGTCCTATATCAAGGTGGGCCCCTCATAATGGACGGTCCACGTTAAAGGTCAATCCCTAATAATGGATGGTTCACATCCAAGATGGGTGTTTGCATGATGGATGGCCTACTTTGAAGGTTTTTCCCACATGATGGACAATCCGCATCAAAGGTGAGCTCCATACAAAGGACGTCCCAAATGTCTTAAAACATAAAGATTGCAGTTATTCGTTCTTTTAACATTTCGGTCGCGGTCCATCTGTGGTGAGACCCACCTTAAACAATCATTTGGATTGCTCGTATAAAAGAGTTGTAATTTTTTATAATAACATTAACTATATCAAAAAATAATAATTTTATTTGAACATTTTATCAAGTGTAATTATTTTAAATAAAAGTTTTTTTTTTTTTTTTTTTGTAGTTTTGAATTTTTAAGTTTATCAAAGTAGCTTGTTGTAAAATAAGAGCTTAGAAGAAAAGGTACACACCAAAGTTTGTAGCTTACCTTATATTTGAGCTATTACAAACATAAGAATTTTGTACACCCAGATCCATAGCTCAAGTAGTATACTTAGGGAAAGCTACCTCATTTCAACACTGAGGTCTTGGTATCAATTCCCTAGTAGGGGTGACTAACAGTGAAGTATGAACTGACAGTGAATGTACTAAAAGCTAAAAATAAAAATAAAAATAAGAATTTTGTAGCTAACAAACTTTTATGCATTGAGAGGACACGAAACCACCCATAGATGTAAAATCTCTCATCTACATATGTAAAATCTCTCATCGTTTGTCATCCTTAATTGGGTATTTGGAATATTTATTCTCCTGGAATGAAGCTGACGGCTTGAATTGCAATCCCATGGTAAATTCAAGAACATCTTTTGTTAGCCCTTATTCACAATTACTTAATGTGGGTGTTCATAGGTAAACTCCAAATAAAGTAGTGGTTTTATCAATTAGACAATAATATGGGTGGTTTTTTTCATTTATTATTATTATTTTTTAAAAAAACAAAAACAAAAACAAAAAAATTGGGGAAAAGAGATTGAATGATTTAAGTGGGAGATAATTAATGCAATCATTAGTTGCACTCTATCATAGAGAAAGAAATGGACAAACAACCGACAACTTCTAAAATCAGTGTGGGGCCGTGTGTACTGGCAGGTCACTTCGCCATGAAAATGGAATGGCAAAAAAATCATGCAAATTAATCTAATAATCATAGGCCTCACACACATAATTGTATGCATGTGCAGTTTTCATTGTTGCCAATTGTGTAGCTGATGGATGATTTGATAGCCTGCTGATTCTAGGAATGTCCCGTCATTGTGTCAGTGTGCACTACTATTATTTTTACCTTGTTCCCAAAACAAGTGTCATGTATGTAGAAAAATAGGTATGGTACCATAAATTTTTGATACATTTCTTTCTTGTATGCAGAAAAGTAAAATGACTCAAAGTTGCCTCTTTTATTGTAGCAAAGAATCATACATAAAACTTCAACCCTAGGCATGACATAGTTACATAACAATCCAAACAATCTTTTTTTTTTTTTTTTTGTTAGCTTGTAAGTACACACTTCACTTTTAGTCACCCTACCAGGAATCGATACCAAGACCTCAGTGTTGAAACGAGGTATCTTTCACTCAGTCTACCACTTGAGTTATGGAACAGGGTGTGACAATTTTACTAACCCAATTGTGAATGGAGCATACCCTAAAAACACCATGAGAGATACTTGTAACAATATTACTTTGCCATTCGAAATTGGAGAACGCATTATTTTAATTTCTACCATCCATTTGATAGTCATCAATTGGAAGGATATGATTTCTTAATCAATGATGTGTTAGAGATATTCTCCATCCATTTTGTGACTCCAATTTGAATGATTGGGGTGTTGAACATGAGAGTTATGGGATGAGGATGAGTTAGGGAGAAGATCTGCTGGGAATGCAATACAGTGGATGGTAAAAAATCATTAAGCAGAACATCACAGTTATCTATACTTTTTTATTATACCAATTGGAAGAGTTTCGCTCCTTACAAATGCCCATGTTAATGTGAGGTGCATAAGTAATGCACAGTTTTTTTTACGTTCAATAAGTGCAAAATATTAGTTGTTTAGATCTCTTTAAAATTGTTACATGATCAAAATATCTCTTTGATTTTTAATATTTTATACTAATAAAATACACATATCTTTATTTATGTAATAAACCACTTATATTAAATAATTTATATAATCTTTGCGCTTGAGGCGATGACGCAGCTAGTGAGGTTATAACCGAGGCATGTCAATTGCTGGTTGAAAACTATTTCCAAACCCCCTCTTTGGCCTGGGTTCAGCCCAGTGCCATGGAGAATTTCTGGAAGGGCTCCCTCTAATCAAGGGTAAAGTGTTATAAAGAAAAAAAATTAAATAATTTATAAAATAAACTTATAAACATTAAATTAAAGAATCAACATGCAATGTTTGCCTTTTTCAGTTTACTCCAAAATCTCCATCATATATAAATATTTCAATATGCTTTTGCTACACGCAAGAATATATATATATATATATATATATATATATATATATATATATATATATAAGTTAAGATATCTTAAGATGGTGTTAAAAGAATTCTAAATTAATAATATTATTGAGTATCTATCTTTAAATTGATACAATACACTTTATGTAAAAACAAAGTTATAGTATACGAAAGTCTGAATGAGAAGGAGAAAAAAGAAGTAAATTATTAAGTTCATCTCTTTTAAAGAATTCTTAGCGTCTATGATTTTTAAAGTCTTTACAAGCAGCAATGAAGTTTAAAGATATTTATACATTTTAAAAGTATTCTTGAGGGGGAAAAAAAATCATTGTAGGAGATCAACAAGACAGTTTAGCATAGAAAGTTAAGAGATGTGAAAATGGATGTGGTTGAACTAGATATCAAAAATAAATGTAGATAAGGAAAGTGGAAGTGTGAAAAACAGAAGTAGGTGAGGAGAGTTGAGGTGGGTGAAGTATTAAGGTGAATGATAACTACTTTGCTAGGCTATAAGTTATTTGTTTATTATTATACTAGTAAATCACAAGACAATGTAAAAAGTATAATTTTTATAAATGTTTGATTAGCATAAATAGGTTACTATGACATTTTACAATTTTTTAAAATAAAATTCAAGTTGTTATACGTTGATTAAATATTTGCAAATTCTTGATCTCGCCCCTTGAGTATGCATATCTAGTTAAAGCTTTGTTAAAATCTGATCTATAAATTACTAATTTTCAAAATGTATAAGGAATTGAATAAAATGACAGGTAGCTTAGGAATTTGACAGGAATTAATGATTGCAGTCATGATTTGAATAGTTAGTGCAAATTCATTCGATAGAGACATTGGTATATAAACCATTTTAATAAATTTCATGAAAATTAAGATGCATTAATTGCATGTTGTGAGTAAAAGCAATTGCATAAGAATTTTCTTAGACAATTTATAATGCCAATGGTATCGCTTCCTTGTAAGGTAGTCCTCATTGGGACCTAGCTCAATTATTTGAGATTAAGCTATCTCTTATTCTGAATAGAGGATTTGAAAGGCTCAATGGGTGCTAGACTGTCACAAGAGTCTAGCCCATAGAATGTTCATATTAGAGAGTCTGGCCCAGGTAGCCCAACCTTGTAGCACCAAGGCCTGAGCCACTAATCTTGACTCGAGAATGGTCCTGGGCGTGAAATTTAGGCCTGGTATTGGGCCAGGACCAAGCCAATCATAAATGGCCCTGTATTTTTGTCAAGTGGTCCAAATGATTTTATACAAAGAATGAACTGTTTAAGGACTCTTATTAGTGGCTAACATTCAAACAAACATGTAGTTTAAAGACAAACATTCAATTTAGGTCATGTTCTAATGATACAAACCATTTATCTTGTAGATGGCATATATTAAAAAAATAAAAATAAATAAATCTCTTAAATTAAACTATTTCAAATCTTTAAACCAGGGCTAAGGCGAGTATTAGGTATGTTTTCATATATTAGTGAGTCTTAAATGCCAGGTTTGGAAATATTCAATACTTCATATTTTTACATAGTTGAGTTAATATATTTACCTCGTGCATATTTGCTACTTATAGGATTTGAACACTTAAACATCTGCTCTATACATCTCAAATAATCATTTTCTCTAAAAGTTGGAGCCATTAGATGATGGTGTATTAATGAATATTAAGGGAGTTTAACACTCCATCAAAGACACAAGTATGGGCACATATTTGATCGTGATCCAATGCATCCTGAGAGCAAAACCCCCCTATGATACTTGTCCTAAACATGAGATCTCCCTACAAAGATGTAATCAACAATCCAATGGTATGACTGAAATGTTTAATAAACGCACTCACACCCATGTGTTTTGATGGTCCAAATCTTCCCACTGTTGTTAGAGAAAAAAATCATTACCTTTAATTAAATGTTCATTTGGTACACTTTCCATTGGTGATAGTTGACCCCCAAAATTTTCATTGTCAAACATTCAAAATAAAAAAATATGTGTTAGGCTTATCGCAACTATACCGATTAAAACGTCATTGAATGTTGAGAACAGTTCATCATGATCCCATTAACATTTCACCATTAATGGGCAATGTCCTCAACATTGGGTAAGCAAATGCATGATGTGGCATATCTAGTCTTCTACATTCCTTTGCACCTATGCATTAAAATATAATCTCCGCATTGAAATCGTCTTCGCATATTAAGTATCTATACACTCATACCACCTTGTACTATTTGTCGGGATATGAAACCCGAATCCAACCATTAGAAAGCTATATACAGCTTGGTATGGGCGTGGTCCGGATTAGCTTCAAGCAGACAAGACGCATTCTCTTGTAATTAGATTGCATTTCTTCGTCAGCTTGGTCTATATGAAGCCATTGCATGAAGTTGAGATGCCAAGATCGAGTTTCCCACATATGGCTTATTAGTACCACCTGTTTTTTGAAAATTTATTTCATCATAAACACTTTTTTGCTGTACAATGTCACGTATTTTCAGCTCATTTTAAGTATGATCTCAAAAATAAAGTAGATCCAAATCTTGAGCGAACCACACCACAGGAGACAATGGTTATTAAGAACGTCTCACATGCAACTACTTGTGTGGATGAAAAGATTGTACAATTAGCTGCATATGCATCCCACCGTGGTGTATGTACTGCATTTAACTTATCTAGCATAAACATCTTTTTTTCTATTTTTTTTGGGTTAGCTTGTTAGTACACACGCACGTCAGTACACACACTCCATGTTAGCCACACCCGCTAGGGATCGATAACAAGACCCTAAGTGTTGAAACAGGTATCTCCACTTGGGATTTAACTTATCTAGCACGATCATTGTTTTGTAAAAGTATGTTGCTTAAAAAATTAGGCCCAAGGAATCCTCACGTGGGCCACGTTATAGAAAACAATGGAAGACTACACTACCCAAAAAGTCTAATTCTAACGTGGCCCACTTAAAGTATTGTCGTTTTTTTTTTTTTTTTTACCAATATCTACTGGACCCTACTGAAATTATAAAAGATGAGTTCTTTCCTTTGTTGAGTTGAGCTTGAATGGCACAAGCATTTCACATTTATGGACGGTCGAATGGTTTGGCCCACCTAACAAAGTGCATCATGGTGGAGATGACGTTGGTGACAAAAGCTTCTAGATTCTACCAAAATGGGATGAATCGTGCTCATGCACTTAGAAATTGTGCTACTAGTTAAATGTGGGGTCTTTTTTGGTGTGTGGATGGCATCCAACTCGTCTATCATGGTCGCCCCACTGGTGAAACCAGTTCGCCTTAAATATCAAACCATTCCAACCATCAGTGTTGGCTATAACAAAGCAAACAATGGAAAACCGTTCAAAATATCCAAAATTTAAGGTGGGCCACATTATTGTTGGATCGGCCTGATGTTTGTAGTGTCCCATTATCATGGTGGATAGAACCTGATAAGCAGTTTGGATGTGATACACACACTCTTGTCTATAAGTCATTGTGCGAGGTATTCGGACCTTTTCTTTTATCTGTTTGTATGGTTGTATAAATTTTTTATCTTTTACGGAATTAGCAAAGTTACAGATGTTGTGCTCCCACCTTTTAATAAATAAATAAATAAATAACTTAACTAATCTTAAAGTTATCTTAGTTGTGGTTAATCAACGTGGATTCGATCCATTTTGGCCCATGTTGCTCCCTCTCTCATTTCTAAGTGGATCTCGATAAGATACAAGCATTTCACATTTATCGACGGTCCAATGGTTGGGGCCCACCTAAAGAAGTGCATGATCGTGTGGTCTTACGTTGGTGACAAAAGCATCGATTTTCTTATAGAGTGTGATGATTCATCCTCATGCTTAGAAATTTGAGCAAGTAGTTGTGTGGAGCCATCGTAACGAGGTTATTGCATTCAAATCGTCTATGCTCGCCCAACGGTCAAACTGAGTACCCTAAAAATCTAGACGGTCAAATCATCAGTGTGGGCCACAACCTATAAAATAATGGTCCATGACCCAAAAATTCCAAAGTCTAGTGTGGACCACCTGACGTAGATCGACCTGATTTTTGGAGGGTCACATTCACATGGATGGCACGCACGCATTTCCATCTGCAATTAGTTGCCTGAGACACTCTCTCTCATGAAAGGGTCTATAGAAATTTTAAATAAAAGCTCATCTTTTTACTATTTTAAAATAAAAACCTAAGGTTTGCACCATTAGTCAATAAAGCCCCGTATATTTAAGTATTTTCCTCAACTTCCCTATATGAACCTAACTAACGCATAATCCCCAACCCATAAACCATGGTTTAGAACCCTAGCATGGTGATCCAGATTTCAACGTACACGGATTAGCTACTAGATTCCGAGCTCGAGACAGGTGGGGTCTCTAATGGGCCACCATCATGTATGGATTTTATCCACACGGTTCATCTGTTCAGAAATATCATTTTAGATTTTATATATATATATATATATATATAATGATGAGGCATATCCAAGGCTCAATTGGATCACACCACAGGAAGCAGCAGTGCTAGTGAAACCCACTGTTGAAACCTTCCCAGGGCCCACCATGATGTTTATTTTCCATCCAACCTGTTCATATAGACCTGGATGAAGGGAAAGAACAAATATAAGATTGATCCAAAACTTCTTTGGCTCCCAATAAGTTTTCAGCGGTAGGATTTTAATACCTACTGTGTGGTCTACTTGAATCTTGGATCTGCATAATTTTTAATCGTATCATCCAAAACGATATGGGAAAATGTATGGACGGTGTGGATAAAATCCATACATCACATCTCCCTCAGAAACCCTGCCTGTCCGGAGCTCGGGACAGGTAGGGTAGTACTCAAACCGCATCCGATTTCAACCATCCAAACCCGACAAACCGTGCATTTAGGCCCATTGTACACGCTCTCTATCCAATCTGCAAACCGCGTCCGATTTCAACCATCCAAACCCGACAAACCGTGCATTTAGGCCCATTGTACACGCTCTTTATCCAATCTGCATCTTCCATCTATGGTCTGGGAACCATGAAACTAACGGTCCCGATCTGGCCCACTGTACAAGTGGGCCGATGGTGGATGTATGGCCGACCGTACAAGTGGGGCCCACTGTACACATGCGCTGATGTTGCATGTATGGCCCACTGTACACCAGGCGCTGTAAACACATTGCGCTGGCCCATGGTTTAGTGATCCAGACGATTTGATCTCAACCATCCATATTGACAAACACATGGGGCGATCGTGCATGCGTGGCCCACCGTAGACGTGGGCTGTAAACGCTTTGCGTCGTGGGCCTATGGTTTAGTGATCTAAACCATTGAATTTGACAATCGAGGATACCTTCTAATCATGCATGTGGGACCCATTGTACATTTGAGTCTGTAAACATGTGTGCCGTGGGCCCTTGGTGTAATGCCCTGGAAATCGGGGGTCGTGCATACACTCGACTCCCGAGTTTTCGGGGGTCACTTATAACCGGTTTTCATTAATATGCGCTTAAATTAAGTTTAAATGCGTAGCCTGGAATTTTCTGGAACATGAAGCAAAACCATACAAGCCCACTAAAATGAAAGAGTTTCATTATATGTATATATATATATGTCCAAAAGAATAAAAGGATTGCACGTGGCGATACCCAACAAAATCACAAAACTAAAGCATGTCCAAAAGAATAGAGCTGAGCCTTTTGCTCAACGAACCAATCCTGTCATCAAGCTGATGAAAAGCCGTCCATCAACTGAAAATAAGATAGCTCGTCCTCCTTGTCGTAGTTTGCCTCACCAGACTCCTCTTTTCCTGCTTCACCTGCATCTAAGCACGGGTTTGGCTGGTGTTTTAAAACACCGACCCAGAGTGGGAGTGATTGATTAACTCAGTGGGGCCTATTAATCTTAAATTATAATAGGCATCAATTATAATATGAATTTAATGAAACACAGTCAATCGTCAATACCTAACAACTCTTATTTAAATGCATGAATGCGGAATAATATGATGTATGTGTCAACACTCCCTCAAAGCAACCTCAACTTTCGAGTCGCCACCCTAACTAATGCGATGCCATGCGATCGTGTTAGCTGAGTTATTAATTAAATCTATTTATCCAGCAGGTCGGGGAATCTGATACACCCCACGTATCAATTCCCTAAGCTGGTTGTGAGGCCAAGTCCCCCCAACGCGTGAGGCCAAGACCCCGCAGTCCGTGATCCCGTTGGGTTCCTCATCCTCGACTTCAAGCACATGAAGAGTGTCGAGAGAAAGGGATCGTCCGCGGTCACTACGGGCAGGCGCGACACCCCAGCATAGGACGACAGCTCAGACACAGTGTCCCATTCCACCATGCCTGGCTCACGAGGCTGTGGACCAGTTTCAAGTGAATTATTGGTGGGCTACAACAGTTGCAGGGTGGTTCAGGTTCCATACATATGTGAGTGATTAGGGTTAACATTGGTTAGACAGTAGACTAAACCTCAAGAGTCAGGCGAGCGTGAGACGAGTGACATCGGGCACAAGAGACCCATGTAGTCAAACTACAGCCACCCGAACACACCCGCCCAAATCCATAGGTTTAGTCTCGAGGTGGTCCTACCATCGGGACCACCTTCGCTCTCCTCATGATTCTGGCCAACCCAAGGGTACGAATAATGATTCATAGCATGCCGACTAACAATATATCACTGGAGTAAACAAACTCATATTCTCATACATATCAACACACAATTCATATTCTCATAGCAAGCTAGGCTAACCATATCAAGAAACAGGTGCATGTGAGTGTGTGTGTGTGAGTGAGGAAGTTAAGCACTTTCTCCATCTCAAGAAATCACATGCATAAGAGCAATGAAATCATACATACCATGAAGCAGCAATTCATGGGGAGAATCAACAAGGCATGAGCATAAATCAATCAAACACCAAATCATGTGAGAAACAAGAACAACGTCATGTGAATCAAATACACCATTCCATACAATTTCAATAAGCATACAATTCCTAGGAATTCTCTAAGTTCTCAAAAAATGACATCCAAACAATCAAAATCATTAAACTCATAATAGAATTGGTGCTAGGCCACCTAAGAGCAATAGTCTGCACCTTCAGATTCGTTAGAGGTTTGAAAACGATCTAGGAGATGTGGATTTTGGGGGTTGATCGGCCGGAATCCCTAAAGTAACATTTGGAGGTTAGGTTTCTATGTAAAACCCCCTCATCACAAGGGTTTTAAGGAGGATAGGTGATAGTTCTTACCTAGATGCTCAATGAGATGAAAGATTGGTCGTGGATGAATGATTCTTCTTGGAGGAGAGGTAGGAAGTTGTGGGGGGATGCTCTCCTTGGGCCCCACCTTGTTCTAAGGTCCACCTAGCTCACCTCCACTCTTACTTTCTTCTCCTTTACTCTCTCTTGCTCTCTCTCACTCCTTGGTGGTTGTGGTAAATGAAGGAGTTATGAGAGTGCTAGGGTTATTTCCTAGACTCGGGCCCATTGACATTAAGTTTCCACAATTTCTCAAATTAGGCTTCTAGGACTCACTATTAGTGCTGGGGGGGCCTAATACTTCTTTGGCCACCAAATTTAGTGTGTAGGTGCCACATGACCCAATGAGGGGTCATGCAATGTTTAGGGTCAAACGGATTTACAAATGTGGGGTTTGATCTTACGGTTCTCATCTTTAAGTGGCCCTGTGGGGGCCATTCCGGTTGTTGGGATAGTTCTGGTGGTCCCCTGGCCATGAAACTTATAGGGTAAGTGGTCCATGGCCCGATGAAGGGCCATGCAGAATTTGGGAACGATCGGATATGGGGTTGGGTCGTACGGGTCCGATTTGCGATCAACGGTTGTCGAGCCACGATCAGGTCTCAGATTTTGTGAAACGGCGTAGGACACCACATTAGACCTTCACCGTAAATTTTGAAGAAATATGACGGCTAGAAAGCCCGGAGTCTTAGTTTCATTTACCAGTGCGAGATTTCTACTCTGGCCTTAGGTGAGCTAACATGATCTGTTGGAGCGGCTCGAATAATTACTTTTGGATACCCAATGAGTCCGTGGTCCGCGATGGACCACAAGCCCAGTGAGATCTAAGGTTCTCTAGATTTCTATAATTTTTCGACCTTCTTGCGTCGCGGTATAGCCCGTACGGGCTGATGCTAAGTATAAACGGTCATCTGACTTAGTAGCCTGTACTAGGCCCTATCATGACCTGGCTAATCATAGGTTAATTAACTCTTGGTACCCCACCATGAGTGGTTTAAACTAATGGTCCTACGACAAATCGTACGTGGACGCCACAGGAGACTGTGTTGGTTGGACGGGACGTTACAATCTATTCCCCTTAGAAATAAATTTCGTCCTCGAAATTTATTCCTGTTCGTATTGTTGAAGTAAGCTTGGGTAATGCTTGAAGACTTCTGCTTCTGTCTCACAAGTGACCTCCTCTTCATCGTGATGGGTCCATAATACCTTGACCAATGAGATGACCTTGTTGCGTAGGACTTGCTCCTTCCTATGCAGTATTCGAGTGGGTCGGAGAATGTAGGTAGCATCTTCCTTGAGTTCCACGTGTTCCCACTTAATGATATGTGAAGGATCAAGGATGTACTTCTTCAACATGGATTAATGGAAGATGTTATGCACTCCAGCAAGCGGTGTAGGTAGGGCCAAGCGATAGACCACTGCACCAACACAGTCTAAAATCTGGAAGCGCTCAATGAATAGTGGCACGAGCTTTCCTTTCTTACCGAAGCATAAACGCCCTTCATTGGAGAGATTTTGAAAAATACGTGATCCCCAGCTTCAAATTCTAAGTCCCTCTGCCTGGTGTCGGCATAGCTTTTCTGCCTGCTTTAAGCCGTCAAGAGGCGGCGCCGGATAATTTCAATCTTCTCAGTCGTGATCCGCACCAGATCCGGTCCAAGCAAGCCCTTCTCGCCAATTTCTTTCCAACAATGCGGTGCTCGGCATGGACGCCCATACAAAGCCTTGTAGGGCACCATACCAATGCTAGCCTGAAAGCTATTGTTGTAGGCGAACTCGGCATATGGGAGGCAATCATCCCAACTCTCCTGAAAGTCCAGAACACAAGCCCGCAACATGTTCTCTAAAATCTGGTTCACCCGCTCGGTTTGCCCATCCGTCTGCGAGTGGAAGGCGGTGCTAAACTTCAACTTCACTCCCATGGCCTCTTGAATGCGGGTCCAGAAGATCGACGTGAATTGGATATCCCGGTCAGACACAATTTTCAACGGGACGCCATGGAGCCGCACGATTTCCTTGATATACAACTTGGCCAAATCATCGGCGGAACTAGCAGTCTTGATCGGCAAGAAGTGGGCTGATTTGGTTAGCCTATTCATAATCACCCATATCGAATCATGCCCCTTTCGAGTCTTGGGCAAACCGAAAATGAAATCCATAAATATAAAGTCTCATTTCCATTCTGCTATGGGCATTAGTTGCAACAGGCCCAGCGGTCGATGGTGCTCGGCCTTGACTTGCTGACAAGTGAGGCATCGAGACACATACTCCGCTATTTCCTTCTTCAAGTTGTCCCACCAATAATTTCGCTTCAGATCCAAGTACATTTTTGTACTACCAGGATGCATCGTTAACTTGGAGTTGTGAGCAGCGTTTAAGACCTCTTCTCGTAGTTCTTGAAGGTTTGGGACCCAAAGGCGGCCTTAGTACTGCAATCCCCTATCTGTGCCAACCCTCTACTCGAATTTTCCATCATTCTTTGCTCTTTCGCTCATCTTCTTCATTAACTCATCGCCCTTCTGGGCTTAAATGATTTTACTGTCCACCAATGGCTGGGCTTGAATGTGGGCTATGACCTCGTAGGGCTCCTCCACGGTTAGCTTCGTGTCGAAGTCTCGAACAAATTCCACCATATCCCACTCTCTCACTATTGGCGGTGCTGCAAATTCGATTGTCTTCTTGCGACTCAAGGTGTCCGCCACCAAATTGGCCTTGCCAGGGTGATATGAGACATCGAACTTGAAGTCCTTCAATGTTTCCATCCAGTGACGCTATCTCATGTTTAGGTCCTTCTGGGTGAAGATGTATTTGAGGCTCTTATGGTCGGAAAAGAGTTCAAACTCCTTACCATGAAGGTAGTGTCTCCATATCTTCAAAGCAAAAACTATTGCTACAAGCTCAAGGTCATGTGTAGGGTAGTTCTCCTCATGTTTCCTTAACTGCCGAGACGCATAAGTAATTGCCCTGTCCTTCTGCATAAGCATACAACCCAAGCCTACACGAGAGGCGTCAATATAGACAGTGTAGTTGACCCATTGCTCAGGTAGCGCAAGCACCGGTGCTGACGTCAGTTTATCCTTCAACTCTTGGAAGGTCGCCTCCACCTTCTCGTTCCAGAAAAATTTGAGATCTTTCCGAGTAAGCTGAGATAGCGGCCGAGCTATCTTTGAAAAGTGTCTAATGAATCTTCGATAATAGCCGGCGAAACCAAGAAAGCTTTTCACTTATGTGTCCGACTTGGGTTGCTTCTAATCTTGCACAGCCGCCACCTTTGCAAGGTCCATGGATATGCCCTCCTTGAATACTACATGTCCCAGAAATTTGACCTCCTCCTTCCAAAAGGCGTACTTCCTAAATTGGGCAAAGAACCGATTTTTCTTAAGGGTTTCAAGAACCGCTCTTAGGTGCTCTTCATGTTCTTCACGGCTCTTTGAATAAATCAATATGTCGTCGATGAACACGATGACGAATCTGTATAAAAATGGCCTAAAGACTCTGTTCATGAGGTCAATGAATACCGCTGGGACATTGATGAGCCCGAACGACATAATTAGGAACTCATAATGGCCAAAACAAGTCATAAAGGCTGTTTTCTGTATATCCTCGTCCATGACTCGCAGCTAATGGTACCCTGATTGTAGATCGATCTTGGAGAAGTATTGAGTACCCCTCAGCTGGTCGAACAAGTCATCAATTCGGGGTAACGGGTATTTGTTTCGAACCATCACTTGGTTCAATCTTCTGTAATCCACGCATAGTCATAAAGAGCCGTCATTCTTCGACACAATTACGACCGGGGCTCCCCATGGCGATACACTAGGTCGAATGAAGTCTTTCTCTAGAAATTTATCAATTTGGGTCCTAAGTTCTTCCATCTCACATAGGGGCTTGCGATAAGTAGGCAAGGAGATGGGCTTAGCACCCGGAGTCAGATCGATGGTGAAGTTTATTTCACGTCGAGGAGGAAGCCCTGGTATGGCTTGAAACACATCACCAAAATCTTAGACTATGGGAGTGCATGTTAGTGAAGGCCCATCATACCCGTCCTCCAATGAAGCATAACATAAAATCCTACGATCGTGGCTAACCTGGACTGGGAATGTGAGGGAAGTACCATCGCTTTCGTATATTTTCACTGTCAGAGTATCACAGTCGTTCTCGGCCTTTGTCATGGTCAACCAATCCATGCCCAGGATGACGTCATAATGGAAGATCTTGGTCACTATCAGATCAACAAGTGCCACCTTTGTAACACCCTGGTCCTCGAAAAACGAGGATACTCGCTCAAGTACAAGAATCCGAGTATTCCACTATGAAGTAACCAACTTTACATCTAATTACTAGAAAGTTTCACGATGTAAAACAAGACAACTATTCTGTAAACTAGAATATCAAGAGTAACAACAAAGAAGTTTAGATACATGTAAATGGAATCAGCATGAAATCCTACAATAGGGGCAATATTTTATTACAATTCAACAAAACATACAAAGTCTGAAGTTCACAAAAATGAGTAAATCCTAAACTATCATTTGAGTTTCGACGGCTCGACAATATGTACATAGAACTCTTCCTCGCCACAATCTACCTCAGCTGTCCCTGAAATCCTGCCATGAGGGTCTTCGTCTATCGTCAATCCTGCATCTATTTGGTGCAACCACACGATGGGTGAGTGAAAACTCAGTGAAAATTTCCCTCATGGATTCAATCATGACACATCATTCCAAAAAGGGGTAACAATTCATATATAATTCATAGGGCAATACACTAACAATGCATTTGCATGAATGTATGAATGTATGCTTAAGTCACAGATCTGGGGATGCACATCCAGCAGTCAAAATAAAGGGTCGCCCAAGGCGAACTAGTCACCCGAAAAAATACTCATACGTACGCCCAAGGAGAACTAGCCGCCCAGAAAAGACCATGCAGACAAGTGCGCCCAAGGATATCTCCTGAAAAAATACATGGGGTACGCCCGATGAGAGTATAAAATTCTGAAAAAGCCTCATGTAAAGAAAGAGCGGCCCAAAGTATACAAGTGCACAAACCTGATAGTTGGACTTAAGTAATGGAACCTGGCACAACCCAACAAGATGTGACTTACGATGCACACTCGGAAAAGCTCACATGTTATGTGTAAGTGTTATGTACCATGACACATATGTTCATTACTTTTGATAGAACAGGAAAGATCATCAATTTACAATAGGAAATATCTAACTATGCGTTCCATAATGACTTCCATAATTTCTTTACATTCAAAGGAGGGCTCACCAAGAGTCATGTGGAGCTCAAGTCAATCGCATTAGAGTCATGTTCATGATATCAAGATAACATGAGGAATTTTATCTTATAGCAACAGTAATAATTATGAAAGATAGAATCCCAATCATCCTTTTTGTACACTATATGTAAACACAATCATACGTGCCATATTTTAAGAACTATCCACGTGGTAGGGCCAACTAAATTAAAGATTAGAGAGTATATAGATAGTCATGAAGGAAATGTCTCACAATTCACAGATGATTTAACATGAATGCCTCCCTTTCTCAACATAAGAAAACAATTATAAATGTGACATGGAGTTTGCAAGACAATACATCATACCCACAATCATAAGGAAATATGACATTAAAACAATTATTTCATGAAATTCAAGATAGCTAAGAATTAATAATCTTCTAAAATTCTATACATTAGAGATTTAAGCCACATGAAAATTAGTGAAAGGAAGAAGCTATAAGGGATGCTCCTCACCTTGAAATGTGGATAATTTCTCTGATTCAGAATATCCTTATGAGGTGAGCATAAGGATTCTGTTGGGATAGGTTAAAAGAGAGTATTCTTTAAGTCAAATAGTTGAAATCAACACCTGATTGTCACATTAGAAGATGCTAGTGAGTCATGATCGAGTTGACTCGGTCGGGGTTTTTAACCAACTGCGAGTTGAGCTACTTATGAGATTTTAACCTACAACAAGGTCTTATTTATGGTCCGATTAAATCTAACACGCGTTAGATTCGGCACAGGTGATTGGGGTCATCCTGACTTAGTCAAAAAAACTGACTGAGCCAGCTTGTTAAAGAGGATAGAGTCGACTCGGTTTGGAAAGACTGTCGAGTCAGCCCCTAATTGGGCAGATCTGGGATGCCCATGGTTGGGCCTCAGGCTGACAGGGCGAGTCACAACCCAGGTCCAACTGAGTTGGGATCAGATCTCATGTACTGTACTTGAGTCGCTGACTCAGTAGCAACTCAAGTGCAAATGGCACTTCCACCCCCCATTCTGGTGAACTAGAGCTCGACTTGCAGTGTCGGTCCCAGCTCCAGGAAGACCAACCACTGCCATGAAGGCAGATCGAGATTATCATGCTCACATGGTGCTGAGTCACTCAACTCGTAACTGAGTTGAGTCGACTATGAAATCAAACGGACAGTGGGTGGAATCTGTCCATGACAAAGGGAAAATGGATGGATTTACCTGATCAGGGGCCATCCTCGGTTACTGACGGAAGGCTCGGGATGACCAACTTCACCAGCAAATGATGCAACTGGATGTGGGTTGGAGAGCGAACTTGGTTGACTCGGTACAAGTTGACACAGTTGCTGAAAACGGGTTCCAGCAACCACTCCTTCTCAGATCTCACCCAGACTCCTTACTTCCCCTTTCTCTATTCTCCCTCTTCGCTCTCAGCGTTCTCTCAGAACCGACGACTCAGCTGAGTCAAGTTGCTACTAGGCCTGCAACTCACCCAGCAGCGGCAGACACTCCCTCTCTCTCTCTCTCTCTCTCTCTCTCTCTCTCTCTCTCTCTCTTTCTATATCCTTTCTTTTTCTTGTCTTGGGATTCACCCTAATACAAGGCTTTTTATAGCCAAACCGTTTCTGGAAACATCTCCTGCTAATCGCAAAGATTAGCGCGCTGACAATCCAAGCCGACCGAGAGAAAACCACCATCAGGATTCTCATCAGAGGCTGAACATGTGCATGGGTCCAGATGACTTTCAAGGATGGGTTTCAGGTTTGATGGGCCACGCGATGGACGCCTCAGATTAGGGAAAGGACCCGATCTAAAAAGGTTGGGTTTCACTGCCAGTTTAAGGAAGATGATACACTGATAATGGCAATTTCGCATTGGACGGATGATTCATTGATCCGGAATGCTCAGATGGTCCAGATGGTGTCCGTAAGGCTTGTGAGGTCCATCTTATGGTGAAACGTGGGCCGTAGGTTAAGATATTTGCTCCATCGGTGAGAACTCCCCGCCGTTCTAATTTCTCCTCAATATCTCGTTCCTTAGGAGGAACGCTCGGCAACCCTATTTTGGACACCCCAGATGGCTCGGACGAATCTTCCAGAAGCCGGAAGATGGTCAAGATTGCACCCACCACGAAGTGGAAATTATTCTTCCGCCTTTTTGCCGGATAGGTGGCTGTTTCTGGAAATAGTAGGTGTGACGAGGTGTCCGTTGCGTGCGTAGGTGGCGTTCGACCAATCCCAACGGTCGGTTTCTCCAGCAACACGGGCGACGTAGAGTTTCTTTCCCCGTCAGCACCCACGACTCGTAACGCTCGATCAGTCGTTGATTGTTCTAGTGTAGGGAACTTTCAATCCTAAATCTAGGTGTAGTTAGGATCGGTGGGGCCTTATAAACCAGATGGACGGTCTGGATCCGTCTACTGTATTCGGAAAGATGGTCATTCACACAGTCAAGAGAACGGTCTGTTTTGAACTATCGACGAGCGGGAGAGACTTTGCTGATTTCGAATTTCTATCGGGTCAGCGTGGTCAAGGCCACATGCACAGTTCTGGTGCAATGCAGGTGCACGCGCAGAAGGTGCACACCAACTTACAAGGTGGGGTCCACATGGTGTATTTGACAAATCTACTTCGTCCAATGGGTACACCAGACCCTAAAATGGTACACGACCCAAGATGTGGAAAATCAGAAACTCGGGCGGGCCATATCAAGGAATTGTGGTTCTTTTGTGTTGATTTCTATTAATCTAATGGTTGGATTGATTTCAATCCGAACCCTAACGGTTAAAAGGGCCTTGGGAATTTGTTTGGATGATTAGGACATTCCATGGCATACGAAGGATGGTTAGATGATTTAGGTTACCCTTCAAACATATTTTAATGCTAGTAGTATCCCCTAATGGTTACCCAAATTACCATAAAATTTCATGATCCCCAAATGAATGATTCAATGATCTATCTTGAAGACTAACGGATGGATGGTCTACTCGGTGGATGACAACTATTCTTGATGGTTAGATTGATGCGTGATTGAGTTCATAGGTTGATCTTGAGATCTTTATTACACCTAGTGGTCAGATTTAGACTTGAGCGACGCTAAATGTTCAAATACAAGATGCCAAGCTAAGTTACATAGTAACACCCAAGTACAAAAAAGTACGGGGTGTTACAACCTTGCACCCCAAGTCGATGGGGCAATCATGACATATCTTTATTACTTCTGAGAATGTACCGGTGGCGGCGATGATCTTTACCCCTACGAAAGGGGTAGAGCGTAGTTCTAAATGCTTAATAGTTACATGTGATATGAGAGAAGTAGTAGATCCAGTGTCCACCAACAGAAATATGGGAGTACCTTGAATGTGGGCCGTCGCCTTGAAGGCCGTAGGTGTGGGGATAGTTGCATCTTGTCCCTTGGCCGCTAGGGCATGAACTCGTGCCTGTTGTGGGAAATTTGGTCACTGCATGGGCCGTGGCGGCGGCCTAGCTGGAGGTGCAAAAGGGCGACGGAACTACTGTCTAGGCCCCATCGTCCATAGGGGCGAATCTACAATGCCTGCTGTGGGGGCTTGTTGTTGCGTTGCGGTGGAGTGAAACTGAGGTCCCTCATCCACGTGAAACAGTAAGGCTCGGAGTGACCTGCCCTCCAACAATAATTGCACGTCTAGGTAGGTCGTGTAGGAGGGGCCGATGTGACTGCTAGCCTGGGTGGAGAGTTCGGGCGCGACCGTTTCTCTGTAAAAGAAGAGAACGGTCCCTCCATCCTGTTTCGTGGGCCCAACTGTGAACTGGTCCGTGCGACTCGCTCCTCATCCTGCTTCGTCCCAATAGACATTTCAACAAGCTCAGCATAGGTCCTGAGATTCATGCAACACAATTTGGGGCGAATGTCGCTCCTCAGCCCTGCCGTGAATCGCCTCATCTTAATCGCCTCATTGGCGATCATCTCAGAAGTGTATCGCGATAGTTTGGTGAATCGGTTCTCATATTGCGCCACGGACATTTCCCCTTGTTAGAGGCGGAGGAACTCATTTTTTTTTCATGTTGGTACAATTGAGGGATATATTTTTCATTAAAGCGGGCCTCGAATGCCCCCCAAGTCCATACGTGGTTCTCGGGAATGGACCGGAGGACACTCTCCTACCATAAGTCGTTCTTCTTCTGAAAGAGGTATGAGACGAGCTTGACGTTCTCCGCCTCAGAACAGTGGAGAGGCCGTAGTAGCTTGGTGACTCGGTTGAGCCAATATTCCACTTCCTCTGGGTGGTGGGTGCCGACAAAAGTAGGCGGTCTATGCCTCTGGAACCGCTCAAGCATGTTATTTATGTTGGTCGCATGTTCGGCCATGGCGGGAGGTTCTGGTTGCGGGAAGCCAAAATTCTGGGCCATGGTGAGAGGTTCCGGTTGTTGGAAGGCAAAATTCTAAGCCATGGCTCCCATTATGGTGGCCATCATCTGTTGTTGTTGTTGCATATTAACAGTCATTATTTGTTATTGTTGTTGAATAAAATGCAACATTTGGCCCATTTGCTCTATGGCTGGTGTCGGGGGTGGTGCTGGGGCCACAGCTTGTGGTGGCGGTACATTTGGGGCCGCCTCTTGGGCGCTTTGAGGCTCAAGAAGGTTCGGGTCCCTATCGACTAGGCCGTCGTGGGATAGGCGGACGTATCGACCCCCCAGTCGGGGAGGCGTCTCCTCGACAAATTTCTTAGAGTATTAGTCACTTAGAGCATCGCTGCACACTAGGCATACTAGGCATATAGCCTATAATTCATGACTATAACCACAACATAGACAATGTACATTTCAAGCAAAGAGATCTTAAAGTTGATCCATATATGAGCATTAATTTCAAAATGCCATTAACATGGCTAGTTACATGCTACAACATGGATTTCAAGCACTACTAAACATGCTAGATGAAATGAAAATGCAGTCTAATTAAACAAAGGTCCTAACAATTCCAATACATGGGATTGGACCTAAATAACTTAAAGCAAACTACTAGTTATCAGAAAGGTGGTGCTGCTACTCGTCCGAGTCAGGCGAAAGTGGGGGTGCCTCTTCCCCTTTGCTGCAGCAGATCAGGGCCTTTATGGCCCGGTATATCTTCTTGTTTCACTTGTCCTGCTTCGATTGGTTCTCCACGATCTTCACCTGATTCTCCTTGATCTTTACTACCTCGGCCTGGAGCGCATCCAAGCGCTCACGTATGTCTGGGATGGTAAGTGGCTCCCTCGCTTCTTTGATCCCGTCAGTTCTTTCAGCCTCTTCGGCTTCATCCTCAACTTCGCTCTCATCACTTCCATCGCTCTCCTCTTCTTCTTCAGCAGGTTCCCCGTATTGGTTGATGTGGGCCTGTCGTTTCTTGGGGCCTATCTTCATTTTGTTCAAAATATCATCGCCCAATATCTGTGTAGGTATAGGATGCCCATCCGATCCGCCTACACTGTATTGCTGAGCCAACTGGTAGACTAGACGACCAAATAGAAGACATACATCCTTCCGAGTTGCCCTTGCAGCCCTCACGATCTAGTGAAGTACTACGCTGGGGAGGCATACATCCGTGTTCTAGCCTACCTGGTATAAGAACTCTACCATGTAGCGGGAGCACTCGGTACGATTTTTCAGCCTTAGATAAACATTGTGGGTCCAAATGCGGTGAAGTGCCCGATACTCTAGGGTCAAGTTGGACGAGTTCAGACCGACGTCTCGCCTGCATTGAGCAACCCACCCACACAAGAAGCGAGTCTGCACGTCACGGGCTCGACTCGTATCCAGGTTCGTCTCATTAATCTGTACTTCACCTTGTGGCACCCCAAGCATGCCTGCAATTTGTTCTACCCCAAATGAGAACCTCTTGCCACCCGCTATAAGATCAAAGCCTAGGGGCTTGAATTGAGGGTTTTTGATCCGCACATACAAAGCCCTAGCTCGACCTTCATCTACCTGAGAGTCTCCATAGAAAATGAGACCCCATCCCTTTTCCATAAGCCGACCGAGTAGGGCAATATCGTCGAACAATTTCTCTTCCACGGAGGCTTCAAAGGCAATGTTGCGTACGTAAAAATTTCCTACATCATCAACAGGCGGTTGAGGTGTTTGAATCGCGAGAGCCCTTTGAGAGTTGTTTCTGCGCTTGGATTGGACTTCCGCTACTCTCTTCCCCTTTGGATCGGCCTTTTGCTTGCTTCGCCTCTCTCGGCTTGGTCCCGGCTCGGCGGGAGCCGGCCTTTTCTTCCCCATGAGGGAAAGAATCACCAGGATGGAGAAGAAAGCGGCGACGTTAGCTAGAAATGCCATTTTCCTTTGGCTAGAATGGATTCGGGTGTGAGAAATGTGGTTGGAGGAATGATCTTGGGAATGGCCTTGACAATAGATCAAGGAGATGAGTTGAAGATATGAGGTTTGGGAAGGGATTTGGATGGGTTTAAGAAAATAGGTTTGAGTTGGATATGAGAGAAAGAAAAAATGGGTGTTAGTTGGAAGGGTGGTTTTGATGTTGGGTTTGTGAAAGGGGCTATGTGGATGGACTTGAGAGTGGGATGGGTTTTATGAAGTGAGAGTGGTGGGTGTATGGATTTTTGAGTGGGTTTTGAAGGAGATATGGGTGATTAGAGGGAATGATAAACGTGAAAAAGGAAAGAAAATGTGGAAGAGAGGAGGGGGGTTTTGGAGGTGATGTTGAGTAAGATGGGTTTGAAGGGATCAAGATGGATTTGTTGGAATGGGAAATGGGAAGGTATTTGGAGATGGGAAATGTGAAGGAGAAGAAGATGGGAAAGGAGGAAGAGTGAAGGTGGAACTTGGTGGATATGTTTTGGAAATGAGGATGGAATGGGTTTGATGGATTGTAGAAATGAAGTTGGAGAGGGTTTGAAGAATGTTGAAGGGGAATGAATGTTGAAGGTGGGAGTTGGTTGAAAGGGAGAGATTTGAATAATGGGTTTAGGATTTGAAGAATGGATGAATGGAGTGTGATATGTGGTTGGAAGAAGGAGAATGTGGGTTTGAGGATTTGTTTGAGAATGGGAGAGGGAAGGTATTCCTAGGGGTTTAGAAGTAATGGAGGGGAGTGAGAGGAAAAGAATGTGGGTTTTGTGTCCTTTAAAATGCACTAGGAGTGGGCCTCACACGTGTGTGCATTGCAAGGGAGGGGTCCGGTGGGGTCATGCGCAGGCAGGCTGGGTCACGCCCGCTTGCTGGAGGTCTGGGCGGGGTCAACTCACTGGAAATCTGGGCGGGGTCACGCCCACTTGTTGGATGGCGGGCGGGGTTAGGGTTGCATGGGAGGGGGCAGGGTAGCGCGGGTGCACGCGTGCGCGGACGGGCGGGGTCATGCCCGCCTCTTTATATCTGGCGGGGTCCACTTGGACGTCCATTCCCCGGGCACCGGTAAGGCCTCCGGGGAAGTTCCATATATGGATTTGGGGTAGAAGAAGCTAGTCTACGCAGTGGGCCTGTCCGTTTCATGAGATTCCTCTCTGTTAGGGGCAAAAATTTCCTCTTTTTTTTCATTTCTACTATCTTTAGTGAATTTCCATTCACCTTTAAGGCCTTATCCCAGAATAAGTCGAAATTATCCATTCTGGTCCGATATTAACTCGTTCAAGCTAGGACGATACATTTTTAACAGTCCAACCTTTTCGTTCCGGTTCGCTCATATCGTCAAACTGAAATACTGTGAGGCTCGTGGACCCTTCCCTAGCTTCACTACTCCCTCTTACTACCAAATCCTAATTACTAAGAAGTTTCATCGCCCATCTATGACTGTCGGCTCGTCCCCGTCGACACATCAAAATACCGTAAGACTCCCAGACCCGACTCTTAGTATCACTACATGCCCTCGCTCCCCGATCCTAACTCGTTGGAAGGCCTACCTTTCATCTACGTCTATCAGTTCGGGGTCTAGGATGATTCTTAGCGTTCTAAGTCCTTGTTGCATCATTCTAATACGTGTTCTCTCAAGTCAACGGATGCGTTGATGAGTTAATGACCCATGGCCCAAGGAATTCCAAACTATTTCTCTGATACCAACTTGTAATGCCCAGGAATTCAGGGGTCGTGCATACACTCGACTCTCGAGTTCCCGGGGGTCACTTATAACCGGTTTTCGTTAATATGCACTTAAATCAAGTTTAAATGCGCAGCCTAAAATTTCCTGGAACATGAAGCACAACCATACAAGCCCACTGAAATGAAAGAGTTTCATTATATGTATATATACATGTCCAAAAGAATAAAGGGATCGCACGTGGCGATACCCAACAAAATCACAAAAATAAAGCATGTTCAAAAGAATAGAGCCGAGCCCTTTGTTCGACGAACCAATCATGTCATCAAGCTGACGAAAAGCTATCCATCAACTAAAAATAAGATAGCTCATCCTCTTCGTCGTAGCTCACCTCACCAGGCTCCTTTTGCCCTGCTTCACCTGCATCTAAGCACGGGTCTGGTTGGTGTTTTATAACACCGTCCTAGAGTGGGACTGAGTGATTATCTCAGTGGGTGATATTAATCTTAAGTTATAATAGACATCAATTATAATATGAATTTAATGAAATACAATCAATCATCAATACCTAACAACTCTTATTTAAATGCATGAATGCGGAATGATATGATGCATGCTCTCGCTATAACGCTCCCTGGAGCGACTCCGTCTAACGATCGTGTATGTCAGCACTCCCTCAGAGCGACCTCGACTTCCGAATCGCCACCCTAATTAATGCGATGTCATGCGATCGTGTTAGCTGAGTTATTAATTAAGTCTATTCATTCAACAGGATGGGAAATCTGATACACCCTACTTATAAATGCCCAAAGCTAGTTACGAGGCCAAGTCCCCCCAACGTAAGAGGCCAAGATCCCGCGGTCCGTGATCCCATCAAGTTTTTCATCCCTGACTTCAAGCATATGAGGAGTGCCGAGAGAAAGGGATCGCTCGCGGTCACTACGGGGAGGCGCGACACCCCAGCGTAGGCCGACAGCTCAGACACAGTGTCCTATTCCACCATGCCTAGCTCACGAAGCTGTGGACCAGTTTCAAGTGGATTATTGATGGGCTACAACGGTTGTAGGGTGGTTCAAGTTTCATATATATGTGAGCGATCAGGGTTAACATTCAAGGTTGGTCAGATAGTAGACTAAACTGCAAGAGTCAGGCGAGCGTGAGATGAGTGACATCAAGCACAAGAGACCCATGTAGTCGAACTACAGTCACCCGAATACACCCGCCCAAATCCATAGGTTTAGTTTCGAGGCGGTCTTACCATCGGGACCACCTTCACTCTCCTCATGATTCTGGCCAACCCAAGGGCACGAATAGTTATTTATAACATGCCGACTAACAATGTATCACTGGAGTAAACAAACTCATATTCTCATACATATCAACATACAATTCATATTCTCATAGCAAGCTAGGCTAACCATATCAAGAAACAGGTGCATGTGAGTGTGTGTGTGTGTGTGTGTGTGTGTGAGTGAGTAAGAAAGTTAAGCACTTCCTCCATCTCAAGAAATCACATGTATAAGAGTAATGAAATCATACATACTATGAAGTAGCAATTCATGGGGAGAATCAACAAGGCATAAGCATAAATCAATCAAACATCAAATCATGTGAGAAATAAGAACAACTTCATGAGAATCAAATACACTATTTCATACAATTTCAATAAGCATACAATTCCTAGGGATTCTCTAAGTTCTCAAAAAATGGCATCCAAACAATCAATATCATTAAACTCATAATAGAATTGGTGTTAGACCACCTAAGAGCAATAGTACGTACCTTCGGATTCATTGGAAGTTTGAAAACGACAAAGGAGATGTGGATTTTGGGGGTTGATCGGCAGGAATCCCTAAAGCAACATTTGGAGGTTAGGTTTCTATGTAAAATCTCCTCATCACAAGGGTTTCAACGAGGATAGGTGATGGTTCTTACCTAGATGCTCAAATGATGAAAAATCGGTCATGGATAAGTGATTCTTATTAGAGAAGAGGTAGGAAGTTGTGGGGGGTTGATCTCCTTGGGCCCCACCTTGTTCTAGGGTCCACCTAGCTCACCTCCACTCTCACTTTCTTCTCCTTTACTCTCTCTTGCTCTCTCTCACTCCTTAGTAGTTGTGGTAAATGAAGAAGTTATGAGAGTGCTAGGGTTATTTCTTAGATTTGGGCCCCTTGGCCTTAAGTTTCTACAATTTTCTAAATTAGGCTTCTAGGACTCACTATTAGTGTTGGGGCGGCCCTAATACTTCTTTGGCCACCAAATTTGGTGTGTAGGTATCTCATGACCCAATGAGGGGTCATGAAACGTTTAGGGTTAAACGGATTTACAAATGTGGGGTTTGATCTTACGGTTTCGATCTTTAAGTGGCCTTGTGGAGGCCGTTCCAGTTGTTGGGATAGTTCTGGTGGTCCCCTGGCCATGAAACTTATAGGGTAGGTGGTCCATAGCCCGATTAAGGGCCATGCAGAATTTGAGAACGATCGGATATGGGGTTGGATCGTACGGGTCCGATTTGCGATCAACGGTTGTCGAGCCACGATCAGGTCCCAGATTTTGTGGACGGGCGTAAGACACCACATTAGACCTTCACCGTAAATTTTGAAGAAATTCGATGGCTGGAAAGCCCGGAGTCTCAGTTTTATTTACCAGTGCAAGATTTTTACTCTGGCCTTAGGTGAGTTGACACGGGCTGTTGGAGCGGCTCGAATAATTACTTCTGGGTGTTCAATGAGTCCGTGGTCCGCGATAAACCACAAGCCTAGTGAGATTTAAGGTTCTCTAGATTTTTATAATTTTTCAACCTTCCTGCGCCGCGGTATAGCCCGTACGAGCTGATGTTAAGTACAAACGGGCATCTAATTTGGTGGCCTGTACTAGGCCCTATCATGGCCTGACTAATCATAGGTTAATTAACTCTTGGTACCCCATCACGAGCGGTTTAAACTAATGGTCCTACGGTAAATCTTACGTGGACGCTTCAGGAGACTGTGCTGGTTGGACGGGACGTTACATTTGGTTTAATCTTCTAAAGCAATGATTTCTGCTTATCATCTGATCGTGCAAATTTAAATGCACCATCTAGTAACTTATGTGGGGCCCATTTTGCACTTTGCAAGTGGACCCCAGTTTTATCATGGGCCTGATTAGAAAGATGCATTACATTACATTATGAGGAGATGATACCCTTATTACACAATGAATATTCAAGAGAAGATTAAAAAAAATAAAAATAAAATCCAGCTCAAACCTCAAGCGGGCGATAGCACGTCAACTTTGAGGTTTTAGGGGAGATTTTACATTGTAATAAGTTTCTATGGAAAGTGTTATCCTGGAAAATATTTGGTATGTACGGTGAAAATAAGGGGCTTCACCTGATGGACGGAATGGATTTTACATATTTAATATGGTGGGCCCCACAGTGTATGTTGTTTATCACGCTGTGAAAAACAGGTGTTATCAATGATTCCATTTGGACGCTACTTTCTCTGGTCTCTAACACAGGGCCCACCGAAATGTTTGTGTATATCCACTCCGTCCATCCGTTTTGCTAACTCACATTGGAACATGAGCTGAATATGAATACGAGGGATATTCAAAACTCAGGGTGCCCACACCACAGGAAAAGTGATGGAAATGCCTACAGTTGAAACTGCTTTAGGGTCCGCAAGTTTTGGATATATAAGATTTCCAAATGGTGGGACTCTCCTTTTGAATGGATTAGATAGCATATAAAGAAGATGGTGGGCCCTAAAAATGTTTCAGTGGTCTGCATTTCTATCCTCACATTTTCCTGAGCTATGGCCCACTTGAGTTTGTTCTCCATCATGTTCCGGCACATGTTCTAATTAAGCCGGCCTATAGGAGCTTCGATTGCAGGAATTCCTGTAATTCATGTGGGCCACACTACAGGAAACAATAGGGAGTGAACACCCACCGTTGAAAATTCTGTGGTGGCCACAAAAGTTTTGTATCAGGATGATGCCTGTGGCTACGGTTTCACTTTATCTGAGTGGTAATAGCCGTATGAACGGTTCGGATAGCATATAAACACCATGGTTAGCTCTATGAATGTTTCAACCGTGGATGTTTATATTATCACTGTTTCCTTAGTGGGTCTCATGAGTTTTGGATCTGCCTGATTTTAATACTCTTATCCAATTGTAGTCTTACAAAACTGATGGACGGAGTAGATTTGTTAAAGGCATCCCTTTGGACCCCACACAAGAAAAAAGTTGCATGTAACCTACCCTTGTTACACAAAGCACTTCTAACCCACCATAATATTATGCAACGTCGACTTAGTCCATCAGCTTTGCCTCAGTCACATTAGGAACTGTAGCAATAGAAAAACTGACCATTGAAACCTTCATAGGGCCCACCATTTAGGTGTCATCCAACCCGTTCATAAGGTGATTCCAATCAGGATGTAGGGAACCCACAAATAAAATCATGATTCAAAACTTCTATATGCGCCAATGAAGCTCCAATGCTGGGCGTTCAATCCCAATGTTTATTGTGGTATAGCCCACTTGATTTTTTGATCTGCTTAATTATAAATTTTCATTCGAAAACAATGTAACTAAACTAATGAATAGAGTGGATGTCAAATGGACTACATGGTGGGCCCCACAGAGCTTTAGGTTACACGGCTACCATGTATTAGGGGTTGCACTGATCAAATAAAAATAAAATCCTCACTTCCAAAGGATTCCCAACGCTATCCGCTTGCTTCCCTCACTGTTCTTTAGTCAAAGTTAGATGTGGGCTTTTCATACCGTATTTTGAAAAGCTAGGCCCTTATTTGAAAATAACAAAAAGATGAGCCTCTTCCAAAAAGACTAGCACTTATATTACAAAAACCCTTTTCTAAATTACTTAACTAATCTTAAAGTATTAAGTTGTCTTATTTATGCCTAATCAATGTGGAATAATACCCATTTTTGCCAGCATCATACCCTACTTAAAGTAGGTAAGATAAGATCTGTCATTTCTAAGCTGATCTTGATTTTTGATGGGACAAAAGCATCTCCCGTTTATCGACGATCAAATGGCTGGGCCCACCTAAAGAGCATGACTGTAGGGATCTTGTTTTTGAAAAATAAAAAAATAAAAATACCATATCCTGCGAGAGTGTCATGATTTATATTCATGCACTTAGAAACCGTACACGTGGCATGTATTTAAATTGAATTAAGCTGTTCAAATGTTGGATCGTACTTTGGAGGAAACGGATCGGCTACATTCCCTTGCCACCTGCGAATGACTAATGGTTGGTGCTCAGTGAGGCGCACGATGATGTATGTGTTTCATCCATGCAATTCATCTATTTTTCTAAATCATTTTATGGTATTACATCAAAACTGAGGTATATCCCACTCTCAAGTGGAATACATTATAGGAAACAATGTTGAATGAATGTTGACCATTAAAATTTTTTTGGAAGTTATAAAAATATTGCATCAAGCTGATATTTGTTTTTTCCCTTCATCTGGGAGTACAATGGGCCTTAAGAAGATTTACATGATGGATATTGATGTAGAACATGTCACAGATCAGTTCCTAGCATTGTGGAGCCAAAAGAAGGTGGGCTGTAAATTGACCATAACTTTTGATCCGGGTATTATTACGAGGCGTACAACCTATCAATCTTTACTGAAACGGGCCATTCGAGGTGAACCGACTCACAAAGTGGGTCGCATCTGTCCGTTTTGTCGCTTTCAACTAAAAAATGAAATTTTAAATTTTTTTTACTGTTTTTAGTAATTCCGATTTTTTAAATATTTTTTTAGAGTCTTAGATTTTCTTTTCTTTTAGAAATAACTTTTAATCATATTAGGACTCTTCTAGAAAAAGTTTATTTGTAATTTTTATTTTTAGAAATTAAGTCTTAGAAGAGTTTTATTAGAATTATGATTTTTATTAGAGTTAGAATTTTATTATTTTTTATAATTACGAATTTTAGTTTATTTTTTTCTATATTAATGTTGTAAGGAGACACATTAGAGAATTATCAATTATTAATTAACTTTTAATTTATTACATTTTTTTTCTATTTTCTACTTTCTTGTCTCGTGGATTTGAGGAGTCTCTGTGAGGAGTCCAGAGAAGTTTTGTGGATTTAAAATATTTATCATCTTGAGTAAGACTCGACCTCACGTCCTTCCTTGCGTCAAATATCCAATCACTATTATTTCGAAATTAAATTGCGTACTGAGTTACTCAGTAGGCTCTTATGGTACTGAGTAAACTCAGTTGGGCCCACCTTAAACGTATGCGATCTATCCACACCGTCCATTCGTTTTTTCATCTAATTTAAGGAGTTGATCCAAAAATCGAATCATATCCAAAGATCAAGTGGATCATACCATAGGAAACAGCGGGATAAAGGATATCCACTGTTGAAAACTTACTAGGCCCAACAATGATGTTTATTTATCATCCAACCTGTTCATAAGATCGTACAGATATGAATGAAGGTAAAAAAATATATATAAACTTAATCCAAAATTCCTGTAACCCCCAAGAAAATTTCAACGGTAGATGTTCAATTCAACTGTTTCCTATGGTGTGGTCCATTTGAACACTGTATATGTTTAATTTTTTGGTTGAAGCCCTAAAATTATCTTTTAAAATAGATGGGTGGAGCAGATAAAATATATAAATCATGGTGGACCATATAGAGTTTACACAGTACGCTAAGCGTAGTGACTTACACAGTACGCAATCTGCCCCTAATTATGTCCCAGTTTTGTGGTTATCCCTAATATTTTTTCATTGGATAAAACAGGACAAGAAATACAAGGACGCGGTTTGGTTAGTGACGAGTGCCACCAGCCACGTGGTTAGTGGTTGGTGCTACGTGGACCCTACCAAGATGCATATGCTTTATCCACACTATTCATTCATTTTGAAATATAATTTAGTTGTTGATCTCAAAAATGAGGTAGATATAAATTTCAGGTGCACCACACTATGGGAAAACAGTTGTGATTGAATTTCCACCGTTAAAAACCTCTTAAGGCCTACCGTAATCGTTATTTGACATCTAACCTGTTAATTAGGTCATACAGTATTAGATAAAGGGAAAAAATCTATATCAACTTGATCCAAAACTTTTGTGCCGCCTATAAATTTTTAATGGTAGGCGTTCAATCAACACTGTGCAGTCCAATTGAGATTTGGATCAATCTCATTTTTGGGCCCATATTGTAAAATGATCCGAAAGAATGGGTGGATGGCATGGATGAAACACACATTATGGTGGGGCCCACAGAGCACCAACCACTAGCCATTGGCTAGTGGCAGGGTGAGTAGCCGATCCATTTCGAAAAAAAAAAAAGCGCCCTCGTGGCATTTGAATGCAATCTAATCCGTCCATCAGGCTGATCAAATCGTTAAGTGGGCCACACTAATGATAAACCTCAAATTCACGTGGAGCAGCCCACCTGATGATTGGATGGCCCGACCTTTGGGGCATCTGATCGACGTGGTGGGGTGCATATGCATGCACGGGTTGGGTGGCATACACACGCCACAGGAATTTCTCCACAGTTTTATATGGTTGGTGTCCTTCCCCATTTCTTATATAGTGTGGCCCACATGATGATTGGATTGAAATGATTTTTGGGCTGGGATCCAAGCAGTGGGTGTATTAGCTGATGGACAGTTGGATGTCACACCATGGGAGCATTCGACATGCATTTCAATAGAACGTGATTGATTATGTGGACGTACGTACATATCGACGTACGTATGTAGTATGATACCTGCTTCTAAGCAACTGCAGAACACATGATCACGAGTTGATCGGACGGTTGTGGATACTTCGGATGCCATTTTATTTCGCAGGGCCCACTTCAAATGAGAATGCAATATTGACGGGTTTGACACGTCAAAATGCATCATCGCTTGTGGACAGCTTTCAACGACACACCCATCCGTGATTTTAGGTATGCACCAAACATCTCCATCTCCAACGGCTAACACATGAGTGGGCCTCAATTCCAACGCATTCTCAGTTTCAGGTACATCCAAACAGGGCCCAAGCCTAATTGGGACAGATCAGGATTTCATACACGTGTCTCACGTGTGATGATCAAAGAAATAGTTTTTTAGACCGCAATCTACCGTCGGTTTTGGCTTATGAGATTGTAAGGGCCGGGAAGAACTTCACGAATTGCCTGTGCCTGAGACCCACGAAGATGCCCATGAAAAATCCACTCCGTCCATCAGCTTTTATTGTGAGCCGCACGATCGGAAACCATGAGAATGAAAACATCTATAATGTTTATATGCCATCCAAACCGTTCATAAGATTATTATTATTCTTAGGATGAACGGTAAGCAAAATGTCATCCTAATCCAAAACTTATATGGCCCCTACAAAGTTTCCAACGGAGGGTGCTCAATTCCCGTGTGTGGCCTAATCTACATGAGTTTTGGATCTACTTGGTTTTTTATAGATTTTTATATATCATGGGCCTTAGAAACTAATGGACGGTGGATTTTTAACTTATGGAGGCGGTACACAGGCACTTCACTTCCCCAGATTAGTTGTTACCCGTGTTACTCCAACCGTGGGGGGCCCACCTTGAAGTTTTTTTGGTATATCTATAACGTCCATCTAATTTTTCATCTCAACTTAGTATGAGATCCAAAACCTTAAGAAGATCCAAGTATCAAGTGGACCATACCACTAGAAACAATGATGAATGACGATAAAAAAAAAAAAAAACGTTTTGTGAGCCACAAAAGTTTTCGATCAAGCTAGTATTTGTATTTTACCTTCATCCAAGTCTTCTTGACATTATCAACAGGTTGGATGTGAAATAAACATTACAAAACTCTTACAATCGGCCTTTTGAAAATTTTAATGGTGAGACACTCAATTACCACTGTTTCATGTGGTGTGGTCCACCTGAGATTTGGATCTGCTAAATTTTTGGGCGGCACTAAAATGAACTGGAGAAACATACGGATGGCATGAATATACAACATATCATCAAGGTGGGCCCCACGGCAAGGGTACCACCTAATCCACTCCAGGTAAACACTGAAAGATCATGCACAAAATCGTGGGGCCCAACTTCAGATGTATCATAAACTAATGACTCTTATTCTATCTAGTTGCTGGGATTGGTATATATATTATTGGACGGTCCAAGTGAAAAATATCCAATACTCTTATTTCGGCAAACAAGTTAGCTCAACCATTTTTTTATTCCGGGAGATTTGTTACTTCCACGCGCGCGTGGGAGACTTTGCGATTCGCATCCAGACACACGTGCCAGTATGGGATTCTCTCGTGAGATCTGAGCTGTACATAAGTTGAACTAGACTTTTAGATCTTCTAGCCTAAGATAGGCCATGCCTCACCTTATGTGGGCCCCAGCATACAAAACACAGAGTGCCAAGGAAAAATTGTTTCAACCGTCCATGTACTTCATTCATGCTTTGATGCTCGCCTTTCTTTCGACGTAGAAGATCTGAATATTATTTTCAACTAGAGGGATTGGCACGTGTGACTTAACCATCGTTCCACACGTGTGGAGGTAACTAGAAGCCGATGTGGATCCGTGTCTGCGGGGCCCAATATGATGTATGTGTCCTGTATACTCGCCGTCCATCCGTCTTTCCAGCTCATTTTCTAGTATCAGCCTAAAATTGAAGCAGATCTATATCTTATATGGTCCACACCAGAGGAAACAGTGTGATTGAACGTCCACCGCTAAAAACTTCTTGGGCCCACAAAAGATTTGGATCAAGCTGATATGTGTGTTTTTTCTTCCTCCAGGTCTGTGTAACCTTATTTGTAAATAAACATTACTGGGGAAGATTTTTAATGGTGGGCAATCACCACTATTTCGTATGGTGTGGTCGACATGAGATTTGGATCTACTTCATTTTCGGGAACATGCCCTAAAATGATCTAGAAGAATGGATGGACGGTGTGGATATAGAACATATACATCAACGTGGGACCCACAGTAACTGTTCCCCCAACTTCTATGGATCCTCAATCCACCGAATCCGCGCCCCTCTAACATGCCACAATCCAATCACACTGGCCTGGTGCTGACTGAAGAAGTATATGATGCATGGCTGGTGTCTTTTCATGGTACACACGGATTTTCAAATCTGACAAGTGGGACCCGTGGTTTGTTAATCCAAACCATTGGTCTGTTGAGTCCCACTTTGGATGGAACATGTGCCAAAAATCTCCTCGATTGATCAATTCTGGTATGACATTCGGCTAGTTTCTGTTATGAGTATAAACTTGGGTCCATGAAGTGGACGCTATGGATTGTAATATTATGAGCCAGTTAAATGGCTTCCAAGTGCATGTTCATGGATCCCATGCTCTGCGAGAATATCCGTGCAGCTCATCTACCATTCCAATTTCCAAGTGGATAAATGATCCTTGCCCTAGAACATGTACACTATACCCTGGCATTCCTATCTATACTGCCAATTATCTTGTGATCCAGACCGTAGACCTGATGGGCCCCAATGTGGATGGACCGTGATCCCAAAATCTCCTTGGTTGGAATTATATATCTTAATCCTTCATCAAATGGCCTGAAAATATACATGTATTGACAAATCAGAAATGATCCATTCAAAACAATAACAGTCCAAATATTGGACGGTCAGGATCTCCCAGTTCGCGCTATATTTTTCACTCTCCCAATTTACAGTACGGCCCATCAAATTAACGGTCTGGATAACTGAATTAGAACTCAAGTATACAGGATTCTATTCATATATGTTCCTAACCAAATCAAGAGAGTAGAAGTACACAATCTTCACAAAGCCCCTTCATTTCCCTTTCTTATTATTACATTCAAGAGAAGGCAATCTCCAATTAAAAAGTAAAAAACAAAGAGAAACAAGGGAAGTAGGGAACCACTACAGACACCCCCACTTTTTGGTATATTACCCCTTCTCTTCTACTTTTTGCAACACAGTACCACAAAATTGTAGCACCATGTGACAAAAACTAGAAAAGAGGTGCGTCTATGAAGAAAAGTTGGGTTTAAATATCAAACTTTCTTGAAACCAAGAGCGAGAAAGAAAGAAAGAACAAGTGCTAGCCACTGGCAATAGGTGCACCTCTCTTGATGGGCCCCACATGGGTGGTCTCATAAACAGGAAGGCCATTAGAGTACACACCCAAATCATAGTTTTGCAGCTCAAACAGGTCAGAGCTTGAATCACTCTCCCCACAATCCTCAACCTCTCCACAAACCTTCTTGAAATTCCTCTCCTTTGATGGAATCTCATCAAACAATGTCCCATTCTTCTCCAAAAAACCATCATTGAATCTGAACCTTTGATCCAACCAGTCCCACCCCAAATCCTTCTTCTCATCATGGGACTCATTTGAAGTGTAGACTGTAACTGACCTGGGCTGTACATCCCCACATACCTTAGGAGGAGGTGTCCTAAATCCAGAGGCACTTTTAGAAGAATACATGTACTGTGAATCCATGGCGCTTATGCTTCTGAAATGGCTGATGCTGCTCCTCCTTTTCCTTCTACCATTAGGACTCTCTCCTTCATCTCTCATTGACTGAGAGCTTGACTTTGACTTCTTCTTGGAAGATGTTTGACTGAAGAGAGAATTCAAGAAGCTGGCCAGCTTAGCACCAGGAGATCTAGGCTGCTTGCTTTTTTTCTCTTTGGGATGCTTTTCAAGCCTATGAGAAAAGGAATGATGTTGGTTATGTTGCATGGGTATGTCTAGGCTCTTCCTCCCTCCACTCCACACAAGCCTCTCCTCCCTCATGGACTTAGGAGGGGAGGTTGCACTAGTGAAGGCGCCGGCGAAGTAGCGTGCCGCCTCGAAGACATCAAGCTCGCCGGAGTCATTGCGACGGTGGGCCACCTTCTTGGTGGCCTTGTGGGGGTCTTCAAATCCAATGGTGGACATGGTTGAGGAGAGGTGGGGAGGGTATGGTGGTGTGAGTTTGTGGGTTTCTTTTATGGGTGGTGTACTACTTATGAGAAGAGAAGATGTAAAGGTGTGTGATCAAAAGGAGGAAGGGAGAGGAATTGTAGTGAGGAGTGTTGAAACCTTGAAATGATTAAGAGTGGTGGGAAGGCACTTTCTATAATCAAATGTACTATTATAATAATGAAGAATAATGTGGTGTGGTGGTTTGTAAATGCTTCTACAGTGCATGCACCATCGATGTAGTTCGATCTAGCCATTCAAAATGCCGGTCTCATCACCGATTAGACGTAGAGTAGAAATCACACTAATAAAATTATTCTAATTGTATGTTTGGATGGTTGAAATTTCAATTGTTCGTTGGATGCCCACCAATTGGATGGTTATTATTGTCTAGTGAATGTGATTTTTTTTGCTGTATAGGATGTCCACCATAGGATGCATGAGTTGGGAGGTCAGGATTGATGCATAGTAATGCCAAGCATGTAACGGATATGTGCATGAGTATGAACAACCGTAGTCCTCCAGAGTCACCTAAAGCTCCTCCCATGATAATACGTGTGGGTGGGAGGGTTTTGCTTTGGGGAGGGTCCCACTTGCCTTTCTTTTCTATGTTTTATGGTGGTGATGAGAAAGGGAAAGAAGCTGGCTTGTGTTGAAGGAAGTGAGGTTTGTCTCCTTGGATTCTTGGCTTCAATTGAGGCGTAGGTTATAGGTAGTGTGTACATACCATCCAATACATCATAAGTGGATGCTTTATTAGGCTCGAGGAACTTAATATTTTACCATTTCATGCTTTTGGAACACTGGGTTTTGCCAATGGACTTTGATGGTTTTGAAAGGAAGTCCATTCATTTGTGTGGTGGGCCCCACTTTGGCCACACTCATTGGTTTGTTTGATGCCTAAGAAAAATGATGAGAGAGATATGTCTTTACTTTGCTTGATTTGGGGGATTATGAGCTCTTGATGGTGCATCAAATCAAATATTAGAAATGCAGCACTAATAAGTCTAAGTCCGTACAAGTAGGACCCATGATTGGGTGGGTGATCCGGACCAGTAGTGCAAATGGGTCATGTTGGATCAGGTCGAGGAGAACGTACATGCGGCCACAGAGCCACTTGGCTGGTTCAAACCCTTATATTAGCAAATTTCAATCTTGCTAACGTTTTTTATGCGGTTAAGAACTTCATCCTGGCCATTAAAGTATTTTCTGAAACTAAATAAAATCTGCAGCAAATTTAATTATCATCACCACCATCGCTACCACCAAAGCTTTGTCTCAAGGGACTTTGTGTCCTATCTTGCCTGTCTCTGGCCACGAAAGGGCAATTCTGTCGGTGGGCCCACCGTGATATATCTGTTTTTTCACGCCTTCCCTCCCTTCTCTTAGATCATTTTAAGGTATGAGCACAAAAATGAGGTAGATCCAACGAGCAAATGGACCATGCCACAGACAAATCTTGCATTTAAAGCAACCTACATTTAATGCAACCAAGCTTATTATTTGGTGTGGTCCAATTAAGTGTTGGATCTCTCTCATTTTAGCGCACATGCCCTAAAGTGATTTGATAGTAGGGATGGACGACATGGATAAACAGATACATCAAGGTGGGCTTGCCTGTAGAACTACTGGTTCATTGCTAGAGACAGGTAGGGATAGGACGCAATCTGCATCTTGTCTCAAGATAAAGGAATCCTGTTATGGCATCCCACCTTATCTGGGAGTCATGTGGTAGGATTGATGATAAAAGTCATGATAAAAGAATCTCAATAGTTGCTAACATGATGTAACCCTTATTAATGAATATAGAAAATTCTTATAGGCACCATGTAGTATTTAATTTTATAAGTTGATTAAATCAATGAGCTAACTAAGTAAAAAATTTAGTATAATAATTAATATAATTATTAGGAAAAATAATTTTGAAAGGGAAAAAGTTGGAGGAGCAATGCTTGCTGAATTAAAAAGTAGAGCATGTTTTTAAAATGAAAGGCTAAGTTAATTTAAAATTTCATGAATGAAATTAAATGTATAACTATGATAGTTTTCTTCATTGTATGACAATGAGTATGAAGAAGAAAGATAGTTCGCTAAAAATGTTGATTCTCAAACATATATAAGAAATAAAAAAATATAGCATATGCTATGAAATCTCTAAATTTGGTGGATTAGGATTTTTAAGAGGAAAATAATTTTTTAATAGCTAAGGTTAGAGAGAGAGAGAGAGAAGTTTCTTAAACCAAAACCATGCCCCATCAAAGAGAAATCTTAATTAGACATAAATTTCAACATATTTTATATTATAGTGGTAAAGAGGTATAATCGATTACCAAGCTCTCCTGTTAAAGAAACTCAATCTATGCCCTTTCATTTAAGTAGTTGCAACATGAGACCCAAATTAAGTATGACTCATCCCAATATCCAACCATTTACCTTAAACTATTAACCCGATTCCACTCAATATTTCATGTCTTACTATATTAATTTCATTACACTCAATTAAACTTCTAATGCTCCCATCGCAACGCATGCTTTTATATTTAATCTTTGTAAGCTTTATTGATTGAACATGATTAATACAATAAAATATAATATTTATATAAATAAAGATGACTTTGTGGCCAGGAAGATCACCTAGTGTGAGAATCATGCCTATCCACTTATCCATTATTGTACCACCCAATAGACTTTGGATTAGATTTGGTGGTTGTCCAATAACTTCTATATGGTGGACTTCTTGAAAGGTGGGTAGACTTGATTTTTGAACTGATTGATTTGCACCAATTATCAAAATAGGCCGCAGCTAAACGGTCCAACTAGTTGTACTTGAGTACTCCTCAGTACGAAAAGACTCGCATGTGCTCTGAAAACATAATCAATTAATTGTTGAAAATAACTCTTGGACGGCAATGATATCTCTCCACATACTCTCCCGCCCTTTATTTATTATTTGCTAGCTTAGATACTCTGGCAGAGTGTATGGGGTGATACACAGGCATGTATAAAAACAGACATGGGAACATGTAACTCAAATTAAACTGTCCAAATAGTGGGACCAACTCGAGATTATTTTAAAAAATAATAATTATACCGAAAAAATGTCTTAAGTGGTTAATTAGTTCGTATCTAATGGATGGTTAACATGAAAACAAATCAATGGTTGGATTCTACAAAAAAATAAAAAAAATAAAAAAATCTATATACGGTCAGGGAGTAATCATCCAAATAACGCTGTTAGGCTTAAATACCATTCACAGATAGATTCATGTTTTGGACGGATTATGTACACTACAGCAATGGTTCACATTCAAGGAAGGAAAACCCACATATCCTACATATAGAATCTTCCAATGTGGGGATATTTCGTGTGTGGGCCATCAAAGGTGACGCCCATCGTATCAACGGTCCTGAAAACTTAAACATTGCCCCAGTCGTACAGACCTAAAACCCGAACGTAGTGTACCAAATTCACGGTCGAGCATGTACACTACACCTTTTTTTTGTTTTTTTAACACACGCACACACGCCCCCACACGCTCACGCTGGTGGAATTTCACCGCCTATGGGTACTCGAACCCTTGACCGGGAGTTGAAACTCCTGGGAGTCTACCACCCGGGAAAGAGCAAGGACCCGAGCATGTACACTACACCTTGAAAATGGACTAAGGAGACTCATGGGACTGATGCATCAGGACGTTAAGAGGGTCCACATGATCCCGACCTGCCGTTGTAGGACTATGCACCATTTGCGTTTCAACATTTTTACCTCTCTCTCACTTAGATAATCCACATCAAAGGTGGGGCCCACACGATGGACGGTCCACATCAAAGGTGGCCCCACATTATGACCCACTGCAAGGTGAACTCACGTAATTAATTGTCCACATCGAAGGTAGGTCCCCAATGTCTTGATTTGGGTGATTAGAAGCGAATCTCGTTTCCACTAATTATGGATAAGTCATGATATGAACTTAGTTAATTCAAAATCTAGTTTTTGGGTATAAAAAATTTTACGGCCAATTTATTTCAGAAATATTATGATTAATCAAACTAGCTCTATCAGGAGCACCTTACAACTTAAGATGGCTTGGGCAGTTAAAATTAGGCCCAATGAGAGCTAATGGGCATATTTTATGCATTCTAATACGGGATTCCAGGGGCGGGAGCAAGAATGGGCAGGCATTCATTAATACCTCCCCTATGTGGAAGGGCCTGGTTACCTTATTCCCTTGGACAGAAATGTTCAATGGTTGGTGGCCGAGGGGCACTGCAGTATCTGGCAGAGTAACTGGACCGGCTTGGTCCTCTGGGGGATATTCCTTCTCTGTCTATTCCTACTAATCTATCGGGGCTTAGAGTTGTGGATTTGATCATGCCTTATGGACTTAAAGAGGTTGAGTCAATAGTTTTGTCGGAGTGGATTCAGGATCACATTCAGCATGGAGGATTCTATATTTCAGAAGGTGATGATCGGTGCATCTGGCCGTTCGACCCCTCAGGGAGGTTTTCCGTCAAATTTGACTGGGAGGTTGGTAGAGAAGGGGGTCAAAGGAGGGGCCAGGCTAAATGGTTTTGAAACCGCAAGTAGCCACCTAAGATTGTAAAATTTTTTTGAGGGTTATTATGGGGGCCATCACGGTTGACGGCAACATTCAAAGGAAAGACATCCAACTTGCCTCGAAATTTGTCTGTTGCGAGGATGTTCCAGGGTCCAGGCCTTCCCTGGAATCTCTGGTCCATTTGTTCATTGATGGGAGTTTAGCCGAAAAGGTTTGGGCACATTTTTCTGGCATTTTTGGTTGTTCTCTCCTCCTTCACTCCGTGGTCCAGGACTGTATAAATTGGTGGTGGTAATTGCCACTTTCTAACAGGAACATCTCTGATCTTCGGCAGCTCTCCCCCTCTTTTATGATTTGGAAAATTTTGAGGGCCAGAAATGTGGCGAGGTTCGAAGGTTCAGGGGTCTCTGCTACAAGTGTGATCAAGAAAGTGAAGTGGTGGTTGGGAAAAGTTGATAAAGAAAATCTGCAGGGCTCATCACAGTCTATGATCCTCTCCCTTGCTCTCTCTGAGCTGGGAATCTCCCCCCCCCCCTCTCGAAAAAAAATAAAAATCAATCTCTATTGTGAGGTAGATCAGGCCAAGGGAGGGTTGGGCCAAGCTGAATGTTGGTGGGTATGTTCTATCCAATCCTGGGATATCAGGGGGGGTGGTGGTATTATTAGGGACTAGCAAGGCAATTTGATTTTTTCTTTCGTTAAAGGTTACGTGCTCGGATCTAACAATATGGCGGAGCTTCGGACAATGTTTAATGGGTTGGCAAATTGTGTTAACCTCGGGATTAACAAAGTGGTTGTTGAATTCGACTCTAGATGGGTGGTGGACTTACTCCATGGGAGGTCTAGCTGCTCCCGAAAATGACAATATTGGCTGAGTAGGATAAGAGACTAGTCGGGAAGATTTTGAAGTATCCCTCATTCCGAGAGAAGGGAATGGCCCAATAGATGGGTTGGCCAAAAAAGGGAGTGGGAGTTAAATAGACAAATCATTTTGAGAGGCTGCTAGCCTGCCCCATCTAATTAAGGGCCGGTATGTAACGCCCGTGAAAAATCCGTACTTGGGCTCGAGTACCAACTCGACCCGAAATTGCGTAAAATTCATTCCTTTAGAAAATATGACTAGGTTAGCTAGTGCAACGTTAGAATAGCTGGGAAATGGTCCCTGATCACTTTAAATACATTCTACAAGGCCCCAAGCGAGTGGAACCAATGGTGCTATAATGCTCTAAAACCTCGGACCAAACTCTAAGTAGGTTTGTTCTCTGGACCACTTTGAATCTTTGTATTGGATCTAGACCGCACGTCGAAAGTCCGATACCTCCTATCTTAGACCGTTAGAACCGCCTAGCTGGACTTGACACTCATTCCGAAAATCAAGTCAAACCGATAATCACAAGCTATTTCATTGAGCCCGGACCGAAGAGAGTGAGAATAGGGTTAGAATTGGAATTTGAAATTCAAATCTGGCACACGATTTGACGCATCAGTATTAAGCGTTCTGACCGTCAGAATACAGCCAAATTACACCCTTGAATCGGGAAAAATATCTATTACATATCACGAGACTTATAGGCCTGATCTTGGTGCGATGATCGTTAAACTGAAACTGGTCCGCCACGTGCGATCTGCGAACCCTACCGGTCTGAAAACTGGATGTGTGTTAGATCCAGTATGCATGAGCTTAAGTCCGACCGCATTTGGCCAGGGGACCTTCAGAAATGCCCTTTTGGACCGAAACGGCCCCGATTTGGTTAGGCACCAAGTAAACATTGTTCCCAAGCCTATTTTGGGCATGTTTTAGGCTATAAAAGGGGTTGAAACCCTCACTCCTCTCTCCCATCCGAATTTGAGAGAAACCCTAGCTTGGGAGAGAGAAAAAGGTGAGAGATTGTGAGAGAGTGGGAGAGTTCTTCCTGCCACTTGTGCTACGTGTTGCACGTGCTTAAGCAACACACCTCTACCGCTTTTCCGACGATTTCACCACGATTCTAGGTAAGTAAATACCCTAAATAGTTACTGATTTGAGTTTTCTTTGTTTCCATAGCGATGTAGCTTATGGATCTCGTGTATTAGGTTCCCTATTCGCCGTAGGCGAAGCGTATACGCTCCGTTTCAATTCACGAGTCTACAAGACTTAAGGTGAGGATTTTAGACGCTTTGATTGACGGTTCCCAACGCTTTCAATGTCATTTAATAGTAGATTCTTGACGGCATCGCCGTTTGACATGTACAAAATGCTCTCCGTTTCCCGTTTCGTAAACTAACGAAGAATATGAGATTTAGGGGCATTTTAGTCATTTGTAGGAAGTACTGTTTACATCTATATTTTGCTGATGTGATTGACATGGTTTATTGTCGCATTAGGAAGTTAGGAATACGTGCACAATTAGTTTGGCGGAGAGATTCACCTAATTGCACACTTCGGGTCGACATACTATATGTAGACTTAAGTGTGTAGCGTATGTGTTTTTATAAATGCTTGTATTAGTATGTATTGAATTAAATGATGTTATGTGATAGTTTGTGATTGATTTCTCAATTAATATGCTGACCTAAATGATTTTCTACATGTTGACTAAATGCATGATTTCATTACATGCATGGAATATATGTGCTTAAAGATTTGCTTAAGTTGAATGTTATAACATGTGTTAATATGCTCACATGATTGTATTTCAATTCCAATACTTTTACATATATTGCTGATGTGATTCCATAAGTGCTTGAGACTAGACTTAGTCCAGGCAGTCGGTAACCGAGCGAATTCGTGGCTGACTGGTCATAGCCACGAACGACGCGTCGATGAACGCGATTCGTGTTTGGAGTTGGCAGCAGTGGTTAGGCCACGCGAAGTGTTTTACGCACTCCATGTCGTTCGACTTGAGATGCGATCGCGCTAGTCGAGCCCGTCAAGTAACCCGACTGGCCGATGTGTGTTCACCTTGTATGAGTCATAACTGCTTGAACCTAGGGTACTGAACTTACCATTGTAAACCCTGTTAACCATGGTACCTTGATCCATGAAGACTCATGAGCCGGGCATGGTGGTATGGGACACCGTGGTCGAGTTGTCGGCCTACGCTGGGGCCACAAACCTCCCCGTAGTGACTCGTGAGCAGATTATGGTGGTATGGGACACTATATTCTAGCTGTCGGCCTACACTGATCAGGCGACGAGTCCTTTGTAGTGACCGTGAGCGTATTCTGAGTCCACGGGAGGCGACGACCCTTCCATTGCAGTAGAGTACGGTAGGCCTGTATTGATAAGGTGATGGGGGAGCGGTGCAACGAGTGCGAGCAACAGCCCTGACAGCCCTTGCAGTGACCTACGAAATATACATCGTATGAGATTACTAGGAGTGATGACCCTAGACAGGATTTGTGTTGGGATTGATACAAGGGAAGTACCTTAGTTTCCCAATCCTGCTGTTTGAATGGACTAATAACAACTTTAAAATCATATCACCATAGCATTGCATGTGCCTGGAAGATGTGGAGCACTCTAGAGAGTGTGGCATGCCACGGTCATAAGATGTTGCCGTATGAGGGAGATCGTCGGTGAGGGCATACATCACGTCATGTCATCTTGCATTAACAACAGTATTAAGATTATCTGATTTACTGCTTTACTATTATCGCATGATTGAATTGTGAACATGCTAATCTTTGCTCTATGATTCCACTGAGTTGATCACTCACTCCCGCGTTACGGGATGGTGTTTGCAACACCCACCAGACCCTGTTGTAGATGCAGGTGAGGCTGAGATCCAGGAGGTGGAGCCAGACTTTGACGAGGACTAGGACGAGTTCTCGTACATGCAGTATCACGATGGCTTCGCGTAGGCGACCTGGATCGATGGGATTTCAGTGGGACCATTTTGAATATTTATTTTGTTCATGTATGTTATATGAGACTCAGAGATGTAGTCATACTTTGGAGACAGATGAGATTTACTTTATTTTTCCATACAGTGATATATATATTGTTTAGTCTTCCGCTTGCTTTTATCACTGGATCTGAAGTATGAATTGCAGTTTTGGTATACTTTTACTCATGTGAATGCTTTAAATCAGACAACATTGAATCATAATCATTTTTGTTGCATAAGTGACGGTGTGGAACTCGGGAGTTGAGTTTATACACGACCCCCGATTTTCAGGGTGTTACACGGTATCTTTTAGATAAGGCGGGGTTTGGCTCCATTAGAGAGCTTTGATTGAGTTATTCTTGTACAGGATATGATAGGCAGGCCAGAATTTTATTTTGAATCTAGTCCTGCCCGAATAGCCTTGGTCTGTTTGTTTTGTTTAATCATTGGATACTCAGAGCCTTGAAAAAAAAAGTTTCGAATTAAAAAAAAAAAAAGTTGGTCGAAAGTGTTGCTTGGGTTGATCAGCCTAGAGATCTCTGACGAAGTTACCTAAAATTTTTTTATGAAGCTAAGAATTTGGGTTACATGTGTTTCGGGTTTATTCCGTCAAGCAAGAATATTTAATATGATTTGTCTTCATACTTAGTTTAGGAGCTCAGCTACTCTGAGTTCGGTGTGTTGTTGCAGGTTTGGTTTATGCTTATGAGGAGCCATTACTCTGTAGAGGCTTCGTTGTTTGAATTGTGGTGGGTGTGCTCTCAGGTTTCAGGCACTTTATTATGCTTAAAAGGAAGCTATATGTAAGACCCGTATCTTAGTCTGTACCGTTTCGTAGACTTCCGCAATTTTACCGGTCAAATTTTGACAACCTTCGACTCTTAATCGATATTTATGCGCGACCCGGATTCGTATGCCGTCAATCCGAGTCGACTCAACCCAAGACCATTACCATAGCGACCGTGCCGTCGCTGCGGTTCCGATGCCGTGACTCGCGCGCCGAGGCGATGCCCTGGTCAGGAGATATGGGTCAGCGTTCGGTGCAAGAAAAATGCCGCGCATTGCGAAACCCAAGAGAATCTCTACGAGGTGTTACATCAATCCCATCAATCAATCAAATCTTATCACATCACATGTCAAGTACTTGTTAAGTACACATCACCTTTCACCCATACCCAAGCAACCACAAAAGTCAAAAAAGGTCTTACAAGCTCATGCTTTTCTTACACAAAAGGTTACCAAAGTCAAGAATCTCTTACACACCCATCACTCACCATATCCATCACCTCTCTCTCTCTCCCTTTACAAGTTTCTCTCTCTCTCTCTCATTTTCAAACCCAATTCCAAGCAAGAAAAATCCCATAGTATGAGCTCTCCAAGCCTTCCCAAGCAACAAAGGTGGCCCACTTTCCTACCCCATCATCTCCCATCTAAACCTCATCTCCTCCATTAGGATTGAAGCTTAGGAGCAAAGAAGCCATTGGAGGCAAGAAGAAAAGATCTAAGGTGGGTGATCCACCGTTATTTTGCTATTACAAGGTCCACTTGTGATGGGACTTTTTTTTATGTTTGTATTGTGATCATGGAGGGCCCATAGTGGCGGGGTCCCTCCACCACCATCCGATCTCTCTTTTCTTCCTTTTTTTCACTATCTTTTCCTCTTGTATGGTTGTGATGATGATAAGACGTGTGGCTCACCATGATGTTTGCATCCAAGCCATCTATCGGTGGATCCCATCCATATGGGACACATCATGATGTTTACATGATATCCTAACCGTCCATTCTCATCTAGGATGTGGCCCACCTAGGTGTGCATGTGGGGCCCTACACCCTAATCCATAGCTCAAGTGGCCGACCGAGTGAAAGATACTCCCGTTTCAATGCTGGGGTCCTGGTATGGATCCCTGTGGGGTGGCTAGCATGGGGCATGTGTACTGACGTGGGTATGCTCACGTCAGTAGTGAGAGAAAAAAAAGGGTTTTTTTTTTTTGTGGCCGGCTCATGTAGGCCCCACCTTGATATATGTGTTTGATCCATGCCGTTCATCCCTTTTACCAACTCATTTTAAGCATTGAGCCGAAAAATGAGGTTGATCTGTTAATCAGGTGGGCCATACCATATAAAATTGTATTCCTTACCATTCAAAGCTTTTAGGACCCACCTTGCTGCATCTCCACGCCAAAAATGCCGAACATCGGACTCGTTGAGCGTGTTTTGAGCCCTAGAATTTATTGGATGGAGCAGATTTTCAAGAAGTGGGCCCCACATGTGATATTCCTCAGAAAATAAAAAAAGAAGAAGGAAGGTAGCAGCTGCAGCGTTGCTGTCAGACGACAGCAGGTGCTGCCTACGCGGTCGGGCGAGCGGACGTCAGGGGCCCACGACCCTGCATGTGGGTCCCATTGTGATGTCTATTTGTCATCCAACCGGTTCATGAGGTGGGCCACCCCAAGAAGTGGGCCCCCTCCAAGTTTTAGCTTCATCCAACGCTCAGGTGGCCCACGCTGTAGAAAACAGTAGGAGTGAAGCTCTGCCATTGAAACCCTTCTATGGGCCATAAAAGGTTTGAATCAAATCTAAAATTTGTGTTTTCTCTTCATCCAGGTCTAAGTGACCTTATGAACGGATTGAATGGCTAGTAAACATTGTGGTGGGCCCCACATGGGACTCACAGTGATGTATGTGTTATATTTCCACCGTCCAATGGACGATGGAGCCCATGGTGACGCATGTGCTCTAGGTCTTTGCCGTCCATCTGCTTTGATGGTGGGGCCCACTGTTCCCTAGCAACAGCGAGTTCTGCGGGTCCCACCATTATATATATATATTATATATTATATATTGTATATTATATATTTTATAATATGTATATAGTGGTGGGCCCTACGTGGGACCCACCTTTGTTCCCTTTTAAAATGCTTAAAGAGCTACAGCAACAACTAAATATATATATTTTATATACATACATGCCCTTAATGTATAAGTTGCTGTTGCAATTATAATGTATGTATATTACTATACATATTATATATGTGGGCCCAAGGTCCATATGACCTTTTGAACATAATGGATTGCAACAAATATTACAGTGGGCCCTAGGCCCATGTGACCCTATGAACAGTTTGGATGGAAAAATAAACATTATATAAGGCCCATGGGATTAGACTCATCTGATGTATTCTAAGGCCCATGGGATTAGACTCATCTGATGTATTCTAAGGCCCTTGGGATTAGGCCATTTGATGTTTTAGGGGCCCATGGGTTAAGGCCCATTGAGATGTACTAGGGCCTATGGGTTGAGGCTCATTGGATGTACATATGGGGCCCAATTGGTGTGACCCATTTGTTACCTATAAGACCCATGAGATTAAGCCCATTTGATGCAATCTAAGGCCCACGGGTTTTGACCCATTGCAATGCACTTAAGGCTCATTGGTGCGGCCCATTGATGTGGCCCATTTGATGAATAAAGGGCCCATATGACATGGCCTATTGGATGTATTTAAGGCCCAATGGGATATACCTAAGGTCCATTGCAATGTGTGATCCCAAGACAGATTATGTAACGATGTTTACGACGATCGTGCCTTGGGAGCAATGTTGGTTTGACGTCCACATTACAAGTGTAATGTTGGTTGGATGTCCACATTACGACTCTCCTTAGGGCCCATTATTAGGCCCGTACTTATTGTGTATAGGCCGTCCAGGCCCATCTGCATTGTAAGGATAGTTCATCTCATTATAACATGTTTAGTATAGTTCCATGACTCATGATCATATGTATCATATGTATGCTTGATATGAGAAGTGACTGATCATATCATATGCCTTCGGGCAGATTATTTATGGGACCCCAATTAGGCGGTGTTGCCCTGCATGAGTGCACGATACGTGCAGGATTTGATGCATGATTAGATAGTGTGATTCATGCATTTCGCATTGTGTGACATGGTTGCTGTACGCCTTAGCGACATCGGGGCCGTAGCCTCCACAGACAGATCGTGGTTGGTAAGATTGGATACTAGAAATCTCGTTCTACATGGGGTGCTATAGATATCCCTGGGTGAAAGTCCCTAAATCCTTATGGTACCAAGAAGTTGCTCCAACGTTTAGACCGAGTGGGTAGATGAGCGTTGAGTATCGATTACCAGATGGCTGCGCTCTCCACTGTGTCGTGGTCGGTTGGAAGGGGGTGCGGCCTTACCCGCCCGAGTGTAGGGGGCAATGCTAGGCTGAGTCTGACCAGCTCGAGGAATGGGTCCGCTATCAACGAGTCGAGCCCGATATTGGCAAACGGATAGTGAAGTCTCTTCCACTTACCTTATTGCACGCGATGAGGCGGCGATCTGGTCTAGAGTGTATTAGACCCCGGTGATATCCCAGATTTGAGTTGTATTGATATGTGGACTTATATGAGGATTGTATGCTTGACTTGCATCTTGCATCGCATGGCCTTGGGATGGCCGATATCATTCATGTGTACTCGAACCCTTGACCGGGAGTTGAAACTGAGTCTACCACCCAGGCAAGAGCAAGGACCCGAGCATGTACACTACACCTTGAAAATGGACCAAGAAGACTCATGGGCCTTATGCATCAGGACGTTAAGAGGGTCCACATGATCCCGACCTGCCGGTGTAGGACTATGCACCATTTGCTTTTAACCTCTCTCTCACTTAGATAATCCACATCAAAGGTGGAGCCTACACGATGGACAACTATAAGTTAATCAATATCAGAATACGTAATATAGGACAACTATACAAATGATGAGTCATAGATAATCAAATGTCGAATGACAAGGATACAATGTAATACACAATTCGAAAGAACTAACAAATATCATCACTCTCATCTAAGTCACAGGAATACAGAAACATAACAACCCACAATGCCACACGCTAAAGATGTAATGGAATATATAGTATCTGGTGATAATGGAATGACCATGCTGGAGTGTAATGTCGAGATGATAGTACGTAGTATCGCAGGCTACAGGGTCCACCACAAGGAACCTCTATCCAAACTAGTCACATACCTAAATTTGGATAGTCTGACTCAACGTGGTAAACTCCTGATCTCAGGTTAGTCGCGTGCCTAACCGAAATCCTTACCATAACGAAGATACACAACAATTAGTTGGGCACCACCAGCACGAGTGGATAGTGAATGGATGAATGAATGAGTATGCAACTCCTACTCAGTAGCGTGTAAGCACAGTAGCCTTTCAACCGCTGGTAGCTCGCCCAGTGTGGTAGCTCGCTCAGGCCTCAGCCCCTCCCACATCACACCCACCCACATCAGCTTCCATCCACGTGCGTCCGCCCACATGTACAATAGTGAAGGGGTGTCATAATATTATGTCAGTCCTCATATCAGTACGGTTCCTCTCTGAAAAAATCACTGGGGTCTTTTACACTTCACACTACCTGCCACCCCAATCAAGCGCACAACTGGATAAGTGAAAAAGACATCACTATCCGCCTGTCAGTAGTCTGTCAATACCTACCCGGCTAGCTGATAGCGGATTCATTCCTTGAGCTGGTCAAACTCAGCCTAGCCATGCCTACTCCCTCGGGCGGGTAAGGCCGCACCCCCTTCCAACCGACCACGACATAGTGAAGAGCGCAACCATCTGATAATCGGCACTCAACGCTCATCTACCCACTCGGTCTAGACGTTGGAGCATCCTTTGAAACCAAGAAGGTGTTTAGAGATTTTCACCCAGGGCCATCTATGGCGGCTCGATGCTCGAACAGATTTTCGGTGTCCCATGTGGCCATCCACGATATGCCTGTGGAGGCTACGGCCCTGATGTCACTAGGGCGTACAGTAATCACAACATAATGCAAGATGCATGAGTCATACAATCCAATCATGCATCAATCCTGCGCATGTCATGCGCTCATGTGAGATAATTTCCAACTATCAGGGAGTCTCACATCATCCTACCCAATGACATATGCAATGGTCAATCACATCTCATAACAAACATGCAGATGATGCGAATGGGCATGTATCATGATGTCACATACTCATAAACGGGATCAATAACCGGCGTCGACAATGTGGACTTTTAACCAACATTGCCCCCAAGGAATGGCCCACATAAAATCAAATATATAATGGGCACATGGCCTCACACAAGGGCCAAATATAAGAAACAGGTGGGCCCTGGTCATGGGCCTAACACAAATTACAATAGGCCTTGCCCATAGGCCTCAAAAACATCTTGATGGGTCGCACCCATGGGCCTCAGATATATCACAATGGGCCTCAAATATACTTCGTAGGTGAGTCACATATCTGGGTCTAATACACATCAGTATGGGTTACATCATATAGGCCTAATATACATCACTATGGCCACAACCTATGGGCTTTAAATACACAATAGGTGGGCCCTACACATGGGCCTCAAATATATACCACGGGTGAGCCTTAATGGACGGGTCACCAATACAACAGGATGAGCCTAATGACATGGACCCCATAAATATATCGAATAGGCTGCACCAATTGGGCCTTACATACATTGCAATGGGCCATGACCCATGGGCCTTACAAGCATCACAATGGGCCTTGTAACATGGGCCTCATATATATTTAAGGTGGGCCTCAACAACGGGCCTCATACACATCAAGCCCTCAACAACGGGCCTCATACACATCAAGGTGGGCCTCAACAACGGGCCTCATACACATCAAGGTGGACCTCAACAATGGGCCTCATACACATCAAGGTGGGCCTCAACAACAGGCCTCATACACATCAAGGTAGGCCTCAACAACGGGCCTCATATATGGACTTAGCAACAGGTCACAAATATATCAGGATGGGCCTATTCAATCATATGGGCTAAATTAATCAAATGGCCGATACGAGAAGGCCGATCAAATGGACCAATACAAATGGGCTGTGCGTCATGGAGTTATACTAAGCATGTTATAAAGTAATGCCCTATCCTTACAACGCAGCTGGCCTAGACGGGTTGCATACAACAAGTACGGGCCTACCAATGGGCCGTAGGGAGAGTCACAATGCGGACATTTAACCAACATTATACTCGCAATGTGGACGTCAAACCAACATTACTCCCAAGGTGTAGCCCGTAGTGAATAACATTACGTAAACCAGGTTGGGATCACACATTGCAATGGACCTTAGGTACACCTTATTGGACCTTAAATACATCAAATGGGCCATGTCATATGGGCCTTTTACTCATCAAATGGGCCACATCAATGGGCCGCACCAATGGGCCTTATGTGCATTGCAATGGCTCATAACCCGTGGGCCTTAGATTGCATCAAATGGTTCTCGACCCATGGGCCTTATACATATCAAATGGGCCTAATCCCATGGGCTTTAAAATACATCAAATGGGTCCAATCTCATGGAACTTGGAACACATCAAATGGGTCCACTCCATGGGCCTTAAATTACATCAAATGGGCCTAATCCCATGGGCCTTGGAACACATCAAATGGGTCCACTCTATGGGCCTTAAATAGTTCAACAACTAGCTACATTCATGGACCCAATTAAATTCAACTGTGGTGGGCCTCAAAAGTACATTCATTAAGCTCAACATTTAAGAAACTAAATGTATAAATCATTTCCTCTAAGATCTTTATAATATGGTGGGCTCCACTCCTCAAAATTTCAGCCCAAGGCCAGCATAATTATAACATGTTATTGTCCTAAATTTGGGCACTCCATTGGAGTGGGTCCAAGGCCTCTAAAACTCTAAAAATTGAGGGCCAAGGTCCCTCATCATGCATACAATGATAGAAAACTCAAAAAGGTGGCCCACCATCAGAAGAAATATTTTTAAATTATGATTTTTTATCAAGGCATATTGCTGGACTGCACAGCAGAAAAAATCTGGGAATCCAACCATCTTGGCCCATTCTTTTGGATACCCAAACGGGGTCACTTGTAGCTGAAATTTCACAGAGTAATACTTTCATAGGTGGGCCACACCCTCACAAAATTTCATAATTTTTATATATCTCTAAGTATTTTAATTAATTTAAACAAAAAAGACTGTCCAAAAAAATCAGACAGACCTGGACGTCCCAACGTGGTGGGACAGTCCGGCCCTCACCACGGTGTGTACAGGGGTCCATTGGCCCTGAAATTTAGTAGGTGGGTTCTAACATAAGTGGGCCTCACTCTTAAAAAATTTTAGAATTTTTGAACATCTATAAATATTTTAATTCATTTACATAAATCAATCTATCCTAAAAATTGGACTGATCACCATGGTGTGTACAGGCGTCCATTGGCCTCAAAATTTTGTAGGTGGGTCCTACCATAAGTAGGCCACCCCCTTGAAATTTTTTATAATTTTTAAACACCCATAGGTATTTTAATAAATTTTAAAAATCTAACTGTCCATGGTGAAATGTTGCTGGAACAGTGCAGAAAATCCAGACTATCCACCTCACTTGGACCACACCTTTGGGACCCCAATGAAGGTCAGTTGGGGCTGAAATTTGGGAGACATTAAGATGAGATCCCCACCTTTCAAAAAAGTATATTTAATAGGTATGAATAGTCCCCCAAACAGTCCCAAAATCTGGTCCAAAAATAACCAGAAACTGTCCAGAAAATTCTGGACAGCAACATGTACTTAGATAAAATTTATTATATAAGTTAAATAAAAAGAGAAATACATTAATAGGCCACACACATCAGGAAATAAAATGAGGAAAAAGAAAGATAGAAGGACAATCCGGCCATAGGGAAAGGGGCTCCGCCACTATTGAGCCCTCCCAAGATCAATCACACCTGCACATCATACCTAGATTTACATTTACAACATGGATCTTACACATGCATGGCCTATAATTAAAATGCATGGTGAGGATGCCATCCCTACCATGGTTATAAGGTCTAGATGACCCAAACATAATATGATATGAAATAAAACTACCATGATGGGGCCCATAGAGAAAGGCCCATGCATGGATCATGCATGCATAAGGTAGGCCATTAGGCCACAACCATGGGATTGTGTGGGATCTCCACCATTGATTGGTGGGTCATACACTTCCCTCATGAAAGAAAGAAAATATCTAGGCTATAGAAATCAGATTTTTTACATCTAGAGGAGCACCCACCGTTCGATCTTCTTGCTCCTATGAGTTCCTTAGCACCTTAGCTTTGATTCCAATTGAGGAGATGGGGAATGGATGGTTAGGATGGGAGATCATGGGATAGGAAAGTGGGCCACACTTGAAGTTTTGAAAGAGAGGGAGAGGCTTGGAGAATTCTCATACGTATGAGATTTCTCTCCTTAGATTTTTTTGAGTTTGAAAATGAGAAAGAGAGAGAGAGAGAGAGAGAGAGAGAGAGAGTTGTAAAGGGAAAGAGATGGGTGATGGATGTGGTGAGTGATGGGTGTAAGAAAATCTTGACTTTTGTGACCATTTGTAAGAAAAGCATGGGTGGTGTAAGAACTTTTTGACTTTGAGGGCTTTTGGTGTAAGAGAGGTATGGACTTGTAAGAGATTCTTGACTTTTGTAGTTGCTTGGGAATGGGTGAAAAGTGATGTGTACTTGACATGTACTTGACATGTGATGGATTGATGGATTGATGGGATTGATGTGACACTTCATAGAGATTCTCTTGGATTTCACAACACGCGACATTTTCTTTACACCGAACGTTGGCCCACATCGCTTGACCAGGGTATCGCCTCGGCGCGCAAGTCGCGGCATCGAAACCGTAGCGACGGCGCAGTCGCTATGGTAAAGGATCTTGGGTTAAGTCGATACGGGTTGACGGCATAAGAATCAAGATCGCACGTAAATATTGGTTAAGGGTCGAAGGTTGCCGGAATTCGACCGGTAAGACTGCGGAAGTCTATGGAACAGTACGATCTAGGATACGAGGCTTACAATATTTTTCTGACATTTTTGGCTGTTCTCTCCTCCACTCCGTGGTCCAGGACTGTATGAATTGGTGGTGGTAATTGCCACTTTTTATCGAAAACATCTCTGATCTTCGGCAGCTTCCCCCTCTTCTATGATTTGAAAAATTTTGAGGGTCAGAAATGTGGCGAGGTTCGAAGGTTCAAGGGTCTCTGCTACAAGTGTGATTAAGAAAGTGAAGTGGTGGTTGGAAAAATTTGATAAAGGAAATCCGTAGGGCTCATCACAGTCTATGATCCTCTCCCTTGCTCTCTCTGAGCTGGGAACCCCCCCCCCCCCCCCCCCCCCCCTCTCGAAAAAAAATAAAAATCAATCTCTATTGTGAGGTGGATCAGGCCAAGGGAGGGTTGGACCAAGCTGAATGTTGGTGGGTATGTCCTATCCAATCCTGGGATGTCAAGGGGGGTGGTGGTATTATTAGGGACTAGCAAGGCAATTTGATTTTTACTTTCGTTAAGGGTTACGTGCTCGGTTCTAACAATATGACGGAGCTTCAGACAATGTTTGATGGGTTGAAAAATTGTGTTAACCTAGGGATTAACAAAGTGGTTGTTGAATTCGACTCTAGATGGGTGGTGGACTTACTCCATGGGAGGTCCAGCTGCTCCCGAAAAATGGCAGTATTGGCTGAGCAGGATAAGAGACTAGTCGAAAAAATTTTGAAGTATCCATTATTCCGAGAGAAGGGAATGGCCCATCAGATGGGTTGGCCAAAAAAGGGAGTGGGAGTCAGACAGAAAAATCATTCTGGGAGGCTGCTAGCCTGCCCCATCTAATTAAGGGCTGGTATCTAATTAAGGGCTGGTATCTTTTAGATAAGGTGGGGTTGGGCTCCATTAGAGAGCTTTGATTGAGTTATTCTTGTGCAGGATATGATAGACAGGCTCGAATAGCCTTGGTCTATTTGTTTTGTTTAATCATTGGATACTCAGAGCCTTGAAAAAAAAAGTTTCGAATTAAAAAAAAAAAAAAGGTTGGTCGGAAGTGTTGCTTGGGTTGATCAGCCTAGAGATCTCTGACGAGGTTACCTAAAGATTTTTTTTGAAGCTAAGAATCTGGGTTACATGTGTTTCAGATTTATTCCGTCAAGTAAGAATATTTAATATGATTTGTCTTCATACATAGTTTAGGAGCTCAGCTACTCTGAGTTCGGTGTACTGTTGCAGGTTTGGTTTATGCTTATAAGGAGCCATTACTTTGTAGAGGCTTCATTATTTGAATTGTGGTGGGTGTGCTCTCAGGTTTCAGGCACTTTATTATGCTTAAAAGGAAGCTATATGCTAGTATTGTTTTGGGGATGCGTATTTTAGTCATTGCATGTTTATTTATTTACTGCTTTGATGTTTTTTTAGATCTTCTTTTTTGGGGTATATGATAGGTGAGGCATGTCCCTTTTTTGTGATGCCTGCCTAAAGTAAATGTAAATCTCTTTTATGATCAACAAAGTTATAAGTGGTGAGCGAATGTGCTCCCACCTTTCTTGAAAAAAAACCAAAAACCAAACTAGCTCTACGCCGCTCGTTAGTGGGTTGATGAACTCGAAACTATATGAAGATGCCTATTTTAGCAGACTTGGCATCCATTGCAGGACATCGAGTCGAGATCATGTCTTGAATCACCCAATTTGTGTTCACAAGGTAAGTACATGAAATGTGCCGATACCTTTAGAGTCTGTTAGAAACTTAAGTTAAATATCACTTTTTTATTCTTGGCTTAAGTTGTGGCTTTTGAGCTATTGATCACAACCAAACTTAGGAAGCCAACCTAAAGTACTGTCCTACACATCCATATAATCGCAACCGCGATCAATGATTGGTGACTGTCAAGCTGACTTCTAATCACACCCGTCGATCAGCATAATCAAATGGTAAACTAATCATATCAATACGTAAATCAACTTTAGGTCCAACCATCATATGACATAGATTGACTCGTACACCTTCTACTGGATCCCAAAAGCTAGAAACATCCTCCCATAAGGTTGATACACCAAAACTCTAGCCCTTAAGGCCAAATGCATCCCTTTTGGCACTATAAAAGGGTTTCATTTGGGCTCCCACTCTCCCTATACAAATTTATCCTAATCAATGAGAAAAAAAAAAAAGATGAGAAGAAGTGAGGAATGGGAGAAATGGTGGGGCTCGGTACCAGATCACACCGTCCAATCCCCGTACTCACAATATTTTGACAATATCTTACCTATATATTTGGCTTTATGTCTTTCATGGCAAGAAATCTAATGATTCTGGGTAGATTCTTTACCTCTTGATAAGTAAGAGGTTCTCTAACTGTCCTTTTATCTATTTCTTTCATTTCCTACATTTTAAGCTATTGGGATTAGAAACTCTCTTTCGTTTATGTTGTTTCTCAAAAAATCTAACTTTATAGTTTGTTCATGATAGGACTTGGGGTCCCAACAATCAATTAGAAGCAGCTCATGCTTTAAGGAAGTCGTACTTGGGCGTGGCCTCATGTGGATGTAGTTTTACGCCAATTCTAGACCTCGATTCGTCGAATTGAGTTACCCCTATGTGCGAATACCTTAAAAAATGTTGATATAAATCGAATTGTGTTGATGTGGATTAAATTATATAAAATTATACATGTGTTTAAATGTCATATGTTTGATAAATTTGAATTATTGTTGTGGTAGATCAAGCTCTATAAATTATTTAAATAAGCAAATAGCCCGCTTTAGGATCGTTATCACAGGCATATACGGCTGATTGAAGTTTAATATAAACGATTAGCAATAGTTATAACTATAAGGGATGCCCTGCACCCAATGTCTGTTTGTCCGGGGTCCTCCATTATTAATCACACCAGTTTAATATAGGGCTCAATCATTATTATGCTTGTTGATTATATAACATTCGATAGAATTTCGGATACCATTATTACCATTGATTTAAGTCTACTCATATCACTTAGTGCATTATGATCGTACAAAAACCCATGAGCCAAGCATGGTAGTATGGGACCATGTTCAAGTTGTCGGCCTATGCTTGGATGACGAGCTTCCCTGTAGTGACCAGTGAGCATTAATGGAGGTGATAGTTTATTGTTTAAATATCTCCCTTCAAATACCTGGTCGATAGTTGTATGCTAGAGTACCATTCGAACGACCTGAGCATAAATGAAATTGGGTGATGAGTCATTTTTTGTATTGATTTAGTTTCGAGTGACAAGCTCGTGCATATAAAGTGATTATTCATACTCAGTATTTAGATGACAATCCTTACTGTGTTAATTTATATATTATTGGGCACAATGTCGTACCTTTAGAATGATTAATTTATGAGACATAACGGGCGATCCCTTAGTTTGAATGCAGGGACACTAGTGAAGAGTCATTACGTGTCACAACAAATCATGTGATTCAGATATGACTCGTGATATAATGTTGGTATTCTAGTTTCATCAACCTAATATTTGAACCGAAAATAATAATAACTTGGATAATCACGCATAACATCATGACAATATTGTTGGGTTATGCTGTGAGCCAACCATTGCACATATCATCATGAAAATTATTATTGGGTTGTATTGCTAACATTACTTATATTTGATTGTGTTGATAACATGTGTAACTTGCTTACTATCTATGCGTTAAAGTTAACATGCGTAAAATATTACGTATAGAAATATGTATTTGTTATGAATCTGATTATCATTAAGATGTTTCAAATATAATATTTGGAGTATTTCAAAACTATATTGGTGTTTGACGCCTTCTATTTGATATATGCAGATGACGCAAGAATATGACTAGATGGTGGTGTACTTGGGGCGCCCTAGTAAACTTATAGCTCCATCACTTTAAGTAGTTATTTTTTTAATAAATTTACATTCATTATGATTTGTAAATTTATCATATAGGTAAATACACGTTTGAAATTATATATTTGCATATTAGTCATATATTTGTTTATTTTATTATCTCTACCTCGCTTTGAATTCGCTAAGTTGAAATGCGTTACTCAAATTATTTGTGCATTGAATGAATGAGAATTTGAATGAGGACACATGTGCATTTTTATTAAGTTTATACCTGAAAACTCAGAATCGGAGTCTCTATACTCGGATGTCAATTTTCGAGGTATAACATCTATATTCGACTAAAACGGATCCCAGGATGATGGTCAGGATCATCCAATTTATGAGAGGTATTAGGAATGCTCCATCCACTAAGATACACAACAGATTAATGGTTTAAATTACTGATTTAAGGATCTCATAATTGCTTCTTTCATGGAGAATTTAATAGTAAGAATGTCTTTTTTATTAGAAAAATGAGTGAACCATGTAGGACCCAAATAAACTCTCGTGAATGTAAAGTAGAGATTTGCAAAGACTACATGTTGTTTATCAGTCTGTTAATGCACACACCACTACTTATGTCCATCGTAGACAGTTGAAATATCTGAGTCATCCATCAAGTTGACCACACTGCCTAGATGTTAATAGCAAAAAATAAAGGTGGTCCATTCATTAGATGTGCCATAATACTAGCAATAAGTCGACCAGTTAGAAAACTTCAATTGATTTTCACAATAATACATTTGTTTAGTTAAATGTGGCTCACTGACTAGTGGACTGACCTTATTATTGGGCAGGGAATCTATATAGTGGTACCCTACGAATGAATAACTTAGATATTTCACACCCGTACACTATACTAGTATATGTGGTGGCTAGAGGTGTACACGAGTCGAACCGAGTCGAGCTTGACACAACTCGATTCGGCACGGCCACTAGCTAACCTTAGTTCGAACTCGGCTCAACTCAGTCGTCGAGCCTGGCTGGATAACTCGGCTCGGTTCGGTTAACAGCTCGGGCCAGTTTAAGCCAAGATCAAGCCAAATTCACTTGTGCAACATTTTCACAAACACGTGGACTGCGCCTTCAAATTCTCACTATATGTAAAATACCAGCAGCAGTTTTACATGTATTTCATCAAACACCTTGTAAGCAACAATAAAATTAAGAAAAAATGGTATTTATTTGATGAAACATACCTTCCTTGCCACCAGTCGACACTTCGTTAAGTCATTTCATTAAACACTTGGTGAGCAACATCAATATCAAAGTAACTGAGTCACTGAATGTCACGCCCCAAACCCGAAAATCGGATTCGCATGAATCCCGATTGTCGAATCCGGTGTCGACAGCCTCCGTAGTGCCCCATTCTCGGCTTCTGATAATCTAATGCCAGATTTCCGATCCTGGGATCCTACGAGGAGGATTTTCAGAATGAATTTGTTTTTGTAAAGGAGCATAACCACAGATATAACCAAGTCACAAAACAACATCACCACATATCCACTATAACAACAATTTTAAGTACAATGCAGAAAGGGAAATACAAGATGATCAAAAAGCTCCAAAAGGTCCTGATGTGCACTCCTGTCTCAGCGCTGCTGTCGTCCAACGCTACCTGCACGCAACTATCGTGCATAAGCTTACAAAAGCTTAGAGGGTGGTGTAAGTGTGTGCGTAAGGCAAACGCCAAGTGTACAGTATCAGAACAATGCGGAAGTATGTGGTAAGTCCATGAATATACCAAGGCTGTATAATGCAAGGCATGATGCGAGATATGAATGCCATCGGCCACACCGATGCAATGCAAGGCCTACATAGCCAAATGTCATATGCGAAATGCAATCCAAGCAAGTCGGTACTCCTCAAATGCATATATCAGTACAGTTCCTCTCTGGATATCACCGGGGTCCCATACACATGCAGAGACTGCCACCTCCCTAGCTGCACAGTCAAGCAAGTGGATAAGACCTCACTATCCGCCTGACCAGTAGTATGTCAATACCTACCTGGCTCGTCGATAGCGGACTCATTTGCGAGCTAGTCAAACTCAGCCTAGCTTATAGCCCTCTCACTCAGGCGGGTAAGGCTACACCCCCTTCCAACCGACCACGACACAGTGGGAGACGCGGCCTACTGGTATTTGGCACTCGGGCGCTCGTGTATCCACTCGGTCTAGACGTTGGAGCATCTCCTGGTACCAAAAAGGTTCTGGGACTCTCACCCAAGGACATCCTAAGTGCCCACAGTGCTAGAATAAGTATTTTCGGTATCCAATACAGCCATCCACGATGTACCTGTGGAGCCACGGCCCTGGTGTCGCTAGAGCGTGTAGTGATCAAGTCACACGTATGCGAGATGCATGAATCACACATCAAATCATGCAGAAGTCCAGCGCGTACGGCGCGATCATGTAGGGCACTCCGTCTCATAAGGAGTCCCGTAAGTGGTCTGCCCAATGGCATATGCTATGATCAGTCACTACTCTAATCAAGCATACATATGATGCGTATGAGCATGAGTCATGAGATTATTCTAAGCATGTTACAAAGCGATGAATATTAACGAGTATGGGCCATTCAATGGACCCTAAGGAGAGTTACAATGCGGACATTTAACCAACATCATACATACAATGTGGACGTCAAACCAACATTGTTCCTTAGGCAACAACCCGCCATAAATATCATTACATGAACCATGAAAATCACACATTGCAATAGACCTAAGGACATCCGTTGGGCCTCGATCCATGGGCCTTAGGTGCATCAAATGGGCCGAATCGCATGGGCCTTACATTCATCAAATGGGCTGCGTTAATGGGCCTCACCAATGAGCCTTATGTTCATTGCAATGGCCATAACTCATGAGCTTTAAAATACATTAAAATGGGCCTTACATTCATTAAACGGGCTGCTCTCATGGGCTTTAAATATACCAGATGGGCCACACCAAATAAGAGTGGTGAAAAGACTTCTGAAATTAAAAATTCCTAAGGCCCACTGTGACATATGTTTCTCATCCATCCTATACATAAACTATCATAATGATAGATGAAGTGGGACACAAATATCCACTTAATGGAAAGCTATAATGCCCCTTAGATATTTTGAACGATGGGTGTCATTGACCATTACCTAAATGGTGGGGTCCATTTGAATTTCAGCTCTGCCTCATTCGGTAGCTCATGCAATGAGCTTTCAAATGGTTGGGATGGTTGGATGCAACACACGCATCATGGTGGGGTCCACACACCTGGCCAACCAATGAATGAACGGTTTGGAGGGTGGGCCTACTGGCCGTCCAGCAACTGACTGGACGGCTTACCCAAATACGGTGGTTCCCACCGTCCACGGTGGTGGACGGTACTAATACCACACATACATCATTGTGGGTCCCATGTGGGGCCCACCACAATGTTCTATGCCATCCTACCCGTTGATAAGGTCACTCAGACCTGGGTGTGGAGGAAGAAAATAATTTTCAGCTTAATCCAACATTTCTGTGGACCCCAACAAGTTTTAATGGTGGAATTCAATTCACACTGTTGTTCATGGTGTGGGCCGCCTGAGTCTCAGATGGACCTCATTTTTGGGGACGACCCTCCTCAAAGGGTGGGCCACCTTATGGACGGTGCAGATACAAAATATACATCATGGTGGGGCCCGCCCGTGGAGCCGTGGACGGCCTGGCGTCCGCCGACCGCCCGCCGCTGGAGAGTGCAGGACGCCGAGCGTCCTGCGTCTGGTCAGAGGCAGCAGCGCCTCTGCTGCTCCTTAAAAAAAAGGTTTGGAAGGAAAGCGGTTTTTCCGCAGTTTTTGGCCTGTGGGGCCCGTTAAAATGATATCTACTCCGGCCATTACGATCAGTGGCCCAAGGCCGTCCAAATGAGTCCAGAGTTTGAATTTTTTTGATGCATGGAAGTGAAATAAACTAAGAAAGTGATGTTTGAATGGTAAAGGTGCGACCTTTGACGCTATGGCCCACCAGGTGATTGGATCAGCTCCAAACTTCTACCCAACGGCTACAATGCCGTGGGTAAGAGGATGGACGGCTCAGATCGGATATAAACATCAGGGTGGGGCCTATGCAAGGAGGCCACCCAAAATCTTTCTTTCATTCTTCTCTTTTTTTTTTTTTTTTCCTTTTTCCTTCCCAACGTCCAGCGTCTGGGACGCTGGACGGTTATATACTTTTATATATATTTTTTTTTTCAAATGGTAGGCCCTGATGAAGTGGGCCACCACATGATGGGCGGCATGGAAATGGCGTGAAAGGTGGGCCCCACTTGGATAACATAAATACATCAAGATGGGATCTATTCAAGTGGGCCACCCCATTCTTTTGTAATAAATAAAATAAAATAAATTAAAATAAAAATAAGATAGAGAGAGAGACATGGAGAGTGGGACATGGCTTATGATGGAGGGTCCCCGTCATTATGGGCCCTCCCTTACATGAAATCATACAACAACGGACCCCTTTGAACGAAAGACCATCAAAATGTAAATCAACGGTGGAGATCCATTCTCCACCGTTATGGACGGTCTAGATGACCTTTTTGAAATGAAATAAGCATCATGATGGGGTCCTTGGAGAATGGCCCCATCATGGAATGATCTTGATGATCTAGATGAGCCATTGGCCACATCTTAGGGTCCCAAGTGAGATCCAAACCATTGATCGGTTGGCCTCACTTGGCCCACCTTAAAATCATGAAAAACTACTCTATCAAAGCACCTACCTCTAGATCTTCTTGGTCCGTTGGATAGCCAGTCTCCTAGAGCTTTACTTAGATGGTGGAGATGGGAATTAGATGGCTAGGATGGGAGATTTGGGAGTGGAAAGTGGGCCTCACATATGCACTTCTCTCCATGGGGAGGCTTGGACGTTGGATGCTCTCCCTTGCTTAGGTTGGAGTGTTGAGAAATGAGAGAGAGAGAGGTGTGATTAATGAGAGATGGAGTGATGTGAGGTGAGTGATGGGTGAGGTGAGTGATGGGTGAGGTGAGTGATGGGTGAAGTGATGTGTTAGTTGACTTGGGTGGTTGCTTGACTTGTAGAGAAAGGAAGCATGGGTGTGTGTGTACTTGACATGAGAGGTGATTGATGAGTGATTGATGGGATTGATGGGACATATTGTAGAGATTCCTTGGGATTTGCAACACGCGGTGTTTTTGTTCGAACTGTACGTGGGTCCGTATCTCATCGTCTGGGTATCGGATCGGTGCGTGAGTTGCGGCGTTGGAACCGCGGCGACGGTGCGGTCGCAACGATACAAGTCTTGGATTAAGCCGACTCAAATGAATAGGATACGACTTACGGTCGTGCGCAACGTCAACCATAAGTCGCGAATTGCCGGGATTTGACGAGAAGGGTCGCGGGAATCAACGGAACAGTGCGGATTAGGATACGGGTCTTACACTGAACTTGTTCGATCCAAGTTTCATTAGAGTTGGGTTCGATCCGAGTCGAGTCAAGCTCGGGCAAGCTTGAACTCAGTTCGAAATTTTTTCGAGCTAAAAAAATCAGCTCGAACTCAATTTCGAACCAAGTCGAATCGAGCTTTTTCAAGTCAAGCGAGCTAACCAAGCTAACTCGGTTCCTGTACAGCCCCAGTGGTGGCGTGTGCATTAGCTGACTTATGCACGTCGTGGGTTTAGAAAAGATCTATAAAGTAATTTAGTCTATTAATGCTTTTTCTTTATCTTTTTTAGATTTAAACTACCAGGGACATAAGGTGTACATTTAACATAAGGTGTACATTTAATAAAATTGCCTGAGCTTGCTTTCCTTTCATAGAATCCTTCTTTCATTATACAAAATTAGTAGACCAATATGGGACAACTTTTTTTATTTCTTTCTTATATATGTGTTATGTAATATTAGGAACAAAGACTACATTTTTTCCCCTTAAGTATCTTTTTGGTACAACAAAGAAGGCGAAAAAATAATGAAAAATATCATTATCTTTATCAAGTAGTCAAAATCTTGAATATACAAAGTAGTTCTTAAATCAACAAGAAATAATAAGAAATAAAACTCATATATTTATTGAATAATGTCTAATGTATATGATTTCTGAAAATAATAAGAAAAAAAACTAAAATATTTTATTAAATAATGTCTAATATGTATGATTTCTTGATTATACCACTAATAAAAAAAATAAAATCCTAATTCAAAATTATCCAAAATAGAAAAATTCTAATCCTAATAAAAGTCCTAATTCAACTAGAATAGAACTTATCGAAATAATAAATTTTGTTAAAAATAAAAAGTCTTAAATCAACATTATTATAGAATTCTTAGCATAATTACAACCAATCTCTAAAAAAGATAAAACTTTAAAACTCTAATTTTTTTTTTAAAAAAAATCAGAATTATTAGAAGTAGTAAAATTTTCCTAAAATCTCAATTTTGATCTGGAAGCGTGTTTTCTCGCAAAATAAATGAACGTGATATGTTATAAAGATCGATAGGTCATACGTCCCACAACAATACCCAAATCAAAAGTTATAGTCAATTTATGGTTTACACTTTAACTGATAATTTCTACATATCTAGAATGAATTTCTTTAAATCAAACGTGCCTAGGGCCCAATAGCATCATGCCTTATGTAGGATTGGGCCGGGATCTAACGGACTACTACTTTTGTTTGGCCTTCTTTGGTCTAGCTACACTAGGATGTATCTGTGTCTCGTCCTACATCACTTCGCTATGAGAATGATCCAAGAAATCTCTTTCAGCGAAAGCATTAGTTATTTAGAATGGTTCTTGCTGTTGGAAAGTTTGGCAAAAATATTTGTGTCAAAGGTATTGTCAAGTTGGAAAAAGCCTTCAAATTAATCATTGAAATATAACAAAAATTGGATAGTATACAAATATTAACAGATGAGTTACCCAATTTTTTTGTATTAATTTCAATGTAGGTTTGGTGAGACATGACTAGACATGGCTATTAATGAACTTTGGATGAGGCATGACTAGACATGGCTATTGATGAACTTTGGAAGAAAGTTCATCAATGAACATTCAATGCTTCTTGATAAACTTTATGGCTAAGCTTTTGAAGCATGGTTTCATGGCATAGTTAGGTTCATTAGCTAGATGTACCATGTGTAAATCAAGAGGAATATTTAATTTCTCAATTCATCATAGGTAATTTTCTAAAGCATGTCTTGCAAAGTGGGACCTACCCCTCGGTGATATGGACTTTTGATATTTTTGGATGGATAATGTCCTTAAAGTTTCCTCATGGGATGATTCTATACATTTGAGTTGTGATTGTTTTCTAATTGGATCTTTAGGCCATTGATTGAAGGGTTATAATTGGATTTTGGCAATAACCTAATGTTAAAGTAGTATTTGATAACCTTGATGTAGACCAGTGAAAATGTTCTTGTATGCTGGTGGGCCCACAAATCACATTGGAGACTTTTACCAATTAAATGACAATCTTTCCTTTTTTCATGCAAGCCCCCCATATCATGACTTGTGCATGCAACATATTTTCATTGGTCCACCTAGGTTATAAACAATTAGTATCTATTAAAATTGTCTAAGTTTTCGATCCCTTTACTCATCACTAATCCTTTGTGTGTTCCTTCAAATCAATGGTGTGGATATTTGATTCATAGCCCTACATGCACAGAATGGTGAATAAGAAACTATTTTCATTCTTATGGAATAGGCCTTACATTCCTCCTAAATCAAATATGAGAAAATATAGTACTTTCTGCAAGCCCATAAACTTTGTGTAATAAAATCACTAACATGGTGGACCCTTGTTGATGAAAAATACATAAAAATAACCTATTGTATAATACTAATAATCCAATGTTAGCACTTGGTGAGTGTGGACCACTGTCTACAATTGGCCATTCATTTTCATTGGATGGCTAGGTTCATATGAAATTAAGTAGGATATTAACTAAGGTTTTAAGACTTAGAAGAGCTTGAAGCTACTTGTTTAATTTCAACTCAAGCTCAGTTGGCCCAATCTGGTTCAATTCCATGAACCAATCCCGACTCAAGCAAGTTAGACCTAGTCAGCCTTGACTTGGTTAAGTCCCGACTCAACTCAAGACCAAACAAGTCAATCCAAATTGCTAAGCTTTTTAAACCATGATATTAATAGTGACCACACTAGGGTAGGATGTCATGTCAAGAATATGGTTGATGTGGGGATAGATAGGGGAAATTAAGAAATATAATTTTTATGGCCTTATGTTTGGTAATCCTTGTTCAAAACATGGTACCTATGTTAGCTCTTCAGTAAAGGTGTTGGGTTTTGGACTATGGAATCATATAGAGATTGATCTAGGATAGCAATCCAAGAGCAACAAACAAACATAAGAGAACATAAAAATTTAATGTGGAAAACTCTTTCGGGAAAAAACCACGACACAAAGCGATAGATCTTTATTATGAAAGCAGAAATTACAAAGAGAAAATACTTATTTGATTCAAACAAGCTTGAATCTCACCCTTGATATACCCTTTGCAAATCTTAGAACTCTTTTAGAAAGCCTTAGAATCCCTTAAAATAATACCTCCCTATCAAGTTTACACTCACATATATAGTTTTATAAAGAACCTTAAACAAAATCGGAAAGGATCGTAAACGAAATCAGAAACAAATCCCGCACTTTCGCGGTTACGCGAAAAATCTGCACAGAATCTGATTTGATTTAAGACATCAAATACAACAATCTCAACCATGTCTTCAATCTTTAAACATGTATCTCCTTGTCATCTTCTCTTATATATGTCTCGCGTCATAGCTTCATCAATGCTTCTCATGTACACTCCGTCTTCCTTTTATGCCATTACCAAGCCCAGAGAAGTTACACAAAACTTAAACTTCTCTGTAAAAATAACCTTGATGAGCATGTCTGCTAGATTCATGCTAGTGTGAATCTTCTCCAGTGTTTACGCCTCCTTCCTCAAGCACCTGTCGAATAAAACGGTAACTAACATCAATGTATTTAGTACATGAGTGATAAATAAAATTTTTAGCCAAATTGATAGCGCTTTCACTATCACAATTAGTCGGCACGGCCCTCTGCTGAAGTCACAACTGATTTATCATGCCTCTGAGCCGGACACCTTTAAATGCTTCCGTCACTGCCATATATTCTGCTTCGATCATGGAAAGAGTCATCACGGACTGAAGCTTCGACATCCAACTAATTGCTCCACCCACTAATACAAACAAGTAACCTGAAGTTGACTTTCTAGAATCTAGACTTTCTGCGTAGTCTGAATCCACATACCCTACCAATTTTGTTCATATCATCTTAAAAGTTAAGATGTAGTCTTTTGTACCTTGAATGTATCGGATTAGTCATTTCATCACTTCCCAATGTTGCTTGTCGAGATTTGACATGTATCTGCTCATAACACCGACTGCCTGTGAAATATCTGGTCTTATACAGACCATGACATACATTAAACTACCAACCGCTTTCGAATAAGGCACATGAGACATAACTTGCTTTTCCTCATTTGATTTAGGACATTGTTCTGAGGAAAGCTTGAAGTGAGCCGCGTGGAAAACGCTCACTGGCTTTGCATGGTCCATCCCATATTTGATCAACACCTTTTTAAGAAATTCTGTCTATGATAACCAAAGCCTACTCCTCTTCTTGTCTCTATGAATATCTATGCCGAGAACCCTCTCTGCAGCCCTCAGATCTTTCATCTCGAATGTCCGTGATAGCTGAGTCTTCAGTACGTTGATTTCAAACATATCATGACAGACGATCAATATATCATCAACATACAATACTAGGATTATGAATTTACTATCACTCAGCGTCTTGTAATAGACATAGTGATCGTATTCACTCCGAATAAATTTCTGACTCAATATGAAGAATTAAATTTTTTATACCACTGCCTAGGCGACTGTTTCAGGTCATACAATGACCTCATTAACTTGTAAACTTTTTTCTCTACCCCTTTAATTTCGTAGCCTTCTGGTTGCTTCATGTAAATCTGCTCTTCCAACTCCCCGTGTAAAAATGCAGTCTTAACATCCATCTGTTTCAGCTCGAGATCGTATTGGGCAACCAGCGCCAACATGAATCTGATAGATACTTGATTAACCACCAACACGAATATCTTTGTGAAGTCGATTCTTTTTCTCTAAGCATACGCCTTCACTACCAACCTCACTTTATATCTATCATGTCTCATTTTGAATAATCACTTGCATTCGATCACTTTTTGGCCCACTAGAAGCTCCACTAGCTCTCATGTGTTATTTTTGTGCAACGAGTCCATCTCATTATGTAAGACCCGTATCTTAGTCCGTACCATTCCATAGACTTCCGCGGTCTTACCGGTCAAATCCCGACAACCTTCGACCCTTAACCGATAATCACGCGCGACTCTGATTCATTCGCCGTCAACCCGAGTCGACTCAACCCGAGACCAATACCATAGCGATCGAGGCGATACCCTGGTCAAGAGATGTGGGCTAACGTTCGGTGCGAGGGAAACGCCGCGCATTACGGAACCCAAGAGAATCTCTACGATGTGTCACATCAATCACATCAATCCCATCAATCAATCATTCATCAATCCATCACATGTCAAGTACATGTCAAGTACACATCACTTTCATCCCTTTTCCTAAGCAAGCCACAAAAGTCTTCCATGCCCATACCTCTCGTACACAAAAGGCCTCAAAAGTCAAAAAGGTCTTATACACCCATCACCACCACATCCATCACTCCATCCATCCGTCACTTTCTCTCTCTCTCTCTCTCTCTCTCTCTCTCTCTCTCTCTCTCTCTCTCTCTCTCTCTCTCCCTTTACAACTCTCTCTTTCTCTTTCTCATTTCAAACTCAAAAAAATTTCAAGCTCCATACGTATGAGAGCTCTCCCAAGCACTCCCAAAATTCTAAGTGTGGCCCACCTTCCCTACCCCATGATCTCCCTATCCTAACCTTCCATTCCCCATCTCCTCCATTGAAATCCAAGCTAAGGAGCTAAGGAGCCCATAGGAGCAAGAAGATCGGACGGTGGATGCTTGATCATATTAGATTTTCATATTTTTGAGATGGGCCAAGTGAGGCCAACCGATCAATGGTTTGGATCTCACTTGGGACCCTAAAATGTGGTCGATGGCCCACTAGGATCATCATGATCATTCCATGATAGGGTCATTCTCCATGGACCCCATCATGATGTTTATTTCTTAGAAAAGGTCATCTAGACCGTCCATATTGGTGGGGAAAGGATCCCCACCGTTGATTCGAAATTTTGATGGTCCCATGTGTTAAAGGACCCACTTAATTGTATGATTCAATACAGGGAGGGCCCATAGTATCGGGGTCCCTCCATCACAAGCGTGTCCCACCCTCCATCTCTCTCTCTCTCTCTTTTTTTTTTATTTATTTCTTTTTATTTTATTTTATTTTATTTGTAATAGGGTTATGTGGCCCACTTGAATGGACCCCACCTTGAAGCATTTATTTAGCCCAAGTTTTCTTCAAGTGGGGCCCACCTTAAATGTTATACTACATCATCCATCAGTGGTGGCCCACCTAATCAGGGCCCACCACAATATTTTTTTAATGCCAAACCGTCCAGCGTCTGGGACGGTGGACGTCCCTGTGTAAAAAAAAAAAAAAAAAGAGAGCTTTGGGGTGAGCCACCTGCATAGGCCCCACCTTGATGTATATATTCAATCCACGCCATCCACCACATTCCTTGGGATATTTTAACCGTTGAGCCAAAGAATGAGGCTGACGTGATCATCTAGTGGGCCATAGTATCAGAAACTTGGGTGGTTACCCTTAAAGACATTTCCTGATGAGTCTATGCATCCAAAAATCCCGAACCTTGGACTCATTGGGCTTGTTTTGAGCCACTAAACTCAATGGACGAGGTGGATCATCTTGACACGGGCCCTATATGAGAAAAACCCCAGAAAATGGGTTTTTCCTAAATTTTGAAGAAAGCGTGCAGAGGCTTGCCTCTCCTCTAATGCAGTAGCAGAAGCTGCACGCCGCTACGTGCAGCGGTTGGGGCGAGCGGACGTGAGGGGCCCACGGCCCTGCATGTGGGCCCCGCCGTGATGTTTATTTGTCATCCAACCTGCCCACGAGGTGGGCCACCCCCAGTAGTGGGCCCCCTCCAAATTTCAGCCCCATCCAATAGACAGGTGGCCCACACCATAGGAAATAGTGTGAAAGAACATCTACCATTGAAACCCTTTCTGGGGTCCACTGAAGTTTTGGATTAAGACGAAATTTATGTTTTCCTTCCACCTAAGTCCCCATGACCTTATGAACAGCTTAGATGCCATATAAACATTTCAGTGGGCCCCACATGGGACCCACAATGATGTAGTGTTTTATATCCACCGTCCAGGAGGACGGTGGAAGCCCACCTTATATTTGTGTTTTACCTCCACCGTCCAACAGACGGTGGGGCCCACCTTGCGCGTGTGTTTGTTCACGCCACCCCCCCCCCCCCCCCCCTCCCCTGGCTGAACAGTTTGGATGAAAATAAGCACTACAGTGGGCCTCCCCCTGGCCCATACCCACGCTGGGTGATAAATAAATATTGCAGTGGGCCTAGGCCCATGTAACCTCATGAACAGTTTGGATGGACATAAACATAGCAGTGGGCCCTTTGCCATTTTGGATGAAAATTAAACATTTCAATGGGCCTCTAGGCCTACAGGATTAGGCCCATTTGATTGGTAAAAGGCCTATGGATTTAGGCCCACTTGATATATAACGGCCTATGGATTTAGGCCCAACTGATATATAAGGCCTATGGGTTAGGCACATCTGATTTACAAAAGGCCTATGGGTTATGCCCATTTGATTATAAAAAGGGCCCATGGGATTAGGCCCATTTAATTTATTCAAGGCCTATGGGTTAGGCCCATTTGACTTATAAAAGGCCTATGGGTTAGGCCCATTTGATTTGAATATGGCCTATGGGTTAGGCCCATTTGATTTGAATAAGGCCCATGGGTTTTGACCCATTGCAATGCATTTAAGGCCCATTGGTGTGGCCCATTGATGTGACCCATTGATGAATAAAAGGCCCATATGATAGAGCCCATTTGATGTATTTAAGGCCCAATGGGATGTACCTAAGGTTCATTGCAATGTGTGAGCCCAACACGGATTATGTAACGATGTTTACAACGATCGTGCCTTGGGAGCAATGTTGGTTTGACGTCCACATTGCAAGTATAATGTTGGTTGGATGTCCACATTACGACTCTCCTTAGGACCCATTGTTAGGCCCGTACTTATTGTGTATAGGCCATCCAGGCCCATCTACATTGTAAGGATAGTTCATCTCATTATAATATGTTTAGTATAGTTCCATAACTCATGATCATACGCATCAGATGTATGCTTGACGTGAGAATTGTCTGATCATAGCATATGCCTTCGGGCAGGTTGTTATGGGCTCCCGATTAGGCAGTGTTGCCCTGCATGAGCGCACGATACGCGCAGGATTTACTGCATGATTGGATAGTGTGACTCATGCATTTCGCATTATGTGACATAATTGTTGTACACCCTAGTTACATCAGGGCCGTAGCCTCCACAGGAAGATCGTGGTTGGTAGGATTGGATACCAAAAATCTCATTCTACATGGGGTGCTATAGATATCCCTGGGTGAAAGTTCCTAAACCTAAACCCTTATAATACTAAGAGATTGTTCCAACGTCTAGACCGAGTGGGTAGATGAGCGCTGAGTGCCGATTACCAGTTGGCTGTGTTCTCCACTATGTCGTGGTCGGTTGAAAGGGGGTGCGGCCTTACCCGCCCGAGAGTAGGGGACAATGCTAGGCTGAGTTTGATCAGCTCGAGGAATGGGTCCGCTATCGATGAGTCGCGCCCGATATTGGCAGACGGATAGTGAGGTCTCTTCCACTTACCTTATTGCGCGTGATGTGGTGGCAATATGGTTTAGAGTGTACTAGACCCCGGTGATATCCCATATTTGAGCTGTATTGATGTGTGGACATAGATGAGGATCTGTATGCTTGAGTTGCATTGCACATCGCATGGCCTTGGGATGGCCGATACCATTCATGTCTTGCACTGCATAGTCTTGGTACGGCTCATGATATAATAGATCCATCTGCATATTCCGCATTACTCTGATATTGCATGATCATATTACTACCTTACGCACACACTTTCACCACCCTCTAAGCTTTCTATAAGCTTATGCACAACCGTTGCGTGCAGGTGACGTTGGTTCGCAGCAGCGTTGAGGCAGGAGCACGTTGCAGATCGTTTTGGAGTTTTTATTCTTTACCATTGTATTTCCCTTTATGCTCATTGTACTTGTAAAGTTTTTGATTATAGTGAAAATATAGTGGAGTTCTTGGTTGTTGTTTGTAGGTTATGCCTTTGGTTATGCTTATTACGAATCAAACTGACGTTGAAAATCCTCCTCGTAGCATCCCAGGATCGGAACCTGGCGAATGGGCGCTAGGAGCCGAGAATGGGGTTCTACGGAGGCTGTCGGCGCCGGATTCGGCGATCGAGAATTTTGTGAGCCCGATTTCCGAGTTTGGGGCGTGACACATTGTCCATAGCTACTTTCCACTTTTCTGCATTAAGCTCACTAAGAGCCTCTTGAATAGTAGACAGGTCCCCCTCATTTGTAACGAGGGCACATGCAATATTAGAGTCGTCCATGTATCTTTCTATAACCTACGATCACATGATGAGTTTCTTCTCACAAGTGGCTACTCCACCCGCTCTTGTACCTTTATTTGCGCATCTGTCTTTACCGGAGTATTATTTGTGTCAATTTGGAAGTCTACGATTAACCTTTCAGATTCCTCTTTGTAAAATCCTGAATTTTGGCTATTTTGGATTGCCAAAAATCCTATATATATATATATATATATATATATATATATATATATATATATATATATATATATATATAAAACTACCCCACGTTGTCACTTACTGACCCTTAATGGTCGAAGTGAGCCTATACGTGGGTGATATCGATAAAGAACCGCACAAATTCAATTAACCTATTGTATGAAGCCAATAAATCCGCCTAATTCTTTAAACCTCAATTCTAGCCTCGTGAATCGTTTATCTAGGGCCCAAATCTTACCGACCTATCACTGACTAATTAAGACAACCGTAACCAAATTAGAAAACTACTCAAAGTCGAGTTAGCTATGGGTCGGATCTTAACTAGTGAACTAAGTCAACCTAATTATCCGCTTAGCCTAAGAACCGATGGTTTAGAGTGATTATGACTGAATCGTCATTTTTACTAATTACGAATAGGCCATACTATGAACTTAGTTAATCCAGACCCTAACAACTACCCCCAAGAAATCTCCCTACCCAATTCATCCGAAAAATGCCCCGATTATCCGAACAAGCTCTATATCGCTCGTTAGTAGGTCACTAGTTTTAAAATTATAGAATAATATCCGTCTCACTGGGTTTGACGTCCATCAAGGACGGTGGGCCTAAACGATGCCCCAAACCGCACAACTTGGATCGTGAAGGTGGAGCTTGAAAGGCACGACTCTTCGGGACTTGAAACTTGAAACTTAAGTGGGTTAGCCCTGCCACTAAAGCAGTGAAGTTGTAGCTTTCTGACCGTTGGATCGCAACCAAACTCAAGGCATGAGTTAAAGATATTTTCCTACTCATATTCATATAATTATGGCCCCGATTGATCACTGACATCGTCGATCGCAAATAAGGCCCCTACGATCAATTGCCTCATCCGTTTGCCACCATACTTGGAACGGCCTCTCATCAGACTATGAGACACACATTTCATGGCACAGATGGGCCAGGGGGCCACTGAGATAGCCCTAGGGACTAGAAATGTACCCCATAAGGTCATATGCATTAGGACTAGTCACCTTAGGGCCATTTAGGTTGACTTGTAGCCTTTATAAACTCTAAAAACTCTCTCCTTCACTCCCATACGAATTTTTCTAGCAAAGGGAGGGGGGGGGGGGGGGGGGGGGGGGGGGGGGGGGGAGAGAGTAGAGAGAGTAGGGAGGGAAGAAGCTCCAAGGAGATGGGAATTGAGGAAATTTTCTCTCCTACCACAACCCCACGCCAGAAATTCGACTCCACCGCCATAGAAGCGGATTGCCGGTGATTGAAAGGTACCCACCCTATCGTCTCCCAAATTTTAGTATATTTAGCCACATGCATGTGTCCTAACATGTAGATCCATTTGGTACAGGGCTCCAACGCATCAATTCATAAGTCCGGCACCCTAAGGGCGACTCCGAAAGCCCTCAGTAACCCCTAGGTGCGAACCATTAACTATAGGTGGCCGTTTACTAAACTTAGGCTGAATTTAATGATTATGGTTGTAGAATTTTCTTTGCATGTCAATTGCATGTGTGGTAATGATAGATTCGGAGTGTCGTCTCAGAAAAATTCCGATTAGGGAAAACACGTTGGACTCTCAACTGTCCAGATCCTTGCTTTGCTTGATTTCCTGTTTATTACGAAAATCAAGCACGACATATCCCCAATTTCTGAAAAAAAAAAAGGGGAGAATCATGCTATATGCCCCCTATACACGTGACTAATCACCAATCTCATTCTATACATGTTTAATTCCCTTATAATTGAGCTTGTTTATATGCTTATTTAGAATTCCCTTACAATTAAAAATTCATGACGATTTATAATGACAGTGACTGTATCTTATTGCTATGTATGTCTAATTCTTTCACAACTACAAGTAGATCAACATCTACTTTAATATGTTTCATTGATACACTGCGCCTCTTGCCGGTTTAGCTAGCAACTTCAGAACCTGCATGGGCAACCCCCTCGGTAGGGTCGTCCAATGACCATGTGGCCCAATTAGTCAAAATTTGGATAACGGGCAGTAGTTGGACTACGCGGGACGCTTGCTCCCAATATCATACATTTCAAAATTCATATAGAGGGGACGAATTGGCTCATTAGTTGGCCGACCATGATCGTTAACCATGTATGTACATGCATGCTTGAACTTGAGACACCTGCCTCTATTTGTGCCCACTGATAACCAGCTTGTTACAGCCCATAAGTCTTGAGAGCCGGGGATGGTGGAATGAGACACAATGCCTGAGTTGTCAGCCTATGCTGGGGCGACGAGCCTCCCCGTAATGACCACGAGCAAGAACTCTTCGTTGCAATTGCCCCTCGTATGTTTTTACTTATTGGGAGTGATGAAGCCAAACGGGCTAAGGATCGCGAGAGCAAGACTGCCACGACCGCCAGGGCTGCATGATCAGGATAGGGATTAATCTGTTAGGGTGTTCCAATTTTCTCAAACTGCTGGTCGAATGAACATAACTAACCAACACAACTAACATGCTCACCATCACATTGCATTAGTTAAGTTGGCGATTTGGCAGTCGAGGTTGCATTGAGGGAGTGTTTGGCATTACGATTGTTAGACGGTGTCACTCGAGGGAGTGTTAGATGTAAGGACATGTATCATATCATGGAACCATGCATACACATTAATAAGAGTAATTAAGATCTTGTGATTGATTGTTTTTCACTAACTTCATCCACGGAATTGATAATATGTGTAAGTTATTGTTAATGGAACCTACTGAGTTGATCACTCACTCCCACTCTGGGACGGTGTTTTAAAACACTGACCAAACACTTTCATAGATGCAGGTAGATTGCTTGTTTCTAACTGCAGAGGTTTGTAAGTAATATCCTGTGAATATAGGGTCAATTCCACATGAAGATGATTTATGAGAATGAGAAAATCAAATGCAAAACTAAGTAATGGAAACTAAACAAATGAAATAATTTTAAAAGTTTTAAAGGCATGAAATTTACTAGAATTAAAATAATACCTAAGCTTCAAAGTTCCACACATAGGTTAATAATAAATAAACTATAATGACTTTGATAACGCAATTAGGATTCGAGCACTATGGTTGGCCTAATTGAAAAATAAAATAGTTTAAATATTTTAATAAATGATATAAAAATTAGAGAATCATGGATTAGCACCATTAATTTATATTCTCAAGCGCCAGTAATTTTAAGCATTCAATATCCATTAAATAATGAATCAAAGAAATGTAGCAGGTTGAGAATATCTCCCATTTAAGAAATCTAATTAATTCAGGTTAAGCCTATCCACCAATATGGATCCCACATGATGAAAACATATGGATCTCACATGAAGATAAAAAAATATAAACCTAGATAATTGATAACATGCATATACCATTCATCTCATCATTTAAAATAATCAATCATCATAAATTATAAAATCATTAAACCAATGTGCTTCCCTTTTAGCTTGGGCTAGAGGGAACTAAAAAAATATAACTAAATTGTAAAATAGAAAAGCAACAAGAAAGTAAGAAAATAAATTAATAGAGATCTAAAAAGAACTTATAAAGATTAAAAACCTTAGAAAAAATACTAAATCTTGCCCTTGAATGTTCTGAATAATGCTTAAGAATGCCCTGGGAAGCCCTATTTATAAGTGAGGAATTCCCTCCTTCAAGCTGATTTGAAAAATCTGGAAACTGCCTCAAATTTTCTCACTCCGCGAAACCCTTCGATGACTATGTCATCAAAGACTATATCAAATTTGTGCAGCAACCAAACTTGTTTTTCTTGTAATTCTTCGATGTCATCAAAAACTGGCTTCGATGTCATCTAAGCTCAAATCCTTCAAATTTCTACACTTCATTCCTTTTTCGCTTGATTTTCTTGACTCTTGGGGTGTTGAAATCTTCAATCTTAGTTTCCAAAGGTCCATTCTTTACCTTAGTGATTCTTGAGCATCAAATACATGCTTTTAACATTCTTTTCAATCTAAGCTCTTAAACTCATATTGCAACACAAACATGAGTAAAATATAGCATTAAGCATTATCATGTTCATAAAAACAAGATATAAATGTGAAAAAATATACAATATTTGACACTCAACAAGGTATTAGGAATCCGACGAGCTGGACGAGGCATCCATAGCTCAAAGGAGGAGCTCTCCTATTGCTAGCTCCTGGGTAGGCCACTGTAGTTACCTTAGGGCTAGAGATGGGGCCATAAGGTAGGGTTATTTTTGTATATTTGTATTTTTAGAACTGTAAACTTTCCTCAGTTGTAGTATTGTACTCTGGATAGACATATTTCACTTGTCAACTAATTTACTTACATTAAAATTTATGTTTATTCCAGGGTACATCGCATAGTCTATTTTAATTCTACGAACTACTCAAACACTGGGTGAAATGAATTATAAAAATTCCTCTTCTGTAAAGTATAAGTGGCACCCGAGATGTTAGGAGTTGAGTATCTACTCGACCCCCCGAAATCTATGGCGTTACACTCTTGCTCCTCCTGATCATTCTTATGGATTAGGAGCTTTCATCGAATTTGATGTCACGGCTAATGATGACTTTGGGTATGACATTGTCGAATAACCTATAACCTTTCACACCAATACCATAACCAACAAAAATGTATTTTTTAGCTCTATGGTTTAACTTATCTCTTTCAACTGACGATACTGAGAGTAAGCTTCACAACCAAATATGCGCAAATCAGAGTAGTCAATCTTATGACAACTCCACACTTCCTCTAAAAATTTATATTCAATTTTCATAAAAGGAGACCGGTTCACTAAATAGCAAACCGTGTTAACGGCTTCAGTCCATAAGTCCTTACCCAATACTGCGTTACTTAACATTCATGGGGCCCTCTCCAAGAGAGTCTGATTCATCCGCTCGTTCTAGCGTGTGGCGCACTATGTTTTGCCTAATAATCCCTTCATCCTTGCATTATTCAATAAACTTAGTGGAAGTAAATTCTCCACCATTGTAAGTCCTTAAAACATTTATTTTTCATCCTGACTGTTTTTCCACCATTACCTTTCATTATTTGAATATGGCAAAAATTTTAAATTTATGTTTTATGAAGTAAACCTAAACTTTCTCAGAGTAGTCGTTAATAAATGAAACGAACCATGACGATCCCCCAATGAAAACCTCTGGTGATTTCCCACATGCGTCAGAGTGCACATAATCAAGAACTCCCTTACATGTTTTCCAAATGTAAAAGATAATCTAAATTGTTTATTATATATATAATGCTCGCATATATATAAATCAGAATTCTTAAAAGTTGAAATCAAACAACAATCAGATAGTACCTTCATACCCCGCTCGCTCATGTGGCCGACATGAGCTTGCCATATACTTAGATACGTGGAATCTGCAATAGTTGCTACCGCTCCACCTGTTGAAGTGATCCCGATCAATCTGTAAAGGTTTTTGTACATTTGCGCTCTCATAACCATAAATGTCTCTTTCGAAACTTTAAGGATACCATCAATACCAGTGAACTTGCACCATATAGCCTCGAGTACACTGAGAGAAATCAGACTTTTCTTCATATAAAAAACATGCCTGAGTCAGAGTATGTTCCATCCCATCAAACATCGTGATGCTCACAGTACTATTAGCCACAACATTATAGGCATTATTATTGCCCATAAAGACTTGTCTACTATTGCATTCCTTGTAACTGACGAACCAGCTCCGATGAGGACTCATGTGATATGATGCTCCTGTGTCAAGGATCCACTCATTTCCATGATTGTCGTGCAGGTGTCTGATCATGGACACAGACAATACATCATCATCACTTGTCTCTTCATCAAATGTGACAACATTGGCCTCCTTGGAAGAAATCGCTGAATGTTCTTTCTTTGCTTTAGGATTAGTACAATCTTTCTTCATGTGTCCAGTCATCCCATAATTCTAACACTTTAGTTTTCTTTTGCCCTTGCTTTTGAATTTGAATATAGGTCTTGAAGATCTTGTACCTCGCTCAGAATTCATGCCTCTTGTAAATAATACATCGAAAGATGTCCCTATGTCACCGTTTAGCTTTCTCATGGCCTTCCCTTGAAGGGCTGAGATAACGATGTCGACATTCAGAGTTTTATTTGCAGTACACATCGCGTCCTTGAATGATTCATATGACGCCGGAAGAGAATTGAGTAACATACATGCTTGTTCCTCATCTTTGATCACTTTCTCCATATCCAGTAATTTGTAAACCAATTTATTAAAATTGCTGACATGGGCCTCCACCATCTGCCATCTTGAAGTTATACCACTGTAGCTTCAAGTGTAAGCGATTTTCAGATAATTTTTTCAAATAGATATCATCTAACTTCGTCCATAACTTAGCCGCAGTTTTCTCCCTCAAAACATTATAGAGAATCTCATCTATGAGACATAAACGGATGGAGGATAAAGCATTATTATCAAGAGTCTCTCATTCTTCATCTTTCATAGTTGATTTCCGTTCCTTAAGAGCCTTAACTTCTCCTTGCTTAATTAATAGACTAATCATCTTAATTTTTCATAACTCAAAATTATTTTTGCCTGAGTAATTCTTAATATCAAACTTGGTGTTTCCCATTATTAATAATCCTGCAGATTCAGATTTATGCCCCAAAGATAGCTCTGATAGCACTTGTTGGGTTTTGGACTATGAAATCACACAAAGATAGATCTAGGATAGCAATCCAAGAGTACCAAGTAAACACAAGAGCACACAAAGATTTAATGTGGAAAACCCTTTCGAGAAAAAATCATGGCACAAAGCAACATATCTTTATTATGAAAACAGAAATTACAAAGAGAAAAGACTTACCCGATTCAAACAATCTTGAATCTCACCCTTGCTACACCCTTTGCAAACCCTAGAACTCTTTAAAAAAGCCTTTGAATCCCTTAGAACAATACTTCTCAATCCCACTTACACCCATATATACATATATATATATATATATATATATATATATATATATATATATATATATATATATATATAGTTTTAGAAAGAATCCCAAACAAAATCGAAAAGAGTCATAAACAAAATCGAAAACAAATATCGCACTTTCGCAGTTGTGCGAAAAACAGAATCTAATTAGATTTAAGACATCAAATACAACAAAAGGTAGGCCACATATGACACCCTTGTTTAGGTTGTATGTAATTAGATTGTATGCATTGATTAATTAAGCATGCAGTAAGACCTGACACAGATATGGTCACATGCATAAAATATAGGGTTTTGGTGTATTATATTTCTTACTACTAGTGACTAATAAGGAAGCAAAGACTCTTTTTTCTTATCATAAGTGTAAAGAGGCAAATGGGTGTTGGTTTACGAGTAGGATATCTGTTGGGGGACCACGGAAGCACACAAATTAGAATTAAGAGGAGTAATTCAATCGCACAAACCAAATATAACAAGAACACATCGATTTAATGTAGAAAAACCCTTTTGGAAAAAAACCACGACACAAAGTAACAAATAATCACTATAAAAGTATAAATTACAAAGAGAGAGAGCTTACCAGATTCGAACAACCTCGAATCTCACCCTTGCTATACCTTTTAAAACCCTTAGACGAATTAGAAACCTTAGAAGTACATCACAATCCCGCTTACACCCATATATATAGCCTATAGAAGGAAACCAAGCAAAATCGAAAATAAATCCCGCAAAATCATAACTCTACGTAAAATTGCACAGAACTATCAAAGGAACTTTCGATATCATTGAAACTAATCCTTTAATAACATCGAAAAAACACCTCAACAGTCCGAGACAAAACATGATTTTTCGAAAATCCTCGATTGCATCAAGCTATGTTCGATGACATCAAACACCTCCTTCGATGTCATCGAACACCCTCTGATGGCATTATAAAAATTCCTTGATAGTTCAGTGACCAACTGAAAAAAATTCAAAAATTCTCGATGAGATCGAGCATTGTCCAACAGATTGTTGATGGCATTGACAGGCCCTGTATCTAATTAGATTTAAGACATCAAATATAACAATATCACCCTAAATTTGGATCTCATTCCCCAACTTTAAACACTATATGTGAGCAATGCATCTGAATGGAAGAGGAAAAGGAAGAATATTAAAGAACTAATGATAGATCATATAGATATATTCAGTTTCCCTTTCATCATGATTGTTAGGAAATGATATTCAAGGCCATGGTTTAGATAATTTGATCAATGTTTTGAACCATTTAACATCTACACTACAAGAGCTAGATGGGTGTCCCGATTAACACACACACACACACACACACACACACACACACACACACATATATATATATATGGGAAATGGTACTATACGGTCGAGCATACGAAACCCTAACATACAGTCGAGTTGTGTCCGGTTTTTCCTCGTTGGATAATAAGTTTGAAAAATATACTATATGCATGCCGGCTACATAAACAAAGATAAAACCGGCGGAACCGACATTACCCATGTACTACTTATTGGGAAAGTTCTCGAATCAGTATGATATTCACACGGTTTTTCATTTTAGAGATATCATTTTAAATCATGAAATAAAAAATTAGGCAGATCCAGCTCTCAAATGAATCACACCACAGAGGGTAATGGGGACAATGATGACCACCGTTGAAAACTTCCTAGGACGTACCATGATGTTTATTTGTTATCCAAGCTGTTCATACTGTCACACAAACCTGGATGAAAGGACAAAACAAATACCAGCTTGATCTAAAACTTTTGTGGCCCTAAGAAGTTTTCAATATTTTCAATGGTAGACACTCAATCTCCATTGTTTTCTATGTTGTGGTCCACTTGAGCTTTGAATCTGACTTACGTTTGGGCTAATGCCATAAAATAATCTCACCAAATGAATGGACGATGTGAATATAACGCTTACATCATGGTTGGCCACGACGACAACACAACAACACCGAGTTCATTGCACATGGCAGACCGGCGTAGATTTCCTAAAAAGCCTTTTTGGATGTCATGTAAACATCAAGTTCGAACCTAGGAAGGTTTCAATGGCAGGTATTTTTCCCTAGGTTTTTCCTCTCGTGTGGTCCACTTAAGCGTTGGATCAGGATCAATTTTGCTTTTATGTCTAAGAACGAGCTCATAAAACAGATGAACGGGTGGATTTCTCACAAGCATCACGATGCCCCACCTAAGTTCACAAGAACTTCCTGCCCTTTCAAGGGAAATTCATGCCCTGGCACACGATGTTTTCTGCTTCAACACGGTGGGAGCGTATTATATGCAACCCCGACCTCACCATTGATAGTGCGGCCCTAGCTGTTGGGCCAACTTAATCCATTTATTTTATATCCATGACGTCTATTTGTTTTTCAGAAGACTTAAATCTCAGATGGACCATATTATCAGAAACAATGGTGATTGAACGCCTACCATTAAAACTTCCTAAGGCCCATAATAATGTCCATTGTAATGCTTTGTTTCCATCAAACCCGTTGATAAGGTCAACCAGACATGGATGAAGGGAAAATGTAAAGAACATTAATCCAAAACTTTTGTTGCCCATAAAAAGCTTTTAATAGTCATTCATCACTGTTTCTAGTGGTGTCGTCCACCTGACATTTGAATCTGCTTAAGTTTTGGGATTATGTCTTAAGAATATATAATAAAAAGGATGGAGGGCATACATATATAAAAAAATCATCAAAGTAGGCCCCACACAGTAAGTGTAAGAAAGGTGTTACCCGACAACACCTAATCCGCTCCCCTACTTTCTATAAGCGGCGCGGTGTGCAACACACCACCGACTTAGTTGCTGCGACGACGTCACCAATTCTGTGGGCTCCACCATAATGTATGTGCTATATCCACACCATCCATTTATTTGGAGAGGTCAATTTAGATGATGAGCCTGAAAATTATGAAGATCCAAAGCTCAAGTGGATCTCACCATAGAAAGCAGTAGGGTAGTGTGACACCCACCTTTAAAACCTTCCTAAGGCTTACCATGATGTTTATTTGCAATCCTACTTGTCTATAGGGTCACCCAAACATAGATGAAGAGAAAAAGCCAAATATCAGTGTGATCCGAAACTTCTATGGGCCTAGCAGTTTTTAATGATAAGTATTCAATCTCCAATGCTTCCTGTGACGTGGTTCGCTTGAGCTTTCTATCCGCCTCATTTTCATGAATGTGCCCTAAAATAAACTTGGCAAATGGATGGACGGTCTGGATATAATACATTCATCATGGTAGGTCTAACGCCAACACACCGCTAAGGTCGCACCACGTAATCCAATGCTCGATCTCTTTCCTCGTGAGTGAGTAAAATGCTCTACAGGTTTCACCGGTTTCCTTTCTATTAGAAGCTATTATCAAGCCATATATTTTTCAAATTTATCATCCAACGATGCAAACGGAACACAACTTAACCGTATGTTAGGGTTTCATACGCTCGACCCTATAGCACCATTTCCTATATATATATATATATAATATACACACACGTGTTGTGTGTAGTCAAATTACCAGATATACGGCAATCCAGACCCTCCAAAATAGCTGACTCAACTGTGGATAGTAAGCCACATGTTTTCAACCTTGCACGTGCGAAAGTGGAAGAAAAACGTAAAACGGATCTATTGATGGCCACAGGAAATACGGAGTTAGGTTATCCAATTTGACTTTTGTATCACACGATTGTGGTCCATGCTTTTTAAACCCCACGTGGGAATCAGGCTCGCTTTTACACAGGCCAATCACACGCTCCTTTCGCCCAGGTGCTTTCTCGAATCGTGATTGAGAAAGACATGGACACCGACACTACCCATCCGCATGCTCACGACCACCGTGCGTATGCCATACATACGTGTGAATCAATCTGGGCTAGAGATGGGACATATGCATGAAATCTGATCGATTGGAAACTACTGACCTCTGATTATCATACATCTTATTCGTTGAATTAGGATCATTGTTTACCGTCCACTTGGCGATCATCAATTGGACAGTTGGAATCATCCGCTGAGAGTAGTGATTCTTTGGTTAAGATGAGTCCACCATGGTGCTCATGATTTGGACGGCTGCGATTGAGGTACATGCATGCAGCTGGTACGGTACACTCGAGGTTTCACTTTTAACACGTGGACCATGTTCAATGGGAAGCGGATTGCCTTGGTGACCGGAATCTGTGGGGCCCACCTTGTTCTATGTGTTTTGTCAAAAGCTCAAGTGGACCGTACCACATGAAACGATGTGGATATGGTGTGGGTAATGACATCCACCGTTAATATTTTCCTGGTGTGACGTCACTGAGTTATGTGGGTCCATTATGATACGATGCATGTATTGTATTCACGCGGTCCATCCATTTAAAGAGATCCCTCCCATAGAGGGGAGAGAGTGACGTTGTAAAAGAAGTAAAAGTATATTTGTCTTTTTATGAATTTCTATTAAATCAGGATACATAGCTTTATATAAGATTTCCTGTAAACATTATACGCAACCTAAAAAATATATAACTAATATACAACTAATATAGTACATTTGTTGATGAATGACCGAATATTTTGTAAATGAACGGCCGGATATCGATTGACCTTCCCAACAGATGTCCACCATTGAAACCTTCCTATGGTCCCCGTAAGGTTTATTTGAGATCCAACCCGTTCATAAGTTAACATAGACTTGAAATAAGGCCCTCAGGAAGGTTTCAACGGTGGGCATATGGTGGGGTCTACTCGAGCTTTGGATCTGGCTTATTCTTTGATTCATACCTAAAATGATCTCTCCTAATGGATGGACGGTGTGGATACAATACATACATCGTATTGGGCCGCACGGAACTTCGTAGCGTTGAGCATGACAACTCAACGTGTCAGTAGCCCATCCGCGTCCGTCCGGCAATACTCCGGAAAGGGATTGGCTACTCTCCTGGCTAGTGGTCTGCCTTTTGTGGTACCCACTATGATATATGTGTTTCATCCATGCCGTCCACCCATTCTTCCATATCATTTTATGGTATGAGCTCAAAAATGAGGTTGATCCAATTCTCATGTGGACCTCAATGTGTTGATTGAAAGCCCACCATTAAGAACTTGGGGCTACAAAAGTTTTGGATCAAAATTATATATAGATTTCCCTTCATCCATATCTGCATGACCTAATCAACAGGTTAGATGTCAAATAACCATTACAGTGGGCCCTAAGAAGTTTTTAATGATGGAAACTTAATAACTACTATTATACCATGGTGTGGTCCACCTGAGATTTATATTTACTTCATTTTTTGCATCAAGCCCTAAAATTATCTTTCAAAATGGATGGATGGCATAGATAAAACACATACACCATGGTGGGATCCACATGGCACCGACCACTAGCGAGTGGCTGGTGGCCGTGTTCCTAGCCATACAGCGTACCAAAAATGAGAGCGATATAAATCTCAGGTGGACACACATGAAAACAATAGTGATTGGAAATCCAGCGATAAAATCCTCCTAAGGCCCACTGTACTGTTTATTTGACATCAAATCTGTTGATTAGGTCATAAATGCCCAGATGAAAGGGAAAAACAAATATCAGCTTGATCCAAAACCTTTATGGCCCCCAAAAGGTTTTTAATGGTCTACGTTCACTGAACGCTGTTTCCTGTAATGTGGTCCACTTGAGATTGGGATATACCTCGTTTTTGGTCTCATATTTTAAAATGATCTGAAAAAATAGATGGACGGCATGGATGAAAAACATACATCATGGTGGGGCTCACAGAGCACCGACCACCAGCCATTGGCTGGTGGCAGGGGAGTAGCCAATCCGTTTCCCCTCCCAATGCTCCTCCCGTTCAATGGCCCCCACTACTATCTGATGGGACGTGAAGGACGGGAATTGTCTGTGCCCCCCGCCAACAGTAAGTTCCGGTCGGCGGATGCTACAAGGGGTCCACCACCATGTCGCTGAAAAATCCACCCCGTCCATCAGTTTCGCCAGCTCACTTCACTCCAGGCCACGCAAACGTTTACCTTAATACAAAACTTCCGTGGCCCCACATTTTTTCAAATGAGATATTTCAATCCTCACAGTTTCCTATGGTGTGGCCCAATTGAGTTCTAAATCGGCCTCTTTTTTCGATTACAACACTGAAGTGAGCTGGCCAAACGGATGGACGGACTGGATTTTTCATTGAAATTACTGTGGGTCCCACATAGCTAGTTTCTATTGGGGGCATGGATGATTCACGTCCAATCTGATGCAGCACAAATGGATTTGATGCGGCACAAATGGATAACCATGCATGAAATCTACCTGACTAAAAGATCTTGACCACGGATATTTGTCCATTTCCCATTGGAATTTCTAATGTCTCCATATATCTTTTCTCTAATCTCAAGCATTAATTATCATCCCCACGATCAAAACACTAGAACCATCGTTCCAAGAATATTTTCGGACCACAGTCCATCCACAGCCATTCCCAACAGCTAAATGATCTGGATCAATGAAGACATGGGCCCCACTTACACGAATTGAAAATCCGAGTATACCATCCATTTCCTCAGGCAAAGCACCATACAATTCCTCTTTCGTGATAAACGAGAAATGTTCCAGGGCTCTCAGAGAGCACTAAGTTATAGTGCTCCTAGGTGCAGCAGTTCACTTAGCTAGTGAAATCTATCGATCCGAACCGTCCAATAATTTCATAACATATTTCATGGCCTACCATGAAAAAATCACATTAATCAACCAATCCAATCCATCCTTTATTTTGCCTTATTTTACATATCCATCCATTTTCCACGCCTCGTTAGTCGTTACGATTGCCTAACAAAACTGATTCTTTATAATCATAAGCAATCCATGATGGTCCCTAACAAATAGATAGATGAATATGGGTCTTAGACCTATTTTTGTATAAATGATCTCGACCGTCCAAATTTAATTCCATTGATCAAATGGTTACTATTTCTTAGACTAGTGTGATGTTTTCATGCTTACCATGAAAATGTGTGTTGGACATAATGAACGGTCCAGATCAATGGATTGAAACGTCTATGCTTCCGAATGCAACTAAGAGCAATATAACTTATTCCAAGGGCAGTGGGCCATTTCTCCCCAAGTTTCGTTGCTTTCTTTTATAAGAGCCATTCATTGTAAAGTGATATTCCTTGGCCCTCTTTCTTCCATCAGTCCCATCCATTCCTAGTTTTATTTTTTCCATGTCTTCTACACTCCTTTTGAAGATGAGAAGGAAACCAAAGCTGTCGTGGACATCTCATAGAGAAGATGTGGACCAAAAGGAAGAGAACCCACGTGAGATTTTTTGAGTCTACTAGATAGTGACAGACCATGGCTCATGGATCTTTTGATTCTCATGTATGTCTTAAGATAGAATACGACCATTCCGGCTTGTGGCCCATATGGGTCTAGTGAATGGTTAACAAGGGCCCTGATGGGTGGCGACATGGACCCAGACAATTGGCCGGATCTGCGCCATGGCGCCGGGCTTGTTGTGTGGTCCTGACACCTCGGCTCGGGAGCATGGCTCGACAAAGACGTTAGGCATGGTCACATCATCTCAGACGTTGGCTTGAAAAGAAATGAGAAATTTACCATTATACGATCCATTTATAGCCCATTTACTTACTAAAGCCTACTTCTTTTTACCTCACCAGAATGAGCCCCGTACCAAAGGTCGAAAATGCTCCCGCTTTTTCCTTCAAGCGGATCGGCTGGTGCTCGAAGACGAGGGCGGACGCTCTTGGAACTCCAAGTTGTACGGACAGTTTAAAAGAGATCAAAGTTATATGGCCGTCCAGTAACGTATTTATCATATCCACGATGTTTATCCATGTTTCGAGATCATTTTAGAGCATTAACCAAATATAAAAAAAAATTCATATCTAAAGATCAACTAGACCACACCACAAAGAGGAACAGGAAAATTGATTTTCACTTTTAAATATTTTATAGGGCCCACTATAACATTTATTTTCCATCCAATCTATTCATAAGGCCACAAAGACCAGAATGAAGAGGAAAAATAAATTTCATAATGATCCAAAACTTCCGTAACCCCTAAAAGGGTTTCAATTGCATAAGTTCAATTCCCCACTGCCTTTTATAGTGTGGTCCACTTGATAGTTAGATCTATGTTATTTTCCTTCTCAAGCCTTAATATCAGCTCGCCAAATAGATGAACGGTTTGGATATAACATAGACCTTATGATGGGACTCATTTCACGGTCAATTCCCTTCATTTCACGGTCAATTCCATGCATTTCATGGTCGATTCTGATAATTCCGCTCCACTTTATGGTTAATTTCAGGCATTTTATGGTCAATTCAATGCATATCACGATCAACTACCTTGACTTCATAGTCAATTCCATGCATTTCACGGCTAATTCCAACGATCCCCCTTCACTTCACGAGCAATTCTTTACATTTCAAAGTCAAACACCAGAATTGAAGGAAATTGACCCTGAAATGCATTGAATTGACCGTGAAGTGAAAGGGAATCATCGGGATTGACCGTGAAATGAATGGAAATGATTGTGAAGTGAAGGGAATCGACCGTGAAATGCACGGAATTGACCATGAAGTGAAGGGAATTGACTGTGAAATGAATTGAATTGACGGGAATTGACTGTGAAATGAATTGAATTGACGGTGAAGTGAAAGGGAATCACCAGGATTAACCGTGAAGTGAATGGAAATAATCGTGTAGTGAAGGAGATTGACCGTGAAATGAATTGAATTGACCGTGAAGTGAAAGGGAATCACCAAAGTTGACCGTGAAGTGCATCGAATTGACCGTGAAGTGAAGGGCATTGACCACAAAATGCATTGAATTGACCGTGAAGTAAAGGGAATTGACCGTGAAATGTATGGAATTGACCATGAAGTGAATCGGAATCACCAGAATTGACTATGAAATGCATGAAATTGACCGTGAAATGAAGGTAATTGACCGTGAAATGCACAGAATTGACTGTGAAGTTCAGGGGAATTGACCATGAAATGCATTGAATTGACCGTGAAGTAAAGGGGAATCGCCAGAATTGACCTTGAAATGCATGAAATTGATTATAAAATAAAGGGAATTAACCATAAAATGATGGAAATGACCGTGAAGTGAAGGGAATTGACTGTGAAATGCATTGAATTGATCGTGAAGTGAAGGAAAATCGCTGGGATTGACCGTGAAATGCATAGAATTGGCTGTGAAATGAAGGGAATTGATCGTGAAATGTACGGAATTGACCGTGAAGTGAAGGGAAGTGACCATAAAATATATTGAATTAACCATGAAGTGAAGGGGAATTGCCGGGATTGACCGTGATATGCATGAAATTGACCATGAAATGAAGGGAATCGACCGTGAAATGCACAGAATTGACCATGAAGTGAAGGGAATTGACCGTAAAGTGAAGGGAATTGACTGTGAAATGCATGAAATTGACCGTGAAGTGAAGGGGATTGATCGTGAAATGAATTGAATTGACTGTGAATTCTCTTTTGCTTCACGATCATTTCCATGCATTTTACGGTCAATTTTGGCGATTCCCTTTCACTTCACGGTCAATTCGGTTCACTTCATGGTCATTTCCATGCATTTCACAGTCATTTCCCTTCACTTCACGGTCAATTTCATGCATTTCACTATCAATTTCAGTGATTCTGCTTTACTTCACGGTCATTTCCATTCATTTCTTGGTCAATTCCCTTCACTTCGCGGTCATTTCCATGTATTTCACGGTCAATTCCCTTCACTTCATGATCATTTCCATGCATTTCACGATCAATTCCGGTGATTCCACTTCACTTCACAGTTATTTCCATTCATTTCACAGACAATTTCCTTAACTTCACGGTCATTTCCATACATTTCAGGGTCAATTCCCTTCACTTCACGGACTTGTAACGCCCTGAAAATAGGGGGTCGCACATACGCTCAACATCCGAGTTCCTGAGTGTCACTTATAATCAATTTCATTAATATGCGTTTAATCTGGTTTAGTTGCGCAAATCTGGAACTCCTGGAACATGAAGCATCATCACAAACGTCTACTGAAATGGAAGCGTTCCAATATTTGCATATGTACATGTCCAAAAAATAAAGGGATCGCATGTGGCGATACCCAACAAAATCACAAAAATATAACATGACCAAAGAATAGAGCCGAGCTACTGCTCGGTGATCCAAGCCTATCATCAACCTAACGAAGAGTCGTCCATCAACTGAAAATAAGATAACTCATCCTCCTCGTCGTGGCTCGCCTCACCAAGCTCCTCTTGCCCTACTTCACCTGCATCTAAACACGGGTCTGGTTGGTGTTTTAAAACACCGTCTCATAGCGGGAGTGAGTGATCAACTCAGTGGGTACTATTAATCTTAAGTTTTATCAGGCATCAATTATAGTATGAATTTAATGAAAAGCAGATAATCATCAACACCTAGTAACTCTCATTTAAAATGCATGCATGCAGGATAATATGATGCATGCTCTCGCCACAACGCTCCCTCGAGCAACTCCATCTTACGATCGCATATGAAACACTTCCTCAAAGCGACCTCAACTTCCAAGTCGTCATCCTAACTAATGCGATGCAATGTGATCGTGTTAGTTGAGTTATTAGTTAAGTCCAGTCATCCAACAGGTTTGGGAGTCTGATGCACCCTACGTATCAATGCCCTAAGCTGGTTGCGAGGCCAGGACCCCCCAACGTGTGAGGCCGAGACCTCGTGGTCCGTGATCCTGTCGGGTTCCTCATCCCCGACTTCAAGCACATGAGGAATGCCGAGAGAAAGGGATCGCTCGCGGTCACTACAGGGAGGCGCTGTAACATCTCGAATTTTCACGGCCAGAGTTTGTAATCATGCTCGAGGAAATCAGGTGTTAATGATGTATAAACTTGGATGCTTTGGTAAAATCGCTCCTTATTTTTTTTCGTTTGGTTTACATCCAGATACATTCGTAAAGGTAACATTCACAAGAATAAAATTAACTATAATGATTATATAAAAAGGAATAATCAAGGTCTCATAATGAGAAGTTCATTACAACATTAGAGTTCACAGCCGAAGAATAAAACTACATCCTAAGTTGTCTTCTTGTTCTTTCAAGATAATCTTCCTTCAGGGAGAATGTTCACTAGGTCTTCGATCTGTACGTCACCTGCATAATCTGTACAGTTGGAAGAGGGTCAATGCCCTACTTATAGTGAAGGTTGTCCTTCAAGATTAACAATAATTCAAAAGATTCATAAAAGTAAAGTAAAAGGGCACTGATACGTCTCGTACTCCACTAATACATGAGATATCAGTATGCACAAACAACCTACATGAGATGCATGCCTAGCATAGTGTGTGCGGCTTATCATACGTAGTGATTGTCACGATGTGGAATATAATTCATAGGAAACTCGGCTCGACCCGCATCCCATAACTACGGATATTCGTCGGCATGGCCAACGCTAACGTGGATTTACGCGAACATCTTAAGGCAACACAACATGCGGTTGCGGGATTTACGTAACATGATGTGTTCATGAAGTGACTAATTGCGACATCCAATCCTGAAAAGTTGATGTAACACATAAGCCAATTTACATACATCGATTGTGCACTACGCCAACCAACCCATGGAATTACGTGCCGACCAAGAGGGCCGCTACCCGTAATGCATTACGTCCATGATAAGATTATCGATTCACTAGTTGTGATACCTTATAATACATCACTTGCACATTATAAAGAATATAACTGAACCATCAAGAATATAAACTGAATCATAGAGGTTCTGGAATAACAAGACCCATGCCCATGCCTTTAGAGATAAACGGCACGAGGCCAACATAATAAAGAGAAGAGTGACAATGGTCAACTCAGCAAAAGTAGCAATGGCCAACATAACAAGAGAAGAGTGACAATGGTTAACGCAACAAGAGGAGAGTGGCAGAGCTAACTCAAATAAAATGACGAGTGGCATAACCAACTCAAATATAAGGACGAGTGACAAAGCCAACTCAATAAGGGATAAGGCAGGGGTAAGGCTTGTAACCATGGCCTCACATAATTTCAGAGAAATTCTCTTGTATTTGACATCATGTCATAATTCCAAAAGGGCCAATAAATCAATTGATAGGATAATTTTCAAGGAACATGTAAACATGAAATACATGATAATTCATATCGTAAAAGGCACGAAAAGGTCATAATTGATCGTGAAACATATAATAACATGGAATATTCAAATTGATGTATAAAAGGAGTACATGTAAAGGCAATATCAAAATTCATGAAAGCATATATATAAGCCAAGATAAACTAGTATGAAGACAGATAAAATACAGGAAGACATGTAAAAGGCAGGATAAATAAATCAACTTAAATTATTGTAAGCTTAAAGGATAAAACCCTCACATGTGGTTGCTTGATCGTTTACTACCAAAGTTATATGCCCAGATGCAACGTTTGTCCTTTTCTTAGTCCCGCGATCTCAGCCCGACAATCCAATGTTGGTGTATTGCATATGTAACCAACCGTCCTCCCATTGAGTATACCCATGTCAGCGAGTTGACTCACTGAGTCACCCCAAGCTGACTCAGTTCAACTCTATCTCCTTCTTTCTTCCTCTCTTCTTCTCTTTCTCTTTTCCTTTCTTCCTTTCTTTTCTTTCTTTTCTTTTCTTTCCTGTTATGTTCAGCAGAGAGTCGGACGCTCTCTCTTCCCGAACTCTCTTTCTTTCTCTTTTCTTTCCTTCTCTTTCTTTCTTCCTTTCTTTTCTTTTCTTTCTTTACTTTCTTTCTTCTTCTCTTTTCCTTTTTTTTCTTTCTTTTCTGCTTCTTTCTCACCTTGTTGATCAGACAGAGGTCCGAATGAAGGCTTCCATATTTCTCTCCCTCTCTCGCGTTGCTTTCTCTCTCTCTCACGTTTCCCTCTTTCCTTCTCTTTCTTTTCTTTTTGGTCGGACGCTGCTAGCCCTTTTTATAGGCGGTCCGAACCCAGAATTCTCTCTGCGTATCTTTGTTTACACAGCAAGGAGTTAGTATGACATCTTACGCAGCGGCCCTGTTTTGCGTAAGCGAGACAGAGAACGGGGCCACGGTTTTGCTCGCTCACGCACACGCGTACGTTAACGTGTAAGGCTGACCTAGATTGGGTCAGTTTTGGGTGGGAGACAAATTGAACGATTAGGATCTCCACGCAGATCAATCGTGGTGGCCTGTCATGCCTCATCCTTCGTTTAGCTGCGAAAGGATCCGGTTCCGGCTCCTTTGCTGGTTTCAATGGGGCCCACCACGATTTAGATGGATCTAGCCCGTTCAATGGTTCTGTTGGGTTGATTTAGTCCATCTTTCAAGATTTGAGTCCGATCTGGGTTTTGTGTGGACCGCACCATCAACCGAGGAAGCGTTATGTTCCTTGTTAAGGTGAGTTTGGTTGTGTGCATGGAGATGTATAGACAACATGGCTTTGTTAAAAAACCTCTCCCAGATGCAATGGATGGTTTGGATTCCTCATACGGGTGATGGATATGGCCCACTGATGGTCCCAGCGGACGATCATCAGCACGGACGCGAGAGAGGAGAGAGAGACTCCCTCTTGGATTCGGTTTTCATCGGGTCAACCGACTTGGGACGTAAGTCCTGGTCCTGTGCACCTCCCGTGCATGTGCAGGCCGTGTGCATGCATCGCAGGTGGGGTCCACAGGTCCGTTATCTGTGTGATCTACACCGTTCATTCATCTTGTCTATGACTCTTAAAGGTTGAGACCAAAATGGAAGTATATCCAAAGATCAGGTGGTCCAAAATCAACGGTTACAGGCTATTTCCTCCATCTAGGCTGCTTCTATGGTGGTCTAAGGGCTGAACTTTAGTTTGTACGGTTAACCTATACTAATTAAGCTTGGCATCATGTTTTACATGATTTGAATCATGGGGATCATGTGATTTTAGCGTGTGGGGCCAAAGTTAATGGCATTTTCCGTAATTATTGTCAATTTACTAATTTTGTGAAATCTAATGATCGTCCATGGTTGTGGCCATGTTCCTAAGAGATTCTTATAAGAGAACCTTTATCTAAAACATTTTGAATGAGGAGCTATTCCCTGATTTATTTGATGGAAGCTACATACGTCAAATCATATGATGGATGGTCCTGTCTCTAAAATCAATGGTCAGATCGCTTAATCAATGAATAGAAATCATTCCTAACAGTTGGGTAAGTGTCAGGGCGAGGACATAAGGCTAGAATAGTTGGATTGGTATCATACACATGCACATATAAGTAAATTTCTTGATAACGCTCGAAAACTTTCAATACTCGGGTATTGAAAAGTTTGGGCGTTACAGGTGCGGCACCCCAGCGTAGGCCAACAGCTCAGACATAGTGTCCCATTCCACTATGCCCGGCTTACGAGGCTGTGGACCAGTTTTCAAGTAGGTTATTGATGGGCTACAACGGTTGTTGGGTGGTTCAGATTCCATACATAGGTGAGCAAACATGGTTAACAAACAGGGTTAGTCAGACCATAGGCTAGACCGCACGAGTCAGGCGAGCGTGAGATGAGTGACATTGGGCGCAGAGGACCCATGTAGTTGAACTACAGCCACCCAAGCACAACCACCCAAACCCACGGGTCGAGCCCTAGCATAATCCTACCGACGGGACTACTGCCTCTTCTCATGTTCCTGACCGACCCAAGGGTTCGAATAATGATTCATAGCATGCCATCTACCAAGTATCATCTAGCCGAAACAATTCTATATTCTCATACATCTTAACATACAATTTCAATTCTCATAACAAGCAAGGCCAACCATATCATGAAACAAGTGCATGTGAGGTGTGTGTGTGTGTGTATGAGGAAGTTAAGCACTTCCTCCATCTCAAGAAATCACATGCTCAAGAGTAAGGCAATCATACATACTATAAAGAAATAATGTATGAAAAAAATAAATCAAATAGGCATGAGCATATAATCCATCATATATCAAATTATGTGAAAGGCAAAATCAACATCCAATGAGAACCAACATGCATTCCCATACGAATTTCAGCAATCATACAATCCCTAGAGTTTCTCTAGTTCTCCAATCATAACATTCAAGCAATCAAAATCATTAAACTCGTAGTAAAATTGGTGCTAGGCCACCTAAGAACAATAATCCACACCTTTAGATTCGTTGGAGGCTTGGAAACGACCTAGAAATGGAGGTTTTTAGGGTTGACTGGCCAGAATTCCTAAAACAAGATCTTTCATGTGAGAAATCCATGTCATTTCTTCTTCAAGACAAGGGTTTCAAGAGAGAAAAGGGTAAGAGATCTTATCTAAATGGCCCACGGATGATTTTGGGGTTGCAGTGGAGAGTTTTCTTTGGAGAAAGGGGTAAGGAGTTGAAAGGGTTGATTTTTCTTGGCCCCACCTCAATCTATGGTCCACCTTGTTCTTCTCCACCCACTCTTTCCTCCCTCTTTACTCTCTTCCTCTCTCTTTACTCCCTTAGCAATGGTGGTTGTGAAGGGAGTAATGAGATAGAAGGTAGGGCTTTATTTCCTAGAGTTGGGCCCTTTGGCCTTAAGTTCCAAGGAATTCCCACAATGACCTTTTAGGATTCCCTTTTGGCTTTGGGGTGGACCCCACACTCCTTTGGCCATCAAATTGGGTGTGCAGGTGTCTCATGGCCCAACAAGGGTTCATGCAAAGTTTGGGATCAAACGGATAAGTGAATGTGGGGTTTGACCATATGGCCCCGATCCTTAAGTGGCCCTATGGGGTCTATTCCGGTGATTGGAGAGGTTCTGGTGGTCCTTTGGCCATGAAACTTATAGGATAAGTGGACCATGGCCCGATGAAGGGCTATGGAAATTTTAGAGACGATCAGATATTTGGTTTGATCGTACGGGTCCGATTTACGATCAACGGTTACCGTGCCATGATCGGGTCCTAGGTTTTGTTGACAGGCGTAGGACAACACATTAGACATTTACCATAAATTTTAAAGAAATCTAATGACTAAAAAGTTTGGAGTCTTAGTTTCATTATCCCGTGCCAGATTCTAACTATGCCTTGAGTGGGTTATCAAGTGCTGTTGGAACAGCTCGGACAACTAACTTTCAGGTGTCCAATGAGTCCGTGGTCCGCGATGGACCACAAGCCCAGTGAGATTTATGGTTTCCTAAAGTTTTATAATTTTCTAACCTTCCCACGTCGCATAGAGCTCGCATGGGCTGTCGTCAGGTGCAAACTGCAATCTGGCTTAGAGGCCCACACCAGGTTCTATCATGACCTGTCTGGTCTACTCTAAAGGACTAATCATGGGTTAATTAACTTATGGTACCCCACCACGAATAGTTTAAACTAATGGTCCTGCGGCAAATCCTACGTGGACGACACAGGACACTGTGCTGTTTGGACGGGACGTTACAAGGGTTGATTTGGTGTATTAGTTAAGATCCAGACCTTATCTGACTCGGCTTCGGTCAAATTTATAATTTAGTTATGCTCATCTTTATTAGTTAGCGATGAGTCCGTTAGGTTTGGGTCCTATGTGAGTAAATCATGGGACTACACCTGATGTTCAAGTGATCAGGTGGATTCGATGGTTTCCTACAGTTGATTAATCGGACTTGTGTGGTTCTTTACTGGTACCACCCCTGTATAGACTAACATTGAGTGCTAATGGTCATTTAAGTGATATTATAAGTTAATTTATAAATAAAAAATAAAAAATAAATTTAAGGATTTTTGGGAATCCAAAACAGTGAAAATCTAGGATGTTATAGTTAATTCTGACGATTCCGCTTCACTTCACTATTATTTCCAGTCATTTCGCGATCAATTCCGGCGATTCTCATTCACTTCACGGTCAATTCCATGCATTTCATGTTCAATTCACTTCACTTCACAATCATTTCCATTCATTTCATGGTCAATTCACTTCACTTCATGGTCATTTCCATGCATTTTACGGTCAATTCTAGCGATTCCTTTTCACCTCACGGTCAATTCCATGCATTTCACGGTCAATTCGCATCACGTCATGATCATTTTCATTCATTTCACGGTCAATTAGCTTCACTTCACGGTCATTTTCATGCATTTTACAATTAATTCCGGCAATTTCCTTTCACTTCACGGTCAATTTGCTTCACTTCACGGTCATTTCCATTCATTTTACGGTTAATTCACTTCACTTCACGGTCATTTCCATGCATTTTATGGTCAATTTCAGCGATTTCCTTTCACTTCACGGTCAATTCCATGCATTTCACGGTCAATTCACTTTAACTTCACGGTCATTTCCATTCATTTCACAGTTAATTCGCTTCACTTCACAGTCATTTCCATGCATTTTACGTTCAATTCCGACGATTCCCTTTCACTTCACGGTTAATTCACTTCACTTCTCGGTCATTTCCATGCATTTTATGGTCAATTTCAGCGATTCCCTTTCACTTCACAGTCAATTCCATGCATTTCATGGTCAATTCCCTTTACTTCACTGTCATTTCCATGCATTTCATGGTAAATTCCCTTCACTTCACGGTCAATTCCATGCATATCACGGTCAATTCCGGATATTCCCCTTCTCTTCACGGTCAATTCAATACATTTCACGGTCATTTCCCTTCACTTTATGGTCATTTTCATGCACTTCACGGTCAATTCCCTTCACTTCACGGTCAATTCCAATCATTTCACGATCAATCCTCTTCACTTATAGTGATACCGATACTTCCGGTTATCAGTGATATTATTGACGATATCGATATTGTTTCCATATCCTTGGCTAGTGAAACTTGTAGCGATGCCAATATTTTCGGTTATCAGCGATATTATTGACGATATCGATATTGTTTCTGTATCCCTGGCCAGTGAAATTTGTAGCGATATCGATATTTCCGTTTATCAGCGATATTATCAACGATGTTGATATTTCTGTATCCCTGGCCAACGAAACTTATAACAATACCAATATTTCCTGTTATTAGCAATATTTTGACGATATCCATATTTTTTTCATATCTCTAACCAGCGAAACTTGTAGCGATACCGATACTTCCAATTATCAGCGATATTATCGACGATATCGATATTATTTCCGTATGAAATTGACCGTGAAGTGAAGTGGAATTGCCGGAATTGACCGTGAAATGCATGGAAATGACTGTGAAATAAAGGGAATTGATCGTAAAATGCATGGAATTGACCGTGAAGTGAAGGGAATTGACCATGAAATGTATTGAATTCACCGTGAAGTGAAGGAGAATCGCTGAAATTGACTGTGAAATGCATGGAATTGACCGTGAAATACATGTAATTGACCATGAAGTGAAGCGGAATCACCGGAATTGACCATGAAATGCATGGAAATGACCGTGAAGTGAAGGGATTGATCGTGAAATGCATGGAATTGACCGTGAAATGAAGAGAATTGACCGTGAAGTGAAGCGGAATCGCCAAAATTGACCATGAAATGCATGGAAATGACCATGAAGTGAAGGAAATTGACCGTGAAATGCATGAAATTGACCATGAAGTGAAGGGAATTGACCATGAAATACATGGAATTAACTGTGAAGTGAAGAGGAATTGTCGGGATTGACTGTGAAATGCATAGAATTGATCGTGAAGTAAATGAAATAAATGAAATTGACCGCGAGCTGATTGAAATTGACTGTGAACTAAATGAAACAGATTTTCGACCATCGACCTGATGGAATCTTGGAAAATAAACAGGTTGGTTGGCTAAAGTAGCTTCTCCTACCCCAAAATCATAAGGGAACATCAAGTAACTAATTTTGGTTTAGAAGATATTCTTGTTAAATGAATAAAGAAAGAAATGAAAAAAAAAAAAAAAAAAAAAAAAGAGGGAGAAAAATTTTATATGCTTATATATACATATTTATATAAATATGTATTAGAGAAAAATATGGGTAGAATAAAGTTAGCCATGTAAAAAAAAAAAGTGCACAGGTGGATGTGGGGCTCACCAAAATCATGAACATTAAGTGTGGGGCCCATTCAAAATTATGTGGGGCCCACGATGAGACCCACCTAATTAAAAATAATAATAAAAATAGATGGCATTAACGCTCAGACGTTCAGAGGTCGGCAACATTATAGCGAGATCGGCAGTACTGCTGCTCGGATTAAACTTATTTTTTCAATGGCTATGGTTATAATCCTTAGCTATAGGGAACCCCAGCCTTCAAGCATCAACCGATCCGCTTGAAGGAAAAAACAGGGGCATTTTTAACCTTTGGCAAGTCATTTGTACAACTGGGGCTTATTCTAGTAAGGTAAAAAGAAGTGGGCTTAAGTAGGTAAATGGGACATAAATGAGTCGTACAGTGGTTAATTTCCTGAAAGAAATCTGTGTTGAGTTGTAGTGTAGTATGAGTCAACATGAGGGGTCTCTTAGGTGTGTATTGTCACCCATGTGCACTTTTGTACACGTGTCATGGGTACAAAATTTGAATGGTCCACATGATGCGACACTGCTTAAAGCCTCATGATCCCAACTTTCAACCCGATACAAAACTTTGATGGGCCATGGTAAAAGGAAACAGTTTCCTTCCTTGATTTGCATTTCTCTTTGGTATGGCCACTAGAGCATTGGATCAGGCTGAAAATTAGGTCTATAGAGTTTCAAGGGGTGCCACATCACGTGGATCATTCAGATTCTGTTCCCATGACACATGTGCATAGGTGCTCACATAAGAAGGTGGACAAGTGAGCATTCCTCTCTCTCTCATTTTTGTCCTCAAATGTTGTGTCCGTACCATGAAAGGTCTAACTTAGGAAGGTAAGTCTTGGGCAGTTTAGAAAAGAAACTCGATAAAAGGTCGTGTCCCCAATGATAACTCTCTCTCTCTCTCTATATATATATATATAGTGTTTGTGAGGCCTATTAAGAAGTTTTTATGACATCTTACCTGTCCATTAAAATTATCCCATCATAAAAATGAGTTGCCCAGCTTCCTACCTCATGGTTGGCTAGTAAGAGTTTCAACAAGAGGTCATAAGCTCAAGCATCCATTGTGGTGTTAGTATGCATGCATGAGCGGAGTGTGTGAGTGCATGTGGTTTAAAAGATGAATAAAAAAATTTTAAAAAATTGAAACGCCCATAAAATCAAGTTGATCCATCGTACACCATAAAAAATGATGAAATAACACCTAAAAACCCCGTATTCACGGGGAGCATGACATTTTAACGGTCTGATCATCCTAATTTTCTGGTGCATCCATATATTTATACAAACACCTTAGTAGTCTCCACACACTAACTACTTGGATGTGTAAGTTGTTGTGTGTGAGCGTATATTTATCTCTCTCTATATATAGAGAGATGGAGAAATTGATCGCTTTGAATGCCACCTTTGACCCAGCGTTTTATCAAAACGCTCCCAAGCTTTACATTTTAAATTTAAAACATTCTGTACGGACACACTATTTGCAGGGGAAATTGTCTTTGTATCCATAATTTATAGCTACGGATTATAATAGATATAGGTATTTAGTCACCGTGAAAAAGCGAGATTTTCGTCTGCAAAGTGTATCCGTACAGAATGGCTTACCGTGGGACAAGACGCCGGGTAAAAGGTACCGTTTACAGTGGTCAATGTCTCCATCACACGCGCACACACACCCACCAAGTCCAATTGATTGGTGATTTTGGAAAAAAGAATAGCCCTATCTATTCATCAGGTTAATCAATACCATGGAAAACAATTTCTAACCATTGATGATAACAAAATACAAGTGTAGTACATGCGTTGAGCGGCTGTGGCTGATTTTTATGCAGGATGATCCACATGGTCGGCACAACATAGTGGAAGGGTTGGATGTTGCATGGACATGATAAAATAGAACTCGCTTGATGGTTGGGGAAAATCTGTGATACTCTGACAGAGTATGATGGATGATACACGGGTTTTTTAGAAATTGCAGTTTCAGTCAAATTAAACTGCTCAAATTATGGTTCCCAGTTTAGATATATCATGAACAAAAAACTATGTTTATTTTTTTATTTGAATTTTGGACTAGCGTACATTAATTAGACGGCTAAGAATGAAAATATCCAGTGGTCGTTTGAAAACAAAAGTGTCCATGATTAGAGGCTAGGATCGTGCAAACAACTTTGATTTTAGAATTGTGACTTATTGATAGTGGAATATACAAATTATTTGGTTTTGATTTGAGTTGATGTATGCCACGTGTACAGATTGAGTGCTTGTGTATCAAGGTCATACTTGCCTTGAGTATTTATATAATTCCCCGTACATTTTTGGGGAGATTACCTTGTGTGTTTTTCACCTCTCTTAAATTGTGGTGAGTCGTATATGAACGTCATTTGAACCATACATTATGCCAATTCAGAGCATCCAATTTTTTAGATCCTTTGTGGATTTGAGGGTGGCCCAAAAGGTAAACTGATTGGACGATCATCACCATCTGATAATTCCAATGACTTTGGACTGCTGATCGTTTACTTAGGAGCCCATTCATTCTATGTGTACCAGTTGGTGGATCTACCCCCCAAGGTGTAGACTCCCCGCTAAGAGGTCCATGAGCTATTCAGAGTATAGTCAACCTAGTTAAACCCAATCCAACTTAAGGCAAATCCAGTCAAATCTAATCAATCCAACCAACCCAATCAGCTTAAAACCAAGTTTAATTTTGAGTCCAAAATTAACCTTAGGCCCATTAAGATCCATTGGTACATATGTAACGCTCCTAAAATCGGCACTTGAGTACATAGAATCGGATGCCAATTTTTTGAGTGTTAACTAAATGAAAATACATATGTAACCTCGTTTAGATTCATATTTATTTTACATAAGAGCAATCAGAGTAGCATAATTCAAAATTATCGGATTCAAAGTGAGGCAGAGATAATAAAAATCAATGAATATAGAACTAATAGTCAAAAATACAATACTAATAGTGGTGATCATTTAAAATGAAAATTATACAAGGCACAATGAACATACAACAAAATTTACATATAAAGCATGACTAATCAAAAACTCTAACATATACATTCACAAAACAAGAATAAAAGCAAAGTCTTCTAGCTTCGCCCGACTCTCCCTAGACATCACCACACCGAAAGTGCAAGTTAATCCAAGCCTACACGCTGGAGGCCTCGATATAACCTGCATCAACAACAGTGCTTGGTTGGTGTTTTAAAATACAGTTCCAGGTGAGAGTTACTAGCTAACTCAGTAGTTCAATTAGTTCTAAATTACACATGTTATCAACCCAATCAGTATAGGTAATAATAAAATAAGAAATCAAACATTCCCTAAATGCTCTTGTTAAATGCGTGAATATGATTACATAATGATGCATGCACCTTTTAATCTAACACTCCCTCACAAACGACTCCAACGTAAAATCGCAAAATCATATATAATGCAATGTAGTGAATGCGTATATTAGCTGAGTAATTATTAAGCTTCATTCATCAAACATATTAGTGAAACTAGGATATTGAAGTTATATCACGTCTCCTTATCTAGATCATGTGGCTCGTTGTCGCACGTTGCAACTCCTCACCAACGTTCCTTGATCCAAATTTAGGTATTACCTGTTTATCTCACAAATCAACGATTCCAAAAGGTACGAAATGATACCCAAAGGTATGAGGATCAACCTGATATAGATTGTTACCTAAACATTGGGTATATTACTCAGTTCCAAGGTGTATGCTTGTCACATAAAACTAAATTATATAAGGAAAGGGCTCATCACCCAATTCTATTCACGCTCGGGTCATTCGAACGATACTTTGACACGGAACCATCGGCCGAGTTATTTGACGGGGACCGTTCGAACAATGATCTATCACCTCCATTAGTGCTCACTGGTCACTATGGGGAGGCTCGTCACCCTAATATAAGCTAATAACTCGGACAAAGTATCTCATACTACCATGCCCGACTCATAAGTCTTAGTGGGATCGTATCGCACTAATGATTATGAATGGACTCATCCATTGAGAACGGAGTATCTTAGATTCAATTTGATCGTGTCATACATTGTAAACATACATGATCAATCAGTTAATGGACTAATTTGATTGTTGTGGGAGAACCCCAACACAATCGGTATTGAGTGCAAGCATCTCGTACACATTTCATCAAACATGCGAGCATCCATATCTATCCAATAACATATATTATAGCAAAATCAAAATATTAATATATTAACATATACAAATTCATCTACAAGCAACTAATCATTAACTGAGACCATCAAGGGTCGATAAACGATAACCCAAAGATAATGGTCCTCACATTTATAATGATTCGCCCGACTCAAAGTGGTCATAAGATTAGGGATTTGGAGAAAATGATTTTTATACCAATTTAGAAGCAATTAGGTAAGATTCATGTAATTTAATCTAAAAAAACCTATGTTGGAAAGTATGATTCGTTTCTTACTTCTTGATCACAAGTGGAATTCAGCGGAGGAGAACGGTCGGGGCTAAGACTTGATCGAAAGAAACTCATCAAGAACACTCCAAGATCTCCCTCTACTTTCTCTCTTTATCTTTTTTTTCCCTCTTTCTTTCACTTTCTTTTTTTCTAGGATAAATTCGTATGGGGAGAGGGGGTGTGAAATGAAATGGTATTTATATTGCTAAATTTTGCACAAATGACCCCAATGGCCCTTTATTTATTATACTAACCCTATAGGAGTTATTTTCAACTTATGGGACTCGCTGGGAGGTGTACGAGTCAATCTAAGTCATGTGATAAGTGTCCCAATAGACAATTTATATTTAGACATAAATATATGATGGTCTAGTATGTCGATCAACAGGAAAGAGCCTAACTTAGATCGACGGTCACCGATGATCAATCGAGGTCGTAGCTATACTGATATGTGTGAAGAAATATCTTTAGTCGGTACCCCTAAATTAGTTATGAATAGATAGTCCGAAAGCTATAACTTTGCAAAAGAGCAATGAGCTAGTTTCACTTAAATTTCAAGTTTTCACTTAAGGCATTCACAAATCTCATGCACTTAGCTTGAGGGCGCAATTGACCAATTTGATATGCGAACTTGGTTCGATGTCTTGTGATGGACGTCAAGCCCACTAAGACAAATGTCTTTCTATAGTCTCGGGTTTAGTGACCCACTAACGAGCGATTTATAGCTTGTTTAAATAATCAGGACATTTCTGGAATGATTGAGTATCGAGATTTCTTGTGCGTAATGATTAGGGTTTGTATTAGGTAAGTTCATATTGTGGCTTATTCGTAACTAGCGAAAATGACTATTCGATCATAATCACCCTAAATCGTTTAGTTTGTTAATTAAGATACGATCTCTTCTTGTCTCGACTTTTGATAGGTCTTTATTTAGGTGTGTTTTTCTTAATTAATCACTGATAGGTCCGCTAGATTTGGGCCCTATGTGAACAAATCATGATGCTAAGCCCAATGTTTAAGTGATAGAATGGATTCATTAGCTTCGTACGGTTAATTAATCAGATTTGTGCGGTTCTTTACTAGTACCACTCATGTATAGGTTCACCTTGAGCATCAAGGGTCAGTAAGTGACAATGTAGGCTAGTTATATTGAAAATTTTTAAATTTTTTTTTAAAATTTCAAAATAGTGAAAATTCAGGATGTTACAACATATAACCACAATAAAACAAAACTAAATGAACCGGGGAGAATATACCACACCAGAAGCACTCCTATAAATTTTAAGGTCGATCCATGTGATGGGCGGTACTCAATATGCAGCTTACCACATAAAACCCCACCAAATTTCACAATGAGGTTAGGTGGGCTGATGACGTCACCTCTACAAAAGATGGGTCTGATCCACATGGTGGGCGGCACATTGAGTATCACCCGCCACATGGCAGTTTCTCAACTTCCACATGAGAAATTAGGTGGGGTATAAAATTCTCCCAGCTCCATGGTAAGTGTGCTGGAATGGGAAAACACTCCGCTGCCCTCACCTTTGTCCGAAATTACAATCTTCTACCCTTATCCAACCGCACCACGTGGCAACAATCAATCGCAACCCATAAAATCTATATTATCCCTGAACTTCTCAACAATTTCCCCCCAAAAAAAAAACAAAAAAAACAACCAGAAACCATGTAGATAGCCCAATCCCTTTCCTTTCAAACCATCTTCTTCAAGCATCCCTTACCTTCCATCTCTCACCCTTCATCCAAATTCACCACTCACTTAAGCATATCCATATACCAAAGAGAGGAAGAGACTAAGAGAGGAAGCCCCTTCTAGCCTTAAGTCAACCTAGCCAAGTCTTAACCTTTATCACCTGAGTCACCAAAGGCCAATCTAGTCCACTCAAACCACTCATCGTGACGCAACTGTTCACCCATTTATCCAACGTTAATCAACTCCATTCATACTTACATTAGCATCATGCATCATTCTCTCCACTCTAACTCTATGTTACTCTAGTCGGTTTAAGTGTATGCTCTGCAACTTGCTAATATACTGGATCTTGCCCATTAAAAACTTAGATCGTTAGGCATCGACCGCTTCTTTAAATGGGTGAGCCAGGATAGATTTATCTGACTAAAGTCATTGCTTGTTACAGGCACCACATCACCATACTGCATTGGACACACATTTGTATTATCATACAAGAAAACTAATCCAATACCAGAAAATCTATCTAATCCTGTGAAGTACAGATCATACACTTGTATGGGCAAATAAGGCACCTAACACTTTCCATCTTTATAACTGTAGTCCCTTATCCAGAAATATTTTTGTCATAAATCAAAAGTCATTTTAGGATAGAGAATCCAACAATTCCTTCTCCTAAAATTTTAACTGACATTGGAAATATAAATAACTAGTTAGCAGTGACTCTAGTCAAAATATAGTAACCCCATGCCTCAAACACACCATCAAAAGTCCAACATCCACATGACGCAGCTATGATTGATTGAGGTGGTTTGGATCATTACGTATGCATGCGGTGTCCATGGCCGATGAGTTGCTATCGTTAGAGATGTACACAAACCGAGTTATCTAGGTTAACTCGCTGGACTCGACTTGGAAAAGCTCAACTCGACTCGTACCTAATTTTGAGCTAAGTCAAGATAATTTTTTTAGCTTGGAAAAATTTTGAACCAAGTACGAGTTAGATTGAGCTCGACTCAACTCAGCTCTAAACTTATTTTATTTTATTTTTTGATTTCTTTACACACAAATGCCATAGTGAGATTTCACCACCCATGGATACTTGAACCCCTTGACCGGGTGTTGAAACTCTTGAAAATCTACCACCGAAGCAAGAGTAAGGATCCTCTCGGCTTGAAACTTGACTTGAACTTGAGCCAATTCGAAATGATTCAACTTGGATGGAGTTCACTTAATATAAATATTTACAAAATATTTATATGTTTAAATAAATTATATATTATATATTATTATAATATAATTATATATGTTAAAAATCTTAAAACCTAAACTGAACTCAGCTCTTAGGCTTAACTCGTGCTCAGCTCCAATTGGCCAAGCTGCTAACCGAGCTGGCCAATCAGACATAAGGACCCAGCCAAGCTGAGTTTGAGCTGGGTAGCCTGCTGGCTGAGCCGAGCCCAGTTGGGCCAAGCTTGATTCCATTTGGTTCGTGCATAGATCTAGCTGCCATTAATGTAATGGCTGAATCACATTATCCCAGCAAATATACATGAAACGAAAAGTCATGTGCATCAAACCAATATACATGTGGATGGTTGATATGGAAAATAGCCGTCGGTCCACATCCAATGAACAATGTCCAAATCCATCAATTTTTGTGGTCATGGCCCACCTATATTGGGGCCAATGATCTGGACAGTTTGGATTAGGTTACATATACGCCAGGTTTACAACCGCAGGACTGTCTTCACGGATAGTGACATGTCCAGTCGTACATTAGCAGAGGATCAAATGCCATGATGTGATGTATACAAGGGATGGACTCGGATTGCCTGGAGACCTGACTTTGTGAGGCCCACCGTGATGTATGTATTTTATCCACGCCGTCTATCCATTTTTTCAGATCATTTAAGGGCATAAACCCAAAATTGAGACAGATCTAAATCTCAAATAAACCACACCATTGGAAACAGTGGGATAATGACACCCACAGTTGAAACCTTCCTAGGCTCACCTTGATGTTTTTCAGCCATCCAAATTTTTCATAAGATCATACAGACCTGGATGAAGGGAAAAAAATATCAGCCTGATCCAAACCTTCTGTGGCCCACAAGAAATTATCAATGGTAGGTATTCAATTCCTACAGTTTCTTATGGTGTGGTCCACTTGAGCTTTGGATCCACCTCATTTTTGGGCTCGTATCTTAAATTGATCTGAAAAAATGTCTGGACGGAGTGGATAAAACACACACATCACATTGGACCCTACAGAGTCTGATCACCAGGGCTATCCCTAGGCAATCTGCCTTCAGGGATTTTGAAAGGAGAAAAATATTTTTTTTATTTATTTATTTTTCGTTAGCTTGTAGTACACCTACTGTCAGTTCACACTTCGCCATCCTCGCTAGGGAATCGATACCAAGACCAGACCTTGAGCTATAGATCTAGGTGTGGAAGGAGATAAATATTGAAATATTGATACTCTTAAAGAGTGTGATGGTTGATACACAGGCACTGAAAATATACAACGTGTCATACAAGTAACTCAAAGTAAACTGTCCATACTGTGGGCCACAGATTAGATGATAACCAAACCAATCTAATTTTTGGACTATACCCTAGCGATTGAACGGTTTAGATTGAGTTAATGAATGCCACGAGTACCTAGGTATGTATCATCACACTGTCCATTGTGTCTAGAACGTATTTGGTAGGCTATCATGTAAAATCCTCACGGATTCGATGATCCTATCCAGCCGTAAGTTGGTCTTCTTTCTGCAACCCTCCATTTTCCAAGCCATTGATCGCATGGTTAGGATTACGTGATAAAAGTGATTCTTCAAAACCATGGATGAAACCTGATGAGTTCCAACAAATAGATAGCTCAAATTGTTTACTAGACCTAGTTTAATATAAAATGATCTTGACCATCCATTTTGTAGGCTATTGATTGAAGGCTTTGATCATCCTACCGGTGTGGTTTCTATCCAAGGAAAGATTTATCAGAGATAATGGACAGTCCAGATCGATCGATGGGATAGCCCTAGCGTCCTGATGAAGCGAGTAGCATTGAAACTTATATTACTGAGAGAGCACTGGACCATGTTTTCATCAAGAGAAATTTCCAACTGTACGACCAGTATATGGCCCACAGCCTTTTTAAGCCCACTCGCTTTTTACCTTCCACGAATACTCCCCAGCTGTACGGTCCCATTTCTCAGGTCGAAAATGCCCCTGCTTTCCTTCCTGAGGCGGATCGCCTGGTGCTCGAAGACGAGCGCTTACGCTCCTCGAACTCCGAGTTGTACGAACGGTTCAAAAGATACCAACGATGCATGGGCCCCACAGTTATGTATTTATTATATCCACAACGTTCATCCAAATTTTGAGATCATTTCGGAGCATTATCAAAAATAAAAAATCATACCCAAAGATCAACTGGACCACACCACAACGAGTAGCGGGAAAATGGATTTTCACCGTTACAAATTTTGTAGGGCCCACCATAACATATATTTTCCATCCAATTTATTCATAAGGTCACAAAGACCTGGATGAAGAGGAAAAATAAATTTCATAATGATCCAAAACTTCTGTGACCCATGAAAGGATTTCAATGGTAGACGTTCAATCCTACGCTGTCTTTTACGGTGTGGTCCACTTGATAGCTAAATCTGTCTTATTTTTCGTCTCAAGCCTTAGTAAGAGTTTGCCAAATAGATAGACGGTTTGGATATAACACATACATCATAATGGGACTCATAAACAGCGATAAAATTACAACAGGAAAAAAAAAAAAAACCAGCTTGGCCGGTCGACCTGGTTGTCGACCCGACTCGCTGTCCCACTCACCCGGTCGACCCCAACTCACTGTTCCACCTTTGTATTTTTTATTTTTTATTTCCTTTTGGGGAGAACTTTTTCTCTCTTACATTTTTCTCAAATACATAAATATGTAAATATGTATATATAAGTATATAAAAATATTTTTTTATCTCTTAATTCATTTCTTTGTCTATTTATTTAACAAGCATATCTCCTAAATTATAATGAATAACTTAACGTACCATATATGATTTTGGGGTAGGAGAAGCTAATTTCGCCAACCAACATAGTAATTTTTCAAGATTCCATCGGGTAGATGGTTAAAAATCCACTTCACGGTTAATTCACTTCACTTCACGGCCATTTCCACACACTTCGCGGTCAATTTACTTCATTTCACCATCATTTCTATGCATTTCACGGTCATTCTCAATGATTTCGTGTTGATTCACGGTCAATTCGACGCACTTCATGGTCAATTCACTTCACTACACGGCCATTTTCACACACTTTGCGGTCATTTCACTTAACTTCACCGTCATTTCCATGCATTTCACGGTCATTCCCAGTGATTTCGTGTTGATTCACGGTCAATTCGACGCACTTTACGGTCAATTCACTTCACTTCACAGCCATTTTCACGCACTTCGCGGTCATTTCACTTCACTTCACCGTCATTTCCATGCCTTTCACGGTCATTCCCGGCGATTCCGTGTTGATTCACGGTCAAATCGACGCACTTCACGTTCAATTCACTTCACTTCACGGCCATTTCCACGCACTTCGCGGTCATTTCACTTTCTTTACCGTCATTTCCATGCATTTCACGATCATTCCCAACGATTCCGTGTTGATTCACGGTCAAATTGACGCACTTCACGGTCAATTCACTTCACTTCACGGCCATTTCCACGTACTTCACGGTCATTTCACTTCACTTCACCGTCATTTCCATGCATTTCACAGTCATTCCCAGCGATTCCGTGTTGATTCACGGTCAATTCAACGCACTTCACAGTCATTTCACTTCACTTCACGGCCATGTCCACGCACTTTGCGGTCATTTCACTTCACTTCACCGTCATTTCCATGCCTTTCACGGTCATTCCCGGCGATTCCGTGTTGATTCACGGTTAATTCGATGCACTTCACGGTCAATTCACTTCACTTCACGGCCATTTCCACGCACTTCGCGATCTTTTCACTTCACTTCACCGTCACTTCCATGCATTTCACTGTCATTCCCGGCGATTCCGTGTTGATTCACGGTCAATTCGACGCACTTCACGGTCAATTCACTTCACTTCACGGCCATTTTCATGCACTTCGCAGTCAATTCACTTCACTTCACTGTCATTTCCATGCATTTCACGGTCATTCCCGGTAATTCCGTGTTGATTCAAGGTCAATTCGACGCACTTCACAGTCAATTCAATTCACTTCACGGCCATTTTCATGCACTTCGCGGTCAACTCACTTAACTTCACCGTCATTTCCATGCATTTCACGGTCATTCCCGGCGATTCTGTGTTGATTCACGGTCAATTCGACGCACTTCATGGTCAATTCACTTCACGACCATTTCAACGCACTTCGTGGTCAATTCACTTAACTTCACCGTCATTTTCATGCATTTCACGGTCATTCCCGGCAATTCCGTGTTGATTCACGGTCAATTCGATGCACTTCACGGTCAATTCACTTCACTTCACGGCCATTTCCATGCACTTCGCGGTCATTTTACTTCACTTCACCGTTATTTCCATGCATTTCACGGTCATTCCCGGCGATTCTGTGTTGATTCATGGTCAATTCGACGCACTTCACGGTCAATTCACTTCACTTCAAGACCATTTTCACGCACTTCGTGATCAATTCACTTCACTTCACCGTCATTTCCATGCATTTCATGGTCATTCCCGGCGATTCCGTATTGATTCACGGTCAATTTACTTCACTTCACTGCCATTTCCACGCACTTCGCGGTCAATTCACTTCACTTCACCATCATTTCTATGCATTTCACGGTCATTCTCAGTGATTCCGTGTTGATTCACGTTCAATTCAACGCACTTCACGGTCAATTCACTTCACTACATGCCCATTTTCACGCACTTCGCGGTCATTTCACTTAACTTCACCGTCATTTCCATGCATTTCACGGTAATTCCCGGCTATTCCGTGTTGATTCATGGTCAATTCGACGCACTTCACGGTCAATTCACTTCACTTCACGGCCATTTCCACGCACTTCGCGGTCATTTGACTTCACTTCACCGTCATTTCCATGCATTTCACAGTCATTCCCCGCGATTCCGTGTTGATTCACGGTCATTTCGACTCACTTCACGGTCAATTCACGGTCATTCTCGGCGATTCTGTGTTGATTCACGGTCAATTCACTTCACTTCACGGCCATTTCCACACACTTCGCGGTCATTTCACTTCACTTCACCGTCATTTCCATGCATTTCATGGTCATTCCCGACGATTCCGTGTTAAGTCACGGTCAATTCGACGCACTTCACGGTCAATTCACTTCACTTCACGGCCATTTTCACGCACTTCGCGGTCAATTCACTTCACTTCATTGTCATTTCCATGCATTTCACGGTCCTTCCCGGCGATTCCGTGTTGATTCACGGTCAATTCGACGCACTTCATGGTCAATTCACTTCACTTCACGGCCATTTTCATGCACTTCGCGGTCATTTCACTTCACTTCACCGTCATTTCCATGTATTTCACGGTCATTCCTGGCGATTCCGTGTTGATTCACGATCAATTCGACGCACTTCACGGTCAATTCACTTCACTTCACGGCCATTTCCACGCACCGTGAAAGTGAAGGGAATTGACCGTGAAATGCATGGAATTGGCCATGAGATGAAATGAATGAAATTGACCTCGAACTAATTGAAATTGGCCACGAAGTGAATAAAATGAATTTTCGACCAGCAACCTTATGGAATCTCGAAAAATAAGTAGGTTGGTTAGCTAGAGTAGCATCTCCTACTCCCAAATCCTGGTACGTCAAGTAACTTATTGTAATTTAAGAGATATATTTATTAAATGAATAAAGAACGAAATGAATAAAAAAAGAGAAATTTTTTTTTTATATACTTATAGATAAATATTTATATAAATATGTATTAGAGAAAATATAGGAGAGAAAAATTCTCCTTGTCAAAAACAAAAAGAAAAAAAAAAAGTACAAAGGTCAATGAGACAGTGGCTCGAGGTCAACCGGTTTCAAACTCGGTCGACCCCGACTCGCTGTCAACCCTTCTGCAATCAGTAGGTTATGGGTGAGGCTATAGCTACGGCCATAGCTACGATTATTATCTGTAACGAAAGATAATCCCAGCTTTCACAAGTCAAAATGTTGAAAAAACATGGGCATTTTTGACCTAAGACGTGGGGCCGTACAGCCAGGGCTTATTCTTGGGAGGTAAAAAGCGAGTGGGCTTCGAAAGGCTGATGGGCCATATATGGGTTGTACGGTTGGAAATTTCTCTTTCATTAACCACGGACACGGTTTGGCTGGGAACCTCACACCAACCAGGTAGCTAATGGAAAAGCTCCGTGGGACCCACCATGATGTATATGTTTTACCCACACTGTCCATTCATTTTTGCAAATAATTTCATAGTATCATTCCAAAAATGATACATATTCAAAGATTTAATGGACCACACTACAGGAAACTGTGGAGAATGAACACTTACCGTTGAAAACTCATTAGTCGCCACAGAAGTTTTGTATCAAGCCGATATATGTGTTTTCCCTTCATCCAGGGTTACTTGGCTTTGTGAACAGGTTGGATGGCAAATGAACATTGCGGTGGGACCCAAGAAGTTTTCAACAGTAAGCGTGCAATCCCCTACTGCTTCCTGTGATGTGGTCCAATTGAGATTAGGGTCTGCCTAATGCTCTAGGATCAGCTTGCAAAATGAATGGACGGTGTGGATAAAACAAAAACATCATGGTGGGGCCCACAGAGCTTTTTCATGTGTAGGGATCACAGGCCATTCCTCGTCCATTTTTCCACGCCTGAAAAGTTGAAACAGCAACCAAAGCTTGTGGTCAGCATCGAGCCATCGAAGATGAGCCCTCGGCCCCGATTATAAACGTGGCCCACCTAAATACACGGATAGTGCGTTCTTACGTAAGAGATTGACATTTTTTTTTCATACTCGCATATAATTTCCAAGAGATTGGTATGCAAGCATGGCACGTTCATCTCCATGATGATCAACTACCCTATCTCAATGGCCATCATTCATGTCCCTCCCTTGTCCACAGGGAGAAATGATACGGTACAACCCAAGAACTGGTGGAATTTGACACACCAATCTGCCTACAGCATGCTTAGTTAGGTGATCCACCGATCCGATCCGTCCATCTAATAATACCTCTCATTGATGGCCAATGTTTAAGAAGTCATACATATTGAATAATTCTATCCATCACATTGCTATCTTTTTTTTCCATTACCCTTGCTTTGAAGGCTACTGTTCGTATGACTAGAAATCTTCTGATGGATGTGTATTCTTTTACCCATTTCCATCTTTGTATGGAGAACTAAATGGACGGTACTGATTGATGCATGTGCCCCATGAAGAGATGCCTATGGCTAACTTCTTCTTCTTCTTTTTTTTAAATTAAAAAAAAAAAAAAAAATCTTTTGAAGGAAAAGGGAAGGTCTTTTCATGGTTGCATTTGCTTTCTCAAGAGCACTACTAAAAGATTGAAATATCAAGAGGATCCAATGTAAAATCAGTCTCTTTGGATCTTGATATGAGATCTCCAGTTCAACTGGTTAAGAACATAAGTTATGGTCCACCCAATGAAGAACTATCAACCTTTTATGTGGATGTAACATCTAATGATTCTGATATACTGGCACTACCTTGAGGACTAACCTAGTAAACAATCAACCCTATCTAAACATCAGGATGGCCACACCATAGAAAATAATATCTAACCGTTGATAAATAGTAAATATAAGTTTGGTCTACTCGGTGAGAGGATATGGCTGATTTTATTTTATTTTTTCCTGTAATGTGATATTCATGGCGGGGACAACCTATTGGACGGGTTGGATGCGGTGTACGCTTAATAAGACAAAAGTTATCTGGTAGGTGGACTGTAACTTGTGGACCAACCGGTTGGACATGAGACCATCCCTTTAGATATTATACTCTCCGTATCCATGTACATGTTACACACGTGTACGAGATTAGCACCAATCACCTTTTATGAACCTTTTTTTTCCGCAATTAGGAAGCAGATTCCCTGGGGGCGGGATATCAGGTGGCAGGCGCTGTGGGGCCCACCATGATGCATGTGTTTTATATCCATTCCGTCCATACATGTTTTCAGTTCATTTAAGGGTATGTGCCCAAAATTGAAGCAGATTCAAATCTCAAGTGGGTCACACCACAAGAAACAGTAGAGATAATGTCATCCATCGTTGAAACCTTCCTAGGGCCCACCGCGAAGTTTATCATCCATCCAACCTGTTCACAAGTTCAAAAAGATCTTGATGAAGGAAACCAACCAATATCAGCTTGATCCAAAACTTTGTGGCCTCAGGAAGTTTTTAATGGTTGGCGTTTGATCAACACTGTTTTATATGGTGTGGTCCACTTGAGATTTGGATCTGCTTCATTTTTGGGCTCATGCCCTAAAATGAACTGAAAATACAGATGAACAGCATTGATAAAATGCATACATCACTGTAGGCCCCACAGCACCAGCCAACAGGTATATCTATTGTGGTAGGGTCACCAGCTATCCGCCTCCTTACTTTCCATATCCAATCTTAGATATTCGAAAGCTTTGTGCATTTAATAAAATCAGTGTCCCTGTAATAGGGCTGTCAATAGGCAGGTCTGCGGCAATCTGAGGCCTAAATTTTTATCGGGTCTGTGCCTGGCAATGTTACTTTTAAAGGAAATATATGGTGCTAAGGTGGCGTGAGTCGCCTCTGACACCAGTTTTACATGGGGCATTAAACACCCCGGGCGCGCACTATGATGTAGGCCCCGCTTTTGAATTATTTCCTCCAATCTCTCAGTGATACGTGCTATCCAGCTAAAAGAGACTGACAAAACCCATCTAATCTCTCTCTCTCTATATATATTCTCTCTCTCTCTCTCTCTCTCTCTATATATATATATATATATAGGAAATGGTATCATGAGGTCGACCTCGTGGGAACTTTCCATGAGGTCGGGCTCTGTGGGCCCCACTGTGATGTGTGTCGAGCATCGACACCGTGAATTTGATGAGTCTCCTTTTAGTTAATGGGATATCCAAAAATCAGCCGTATA